>CM065597.1:119888440-121279060 GCA_033119425.1 Bufotes viridis | reverse complement strand
GCAAGCCAAGTAAACTTGCCTATACCCAGCTCTAAGTAGGATGCGCAATGCGAGAATATTAAGTAATATTAGTCGCATTGAGTATCCAACTTAGAGTGGGGTATATGCAACTTACTTTACTACTGTTTGGCTGGGAAGAATTAACGAATATGACGAATACGAATATAGCGCTATATTCTCTATATTCATTAATTCTAGCAAGACAACCCAATAGGAAAGTTGACTGTACCCAGCTCTAAGTTGGATGCGCAATGCGAAAATATAACTTTACCTATTGTTTGCAATAAATAGAATACTGGCTCATTATTCTATTTATTGCCAAAAATAGGTAAAGTAATATTTTCGCATTGCACATCCAACTTAGAGATGGGTACAGTCAACTTTCCTATTGGGTTGCCTTGCTAGATTTAACGAATATAGAGAATATAGCGCTATAAGTTAGATGCGCAATGCGACTAATATTACTTAATATTCTCGCATTGCGCATCCAACTTAGAGCTGGGTATAGGCAAGTTTACTTGGCTTGCTAGAATTAACAAAGATAACGAATACGAATATAGCGCTATGTTCTCTGTCTTTAAATTCTAGCAAGCCAACCAATAAGAAAGTTATAGCCTATTCAAAGTTATATGCGCAGTTCATGAATATTACATAATATTCGCGTACTGCGAATGAAACTTTGAATGGGCTATAACTTTCCTATTGGTTGGCTAGCTAGAATTAAAGAAGATAGAGAATATAGCGCTATATTCACTATCTTTGTTAATTCTAGATAGCCAACCCAATAGGAAAGTTGCCCTTATACCCCGTTCAAAGTTCAATTCGCAATACGCGAATAATTAAATGGCATATTATTCGTGATAAATAGAATAATGACGAATATTCGATATCAACGTATATATGACGAATATTCAATGGAATATTCGCGAAATATCGCTAAATCGAATATTTCACCTCCCGCTCATCACTATTCATCATCTGGTGGGCAGGTTTGTGGTGGTTTATCTGGATGATATTTTAATTTATTCCCCTGATATGGAGACGCATAAGGATCATGTCGATTTTTAGAGTTCACCAACTACTACTGTAATTTTATCTTGAATTATTCAACTGTTGTTAAACAATTAACTGAGATGACTAAGAAATGCACGGGCTTCTCAGTGTGGTCTGAAGAAGCATTACATGTTTTTTCAGCAATAAAGGAATGTTTTGCTTCTGCTCCTATTCTGGAGCAACCTGATGTGTCGCAGCCATTTATTGTGAAAGTTAACGCATCGGATGTAGGGATTGGAGTGGTCTTGTCGCAGGGTTCTTCTCCTAGCAGGTGGTGCCCTTGTGCTTTTTTCTCAAAATAAAAAAACTCTCTTCTGACTAAAGAAATTATGATGTAGGTAATAGACAGTTGTTGTCCATTAAATTGGCCAACATTGGTTGGAAGGAGCGATTCATCCCGTTACGGTAATTACTGATGACAAAAATCTAGCCTACCTGCTGTCGGCTAAATGTCTGAACCCAAGGCAGGCCAGATGGTTGTTTGGTTGTTGTTTTTCACTAGATTTAATTTCATTGTCACTTATCACCCAGGGAGATTAAAAATGTCAAGGCGGATGTCTTGTCGCGTAGCTTTCCTTGGGGGGGGGGGGGGGTTCGGAGGATCCTGCCCCAATATTGGCTGATGGTTGTATCTGCCCTTTATCCTGAACTTGAGGCAGAGGTGTTTGCAGCCCAGGGAGAGTCACCCGATTCCTGTCCTCCAGGGAAGTTGTTTGTCCCTTCGGAACTAGGACACAGGGTGTTTAAAGAACATAACCATACTGTTCTTACGGGACACCCTGGGAGCAGATCCACCGTGGATCTCATTTCTCAGAGATTCTGGTGAGCAGGGTTACGTAAATGTGTTGAGGGTTACCTGTATGTGGTAACTTGTGCGCGTACTAAGGTGGCTCATACTCGGCCTTCAGGATCTCTACTTCCCTTGTCTATCCCATCCCGACCCTGGACTCATTTGTCCATGGACTTTATCACAGATTTGTCTAATTCTTCTGGGAAAACTGGGATTCTGGTGGTTGTTCAGGTTTACCTAATTCCAAAACTCTCGCTCAAGTGTTTGTCCATAACATTGTGAAACTACACGGCATTCCCTCTGATGTGGTGTCTGATAGCCCTCCATTCAATTTGTTTCCAGATTCTGGAAGGCATCCTGTACTTATCTGGGGGTACAATTGTCCTTCTCTTCAACCTTTCATCCTCAGTCGAACGGACAGACTGAGCGCATTAAACAGAATCTGGAGATTTATTTGAGATGTTTTGTCTCTGAGAATCAAGAGGAGTGGTCTTCGTTTTTGTCGTTGGCCGAGTTTGCCATAAATAACTTTAGACACTAGTCCACTGATAAATCACCATTTTTTGGTGCATATGGGTTCCATCCGTAGTTTGGCATATTTTATGGTACTGAGGCATCTGGGATACCTGAAGAAGAAAGATTCTCCTCTTCATTGTCATCTATTTGGGGGAAGATTCAAATCAATTTAAATAAAATGGGCAAATAGTATAAACATATAGCTCACAAGAGATGTATGAGTGGTCCGGACCTGAGAGAGGGTGATTCTGTGTGGCTGTCCACAAAAAACATTAAGTTGAAGGTACCCTCTTGGAATGTCAAAAAATGCTTACAGTCCCCTGAAAAAAGGTTAGGTAATTTAAGATGAGGCTCAAGATTCGTAACTGAGGAGGCTGTTATTGGTGGGTTCTGAAGCAACTCCTGATGCTGTAGCAACTCCGCCATTTCTTGCACCATTTGGGCAAGATTATGTACTTGATCCGTAAGGACTCACATAGGATCCATAATCCATAATCCAGATAAGGCCTGTGATTCTGTCACAAATAGGTAGTGATAAGTGCAGCCCTAACTCCACCCACACCCCTATCACTACCTACTTGCATGATCCGTCCTAACCGACGGCGTACAACTGGGCGCCAGTCCCTAACTTATGTACGTGTAGAGGCCTAAGGAAAGGAAACAACACAGGGAGAACACAATTAATAAGACAGATCACACAGAAGCAAAAGCTTCCCAGGCCAGCACAGAATAGCAATAGCAACAATGGGGCTGAGTTCAAGGGTCAGTAAGTAACACAAGCACACAGGTACTATAATATCAAGTAATTACAAGCCGAGGTCAAGAGCCAAGAGATCGTGTGAGTACAAGGGGTACACCAGGTCAGAGTAAAATACAAGCCAAGGTCAAAAGGTAGAAGTCGCATATACAGGATACACTTGTGAGGAAGTAAGACCAATCACAGGCAACCTGTGGCCAGCAGGTTACCTGTATAAATAGGTCACCTTGATGGGTCATGTGACATGGCCAGTGTCACATGACCCATTTCTAGCAATTCATTACACCTGAGCGCCGACTTATTAACCCCAGCGCTCAGTTCACCACCTGCTTGTTGTCTAGAAGATGTAGGACGCCGGCGCGCCCGGGTCCTCCCCGCCCTCTTGTCACCATGGAGACACGGGTGCCGGCCGCGTCTTCTCTCCTTCTCATGAGCGGGACGCCGGCGGCGCTGCAGAGGGAGAGACCCTGTTACATTAGGTTACTGTTTTTTGATGGCAAGAAAAGTATTGCATTAAATGCTATTCTTACTACCTAAAGTGACAGTGCAATACAGCTGTGAACATAGTTGTGAACAGAGCCTAACAGCAATGGAACTGCCTACAAAACATCTACTGTAGCTATTCACAGTTTTAAAAAAAAAACTACCTTTAAACTCAAATTTCCAACTGTATCATTGGACATAGTCTGCTTAAATATTTGACCTTACATCTGACAATTCAACATGTCTCATCTTTGTAATTAGATAGCAAAATTGCTGCTGGCATCTGAAAGCAGCTAATTAAACAAGTAAGTGTGTATGGTGAAAGGTCATCTGCCATATCCTTACCTATATACATGATTTCTTTTTTGGGATAATGAATGACTGCAACAGTAGACAGTACCGCAAAGAGCACCAAGAGAAGATCAGCGGGAGGGAGGATAAATAGGATGATGGATAAAGACAGATAAATAGAGAATATTAATGAGAGCCAGAAAATTCTAATATAAAACAACCTTTTAAAATCGAAGGCATGTCTATTAATAAAGGCCCCCATGAGTTACTTATAATTCAGCCAGCCTAATGGATAATGAGCAATGGTAGTGATAACCTTATCTCCTGGCCACACAAGATTGGTTTATGCAAAATACAATATTAGCCGGAGGCTTCTCATATGATGAAATGAACATGTACGTACTAATCTGCTGTGGCTGAAATGCCATATGCTAACACACAAGTGCAACAGCATCCAGTAACCAATGACATACATACTATATATATATGGATATAAAGTGCCTTGTAAAAGTATTCATACCCCTTGAACGTTACACCCACAAATTTAAATGCATTTTATTGAGATTTTATGTGATAAACCAAACGAAAATAGCAAGTATGTGTGAAGTGAAAAGAAAATGATACACGGTTTTCAAAATTTTTAATGAATAAAAATCTGAAAAGTGTGGCATGCATTTGTATTAAGGCCCCTGTACTCTGATATGACCAATTAGAAACATAGAAACATAGAATGTGTCGGCAGATAAGAACCATTTGGCCCATCTAGTCTGCCCAATATACTGAATACTATGAATAGCCCCAGGCCCTATCTTATATGAAGGATGGCCTTATGCCTATCCCATGCATGCTTAAACTCCTTCACTGTATTTGCAGCTACCACTTCTGCAGGAAGGCTATTCCATGCGTCCAATACTCTCTCAGTAAAGTAATTCTTCCTGATGCTACTTTTAAACCTTTGCCCCTCTAATTTAAAACTATGTCCTCTTGTAGAAGTTTTTCTTCTTTTAAATATTCTCTCCTCTTTTGCCGTGATGCTTCCCTTTATGTATTTAAAAGTTTCTATCATATCCCCTCTGTCTCTTCTTACTTCCAAGCTATACATGTTAAGGTCCTTTAACCTTTCCTGGTAAGTTTTGTCCTGCCTTCAGAAGTCACCTAATTAGTAAATAGAGTCAACTTGTGTGTACTTTATTCTCAGTATAACTACAGTTGTTCTGTGAAGGCCTCAGAGTTTTGTTAGAGAACATTAGTGATCAAACAGCATCATGAAAACCAAGGAACAGACCAGGCAGGTCAGAGATAAAGTGTAAGAGAGAAATATAAAGTGGTAAAGTGAAAGAGAGAACTGTAAAGCAGGTTTAGGTTATAAAAAAAATATATATATTCCAAGTGCTAAACATATCATAGAGCAATCCATGTTCAATCCATCATCTGAAAATGGAAGGAGTATGGCCCAACTGCAAACCTACCAAGAAATAGCCATCCACTTAATCGGACAGCTCAGCCAAGGATAGCTTTAATCAGCCAAGAGCTTGTTCACTCTGGAGGAGCTGCAGAAATCCACAACTCAGGTGCGAGAATCTGTCCACATGACAACTATTAGTCATGTACTCCATAAGTCTGGTCTTTATGAAGGAGAAGCAAGAAGAAAACCGTTTTTGAAAGCAAGCCATAAGAAGTCCAATTTGCAGTTTGCCACAAGCAATGTAGGGGACACAGCAAACATGTCAAAGATGGTTCTTTGGTCAGGTCAGATCAGACCAAAGTTAAACTTTTTGCACTAAATGCAAAACACTCCATGTGCAGGGGTGCACCAACAATGAGGCGAGATGAGGAGATTCACTCAGGCAGCACCAGGTAGGGGCAAGAGGGGGCAGCAGAAGGGCCATGCTTCCATTATGTAAACGCTCATCTCTACATATTCAAATGAAACGTGGGAAACTAAGATGTCTGTTTGTCATCATGGTGGTCTGATCTGAATGGAGAAGATAAAGAAAGAGAACATCTAGATCACAGGAGAATTCACCGGATGTAAGAGGTATGTGGTGCTGTATGTATATCTTTAACAGTAGGGCTGGAGGGAAGGAGTTAGGTTAAGAAATTGGCATGGGGGGAGGGTCAGTTTTCTGTCACAGTTTTTTTTTTTTTACGGTATTCACCTGAGGGGTTAGGTCATGTGACACTTTTATTGAGCTGGTTGTTATGGATGTGGCGATACCCAATATGTATACTTTTTATTTATTTATTTCACTTTAACACAATAATAGCACTTTTGAAACAAAAAAAATATGTTTTAATGTCTCCATGTTCTGAAAGCTATAGTTGTTTTATTTTTTGAGAGATTTTCATATGTAGGGGCTAATTTTTTGCGGGATGAGGTGATGGTTTTACTTTTTCCATTTTGTGGGACATGTGCCTTTTTGAACAATTGGTGTTGCACTTTTTGTGATGTAAGGTGACAAAAATGGCTTTTTTGACAGTTTTTATTTTATTTTTTTATAGTGTTTATCGAACGGGGTGGATCATGGGATATATTTATAGAGATGATCGTTATGGATGCGGCAATACAAAATAGGTCTATGTTTCTCTATATTTAACTTTTTTCTTTAATCACTTAATCACTGCAAATATACCTGGGTAAGCTCGGCGCCACCCGGAGGTCCGCAATTCTGACTACTGCTTACCCAGGTATAATACTTATGTCTATTAGCATAGTGTATGGTAGTTGATTTTGTGACCATAATCATATTGAAGCTAGTGTTGAGCGAACAGTTCAAGCATAGTTCGGGTTCGGGTTCGTTGTTCGGCGATTACTTCCCGCTTTCTGAAGGGTTGCACAGCAGCCAATCAGCTAGCGTTTTACTTCTTGCCCTAAGAGCCCATCACAGCCATGCCTACTAATGGCATGGCTGTGATTGGCCAAGTGCAGCATGTGACCCAGCCTCTATTTAAGCTGGAGTCACGTAGCGCTGCACGTCACACTGCTCTGATTAGTATTAAGGCTGACTAGTCAGCCTGCATTTGTGGGAGGGGCGGAGGCTCTTCTTAAACAAGCCACTGCCTCACTCCTGGGCGTGTGTTCTTCAGGTGCACAGGTGCTGCTGGGTGTCATTAGTGAACTAGCTTCTCTGGTGGCAGGATCTCTTTCTTTGCAGCATGGAGCCAGAATGGAGCTTTATTTCGCTCGCTGCTATCGTAGCAATGCACGCACTGCAATACGTCCCTCCTGGCCGGTCCGAACCCGACTTTTCTAGCGAACGGGAGGCTTCGCCTCAGAATCTGCCGCCTCAGGTTTGTTTCGTTGGGGCAAAAAAAGTTCTATTTCTTTTTCAACTTCGTTTGTTTGATAATAGGAGTTAGTTCCTATATATCTTGCAAATTTTACTTCGCTTGTTTGTCGCATGGAAAATTACTTCAGTTTGTATGCAGTAAAGGAACAGTTACCCAGGCTGCATGTGACATCATGATTGGAGATCGGACACAGCTGTTGTTTGTTCAGGCCTATTACTGTAGCTGTTCCTTGCCATGTGACTCCCCCTCCCCCAGCTACCACCATCTTTATTACTTCTGTCTCATGCCTGCTTGCACCTTGCTTTATACGCCTCACACCCTCAGATGCATCTGCACGTCTTTTATTGTCCATCACTTTCAGGCTGCTCGTTCCAAGACGGCCTTTACATTTTGCTGTTACACATGTTTCACTCTCTGCTCACCGGAGCTGTGTCCACATGTCTGCTATTTTCATCATGCTTCATACGTCAATCTCATTCGAGTTGCATTCACCCGTTGGCTGTTACAGCCATTCCGTACCCAAGCCAACATCCGGAACTGTATTACATGCCTGCTATTACATGTTTCATACTCTGCCCACCGCCAGAGCTGCTACTGTTACTCCATTTTATTTTTCTGGCCGCACCAGACCGGGTTTCACACTTGGCTGTTGCATCATGTTGTGTGTGGTTAGAGCTGCGTTCATGCGTCGACTAGTATACCCTGTTTGCTCTGCTCACAGTCAGAGCTGTGTTCACACGTCTGCTGTTACAACAGGTTTATACAAGGCTTGTTTCGGAGATGCATTCACGTTCGCTGTCACATCATGTTCATGCTCCACTCACATTTAGAGCTGCTGTTATACCGATTTTCATTCTCGGCTCACTCCCAGAGGAGCATTCACACTTACGCGGTCAAACTCATGACCAGAGCTGCGTTCATACGTCTATTGGTATATCATGTTTGCTCTACTCACACCCAGAGCTGCGTTCACACGTCCACTGTTACTACAGGTTCTTTCCAGGCCCATTTCAAGAGCTGCGTTCATGTCACTGTTACATCATGTGTCATGCTCTATTCACAACCAGAGCTGCTGTTATACCAATTTTATGCTCTGCCTATAACCAGAGTTGTGTTCACACTTCTACTGCTACAACAGGTTTTATACCCCACTCGCCAGAGCCGCTTTCCATGTTGGGTGTCACTTCGAGTTAATATTTCATTCACATCCAAAGCTGCGTCCGCACGTCTGCTTTTACATCTTGTCTTCTACTCCATTCACTACTAGAGCTGTGTTCATGTGTCCGCTGATGCATCATGTTAATACTCTGCTCACATTCAGTTTTGCATTCTTACGTCTGCTTTATACCATGTTTTTCATGCTCTAGCCATACTCAGAGCCGCGCTCATACATTGTTTCTCACATCCAGAGCGGCATTCACCCATCTGCTGTTACATCATGTGTTACACTCTGCTCCCACTCAAAGCTGCATTCTCCTGTTACTTGCTACACTCAGTAATCTCAACGGGGCGCTCCGCACCCACTGCTTGGTACCGCTCTCCCGGCAAACATGGCTGCTTTCTTTTCAGGCTTACGTTTATTTTATTTTTTTTCCTCTGTGGTGTAAAGAAAAAAAAAAAAAATTCCTTTTAAATCCTGGTTCGTATTCACTCAGATTGGTCTCCTGCCTAGTTCAGCAGCTTCTCAGCGGAGGCCAGTGGGCCAATAGGAGCGAGTTTCCTACCATGTTTTCACAAGTTGTTCATTTGTTTGTCGCGATAAGGTTCTTCGCTGAGCAAACTTGCAATGCCTCAGGCGCTTGTTTTTATCCCATCTCTGTTAAGCGCATTGTTTATGCACGTTGTTTCGGATTACCAATGTCTATATTTTCAATGCCTTTTGGCAGTTGTGTTTCTTTTAGGCCACTTTTAGCCAATCTAGTCATCCAAGTTGCCGCCTATCCCATCAGGTCTGGCTCAAGTTTTAGTCACTTGTCGTCACTGTCACGTCATTCAGATCAGTCTCTTGGCTCCGCGGGCCCCATGACTACTTCGGCCGCATGGCTTAGGGGCCACTTGACTGCCCCAGCCTCTGGCTCCGGGGGCCCTATGACTGCTTCGGCTCCGAGGACCCAATGACCGCTTGGCTCCGGGGGGCCCTATGACTGCTTCGGCCCCATGGCTCCGAGGACCCAATGACTGCTTCGGCCCCACGGCTCCGGGGGGCCCTATGACTGCTTCGGCTCCTTGGTTCCGGGGGCCTCTATGCCTGCTTTGGACCCATGGCTTCTGGGGTCCGATGACCGCTTCAGCCCTATGGCTTCGGGGGTCCGATGACTGCTTCGGCCCCATGGCTTAGGGGGTCCGACGACTGCTTCGGCCCTATGGCTTCGGGGGTCCGACGACTGCTTCGGCCCTATGGCTTCGGGGGTCCGACGACTGCTTCGGCCCTATGGCTTCGGGGGTCCGACGACTGCTTCGGCCTTATGGCTTCGGGGGTCTGACGACTGCTTCGGCCCTATGGCTTCCGGAGTCCGACGACTGCTTCGGCCCTATGGCTTCGGGGGTCCGACGACTGCTTCGGCCCTATGGCTTCGGGGGTCCGACGACTGCTTCGGCCCCATGGCTCCGGGGGTCCGACGACTGCTTCGGCCCCATGGCTTCGGGGTCCGACGACTGCTTCGGCCCCATGGCTCGGGGTCCGACGACTGCATCGGCCCCATGGCTCGGGGTCCGACGACTGCTTCGGCCCCATGGCTTCGGGGGTCCGACGACTGCTTCGGCCCCATGGCTTCGGGGGTCCGACGACTGCTTCGGCCCCATGGCTTCGGGGGTCCGACGACTGCTTCGGCCCCATGGCTTCGGGGGTCCGACGACTGCATCGGCCCCATGGCTTCGGGGGTCCGACGACTGCTTCGGCCCTATGGCTTCGGGGGTCCGATGACTGCTTCGGCCCCATGGCTTCGGGGGCCCGACGACTGCTTCGGCCCCATGGCTTCCGGGGTCCGACGACTGCTTCGGCCCCATGGCTTCGGGGGACCGATGACTTGTTTTCAGTCCTGCCTGGTTGGTTGACCATCCATGCTTCCAGGCTGATTGGGCTTCCCTGATCTCTGGCATACGGCCCATGTTTTGAAACTAAAGTCTGTCGCCTGCGGTGTTCAGTCAGGTTCACTTGTTACTCAACTAAGTTTCCTGCTCCTTACGTTCTTTAGGTGTTACACTGTATTCTTGTCCATTGTCTGCCAGGCTCCAGGATCACACTTCAATTACTGGAGCTCAAGTCTTTAGGGTCACCTGCCATGTTGGTCAGGTCACATTTTTGCAACGATATTCGTCTGCCACGGTATTGGGGCCACGTAGGTTCAGTTCAGGTTCCGCCTGCAACGTTAGCCAGGCCCACTGTTCAATTGCCAGCACGTTATTGAGGCCACATGTTATAGTCTAATTTCCTGTTGTCTGCTAATTCATGTACAGTATGTTCATATGCAGTCATATTCTCTTCTGCTCAATTCAGGCTCCCCTGTCCGTATCACCGTACCGCAGGACAATCCTCCTCATTTCACTCTTCATCACTACTAGTACCCTCGGCTAGACATGATTTATTATCGCACTGCTTCATTCTGCCGCACAGTCCTCATTTCCTTAGCTGGTCTCTTCTCATTGCCAATTTAGTGGCGGCTGGGCCCCAGGTGGAGAGTTCCTTGGCGCACGTCCTTCCGCCGCCAAGGATCACAGGGCATCATTCTTTGCCTCCTGTAGCCTCCTCCTGCTACTCGGCTTCCTCCTCCTCTGCTTCCACCAGCTCATCCAGTCAGCCACACACCTTCACCACCAACTTCAGCACAGCCCGGGGTAACCGTCAGCAGGCCATTCTGAAACTCATATGTTTGGGGGACAGGCCCCACACCGCGCAAGAGTTGTGGCGGGGTATTGAACAACAGACCGACGAGTGGTTTCTGCCGGTGGGCCTCAAGCCCGGCCTGGTGGTGTGCGATAATGGGCGAAATCTCGTCGCAGCTCTGGGACTAGCCGGTTTGACGCACATCCCTTGCCTGGCGCATGTGCTGAATTTGGTGGTGCAGAAGTTCATTCACAACTACCCAGACATGTCAGAGCTGCTGCATAAAGTGCGGGCCGTCTGTGCGCGCTTCCGGCGTTCACATCCTGCCGCTGCTCGCCTGTCTGCGCTACAGCGGAACTTCGGCCTTACAGCTCACCGCCTCATATGCGACGTGCCCACCAGGTGGAACTCCACCTTGCACATGCTGGAGAGACTGTGCTAGCAGCAGCAGGCCATAGTGGAGTTTCAGCTGCAGCACGCACGCGTCAGTCGCACTGCGGAACAGCACCACTTCACCACCAATGATTGGGCCTCCATGCGAGACCTGTGTGCCCTGTTGCGCTGTTTCGAGTACTCCACCAACATGGCCAGTGGCGATGACACCGTTATCAGCGTCACAATACCACTTCTATGTCTCCTTGAGAAAACGCTTAGGGCGATGATGGAAGAGTAGGTGGCCCAGGAGGAGGAGGAGGAGGAGGATGAGGGGTCATTTTTACCGCTTTCAAGCCAGTCTGTTAGAAGTGGTTCAGAGGGAGGTTTTTTGCAACAGCAGAGGCCAGGTACAAATGTGGCCAGCCAGGGCCCACTACTGGAGGACGAGGAGGATGAGGAGGAGGTGGAGGAGGATGAGGATGAAGCAGGTTCACAGGGGGGTTGCACCCGACACAGCTCAGGCCCATACGGAGGACGATGACGATACGCCTCCCACAGAGGACAGCTTGTCCTTACCTCTGGGGAGCCTGGCACACATGAGCGACTACATGCTGCAGTGCCTGCGCAACGACAGCAGAGTTGCCCACATTTTAACGTGTGCGGACTACTGGGTTGCCACCCTGCTGGATCCCCGGTACAAAGACAATGTACCCACCTTACTTCCTGCACTGGAGCGTGATAGGAAGATGCGCGAGTACAAGCGCACGCTGGTAGACGCGCTCCTGAGAGCATTCCCAAATGTCACAGGGGAACAGGTGGAAGCCCAAGGCGAAGGCAGAGGAGGAGCAAGAGGTCGCCAACGCAGCGGTGTCACGGCCAGCTCCTCTGAGGGCAGAGTTATCATGGCAGAAATGTGGAAAAGTTTTGTCTCCACGCCAAAGCTAACTGCACCGCCACCTGATACGGAACGTGTTAGCAGGAGTCAGCATTTCACTAACATGGTTGAACAGTACGTCTGCACACCCCTCCACGTACTGACTGATGGTTCGGCCCCATTCAACTTCTGGGTCTCCAAATTGTCTACGTGGCAAGAGTTAGCATTTTATGCCTTAGAGGTGCTGGACTGCCCGGCGGCCAGCGTTTTGTCTGAACGTGTATTCAGCATGGCAGGGGGCGTCATTACTGACAAACGCAGCCGCCTATCCACAAGCTGGCGTTCATAAAAATGAACCAGGCATGGAACCCACAGGACCTGTGCCTCCTTTGTGCAGAATAGACATTTATAACTGCCTACCCCTCAAACATGTATTCTTGTACTCCGGGGCACTTCTTTATTGAATCCTCAAGTTAAATGAACCTCTCCTCTGTCTGGGTGCTGGGCCTAAATAACTGAAAGTGGCCTTCTCCAGTGGTGGGTGATATGACGCATGATTCCTTGCTGTGGGACCTGTATCCTCGGTCTGGGTGCTGGGGCCTAAATAACTGAAAGTGGCCTTCTCCAGTGGTGGGTGATATGACTCATGATTCCTTGCTGTGGGACCTCTCTCCTCGGTCTGGGTGCTCGGCCGTAATAACTGAAAGTGGCCTTCTCCAGTGGTGGGTGATATGACGCATGATTCCTTGCTGTGGGACCTCTCTCCTCGGTCTGGGTGCTGGGCCTAAATAACTGAAATGGCCTTCTCCAGTGGTGGGTGATATGACGCATGATTCCTTGCTGTGGGACTTCTCTCCTCGGTCTGGGTGCTAGGGCCAAAATAACTGAAAGTGGCCTTCTCCAGTGGTGTGTGATATGACGCATGATTCCTTGCTGCGGGACCTGTATCCTCGGTCTGGGTGCTAGGGCCAAAATAACTGAAAGTGGCCTTCTCCAGTGGTGGGTGATATGACGCATGATTCCTTGCTGTGGGACCTGTATCCTCGGTCTGGGTGCTGGGCCGAAATAACTGAAAGTGGCCTTCTCCAGTGGTTTGTGATATGACGCATGATTCTTTGCTGTGGGACCTCACTCCTCTATCTGGGTGCTGGGGCCGAAATAACTAAAAGTGGCCTTCTCCAGTGGTGGGTGATATGACGCATGATTCCTTGCTGTGGGACCTCTCTCCTCTGTATGGGTGCTGGGGCCTAAATAACTTAAAATGGCCTTATACAGTGGTGGGCGATATGACGCATGATTCCTTGCTGTGGGACCTGTATCCTCGGTCTGGGTGCTGGGCCGAAATAACTGAAAGTGGCCTTCTCCAGTGGTGGGTGATATGACGCCTTATTCCTTGCTGTGGGACCTCTCTCCTCGGTCTGGGTGCTGGGCCGAAATAACTGAAAGTGGCCTTCTCCAGTGGTGGGTGATATGACGCATTCCTTGCTGTGGGACCTGTATCCTCGGTCTGGGTGCTGGGCCCAAATAACTAAAAAGTGGCCTTCTCCAGTGGTGGGTGATATGACGCATGATTCCTTGCTGTGGGACCTCTCTCCTCGGTCTGGGTGCTGGGCCGAAATAACTGAAAGTGGCCGTCTCCAGTGGTGGGTGATATGACGCATGATTCCTTGCTGTGTGACCTCTCTCCTCGGTCTGGGTGCTGGGACTAAATAACTGAAATGGCCTTCTCCAGTGGTGGCTTATATGACGCATGATTCCTTGCTGTGGGACCTCTCTCCTCGGTCTGAATGCTGGGGCCGAAATAACTGAAAGTGGCCTTCTCCAGTGGTGGGTGATATGACGCATGATTCCTTGCTGTGGGACCTGTATCCTCGGTCTGGGTGTTGGGCCGAAAAAACTGAAAGTGGCCTTCTCCAGTGGTTTGTGATATGACGCATGATTCTTTGCTGTGGGACCTCACTCCTTTATATGGGTGCTGGGGCCGAAATAACTGAAAGTGGCCTTCTCCAGTGGTGGGTGATATGACGCATAATTCCTTACTGTGGGACCTCTCTCCTCTGTCTGGGTGCTGGTGCCGAAATAACTGAAAGTGGCCTTCTCCAGTGGTGGGTGATATGACGCATAATTCCTTGCTGTGGGACCTCTGACTGGGTGCTGTTGCCTAATTAACTGAAAATGGCCTTCTCCAGTTGTGGGTGATATGACGCATGATTCCTTGCTGTGGGACCTCTCTCCTCTGTCTGGGTGCTGGGCCAAAATAACTGAAAGTGGCCTTCTCCATTGGTGGGTGATATGACGCCTTATTCCTTGCTGTAGGACCTCTCTCCTCTGTCTGGGTGCTGGGGCCGAAATAACTGAAAGTGGCGAGTGATATGACGCATGATTCCTTGCTGTGGGACCTCTCTCATCGGTCTGGGTGCTGGGGCCGAAATAACTGAAAGTGGCCTTCTCCAGTGGTGGGTGATATGACGCATGATTCCTTGCTGTGGGACCTGTATCCTCGGTCTGGGTGCTGGGCCGAAAAAACTGAAAGTGGCCTTCTCCAGTGGTTTGTGATATGACGCATGATTCTTTGCTGTGGGACCTCACTCCTCTATCTGGGTGCTGGGGCCGAAATAACTGAAAGTGGCCTTCTCCAGTGGTGGGTGATATGACGCATAATTCCTTACTGTGGGACCTCTCTCCTCTGTCTGGGTGCTGGTGCCGAAATAACTGAAAGTGGCCTTCTCCAGTGGTGGGTGATATGACGCATAATTCCTTGCTGTGGGACCTCTGACTGGGTGCTGTTGCCTAATTAACTGAAAATGGCCTTCTCCAGTTGTGGGTGATATGACGCATGATTCCTTGCTGTGGGACCTCTCTCCTCTGTCTGGGTGCTGGGCCAAAATAACTGAAAGTGGCCTTCTCCATTGGTGGGTGATATGACGCCTTATTCCTTGCTGTGGGACCTCTCTCCTCTGTCTGGGTGCTGGGGCCGAAATAACTGAAAGTGGCGAGTGATATGACGCATGATTCCTTGCTGTGGGACCTCTCTCATCGGTCTGGGTGCTGTGGCCGAAATAACTGAAAGTGGCCTTCTCCAGTGGTGGGTGATATGACGCATGATTCCTTGCTGTGGGACCTGTATCCTCGGTCTGGGTGCTGGGCCGAAAAAACTGAAAGTGGCCTTCTCCAGTGGTTTGTGATATGACGCATGATTCTTTGCTGTGGGACCTCACTCTTCTATCTGGGTGCTGGGGCCGAAATAACTGAAAGTGGCCTTCTCCAGTGGTGGGTGATATGACGCATGATTCCTTGCTGTGGGACCTGTATCCTCGGTCTGGGTGCTGGGCCGAAATAACTGAAAGTGGCCTTCTCCAGTGGTTTGTGATATGACGCATGATTCTTTGCTGTGGGACCTCACTCCTCTATCTGGGTGCTGGGGCCGAAATAACTGAAAGTGGCCTTCTCCAGTGGTGGGTGATATGACGCATGATTCCTTGCTGTGGGACCTCTCTCCTCGGTCTGGGTGCTGGGCCGAAATAACTGAAAGTGGCCTTCTCCAGTGGTGGGTGATATGACGCATGATTCCTTGCTGTGGTACCTCTGACTGAGTGCTGGGGCCTAAATAACTGAAAATGGCCTTCTCCAGTGGTGGGCGATATGACGCATGATTCCTTGCTGTGGGACCTGTATCCTCGGTCTGGGTGCCAGGGCCGAAATAACTGAAAGTGGCCGTCTCCAGTGGTGGGTGATATGACGCCTTATTCCTTGCTGTGGGACCTCTCTCCTCGGTCTGGGTGCTGGGCCTAAATAACTAAAATTGGCCTTCTCCATTGGTGGGTGATATGACGCATGATTCCTTCCTGTGGGACCTCTCTACTATGTCTGGGTGCTGGGGCCGAAATAACTGAAAGTGGCCTTCTCCAGTGGTGGGTGATATGACACATGATTCCTTGCTGTGGGACCTGTATCCTCGGTCCGGGTGCTGGGCCAAAATAACTGAAAGTGGCCTTCTTCAGTGGTTGGTGATATGACGCATGATTCTTTGCTGTGGGACCTCTCTCCTCTATCTGGGTGCTGGGGCCAAAATAACTGAAAGTGGCCTTCTCCAGTGGTGGGTGATATGACGCATGATTCCTTGCTGTGGGACCTCTCTCCTCTGTCTGGGTGTTGGGGCTGAAATAACTGAAAGTGGAATTCTCTAGTGGAGGGTGATATGACGCATGATTCCTTACTGTGAGACCTCTCTCCTCGGTCTGGGTGCTGGTCCGAAATAACTGAAAGTGGCCTTCTCCAGTGGTGGGTGATATGAAGCATGATTCCTTGCTGTGGAACCTCTCTCCTCTGTCTGGGTGCTGGGCCAAAATTACTGAAAGTGGCCTTCTCCATTGGTGGGTGATATGGCGCCTTATTCCTTGCTGTGGGACCTCTCTCCTCGGTCTGGGTGCTGGGCCGAAATAACTGAAGGTGGCCTTCTCCAGTGGTGGGTGATATGACGCATGATTCCTTGCTGTGGGACCTCTCTCCTCTGTCTGGGTGCTGGGGCCGAAATAACTGAAGGTAACCTTCTCCAGTGGTGGGTGATATGACGCATGATTTCTTGCTGTGGGACCTCTCTCCTCTGTCTGGGTGCTGGGGCCGAAATAACTGAAAGTGGCCTTCTCCAGTGTTGGGTGATATGACGCCTTATTCCTTGCTGTGGGACCTCTCTCCTCGGTCTGGGTGCTGGGCCGAAATAACTGAAAGTGGCCTTCTCCAGTGGTGGGTGATATGACGCATTCCTTGCTGTGGGACCTGTATCCTCGGTCTGGGTGCTGGGCCCAAATAACTAAAAAGTGGCCTTCTCCAGTGGTGGGTGATATGACGCATGATTCCTTGCTGTGGGACCTCTCTCCTCGGTCTGGGTGCTGTGGCCGAAATAACTGAAAGTGGCCGTCTCCAGTGGTGGGTGATATGACGCATGATTCCTTGCTGTTTGACCTCTCTCCTCGGTCTGGGTGCTGGGACTAAATAACTGAAATGGCCTTCTCCAGTGGTGGCTTATATGAAGCATGATTCCTTGCTGTGGGACCTCTCTCCTCGGTCTGGGTGCTGGGGCCGAAATAACTGAAAGTGGCCTTCTCCAGTGGTGGGTGATATGATGCATGATTCCTTGCTGTGGGACCTGTATCCTCGGTCTGGGTGCTGGGGCCGAAATAACTGAAAGTGGCCTTCTCCAGTGGTGGGTGATATGACGCATAATTACTTGCTGTGGGACCTCTGACTGTGTGCTGTTGCCTAATTAACT
Organism: Bufotes viridis; assembly: GCA_033119425.1. Classification (NCBI taxonomy): domain Eukaryota; kingdom Metazoa; phylum Chordata; class Amphibia; order Anura; family Bufonidae; genus Bufotes; species Bufotes viridis. Next base: position 121,261,538 of record CM065597.1, on the reverse strand, counting down.
GAAAATGGCCTTCTCCAGTTGTGGGTGATATGACGCATGATTCCTTGCTGTGGGACCTCTCCTCTGTCTGGGTGCTGGGCCAAAATAACTGAAAGTGGCCTTCTCCATTGGTGGGTGATATGACGCCTTATTCCTTGCTGTAGGACCTCTCTCCTCTGTCTGGGTGCTGGGGCCGAAATAACTGAAAGTGGCGAGTGATATGACGCATGATTCCTTGCTGTGGGACCTCTCTCATCGGTCTGGGTGCTGGGGCCGAAATAACTGAAAGTGGCCTTCTCCAGTGGTGGGTGATATGACGCATGATTCCTTGCTGTGGGACCTGTATCCTCGGTCTGGGTGCTGGGCCGAAAAAACTGAAAGTGGCCTTCTCCAGTGGTTTGTGATATGACGCATGATTATTTGCTGTGGGACCTCACTCCTCTATCTGGGTGCTGGGGCCGAAATAACTGAAAGTGGCCTTCTCCAGTGGTGGGTGATATGACGCATAATTCCTTACTGTGGGACCTCTCTCCTCTGTCTGGGTGCTGGTGCCGAAATAACTGAAAGTGGCCATCTCCAGTGGTGGGTGATATGACGCATAATTCCTTGCTGTGGGACCTCTGACTGGGTGCTGTTGCCTAATTAACTGAAAATGGCCTTCTCCAGTTGTGGGTGATATGACGCATGATTCCTTGCTGTGGGACCTCTCTCATCGGTCTGGGTGCTGTGGCCGAAATAACTGAAAGTGGCCTTCTCCAGTGGTGGGTGATATGACGCATGATTCCTAGCTGTGGGACCTGTATCCTCGGTCTCGGTGCTGGGCCGAAAAAACTGAAAGTGGCCTTCTCCAGTGATTTGTGATATGACGCTTGATTCTTTGCTGTGGGACCTCACTCTTCTATCTGGGTGCTGGGGCCGAAATAACTGAAAGTGGCCTTCTCCAGTGGTGGGTGATATGACGCATGATTCCTTGCTGTGGGACCTGTATCCTCGGTCTGGGTGCTGGGCCGAAATAACTGAAAGTGGCCTTCTCCAGTGGTTTGTGATATGACCCATGATTCTTTGCTGTGGGACCTCACTCCTCTATCTGGGTGCTGGGGCCGAAATAACTGAAAGTGGCCTTCTCCAGTGGTGGGTGATATGACGCATGATTCCTTGCTGTGGGACCTCTCTCCTCGGTCTGGGTGCTGGGCCGAAATAACTGAAAGTGGCCTTCTCCAGTGGTGGGTGATATGACGCATGATTCCTTGCTGTGGTACCTCTGACTGAGTGCTGGGGCCTAAATAACTGAAAATGGCCTTCTCCAGTGGTGGGCGATATGACGCATGATTCCTTGCTGTGGGACCCGTATCCTCGGTCTGGGTGCCAGGGCCGAAATAACTGAAAGTGGCCGTCTCCAGTGGTGGGTGATATGACGCCTTATTCCTTGCTGTGGGACCTCTCTCCTCGGTCTGGGTGCTGGGCCTAAATAACTAAAATTGGCCTTCTCCATTGGTGGGTGATATGACGCATGATTCCTTGCTGTGGGACCTGTATCCTCGGTCCGGGTGCTGGGCCAAAATAACTGAAAGTGGCCTTCTCCAGTGGTGGGTGATATGACACATGATTCCTTGCTGTGGGACCTGTATCCTCGGTCTGGGTGCTGGGCCGAAATAACTCAAAGTGGCCTTCTCCAGTGGTTGGTGATATGACGCATGATTCTTTGCTGTGGGACCTCTCTCCTCTATCTGGGTGCTGGGGCCAAAATAACTGAAAGTGGCCTTCTCCAGTGGTGGGTGATATGACGCATGATTCCTTGCTGTGGGACCTCTCTCCTCTGTCTGGGTGTTGGGGCTGAAATAACTGAAAGTGGAATTCTCTAGTGGAGAGTGATATGACGCATGATTCCTTGCTGTGGACCTCTCTCCTCGGTCTGGGTGCTGGTCCGAAATAACTGAAAGTGGCCTTCTCCATTGGTGGGTGATATGGCGCCTTATTCCTTGCTGTGGGACCTCTCTCCTCGGTCTGGGTGCTGGGCCGAAATAACTGAAGGTGGCCTTCTCCAGTGGTGGGTGATATGACGCATGATTCCTTGCTGTGGGACCTCTCTCCTCTGTCTGGGTGCTGGGGCCGAAATAACTGAAGGTAACCTTCTCCAGTGGTGGGTGATAAGACGCATGATTTCTTGCTGTGGGACCTCTCTCCTCTGTCTGGGTGCTGGGGCCGAAATAACTGAAAGTGGCCTTCTCCAGTGTTGGGTGATATGACGCATGATTCCTTGCTATGGGACCTCTCTCCTCGGTCTGGGTGCCTCGGCCGAAATAACTGTAAGTGGCCTTCTCCAGTGGTTGGTGATATGACGCATGATTCTTTGCTGTGGGACCTCTCTGCTCTATCTTGGTGCTGGGGCCGAAATAACTGAAAGTGGCCTTCTCCAGTGGTGGGTGATATGACGCATGATTCCTTGCTGTGGGACCTGTATCCTCGGTCTGGGTGCTGGGCCCAAATAACTGAAAGTGGCCTTCTCCAGTGGTGGGTGATATGACGCATGATTCCTTGCTGTGGGACCTCTCTCCTCTGTCTAGGTGCTGGGTCAAAATAATTGAAAGTGGCCTTCTCCAGTGGGGGGTGATATGACGCCTTATTCCTTGCTGTGGGACCCCTCTTCTCGGTCTGGGTGCTGGGTCTAAATAACTGAAAGTGGCCTTCTCCAGTGGTGATTGATATGACGCATGATTCCTTGCTGTGGGACCTCTCTCCTCTATCTGGGTGCTGGGGCCGAAATAACTGAAAGTGGCCTTCTCCAGTGGTGGGTGATATGACGCATGATTCCTTGCTGTGGGACCTCTCTCTTCGGTCTGGGTGCTGGGCCGAATTAACTGAAAGTGGCCTTCTCCAGTGGTGGGTGATATGACGCCATATTCCTTGCTGTGGGACCTCTCTCCTCGGTCTGGGTGCTGGGCCTAAATAACTGAAAGTGGCCTTCTCCAGTGGTGGGTGATATGACGCATGATTCCTTACTGTGGGACCTCTCTCCTCTGTCTGGGTGCTGGGGCCGAAATAACTGAAAGTGGCCTTCTCCAGTGGTGGGTGATATGACGCATAATTCCTTGCTGTGGGACCTCTGACTGGGTGCTGTTGCCTAATTAAATGAAAATGGCCTTCTCCAGTTGTGGGTGATATGACGCATGATTCCTTGCTGTGGGACCTCTCTCCTCTGTCTGGGTGCTGGGCCAAAATAACTGAAAGTGGCCTTCTCCATTGGTGGGTGATATGACGCCTTATTCCTTGCTGTGGGACCTCTCTCCTCGGTCTGGGTGCTGGGCCGAAATAACTAAAAGTGGCCTTTTCCAGTGGTGGGTGGTATGACGCATGATTTCTTGCTGAGGGACCTCTCTCCTCTGTCTGGGTGCTGGGGCCGAAATAACTGAAAGTGGCCTTCTCCAGTGGTGGGTGATATGACGCATGATTCCATGCTGTGGGACCTCTCTCCTCGGTCTGGGTGCTGGGCCGAAATAACTGAAAGTGGCCGTCTCTTGTGGTGGGTGATATGACGCATGATTCCTTACTTTGTGACCTCTCTCCTCGGTCTGGGTGCTGGGACTAAATAACTGAAATGGTCTTCTCCAGTGGTGGGTGATATGACGCATGATTCCTTGCTGTGGGACCTCTCTCCTCGGTCTGGGTGCTGGGGCCGAAATAACTGAAAATGGCTTTCTCCAGTGGTGGGTGATATGACGCATGATTCCTTGCTGTGGGACCTCTCTCCTCGGTCTGGGTGCTGGGCCTAAATAACTGAAAGTGGCCTTCTCCAGTGGTGGGTGATATGACGCATGATTCCTTGCTGTGGGACCTCTCTCTTCGGTCTGGGTGCTGGGCCGAATTAACTGAAAGTGGCCTTCTCCAGTGGTGGGTGATATGACGCCTTATTCCTTGCTGTGGGACCTCTCTCCTCGGTCTGGGTGCTGGGGCCGAAATAATTGAAAGTGGCCTTCTCCAGTGGTGGGTGATATGACGCATAATTCCTTGCTGTGGGACCTCTGACTGGGTGCTGTTGCCTAATTAACTGAAAATGGCCTTCTCCAGTTGTTGGTGATATGACGCATGATTCCTTGCTGTGGGACCTCTCTCCTCTGTCTGGGTGCTGGGCCAAAATAACTGAAAGTGGCCTTCTCCATTGGTGGGTGATATGACGCCTTATTCCTTGCTGTGGGACCTCTCTCCTCTGTCTGGGTGCTGGGGCCGAAATAACTGAAAGTGGCCTTCTCCAGTGGTGGGTGATATGACGCATGATTCCTTGCTGTGGGACCTGTATCCTCGGTCTGGGTGCTGGGCCGAAATAACTGAAAGTGGACTTCTCCAGTGGTTGGTGATATGACGCATGATTCTTTGCTGTGGGACCTCTCTCCTCTATCTGGGTGCCTCGGCCGAAATACCTGAAAGTGGCCTTCTCCAGTGGTGGGTGATATGACGCATGATTCCTTGCTGTGTGACCTCTCTGCTCGGTCTGGGTGCTGGGCCGAAATAACTGAAAGTGGCCTTCTCCAGTGGTGGGTGATATGACGCCTTATTCCTTGCTGTGGGACCTCTCTCCTCGGTCTGGGTGCTGGGCCGAAATAACTAAAAGTGGCCTTCTCCAGTGGTGGGTGGTATGACGCATGATTCCTTGCTGAGGGACCTCTCTCCTCTGTCTGGGTGCTGGGGCCGAAATAACTGAAAGAGGCCTTCTCCAGTGGTGGGTGATATGACGCATTCCTTGCTGTGGGACCTGTATCCTCGGTCTGGGTGCTGGGCCCAAATAACTGAAAGTTGCTTTCTCCAGTGGTGGGTGATATGACGCATGATTCCTTGCTGTGTGACCTCTCTCCTAGGTCTGGGTGCTGGGCCGAAATAACTGAAAGTGGCCTTCTCCAGTGGTGGGTGATATGACGCCTTATTCCTTGCTGTGGGACCTCTCTCCTCGGTCTGGGTGCTGGGCCGAAATAACTGAAAGAGGCCTTCTCCAGTGGTGGGTGATATGACGCATTCCTTGCTGTGGGACCTGTATCCTCGGTCTGGGTGCTGGTCCCAAATAACTGAAAGTTGCCTTCTCCAGTGGTGGGTGATATGACGCATGATTCCTTGCTGTGGGACCTCTCTCCTCGGTCTGGGTGCTGGGCCGAAATAACTGAAAGTGACCGTCTCCAGTGTTGGGTGATATGAAGCATGATTCCTTGCTGTGTGACCTCTCTCCTCGGTCTGGGTGCAGGGACTACATAACTGAAATGGCCTTCTCCAGTGGTGGCTTATATGACGCATGATTCCTTGCTGTGGGACCTCTCTCCTCGGTCTGGGTGCTGGGGCCGAAATAACTGAAATTGGCCTTCTCCAGTGGTGGGTGATATGACGCCTTATTCCTTGCTGTGGGACCTCTCTCCTCGGTCTGGGTGCTGGGCCTAAATAACTGATAATGGCCTTCTCCAGTGGTGGGTGATATGACGCATGATTCCTTGCTGTGGGACCTCTCTCCTCGGTCTGGGTGCTGGGGCCGAAATAACTGAAAGTGGCCTTCTCCAGTGGTGGGTGATATGACGCATAATTCCTTGCTGTGGGACCTCTGACTAGGTGCTGTTGCCTAATTAACTGAAAATGGCCTTCTCCAGTTGAGGGTGATATGACGCATGATTCCTTGCTGTGGTACCTCTCTCCTCTGTCTGGGTGCTGGGCCAAAATTACTGAAAGTGGCCGTATCCATTGTTGGGTGATATGACGCCTTATTCCTTGCTGTGGGACCTCTCTCCTCTGTCTGGGTGCTGGGGCCGAAATAACTGAAAGTGGCGAGTGATATGATGCATGATTCCTTGCTGTGGGACCTCTCTCCTCGGTCTGGGTGCTGGGGCCTAAATAACTGAAAGTGGCCTTCTCCAGTGGTGGGTGATATGACGCATGATTCCTTGCTGTGGGACCTGTATCCTCTTTCTGGGTGCTGGGCCGAAAAAAACTGAAAGTGGCCTTCTCCAGTGGTTTGTGATATGACGCATGATTCTTTGCTGTGGGACCTCACTCCTCTATCTGGGTGCTGGGGCCGAAATAACAGAAAGTGGCCTTCTCCAGTGGTGGGTGATATGACGCATGATTCCTTGCTGTGGGACCTGTATCCTCGGTCTGGGTGCTGGGCCGAAATAACTGAAAGAGGCCTTCTACACTGGTGGGTGATATGACGCATGATTCCATGCTGTGGGACCTCTGACTGAGTGCTGGGGCCTAAATAACTGAAAGAGGCCTTCTCCAGTGGTGGGCGATATGACGCATGATTCCTTGCTGTGGGACTTGTATCCTTGGTCTGGGTGCCGGGGCCGAAATAACTGAAAGTGGCCTTCTCCAGTGGTGGGTGAAATGATGCATGATTCCTTGCTGTGGGACCTGTATCCTCGGTCAGGGTGCTGGGCCGAAATAACTGAAAGTGGCCTTCTTCAGTGGTTGGTGATATGACGCCTTATTCCTTGCTGTGGGACCTCTCTCCTCGGTCTGGGTGCTGGGCCTAAATAACTAAAATTGGCCTTCTCCAGTAGTGGGTGATATGACGCATGATTCCTTCCTGTGGGACCTTTCTACTATGTCTGGGTGCTGGGGCCGAAATAACTGAAAGTGGCCTTCTCCAGTGGTGGGTGATATGACGCATAATTCCTTGCTGTGGGACCTCTGACTAGGTGCTGTTGCCTAATTAACTGAAAATGGCCTTCTCCAGTTGAGGGTGATATGACGCATGATTCCTTGCTGTGGTACCTCTCTCCTCTGTCTGGGTGCTGGGCCAAAATTACTGAAATTGGCCTTCTCCAGTGGTGGGTGATATGACGCCTTATTCCTTGCTGTGGGACCTCTCTCCTCGGTCTGGGTGCTGGGCCTAAATAACTGATAATGGCCTTCTCCAGTGGTGGGTGATATGACGCATGATTCCTTGCTGTGGACCTCTCTCCTCGGTCTGGGTGCTGGGGCCGAAATAACTGAAAGTGGCCTTCTCCAGTGGTGGGTGATATGACGCATGATTCCTTGCTGTGGGACCTCTCTCCTCTGTCTGGGTGCTGGGGCCGAAATAACTGAAAGTAGCCGTCTCCAGTGGTGGGTGATATGACGCATGATTTCTTGCTGTGGGACCTCTCTCCTCTGTCTGGGTGCTGGGGCCGAAATAACTGAATGTGGCCTTCTCCAGTGGTGGGTGATATGACGCATGATTTCTTGCTGTGGGAACTCTCTCCTCTGTCTGGGTGCTGGGCCGAAATAGCTGAAAGTGGCCTTCTCCAGTGGTTGGTGATATGACGCATGATTCTTTGCTGTGGGACCTCTCTCCTCTATCTTGGTGCTGGGGCCGAAATAACTGAATGTGGCCGTCTCCAGTGGTGGGTGATATGACGCCTTATTCCTTGCTGTTGGACCTCTCTCCTCGGTCTGGGTGCTGGGCCGAAATAACTAAAAGTGGCCTTTTCCAGTGGTGGGTGGTATGACGCATGATTCTTTGCTGAGGGACCTCTCTCCTCTGTCTGGGTGCTGGGGCCGAAATAACTGAAAGAGGCTTTCTCCAGTGGTGGGTGATATGACGCATGATTCCATGCTGTGGGACCTCTATCCTCGGTCTGGGTGCTGGGCCGAAATAACCGAAAGTGGCCGTCTCCTGTGGTGGGTGATACGACGCATGATTCCTTGCTTTGTGAACTCTCTCTTCTGTCTCGGTGCTGGGCCGAATTAACTGAATGTGGCCTCCTCCAGTGGTGGGTGATATGACGCCTTATTCCTTGCTGTGGGACCTCTCTCCTCGGTCTGGGTGCTGGGCCTAAATAACTGATAGTGGCCGTCTCCAGTGGTGGGTGATATGACGCATGATTCCTTACTGTGGGACCTCTCTCCTCTCTCTCGGTGCTGGGGCCGAAATAATTGAAAGTGGCCTTCTCCAGTGGTGGATGATATGACGCATAATTCCTTGCTGTGGGACCTCTGACTGGGTGCTGTTGCCTAATTAACTGAAAATGGCCTTCTCCAGTTGTGGGTGATATGACGCATGATTCCTTACTGTAGGACCTCTCTCCTCGGTCTGGGTGCTGGGCCGAAATAACTGAAAGTGGCCTTCTCCAGTGGTGTGTGATATGACGCATAATTCCTTGCTGTGGGACCTCTGACTGGGTGCTGTTGCCTAATTAACTGAAAATGGCCTTCTCCAGTTGTGGGTGATATGACGCATGATTCCTTGCTGTGGGACCTCTCTACTCTGTCTGGGTGCTTGGGCCGAAATAACTGAAAGTGGCCTTCTCCAGTGGTGTGTGATATGACGCATAATTCCTTGCTGTGGGACCTCTGACTGGGTGCTGTTGCCTAATTAACTGAAAGTGGCCTTCTCCAGTGGTGGGTGATATGACGCCTTATTCCTTGCTGTGGGACCTCTCTCCTCGGTCTCGGTGCTGGGCCTAAATAACTGAAAGTGGCCTTCTACATTGGTGGGTGATATGACGCCTTATTCCTTGCTGTGGGACCTCTCTCCTCTGTCTGGGTGCTGGGGCCGAAATAACTGAAAGTGGCCTTCTCCAGTGGTGGGTGATATGATGCATGATTCCTTGCTGTGGGATCTCTCTCCTCGGTCTGGGTGCTGGGCCGAAATAACTGAAAGTGGCCATCTCCAGTGGTTTGTGATATGACGCATGATTCTTTGCTGTGGGACCTCACTCCTCTATCTGAGTGCTGGGGCCGAAATACCTGAAAGTGGCCTTCTCCAGTGGTGGGTGATATGACGCATGATTCCTTGCTGTGGGACCTCTCTCCTCTGTCTGGGTGCTGGGGCCGAAATAACTGAAAGTGGCCTTCTCCAGTGGTGGGTGATATGACGCATAATTCCTTGCTGTGGGACCTCTGACTGGGTGCTGTTGCCTAATTAACTGAAAATGGCCTTCTACAGTTGTGGGTGATATGACGCATGATTACTTGCTGTGGGACCCCACTCCTCGGTCTGGGTGCTGGGGCCGAAATATCTGAAAGTGGCCTTCTCCAGTGGTGGGTGATATGACGCATGATTCCTTGCTGTGGGACCTCTCTCCTCGGTCTGGGTGCTGGGGCCGAAATAACTGAAAATGGCCTTCTCCAGTGGTGGGTGATATGAAGCATGATTCCTTGCTGTGGGACCTCTCTCCTCTGTCAGGGTGCTGGGGCCGTAATAACTGAAAGTGGCCTTCTCCAGTGTTGTGTGATATGACGCATAATTCCTTGCTGTGGAACCTCTGACTGGGTGCTGTTGCCTAATTAACTGAAAATGGACTTCTCCAGTTGTGGGTGATATGACGCATGATTCTTTGCTGTGGGACCTCTCTACTCTGTCTGGGTGCTGGGCCAAAATAACTGAAAGTGGCCTTCTCCATTGGTGAGTGATATGACGCATGATTCCTTGCTGTGGGACCTCTCTCCTCCGTCTGGGTGCTGGGGCCGAAATAACTGAATGTGGCCTTCTCCAGTGGTGGGTGATATGACGCATGATTTCTTGCTGTGGGACCTGTATCCTCGGTCTGGGTGCTGGGCCGAAATAACTGAAAGTGGCCTTCTCCAGTGGTTTGTGATATGACGCATGATTCTTTGCTGTGGGACCTCTCTCCTCTATCTGGGTGCTGGGGCCAAAATACCTGAAAGTGGCCTTCTCCAGTGGTGGGTGATATGACGCATGATTCCTTGCTGTGGGACCTCTCTCCTCTGTCTGGGTGCTGGGGCCGAAATAACTGAAAGTGGCCTTCTCCAGTGGTGGGTGATATGACGCATGATTCCTTGCTGTGGGACCTCTCTCCTCGGTCTGGGTGCTGGGCCGAAATAACTAAAAGTGGCCTTTTCCAGTGGTGGGTGGTATGACGCATGATTTCTTGCTAAGGGACCTCTCTCCTCTGTCTGGGTGCTGGGGCCGAAATAACTGAAAGTGGTCTTCTCCAGTGGTGGGTGATATGACGCATGATTCCATGCTGTGGGACCTCTCTCCTCGGTCTGGGTGCTGGGCCGAAATAACTGAAAGTGGCCTTCTCCAGTGGTGGGTGATATGACGCATGATTCCTTGCTTTGTGACCTCTCTCCTCGTTCTGGGTGCTGGGACTAAATAACTGAAAGTGGCCTTCTCCAGTGGTGGGTGATATGACGCATGATTTCTTGCTGTGGGACCTCTATCCTCGGTCTGGGTGCTGGGGCCGAAATAACTGAAAATGGCCTTCTCCAGTGGTGGGTGATATGAGGTATGATTCCTTGCTGTGGGACCTCTCTCCTTGGTCTGGGTGCTGGGCCTAAATAACTGAAAGTGGCCTTCTCCAGTGGTGGGTGATATGACGCATGATTCCTTGCTGTGGGACCTCTCTCTTCGGTCTGGGTGCTGGGCCGAATTAACTGAAAGTGGCCTTCTCCAGTGGTGGGTGATATGACGCCTTATTCCTTGCTGTGGGACCTCTCTCCTCGGTCTGGGTGCTGGGCCTAAATAACTGAAAGTGGCCTTCTCCAGTGGTGGGTTGATATGACGCATGATTCCATACTGTGGGACCTCTCTCCTCTGTCTGGGTGCTGGGGCCGAAATAACTGAAAGTGGCCTTCTCCAGTGGTGGGTGATATGACGCATAATTCCTTGCTGTGGGACCTCTGACTGGGTGCTGTTGCCTATTTAACTGAAAATGGCCTTCTCCAGTTGTGGGTGATATGACGCATGATTCCTTGCTGTGGGACCTCTCTCCTCTGTCTGGGTGCTGGGGCCGAAATAACTGAAAGTGGCGAGTGATATGACGCATGATTTCTTGCTGTGGGACCTCTCTCCTCGGTCTGGGTGCTGGGGCCGAAATAACTGAAAGTGGCCTTCTCCAGTGGTGGGTGATATGACGCATGATTCCTTGCTGTGGGACCTGTATCCTCGGTCTGGGTGCTGGGCCGAAATAACTGAAAGTGGCCTTCTCCAGTGGTTGGTGATATGACGCATGATTCTATGCTGTGGGACCTCTCTCCTCGGTCTGGGTGCTGGGCCGAAATAACTGAAAGTGGCCTTCTCCAGTGGTGGGTGATATGACGCCTTATACCTTGCTGTGGGACCTGTATCCTCGGTCTGGGTGCTGGGCCCAAATAACTGAAAGTTGCCTTCTCCAGTGGTGGGTGATATGACGCATGATTCCTTGCTGTGGGACCTCTCTCCTCGGTCTGGGTGCTGGGCCCAAATAACTGAAAGTGGCCGTCTCCAGTGGTGGGTGATATGACGCACGATTCCTTGCTGTGTGACCTCTCTCCTCGGTCTGGGTGCTGGGACTACATAACTGAAAGTGGCCTTCTCCAGTGGTGGCTTATATGACGCATGATTCCTTGCTGTGGGACCTCTCTCCTCGGTCTGGGTGCTGGGGCCGAAATAACTGAAAGTGGCCTTCTCCAGTGGTGGGTGATATGACGACTTATTCCTTGCTGTGGGACCTCTCTCCTCGGTCTGGGTGCTGGGCCTAAATAACTGATAATGGCCTTCTCCAGTGGTGGGTGATATGACGCATGATTCCTTGCTGTGGGACCTCTCTCCTCTGTCTGGGTGCTGGGGCCGAAATAACTGAAAGTGGCCTTCTCCAGTGGTGGGTGATATGACGCATGATTCCTTGTTGTGGGACCTCTCTCCTTGGTCTGGGTGCTGGGCCAAAATAACTAAAAGTGGCCTTTTCCAGTGGTGGGTGATATGACGCCTTATTCCTTGCTGTGGGACCTCTCTCCTCGGTCTGGGTGCTGGGCCTAAATAACTGAAAGTGGCCTTCTCCAGTGGTGGGTGATATGACGCATGATTCCTTGCTGTGGGACCTCTCTCCTCTGTCTGGGTGCTTCGGCCGAAATAACTGAAAGTGGCCTTCTCCAGTGGTGTGTGATATGACACATAATTCCTTGCTGTGGGACCTCTGACTGGGTGCTGTTGCCTAATTAACTGAAAATGGCCTTCTCCAGTTGTGGGTGATATGACGCATGATTCTTTGCTGTGGGACCTCTCTCCTCTGTCTGGGTGCTGGGCCAAAATAACTGAAAGTGGCCTTCTACTTTGGTGGGTGATATCACGCCTTATTCCTTGCTGTGGGACCTCTCTCCTCTGTCTGGGTGCTGGGGCCGAAATAACTGAAAGTGGCGAGTGATATGACGCATGATTCCTTGCTGTGGGACCTCTCTCCTCGGTCTGGGTGCTGGGGCCGAAATAACTGAAAGTGGCCTTCTCCAGTGGTGGGTGATATGATGCATAATTCCTTGCTGTGGGATCTCTCTCCTCGGTCTGGCTGCTGGGCCGAAATAACTGAAAGTGGCCTTCTCCAGTGGTTTGTGATATGACGCATGATTCTTTGCTGTGGGACCTCACTCCTCTATCTGGGTGCTGGGGCCGAAATACCTGAAAGTGGCCTTCTCCAGTGGTTGGTGATATGACGCATGATTCCTTGCTGTGGGACCTCTCTCCTCGGTCTGGGTGCTGGGCCGAAATAATTGAAAGTGGCCTTCTCCAGTGGTGGGTGATATGACGCATGATTCCTTGCTGTGGGACCTCTCTCCTCTGTCAGGGTGCTGGGGCCGAAATAACTGAAAGTGGCCTTCTCCAGTGTTGTGTGATATGACGCATAATTTCTTGCTGTAGGACCTCTGACTGGGTGCTGTTGCCTAATTAACTGAAAATGGCCTTCTCCAGTTGTGGGTGATATGACGCATGATTCTTTGCTGTGGGACCTCTCTCCTCTGTCTGGGTGATGGGCCAAAATAACTGAAAGTGGCCTTCTCCATTGGTGGGTGATATGACGCCTTATAACTTGCTGTGGGAACTCTCTCCTCTGTCTGGGTGCTGGGGCCGAAATAACTGAAAGTGGCGAGTGATATGACGCATGATTCCTTGCTGTGGGACCTCTCTCCTCGGTCTGGGTGCTGGGGCCGAAATAACTGAAAGTGGCCTTCTCCAGTGGTGGGTGATATGACGCATGATTTCTTGCTGTGGGACCTGTATCCTCGGTCTGGGTGCTGGGCCTAAATAACTGAAATGGCCTTCTCCAGTGGTGGGTGATATGACGCATGATTCCATGCTGTGGGACCTCTCTCCTCGGTATGGGGGCTGGGGCCGAAATAACTGAAAGTGGCCTTCTCCAGTGGTGGGTGATATGACGCATGATTCCTTGCTGTGGGACCTGTATCCTCGGTCTGGGTGCTGGGCCGAAATAACTGAAAGTGGCCGTTTCCTACTGGTTTGTGATATGACGCATGATTCTTTGCTGTGGGACCTCACTCCTCTATTTGGGTGATGGGGCCGAAATAACTGAAAGTGGCCTTCTCCAGTGGTGGGTGATATGTCGCATGACTCCTTTCTGTGGGACCTGTATCCTCGTTCTGGGTGCTGGGCCAAAATAACTGAAAGTGGCTTTCTCCAGTGGTTGGTGATATGACGCATGATTCCTTGCTGTGGGACCTCTCTCCTCTGTCTGGGTGCTGGGGCCGAAATAACTGAAAGTGGCCTTCTCCAGTGGTGGGTAATATGACGCATGATTCCTTGCTGTGGGACCTGTATCCTCGGTCTGGGTGCTGAGCCGAAATAACTGAAAGTGGCCTTCTCCAGTGGTGGGTGATATGACGCATGATTCCTTGCTGTGGGACCTCTGACTGAGTGCTGGGGCCTAAATAACTGAAAATGGCCTTCTCCAGTGGTGGGCGATATGACGCATGATTCCTTGCTGTGGGACGTGTATCCTTGGTCTGGGAGCCAGGGCCGAAATAACTGAAAGTGGCCTTCTCCAGTGGCGGGTGATATGACGTATGATTTCTTGCTGTGGGACCCCTCTCCTCGGTCTGGGTGCTGGTCCGAAATAACTGAAAGTGGCCTTCTCCAGTGGTGGGTGATATGACGCATGATTCCTTGCTGTGGGACTTCTCTTCTCTATCTGGGTGCTGGGGCCGAAATAACTGAAAGTTGCGAGTGATATGACGCATGATTTCTTGCTGTGGGACCTCTCTCCTCGGTCTGGGTGCTGGGGCCGAAATAACTGAAAGTGGCCTTCTCCAGTGGTGGGTGATATGACGCATGATTCCTTGCTGTGGGACCTGTATCCTCGGTCTGGGTGCTGGGCCGAAATAACTGAAAGTGGCCTTCTCCAGTGGTTGGTGATATGACGCATGATTCTTTGCTGTGGGACCTCTCTCCTCTATCTGGGTGCCTCGGCCAAAATTCCTGAAAGTGGCCTTCTCCAGTGGTGGGTGATATGACGCATGATTCCTTGCTGTGTGACCTCTCTCCTCGGTCTGGGTGCTGGGCCGAAATAACTGAAAGTGGCCTTCTCCAGTGGTGGGTGATATGACGCCTTATTCCTTGCTGTGTGACCTCTCTCCTCGGTCTGGGTGCTGGGCCGAAATAACTAAAGGTGGCCTTCTCCAGTGGTGGGTGGTATGACGCATGATTCCTTGCTGAGGGACCTCTCTCCTCTGTCTGGGTGCTGGGGCCGAAATAACTGAATGTGGCCTTCTCCAGTGGTGGGTGATATGACGCATGATTCCTTGCTGTGGGACCTCTCTCCTCGGTCTGGGTGCTGGGCCGAAATATCTGAAAGTGGCCGTCTCCAGTGGTGGGTGATATTACGCATGATTCTTTGCTGTGTGACCTCTCTCCTCGGTCTGGGTGCTGGGACTACATAACTGAAAGTGGCCTTCTCCAGTGGTGGCTTATATGATGCATGATTCCTAGCTGTCGGACCTCTCTCCTCGGTCTGGGTGCTGGGGCCGAAATAACTGAAAGTGGCCTTCTCCAGTGGTGGGTGATATGACGCCTTATTCCTTGCTGTGGGACCTCTCTCCTCGGTCTGGGTGCTGGGCCTAAATAATTGATAATGGCCTTCTCCAGTGGTGGGTGAAATGACGCATGATTCCTTGCTGTGGGACCTCTCTCCTCTGTCTGGGTGCTGGGGCCGAAATAACTGAAATGGCCTTCTCCAGTGGTGGGTGATATAACGCATGATTCCATGCTGTGGGACCTCTCTCCTCGGTATGGGGGCTGGGGCCGAAATAACTGAAAGTGGCCTTCTCCAGTGGTGGGTGATATGACGCATGATTCCTTGCTGTGGGACCTGTATCCTCGGTCTGGGTGCTGGGCCGAAATAACTGAAAGTGGCCTTCTCCAATGGTTTGTGATATGACGCATGATTCTTTGCTGTGGGACCTCACTCCTCTATTTGGGTGATGGGGCCGAAATAACTGAAAGTGGCCTTCTCCAGTGGTGGGTGATATGTCGCATGACTCCTTTCTGTGGGACCTGTATCCTCGGTCTGGGTGCTGGGCCGAAATAACTGAAAGTGGCCTTCTCCAGTGGTTGGTGATATGACGCATGATTCATTGCTGTGGGACCTCTCTCCTCTATCTGGGTGCAGGCGCCGAAATACCTGAAAGTGGCCTTCTCCATTGGTGGGTGATATGACGCATGATTCCTTGCTGTGGGACCTCTCTCCTCTGTCTGGGTGCTGGGGCCGAAATAACTGAAAGTGGCCTTCTCCAGTGGTGGGTAATATGACGCATGATTCCTTGCTGTGGGACCTGTATCCTCGGTCTGGGTGCTGGGCCGAAATAACTGAAAGTGGCCTTCTCCAGTGGTGGGTGATATGACGCATGATTCCTTGCTGTGGGACCTCTGACTGAGTGCTGGGGCCTAAATAACTGAAAATGGCCTTCTCCAGTGGTGGGTGATATGACGCATGATTCCTTGCTCTGGGACTTCTCTCCTTTATCTGGGTGCTGGGGCCGAAATAACTGAAAGTGGCGAGTGATATGACGCATGATTTCTTGCTGTGGGACCTCTCTCCTCGGTCTGGGTGCTGGGGCCGAAATAACTACAAGTGGCCTACTCCAGTGGTGGGTGATATGACGCCTTATTTCTTGCTGTGGGACCTCTCTCCTCGGTGTGGGTGCTGGGCCTAAATAACTGAAAGTGGCCTTCTCCAGTGGTGGGTGATATGATGCATGATTCCTTGCTGTGGGACCTCTGACTGGGTGCTGGGGCCTAATTAACTGAAAATGGCCTTCTCCAGTGGTGGGCGATATGACGCATGAATCCTTGCTGTGGGACTTCTCTCCTCTATCTGGGTGCTGGGGCCGAAATAACTGAAAGTGGCCTTCTCCAGTGGTGGGTTATATGACGCATGATTCCTTGCTGTGGGACCTCTCTCCTCGGTCTGGGTGCTGGGGCCGAAATAACTGAAAGTGGCCTTCTCCAGTGGTGGGTGTTATGACGCATGATTCCTTGCTGTGGGAACTCTCTCCTCGGTCTGGGTGCTGGGCCGAAATAACTTAAAGTGGCCTTCTCCAGTGGTGGGTGATATGACGCATGATTCCTTGCTGTGGGACCTTAAACCTTGGTCTGGGTGCTGGTCCGAAATAAATGAAAGTTGCCTTCTCCATTGGTGGGTGATATGACGCATGATTCCTAGCTGTGTGACCCGTATCCTCGGTCTGGGTGCTGGGCCCAAATAACTGAAAGTAGCCTTCTCCAGTGGTGGGTGATATGACGCATGATTCCTTTCTGTGGAACCTCTCTCCTCTGTCTGGGTGCTGGGCCGAAATAACTGAAAGTGGCCTTCTCCAGTGGTGGGTGATATGACGCCTTATTCCTTGCTGTGGGACCTCTCTCCTCGGTCTTGGTGCTGGGCCTAAATAACAGAAAGTGGCCTTCTCCAGTGGTGGGTGATATGACGCATGATTCCTTGCTGTGAGACCTGTATCCTCTGTCTGGGTGCTGGGGCCGAAATAACTGAAAGTGGCCTTCTCCAGTGGTGGGTAATATGACGCATGATTCCTTGCTGTTAGACCTGTATCCGCTGTATGGGTGCTAAGGCCGAAATAACTGAAAATGGCCTTCTCCTGTGGTGGGTGATATGACGCATGATTCCTTGCTGTGGGACCTGTATCCTCGGTCTGGGTGCTGGGCCCAAATAACTGAAAGTGGCCTTCTCCAGTGGTGGGTGATATGACGCATGATTCCTTGTTGTGGGACCTCTGACTGGGTGCTGGGGCCGAAATAACTGAAAGTGGCCTTCTCCAGTGGTGGGTGATATGACGCATGATTCCTTGCTGTGGGACTTCTCTCTTCTATCTGGGTGCTGGGGCCGAAATAACTGAATGTGGCCTTCTCCAGTGGTGGGTGATATGACGCATGATTCCTTGCTGTGGGACCTCTCTCCTCGGTCTGGGTGCTGGGCCGAAATAACTGAAAGTGGCCTTCTCCAGTGGTGGGTGATATGACGCATGATTCCTTGTTGTGGGACCTCTGACTGGGTGCTGGGGCCTAATTAACTGAAATTGGCCTTCTCCAGTGGTGGGCGATATGACGCATGATTCCTTGCTGTGGGACTTCTCTCCTCTATCTGGGTGCTGGGGCCGAAATAACTGAAAGTGGCCTTCCCCAGTGTTGGGTGATATGACGCATGATTCCTTGCTGTGGGACCTGCATCCTCGGTCTGGGTGATGTGCTTAAATAACTGAAAGTGGCCTTCTCCAGTGGTGGGTGATATGATGCATAATTCCTTGCTGTGGGACCTGTATCCTCGGTACTGGGTGCTGGGGCCGAAATAACTGAAAGTGGCCTTCTCCAGTGGTGGGTGATATGACGCATGATTCCTTGCTGTGGGACTTCTCTCCTCTAT
This sequence comes from Bufotes viridis, assembly GCA_033119425.1. Taxonomy (NCBI): domain Eukaryota; kingdom Metazoa; phylum Chordata; class Amphibia; order Anura; family Bufonidae; genus Bufotes; species Bufotes viridis. Next base: position 121,243,944 of record CM065597.1, on the reverse strand, counting down.
CTGGGTGCTGGGGCCGAAAAAACTGAAAGTGGCCTTCTCCAGTGGTGGGTGATATGACGCATGATTCCTTGCTGTGGGACCTCTTTCCTCGGTCTGGGTGCTGGGCCGAAATAACTGAAAGTGGCCTTCTCCAGTGGTGGGTGATATGACGCATGATTCCTTGCTGTGGGACCTCTCTCCTCGGTCTGGGTGCTGGGCCGAAATAACTGAAAGTGGCCTTCTCCAGTGGTGGGTGATATGACGCAAGATTCCTTGCTGTGGGACCTCTCTCCTCTGTCTGGGTGCTAGGCCGAAATAACTGAAAGTGGCCTTCTCCAGTGGTGGGTGATATGACGCATGATTCCATGCTGTGGGACCTCTCTCCTCTGTCTGGGTGAAGGGCCTAAATAACTGAAAATGGCCTTCTCCAGTGGTGGGTGATATGACGCATGATTCCTTGCTGTGAGACCTGTATCCTCTGTCTGGGTGCTGGGGCCGAAATAACTGAAAATGGACTTCTCCAGTGGTGGGCGATATGACGCATGATTCCTTGCTGTGGGACTTCTCTCCTCTATCTGGATGCTGTGGCCGAAATAACTGAAAGTGGCCTTCTCCAGTTGTGGGTGATATGACGCATGATTCCTTGCTGTGGGACCTGTATCCTCGGTCTGGGTGCTGGGCCTAAATAACTGAAAGTGGCCTTCTCCAGTGGTGGGTGATATGACGCATGATTCCATGCTGTGGGACCTCTCTCCTCTGTCTGGGTGAAGGGCCTAAATAACTGAAAATGGCCTTCTCCAGTGGTGGGTGATATGACGCATGATTCCTTGCTGTGAGACCTGTATCCTCTGTCTGGGTGCTGGGGCCGAAATAACTGAAAATGGACTTCTCCAGTGGTGGGCGATATGACGCATGATTCCTTGCTGTGGGACTTCTCTCCTCTATCTGGATGCTGTGGCCGAAATAACTGAAAGTGGCCTTCTCCAGTTGTGGGTGATATGACGCATGATTCCATGCTGTGGGACCTGTATCCTCGGTCTGGGTGCTGGGGCCGAAATAACTGAAAGTGGCCTTCTCCAGTGGTGGGTGATATGACGCATGATTCCTTGCTGTGGGACCTCTCTCCTCGGTCTGGGTGCTGGGCCGAAATAACTGAAAGTGGCCTTCTCCAGTGGTGCGTGATATGACGCATGATTCCTTGCTGTGGGACCTGAATCCTTGGTCTGGGTGTTGGTCCGAAATAACTGAAAGTTGCCTTCTCCAGTGGTGGGTGATATGACGCATGATTCCTTGCTGTGGGACCTCTCTCCTCTGTCTGGGTGCTGGGGCCGAAATAACTGAAAGTGGCCTTCTCCAGTGGTGGGTGATATGACGCCTTATTCCTTGCTGTGGGACCTCTCTCCTCGGTCTGGGTGCTGGGCTTAAATAACTGAAAGTGGCCTTCTCCAGTGGTGTGTGATATGACGCATGATTCCTTGCTGTGGGACCTCTCTCCTCTGTCTGGGTGCTGGTGCCGAAATAACTGAAAGTGGCGGGTGATATGATGCATGATTCCTTGCTGTGGGACCTCTCTCCTCGGTCTGGGTGCTGGGGCCTAAATAACTGAAAGTGGCCTTCTCCAGTGGTGGGTGATATGACACATGATTCCTTGCTGTGGGACTTCTCTCCTCTATCTGGGTGCTGGGGCCGAAATAACTGAATGTGGCCTTCTCCAGTGGTGGGTGATATGACGCCTTATTCCTTGCTGTGGGACCTCTCTCCTCGGTGTGGGTGCTGGGCCTAAATAACTGAAAGTGGCCTTCTCCAGTGGTGGGTGATATGACGCAAGATTCCTTGCTGTGAGACCTGTATCCTCTGTCTGGGTGCTGGGGCCGAATAACTGAAAGTGGCCTTCTCCAATGGTGGGTGATATGATGCATGATTCCTTGCTGTGGGACCTCTGACTGGGTGCTGGGTCCTAATTAACTGAAAATGGCCTTCTCCAGTGGTGGGCGATATGACGCATGAATCCTTGCTGTGGGACTTCTCTCCTCTATCTGGGTGCTGGGGCCGAAATAACTGAAAGTGGCCTTGTCCAGTGGTGGGTGATATGACGCATGATTCCTTGCTGTGGGACCTCTCTCCTCGGTCTGGGTGCTGGGCCGAAATAACTGAAAGTGGCCTTCTCCAGTGGTGGGTGATATGACGCATGATTCCTTGCTGTGGGACCTCTCTCCTCTCTCTGGGTGCTGGGCAAAAGTAACTGAAAGTGGCCTTCTCCAGTGTTGGGTGATATGACGCCTTATTCCTTGATGTGGGAGCTCTCTCCTCGGTCTGGGTGCTGGGCCTAAATAACTGAAAGTGGCCTTCTCCAGTGGTGTGTGATATTCCGTATGATTCCTTGCTGTGGGACCTCTCTCCTCGGTCTGGGTGCTGGGCTGAAATAACTGAAAGTGGCCTTCTCCAGTGGTGGGTGATATGACGCATAATTCCTTGCTGTGGGACCTCTCTCCTCTGTCTGGGTGCTGGGCCAAAATAACTGAAAGTGGCGGGTGATATGACGCATGATTCCTTGCTGTGGGACCTCTCTCCTCGGTCTGGGTGCTGGGCCGAAATAACTGAAAGTGTCCTTCTCCAGTGGTGGGTGATATGATGCATGATTCCTTGCTGTGGGACCTCTCTCCTCGGTCTGGGTGCTGGGCCGAAATAACTGAAAGTGTCCTTCTCCAGTGGTGTGTGATATGACGCATGATTCCTTGCTGTGGGACCTCTCTCCTCTATCTTGGTGCTGTGGCCGAAATAACTGAAAGTGGCCTTCTCCAGTGGTGGGTGATATTACGCTTGATTCCTTGCTGTTGAACCTCTCTCCTCTGTCTGGGTGCTGGGCCGAAATAACTGAAAGTGGCCTTCTCCAGTGGTGGGTGATATGACGCATGATTCCTTGCTGTGGGTCCTGTATCCTCGGTCTGGGTGCTTGGCCGAAATAACTGAAAGTGGCCTTCTCCAGTGTTGGGTGAAATGACGCATGATTCCTTGCTGTGGGACCTCTCTCCAATTGATATTAGTTAATTTTTATTTATTTTATTTTATTTAAATTCATTTCCCTATCCACATTTGTTTGCAGGGGGTTTACCTACATTTTGCTGCCTTTTGCAGCCTTTTAGCCCTTTCCTGGACTATTTTACAGCCTTTTTAGTGCCTAAAAGTTCGGGTCCACATTGACTTCAATGGGGTTCGGGTTCGGGATAAAGTTCGGGTCGAGTTCGGATCCCGAACCCGAACATTTTCGAGAAGTTCGGCCGAACTTCCCGATCCCGAACTTCCAGGTGTTCGCTCATCTCTATTTGAAGCTAATGTATAGACACAGTATGGGATATTATGACCCTGGGTAGACATATTGATTTATTTTCTTGCAGCATTTGGACCTTACGGTGTGCACATGAGCCACTGGTTTTCAGTCACCACCTTTTATTCTACTATTTTTTGTTTAACATCTGACATTAATTTATGGTGTAAGTCATTACATGTTTAATAAAGATCTTTTGTAAATTTAATGCGTGTCCTTATGTGATTTTTCGGATATGTTGTTGTTGAGTCACGCATTTTTGTATATTCGCGTAATCGGTTTGTTTAAGTGTGGCAGGTGTGTCTAGTGAATACAGAACTGCCCTATACCAGCACATTGAGGTCGCATCATTAGGGAACAGCTGCTGGAGCCAGGGGTACCTCAAATGTAGTGGCCTGCACTTTCTCCAGACCCATTGAAAACGCATGGGATTAGCTGAGTCGTCATGTAGAGGCTCGTAACTATGTACACCAGAACCTCAATGACCTGAGGGCTACTCTTTAAGGCTGGGAACACACCTAGGCGTTTTTGGATCAGGCTTTTTTTTTAGCATTTTTTCCGTGGAAAACGCGCGTTTTTTTAGGCGTTTTTGTATTTTTGCAACGCGCGTATTTGGGGCGTTTTTTGATTGACAGCTTACAGTTTGCAGAAAAAAAGAATCCCCACCCAGCAAAGGTGGGTGGAGATTCTGCCTTTCTGCTGTGTTTTACTACAAAAACGCGCGATCATATGCGCGTTTTTGAAGAGGAAAACGCGCATATTTTCTTATATGCGCGTTTCCATGCTTTTCAATGGGTGCAAACGCTTGGGCAAACGCCCCAAAGAAGCTCATGCACAAGCGTTTGCGTTTGGCGTTTTTCAGCGCGTTCAAACGCGCTGTAAAACGCTCAAGTGTGAACCATGTCCATTGGAATACATGGGTTTTCACTTGTTGTGCGTTTTTCAGCGCGTTTGAACGCGCTGAAAAACGCTTAGGTGTGTTCCCAGGGTAAGAGAGTAGGATTCCATGCCACAGCAGACAATAAGTCAACTTGTGAACAGCATGAGAAGTTGAGGTCAAGCTATAATTGATGCTCAAGGCCACATGAGAAGTTATTGAGAGACTGATATTTTTGTGGGGGTATACCCACCACTGTTGTTAGCTTTTGTTTCAATAAATTGTTTGAGGAAATCACCATTGCATGCTCCTAATTAAATGTCCTACTTTCATGAAATAATATTACTGTAGAGTAAACTTTTGACATTTTCCAGAAATTTCATTCAAAAGCCAAATATCCTTAACTTTTTGTGAGTAATATATATGTATATATATATTGAACTTCAAGCCTCAGTCGTCCGTTTACGTATTTTCAGTTTCCATGCCGTCACAATTTAACTTTTTTTTGGCGGGGGTCACTCAATATAATTAAGCAACATATATACAAATAACAAATGACAAAACAGGCGCACACTGCGGTCTTGCTGTGAACATATATGCAAACATGATTACTGCAACAATACCTTCAATGTGGCAGCAATTTACCTGTGTGTGTTAAGTTTAAATTGAGTGTCAAGCCTCAATAGTCCATTTCTGTATATTCAGTTTCCACAAGGTTGGAATTTACATTTTTTGGGGGATTTTTAAATGTAATTAAACCATCATATACAGTATATGTGATTACTACAAGACACAAGGTGTGAGTGTGAGTGATAACGAGAAATTGAGTACCAAGCCTCCATCATCCACACGGTTGGAATAATAATATATTAATGTTTTTTTTTTTTTTTGGGGGGGAGGGCTTTAATTTAATTAAGCAGCATATATACTTGATTACTGAAGAAATACCCACGGTGTGGCAGCCATCTACTTGTGTGTAAGTCAACCCTCATTTGTTTGTTTATGTATATTGATTTACCACATGGTTGGAAATAAAAAAAAAAAAGTTTTCTGATGAACCAGCAAATATATGTGATTACTACAAGACACAAGGTAGGGCATTAATTTAACTGTGAGTGATAATGAGAAATTGAGTGGCAATTTCATTTTTTTTTTTTTGAGATTTTGTGTGGTATCTTCAATCAGGATGGCTGCGGCATCTTCGTGCGCAAATGGCTTAGGTGAGTATGTATTTTCGTTTTACACCAAAATGTATTCGTGACCACAGAGTGCAAGGAAATTCTCCTTTGCAGCAATTCAAAATTTTCCTGAAATTCGGATTAGAGTCAATTCGTTTGACTTCGATTTGCTCTTCACTAGTTAACACGGTTGTAAATATTTTTTGGGGGAGGGGGTTAAATTTTATGCCGTGGCATATGTACGTAATTACTAGTGATGAGCGAGCACCAACGTGTTCGGGTGTTTGGGTACTCGGTCCGCACACATAGTGATATTTGTGCACTCGGCTGAGCACCTGAGTATAATGGTAGTCAATGGGAGACAGCCAGGCAGCCTGCTCTGATGAGGGGAGGGTGCCTGGTCCATTGGAAAAGGTTAGAAAGTGACAGAAACACCACTGAAATGGATCTGGTACAGCATGGGGACCATGTCTGGGTGCATCTTGGACTCCAATGTTGCTGCTGGGAACCAAATTGTCCCAGTTGTCCACCACTTTTTTTTTATAGGTAAAATTGTTTGGAAACATTCTTTCCTGTATATTCAATTGTATATGCAGTGCAAATGCTGCCAAAAATTACAAGGAAGAAGGACTCCGATACAGTCTGTATATCACATAAAGGAGGGCGTCATTCACAAGGTGCTACAATTGTTCAGGTACACTGCTACACTCATAAAACCTATGCACTAAGTGAAGGGGCTGCCAAAAATTACAAGGAACCAGCACTCCAATACACCCTTTATTACACATAAAGGAGGGCATCATACACATCCTTGAAAAATTATGATTGATGGCCTGCTGGTGACCCTCAAAAATATTTGGAGCAAGGGCCTACTGGTTACCCTCTAAAACATTATAGTTGAGGGTCTGAAGGTGAGCGGACCCTATAAAAAATTGTAGTGAGGACCTGAAGGTGAGCGAACCTATTAAAACATTGTAGTGATGGCCTAAAGGGGAGCAGACCATACAAAACATTAAAGATGAGGGCCTGAAGCCGAGCGAACCCCATAAAACATTGCAGTGATGGCCTAAAGGCGAGCAAACCGTATAAAACATTAGAGATGAGGGCCTGAAGATGAGAGAATCCCATAAAACATTGCAGTGATGGCCTACAGGTGTGCAGACCATATGAAACATTGGAGGTGAGGGCCTTAAGCCGAGCGAACCCCATAAAACATTGGAGTGATGGCCTACAGGTGAGCAGACCGTATAAAACATTGGAGGTGAGGGCTTGAGGCCTAGAGAACCCCATAAAACATTGCAGTGATGGCCTACAGATGAGCAGACCGTATAAACATTAGAGGTGAGGGCCTGAAGGTCATTGAACCCCATAAAACAATGCAGTAATGGCCTACAGATGAGCAGACTGTATAAAACATTGGAGGTGAGGGTCTGAAGGTGAGCGAACCCCATAAAACATTGCAGTGATGGCCTACAGGTGAGCAGACCATATAAAACATTGGAGGTGAGGGCCTGAAGCCTAGCAAACCCCATAAAATATTGCAGTAACGGCCTACAAGTGAGCAGAAAGTATAAAACATTGAAGGTGAGGGCCAGAGACCGAGAGAACCCTATAAAACATTGCAGTAATGGCCTACAGGTGAGCAGACTGTATAAAACATAGAGGTGAGGGCCTGAATGTGATCGAACCCCATAAAACAGGTCTGCCTTCAGGTGAGCAGACCGTATAAAACATTGAAGGTGAGGGCCTAAAGGTGATCGAACCCCAAAAAACATTGCAGTAATGGCCTACAGGTGAGCAGACCGTAATTAAACATTGGAGGTGAGGGACTGAAGGTGAGCAAACCGCATAAAACATTGCAGTAATGGCCTAAAGGGGAGCAGACCGTATAAACATTAGAGGTGAGGGCCTGAATGTGATCGAACCCCATAAAACAGGTCTGCCTTCAGATGGGCAGACCGTATAAAACATTGAAGGTGAGGGCCTGAAGGTGATCGAACCTCATAAAACATTGCAGTAATGGCCTACAGGTGAGCAGACTGTATAAAACTTTGAAGGTGAGGGCCTGAAGGTGATCGAACCTCAAAAAACATTGCAGTAATGGCCTACAGGTGAGCAGACCGTAATCAAACATTGGAGGTAAGGGCCTGAAGCTGAGCAAACCCCATAAAACATTGGAGTGATGGCCTACAGGTAAGCAGACCGTATAAAACATTGGAGGTGAGGGTCTGAGACCGAGAGAACCCCATAAAACATTGCAGTAATGGCCTACAGATGAGCAGACCATATAAAACATTAGAGGTGAGGGCCTGAAGGTCAAAGAACCCCATAAAACATTGCAGTAATAGCCTACAGGTGAGCAGACTGTATAAAACATTGGAGGTGAGGGCCTGAAGGTGAGCGAACCCCATAAAACATTGCACTAATGGCCTAAAGGTTAGCAGAACATATAAAACATTGTAGGTGAAGGCCTGAAGGTGAGTGAACCCCATAAAACATTGCAGTGATGGCCTACAGGTGAGCAGACCATATAAAACTTTGGAGGTGAAGGTCTGAAGCAGAGCAAACCCCATAAAATATTGCAATAACGGCCTACAAGTGAGCAGAAAGTATAAAACATTGGAGGTGAGGGCCTGAAACCGAGAGAACCCTATAAAACATTGCAGTAATGGCCTATAGGTGAGCAAACTGTATAAAACATTAGAGGTGAGGGCCTGAATGTGATCGAACCCCATAAAACAGGTCTGCCTTCAGGTGAGCAGACCGTATAAAACATTGAAGGTGAGGGCCTAAAGGTGATCGAACCCCAAAAAACATTGCAGTAATGGCCTACAGGTGAGCAGACCGTAATAAAACATTGGAGGTGAGGGACTGAAGGTGAGCAAACCTCATAAAACATTGCAGTAATGGCCTAAAGGGGAGCAGACCATATAAACATTAGAGGTGAGGGCCTGAATGTGATCGAACCCCATAAAACAGGTCTGCCTTCAGGTGAGCAGACCGTATAAAACATTGAAGGTGAGGGCCTGAAGGTGATCGAACCCCATAAAACATTGCAGTAATGGCCTACAGGTGAGCAGACAGTATGAAACATTGAAGGTGAGGGCCTCATGGTGATCAAACCCCATAAAACATTGCAGTAATGACCTACAGGTATGCAGACCGTATAAAACATTGGAGATAAGGGCCTGAAGGTCATTGAACCTCATAAAACATTGCAGTAATGGCCTACAGGTGAGCAGACCGTATAAAACATTGAAGGTGAGGGCCTGAAGGTGATCAAACCCCATAAAACATTGCAGTAATGACCTACAGGTATGCAGACCGTATAAAACATTGGAGATAAGGGCCTGAAGGTCATTGAACCTCATAAAACATTGCAGTAATGGCCTACAGGTGAGCAGACCGTATAAATCATTGAAGATGAGGGCCTGAAGGTGATCGAACCCCAAAAAACATTGCAGTAATGGCCTACAGGTGAGCAGACCGTAATCAAACATTGGAGGTAAGGGCCTGAAGCTGAGCAAACCCCATAAAACATTGGAGTGATGGCCTACAGGTAAGCAGACCGTATAAAACATTGGAGGTGAGAGTCTGAGACCGAGAGAACCCCATAAAACATTGCAGTAATGGCCTACAGATGAGCAGACCATATAAAACATTAGAGGTGAGGGCCTGCAGGTCAAAGAACCCCATAAAACATTGCAGTAATAGCCTACAGGTGAGCAGACTGTATAAAACATTGGAGGTGAGGGCCTGAAGGTGAGCGAACCCCATAAAACATTACACTAATGGCCTAAAGGTTAGCAGAACATATAAAACATTGTAGGTGAAGGCCTGAAGGTGAGTGAACCCCATAAAACATTGCAGTGATGGCCTACAGGTGAGCAGACCATATAAAACTTTGGAGGTGAAGGTCTGAAGCCGAGCAAACCCCATAAAACATTGCAGTAACAGCCTACAAGGGAGCAGAAAGTATAAAACATTGGAGGTGAGGACCTAAAGCCGAGAGAACCCCATAAAACATTGCAGTGATGGCCTACAGGTGAGCAGACCGTATAAAACATTGGAGGTGAGGGCCTGAAGGTGATCAACTCCCATAAAAATTTGCAGTAATGGCCTTCAGGTGAGTAGACCGTATAAAACATTGAAGGTGAGGGACTGAAGGTGAGCGAACCCCATAAAACATTGCAGTGATGGCCTAAAGGGAAGCAGACCATATAAAACATTAGAGGTGAGGGACTGAAGGTGATCGAACCCCATAAAACATTGCAGTAATAGCCTACAGGTATGTAGACCGTATAAAACATTGGAGGTAAGGGCCTGATGGTCATTGAACCCCATAAAACATTGCAGTAATGGCCTACTGGTGAGCAGACCATATAAAACATTGGAGGTGAGGGCCTGAAGGTGAGCGAACCCCATAAAACATTGCAGTGATGGCATAAAGGTGAACAGACCAGATAAAACACTAGAGATGAGGGCTTGAAGCCGAGCGAACCCTACAAAACAATGCAGTAATGGCCTTCAGGCGAGCAGACCGTATAAAATATTGGAGGTGAGGGCCTGAAGGTGATCGAACCCCATAAAACAGTGCAGTAATGGCCTACAGGTGAGCAGACCATATAAAACATTGGAGGTGAGGGCCTGAAGGTTAGCGAACCCCATAAAACATTGCAGTGATGGCCTAAAGGTGAGCAGACCGTATAAAACATTAGAGGCGAGCGCCTGAAGCCGAGCGAACCCTACAAAACATTGTGGTGAGGGCATATATATTCTATATCAAAGAGGAGGCAGAGGAGGATGCGGTTGAGAAAAGAAGATTCAAACATATACCCTTTTTTGCGGTGAAATCTGAATCTTGTGGACTAAGTATATTATAAAGCATACATTTAAATTGCGTTTTTGTTCCTCATTAGCTTAGCTTTCCTCTGGTGGAGTGGAAATGTCAGAGGCAATTGAGGCCTTGTTCATTTTTATCTGAGTCATCCTGTCAGCATTGTCAATGGACAAGCGAATACACCTATCTGTTATTATGCCACCAGCACCACTAAATGCACGCTCAGACAATACACTGGCGGCAGGGCAGGCCAGCACTTCCAAGGCGTAGAGCGCAAGTTCTTGCCACGTGTCCAGCTTGGAAACCCAGTAGTTGTAAGGCACTGACGAATCATTTAGGACACTGACACGGTCTGCAATATATTCCTTCACCATCTTCCAAAATTTTTCCCTCCTTGTAGCACTAGGCCACGCTTCAGGGTGAGGTTGCTGGCGGGGTGTCATGAAAGTGTCCCATGCCTGGAAAGTGTTGACCTGCCTCTGTTGGAACTATTGTGTGTTTCTCTTGTCTCCCTTCCTCGGTTGCCTAAGGAAGTACGGACTCTGGCAGCCGCATTGGCAGATGGAAAATTTTGGAGCAATCTGTCAACAAGTGCTTTCTGGTATTGCGCCGTTTTACTTGTCCTCTTCACAACAGCAATGAGAGATGAGAAGTTACCTAAAATGCGTCTAACGCGAGGGTCACGGGAAAGGCAGCCTAACATGAAGTCAGCTATGTGTGCAAGAGTAACAACAGGCAAGACGTCGATGTCAACTTCAGAATGACTCTTCGTACCCTCATCCTCCTCCTGATCTGCCCATCCAATCTGAACAGATGGAATTTAAGTTCCATGGGTACTAGCCTCTGTAGCAGAGGCAAGTGTCTCCAGCTCCTCATCTTCCTCTTCATAGCCCAATTCCCGCTGAGAAGACAAACTGGCGGAGGTCTGGCTATCACCCGATGTCATCTCCTCCCCCATTACCGCGTCTGCCACAATCAAAGCATCCTCCTTAATTTTAAGCAGCGATCATTTGAGTAGACACAGCAGTGGGATGGTTATGCTGATAATAGCGTTATCGCCAGTAAACATCTGTGTGGATTCATCAAAGAGGTCTGACATCAATGCCCACTCCTCGCTTGTGAATAGTGGCAGTTGCGCAGATTTTGGGCAATACACTATACCAGAGATAATGTAATATTTATAATACACACTGTATTGACTTCCAGTGAGGTACTGAATACAGAAAAATACAGCTTTTGGGCAACACACTAGCCCAGATATAATGTAATTATTACAATACACACTGTATTGACTTCTACTAAGTTACTGGATAAAGAAACATACAGATTTTGGGCACTACACTAGCCAGAAATAATGTAATTTTGACGATACACACTGTAATAACTTGCATTAAGGAACTGGATAGAGAAAAATACATATTTTGGGCAATACACTAGACCACAGATAATGTAATTTTTACAATACACACTGTATTCACTTCCAGTAAGGTACTGGATACAGAAAAATACAGAGTTTGGGCACTACACTAGGCCAGGGACAATGCAATTTTGACGATACACACTCTTATGACTTCCAGTAAGGTACTGGATACAGAAAAATACAGATTTTGGGTAATACACTAGCCAGAGATAATGTAATTTTGACGATACACACAGTATTAACTTGCATTAAGGAACTGGATAGAGAAAAATACAGATTTTGGGCAATACAGTAGCCCAGAGATTATGTAATTTTTACAATACACACTGTATTGACTTCCAGTAAGGTACTGGATACAGAAAAATACAGATTTTGGGCACTACACTAGCCAGAGGTAATGTAATTTTGAAGATACACACTGTATTAACTTGCATTAAGGAACTGGATAGAGAAAAATACAGATTTTGGGCAATACACTAGACCACAGATAATGTAATTTTTACAATACACACTGCTTTGACTTCTAGTAAGGTACTGGATACAGAAAAATACAGATTTTGGGCGCTACACTAGGCCAGAGATAATGCAATTTTGACGATACACACTCTATTGACTTCCAGTAAGGTACTGGATACAGAAAAATACAGATTTTGGGCAATACACTAGCCCAGAGAAAATGTAAGTTTGACGATACACACTGTATGGACACGTCGGTGGGCACGTCGCATATGAGGCGGTGAGCAGGAAGGCCAAAGTTAAGCTGTAGCGCAGAGGCGAGCAGTGGCAGGATGAGAACACCGGAAGCGCGCACAGACAGCCCGCACTTTTTGCAGCAGCTCTGACATGTCGGGGTACTTGTGAATGAATTTCTGCACCTCCAAATTCAGCACATGCGCCAGGCAAGGGATGTGCGTCAAACCGGCTAGTCCCAGAGCTGCAACGAAATTTCACCCATTATCGCACACCACCAGGCCGGGCTTGAGGCTCACCGGCAGCAACCACTCATTGGTCTGTTGTTCTATACCCCCCACAACTCCTGCGCGGTGTGGGGCCTGTCCCCCAAACACATGAGTTTCAGAACGGCCTGCTGACGTTAACTCCGGTCTGTGCTGAAGTTGGTGGTGAAGGTCTGTGGCTGACCGTATGACCAGGTGGAAGACGAGGAGAAGCGAAGTAGGAGGAGGATGCAACAGGAGGCAAAGAATGATGCCCTGGGATCCTTGGCGGCGGAAGGACGTGCGCTAAAGAACTCTCCGCCTGGGACCCAGCCGCCACTACATTTACCCAGTGTGCAGTTAGGGAGATATAGCGTCCCTGGCCGTGCTTACTGGTCCACGTATCTGTGGTTAGGTGGACCTTGGCACAGATGGCACACTTGATGTTATCCGATACTTGGTTATGCATTGAAGGCACGGCTCTCTTGGAGAAGTAGTGGCGGCTGTGGGACAGCCACCGTCATCAGCTGTTTGAAGCTATCTGTGTCCACAACCCTGAATCACAGCATTTCAAAGGCCAGTAGTTTAGAAATGCTGGCATTCAGGGCCAGGGATCAAGGGTGGCTAGGTGGGAATTTATGCTTTCTCTCCAAGGTTTGTGAGATGGAGAGCTGAACGCTGCTGTGTGACATGGTGGAGATGCTTGGTGACGGAGGTGGTGGTGTTGGTGGCACATCCTCTTTTTGCTGGGCGGCAGGTGCCAACGTTCCTCCAGTGTCGGAGGAAGAGGCCGAGGCAGCAGCAGAAGATGGAGCAGGAGGAGCCTGAGCCCTTTCTTGGTTTTGAAGGTGCTTACTCCACTGCAGCCCGTGTCTTGCATGTAGATGCCTGGTCATGCAGGTTGTGCTAAGGTTCAGAACGTTAATGCCTCACTTCAGGCTCTGATGGCACAGCGTGCAAACTACTCGGGTCTTGTCGTCAGCACATTGTGTGCAGAAGTGCCATGACAGGGAACATCTTGAAGCTGCCTTTTGTGTGCTCGATCCCTGGTGGCGTTGGCGAACTCTCTTGGCGACGTCTGTTCTGCTTTTGCACCCTGCTCCCTCTTTTGCTACGCTATTGGCTCGGTCTCACCACTGCCTCTTCCTCTGAACTCTGAAAGTTAGTGGCACGACCTTCATTCCATGTGGGTTCTAGGACCTCATCGTCCCCTGCATCGTCTTCCACACAGTCTTCCTCCCTGACCTCCTGTTCGGTCTGCACACTGCAGAAAGACACAGCAGTTGGCACCTGTGTTTCATCATCATCAGAGACGTGCTGACTCTGCTGAGGTGGTATTCCCATGTCCTCATCAGGAAACATAAGTGGTTGTGCATCAGTGCATTCTATGTCTTCCACCGCTGGGGAAGGGCTAGGTGGATGTCCTTGGGAAACCCTGCCAGTAGATTCTTCAACCAGCATAAGAGACTGCTGCATAACTTGAGGCTCAGACAGGTTCCCTGATATGCATGGGGGTGATGTGACAGACTGATGGGCTTGGTTTCAGGCGCCACCTGTGCGCTTTCTGCAGAAGACTGGGTGGGAGATAATGTGAACATGCTGGATCCACTGTCGGCCACCCAATCGACTAGCGCCTGTACTTGCTCAGGCCTTACCATCCTTAAAACGGCATTAGGCCCGACCAAATATCGCTGTAGATTCTGGCGGCTACTGGGACCTTATGTAGTTGATTCACTAGGATGTGTAGCTGTGGCAGAACGGCCACTTCCTCTCCCAGCACCAGAGGGTCCACTAACACCACCACGACCATGTGGGCGTCCCTTATTAGATGTTTTCCTCATTGTTACCGTTCACCACAATAAGGAAAAACTTATTTGGCCCAATGTATAGAGTTCAAATTAAGGCCTTTATTTACAGGCACATAACACTATCTAGCTATCTATTTATGTTCCGTATTACACTAATACAGGCACAGCAGAAACCACAGATTTAGCGGAATATCAATTTTCGGCCTAGTATTTAGGCCCTGGCTGAAAGGTATCCGTTTACAGACAGAATTACACTTGGAGATGCACAATAGCGTGTGCAAATATAAAGGATTACGCTTTCAAGTCTTGTATATAGATGCTTAGTGTAATATACCCTTTTACGGACAGAAATACACTTGGAGATGCACAATAGCGTGTGCAAATATAGAGGATTACGCTTTCAGCACTTGTATTTAGACCTTGAGTGTAATATACCCTTTTACGGACAGATATACACTTGGAGTAGAGTGTGCAAATATAGAGGATTTATTTTTCAGGCCTTGTATTTAGACACTGACACGCTGAATGTAATATACAGTGGAAAGCACAGATTTTTAGGATTTCTATTTCAGGGATTTTATTTAACCACAGAAAAAAATCTATCCTGTGACGTACCGTAATAAACTTAGCCAGCCACAGCTGGAGCACCAAATTTAGGGGATTGGTATTTTGGCAATTGAATTTCACCCCACAATAAAATCTATCCTTTGAGGGACAGTATTACACTTAGCCAGCCACATCTGGAACACCATATTTAGGGGATTGGTATTTTGGCAATTGAATTTCACCCCAGAAATAAAATCTATCCTTTGACGTATAGTATTAAACTTAGCCAGCCACAGCTGTAACACCAGATTTAGGGGATTGTTATTTTGGCAATTGAATTTCACCCCATAAATAAAATCTATCCTTTTACTCACAGTATTACACTTGGCCAGCAACAGCTAAAACCACTGATTTAGGGGATTGGTATTTTGGCAATTGAATTTCACCCCAGAAAAAAATATCCTTTGACGGACAGTATTAAACTTAGCCAGCCACAGCTGGAAAACCAGATTTAGGGGATTGGTATTTTGGCTATTGAATTTCACTCCAGAAAAAATATCTATCCTTTTATGCACAGTATTACACTTGGACAGCAACAGCTAAAACCACTGATTTAGGGGGTTGGTATTTTGGCAATTGAATTTCACCCTAGAAAAAAATATATACTTTGACGGACAGTATTAAACTTAGCCAGCCACACCTGGAACACCAGATTTAGGGGATTGGTATATTGGCAATTGAATTTCACCCCTCAATAAAATATAGCAATTTCTATACTGTGTTTCAAGGTGTGACAATAAGCACAACCCCTGATGTAGGATCTTGCAAATAAAAGCCTACTATTAAACCCAAAAATGTATGTTGAACTTGGTGGCAGCTCAAAACATGTGCTGGTGCACCAAAAGATCACAAAATGGCCGCCGATCATCCCCAGAAAAAGTGACAGAAAAACGCTCTGGGCAGCCTAAAAACCAGTGAGCAATGAACTAACAGAAGTTGAATGATTCACAGCTGTAGATCGATCACTTCATAAAGTTTTGCTGAGTCTTCCCTGCCTAATCTCGCCCTCACAGCAGCTGCATCCTATCCCTACAATAATCAGAGCAGAGTGACGGGCGGCGCTACGTGACTCCAGCTTAAATAGAGGCTGGGTCACATGCTGCACTTGGCCAATCACAGCCATGCCATTAGAAGGCATGGCTGTGATGGCTTCTTAGGGCAAGAAGTAAAAAGCTAGCTGATTGGCTGCTGTGCAGCCCTTAAGAAAGCTCGAAGGAATTGCTGAACAACGGACCTGAACCTGAACTTTTTTGAAAATGTCCGTGTTCGTGTCTCGAACACCCCAAAATTCGGTACGAACCCGAACTATACAGTTCAGATTCGCTCAACTCTAATTTTGGGCAATACCCTACTCCAGTGATAATGTAATTTTAACGATACACACTGTATCGACTTGCTGTAAGGTACTGGATAAAGAAAAATACTGATTTTTGGCACTACACTAGTCCAGAGATAATGTCATTTTGACGATACACACTTTATCGACTTGCTGTAAGGTACTGGATAACGAAAAATACAGATTTTGTGCAATACACTAGCCCACAGATAATGCAATTTTTACAATACACACTGTATTGACTTCCAGTAAGGTACTGGATACAGAAAAATAATGATTTTGGGCAATACATTAGCCCAGAGATAATGCAATTTTTACAATACACACTCCCAGTAAGGTACTGGAAACAGAAAAATACTGATCAATCTCTGCTGGAGTAACTAATATAATGCTGGAGTAACTAATATAATGGTTGCGGATTGAATGCACACACAGATGTGGCACAAGTTAGGTTAATTTCCCCAGAAAAAATAATTTCTCTAATGGTGCAGTGTATATCTCAGTACCAGGCACACCGTAGTGAATAAGCCCCTTTTTATAATGTCTGCCCAACACACTGCTTTATGATGATGCAGTGTATATCTCAGTACCAGGCCCACTGTAGTGAATAAGCCCCTTTTTATAATGTCTGCCCAACACACTGCTTTATGATGGTGTATTGTATATCTCAGTATCAGGCACACTGTAGTGAATAAGCCTCTTTTTATAATGTCTGCGCAACACTCTGCTTTATGATGGTGCAGATTATATCTCAGTACCAGGAACACTGTAGGGAATAAGCCCCTTTTTATAATATCTACCCAACACACTGCTTTATGACCGCGTATTGTAGATGTCACTAATCTGAAATCTTTCTGTCTTTTAGAAGTTTGGGTATTTAAAAAAGCGATTTTCAAGCCCTGCACTATCTGTCCCTTCCTGGCGATGCCTGTCCCTGATAGTGCTGAAGCAAAACCCTTCTAAAAAAAAAAAAAAGGTGCTGCACTGCTGTCAAACACACACTCTAGTCCTTTAAAGGACTGTTAGGTATTTTAATAAGGTTAATCAGTAAATTTAGAGCAAAACGCTATCTGTCCCTGCCTACTGTCTGCTCTCCCTGACGCAGAATTAGCCGCACGCCAGACCTCAGCTCCTATATGAACTTGTTTTGCGTGTTCCAGCCAGCCAAACAGTGTAAGGCTTACAGCTAACATGGCTATGGCCTTACACTGAGGGGAATTACTTACCTGGACCTTGATTGGCTGCTTAAAAGGCGCCAAACGTGCGGGGAGGAGACTCAAACAATGCGACGAATACACATGGTGCTCGGCCAAGTAATAGAGATGTCGCGAACATAAACTTTTCTGTTCGCGAGCAGCGAACGTGAATTTCCGCAAGTGTTCGCGAACGGGCGAACCGGGTGAACCGCCATAGACTTCAATAGGCAGGTGAATTTTAAAACCCACAGGGACTCTTTCTGGCCACAATAGTGATGGAAAAGTTGTTTCAAGGGGAGTAACACCTGGACTGTGGCATGCTGGAGGGGGATCCATGGCAAAACTGCCATGGAAAATTACGTAGTTGACGCAGAGTCGGGTTTTAACCCATAAAGGGCATAAATCACCTAACATTCTTAAATTGTTTGGAATAATGTGTTTTAAAACATCAAGTGTGTGTATACGATCAGGTATGATGTTGTATCGATCAGGTAGTGTAAGGGTTACGCCGGCTTCACAGTGACAGACCAAACTCCCCATTTAACGCACCGCAAACAACCGCAAACAGTCCATTTGCACAACTGCAAACTCCCCATTTGCACAAGATTGGATACCAAGCTAGCCATGTCCTGTTCATTGTCCTCACTGACGTCATTGAAGGTCTCTTCCTCCACCCAGCCACGTACAACACCAAGGGTCCCCAAAAGGTGACAACATGCCCCCTGGGACACCTTCTGTGGTTGGTCTTCCACCTCCTCAAAGCCACCTTCCTCCTCTGACTCCTCTTCTTCAGACTCCTCTCTCTGCGTTGCCGCAGGTCTGGCAATCGACGACGACAAGGCTGCTTCTGGTGGTGATGGTGACCACAACTCTTCCTCTTCATGCTCATCTACGGCGTGATCCAGCACTCTTCGCAGGGCACGTTCCAGAAAAAACGCATATGGTATGAGGTCCATGATGTTGCCTTGGGTTTGACTGACCAGGTTTGTCAACTCCGCAAAAGGACGCATGAGCCTACAGCCATTGTGCATGAGCGTTTAATAACGCTGCCAAAAAATACCCAGCTCCGCAGAGGCTGTCCTCATTTTTTTTAATTAAAAACATCTGTTCTTACCAGTTTAAGCTCTGTTTTGTCTCCTATCAGGGGCCAGTGCATGGAATAGATTTTAGGAACCGGGAGATGAAAGAAGATGGTTGGTCGGTCCTCTTCCTTCC
This sequence comes from Bufotes viridis, assembly GCA_033119425.1. Taxonomy (NCBI): domain Eukaryota; kingdom Metazoa; phylum Chordata; class Amphibia; order Anura; family Bufonidae; genus Bufotes; species Bufotes viridis. The sequence continues at coordinate 121,225,229 of CM065597.1, read as the reverse complement.
AATTTGGGCCACTGCGCGTGCGCCGTACAGTGTACTGTGCCACCCTATATGAGTGGTGTGTTAAGTAGTACTATTCCTATCAGTTTAATCCCTGTTACGTCCCCTATCAGGGGACGTGTATCGAATAGATTTTACGAGCCGGGAGATGGAAAAATATATATATTTTTTTATATCAGATATTTTTATTGGTGTTTTTCAATAATATAAAAGTACAACAACAATCCCCCCGAACCCCCCTCCACAAGTTTGGAAGCCGTCGGGGGTTAAGGTAAAAAAACTCCTTCAGTTTATCTCCAATACCGCCAAGGTCAGGTAGTACATGTAGCCAGTGCGGATTAAACGCCCAGACCATATTTCTCCGGATCCTGGACGGCTATAAATCAGCCGTTGCCAGAACCGTTGAGTGATCCGAAAGCCTGCGTGGCAAGTATTTCACATCCCAAAGGAAACATCCCATACTGGCATTCCCCAGAATGAGATCAATCCTTGACAAAGATTCATAGGTAGAGGAGACACAGGAATATTGTTTCTTGGACGGATTCCTCAACTGCCAGAAGTCCAACAAGAGTGACTCCTGCAGAAGGTGTCCGAATGGGGTGAGGTCCCTCCCAAAAGATTGAGAAGTACACCCCATTCTGTCCATCGTTCGGTCAATAATGCTGTTAAAGTCTCCCATAACCATGACTTGAACATTCGGCAGATCTGCCAGATAAGCCTATATAGATTTAAGAACCCGCGGGGAGTATGGAGGTGGGATGTACACCCCTACTATCACACACGGGGTAGAGTATAAAGTGCAATGCAAACAAACATATCTCCCTTCACTGTCTATCTTATACGAGATACATGTAAAGGTTATAGATTTATGTATTAAAATGCTTACGCCTCTCGCATATGTAGAATACTGTATGTAGCATGATAGCACTGTCCAGCCCAGTGTGGACTAAGCAGCTTTGTTTGGTCTTCCAGTAAGTGCGTTTCTTGTATGCAACATATCACAGGATGGTACTGTTTCACATTATCTAAGATAGCCCGCCTCTCATTACTATCCTTCACACCCCTAGTGTTCCAGCTGAGAAAATTGATTATTCCTGCCATCTTAACTATTAGGGTCTTGATACGGATAATATCTGAAGTTCCTAATGGTAAAGGACATAGCATATTCCCTAAAACACGGACCGGGAGTGTAGCTTTTGTACATGGATAAAACATGGTCACAGTTAGAATACCACTTAACAAACTGGAAGTAGAAGAACTTCTTTCCAACTTTCACTTAGCTTAACTAATAGAACCAAAATGGTGCTATAGTCTCAGCAGCGAGGCCCCACCAAATACACCTGGGTTACCAGGCCCGTGGGAAAGAAAACGCACTCGCCGCCAAGGCCAAGCACCAATGGTGTACCTGTTTACCCTAAATGCAGGGCGTAGGAGAAAAAGACTTATAGCTATAAAACAACAGACAGCAATTTACACTGCCAATGAAATAAGAGTCGAGAAATACAACTTAAGCAACATACGTCCACTAATCCTGCACCTAAACTTCAAAAAATACTGAACCCATTGCAATACGACTCTATTACGTTAAGGGTTCTAAAACTTAAAATCAGGAGAATCGGTCTGCATTACATCATGCCACTTACTAATAGGTTCACCAGCCACAGCATCAGTCATACTGTCAGACACACCGCTTGCCCACAACAGTGAGTACTTGGAAGATCACCCCATCTGCCAGGTTTTAATTTCCATCCGCCGCCAACTGCCTCTCATGCCGGTCCAACCACTTCATTGCTTCCTCTGGGTTGTCATGGAAGGTCGTATCCCCAATGGCCACAATTCGCAGTTTAGCAGGGTAGATAATGGAGTATGCGACATTCAGTAAGCGTAGCCGTTTCTTTATATCCAAGAACTCCGCTCTTCGTTTCTGCACTTCTTGGGAAAAGTCTGGATACAGCGACACCTTCTTTCCATCAATAGTTAGATCCACCACCTCTTGAGCTTTCCTCAAAATAATGTCACGGTCCCTGTAGTGTAATAGTTTCACCAGGATGGGTCTCGGGGGCGCCCCCGGTGGCAACGGTCGAGTAGGAACTCTATGAACCCGTTCAATAGCGAAAAACTGTATCAGCACATCTGTACCAAATTTATTTTTGAGCCAAGATTCAAAGAATTCAGCCCTTCAGCTTTTTAAGGTACTCCAAACAGTCTGATGTTATTACATCGGGCCCAGTTTTCAAGGTCGTCCTGCTTGGCAGCAATGGTATCCAACCGTCTAGCATGTTCTCTTAAATTTCGTTTCAGAGGGGGTAGTGTTTCCTTGACTGTACCCATTCTGTCCTCCAGGGCCGTGGTGCGCTCCGCCAGCTTTCGCAAATCATGGCGGACAATGGTGACGTCCTCTTTAATGGCCCCCACCTATGCAGTAAGTGTATGAAGTGATTTACCACAGATAGTTAAGGCCAGCATGACGTCCTTCAGTGTAGGTTCATCTGGGTCAGACTCCACAGCCCCCATGGTGGTATCTGTTTCATCAGGGCAAAGTGGAGCAAACCTATTGTGGCTGACTGCAGGTTTTGCAATCGGCTCCTCCAGATCAGGATCAGAGTCTACATATACATTCCCCTTAGCAGTTACTTGCCTTCTCTGGGCATTCTTGCTCACAGTAGCTGCGGAGGATCTGGCAAACTTCTCCAGTTAAGCTGCTGCATCACGCTGTGCTTCCACAGCCCAGCCTTGGTGGCCTGGAGTAGCCGCTCCAACGCCATCTTGGATTTCTCTCTCCGCCACTTTAGCGACTTTTTTAAGCATTAAGGCCGCAGGGAAGCCACTCAGAGGAGGTCCGGAGGTGAGTTAAGGGTTCAAGAAGTCCACCGAGATAGATTATATTCAGGTGAGTATGGGTTTCAGGATGATTTCCTAGTATGGTGCAGAGGAGCTCTGCCGGAATGCTGCTGCTCACATGCCCTGCTTAGCTCCGCCCCAAGATGGAAAAAGATGATTGGTCAGTCCTCTTACTTCCAATTTGGGGCACTGCGCGTGCGCTGCACAATGTACTGTGCCACCAATACAAATGTGTGAACTACTATTCTTACCATTTTAATCTTTGTTAAGTCCCCTATCAGGGGACTTGTATTGAATTGAATCCTCGCATGGGGAGATAGAGAAAAAAGCTTGCTCTGTCTGCTTTCTTCTAATTTTGGGCACTTTCAATGGAATTTGCCACCAATGCAACTAGTGTTAACTAAGTACTATTCTTATCAGTTTAATCTCTGTTTTGTCCCTTATCAGAGCCAGGGCCGGTGTAGTGAATAGATTTTTGGAACCAGGAGATGGAAAAAGACCCATGCTCGGTCCGCTTCGTTTGAATTTTAGGTCACTGTGCGTGTGCCGTGCAATGTATTGTGACACCCTATATGAGTGTTGGGCAGTGGGCACGGTACAGTCTGTGGGCCTGACACACACTGTCAGGCAACAGCAATTATATTAAAGCGTAAAAATTAAATTACTTTTTTATCTGCAAGGTACTGTGCCACCCGATATGAGTGGTGGGCACTGGCAGTGGGCACAGGACTGTCTGTGGGCCTGACATTCACTGGCAGGCAACTGCAATTATATTAAAGGGTAAAAATTAAATAACTTTTTTTTTATCTGCAAGGTACTGTGCCACTCGATATGAGTGGTGGGCACTGGCAGTGGGCACAGTACAGTCTGTGGGCCTGACACACACTGGCAGGCAACTGCAATTAAAATAAAGGGTGAAAATTAAATGACTTTTTTATCTGCAAGGTACTGTGCCACCGGATATGAGTGGTGGGAACTGGCAGTGGGCACAGTACAGTCTGTGGGCCTGACACTCACTGGCAGGCAACTACAATTATGTTAAAGGGTAAAAATGAAATGACTTTTATATCTGCAAGGTACTGTGCCACCGGATATGAGTGGTAGGCACTGGCAGTGGGCACAGTACAGTCAGTGGGCCTGACACTCACTGGCAGGCAACTGCAATTATATTAAAGGGTAAAATTTAATTACTTTTTTATCTGCAAGGTACTGTGCCACTCGATATGAGTGGTGGGCACTGGCAGTGGGCACAGTACAGTCTGTGGGCCTGACATTCACTGGCAGGCAACTGCAATTATATTAAAGGGTAAAAATTAAATAACTTTTTTTTTATCTGCAAGGTACTGTGCCACTCGATATGAGTGGTGGGCACTGGCAGTGGGCACAGTACAGTCTGTGGGCCTGACACACACTGGCAGGCAACTGCAATTAAAATAAAGGGTGAAAATTAAATGACTTTTTTATCTGCAAGGTACTGTGCCACCGGATATGAGTGGTGGGAACTGGCAGTGGGCACAGTACAGTCAGTGGGCCTGACACTCACTGGCAGGCAACTGCAATTATATTAAAGAGTAAAAATTAAATTACTTTTTTATCTGCAAGGTACTGTGCAACCCGATATTAATGGTGGGCACTGGCTGTGGGTACAGTACAGTCTGTGGGCCTGACACTCACTGGCAGGCAACTACAATTATGTTAAAGGGTAAAAATGAAATGACTTTTTTATCTGCAAGGTACTGTGCCACCCTATATGAGTGGTGGGCACAGTACAGTCAGTGGGCCTGACACACACTGGCAGGCAACTGCAATTATATTAACCTCTTATGGACATAGGGCGTATGGGTACCCCCTAATGTCCGAGTCCTTGAGGACACAGGGCGTACCCATACGTACTAAATTAAATCCTGTATAAAAAAAAAATCGCTAGAAACATGATTCCTGCTGTGATCGTGCAGCAGGAACCATGTTCATATGCCGAGGGGGGTCCTGTGACCCCCCCGTATCGGCGATCGCTGCAAACCGCAGGTCAATTCAGACCTGCGGTTTGCAGCGCTTTGCGATGTATCTGATCCCTGCGGTCTATGACCGCGGGAATCAGATACTTTGAAATGCCGGGAAATGTTTTTTTTTTTATTCCTATAAGGGGAGGCTTGCGGGCGGTGCGGGAGGCGGTGCGGGGGGCAGGCGCGCGATCCTCTGCCCGCCCCTCCGCTCATTTTCAGAATGGCCGAGCGTGACAAGCAGTGTCAGCACATTGCTGACACTCTGCTTGTAACGGCTGACATCCGTGCAGGCACGGATGTCAGCCTATTAACCCCTTCCATGCCGCGGTCCGTAGGGACCGCTGTATGGAAGTGGTTAAGAGGGAGGGAGCTACTGTGGGGGGCTGCTGTGCCCGGTGCAGCTCCCCTAGCTCCAGTCCCTAGCTTCCCTCCCTCCTCATCTTCCGCTGCTCTGTTACAGCAGCGGAGGGCGGTAACCATGGCAACAGGATGCCTTCAAAGGCGTCCTGCTTGCCATGGTAACAGAAATCTGGTCTGATCAGACTAAGTGTCAAGTAAAAAATACAGTACAGTACATTATATAAAATGAAAAAAGGTAAAAACAAAAAAACACATTTATCACTAATAAAAAAATAAAATAAAAAAAAACACACTACACATGTTATATATCACCGCGTCCATAACGACCTGATCTATAAAATGGGTTTGTTACTTTTCCCGTACGGTGAACGTCATAAAAAAAAAACCCAAAAAACAATGATAAAATTGAAATTTTGCCCACCTCACTTCCCAAAAAAGTTAATAAAACTGATCAAAAAAGTTGTATCTACACCCAAATGGTACTAATCAAACCGTCACCTCGTCCTGCAAAAAATTATACCTTACCTAAGAAAATTGCCCAAAAAATAAAAAAACGATTGCTCTCAGGCTATGCAGACATTAAAACATAATTATTTTTTTTGTTTCAAAAATATGATTGTGTAAAACCTAAATAAATAAATAAAAAGTAGACATATTATGTATCACCGCGTCCGTAAGAACCTGAACTATAAAAATAACACATGACCTAACCCCTCAGGTGAACACCGCAAAAAAAAATAAAAAAAAAATGTTAAAAGCCATTTTTTGTCACCTTACATCACAAAACGTCTAATAGCAAGCGATAAAAAAGTCATATACAATTAAATATAGTGCCTTTAAAACCGTCATCTCATCCCGCAAAAAATGATACCCTACCTATGAAAATCGCCCAAAAAATAAAAAAATTATGGCTCTTAGGCTATGCAGACACTAAAACATGATTTTTTTTGTTTCAAAAATTATATGATTGTGTAAAACCTAAATAAATAAATAAAAATTAGACATATTATGTATTGCCGCGTCCGTAAGATCCTGAACTATAAAAATAACACATGAACTAACCCCTCAGGTGGACACCGCAAAAAAAAAAAAAAAATACTGTAAAAAGCAGTTTTTTGTCACCTAACATAACAAAAAGTGTGACAGCAAGCGATCAAAAAGTCATATGCACCCCAAAATAGTGGCATTAAAACCGTCATCTCATCCCGCAAAAAATGAGCCCCTACCTAAGACAATTGGACAAAAACTAAAAAAAAACTGACTCAGACTATGGAGATACTAAAATAGTTTTTTGTTTGTTTAACAAAGGATATTATAGTGTAAAACCTAAATAAATTAAAAAGAGTAGACATATTAGGTATTGCCACGTTCGTAAGAATCTGCTCTATAAAAATAACACATGACCTAACCCCTCAGATGAACACAGTCACAAAAATGAAATAAATACGGTCCCAAAACAGCTATTTTTTCCAAATTTTCCATTTTAATCATTTTTTTCAGTAACAAAGCAATGGTTAACAGTCAAAAAAAACTCTATATTTATTGCCCTGATTCTGTAGTTTACAGAAACACCCCATATGTGGTTGTAAACTGCTGTATGGCCAAACGGCAGGGCGCAGAAGGAAAGGAACACCATATGGTTTTTGGAAGGCAGATTTTGACGGACTGTTTTTTTTACACTATGTCACATTTGAAGCTCCTCTGATGCACCCCTAGAGTAGAAACTCCATAAAAGTGACCCCATATAAGTAACTACACCCCTCAAGGTATTCAAAACTCAGTTTACAAACTTTATCAACCCTTTAGGTGTTCCTCAAGAGTTTATGGCAAATGGAGATGAAATCTCAGAATTTCTATTTTTTATTACCTTGTCTCACAAAAATGTATTATAGAGCAACCAAAAATCATACGTACCCTAAAAATAATACCACCAAAACTGCCACCTTATCCAGTAGTTTCCAAAATGGGGTCACTTTTTTGGAGTTTCTACTCTAGGGATGCATCAGGGGGGCTTGAAATGGGCCATGGTGTAAATAAACCAGTCCATCAAAATTTGCCCTCCAAAAACCATATGGCGTTCCCTTCCTTCTGCACCCTGCCGTTTGGTGATACAGCAGTTTACAACCACATATGGGGTGTTTCTGCAAACTATAGAATCAGGGCTATAAATATTGGGTTATGTTTGGCTGTTAACCCTTGCTTTGTTCCTGGAAAAAATGGATTCAAATGGAAAATTTGCCAATAAAATCGAAATTCTGAAATGTTATGTCCATTTGCCATGAACTCTTGTGGAACACCTAAAGGGTTAACAATGTTTGTAAAATTAGTTTTGAATACCTTGAGGGGTGTAGTTTCTAGAATGGGGTCATTTTTGGGTGGTTTCTTTTATGTAAGCCTCACAAAGTGACTTCAGACCTGAACTGGTCCTTAAAAATTGGGTTTTTGAATTTTTCTGAAAATTTGCAAGATTTGCTTCTAAACTTCAAAGCCTTGTAACGTCCCCAAAAAATAAAATGGCATTCCCAAAATGAAGTAGACATTTGGAGAAAGTAAAGTAATAACTATTTTTGGAGGTACTACTATGTATTTTAGAAGTGGAGAAATTGAAACTTGAAAATTAGCAAATTTTTCAAAATTTTTGGTAAATTTAGTATTTTTTTATACAAAAAAATGAACTTTTTTGACAAAATGTTACCAGTGTCATGAAGTACAATATGTGACGAAAAAACAATCTCAGAATGGCCTGGATAAGTAAAAGCGTTTTAAAGTTATCACCACATAAAGTGACACTGGTCAGATTTGCAAAAAATGGCCTGGTCCTTAAGGTGAAATAGGGCCGTGTCCTTAAGGTCACTTGCACATGGGCATCATGTTTGACGCCCGGATAAGAGGCGGGTGCGTTGCGGGCCACGATTTTTCCGCGCGTGTGCTAACGTTTGTAGTGCGTTTAGCACATGCGTGAAAAAATACGCATGCTTGGTACCCAGACCCGAAGTCAGACTTCATCACTGAAGTCCGGTTTCGGGATGAGTATTCTGTATATGTAATTATTTTCCTTTATAACATAGTTATAAGGGAAAATATTCGCATTCTAATTACAGAATGCAATGTTCCCCGGGCTACAGAGGGTTAAAAATAATAAAGAGTTAACTCACCTTCTCCCATTGTACGCGCAGAGCCCCAGAACATCTTTTCTCTAGAAGATTGCTTGCTTCAGGACCTGTACGTGCAGAGCCCCAGAACGTCTTCTCTCTTGAAGATTGCTTGCTTCAGGACCTGTGGTGACGTCACAGGGTCACATGGTCTAATCATAGAAGCATTTGAGTGGACCATGTGACCCATGTGATCCTGTGACATCACCAAAGGTCCTTCATCCAACAGATGTTGGATGAAGGACCTGCCGTGATGTCACAGGATCACATGGGTCACATGCTCCACTCAAATGCTTCTATGATTGGACCATGTGACCCTGTGACGTCACCACAGGTCCTGAAGCAAGCAATCTTCAAGAGAGAAGACGTTCTGGGGCTCTGCACGTACAATGGGAAAAGGTGAGTTAACTCTTTATTATTTTTAACCCTCTATAGCCCGGGGAACATTGCATTCTGTAATTAGAATGCGATTATTTTCCCTTATAACTATGTTTATAAAGGAAAATAATAACGATCGGGTCCCCATCCCGATCGTATCCTAGCAACCATGCGGGAAAATCGCAACGCATCCGCACATGATTGCGGATGATTGCGATTTTCCCGCATCCCCATTCACTTCTATGGGGCCTGCGTTGCGTGAAAATCGCAGAATATAGAGCATGCTGCGATTTTCACGCAACGCAAAAGTGATGCGTGAAAATCACCGCTCATGTGCACAGCACCATAGAAGTGAATGGGTCCGGATTCAGTGCGGGTGCAATGCGTTCACTTCACGCATTGCACCCGCGCGTAAAACTCGCCGGTGTGCAAGAGGCCTAAGGGGTTAAAGGGTGAAAATTAAATGACTTTTTTATCTGCAAGGTACTGTGCTACCCGATATGAGTGGTAGGCAGTGGGCACAGTACAGTCAGTGGGCCTGACACACACTGGCAGGCAACTGCAATTATATTAAAGGGTAAAATTAAATGACTTTTTTTTTTTTTGCAAGGTACTGTGCCACTCGATATGAATGGTGCGCACTGGCAGTGGGCACAGTACAGTCAGTGGGCCTGACACTCACTGGCAGGCAACTGCAATTATATTAAAGAGTAAAAATTAAATGACTTTTTTATCTGCAAGGTACTGTGCAACCCGATATTAATGGTGGGCACTGGCTGTGGGTACAGTACAGTCTGTGGGCCTGACACACACTGGAAGGCAACTGCAATTATATTAAAGGGTAAAAATTAAATGACTTTTTTATCTGCAAGGTACTGTGCCACCCTATATGAGTGGTGTGCACACAATACAGTCTGTGGGCCTGCGACCTCTCACTCACGGGCAGGCAACTGCAATATATAGAAAAAGAAATAAAAGCAGACTGATGTACCAGCCCTAAAAAGGGCTTTTTGGGGTGCTGTCAGGATGCTGTCCTTACAGCAGATGAGTCTTTGAAGACTGGAGTGGACACAGAACACTGGCCTAGCTAACGCTTTCCATATTAATTCATCAGCAGCAGCACTCTCCCTGCTCTAACTAACACTGCAGCTTCAGAATGAATCTAAGGCCCCATTCACATGTCCGCAATTTTGTCCGCTTTCATTCCGCAATTGTGAATGGAGCTGGACGTGATGCGGAGAGCACAATATGTGCTCTCCGCTTCCGCATTTGCGTAGCTGCGGCCCCGAAAGTTCGGGTTTCGGCCCCGAAACATCTGGCCGCGGCTTCGCAAAAGATAGAGCATGTCCTATTCTTGTCCACAGCCTGCGGACAAAAATAGGCATCTCTATGGGGAGTGCCGGCATGGTGTGTTGCGGATGCGCAACACACTAGGGACGTGTGAATGGGGCCTAAGATGGATGATGTCAGTGCTTTTTGATAGGAGGTGGGGGGTCTGGGAGGGAGGGTATGCTGATTGGCTGGAATGTGTCTGCTGACTGTGAGTTACAAGGTCAAAGTTTGGTCATATGTTCGCCCGCGGCGAACGGGAATATGCGGCGAACTCCATAAAAAATGGGAGGAGGAACTAACTAGATGCTCTATTAATTTGATGAAACTGTTATTGGATGAGGAGAAGGTGATTTTCCAAAAAACATCGGAGAAATTACAGTGTTACTGATAAAACCCTCAATTTCCAATCAGATCCTGAGTTCTCTAAACGGGAATCTATGTTACAGATTTCGGTGGATAAATTACAAAATCAAATTAAAACTAGGAAATATAGACAGTTCCAACGAGACTTATTGGAGTTTCGTGAAAACAGGGCATATATTTTTCTCCAAAAGGGGGATAATCCATCTGAGGCATCTTCCTCGGACCTAGACATCTCTGACACAGATACTCAACAATCAGGGCCAGGAAAAAATAGACCTATCGTTAATAGACAAAACCACTCCCTTAGGGGATTTAATAAAAACCATAGAAAATGGCGGGGGAGAGGTGGAAGAGCGTATACACAGTATTCAGGAGGAACTGCATCGACTGGGGAACAGTTACCCTCTGCATCCTCTTCATCCTCTCTAACAACGTCTGGGACCAACCAATTGACTAAACCCTATTTTTAGGTGTCAATCGAACCGTGTATCCTCTCCGGAACAGAAGAGGGGAAACAGGGATGATGACACACAAATAATTAATCTCACAACACGAGTCCTTACCCCGGGAGAAGTAGACGTTCTAACTCGAGGTTTATCGTTTGTGCCCACCGCTAATTATAAGCCATTTACGTGGGTTAAGGACATCAATTTATTTTGCAGAAAGCTTAAGTGGCATAAGTTTCTGAAACATTCTAATAAAGAAACCTGTGACAGACTGGGCTTGGATGAATCTGATTATGCGGATATGGAAACATTTACTGACCTTCTGGAGGAGGGTTCGAGAAGGCCTGGTGAGGGACCTTTTACTGATCTGAAACCGAGGAGTAGAAGAATGCCACCTCATTTTAACTATGAAAATATCGACATCTTCCTCCAGATAGTCACGAATGAGTTGGAGGAACTGGTTCTGCAACATCATGCAGCAAATAATTTGAGTTCCAGTGAGATTGAGGCCCTCAAAACACTGGAAAGGGATACGTCAATAATAGTTAAACCATCTGATAAGGGGGGGAATTTAGTGGTTATGGGACACGAGATGTATCAAAAAATGTGTTTGGACATACTAAACAACACACAAAATTATCAGTGCCTATCACATGACCCTACCTTAATGTTTAGAGAAGAATTGGAGGGATTGCTGCAGGATGGTCTAGAGGCAAAAGTTATCTCTAAATCTGAATATGAATTTTTGATACCAAATAATCCATCTATGGCAACATTCTATACCCTACCTAAAATCCACAAGGGGATCCACCCCCTAAGGGGTCGTCCGATCGTCTCGGGGGTGGATTCCCTTACTCAGAATTGCAGTATCTATGTGGATCGGATTCTGAGGAAGTTTGTCACAGCGTTACCATCTTACACACGCGATACCATGGATCTCCTGAGAAAAATTGACACCCTGTCCATTAATCCGAATTGTTATTTGGCCAGTATCGATGTAGAGGCCCTATATAGCTCGATCCCCCATGATAAGGGGATCGAAGCAGTTTTGTATTACCTTAGGACAAGAGGTGTACAATTTCATGCTCATAACAATTTTGTCCTCTCTCTTTTGAGATTCATTCTCACCCACAACGTATTCTTGTTCAGTCGGAGATTCTATCACCAGCTCAGGGGGACTGCGATGGGGAGTCTGTGTGCCCCGTCGTATGCTAATCTCCTCCTGGGCTGGTGGGAGGATCTATTGGTCTTCCCGAATCTTGACCAGTGGTGGGGGGACAGGATCTCCTTCTGGACAAGGTACATAGACAACGTTTTCGTCATTTGGGAGGGGACTACAGAGGAATTTATGACCTTTGTGGAGTCTCTAAACAATAACCAGATAGGACTGAATTTCACATATGAGATACATGACACTCAGATCAGTTTTCTAGCTGTGTTGATTACGAAACATCAGGATAGACTACACACCACGCTCTATAGAAAGAGTACGGCAACCAATTCCATACTCCATTGGAGCAGTTACCATCCGCTGGCCCTAAGACGAGGCATTCCAAAAGGCCAGTACCTAAAGGTACGACGTAACTGCTCCAGTGATGTAGTATATCATATGGAAGCGTGAAAACTCAGTGACAGACTTCTACGTAGGGGGTATCCACACAAAGTACTGTCTGATGCCTTTAAACATGCGTCTTCCAGCAACAGAACACAACTGCTAACACCTAAACCCATGGTGGAGGGGGCCCACTCTCAGATTCGTCTCATCTCCACATTTGATAGGGGTAATTTTGAGGTGAACTCTATCCTGCGTAAATTTTGGCCCATACTGACTATGGACAAGGATCTGACATCTGTAATTTCCCCACATGCAAGTGTCACCTATAGACGAGGGAAGAGCCTTAGGGACAGGCTTGTCCATAGTCACTATGTATCTCAGCCACAAGGTGGGACATGGCTGGATTGGAAACCATTTGGGGTTTTCCGTTGCGGAAGGTGTAAAGCCTGCAAATTCATATCCAATGAAAAGGCGGTACGGTGCTCAGTTACACAACAGGTGGTGTCAGTCAAGGACTTTGTGAATTGTAGAACCGAAGGGCTGGTATATATCTGCCAGTGCCCTTGTCCTATGGACTACATAGGGAAGACAAAAAGGGAATTGAGAAGACGGGTGTTGGAACACGTCAATGATATTGTACAAAAAAGGAATACTCCGGTTGCTAATCATGTGATTGATTGTCATAATGGTAACCCTGAAGTGATACGATTTTCATTTTTGGAGGTGGTACCCAGGTCCCCTAGGAAAGTTGACTGGGATCGGAAGATTCTGCAACGTGAAGCGGAATGGATTTACAACTTCCGATCCCAGTCCCCTAGGGGCTTAAATGAGCGCCTCACCTATGGATGTTTCCTCTGAAATGAATGTTCTTGTCAGACTTCCTTTTCATGCCTGCTAAACAATAAGGGGATTAATATATAAGTAGATGCGGTATACGAATACTGACCAGGGAGGCCGTTTAGCTTTCCAAATTCTAATCATCATTGTGATACTATCTTGAATCATCATTTTTACCTATTAATCGCTTGCCTCTAGGGGTGTGGCTGTAAATAGCGGGGATTAGTGTAATTCTATGCATTTAATCTGATCATCTAGTGTGAATGATAGTAACGTTTAAACATTCCCCCCCCCCCTTCTTTAATTTTAATAAAAGTAACCCTGTGTGTGGATTGGATTACTAAGTGACATCCTTACGCCCGGGCCGATTTGACATTTTCATCTGTTCGTCGCTGGCCTGCGGTAATCCGGAAGTACTTGCGTTCCACACTGGAGCGCACGCCTATCTTTGAGCGTGCGTTCCACTTTGGAGCATACATCTGTAGGTTAGTCCCGGATGTGCCGTCAACCCGGAAGTGCGTGCGGGTCACACTGGCACGCACGTTGGGGGCGTTGATTAATATTCCGGAAGCTCTTGCGGTCCAAGCGGACACGCATTATACCACGAGTGATGTCACGTCCAATTAGGAAATAGGGAGGGGTATTTAATCTCCATGATCGGACACCAACCTTATGCCGCCATTGACTAACTGCGGACGGGTTAGCATCATCTGGACTATCGAGTAAGTAGATATTATATATAATTAGTACCCACCGCGGTTGTATTACGACATTAGTTTTAATTTATTCCTCCAATCAGTTTTTTTAGGGCAACATACCAGGCTGCCCGTTCCTATCTATGAGCTACTAACTCCATGAGCCAGCGACAATTGGGACTCATGCAAGTATTTCATTTAGCACCAATGTTATTAACCCCCTGAGGAACCATTAATTTGGGGAAACGCGTCGGGGTGAAGGGGTTAAGTGGCCTGTTGCAAACTGGTATCAGGTTACCCATATAATATCTGTTTACTAATGGTGAACAGATGGTGGAGGGCCGTGATAGGGTCTGCTAGGACCTAGGCACGAGGACGGTGGGTCCCCACCATCAGGGGTCTTCTCCGGGCTGAGGTAGATGTATAGGGAGTAATAGGGCAAGCATTAATAGTCCCTATCCCTAACTCGATCCGGATAATCTATATAAATTGAGGGACCCCTCTAATGTGCGGTTTATTGCTTAATACTTACATACTGTGGTACAATTTTAAGGAATTATTAAAAGTTATTTTTTAGAGCCTAATATTATGTTTTGGGAACATGCGATGTTTGCCAGGAACTGTTCGCCGGCGAATATTTCGGGACATCTCTACCGAGTAAAGAAAGCGCCGAGCATAGCGATGCTAGAGCCGAACCAATACTCAGCCGAGTATGCTCGCTCATCACTAGAAATTACTGTATAAATACTGAAATTTTCTCACAGTCCAGGCAAGGTGAATGCAATCAATAGGCCTCTCCTTGCTGCCGGTGCCCCATCTTTTCACACTTGCTGTCTGCCTGCCTACCTACCATCACGTTCTCTAAAGCTCCTGGGGGAGATCTAATAACTATGTATAAATATATCAGGGGTTAGTACAGAGATCTCTCCCATCATTTATTTATCCCCAGGACTGTGACTGTAACGAGGGGACATCCTCTGCGTCTGGAGAAAAGAAGGTTTGTACACAAACATAAATTCCCAAAGACCTAACCCGGGAAAGGTTGTATTTACTAAACAAACAAACTAATGCCTAAACTAGGCTATGCAACCTATCTTGACACGGGTGTAAAATGTAAAACTTCACTTTTATTAGATTATATATATAAAAAGGTTTCATGTGTATCTTATTTGGAACCACACAAAAGAGAGATGATTAAAAATACAGTCACCGCTCCGCCAATGTCTGCCAATATCTATTGTGATCAGTAAAGGAGGTGTGCACACTCTCCCTCCTTATTTGTTTTTATCACAGGGCTCAGTGGTGGTGGCTATTGTATGAGTCAGGAGACTAATGTTTGATCAATGACCAGTTGCAGCATTTGCTTATTGCTGAAACTGCAGCCAGGGGGGCGCTATTGTTAGTGCGCTCTCCCAGGCTATCACCATAGTAAAGGGTCTTCCCTTTCTTGGTGCTAAAGTGCAGCAGAAACAGAGTACTGCATACACTTTAAACGCCAGCACCTATGAGCCCTGATAACAACTTGCTCGCTACCTAGCTTGAGCTATTATGTAGAGGCTTGGCAGAGTGGTGTTCTGATCTAAAATCTAGATCTGCCCCCCAACATGTTTCACCAACATTATGGCTTCTTCAGGGGAATGGGCAGCATTGAATGTCACCGCTACATTAGGGGTTTAAATAGTGGGCGTTTGATTGACGTGGCCAATATCCAATCACTCCCTCACTTCACACTGCAATGACCTATCAGATAATTTACCCAGGGTGCTGTGTGTGTTTCTTATGTCCAATCCTAAGCGCTTTGCAGTTCGTCATCATGACGCTCTGCGCAGTAAGAAGATGCACGTTCTGTTGGGTAATGTCACAGCGAGTCCGTCCATCCGCGCATGCGCTGCGCACTATGTAGGTGCGCGCGATGTTAGTCATCTGGAGTGTATGCGCTATATAGAGGTAGGAGATGGAAAGAGGCTGCACTTAGACCATTAATGGCTTTTCCTATTGGTGCTTCACATAGTGGATAGATGTATATGTCATTTAGTACATATACATATACATTAATATATCCAGTATGAATATTCAGTATACATTGTATAGCATAATTACACCCCTAAAGTGCCCAGCTATATCTGGGTTATACGCAAAGATATTAACCTAGTGGAAAATATGTCAGAAAGATGTATGTGCCAACTTAGTGAAATTATTAATATGTGAGACGGTGAGTGAGAATGTAAAATATAAATGTGAAATAGTATAAATTAATAGTTATTATTATTAATAGCCAAATGACAGACAACCTGCTACACCCAATAAAGTGACAGTGAAGGAGGGGTGAAAACATACATTATATGCTGGTTATCATTATACAATATTGATTGATGATGTTAAATGCACCATAAGGATTGGGTCATATAGAGAATATATTCCCACAGATGGCCTCAGGGAATAAATGCCTGATACCTGAGGCTCATTAGGTGACAACTCTACAGCGCATTGAGTGACATCTCCCCAGACTGCAAACTGTATATGAAATCTTTATATTAGGAAGCTGATTGGTGGACAAACTCCATTCCAAGGGAGCCATCAGATATATATTGCCTGCATATTGGTAGTGATATCACTTACTGTAACTGTCCAATTGATTAGTGATGCGATGTGTCATATCTAACTATACAAACATCACTAACTGTATGCGGTGCATTCCTCATATTGGTTCCATAGTGTATATAGTATTCAAGTGCTGATTATGCACTTGTTTGAAAACCAGAGGCATTGAATTAAATAATTGGTGTCGTCAACTAAAACTTTCTCCCATTTACAAAAACGCTGTGAAGGCAAAGCCCTCATTGAGGCCTTTCGGGTTCAAACTATTGAGGCGGTAGATCCACCTAGTTTCCTCTCATAATAGGATGGCATCAAGGTCACCCTTTCTAGCTCCCAGGGTCTTTTTGCATATACCCCAGAAACTCAGCACCTTATCATCTCCATTGTGATATGTTCTCACATGTCTGGAGATAGACGTATCCGCTTTGGTGTTGATGCTACTGATATGTTGGCAGATCCTTTTCCTAAATTCTTGTGACGTTTTTCCAACATAGAGTTTGGGACAAGGGCATTGAATCGCATAAATAATGCCTCTAGTTTTGCAGTTAATGAACTGCCTTATTACATATTCCCTTTCATCCACAGGGTTGATAAAGGATTTACATTTCTTCACTAGGGGACAGTAGACGCAGTCTCCACAAGGAAAAGTGCCCACCACTCCCGATCTTAACCAAGTTGACTTTGGTGGTTCTGTCCGGTAGAAACTATGGACCAAAAGATCCTTCAAGTTTGTGCCTCGGCGGTAAGTAATACTGGGGTTCTGAGTTATAACTGACCTTAGGTCATTGTCCGCCCATAGGACATGCCAATGTTTTTTCAAAATCTGAAAAATACCGTTATTTTGTGCGTCAAAGGTGCCAATACTTCTAACATCCCTTGCCTTGGTGTCTGCTTGACTGGTGTTAAGTAACGCAGTACGATTGGTATTGCATGCCCTCGCATAGGCATGATGCAATACTTTTTTCGGGTATCCTCTGGCACGGAATCGTTCATATAAGGTTTTACTTTGTTTAATGAAGCTCTCATCATCTGAACAGTTCCTACGGACTCTGATGTATTGTCCAACCGGTATTCCGTTTTTCAGTGGTTTCGGATGGCAACTGTCCCACTGCAACAAATTGTTAGTTGAGGTGGGTTTTCGATGGACCTCAGTCTGGATGTGGCCATCAGGGTCCAGGACAAGTGTAAGGTCCAAGAATGTGATGGTTCTGTCATGTATTTCAGAGGTAAAGGTCATACCTATAGAGTTGGGGTTGAGGACACGAACGAACTCTTGAAAGTGGTCTGTGGTGCCATCCCAAAGCAGTAGCACCTACATAGTGCGCAGCGCATGCGCGGATGGACGGACTCGCTGTGACATTACCCAACAGAACGTGCATCTTCTTACTGCGCAGAGCGTCATGATGACGAACTGCAAAGCGCTTAGGATTGGACATAAGAAACACACACAGCACCCTGGGTAAATTATCTGATAGGTCATTGCAGTGTGAAGTGAGGGAGCGATTGGATATTGGCCACGTCAATCAAACGCCCACTATTTAAACCCCTAATGTAGCGGTGACATTCAATGCTGCCCATTCCCCTGAAGAAGCCATAATGTTGGTGAAACATGTTGGGGGGCAGATCTAGATTTTAGATCAGAACACCACTCTGCCAAGCCTCTACATAATAGCTCAAGCTAGGTAGCGAGCAAGTTGTTATCAGGGCTCATAGATGCTGGCGTTTAAAGTGTATGCAGTACTCTGTTTCTGCTGCACTTTAGCACCAAGAAAGGGAAGACCCTTTACTATGGTGATAGCCTGGGAGAGCGCACTAACAATAGCGCCCCCCTGGCTGCAGTTTCAGCAATAAGCAAATGCTGCAACTGGTCATTGATCAAACATTAGTCTCCTGACTTATACAATAGCCACCACCACTGAGCCCTGTGATAAAAACGAATAAGGAGGGAGAGTGTGCACACCTCCTTTACTGATCACAATAGATATTGGCAGACATTGGCGGAGCGGTGACTGTATTTTTAATCATCTCTCTTTTGTGTGGTTCCAAATAAGATACACATGAAACCTTTTTATATATATAATCTAATAAAAGTGAAGTTTTACATTTTACACCCGGGTCAAGATAGGTTGCATAGCCTAGTTTAGGCATTAGTTTGTTTGTTTTGTACACAAACATAGAAGAGGATTCTTTACTGTAAGAGCAGTGAGACTATGGAACTCTCTGCCTGAAGAGGTGGTGATGGTGAGTTCGCTAAAAGTGTTCAAGAGTGGCCTGGATGTATTTCTGGAGTGTAATAATATTATAGGCTATAGCTACTAGAGATGGGTCGTTGATCCAGGGAGTTATTCTGATTGCCTGATTGGAGTCGGTAAGGAATTTTTTTTTCCCCTTAAGTGGGGAAAATTAGCTTCTACCTAACACGGATATTTTTTTGCCTTACTCTGGATCAACTTGCAGGATAACAGTCTGAACTGGATGGACAGATGTCTTTTTTCGTCCTTATTAACTATGTTACTATGTTATTATGATGCAGCCTCCATCATGCCACTAATGACACTTGCAAACTATCACTTTCCCCAAGACATTTTTTTATTTATTTTATCTCATAACACCATGTGTGTTTAACCCCTTCCAACAAAAGCCAATTTAGACCAAATCTCAAAGCAGAATTTTTCAAACCTATCGTGTCACTTTATCTGGTAATAATTCTAGAACGCTTTTACTGATCCTATACATTCTAAGACTGTTTTCATGTGACACATTGTACTTCATATTAGTGGTGAATATAAGTTGATATGTTTTATCTTTAATTAAAAATAATACAAAATTTATTTAAAATTGTGAAAAAGTAAAAATTTTCTAAATTTGAATTTCTCTAATTTTAAGACAAATAGTGATCCCTCACAAAATGGTTATTAACATTCCCCAACTGTCTACTCTATGTTGGCATCATTTTGTAAATTTAATTTTATTTTTTTAGGATGTTAGAAGGCTTAGAATTTTGGAAGCAATTTTCAAGGACCAATTCAGTCCTGAAGTGACTTTAAAGGGCTTACATAATAGAAACCACCCAAAAATGACCACATTTTAAAAACTACACTCCTTAATTTATTCAAAACTGATTTTATAAACTTTGTTAACCCTTTAGGTATTCCATAGGAATTGTAGCAAAATGGAGATGAAATGTAAAAATTTCTTTTTTTTTGTGTACAGATTTTCCATTTCAATCTATTTCTCCTGTAATATGCAATAACTAACAACAAAACAAACCTCAACGTCTATTACCCTGATTCTGCAGTTTACAGAAACACCCCATATGTAGTCATACATCTCTTCGCGGCATGGTTCAGAAGGAAAATACCACAATATTGTTTTTGAAGGGCAGATTTTACTGGAATGGTTTTCGGATGCAATATCACATTTGAATATACTCTAATGTACCCCTAGAGAGGAAACCCCAAAAAATGACCTCATTTTGGAAACTACAACCGTCAAGGAATTGATCAAGGGGTGAAGAAAGTGCTTTGACCCAACAAGGCATTCATAGAATTTAAAACCACATTTCCAATAAAATGCACCCCAAAATTTGATTTGTTGTGCATTTTTTCTCTTGGATCACTTTTTATACCATTTTTTGGGAGGTGACAGGGGCAAAAAATGCAAATGTCTGTTTTATTTTTTATTTTTTATGAGGTTCCTCATGCGGTATATAATATAATTTTATTCTGTGGATTGATATGGCTATGGCAATAGCAAATGTATATAGTATTTTTATGTTTTTCTACTTTTTCAGCATAACATGAGTTAAAAATAAATTATATTTTGCCTTGCATTTACGAAAATCCATAACATTTTTATTTTTTCACCAATGTAGCTGTGTGATTAGGGATGAGCAAACCCGAACTGTATGGTTCGGATTCGTACTGAAGTCTGGGGTGTTCGGGACCCAGACCCGAACATTTTCAAAAAAGTTCGGGTTCATTGTTCGGCGATTTCTTCCCGCTTTCTGAAGGGCTGCACAGCAGCCAATCAGCTAGTGTTTTAATTCTTGCCCTAAGAAGCCATCAAAGCCATGCCTACTAATGGCATGGCTGTGATTGGCCAAGTGGTGCATGTGACCGAGCCTCTATTTAAGCTGGAGTCACGTAGCGCTGTCAGTCACTCTGCTCTGATTAGTGTAGGGATAGGACGCAGCTGCTGTGAGGGCACGATTAGGTAGTGAAAACTCAGCAAAAACACCTAATGAAGTGATCGATTTACAGCTGTGAATCATTCAACTTCTGCTAGTTAATTGCTCACTGGTTTTTCGGCTGCACAGAGCGTTTTTCTGTCACTTTTTTCTGGGGTGATCGGCGGCCATTTTGTGTCTTGTGGTGCACCAGTACAAGCTGCCACCAAGTCCATCAATTCATCAATACTAGTTTTTTTTTGCTATATCCTCCAACAGGGGCTTGGCTGTGCTTATTGTCACCCCTAGAAACTCAGGATAGAAATTTCTATATTTTATTGAGGGGTTAAATTCAATTGCCAAAATAGCAATCCCCTAAATCTGGTGTTCCAACTTTGGCTAACCAAGTGTAATACTGTCTGCTGTCTGGCAAAGGATAGATTTTTTTCTGTGGAGAAATTCAATTGCCAAAATAGCAATCCCCTAAATCTGGTGTCCCAGCAGTGGCTGGCCAAGTTTAACCTTCTCCCAACTGCCGAACGCAGGATTGAGTCCTGGCGGCGGTCGGTTTGTTCCTCCTGGGCGCGTCCTCTCGCGAAACGCGAGAAGACGCACTCCTGGGTCCGGTGGAACGCACCGCCGGGCGCATGAGATGTGTGTCACCAGCCTGCCAGCCAATGATCAGCGCTGGCAGGCTGGTGATTTTTAAAATCACCTATGGAAAATGGTGATTTAAGTTTTATTTATAAATACAGGGGTTTTATAAGGGATCTGTGCCATGTGCTGGGTCCTTTTCATCGGTTGGACCTAGCACAGAGCACAGATCCCAATTAAGTGCACCAAACACTACACATCAGGCCCTGATCACCCCCCATAACCCTAATTAACCCCTTGATCACCCCCCCCCCTGTCAATACATAGTGAAAGGGAAAAAAGTGATCATTGTCACTTTTGTGAACTGTCACTTTTTCTTTTTCACTACAATTGACTGTTAGGCTTAGTTTAGTTTAGGCCCCTTTGTTAGGTAGTTAGCGTTAGCGCCCAGCCCACCGCACCGCAGTCACTGATTCGCTGATTAGCGTAGTGCTAATTAGCGTTTGTACTTTTATAGTATCTGTAAGTGATCAGAACTGATCACGGTCAGATCTAAAATAGTACTACTGTCACTTTAGTTCGCCCTCCACCCCAAACGCAGTGTTTGCCCGATCAGGCCTGATCGGTCGCCCACACCTGCGTTCACCCACGCCCGCCCCGCCGCAGTGACAAAAAAAAATTTTTTTTTGTATCACTGCACAATCACTTCATATGCGCTGCGGCGATAAAAAAAATCAGTTTTGATATTTTTTATCAATCGCAGCGGCTTCTGTACTTCTCTACACTCCCATTTGTAAGACAGGCTTGCTTTTTTTCTTGGGTAGTCTTAGGGAATACCCCCTAAATTTAGTCGCCCAAATGTCAAGGAAGGGGTATTCCTCTGAAGAGGCCTACAGGATTCTGACCCTGTCGGATGAGGAATGGGAACCCTCATCTGACGAATCGAGCGGGTCAGAATACGAACCTGTAGAAAGCAGTGGCAGTCTGACCCAAAGTTCGGACGAGGAGGTTGAGGTCCCTGATACCACCAGGCGTACCCGGCCCCGTGTCGCTAGACCGCAGGTAGCGCAGGATCAGTTTCAAGGGCAGCAGAGTGGGGCTGGCACTGCCGGATTACGTGGTGAGGCATACACCAGCAGAGCAGCCCGTCCTGGACCTTCTACCAGCACTGCCGTACAACATGGTGAAGTGGCGAGCACCAGAAGGGCAGTTGAAGCTGGTACGGTGGCACGTGCAGTAATTCCCTCGTCGCAGCCTCCACACAGACAGGCCCGTAGAGCCCCTAGAGTCCCTGAGGTGCTGGCAAATCCTGATTGGCTGTCCCCATCTTCAGCCGCACTAGTAGTTCCCCTTTTCACTGCCCAGTCAGGACTTCGGGTGGAGACAGCTCAGATCGGATCGGCGCTGGGGTTTTTTGAGCTGTTCTTCACTGCGGAGCTCTATGACTTAGTCGTGGCAGAAACAAATCGGTATGCCACTCAATTTATAACCGCCAACCCGGAAAGCTTCTATGCCCAGCCTTTCCGATGGAAACCAGTCCAAGTTTCCGAATTTAGAACTTTTCTGGGCCTTCTCCTCAACATGGGCATTACAAAAAAGCATGAATTGCGGTCATATTGGTCCACGAACCCAATTCATCACATGCCCATGTACTCTGCTGCCATGTCCAGGACACGTTTTGAGACCATCCTGCGTTTCCTGCACTTTAGCGACAACACCACCTCCCGTCCCAGAGGCCACCCAGCTTTTGACCTGCTCCACAAAATTCGGCCCCTCATAGACCATTTCAACCAGAAATTTGCAGATTTGTATACCCCCGCACAAAACATCTGCGTAGACGAGTCCCTAATACAATTTCCCGGGTGCCTTGGCTTCAAACAGTACATCCCAACCAAGCGCGCCCGGTATGGGGTCAAATTGTATAAGCTCTGTGAAAGGGCCACAGGCTATACGCACAAATTTCGGATCTATGAGGGAAAAGATAAGACCCTGGAGCCGGTCGGTTGCCCTGACTACCTGGGGAGCAGTGGAAAGATAGTCTGGGACTTGGTGTCACCCTTATTCGGCAAGGGGTACCATCTTTATGTAACATAGTAACATAGTAACATAGTATATAAGACCGAAAAAAAACATTTGTCCATCCAGTTCGGCCTGTTTCCTACAAGTTGATCCAGAGGAAGGCAAAAAAAAACCTGTGAGGCAGAAGCCAATGTTCCTCACTTAAGGGGAAAAAAAATTCCTTCCCGACTCCAATCAGGCAATCAGCATAACTCCCTGGATCAACGACCCCTCTCTAGTAGCTGTAGCCTGTAATATTATTACACTCCAGAAATAAATCCAGTCCCCTCTTGAATTCCTTTATTGTACTCACCATCACCACCTCCTCAGGCAGAGAGTTCCATAGTCTCACTGCTCTTACAGTGAAGAATCCTTTTCTATGTTTGTGTACAAACCTTCTTTCCTCCAGATGCAGAGGATGTCCCCTTGTCACAGTCACAGTCCTGGGGATAAATAGATGATGGGACAGATCTCTGTACTGACCCCTGATATATTTATACATAGTTATTAGATCTCTCCTCAGTTGTCTTTTTTCTAAAGTGAATAACCCTAATTTTGATAACCTTTCAGGGTACTGTAGATCCCTCATTCCAGTTATTACTTTAGTTGCCCTCCTCTGAACCCTCTCCAGCTCTGCTATGTCTGTCTTGTTCACAGGAGCCCAGAACTGTACACAGTACTCCATGTGTGGTCTAACCAGTGATTTGTAAAGTGGTAGGACTATGTTCTCATCACGGGCGTCTATGCCCCTTTTGATGCAACCACTTATCTTATTGGTTCCGTTTTATAAAAGCTTATCCTGTTGCCTCTTTTCTAGATTCCTTAATTCCGTCGTAAATTGTGTGATTACTAGGTCGTTTAGTTTGAACACAGATTTTTTCCTATGTCTCCCCTTTCTTCCCCCTCCTTTCCTCACATATTTACCCCCTTGATCCCGCATCAGATACGGATTGGACATTGATGTACACCGACCTTTAGACATGCTTTTGCGTTCGACTATATGTAATCTTATATAATGCCTTATTGTACTATGATTTGTACTTTTTTGCATATTCAATTGTTACTCTTGTACTTCACATTTGACTATGCTTTCGTTAATTTGAAAGTTTTCTTGTATTGCTAATAATTATGCATAAAAAACTCAAAATAAACAAAATTTAAACCATTATCTTATTGGCCTTGGAAGTAGCTGCCTGACACTGGTTTTTGCAGCTTAATTTGCTGTTTATTAAAATTCCTAGATCCTTTTCCATGTCAGTGTTACCGAGTGTTTTACCATTTAATATGTACGGGTGACTTGAATTATTCCTTCCCATGTGCATAACTTTACATTTGTCAGTGTTAAACCTCATCTGCCATTTTTCTGCCCAAGCCTCCAATCTATCCAGATCCCTCTGTAGCAGAAAACTGTCCTCTTCAGTGTTAATTACTTTACACAGTTTTGTGTCATCTGCAAAAATAGATATTTTACTGTGCAGGCCTTCTACAAGATCATTAATAAATATATTGAAGAGAATAGGGCCCAATACTGACCCCTGAGGTACCCCACTAGTTACAGTGACCCAATCTGAGTATCTACCATTAATAACCACCCTCTGTTTTCTGTCACTCAGCCAGTTACTTACCCACATACAGACATTTTCTCCCAGTCCGAGCATCCTCATTTTATATACTAACCTTTTATGAGGTACAGTGTCAAATGCTTTGGAGAAGTCCAGATATACGACATCCATTGATTCGCCGCTGTCAAGTCTAGAACTTACCTCCTCATAGAAGCTGATTAAATTTGTTTGGCATGACCGATCCCTCATGAAGCCATGCTGATATGGCGTTATTTGCTTATTTTCATTGAGATACTTCAAAATAGCATCTCTTAGAAACCCTTCAAACAGTTTACCAACAATAGATGTTAAACTTACTGGCCTATAATTTCCAGGCTCTGTTTTTGGACCCTTTTTGAATATTGGCACCACATTTGCTATGCGCCAATCCTGTGGAACATTCCCTGTTATTATAGAGTCTGTAAATATCAGAAATAATGGTCTGGCTATGACATCACTTAATTCCCTTAGGATACGGGGGTGTATGCCATCCGGTCCTGGCGATTTGTCTATTTTAATCTTTTTAAGTCGCTGTTGTACTTCTTCCTGGGTCAGACAGGGCACTTTTAATGGGGATTTACTTTTACATTCTGCATTTCATCTGACAGTTTATTTTCCTCAGTGAATATAGTGGAGAAAAAAATATTTAATAGTTTTGCTTTATCCTCGTTGCTCTCTGCAACACCCCCCTCATTGCTATGTAGAGGGCCGACTCCTTCAGATTTATATTTTTTACTATTTATATAATTAAAGAACATTTTAGGGTTAGTTTTACTCTCTTTGGCAATTAATCTCTCGGTCTCTAGTTTGGCAAATTTTATTAGTTTTTTTACATATTCTATTTTTTTCCTTATAGTTTATCAGTGCTTCCTGACTCCCCTCCTGTTTTAGCGATTTATATGCTTTCTTTTTGTCATTTATTGCCTTCTTTACGGTTCCATTTATCCACATTGGTTTCTTAATGTTCCTTAGCCTTTTATTCCTATAAGGTATGTACCTCTCACAATTAGATGTTACTATGCTTTTAAAAATCTCCCATTTTATGGTTGTATTTTTATTTTTGAGGACTTTGTCCCAGTTAGTTAGGCCTATGGCCTCGCTTAGTTGGCTAAATTTTGCTTTTTTGAAGTTTGGTATTTTTGTTCCTCCCTTTAGAAATTCTCGTTTGAAGGATAATTGGAAGTTTATAACTTTATGGTCACTATTTTCCAGGTGTCCCCCAACCTGCACATCTGTTGTTCTATCAGGTCTATTGGTTAATACTAAGTCCAGTATGGCCGTCCCTCTAGTGGGGTCCTGAACCAGTTGGGAAAGGAAATTGTCTTTGGCTATTGCCAAGAACCTGTTTCCTTTATGGAATGTACAGCTTTCAGTTTCCCAGTTTATATCTGGGTAGTTGAAGTCCCCCATGATAACGACTTCATTATGATTTGCCGCCTCGTCTATCTCGTTTAGTAATAGATTTTCTGTGGACTCTGGCATATTAGGTGGTTTATAATACACTCCTATTAGTATTTTATTATTGTTTTTTTGCTCCATGTATTTCTACTAGAGTTGTTTCGGTACCAACATTTTGATTCGGTATCGATACCATAAAAAAGTATTGCAATACTCGATACCATTCGATACCACGCGAAAAAAATAAAAACGCTAAAAAAAATTCGGGTGCATTCCACATTTTATGAAACCGTCGGCTCATAATACAACAGTCCTAGCCTACTTTTTTGTGGGGACAAGGTGACTATAAGAAAATGGCGAATCGTGCATTTTTTCTTTTTCTTTTTTTTTCTTTTACGGCGTTCACCGCATAAAAGTGGATTTTTTAATAGTTTGGACTTTTGAGACGTGACGATATGTAATATTTTATTTATGTATTGTTTATATATTTTATATGTAAAATTGGGAAAGGGGGTGATTTATAATTAATATTTTGGTGTACTTTAACTTTTTTTTTTTTTTTTTACAGTTTATTTATTAACTATTTTCCCCCTTAGGGGCTAGAACCTGGGATATTCTCATCCTATTCACCCTGATAGAGCTCTATCAGGGTGAATAGGATCTCACCCTCTCCCTGCTGCCCTGTGCTCTGTGCACACAGCAGCAGGGAGCAGACCAAGGCAGCCAGGACTTCAGAAGCGTCCTGGTTACGATGTTAACCGATTGGAGCCCCAGCATTACAGTGCTGGGGCTCCGATCACTGCCACTGCCACCAATGAGGAGGAGCTGAGGGGACCCTGTGGCCACTGCCACCAATGATTTTATTACTGGGGGAAGGGGGGCACACTGCCCACTGCCCACCAATGTTTTAATACTAGGGAGGGGGGGCCACACTGCCCACCAATGTTTTAATACTAGGGAGGGGGGGGCACACTGCCCACTGCCCACCAATGTTTTAATACTAGGGAGGGGGAGCACTGACCAGCCTAATTACGTTCATATATAAATGCAGGCAGAAGGCACAGGCTGCCGGCACCTGCCTGTGACCGAGCGCTGCGATCAGAGGCTATTAACCCCTCAGGTGCCGCACCTGAGGGGTTAATTGCCTCTGATTGCAGTGCTGGGTCACAGGCAGGTGCTGGCAGGCTGTGCCTTCTGCCTGCATTTATATAAGAAACGGTACTCTGCATTGATGGCCAGTGCGCCCGCCCCTCCTCCCGCCCCTGCTCCGCCCCTCTCTCCCTCTATTGGTTGCAGCGGCAGCACAGGGGGAGGGAGAGACTGCCTCCTTCTCCCTGTGCTGCCGAGGAGAACATGGCCGCGCTGAGAGCGGCGCAGCCATGCTCTCCTATACTGGGCTGTGCAGTAGTGCAGCCCAGTATCGATAAAATACTTTTCCTGGTATCGAGTGCGATACCAGAGAAAAGTATCGATTGGGTATCGAAAGTTCGATACCCGAAACAACCCGAATTTCTACCCACAGTGACTCCACATGTTCATGTCCCTCAGAGATGTATTCTCGAATTATGGGATTTAGACAAGACTTCACGTAGAGGCAGACCCCTCCACCTCTCCGGTTTTGACGATCCTTTCTAAACAGATTGTAACCTTTTATATTAACTGCCCAGTCATAGCTATCATCCAGCCATGTCTCAGTTATTCCCACTATGTCATAGTCCTCCTCACACATCACTAATTCCAGTTCACCAGTCTTGTTAGTCAGGCTTCTGGCATTAGTATACTGTGGGGAGTCGCTCTGGTAGATAGCGGTGCGGGTGCAGTACCGAGGCAAAACAAGGAGTCCAGAATGTGCAGTAAACAGTGTTTTATTCACACTTGCACAACATAAATGAAAAACAGTCTCTTGGTGATAGTTCACACATAACAGAAATAACGTGGCCAAACAAAAACAGGCCAACACAGGGTTCAGTCACCTGGGAGGTTTAGGTGAGGGTTCACACCTAGCAGTCGGCCCAGCCGCAGGAGATTCCACCTTCAAGTTGCAGGGAAAAACACCACCTTGCTGAGCTCTTTCCTCCAGATCAGAGAATTCCACAACAGTGTTAGCAGCTCCAGGACAATCACAGCCCCAGCTGCTGGTGCTGGCTGAGTTTTTAAACCCAGCCCAAAACCAGGACTGGGTCGTGGGGAGCAGCCACCCACCCTACACTTTAGCTGCTCCCGGTAAGAGCCAGCCCGGATCGGCTTTGCAGCCATGCTATTTAACTATGTCAGTAGCACTAGCTGCTGCTGACATCAACAAAAACGGCTCTTACCTCACCGAGGCTATGAACCTCGGTGACACATACCTGCCATGCACGACGGCACCCTGCACCTTACCACACACCCCCCCCCTTTGTTCAACCCTGAGGGGGTGGACACATGTGAGGCAGTGGACGCGGGAAAGGGCATCTGCATTCCCCTGCAAGCGGCCTGCCCTATGTTCCACAGAGAACTTGAAGTTCTGCAGGGATAGGAACCACCTGGTGACCCGAGCATTCCTCTCCTTGGCCTGGCTCATCCACTTGAGAGGGGAATGGTCTGTCACCAGACGGAACCTCCTCCCTAACAGGTAGTAGCGGAGAGATTCGAGTGCCCACTTGATAGCCAGGCACTCCCTCTCCACTATGCTATACCTGGTCTCGGCGGGACTGAGCTTACGGCTCAGGAAGACAACGGGATGTTCTTCCCCGTTGACCTCCTGAGACAGCACAGCACCGAGGCCTACCTCCGAGGCGTCGGTCTGTACGACAAACTCCCGGTTGAAGTCGGGTGTCACCAAAACCGGGGACCCACAGAGGGCCGACTTCAACGCGGAGAAAGCCTCCTCCGCCTTCTCACTCCAGCTAACCTTCCCAGACTTTCGCCCCTTCAATAGGTCTGTCAACGGCGCTGCTATTGTGGCAAAGTTGGGCACAAACCGCATGTAGTACCCTATCATTCCCAGGAAGGACTTTACCTGCCTGTCAGTGACCGGTCGGGGCCAGTTACGTATGGCTTCCACTTTAGTTACCTGCGGCTTGATGACTCCCCGCCCAATTACATATCCCAGATATTTGGTCTCTTCCAACCCAATTGCACACTTCTTTGGATTGGCGGTTAGACCAGCTTTCCTCAGGGCATCCACTACCGCCTGCACTTTGGGCAAATGGCTTTCCCAGTCGGTGCTGTGGATGATTACATCGTCTAAGTAGGCCGAGGCATACCGACGATGAGGTCGCAGCACAATATCCATTAACCTTTGGAAGGTGGCGGGGCGCCATGCAGGCCAAAGGGTAACACCTTATAATGATACAGGCCCTGCGGGTAACAAAAGCAGTTTTTCCTTGGCCGACTCCGTTAAGGGTACTTGCCAGTATCCTTTAGTGAAGTCTAGCACAGAAAAATAACGGGCTTGCCCTAAATTCTCAACAAGCTCGTCTACCCGGGGCATGGGATACGCATCGAACTTGGACACTTCATTTAATTTGCGAAAATCGTTGCAGAACCGCAACGTCCCATCCGGCTTGGGTATCAGGACTATGGGACTGGCCCACTCACTTTTCGACTCCTCAATGACATCGAGCTTCAACATTAATTGCACTTCCTCCGCGATGGCCCGTCGCCGAGCCTCGGGTACCCGGTATGGTTTTAACCGGATCTTGGCCTGAGGCTCAGTGACGATGTCATGTTGGATGAGAGACGTGCGGCCAGGGAGGTCCGAGAACACATCCGTGTTCAGACTGATGAACTCCCTGACTTCCTGAACTTGTTTAGAAGACAGGCTGTCTGCAATTTTTACCGTGGTTACTGCTTCACAGGCCTCGAACTGGGGGGATGGACCCTTCTCACCTAGAAGCCCTGGCCGGGGGCTGTTGTCGTCGGCCATGTTCCTATCTTTCCACGGCTTTAGTAAATTCACGTGTTACACCTGTGCCGGCTTGCGCCGCCCTGGCTGGTGTACCTTGTAATTTACTTCCCCTACCTTCTCGATCACCTCATAGGGGCCCTGCCAACTAGCTAGGAACTTGCTGTCAAGGGTGGGTACCAGAACCAAAACCCGATCTCCCGGATTGAAGTCCCGTACCTGAGCCTGACGATTATACACCCTACTTTGGGCTTGTTGCGCTGCCTCCATATGCTCCCGGACCAGCGGCAACACCCTTTCCATCCGTTCCTGCATCTGGGTGACATATTCAATGACACTTTTGTGGGGGACAGGTTGCTGTTCCCACGCTTCCTTGGCAATATCCAACAGGCCTCGAGGGTGTCTGCCATAAAGCAGTTCGAAGGGCGAGAACCCAGTAGAGGCCTGGGGCACCTCTCGCACTGCGAACATGAGATAGGGCAGAAGCAGGTCCCAGTCCTTCCCATCTCTAGACACCACCCTTTTTAACATATTTTTTAAAGTTTGGTTAAACCTCTCGACAAGACCGTCCGTTTGCGGATGGTAAGCGGACGTCCATAATTGCTTTATACGCAATAATTTACACAGTTCCCTCATAACTTTGGACATAAAAGGGGTCCCTTGGTCTGTCAGAACCTCTTTTGGCAGGCCCACACGGGAAAACATTTCCATTAACTCTTTGGCAATGAGCTTAGCTGAGGTATGTCGCAGAGGCACCGCCTCCGGATACCGAGTGGCATAGTCGAGAACTACCAGAATGTGTTGATGGCCCCTGGCAGACTTTGGTACAGGCCCAATTAGATCCATAGCGATTCACTCAAAGGGGACCTCAATAATTGGAAGAGGTACCAGAGGACTACGGAAATGTGGCTGGGGGCTATTTATCTGACAGGTCGGACAGGACTTACAATAATTTTCTACCTCCTTGAACACACCGGGCCAATAAAACCGCTGCAGTATGCGGTCCTGGGTTTTCTGCCACCCCAAGTGTCCCCCAAGAACATGTTGGTGGGCAAGCTCCATGACCAGCTTACGGTACGCTGTGGGCACCACCAACTGTTCAACAGGTTCACCCCGGATTTGGTTCACCCGATATAACATTTCTTGGTGAACAACAAAGCGGGGAAATATTAACTCAGCCCCTGGTCTCTGGGGTTTACCATCAATTTCCAGCACAGTCTCCCAGGCCCTGGTTAGGGTTTGGTCCCGGTGTTGGGCGGTCCCAAAATTATCTCCGGAGACGTGGAGGTCTGCCAACTCAGGACCTGGTGGCAAGTCCTCCATGTCTCCCACCATTACACTCAGTGGGGGTGTCTCCCCCTCTATAACAGAAGTGGTGGTCACCCCTACTGCAGGCCCTTCGGACTCGGGCTCCCAGGGCTCTGGCCTCCCACTGGAACCAGGCCATTCTGCTAGGGTTACCCCTGTCTCAGGGCTATTAGTCACTTTCACCTCAGGCCATAGTGACGGAAAACCAGGGAAGTCTCTCCCAATTATTAGTTCATAAGGTAGCTTGGCGGAGATCGCCACTTCACAAGTCCATGTGCCGGCCGCCGTGGACAGAGACATTACAGCCGTGGGATAGTCCTTTAAGTCTCCGTGTATGCACACCACACCAACTTTCCGGCCCGTATACTGGGTGGGCTGTACCAGGGCAGCATTTACCAAGGTTACTAGGCTCCCTGAGTCCAACAGCGCCACTGCCAGGTTATCACCAACTTGCACCTGGCACAGATTACGATTGTCTATTATCTCGGGGGTGCCGGTCGCACACAGTCTCCGGGCATACATGGAAGCCCGGTACCCATAATTAGTCTCCATGGGCTCTCCCCGGCGTGGACAGTCGGCCCTTATGTGTCCAGGCTCCCGACACTGCCAGCAGACCACTGGGGATGGGTCTGCAAGGGGTACATCCCAGGCGGGTTTGGCCGGCCGCCGGGTCTGGGGTGGAGATTTCCTGGGTTTGACTGGTCCCCTCCCAAAAGAACCCCCTGCAGGTTTCTGGTGGCCTCATATCGCTCCACCAGGTCGACCATCTCTAAGGCATTCCCAGGTGACACCTGGCCGATCCAGTGCTGGAGAGGGTATGGCAAAGCCCTCCAGAATACATCGGCTAACAGACGGTCGAGCATAGCAGTGGGAGTCAGTATGTCTGGCTGCAGCCATTTTTGCAACCGTTGTAGCAAGTCATAATATTGTGGTCTGGCGGGTTCAGCCGGGTTGAACTCCCACTGATGCACCCGCTGGGCCGGACCAAAACATTCACCCCCAGTCTTGCCAGGATCTCACCTTTCACGGTCGGGTAGTCAGCTGCTTGGTCATCTGGGAGGTCAAAAATACTTGCTGGGGTCCAGGCGCCAGGAACGGAGCGACGACTTCAGCCCACTGGTCACGGGGTAGCTTCTCCCTCACGGCTACTTTCTCAAAGACCGCCAGATACGTCTCAACGTCGTCCGAGGGGGTCATTTTTGGGATCGCCGCACGGACCGCTTTCCGGGCATCATGGACATGGTGGGACGCTCCTGCAGCTTGTAAAGCCATCACCTGCTGAAGTAGTAGCTGGTTGGTCTCCTGCTGCTGCTTGTTGGCCTCCCGCTGCTGCAAGTTAGCCTCCACAAGGGCTTTTACAACCGCCTCCATTGTGTCAGGGAACACAGGCTGCAACTTTGCCGGCCTAATATAGGACATCCAGTCGTGCCCAGCACAAACAAAAATTTTCGGCGTTCACGCCAGCCTCACTGCGCATGCCCGCATCCGACACCAAATGTGGGGAGTCGCTCTGGTAGATAGCGGTGCAGGTGCAGTACCGAGGCAAAACAAGGAGTCCAGAATGTGCAGTAAACAGTGTTTTATTCACACTTGCACAACATAAATGAAAAACAGTCCCTTGGTGATAGTTCACACATAACAGAAATAACGTGGCCAAACAAAAACAGGCCAACACAGGGTTCAGTCACCTGGGAGGTTTAGGTGAGGGTTCACACCTAGCAGTCGGCCCAGCCGCAGGAGATTCCACCTTCAAGTTGCAGGGAAAAACATCACCTTGCTGAGCTCTTTCCTCCAGATCAGAGAATTCCACAACAGTGTTAGCAGCTCCAGGACAATCACAGCCCCAGCTGCTGGTGCTGGCTGAGTTTTTAAACCCAGCCCAAAACCAGGACTGGGTCGTGGGGAGCAGCCACCCACCCTACACTTTAGCTGCTCCCGGTAAGAGCCGGCCCGGATCGGCTTTGCAGCCATGCTATTTAACTATGTCAGTAGCACTAGCTGCTGCTGACATCAACAAAAACGGCTCTTACCTCACCGAGGCTATGAACCTCGGTGACACATACCTGCCATCCACGACGGCACCCTGCACCTTACCACAATACATACATTTGACAGGTTTATGTGTATTTTTTACCCTACATCTTTCATTCTGAGCTGTTCTAGTCCCCCCTTCCATTCCTCCCCCAGACACACTACCTCGCCCCTGGTCTCTATCTGCACTATCTTCCCCTCCTATAACGTAATTACCCTCCCCCCCAGTCCCTAGTTTAAACACTCCTCCAACCTTCTACCCATCTTTCTCCCCAACACAGCTGCCCCTTCCCCATTGAGGTGCAGCCCGTCCCTACGGTAGAGCCTGTAGCCAACAGAGAAGTCGGCCCAGTTCTCCAGGAACCCGAACCCCTCCTTCCTACACCAGTTCTTGAGCCACTTGTTAACCTCCCTAATCTCCCGCTGCCTTTCTTGTGTGGCTCGTGGTACAGGCAGTATTTCAGAAAATACTACTTTTGAGGTCCTTGCCCTAAGCTTTTGACCTAAATCCCTGAAATCATTTTTAAGGACTCTCCACCTTCCTCTAACTTTGTCATTGGTTCCGATATGGACCATGACCGCTGGATCTTCTCCAGCCCCTCCCAGTAATCTGTCAACCCGATCCGCAATGTGTCGAACTCTAGCGCCAGGAAGACAGCACACTGTTCGGCGATCACGATCTTTGTGACAGATTGCAATATCTGTACCCCTAATAATTGAGTCTCCCACTACCAGCACCTGTCTGGCCTGCCCTGCTCTCCTGGTCCCCTGCTTACTGGAGCTGACATTCCCCTGACTGGCAGAGGAAGTGCTGGCTGCAGCGGTGCCGATTTCCTGACGCACCAGACCCTGGTATAAAAAGGTGTCTGTATATTTAATTCAATTGGCTGCCTATAATAGTTACGTTCTCTACAGTAAGGCTGGGAGAACAGGATCCTTCCTCAAATTTCAGGAAGAGATCATTTCGGAACTCCTGTATCCAGGAGGTTCCGTGGCCCCATCCACCAGTGTAGTGAGCCGTCTACACGAGCGACACTTCCCTAGTGTCGTTACCGGTACCTCAACCCAACCGCCACCCCGAAAAAAATGTTGTGTCTGTAGCAGGAGTGGAATAAGGCGTGACACCCATTATTTCTGTCCTGACTGTCCTGACCACCCTGCCCTATGCCTAGGGGAGTGTTTCCGGAAGTACCACACTCAGGTACACTTAGGGACATAGGGACAGCGCAACACAGGTAGTTTTTACAATCAGGCTCAAGAGTCTCTCAGGATACTAGGTTTTGAGAGACCCTAACACATAGGGGACGGTGCTGCTGTGCTACTGCAGAAGTGTGAAACGGTAGAAACCTCTCCTTTCACTTGGGATAACATGTATAGTGTACTTCTCACCATCTCTGTGTGATTTACACTTTACACATTGTCCCATAGGAAAGGAGAGGTTTCTGCTAGGAAAATAAAGAGTGATATGGTTAAAAAAAGAAAAAAAAATTAAACAGGTAGCAAGAAAAAAAAAAAAACTTGAGTTAGTTCAGCTTTTAAAAGTTCTGTTTTTTTGTTCATGTTCAGGTTTTATTCATGTTTTATAAAGTTTGTAACGTTCAAGTTATGTGCCTGCTGCCTGTTTTTTCTTCTTTTTTTTTCCCCCTAACCACCCTTTATTTTCCGGGTAGATCAAAACCGTCGCTATTGGGACACCACAGTGGAAGGTACCCGGATGAATTTTTTTTTCAAAAAAGGCAATCCCAAACCTCTACCATGTCATTGAAAAGGAAGTCATGGCATCTCTGGCATACAGTGTTGGGGCAAGGGTCCATCTGACCACTGATACCTGGTCTGCAAAGCACGGTCAGGGCAGGTTTATCACGTATACTGCGCATTGGGTCAACCTGCTGACGGCTGACAAGCATGGAATGCGTGGCTCCGCAGCGGAGTTGGTGACACCACCACGACTTGCAGGCAGACCTACTGCCACCTCCTCTATTCCTACTCCATCCTCTTCGATATCCTCCTCGGCTGAGCCCTCTTCTGCTGCGGCGTCTGGCTGCACATCAACTGATTCCCCCCAGCTCCCCAGGGGCTATTCCACATCCCTTATACGACAGTGTCACGCTATCTTGGGGTTGACTTGCCTGAAAGCAGAGAGCCACACAAGACCAGCACTCCTGTCCGCCCTGATAGCACAGGTGGATCAGTGGCTGACCCCGCACCAACTGGAGATCGGTAAAGTGGTGTGTGACAATGGAAGCAATCTGTTGGCGGCATTAAATTTGGGCAAGTTGTCACATGTGCCGTGCATGGCACATGTGTTGAATCTCATCGTACAACGTTTTGTGTCTAAGTACCCAGGCTTAAAAGACGTCCTCAAGCAGGCCAGGAAGGTGTGTGGCCATTTCAGGCGTTCCTACACGGCCATGTCGCACTTTTCCGATATTCAGCGGCGAAACAACATGCCAGTGAGGCGTTTGATATGCGACAGCCCGACACGTTGGAATTCAACACTCCTAATGTTCGACCGCCTGCTCCAACAAGAAAAAGCCGTCAACGAGTATTTGTATGACCGGGGTGCTAGGACAGCCTCTGCGGAGCTGGGAATCTTTTTGCCACGTTACTGGACACTCATGCGCAATGCCTGTAGGTTCATGCGTCCTTTTGAGGAGGTGACAAACCTAGTCAGTCGCACTGAAGGCACCATCAGCGACCTCATCCCATTTGTTTTCTTCCTGGAATGTGCCCTGCGAAGAGTGCTGGATCAGGCTGTAGATGAGCGTGAAGAGGAAGAGGAAGAGTTGTGGTCACCATCACCACCAGAAACAGCCTTGTCATCATCGCTTGCCGGACCTGCAGCAACGCTGGAAGAGGAGTATGAGGAAGAGGAGTCAGAAGAGGAATGTGGCGGCTTTGAGGAGGAGGAAGACCAACCACAGCACGCACCCCAGGGTGCTCGTTGTTGTCACCTATCTGGGACCCATGGTGTTGTACGTGGCTGAGGGGAAGAACAGACTGTCAATGACATCAGTGAGGAGGAGGAACGGGAAATGAGTAGCTCTGCATCCAACCTTGTTCAAATGGGGTCTTTCATGCTGTCATGTCTGTTGAGGGACCCACGTATAAAAAGGATAAAGGAGAACAATCTGTACTGGGTGGCCACGCTACTAGACCCCCGGTATAAGCAGAAAGTGGCAGAAATGTTACCAAATTACCGAAAGTCGGAAAGGATGCAGCAATTCAAAACCAAACTAAAAAATATGCTTTACACAGCTTATAAGGGGGATCCCCTTAATCTGGTGTCCCACAAGTGGCTGGCCAAGTTTAATAGTGTCCGGCAAAGGATATATTCTTTTTAGGGGTGAAATTCAATTGCCAAAATAGCAATACCATAAATCAGTGGTTTCAGCTGTGGCTGGCCAAGTTTAATAGTGTCCGGCAAAGGATATATAATTTTCTGGGGTGAAATTCAGTTACAAAAATAGCAATCCCCTAACGCTAGTGTCCCACAAGTGGCTGGCCAAGTTTAATAGTGTCCGGCAAAGGATATATTCTTTTTAGGGGTGAAATTCAATTGCCAAAATAGCAATACCATAAATCAGTGGTTTCAGCTGTGGCTGGCCAAGTTTAATAGTGTCCAGCAAAGGATGTATTTTTTTCTGGGGTGAAATTCAATTGCAAAAATAGCAATATCATAAATCTGTGGTTTTAGCTGTGGCTGGCTAAGTTTAATAGTGTCCGGCAAAGGATTTATTTTGTTCTGGGGTGAAATTCAATAGCCAAAATAGCAATTCCCTTAATCTGGTGTCACAGCAGTGGCTGACCAAGTTTAATAGTGTCTGGCAAAGGATATATTTTGTTCTGGGGTGAAATTCAATAGCCAAAATAGCAATCCCCTAAATCTGGTGTCCCAGCAGTGGTTCGCCAAATTTAATAGTGTCCGGCAAAGTATGTATTTTATTCTGGGGTGAAATTCAATTGCCAAAATAGCAATACCATAAATCAGTGGTTTCAGCTGTGGCTGGCCAAGTTTAATAGTGTCCATCAAAGGATATATTATTTTTGGGGGTGAAATTCAATTGCCACAATAGCAATACCATAAATCAGTAGTTTCAGCTGTGGTTGGCCAATTTTAATAGTGTCCGTCAAAGGATATATTATTTTCTAGTTTGTAGTTCAGTTTCAAAAATAGCAATCTCCTAAATCTGGTGTCCCAGCAGTGGCTGGCCAAGTTTAATAGTGTCCGGCAAAGGATATATTTTGTTCTCGGGTGAAATTCAATAGCCAAAATAGCAATCCCCTAAATCTGGTGTCCCAGCAGTGGCTGGCCAAGTTTAATAGTGTCTGGCAAAGGATATATTTTTTTATGGGGTGAAATTCATTTGCCAAAATGGCAATACCATAAAACAATGGTTTTAGCTGTGGACGGCCAATTTCAATAGTGTCCGTCAAAGGATATATTATTTTCTGGGGTGAAAAGCAGTTGCAAAAATATAAATACTGTAAATCTGGTGTTCCAGCTGTGACTGGACAAGTTTCATAGTGTCCGTCAAAGGATATATTATTTTCTGGGATGAAATTCAGTTGCAAAAATAGAAATACCGTAAATCTGGTGTTCCAGCTGTGACTTGATAAGTTTATTAGTGTCCGTCAAAGGATATATTATTTTCTGGGGTGAAATTCAGTTGCAAAAATAGAAATACCGTAAATCTGATGTTCCAGCCCTGACTGGACAAGTTTCATAGTGTCCGTCAAAGGATATATTATTTTCTGCGGTGAAATTTAGTTGCAAATATAGAAATACCGTAAATCTAGTGTTCCAGCTGTGACTAGCCAAGTTTAATAGTGTCTGTCAAAGGATAAATTATTTTCTGGGGTGTAATTCGGTTGCAAAAATAGAAATACCGTAAATCTGGTGTTCCAGATGTGACTAGACAAGTTTCATAGTGTCTGTCAAAGGATATATTATTTTCTGCGGTGAAATTTAGTTGCAAATATAGAAATACCGTAAATCTGGTGTTCCAGCTGTGACTGGCCAAGTTTAATAGTGTCCGTCAAAGGATATATTATTTTTTGGGGTGAAATTCAGTTGCAAAAGTAGAAATACCGTAAATCTGGTGTTCCAGCTGTGACTGGACAAGTTTCATAGTGTCCGTCAAAGAATATATTATTTTCTGGGTTGAAATTCAATTGCCAAAATAGCAATACCATTAATCAGTGGTTCCAGCTGTGGCTGGCCAAGATTAATACTGTCCAGCAAAGGATAGATTTTAAATTGTTGGGTAAAATATTGCCATTTTTGCTAGGTACAAACCCCTGCACTGCATAACTGACAGGGAACTTACAATTGGCAGTTACATTCTTGCACAAAATAAAGCCTTTTTGGGCTGTGAAGCCAAAGGTAGTCGCCAATAGCTGTTTTTTTATTTTTTATTTTTTTAAATAAATTAGTGTAGACCCCAAAACATTGGGAAAATATAAAAATTAAACAAAGTGTAAGTGCACGGTAGTATAACAGTGGTTGGGTGAAGCTGGTATACATGTCTATTCTGCATAAGGTACAATCAAGTCCTGTGGGATCCATGCCTGGTTATTTTTAATAAGCGAAAGCTTGCCCACATTGTCTGCGGACAGGCGGCTGCGCTTGTCTGTGAAAATGCCACCAGCAATGCTAAACACACGTTCAGACAATACAGTGGCTGCAGGGTAGGCCAGCACCTCCAAGGCATAAAGGGCAACCTCAGGACACGTGCCTAATTTGATGACCCAGATGTTGAATGGGGCAGACCCAGTGGATTAGCTAGAAATGATTGGGCACCACATCAAATTTTTGCATGGGGCCCCCCTCCCCCATTAATTTTTGCGCAAACCCCTTCCTTTCATGCCGCTATGCCTGTGGCTACTGAAGATCGCTCTCTCAGACCAGGCATAGCAGCTGTTCCATTCGCTTTCTACACTGTCTATACTGCCACTGTATATAATTTCATTGTATAATACTGTTAGTCCTCCTGTTGGGCGCTTTCTAGGTCACCGCCCCAAAGCAGTTGCTTCCCCTGATAGTGTTGAGCGCGAATATTTGAATAGCCAATTTTTTTAGAGAATATCTGCTTTTCGCTATTTCGCGAATATTGCGAATATAGCGCTATATATTCGCTATTTCGAATATTCGTTTTTTTTTTTGTTGTTATTTTTTTCTTTCCCACTTCCCAAAAGTAGTTCTTACCTGTCCTGAGGATTCCTGGCTTCCTGGCTGCTCCAGTCAGTGCCTGTTGCCGCTTATGCTGACTTCCGTGCTGATGGTCACGTAACTAACTAATACAGTGCTATATCTCTGAATAGTGCATTATAGAAGTTGGATTCGCAATGCGATTAATAATTGTAAGTATTATTGCTTTGCGATTACAACTTTTAGTTAACTCACCCTATCGGTTGTAATAGAAGTAAGTTTAATTCGTACGTGAATACAACTTAGAACTTTGCTGCCTGTACAGTCCAATTAACTGTTATATTTGCTATCGCGATAATACGTCATTTAAATAATCGTGTGCGTGTGTCAGTACGTGCGTGCCTTTGGATCGCAATTTGCAAAGAGAGTGGAGACAGGAAGAGACACATTCGAGAGAAATTTTTCAAATAAGTTCGGAAATGGCAAAAAGTAATTTCAAGCCAGAAGAGCTGGAATTCTTGATCACTGTAAGTAATTATAACTAACAAGTATGTCATACAGGGATGTCATTTCTAATTATTTATTATTTATATTAGCCATAATAGCAACAAGGCTGCGGCCTTCACTGAACTCCTAACTTCCATACAGGTCAAAGTGACTGTTGAAGGGGCGGCCACTGTCAAAGTCACTGTTAAGGGGGCTGCCACTGTCAAAGTCAGTGTTAAGGGGCGGCCACTGTCAAAGTCACTGTTAAAGGGGCAGCCACTGTCAAAGTCACTGTTAAAGGGGCGGCCACTGTCAAAGTCACTGTTAAGGGGGCGGCCATTGTCAAAGTCACTGTTAAGGAGGCAGCCACTGTCAAAGTTACTGTTAAGGGGCGGCCACTGTCAAAGTCACTGTTAAGGGGGCAGCCACTGTCAAAGTCACTGTTAAAGGGGCGGCCACTGTCAAAGTTACTGTTAAGGGGCGGCCACTGTCAAAGTCACTGTTAAGGGGGCAGCCACTGTCAAAGTCACTGTTAAGGGGCGGCCACTGTCAAAGTCACTGTTAAAGGGGCGGCCACTGTCAAAGTCACTGTTAAAGGGGCGGCCACTGTCAAAGTCACTGTTAAGGGGGCGGCCACTGTCAAAGTCACTGTTAAGGGGGCGGCCACTGTCAAAGTCACTGTTAAGGGGGCGGCCACTGTCAAAGTCACTGTTAAGGGGCGGCCACTGTCAAAGTCACTGTTTATGGGGGCGGCCACTGTCCAAGTCACTGCTAAGGGGGCGGCCACTGTTCAAGTCACTGTTAAGGGCCGGCCACTGTCAAAGTCACTGTTTATGGGGGCAGCCACTGTCCAAGTCACTGCTAAGGGGGCGGCCACTGTTCAAGTCACTGTTAAGGGCCGGCCACTGTCAAAGTCACTGTTAAGGGGCAGCCATTGTTGAAAGTAACTGTTAAAGGGGCGGACACTGTGGAGTTTAGTTCTTA
The DNA here is from genome assembly GCA_033119425.1 of Bufotes viridis. Classification (NCBI taxonomy): domain Eukaryota; kingdom Metazoa; phylum Chordata; class Amphibia; order Anura; family Bufonidae; genus Bufotes; species Bufotes viridis. The sequence continues at coordinate 121,184,007 of CM065597.1, read as the reverse complement.
TATTTGCTTTGAATATAAAAAAAAAATTAATTTTACTTTCATATAGTCCCATAGGGAACTTTATAAATATCTACTCTTTTAGCGTTTTGATATTAAATTTTATTTTGGATGGTTGAGATGACTGTAATTACTAATAATTGTATTTTACAACTTTGGGATTGCATCCTATAATTGTTATCTTGCAGCATATGTTGCAGAAGGGATATGACCTGACCCGCTCCCGGGCAGAGAAGCAGGCCAATAGTGCGGCGACTAGGGTACCATCTGTGGCATCAACATGGCAGCAAGCATGCCAAGGATGCCATTTTAAAGAAGTGGTCCGACCTGAAACGCTTTAATATGGTTCGGATTACTGAGGTCAGAGACAAATTTTGTCCAGGTACGATGCTTACATTAATTTTCTATCACACACCTATTGTTATTTATGTGTTTAGTTATATTTTTGGTCATTACAGATGCTCCTCTTCTAAAACTACGCGCTAAGCGTTCAAAAAAGAGGGTGGGGGTGGAAGAGGAGGAGATGCCAGAGGATGAAGACATTGAGGAGCAGGAACAGGCAGGACCATCAGGGCATCAGGCCCATAGCCCACCTGACGCAGATGAGGTCGAGGATGAGGAGGAAGAAGACGAGGTGGTGAACACCCCCCGCCAGGAGGGTAAATATATGCTGTTGATGTTTTAATTTATTCATTGTCCCCACACACACACAGGTGTCAGTTTAGTCTTAACCACAGGCAGATTTTACTAAAGCAAACAATTATAAACAAGTTGAAGTTCAACCTGTAATTTTTATTCAGACTTCAGATATTGCATAACCTAAAGTCCCACACTTTGCATTCACTCCAAGCAGTGTAACAAAAAGATTAGGATATCACCACACTTTAGGGTCTGTCAGAGACCATGCTCATTTCTCTGCAGGTTCATTTCACATCTCCTGTCCACACTTGAAAAGAACAGCACTTTTAATCCCCACTTTATAAAAACCCTTGATGGAGTACAGGAGTGACCTGTGCCACTATATCTGTCTGGACACTCAGTCTAAGAAACCCGGACCCTAATTAAATCTGTATATGTAAAATATGTAAAAAAACTTTTTTTTTTGTACTGATTTCCGTAAAGTATCTCAATGAGGCATACCATTTAATTAAGATGTAACGAGCATCCAATATATAAAAAAAATTTTAGACTAAAGTGCACAAAACAATATTAATATTTAGCTAAAAAATGCTGAAAAAAACTATAAAACAGGCAACAAACACACAACAGTAATATAAAACATGAACACTATGAAGTAATTATTCTACATAAAAATGTAACTACTAAGTCCATAACTCGAAAGTCAAAAGAACTATTCTTAATCCTAACTAAACCAATATATAATAGATTGCGATAAAAAATATCATCTGCTTTATACACCAATCAATGATTGTTTTTTAAAGTACATTAAACTTTTTATTTCCTTTACTTTTACAGCTCAGAACAACATGATAAAAAAAAAAAAAAGTGCAACGGGAGCAGCGCGAACGAATGAGGCAGTTCAGGGCGCTGCAGATGCGGAAGATAAGGGAGCAGAAGCTCAGTCTATCCCACCAGCTCAGCCTGATGGAGGAGGCCAACCAAAAGGCCCTTGATGAACTGCTCCAAGAGCAGAAAAAAATGAAGAGCCTACAGTATCATAATTTTTTTTTCTTTTTTTTTCTTTTATGTTATTTATGTTAATTAATATTTATCTTTATTTAAAAATTGTTTTAGTAAATTTTATTGAACTATTGAATTATACCATAACCAATGGGATTACAGTACAGACAATTTAGTCTGGGCCAAAGTAATAATTCATTATCAATACATTCAGCAGCCGCTGTTACATGGAAACAGGGTAATAGACATGGCGCCCTTATGGTCAGACCACTTATTCACTTTGACTATTTTCTTGTGCCGGTGGTCATGTGTGTGCGACAATTCAAACCTAATACTGCGGACTGTAGCGCTCTTATCAGCACACTTGACGGGACCAGCGCAGACCTTGTCCAACATACATACATGTAATACAAAACTTTTAAAATTCACGTTTTAGTAATTAATGTGATCATGTCACCAAAATTTGAACAAAATGATGGCTATAAATGGAAACTATTTGATTTTAGGTTAACATTATAACATTACATTGTAAACTACATAATTTTCCATGGGAGTTTTGCCATGGATTCCCCTCCGGCATGCCACAGTCCAGGTGTTAGTCCCCTTGAAACAACTTTTCCATTACTATTGTAGCCAGAAAGAGTTCCTGTGGGTTTTAAAATTCGCCTGTCCATTGAAGTCTATGGCGGTTCACCCTGTTCGCCTGTAAATTTGCGTTTGCTGCTGGCGAACGGAAAATTTTATGTTCGCGACATCTCTACTAATGGAGTGTCCCCATCACCATGGGAACACCTTCATACTAGAATGTACAGTGGGATGTGAGAATTAAGTTTAAATCGCAATGCGATTAATTTAAGTTATATTAATCGCATTGCAATTACAACTTAGCACTGCTATCTTACATATTAGGCTAGAATTAACGAATATGGAATATAGCAGTGCTAAGTTGAAATCGCAATGCGATTAATATAACTTGAAGTAATCGCATTGCGATTTCAACAGACCTGGTTTAGTTGGCTTGGTAGAATTAGCGAATATGACGAATGTATTTGTCATATTCCTCAAAACGAAAATAACGAAGTATTCTCCATCTTCGTTTTTGCTCCATATTCGTCAAATTCGCTAATTCTAGCATTTAAATAGGAAAGTTGACTATAGAGATAGCTGTGTTTAATTCGCTATGCGATTAATATTTTTTTTTAATAAATAGAATAATTATAATAATTATCAAGTATTATAATTATTCTATTTATTTAAAATATACCGTATTTTTCGCCCTATAAGACGCACCGGCCCATAAGACGCACCTAGGTTTTTGGCGAGGAAAATAAGAAAAAAAATATTTTTTACTAAAAGGTGTGGTTTTGGTGGGTTTTGAACGAATGCTGGACTGTACATGACACTATTATGGTGGATCTATATATGACGCACTGTTATGGGGGATCTGTGGATGGCACTGTTATGGGGGATCTGTGGATGGCACTGTTATGGGGGGGAGCTGTGGATGGCACTGTTATGGGGGGGATCTGTGGATGGCACTGTTATGGGGGGGATCTGTGGATGGCACTGTTATGGGGGGGATCTGTGGATGACACTGTTTTGGGGGGGAGCTGTGGATGGCACTGTTATGGGGGAGGTGTGGATGGCACCGTTATGGGGGGAGCTGTGGATGGCACTGTTATGGGGGGGATCTGTGGATGGCATTGATATGGGGAGGGGGATCTGTGGATGGTACTGTTATGGGGGGGGATCTGTGGATGACACCGCTATAATATGTGATTATCCACAGATCCACAGATCCCCCGTATAACAATGTCCGCTAATACACCGGGCCCTGCTGCTCTGCATAGTATTTCTAAACAGCAATGCTTAAGTTCTTAATAGGTTTAACTAAAGCTGTGATCTCTCATTTATTATAACTTACAAGAAATCCTCCGTAGCAGGCAGAGCGGCTGGCTGGGTTACGTCACTCACTGGCGTTGCACGCCTGCTCTGCCTGCTTCATTCATAAAGTGGGCGGAGCAGGCATGCAACGTCAGTGAGTGACGTAACCCAGCCAGCCGCTCTGCCTGCTACGGAGGATTTCTTGTAAGTTATAATAAATGAGAGATCGCAGCTTTAGTTAAATCTATTAAGAACTTAAAGGGCTTCTGTCACCCCCCAAAAGCCTTTTTTTTTTGCATCACTAAAAAGCTTATAGGGCGATTATTCTAAACATATTCTTGTTAACCGTTTTTGTAGGATAATTCTGCTATAAAACGTTATTTTATAATATGCAAATTACGTTGCTACCAGCAAGTAGGGCGTTTACTTGCTGGTAGCCGCTGCATCACGCTTGTAAAAAAACGCCCCTCCTGTGGTTGATTGACAGGGCCAGCGAGCGCTCTCCTCCTCCTGCTGGCTCTGTCTCCGTTTAAAATCTCGCACCTGCGCCATACCGTTCTTCAGTCGGCGCAGACGCACTGAGAGGAGTACTCTCGCTCGGCCGCTCCTTCCTCAGTGCGCCTGCGTCTTTTCTTCCGGGTGCAGCTGTGACGTCATTGGCGCACTGAGGAAGGAGCGGCCGAGCGAGAGCACTCCTCTCAGTGCGCCTGCGCCGACTGAAGAACGGTATGGCGCAGGCGCGAGATTTTAAACGGAGACAGGGCCAGCAGGAGGAGGAGAGCGCTCGCTGGCCCTGTCAATCAACCACAGGAGGGGCGTTTTTTTACAAGCGTGATGCAGCGGCTACCAGCAAGTAAACGCCCTACTTGCTGGTAGCAAGGTAATTTGCATATTATAAAATAACGTTTTATAGCAGAATTATCCTACAAAAACGGTTAACAAGAATATGTTTAGAATAATTGCCCTATAAGCTTTTTAGTGATGCAAAAAAAAAAAAAGGCTTTTGGGGGGTGACAGAAGCCCTTTAAGCATTGCTGTTTAGAAATACTATGCAGACCAGCAGAGCCCAGTGTAAGTACAGTGACTGCACTGGGCCCGCCGTAAGTTGCCGGCCTCCAGCCCCTCCTCCTTTCCTGCTCATACATCGCAGCCTGCGATGCTGGAGCACCGCAGGCTACGATGTAAATTGTCAGCATTTGCCCCATAAGACGCAGGGGCATTTTTCCCCCACTTTTGGGGGGAAAAAAGTGCGTCTTATGGGGCGAAAAATACGGTATATATATATATATATATAATCGCATAGTGAATTAAACACAGCTGTCTCTATAGTCAACTTTACTATTTGATTGCTAGAATTAGCGAAGTTGACGAATAGGTTGTTAAAACGAAGATGGAGAATACTTTGTTATCTTCGTTTTGAGGAATATGACGAATACATTCGTCATATTCGTCATCTTCGCTATTTCTAGATATCAAACCAATAGGAAAGTAGCCTTAAGTTATAATCACAATACATGATTATTTAAATCGCATTTTAATCGCGATAACTAAAATAATGACGAATATTCGATTTCGACGAATATGAAACCAATATTTCATCCAATATTCGCGAATTTCGGCGAAATCTAATTTGGCACCTGCCGCTCATCACTATCCCCTGCTTCCCCTGTAGCTATTCCCCTAGGCAGACCCATCAGTCAGTACGTGTATTGTTCCACCATGTTGCTGAAATGCTGCCTCCTGCTAAGATGTAGTGATGAGCGGCAGGTGCCATATTCGATTTCGACGAAATTCGCGAATATTCGAAAGAATATTCGTTTCATATTCGTCGAAATCGAATATTCGTAATTATTCTAGTTATCGCAAATAATATGCGATTTAAATAATCGCGTATTGCAATTTTAACTTAGGCTACTTTCCTATTGGTTTCATATCTAGAATTATAGCGAAGATGACGAATATGATGAATGTATTCGTCATATTCCTCAAAACGAAGATAACGAAGTATTCTACATCTTCGTTTTAGCAACCTATTCGTCAACTTCGCTAATTCTAGCAATCAAATAGGAAGGTTGACTATAGAGACAACTGTGTTTAATTCGCTATGCAATTATTATTATTTTTTTTTAATAGAATAATTATATTACTTGATATAATTATTATAATTATTCTATTTATAAAAAAATATATATATATATATATATATATATATATATATAATCGCATAGCGAATTAAACACAGTTGTCTCTATAGTCAACCTTCCTATTTGATTGCTAGAATTAGCGAAGTTGACGAATAGGTTGGCAAAACGAAGATGTAGAATACTTCGTTATCTTCGTTTTGAGGAATATGACGAATACATTCGTCATATTCGCTATTCGCTAATTCTACCAAGCCAACCATAAACTTCCTTGCTCATGGAGCGTCCCCATCACCATGGGAACGTCTCCATATACTAAAATGTACTGTCGGATTTGAGGAATTACGTTGAAATCGCAATGCGATTAATTCAAGTTATATTAATCGCATTGCGATTTCAACTTAGAGCTGGGTTTATAATGGGTCAGCTTAAGCTAGAATGAACGAAGTTAACGAATATGGAATATAGCAGCAGTGCTAAGTTGAATTCGCAATGCGATTAATTTAACTTGAAGTAATCGCATTGAGATTTCAACTTAGCACTGCTAGTGCTATATTCCATATTCGTTAATTCTAGCCTATGTAAGATAGCAGTGCTAAGTTGTAATCGCAATACGATTAATATAACTTGAATTAATCGCATTGCGATTTCAACGTAATTCCTCAAATCCGACAGTACATTTTAGTATATGGAGACGTTCCCATGGTGATGGGGACGCTCCATGAGCACGGAAGTCGGCAGAAGCAGCAACGGGCACTGACTGGAGCAGCCAGGAAGCCAGGAATCCTCAGGACAGGTAAGAACTACTTTTGGGAAGTGGGAAAGAAAAAAATATAACAAAAAAAAACAAAAAAAAAACGAATATTCGAAATAGCGAATTTTTAGCGCTATATTCGAAATATTCGCGAATTAGCGAAGTGCCGATATTCGCTAAAAAAATTCGCTATTTGAATATTCGTGCTCAACACTACTAAGATGTTCCAGATCTGCTGGTGGTGCAGGTTGTTGTGGCGTGATGACAAAGCTTTTCCACATTTTGCCCATGCTAACCCTGTCTTCTAAGGTGTTGCTGGTGACCCAGCTGCATTGGCAAATTCTTCCTCCTCCTCCTCTGCCTTCACCTTGTACTTCCACTGAGTCCCCGGTGTCAGGTGTGAATGCCATCAGCAGCGTGTCTACTAGCGGGCTCATCTTCCTATTACACTCCAGTGAGGGAATTAAGGACGGCACGTTGTCCTTGTAATGGGGATGCAGCAGGGTGGCCACCCAGTAATCAGCAAAAGTTAGAATGTGGCAGTAACTGGACGGTCGTTGCGCAGGCACTGCAGCATGTAGTCGCTCATATCTGCCAGGCTGCCCAGAGGCAAGGACAAGCTATCCTCTTTGAGGGAGGTATATCGTCTGTGTCCTCTGTATCTCCCAGCATTCCTCCTACTCCTCTTCCTCATCCTCCAGAACTGTGCCCTGGCTGGACAATTGTGTTCCAGGCCAGGGCCTATGTTGGTGCAGATACCCACCCTCCAAGCCACTTGTATTTGGTTGGCCTTAAGTTAAGGATAAGGTGTGTATATAGTTTTGTTTCTTTATATAGTAAGTTTAGCTGCATTATAGGTATTTTAATATGTTTTTAAGAAAATTTGTAAATAGTTTGTTAATGGTTTGAGTGAAAGGGGGGGTGGGGTGTTGTGTGTGTTCGATTAACTGAATTGATTTTCACTGTCTGGTGTTTAGGAATTTCTGCACCCCAAATTCAGGGGATGTGTCAAACCGGCTAGGCCCAGACCTGCTAGTATATTTCGCCCATTAGCGCACAACACCAGGCCGGACTGGAGGCTCAGTGGCACCAACCAATGATCGGTCTGTTGTTCCATGCCTGTCCACAGCTCCTGCGCGGTGCGTTTCCCCCGGCTGTCGTTTCCCCCTGGCTGTGCTGCTGTGGGTGGTGAAGGTGTTATGCTTAGTGGATGAGGAGGAGGTAGAGGAGGAGGAAGCCGAGTAGGAGGAGGAGGAGGTAACAGGATACAAAGGAAAATGCCCAGCAATCCTCGGGGGCGTAAGGACATTCGCAAAAATGCTATCCGCCTTTGGGCCAGCCACTCCATTTACCCACTGTGTTGTTGGTTATGTGGACGTAGCCACAGATAGCGTTGCGCAGTGCACACTTGATTTTGTCCGCCACTTGGTTGTGCAGGAAAGGGATGGCTCGCCTGCAAAAGTAGCGGTGGCTGGGATACACATACTCTGGGACAGCCACCGCCATAAGGTTTTTAAAACTGTCCACCAGACAGAATGACAGCATTTCAAAGGACCAGGAAGTTTGAAATAAGGCATTCAGAGCCATGGGTAGGGAGGGGGGGGGTACTTCCTCTTTCTATTTCTTTTTCTCTCCAGTGTTTGGGAGATGGACAGCTGATAGCTGAACACTTCCATGGGATTTGGTGAAGATGCTTAGCGACAATGACAGATATAGTGGCGTTGCTGCCACATCCTCGGTTTGCTGGGTGACAGGTGCCACTGTCACTCACTTGGGCTTAAGTTTAGAATGTTTATTTATTATTTTTCTGTATTTTATTGTATTTTAAGTCATTTCCCTATTCACATTTACCTACATTTTGATGCCTTTTGCATCCCTCTAGCCCTTTCCAGAGCTATTTTACAGCTATTTAAGTGCCCAAAAGTTCAGGACCCCATTGACTTCATCTGTCCATCCAGTTCGGCCTGTCATCCTGCTAGTTGATCCAGAGGAAGGCAAAAAAAAAAAGAAAACCTGTAAGGTAGATGCCAATTTTCCCTACTTAAGGGGAGTAAAAAATTCCTTCCCGACTCCATTCAGGCAATCAGAAGTACTCCCTGGATCGACGACCTATCTCAAGTAGCTATAGCCTGTAATATTATTACACTCCAAAAATACATCCAGGCCGCTCTTGAATTCCTTTATTGTACTGACCATCACCACCTCCTCAGGCAGAGAGTTCTATAGTCTCACTGCTCTTACCATAAAGAATCCTCTTCTATGTTTGTGTACAAACCTTTTTTCCTCCAGACGCAGAGGATGTCCCCTCGTCACAGTGACAGTCCTGGGGATAAATCGATGATGGGAGAGATCTCTGTACTGACTCCTTATATATTTATACATAGTTATTAGATCTCCCCTCAGTCGTCTTTTTTCTAAAGTAAATAACCCTAATTTTGATAATCTTTCAGGGTACTGTAGTTGCCCCATTCCAGTTATTACTTTAGTTGCCCTCCTCTGAACCCTCTCCAGCTCTGCTATGTCCGCCTTGTTCACAGGAGCCCAGAACTGTACACAGTACACCATGTGTGGTCTGACTAGCGATTTGTAAAGTGGTAGGACTATGTTCTCATCACGGGCGTCTATGCCCTTTTTGATGCAACCCATTATCTTATTGGCCTTGGCGGCAGCTGCCTGACACTGGTTTTTGCAGCTTAGTTTGCTGTTTATTAAAATTCCTAGATCATTTTCCATGTCAGTGTTACCGATTGTTTTACCATTTAGTATGAACGGGTGACTTGCCTTAGTCCTTCCCATGTGCATAACTTTACATTTGTCAGTGTTAAACCTCATCTGCCACCTATCTGCCAAAGCCTCCAATCTATCCAGATCTCTCTGTAGCAGTATATTGTCCTCTTCAGTGTTAATTACTTTACACAGTTTAGTGTCATCTCCAAAAATTGATATTTTTCTATGCAAGCCTTCTACAAGATCATTAATAAATATATTGAGAAAAATAGGGCCCAGTACTGACCCCTGAGTTACCCCACTATTGACAGTTGCCCAATCGGAGTGTGTACCGTTAATAACCACCCTTCTGTCACTCAGCCAGTTACTTACCCACTTACAGACATTTTCTCCCAGTCCGAGCATCCGAATTGTATATACTAACCTTTTATGTGGTACAGTGTCAAATGCTTTGGAGAAGTCCAGATATACGACATCCATTGATTCGCCACTGTCAATTCTAGAACTTACCTCCTCATAGAAACTGATTAAATTCGTTTGGCATGACCGATCCCTTATGAAGCCATGCTGATATGGCGTTATTTGCTTATTTCTGTTGAGATCCTCTAAGATAGCATCTCTCAGAAAACCTTCAGTTTCCCCACAACAGATGTTAAACTCACCGGCCTATAGTTTCCGGGCTTTGTTTTTGGACCCTTTTTGAATATTGGCACCACATTTGCTATGTGCCAATCCTGTGGGACATTCCCTGTCAGTATAGAGTCCGCAAATATCAGAAATAAGGGTCTGGTTATGACATTACTTAATTCCCTTAGGATACGGGGGTGTATGCCATCCGGTCCTGGCGATTTGTCTATTTTAATCTTTTTAAGTCGCTGTTGTACTTCTTCCTGGGTCAGACAGGACACTTTTAATGGGGGATTTATTTTTACATTCAGCATTTCATCTGACAGTTTATTTTCCTCAGTGAATACATTGGAGAAAAAAATATTTAACAGCTTTGCTTTCTCCTCATCGCTCTCTGCAACTCCCCCTTCATTACTCTTTAAAGGGCTGACACCTTCAGATTTATACTTTTTAACATTTATATAATTGAAGAAAATTTTAGGGTTAGTTTTACTCTTTTTGGCAATTAATCTCTCGGTCTCTAGTTTGGCCGCTTTTTTGTTTTTTACATGTTCTGTTTTTTACTTATAGTTTTTCAGTGCTTCCTGGCTACCCTCCTGTTTTAGTGATTTATATGCTTTCTTTTTGTCATTTATTGCTTTCTTTACATTTCTATTTATCCACATTGGTTTCTTTTTGTTCCTTAACCTTTTATTCCCATACGGTATGTACCTCTCACAATGAGAATTTAGGATGCTTTTAAAGATATCCCATTTTGTGGCTGTATTTTTGTTTTTGAGGACTTTGTCCCAGTTAGTTAGGCCTATGGCCTCTCTTAGTTGGCTAAATTTAGCTTTTTTGAAGTTTGGTATTTTTGTTCCTTCCTGTATAAATGCTCTTTTGAATGATAATTGGTCACTATTATATGGCCCAATTTGCACATCCAGAGTGGAGATCAGAGCCTAAAACCAGCATTTTTACACTGCCACACTCCAATTGGTTAGTCTGTGCAGACTAACCAATCAGAGCAATCACTGGCAAGAGACCACTCTGATTGGTCCCTTGCCAGCTTTTGTCCAAGAGCAAAGACTCTGAGGCTGTGATACCTTAAAGTGTCACAACCACGTTAACAGTTTGGCCGGAACTGTACGACCATTTGCGTGAAATTACATTAAATTACGTCCAGATGAGGTAAGGGGTTAAACATCATCTGTCCCCAATAAGGGACAAGTTTTGAAAGTTTAAAAATAAGAACAAGCATGAGAAATGTGCTGACGCAGTGTCTTTTTAAACATGCTGTATGATAACACCATTAAATGTGTGTTTACCCATAGCTATTGGGGGTGCTATCCTGACTTTAGCCTCTCACCCAGTTAAGCCAGTATTCTCTGCTCTTCACTGATGCATGTGTTTCTATCTGGTTTTAACTGGCAGATAAGATGTTGGGTGACACATTTCCTTTAAATATCTAGTTTTTAGACCATAATGTAAAAGGATCTTTACTACCGGTGGCTCTTAGGTTATAACTTTAGCTTACAAGGGAGATAAGAGTAGATCCCAATATTCCCTATTTACTCTCTACACTAGATATGCCTCTACAATGGCTACATATTTTCCCATCACTCTTTGACATAGTTTACTGTACAATGACTAAATCCATACATCCATTTGTCCTAACTAAGAACACTTATTGCTAATCCTGCCATGTCTATGACTGATATATAGATCACTGTATTTTTCTATACTGATCACCATTTTTCAGTGAATTAGTGTTTTTATTCAAGATTTTCAAGAATATATAATATAAATCATACAATAATAAGTGATTGTAGGTTTGCATCTGATCACCATTTTTCAGTACACATGTTAAGCATGAGGGATGCTTATAGATTACAATACATTTTATTCTAATAGTAGATATAAAATTACAATTTTAATCATTAATAGATGGCTTTGGAATTTAGTGCCTCAAAACGACAAAAATCTGATTTCAGTTTAGATTTTGCGAAGGATAATGAGAGATGTTCCCCAAACTTCTCATATGTTGTTTTTTTGATTCTGTAACTCTCCCTTATAATTGTGCTTTGAAAAATGGAAATCCACCCGCTTTAGCTAAAAGATTTAAAAATATATATATATATATTTGTGTTGATTTTTTAGAGGATAGAGAATGATTTGCACCCAGTAAATATATTGTAATAAATCCCTACATTAAATATCTACTTTAAGTTGTATAAGTTTAGAGATATACAATGAACTAAACAGATTGTGTAATTAGTGTTGATCACGAATTTTCGAATTGCGAAATTTAATCGCGAATATCAGCATTTCGAGAATTCGCGAATATTTAGAATATCGCAAAATATATTCGCAATTGCGAATATTTGCTTTATGCTAATTTTTTATATGCAAATTTTCGCAAGCAAGAAAATAATGTCAAGAAAAATTCGCATAAGCTGGTATTTAAAAGCTATCTTTTAAATGCCAGTTTATGCGAATTGTTATGCTAATTTTATGCAAATTTTTGCAAACAAGAAAATAATGTCTGGAGATTACGAATTTACGAATTTGCGAATTTTCGAATATATGGCGAATATTCACCCAAATATTCGCAAAATATTGCGAATTCGAATATTGCCCCTGCTGCTCATCACTAATTGTAATAGTGTACAATCAGAAAATATGGTTATTTCATTTAGTTGTCTACCTAGTAATGCACATTTAATGAGCCTGTTATTTTACGTATTTATTCAGTGTAATTTCTGTTTAGTTTCTGAGCACAAATGTACATTTCACTTTCTAGACAAATACTTTTAAAACATGCATAAATTATTGAAAAAAGAGGAAATTGTAAGTATAACTGTTAAACCACAACCTAATGAATATCTTATGAGAAAATATAATTATTTATTCCAGAACGGTAGAAAAAAAAAAATTCAATTTGTTTATTTTTAGGTTTAGGCAAAAAGTATTTTAGGAAACCTGGTTATAGACACAAATATTGTTTCTGTCCAGTTACAAATTTTAATTAAATAGTATTAGCTGCACATATGTAATGCCCTGTGCAAAGAATAGAATTTCATTCAGTGGGGTGCTTTCCTGAAATTTGGCTCTAAGTTCTCTTTTACAAAAAGTAAAGTGTTGTAGCACTGTTCAGGGACGTACACAGGACTCACAGGGCTCATAGCAAACCTTAGCATGGGCCACAGTGCTTTCAAGCAAAGCAGAATTCAAAGTACGACATTTCAGATTATTCTAATTTAGATCAAGAAACTGTAGTAAAATAAAAGTCGAGCTCGAACTCATCCACTTGATCCATCTTCTATGGTGGAAAAAGTGGAACAGATGCTTCATAAATATGCCACTTATTGTGACCAATATATACTTCTCAATTAGAGTGTGCTCGAGTAGAATACCTCGCTATGCTCGGGTGCTCTACCAAGCACCCGAGCACAATGGAAGTCAATGGGAGAGCCCAACCATTAAACCAGGCACCCCCTGCTCTGAAGAGGTAAGGGTGTCAGGACTCTAGTTCGGCTTAGGAGTCCCTGCTCTGACTCCATATATAGCTATGTTCATGAGTCAGTGCTTTGGGACACCCAGTGTATTTAAATCTAATTTAGCCTGTATGTCAGAAAAGTTTCTACTGGGATTCGAACTCACGAACTTCTTCATTAGAGGCAAGGCACTTAACCACTCAGCTATAATAGCTGCATAGCCTGTTACTTTATAAAAAATAAATAAATAAATACAGTAGAAGTTTTTTTTATTTTTATTGACTGCATATGCAGCTATATAGTGTAGTGTACACCAAGAATTAGCGCGCGGTGACCACCTATATTGACCGGATAACCCTCATATATCCCACCAAAATAACAAATCTGGATAATATTAAAACAATAATTTTATTATTACATTTAAAACAGAATTCATCATCTTTACATAATACATAATATCTCAGCATGGTTGGTGGTGTTAATAACACAAAGGGACAAAAGTCCTCACCTGAGGTAATACATAGAATATGTAGTAATACCAGGTTACATAACATATATCCAGACCAATGGTGTTAGTTCAATCCACTAGTTGGGAACAATACAAATTGCCTTAATGTGACATGTGTTGGGCCAGAGCTGCTCCTAGTATACAGGTAGCTAACAAATTCCAGCAAAAATATCCCCATAAAATATAACATTTATTGTTATCAAAAGATAAAAAAGGAGGTAAAGAACTCCTGATATTAATTATGTTCTCAAGGAGAAGACACTAGTAAAAGATACTTATATCAGCGGTGTATACTGACATCTGATATGAAAAAGACAATAGATCAGGGGCCAGTATTATTGAGAGTGGATGAATATATAAGGTCAGATGGGGGTATATGTATCCCTTAGTTTGCCCTTCTCTAGTCCTCAGCCCGGGGACCTACCCTGATGGTGGGTATTCCCCGTCCCCGAACCTGGGCTGACTGACCCTATTAAGGCCCTGGTCACTATATCATAAAAAGGTGATGCAATGTTGTATGGATCCGGTAGCACAAGGTCATACGCTGATACCATACACATAGAAAGACAGAAACCTCAACGTGTTTCCCCCCGGCAATGAAAGGGGTTCATCAGGAGGTTACAAAAACAAAAACAAAAATATACAGTCAAAACAAAAATAATCAAATGTGCGGTTAGCTGTCATGGGCAGCATCAAACAGATAATGGCCGCAAATATAGATAAAGAAGTGTTCGTCCCACAGATAATCTGGACAACAACCGTGTGCCCGAGGGTAAAATGACCAATCACAAAAAACAGGGTACAAGTAAGTCGTTTTGATGATGGTGGGTCCTCAGAGGCCTGTGAAAAAAAGATTATAACGGCGAATCAAAAAAACGGACATATGGTATGATAGCACATATGTATGTAAAAGATATATAGTAACCTTACATAGATATACGGTGCTCAGGAGTTAGTGCCAAACTTTCACAATTGCAAAACCAAGGGAGTGATTTACATTTGCCAGTGTACCTGCCCCCTTGATTATATTGGGAAAATCACTAGGGAGGCACGAAGAAGATATTTAGAACATCTTAATGATGTTGAGAAAAAGAAGGAAACCCCCATTGTCCAACATGTTAAAGAGATGCACGGAGGGGACCCGAGATCCCTCAGATTCTGCATTTTGGAAACTGTCCCCCTCCCCCCGCGGGTAATTGGGACAGGAGGATCCTACAGAAAGAGTGTCAGTGGATCCACCGCTTTAAATCACAAACCCCCACTGGCCTCAATGAAAGGATGACATTCACCTGTTTTTTGTGATTCTGGGGTATGATTCCCCAAGTTCTGACACCTACATCATTGATTTAATCGTTACCTTTATATCCGGCCGGATACGTGAAGTATCCAAACTTCTTTTTTTACCATTTAGGCACCTTTCATTGTGTAGCCTATCAATACTAGGGTTCCTACTTTATTAACTACCCTTGTGGACCCATTGGTTCTCATATACAATAGCTGTAAAGCCCGTCTGATTTATAATGTGCATTAATAAATATCTTAGATCTCTGCATATTATAACATTTATATAGTGGATCATATTTATCCCTAGACTTGTCTATCTATAATTATAGTGGGTTCCCCAGCCTGATTTTGGGCATTTTGCCCTTACCTGTAGCACTTTGAGATACATTTTTTACAGTATAACATGTTTTGCACAGAAGCACTTGCACTTTAAGTATGATCATGTATGTGGCAGCACGTACTTGTCACTATACTTTGTATATTAGCATTTTTCAGAAATGAATTTGACACTTTTGATGATTAATTATGTGATTGATTGTAATTGATGTGCACTCTTTATATATACTATGTATGTACCATACATAGTATATATAAAGAGTGCACATCAATTACAAGACTGTATGGCTTGAGAAAGACTGCAATAAGCAGTCGAAACGTCGCTGTTTGACCCGGACACTTGGTGAATAAACGTTGTTCACTGGAATTCATCTGGAGTGCTGCTGGCCCTTCTTTCAATTTGTATATTGTGGACTTTGATGCCAGTCCTTAGGCCTTGATTTGCACCCGCTGCCTACAAGTGTGCTGCTACCTCTTTCTTTTACGCCTATATATATATATATATATATATCCATGAAAAATTAGCGCAGCACTCTTCTTATGAAAAAAACGCAGCGTCTTTATTCACACATGTGACACAAAATATGCAACGTTTCAATCCCGTTACGGGATCCTTCTCAAGCCAAGTGCACAGACCAACTCAATTCTAGTGTCTATATACATATCCAGCATTTTATTACATGTGTACATAATTATAATCAAGTGATTACAATTAGTAACAAATGGTGCAAAATCAAGTGTTGTGAAAAAATTCAGTCCATTCAAGTATTTCAGGTATCTTCTCATATAGTGTTCTTAATACATATTCCCCTGGATGTCATTATATAAAGTGCTTTGTGCAAGAAAGTGCACATCCAAATAAAAATCTTTATAAAAAATTGCATAATGCAAAAAAGTGCAAGTGAATTTTAAAAACACATATTAAAATCTCTTGGCTATAGTTTTTTCGTACATTCATTAGTCAGGACAGAAAACGCATAGTGTGAACGACGTCCATCTGCAAGGTAAAAGATTCTCTTTCAAGGAAATGCATGCTCATCACAGCGTCATGTCTCATGGTGTGGACTAGACTGCACACCAACCTGATGACGTGAGTCCATATACAGCCATTGTAGCATCAAAAAATAAAAAATAAAATATACGAAATTTTTTGGATTGTTTTTCATCGTCATATTCGCTGTATTCAAGTTAGTCTATGTAATTGTATTTCCATACTACAGTGCAACTCACCGCCATAGTGGTTCATATAAAGTCACTCATCCACACCACAACATTAACGCTTCACTACAAAATGTCGCATGCTTAAAAGTTGGTCTAAATTTCTATCAATACCAACATGCAATATTGTGTTCATACAACATCTACACCCAATATCGAATAAATAAATCATCAGCAATATTAGATCACTTTGCAGGACGCCTCTCTCGTCCCATAAATCCACATATCTATAATAAAAAGAAAATAACGTTATCTATGAAAAAATACATATCTGGTCTTTACACTCAATGTAATGATGTATCATAAAATCATGCACGGGGAACCCATGCCATCTATCTCATACCCACTGTAACATGATAATCTACATTCAACCCTTTGGGTTTCAACGTTCCAAGGCGGTGTATCCATTTTAATTCACATTTCTTTAAAAGAGTGAGTCTATCCCCTCCTCTTTTCAAAACATTAACTCTCTCTAAAATCGTGAATTTCAGATCCTGCTCTTTGTGTTGTTTCTCCGAAAAATGTTTAGCTACAGGAAGATCTTTCCTTTTATCCCTGATAGACTGTCGATGATTATTTAATCTCGCCTTGATATCACACGCAGTCTCCACGACATAAAGCAAGTAACATGGGCACCATAATACATATACCACCCACGAAGATTTGCAGGTAAAGTATTCTTTGAACTCAAACCGTTCCCCTGTTTGCGAATGCGTGAATTCACTACCCTTTTGTGGATATTTGCAATTCACACATCACAAACACGGGTAACAACCTGTCCTCTAAGTTTTAAATAAAGTCTGTTGCACTTGTTTTTTATGACACTCAACCTCTGTTCTAACAATTCTGTCTTTGATGTTTCTGGAACGTTTATACGACATTAAAGGCTGTGCAGCGAAGGCCGAAATCGCAGGAAATTCGCACCTCAATGCACCCCAATATGAACGCACAATCCGCTCCACTGCCGGACTTAGCTCATTAAATGTCGTTACAAATGGTATCCTCTCCATATTTTGTTTCGACCTCTAACAAAGTATCATGAGTTATTTTGTCCGCTTTAATCCTATTCTCCTGGATAGCCTTTTTAGGGTAACCTCTTCTTTCAAATGAATTTTCCATTTTTTTTAAGGCACCTTCAGCATGTTCCTCATTATCTACAATTCTTTTTACTCTCAATATTTGGCCATAAAGTAATGACCTGATCGTTTTTCGTGGATGTCACTCGAAAAATGCAAAATCGTATTTTAATCTGTTGCTTTAATATTTAGGTCAGTAGGTAGACTCCCATTATACACATACACCTGAGTGTATAAAAATTGCACCCGTTAACTGGAGGCGGTTAATGTAAATTTTATGTTGGGATCCATATTATTCAAAAAGTCATGAAATACATTTAGCAAATCGCTTGTACCCTTTCAAATAATGAACACGTCATCTATGTATCTCCACCACCCCAGCACATTGCTGAAGTGGGGAGACACATAGATGACGCGTTCCTCCAATGATCGCACAAAAATATTTGCATAGGTGGGCGCGACTTTCGAACCCATCGCCACGCCCACCTTCTGCACGTAATACCGGTCTTGAAAGGCAAAATAATTATTTCGTAACGTAATCTCCAACATATCCAGCATAAATCTCCTCGCTTGTCCTGTGTATTGAGAATATTGTAACATTTTTCACGTACCGCTTCTAATCCCTGCTCATGCTCTATTGATGTATACAACGAGACAATGTCGAAGGACGCCAATATCACATCTTCTGTAACTGTAATCATTGCGATCTTCTGTAAAAAATCTCCAGTGTCTCTGACATACGACCCTGCTTCCACCGCAAATTGCCTTAATGCTTTGTCCAAAAAAATCCCAATATTAGACAAGATTGATCCCCTGCCCGAAATAATTGGGCGACCAGGGGGGGTCAATCAGGCTCTTGTGGATTTTTGGGAGAACGTATATCAGAGGAGTCACTGGAGACTTCACCACCAAAAACTGTGCAACTTGTGCATCAATTGTACCTTCATTTAGGGCCACATTGATTTTTTCCTCAATAATTTTCATAATATCAAACTTAGGGTCCCTCGACACCGCTTCATATGTATCATTGGCAGACAATTGTCTATCAATCTCCTGGATGTATTTGGGGGTGTCCATCACCACGATCGCACCCCCTTTATCAGCGGGTTTAATGAGTGAGATTGTGGTTTCTGGCCAACCTCTCCAATACATCCATTTCAACTTTGGTGACATTCGGTCTCGCCAAAGGTTGACCACATACATTATCTTTAAGTTGTGCAACATCCCTTTTAACTGCTTCCATACACATCTCAAGAGCATGCGAATTTGTCAGGGGTGTAAAGTCACTTTTTACAAATAAATCAAATTGCTTCAATGTCAAGATTGGCCGTGACATATTATCCAGATCATGAAAACCCATGGGTCTGGAATCACTCCACACCCTCAGTCTCAAAGTTCTGAAGAGGTGGTGTAAGTCCAGATCCAACTGAAACCAGTCCATCTTTGCCTGTTGACAAAATGTTAAACCTTTGTTCAAAATTTTCAGTTCATGTTCATCAAGTACATGAGAGGATATATTTACCACTATGTTGTTCATTTCTTTTTCGAGACCTTGGATGCCATATTGCGTGCAGTCCTTTGTGGTTTGCTGTTTTCTAGATCTTCCATGTCGACGCCCTCCTCTCCTTGTACTTTTAACCTGGTGGGTAGCATAGTAGCATCGCCTAAAAAGACTGGTTGTTACCCATCTCATACTTCATTTTTTCTTTCTCCATTTTCTTCATGCTTTGATCTTGATTCTTTTTATTGTTAAATTTCCTTATCGTGGACCTCCCATTCACATTCTCCATGTCCCAATTATACGTATGTCCGATAGTGTAATCTTGTTGGTCACGATGCCATTTACTTCTTTTAGTTTCTTCCAGTTCACCCCTCATTTTTTTTCAGAAAGGCAGTACACTCATCCTTTGGCATTGAATTTTTCAAGGATTCCTCAACTTGTATCATTTTAGTTTTCAAACCTCGCAGATCCTTTTGCAAGTGTTCAATATTTAGAAGAATGAGATCAAGTGCATATTTGTTCGAGATCGCTTCAGAGCTCTATATTCACCATCGTGTGAGTATGTGGTTGGTTTTAATCGGGTTCTCATCCCTCTTGGTGTACGATTCTCTTTATGGTATTGTACCAATGTAAGGAGATGCAATCCCAGAGATAAACACTTTTTTGAAATGTTCTCTTAATCTTTCTTTAGGTTTGTTACAGAGGGCATACTGAGAAAAGAGGCATCGCCCTCCACAGTTGCCATGATTCTTTCAACATCATTATCATCGTATGAAAACACGTGTGTCGTGCGCCATCTTCATATAGGTTTTACCTTGTAATCTTCAACTCCAAGATGCGGTGCAACGCCTTTAAGTCAATATCTAGTCTGTATTAATTCCGGCAGCACTCGCTTTTGTAATTTTCAGGTGCACGCGCCTCACCCTTGACATCAGGTATGTATATCCATGAAAAATCAACGCAGCACTCTTCTTATGAAAAAACAGTAGTGTCTTTATTCACACATGTGACACAAAATAGGCAACGCTTCAATCCCGTTACGGGATCCTTCTCAAGCCAAGTGCACAGACCAACACAATTCTAGTGTCTATGTACATATCCAGCATTTCATTACATGTGTACATAATTATTTAATCAAGTGATTACAATTAGTAACAAATGGTGCAAAATCAAGTGTTGTGAAAAAATTCAGTCCATTCAAGTATTTCAGGTATCTTCTAATATAGTGTTCTTAATACATATCCCCCTGGATGTCATTATATAAAGTGCTTTGTGCAAGAAAGTGCACATCCAAATAAAAATCTTTATAAAAAATTGCATAATGCAAAAAAGTGCAAGTGAATTTTAAAAACACATATTAAAATCTCTTGGCTATAGTTTTTTCGTACATGCGTTAGCCGATTCAAACGGCCGCCGCGCCAGCCGTTCCTCCCATTTCCTTCAGCCTGCAGAGGAGAGAGGATCCTGTCGCCCAGGTCACGGATTGACCTTCCACAGCCTGGACCTGCATCCCCCGCCCTGGACCTGCATCCCAAGCCTGGACCTGCATCCCAAGCCTGGACCTGCATCACACGCCTGGACCTGTATCCCAAGCCTGGACCTGCATCACCTGCCTGGACCTGCATCCCCTGCCTGAACCTGCATCCCCTGCCTAGACCCACCTGGACCTGCATCCCCTTCCTGGACCCGCCTGGACTTGCATCCCCACCTGGACCTGCATCCCCGCCTGGACCTGCATCCCCGCCTGGACCTGCATCCCCACCTGGACCTGCATCCCCGCCTGGACCTGCATCCCCAGCAGCACCTTCAGGTAGGGTAGGGAAAGTAAGGGAGAGGGAATATTTAGGCAGGGATAATGAGGGAAAGTTAGTAAGGAAAAAAGGTGTCATCCCCAGCCGGACCTACATCCCCTGCCTGGACCTGCATCCCCTGCCTGGACCTGCATCCCCTGCCTGGACCCGCCTGGACCTGCATCCCCTGCCTGGACCTGCCTGGACCTGCATCCCTTTCCTGGACCCGCCTGAATCTGCATCCCCTCCTGGACCTGCATCCCCGCCTGGACCTGCATTCCCAGCAGCACCTTCAGGTAGGGTAGGGAAAGTAAGGGAGAGGTAATATTTAGGCAGGGCTAATGAGGGAAAGTTAGTAAGGAAAAAGGGTGTCATCCCCAGCCGGACCTACGTCTCCAGTCGGACCTGCGTACCCACCTTGACCTGCATCCCCACCTGGACCTGCGTCCCCACCTTGACCTGCGTCCCCAGCAGCACCTACAGGTAGGACAGGGAAAGTAAGGGAGAGACTATATTTAGGAAGGGAAAGGAAGGAACAGTTAGTTTAGGAAAAAGGGTTAGACAGGTATGAAAAAAAATGCATTTCTTTCTTGAATTAGGAACCCGGCTCCGGTGTCATCCCCAGAGGACCCCAGAGCATCCCCACCACCACCTGCATCCCCAGCATTACCTTCAGGTAGGACAGTGAAAGTAAGGGATAGGGTATATTTAGGAAGGGAAAGCAAGGGACAGTTAGTTTAGGAAAAAAGTTTTTTTGGTATCTGGGGTAGCACAGCTGTGCAACCCTAGACCCTCCACGGTTGCTGTTCCCCCCCAACCCCCCCCCCCCATGCGCTGACTGTGGCCGGCACTCTTTAGCGTCCGGCCACTGTTAGCACATCGCCCACCCCACCGCTGATCAGCTTTCTACCGCTGATCAGCAACTTTTTTTTTTTTTTACCACTTTTTAACACAAACTTCCAGCCCCACACACGCGCACACCTCAATAAAGTTTATTTTACTCGCACGCACACACACTTTCACACACACACATACCCATGGCCCGCCGGATGTTCTCGGTGGAGGAGGCATACACCCATATGCTCTCCGACACTGAGAGCGCAAGTGAGGATGAGGATGACCCCACGTTACTCCTGTCATCCGCATCCTCCTCATCATCATCTGATGACGATGAGCCCCCAAGGCGGCGGAGATGCCGCCAGGCAGAGCCAGGGTCCCTACATGCTAGGGACCCTGTGGCCCACACCTGGGGCTCGTACTGGTTTCCCGGCCCACCAAATAAGCGCACCGGAGCCCCCTACCGGTGAACTTAACTGGTGTACCCCAGTGGACTACGAGCCTGCGATTCCGGATTTTGTTGGCAATCCTGGAATCCAGATTCCCACAGTGGGCTTCATTGAAATTGACTTGTTTAGTTTTTTTTTCAGTGACCCATTGGTGAATCTGATGGTGGAGCAGACAAGCACCCAGGCTCCTTTTTGGCTAGGCCCGGTGGCTGGACACCGGTCAGTGCAGCCGAGATGAGGACGTTTTGGGGCCTCGTGCTGCACATGGGCCTAGTGCAAAAACCGAGTGTCAGGCAATACTGGAGTGGGGACGTCCTCTACCAGACCCCACTGTACAGTATGGCCATGACACGTTCCCGGTTTGAGGCCATACGGAAATGCCTGCATTATGCAGATAATGCAGCATGTCCCCCCCAAGGTGATCCTGCCTATGACTGTCTGTATAAGATACGGCCGGTCATAGATCACTTTGGGGCCAGATTTGTTCAGGCCAACGTACCTGGAAGGGAGGTCGCGGTTGACGAGTCTCTCGTTGCTTTCAAGGGGAGACTCAGTTTCCGCCAATACATTCCCACTAAGCGAGCGAGGTATGGCGTGAAGCTGTACAAAATTTGTGAGAGTACCTCAGGGTACACTTACAAATTTTGTGTGTATGAGGGACGAGATTCCCGTATTGAACTCCCAGAATGTCCCCCCACTCTGGGTGTTAGCAGGAAAATCGTGTGGGACCTTTTACACCCACTACTAGATCCACTTTTATGTGGATAACTTTTATACTAGTATACCCTTGTATCAACCCTTGCCGCCAGATCCACGTTCGCTTGTGGGACCGTGCGGAAAAATCAGCGTGGCCTCCCTACCTACCCCCTCCAGGTACCTATCCCCAGGGGTGAGACCCGTGCCCTTACCAGCGGCAACCTGTTGCTGGTCAGATATAAGGACAAGAGGGAAGTTCTTATGCTGACCACAATCCATGGTACCACGGCAACGGTCCTCAAACCCGATTGTATCGTCGACTACAATCGGTATATGGGAGGAGTTGAACTCTCTGATCAAGTCATCAAACCATATAACGCCATGCGCAAAACCCGGGCATGGTACAAAAAAGTTGCGGTCTACTTGGTACAGGTTGCCTTGTACAACACTATTCCGAAGCGCTAGCAGCACAGAGAAATTCCTCCAAATCTATGAGGCAGTCCTCAAGGACCTAATATTTTCTGACTGGGAAAGAGCAGGTCGGAGTACCTCGGGAATTGGAGGTGCCCGGATCATCCCTGGCCAACACTTTCCAGGTCCAGTCCCCCATACTGGAAAAAAGGGATGATCCCAAAAAAAGTGCAGAGTGTGTCGCAAGGGGGATACGGAAGGACACCATTACTCAGTGCGACACCTGCCCCGATCATCCGGGCCTCTGCGCTATCAATTGCTTCAGGGAGTATCACACTTCCATGGAGTACGAAATTTTTATAATTCCCGACAGTCCCCTAGAGAACATAAAAAAACTATGGCTCTCAGACTTTGGAGACATGGAAACATGCTTTTTTTTTTCAAAAATGATATTAGTTTTAGTGCAGGCATCCTCAAATTGCGGCTCTCCAGATGTTGTAAAACTACAACTCCCAGCATATCCAGACAACCTATAGCTATCAGGCTACAGCAGGGCATGGTAACATAGTAACATAGTAACATAGTATATAAGGCCGAAAAAAGACATTTGTCCATCGAGTTCGACCTGTTTCCTGCAAGTTGATCCAGAGGAAGGCAAAAAACCCCTGTGAGGTAGAGCCAATTTTCCCCACTTAAGGGGAAAAAATTCCTTCCCGACTCCAATCAGGCAGTCAGAATAACTCCCTGGATCAACGACCCATCTTTAGTAGCTATAGCCTGAAATATTATTACGCTCCAGAAATACATCCAGGCCCCTCTTGAATTCCTTTATTGTACTCACCATCACCACCTCCTCAGGCAGAGAGTTCCATAGTCTTACTGCTCTTACCGTGAAGAACCCTTTTCTATGTTTGTGTACAAACCTTCTTTCCTCCAGACGCAGAGGATGTCCCCTCGTCACAGTCACAGTCCTGGGGATAAATAGATGATGGGAGAGATCTTTGTACTGACCCCTGATATATTTATACATAGTTATTAGATCTCCCCTCAGTCGTCTTTTTTCTAGAGTGAATAACCCTAATTTTGATACCCTTTCGGGGTACTGTAGTTGCCCCATTCCAGTTATTACTTTAGTTGCCCTCCTCTGAACCCTCTCTAGCTCTGCTATGTCTGCCTTGTTCACGGGAGCCCAGAACTGTACACAGTACTCCATGTGTGGTCTGACTAGTGATTTATAAAGTGGTAAGACTATATTTTCATCACGGGCATCTATGCCCCTTTTGATGCAACCCATTATTTTATTGGCCTTAGCAGCAGCTGCCTGACACTAGTTTTTACAGCTTAGTTTGTTATTTATTAAAATTCCTAGATCCTTTTCCATGTCAGTGTTACTGAGTGTTTTACCATTTAGTATGTACGGGTGACTTGCATTATTCCTTCCCATGTGCATAACTTTACATTTGTCAGTGTTAAACCTCATCTGCCATTTCTCTGCCCAAGCCCCCAATCTATCCAGATCCCTCTGTAGCAGAAAACTGTCCTTTTTAGTGTTAATTACTTTACACAGTTTAGTGTCATCTGCAAAAATTGATATATTACTGTGCAAGCCTTCTACAAGATCATTAATAAATATATTGAAGAGAATAGGGCCCAATACTGAACCCTGAGGTACCCCACTAGTGACCGTGACCCAATCTGAGTGTGTACCGTTAATAACCACCCTCTGTTTTCTATTACTGAGCCAGTTACTTACCCACATACAGATATTTTCTCCTAGTCCAAGTGTTCTCATTTTATATACTGGTGGGAATTGTAGTTTTACAACATCTGTAGGGCCGCAGTTTGAGGATGCCTGTTTTAGTGTCTCCAAAGTCTGAGAGCCATACATATTGGGCATCGGCGCGTCCGTAAAAATCTGCTCTATAAAGATAACCTTTGACCCAACCCCTCGAATGGACAGCGTTAAAAAATAAAAAAAAAGTGTAAAAAAAAGCCTTTTTTTCTCACCTAACATCTCAAAAAGTGTAATAGCGAGCGATCAAAAAGTCATATGCACCCCCAAATAGTGCCAAAAAAACACTATCTCATCCCGTAAAAAATTAGCCCCTACATTAGATAGTCACCAAACCAAAAAAAAAAAAAAAACTGTAGCTCCCAGGCTATGGAGATAGTAAAATTAGTTAATTTTTGTTCCTAAAATGATAATATAGTATAAAATCTTTACAAATTATGTAAAGTAGACATATTAGGTATCGACACATCTGTAACAATCTGCCCTATAAACATAACATTTGAACCAACCCCTCAGGTGAACAGCGTTAAAAAAAAAAAAAATTTAAACGGTGTAAAAAAATCTATTTTTTGGCAAAATTTCCATTTAATCCATTTTTTCCGGTAATAAAGCAAGGGTTAACAGCTAAACAAAACCAAACATTTATGGCCCTGATTCTGTAGTTTGCAGAAACGCCACATATGTGGTCATAAATGGCTATATAGCCACATGGCAGGGCATAGAACGAACGGAAAGCCATATGGTTTCTGGAATGCAGATTTTGATGGACTGGTTTATTTACTCCATGTCCCATTAGAAGCCCCCCTGATGTAGCCTAGACTAGAAACTCCAAACAAGTGACCCCATCTAAAAAACTACGCCCCTCAAGTTATTCAAAAATTACTTTACAAAATTTGTTAACCCTTTAGGTGTTCCATAAAACTTAATGGCGAATGTACAATCAATTTTTAAATTTAAATTTTTAGTTACCTTGCCTCAAAAAAGTGTAATATAGAGCAACCAAAAATCATATTTACCCTAAAATAGTCCCAAAACAACAACCACCTTATCCTTTAGTTTCCAAGATGGGGTCACTTTTATGGAGTTTCTACTCTAGGGGTGCATCAGGGGGCTTGAAAGGGTACATGGTGTAAATAAACCAGTCCAGCAAAATCTGCCTTCCGAAACCCATATGGCGTTCCCCTCCTTCTGAGCCCTACCATTTGGCCAAACAGTAGTTTAGGACCACATATGGGGTGTTTCTGCAAATTAGAGAATCAGGGCAACCCAAATTGAGTTTTGTTTGGCAGTTAACCTATTTTTCCAGTAATAAAGTAAGGGTTAAAATGGGAAATTTTCCCAAAAATTGAAATTCCAAAATTGTTTCTCCATCTGCCATCAACTCTTGTGGAACACCTAAAGAGTTAACAAAGTTTGTAAACCCAGTTTTGAATACCTTGAGGGGTGTTCTTTCTTAGATGGAGTCACTTTTTTGGAATTTCTATTCTAGGGTGCATCAGGGGGGCTTGAAAGGGGACATGGTGAAAAAAAAAACAGTCCTGCAAAATCTGCCTTCCAAAACCCATATGGCGTTCCCCTCCTTCTGCGCCCTGCCGTTTGGTCAAACAGTAGTTTAGGACCACATATGGGGTGTTTCTGCAAACTACAGAATCAGGGCAACCCATATTGAGTTTTGTTTGGCAGTTAACCCCTGCTTTATTCCTGAAAAAAATGGATTATAATGAAAATTTTTCCAAAAAATAGAAATTCTGAAACTTTATCTCCATTTTTCATTAACTATTGTGGAACACCTAAAGGGTTAACGGCGTTTGTAAATCCAGTTTTGAATACCGTGAGGGGTGTAGTTTCTAGCATGGGGTCATTTTTGGGTGGTTTCTATTATGTAAGCCTCACAAAGTGACTTCATACCTGGACTGCTCCATAAAAAATTGGATTTGGTAAATTTCTGAAAAATTTCAAAATTTGCTTCTAAACTTCTCAGCTATGCAACATCCCCAAAAAATAAAATGGCATTCCCAAAATGATCCAAACATGAAGTAGACATATGGGGAATGAAAAGTCATCACACTTTTTTAGGGTATTGCTATGTATTATAGAAGTAGAGAAACTGAAACTTTGAAATTTGCAAAATTTTCCAAATTTTTGGTAAATTGGGTATTTTTTTATGCAAAAAAATTAACTTTTTTGACCAGATTTTAGCAGTGTCATGAAGTACAATATGTGACGAAAAAATCAGCACATAAAGTGATAGTGGTCAGATTTAAAAAAAATGGCCTGGTCCTTAAGGTGAAATAGGGCCGTGTCCTTAAGGGGTTAAAAGTTTGTGTAAACTACCATCAATACCAACATGCAATATTGTGTTCATATAACATCTACACCCAATATCGCATAAATAAATCATCAGCAATATTAGATTGCAGAACGCTTCTCTCTGTCCTGACTAATAAATGTACGAAAAAACTATAGCCAAGAAATTTTAATATGTGTTTTTAAAATTCACTTGCACTTTTTTGCATTATGCAATTTTTTAACAAGATTTTTATTTGGATGTGCACTTTCTTGCACAAAGCACTTTAGATAATGACATCCATGGGGATATGTATTAAGAACACTATATGAGAAGATACCTGAAATACTTGAATGAACTGAATTTTTTCACAACACTTGATTTTGCACCATTTGTTACTAATTGTAATCACTTGATTAAATAATTATGTACATATGTAATGAAATGCTGGATATGTATATATACACTAGAATTGTGTTGGTCTTTGCACTTGGCTTGAGAAGGATCCCGGAAGGGGATTGAAACGTTGCCTATTTTGTGTCACATGTGTTAATCAAGACACTGCGGTTTTTTCATAAGAAGAGTGCTGCGTTGATTTTTCATGGATATACATACCTGAGGTCAAGGGTGAGACGCATGCATCTGAAAATTACAAAAGCGAGTGCTGCCGGAATTAATACAGACTATATATATATATATATATATATATATATATATATATATATTAGCGTTAATATATTTGCACATATTATTATATATTTAGAATATATAATATATTATAATGTATATATAAATATATTATGGATCACTGCCTTAAAATAGGTACACTAAAAACATTTTTATTAAATAAATTCTTAAAATCTCCATTCACTATCAGGCTGGTATAGTGAGTAAGGACAAATCAGACTGAAGCTGACATATGCTGTGTCCACCACTGGCAAAACCACAAAAACCTCCCAATGTGTATGGAAGTTGTTACGCTGCAATAGAGGTGGTGGACCCACCAGCACTGCGGGTTATTTATTTTAAATGCTTACTGGACCCATGTTATTTATAAGGGTGTCCATAACACGCAGGAATGGAACCACCTCTTATGCAGCAAACTGTCTCTAATATTTATTTACTGTAATTAGTGTGCCCTGTGTTCTGATCTATATTGCTCAACGCGTTTTATTGTCCAGATTGATCGGCAATTCCTCAGGAGCAGAATATATAGAGAATACACAGACCGTGAGCTAATAAAATACACAGGAATGCCGCCAGCATCACACCAGTCGTGGATATTGCTGACTACAAACACTCCCGTGAGGCATTCACAGACATCAGGTAAAGTATTGCTGACTACAGAAACTTATCACAGATAGTGCTGCACGCCTCTGATAGCGTGCGTACAGCGTGGCAGAGCCCCAGCAATGATGGCCGTAGCGCGGAGAAAAGTCGCGCCGATTAAATGGAGAAAGTCCCTTAGGCCTCTTTCACACTTGCGTTCTGAGGATCCGGCGGGCACTTCCGTCCCGCCTGATCCATCAGAACGCAAGTCACCTGAAAGCATTAGAAGACTGATCAGGATCCTGATCAGTCTTCTAATGCTTTCAGGTTACTATAGCAGCCAGGACGCTATTAAAGTCCTGGTTGCCATAGTAGGAGCGGGGAGCGGTGGAGCGGTATACTTATAGTCCGTGCGGCTCCCGGGGCGCTCCTGAATGACGTCAGAGCGCCCCATGCCCATGGATCACGTGATCCATGCGATCACGTGATCCATTCGTGTGGGGCGCCCTGACGTCACTCTGGAGCGCCCCGGGAGCCGCACGGATGGTAAGTATACTGCTCCCCCGCTCCCCACTACATTTTACCATGGCAACCAGGACTTTAGCGTCCTGGCTGCCATTGTAACAATTGAGAAAAAGCTAAACGTCGGATCCGGCGATGCGCCGAAACGACGTTTAGCTTAAGGCCAGATCCGGATTAATGCACTTCAATGGGCATTAATTCCGGATCCGGCGTTACGGCATGTCTTCCGGATTTTTGGACGGAGACAAATCCGCAGCATGCTGCGCTTTTGTCAACGTCCAAAAAACGTTCACATACTGAACGGAAGACATCCTGATGCATCCTGAGTGGATTGCTCTCCATTCACGATGCATTAGGATAATCCTGATCAGTATCTTTCCGTCCTAGAGCCCCGAGTACGGAACTCTAGGACGGAAAGCAAAAACGCTAGTGTGAAAGAGCCCTAATGGATCTCCCTAATATTTGCTCACATATGGGGACGTAAGGGACCATAAGGTCATGTGGGTTAATCCACCTGTGTCAATCCAAATTTAATGTTCCTTAAAAGCACTTGCGCTGATCAGAGTTATAACATCGTAGTGCAAAAGGATCACGCCGGGAGGAAGGGAGGTAGCAGCGGTGTGTCGGCAATCACATCCTCCCATCCTATTCATCATCGCTCCATACGTGCTAGAGGGAGCGGTGTATGTGGACTCACATCCTCCCATCCTATTCATCATCACTCCATACGTGCTAGAGGGAGCGGTGTATGTGCATCCACTTATGTCATCAATTGCGAGGCATGTTACCACAAACAAAGTATTCTTGTGTAACAAATAGCAAGCGCTATATAACCTATTCCTTGCCGTCCCTAGGCCATGCACAATGGGTAGCGCTATGTGTTTGATCGCTGCCCTAATATACAAAGGGGGTGTACTATGCATGGAATAATCATGCGCCAGCACCTCACAGAAGAGTTAAAAATGACCCTTCATCACCAAGATTACTACGATGATCAAAATGAATGAAAAACCGATCGCTGTGGGTAATAAAGACCGAAAGACCAACCACTGTGGAATATATAAAAAAAATATATATATATATATATATATATATATATATATCTACATATATCTATATATATATATATATATATATATATATATATATTCCACTAACCAATAGTGAGAGGGGGTAATGTCTGGAGCTATCTGTGCTCCAGTGTATACCAGAATCTGCAGTAGGTGTATAAACCTCTAGTAGTGGGGTGTTTTCCTCCTCTCAACACCCACTATGACAGAGATAGTGTTCAGTTAAAAGAGTATATTCAATGAAACATGTGAACGAGATGGAATCATTCAGACCCCTGGGTTTCACGGTGTTTAGAGTGAAAATCTATTCGACCTCTTTTCTGAGGAGAAGGGTGTCCACATTCCCTCCCCTCGATGGTGGTCGCACATGCTCAATTCCTTGAAACTTAATACAGTCCCTTGTAGTGGGGTGATCTATAGCAACCTGTTGTGCAAAAGAGGTATCACCCTGGCTGTTGATCTTTAGAAGGTGCTCCCCTATGCATCTCCTAAATTCACTTTTGGTTTTACCTACATATTGTAGGCCGCATATGCACGTTGCTAAATAGACCACTCCCAGAGTTTTGCAGTTTATAAAGGATTTTATCTCAAATCTCCATCCAGTGACTGTACTACTGAACTCGTCTCCTTTAAGGATGACCTTGCAGGCCATGCAATTTCCACATTTGTATGTGCCGTTTGGTTTTCTTGATGCCAACCTAGTCTCATTGACCGGAGAATTGAACATGCTGTGAACAAGTTGTCCCTTATGTTTCCACCACGGCGGTATGTTATGCTTGGGAATTCGCCCAGCAGATCACCAATGTCCGGGTCAGATCTTAAAATACCCTAATGTTCAGTCAAGAGCGCCCTAATCTATTTGTGTGCCATATCAAAGGTTCCTATAATACGCACCTGCTCCTCCGCTGTCGTTCTGTTTTTGGGATGTAAGAGATTTTCTCTATCGCATGAAGCCGCATGTTGGTAATAGAGATGGCCCGAACTATTCGCCGGCGAACAGTTCCCGGCGAACATAGCTTGTTCGCGTTCGCCTCTGCCGGGCGAACATATGCGATGTTCGGTCCGCCCCCTATACATCATCATTGAGCAAACTTTGACCCTGTACCTCACAGTCAGCAGACACATTCCAGCCAATCAGCAGCATACCCTCCCTCCCAGACCCTCCCACCTCCTGAACAGCATCCATTTTAGATTCATTCTGAAGCTGCAGTCTTAGTGAGAGGAAGGAGAGTGTAGCAACTACTGATTTAATCGATAGCTATGCTAGTGAATTCAGTGTCCACTCCAGTCCTGAAAGACTCATCTGATCTCTGCTGTAAGGACAGCGTCCTGAGAGCACCCCAAAAAGCCCTTTTTAGGGCTGCAACATTAGTCTGCTTTTTTTTTCCTTTATATGCATATTTCAGTTGCATGGCCTGCCTGTGTGTGAGGAGCTGCAGGCCCACAGACTGTAGTGTGCCCACTGCCAGTGCCCACCCCTGTCATCCCATGTGGCACAGGACTTTGCATCAAAAAAAGGCATTTAATTTTTACACTTTAATCT
Organism: Bufotes viridis; assembly: GCA_033119425.1. NCBI lineage: Eukaryota > Metazoa > Chordata > Amphibia > Anura > Bufonidae > Bufotes > Bufotes viridis. The sequence goes on along the minus strand of CM065597.1, from coordinate 121,152,171 downwards.
AAGGTTAGTTGCCTGCCAGTGTGTGTCAGGCTGACTTCCTGTGACTGTAGTGTGCCCACTGCCAGTGCCTACCACTCATAGCGGCTGGCAGAGGACTTTGCATCAAAATAGGCATTTAATTTTTACACTTTAGTGTAATTTCAGCTGCTTGCCTGCTGCTAGTGTGTGTCAGGCCGACTTCCACTGACTGTAGTGTGCCCACTGCCAGTGCCCACCCCTGTCATCCCGTGTGGCACAGGACTTTGCATCAAAAAAAGGCATTTAATTTTTACACTTTAATCTAAGGTTAGTTGCCTGCCAGTGTGTGTCAGGCTGACTTCCAGTGACTGTAGTGTGCCCACTGCCAGTGCCTACCACTCATACCGGCTGGCACAGGACTTTGCATAAAAAAAGGCATTTCATTTTTACACATTAGTCTAATTTCAGTTGCTTGCCTGCTGCCAGTGCGTGTCAGGCCCACTTCCACTGACTGTAGTGTGCCCACTGCCAGTGCCAACCACTGATACCGGGTGGCACAGTAGCTTGCCGATAAATAAGGCATTTCATTTTTACACATTAGTCTAATTTCAGTTGCTTGCCTCCTGCCAGTGTGTGTCAGGCCCACCTCCACAGACTGTAGTGTGCCCACTGCCAGTGCCAACCACTGATACCGGGTGGCACAGTAGCTTGCCGATAAATAAGGCATTTCATTTTTACACATTATTCTAATTTCAGTTGCTTGCCTCCTGCCAGTGTGTGTCAGGCCCACCTCCACAGACTGTAGTGTGCCCACTGCCAGTGCCAACCACTGATACCGGGTGGCACAGTAGCTTGCCGATAAATAAGGCATTTCATTTTTACACATTAGTCTAATTTCAGTTGCTTGCCTCCTGCCAGTGTGTGTCAGGCCCACCTCCACAGACTGTAGTGTGCCCACTGCCAGTGCCAACCACTGATACCGGGTGGCACAGTAGCTTGCCGATAAATAAGGCATTTCATTTTTACACATTAGTCTAATTTCAGTTGCTTGCCTCCTGCCAGTGTGTGTCAGGCCCACCTCCACAGACTGTAGTGTGCCCACTGCCAGTGCCAACCACTGATACCGGGTGGCACAGTAGCTTGCCGATAAATAAGGCATTTCATTTTTACACATTAGTCTAATTTCAGTTGCTTGCCTGCTGCCAGTGCGTGTCAGGCCCACTTCCACTGACTGTAGTGTGCCCACTGCCAGTGCCAACCACTGATACCGGGTGGCACAGTAGCTTGCCGATAAATAAGGCATTTCATTTTTACACATTAGTCTAATTTCAGTTGCTTGCCTCCTGCCAGTGTGTGTCAGGCCCACCTCCACAGACTGTAGTGTGCCCACTGCCAGTGCCAACCACTGATACCGGGTGGCACAGTAGCTTGCCGATAAATAAGGCATTTCATTTTTACACATTATTCTAATTTCAGTTGCTTGCCTCCTGCCAGTGTGTGTCAGGCCCCCTCCACAGACTGTAGTGTGCCCACTGCCAGTGCCAACCACTGATACCGGGTGGCACAGTAGCTTGCCGATAAATAAGGCATTTCATTTTTACACATTAGTCTAATTTCAGTTGCTTGCCTCCTGCCAGTGTGTGTCAGGCCCCCTCCACAGACTGTAGTGTGCCCACTGCCAGTGCCAACCACTGATACCGGGTGGCACAGTAGCTTGCCGATAAATAAGGCATTTCATTTTTACACATTAGTCTAATTTCAGTTGCTTGCCTCCTGCCAGTGTGTCAGACCCACCTCCACAGACTGTAGTGTGCCCACTGCCAGTGCCAACCACTGATACCGGGTGGCACAGTAGCTTGCCGATAAATAAGGCATTTCATTTTTACACATTAGTCTAATTTCAGTTGCTTGCCTCCTGCCAGTGTGTGTCAGGCCCACCTCCACAGACTGTAGTGTGCCCACTGCCAGTGCCAACCACTGATACCGGGTGGCACAGTAGCTTGCCGATAAATAAGGCATTTCATTTTTACACATTAGTCTAATTTCAGTTGCTTGCCTCCTGCCAGTGTTTGTCAGGCCCACCTCCACAGACTGTAGTGTGCCCACTGCCAGTGCCAACCACTGATACCGGGTGGCACAGTAGCTTGACGATAAATAAGGCATTTCATTTTTACACATTAGTCTAATTTCAGTTGCTTGCCTGCTGCCAGTGTGTGTCAGGCCCACTTCCACAGACTGTAGTGTGCCCACTGCCAGTGCCCACCACTGATACAGGGTGGCACAGTACCACTTATCGAAAAAAATGACAGGCAGAGGCAGGCCACCCCGCAGGGGCCATCGTGGTCGTGGTGCTGTGATTTCCACTGTCCCTGGAATAATAACCAGTGTTCAGAGGCCATGTACCCTGAACCCGAAAAATTCTGAGGACGTAGTTGACTGGCTTAGACAGGACACCCAATCTTCAACAGCTTCCGCTAAGAACCTTGACGCACCATCTTCCTCCAGCTCAGCTTTGGTCACCCTGGTCTCAAGTTACCACGCACCCGCCCGCCGCTGATAGGAATAGTACTAGTTAAGACACCACTCATATAGGGTGTCACAGCACATTGCTCTGTGCACGCGCAGTGCCCCAATTTGGGAGTATGAGGACCGACCAAGCTGCTTTTTCCATCTCCCGGTTCCTGAAATCAATTCAGTTTGGTGTATGAGAGTTTGGTCTGTCATTGTGAAGGCAGTCGAAGGTACCAGGCCTAAATTTTTTTCACAAAAGGCAATCCCTGATATGGGATGTAACAGGGATTAAACTGATGAGAATAGTACTACAGAAAATACCACTCATATCGAGTGTGACAGTAAATTGCACGGCGCAGACGCAGTCACCGTGGATTAAAACAGAGTGGAGGGAGCCAGCGTTTTTTAACCATCTCCCGTTCGAAAAATCTATTCAATAAATGGCCCCAGATTGGGGACGTTAGAGGATTAAACTGATGAGAATAGTACTACAGAAAATACCACTCATATCGGGTGTGACAGTAAATTGCACGGCGCAGACGCAGTGACCGTGGATTAAAACAGAGTGGAGGGAGCCAGCGTTTTTTTAACCATCTCCCCGTTCGAAAAATCTATTTAATAAATGGCCCCCAGATTGGGGACGTTAGAGGGATTAAACTGATGAGAATAGTACTACAGAAAATACCACTCATATCGGGTGTGAGAGTAAATTGCACGGCGCAGAAGCAGTGACCGTGGATTAAAACAAAGGGGAGGGAGCCAGCGTTTTTTTAACCATCTCCCCGTTCGAAAAATCAATTCAATTCACCTTTCCGGGACCCTTGGTGTTGTACGTGGCTGGGTGGAGGAAGAAACCTTCAATGACATCACCGGGACGTGGCTAGCTTGGTATCCAAACTTGTGCAAATGGGGAGTTTGCGGTTGTGCTAATGGACTGTTTGCGGTTGTTTGCGGTGCATTAAAAGGGGAGTTTGGTCTGTCAATGTCTGAGAATCGGGCGTAACCCTTACACTACCTGATCGATACAACATCATACCTGATCGTATACACACACTGGATGTTTTAAAGCATGTTATTCCAAACAATTTAGGAATGTTACGTGATTTATGCCCTTTATGGATTAAAACCCGACTCTGCGTCCACTACGTAATTTTCCATGGGAGTTTTGCCATGGATCCCCCTCCGGCATGCCACAGTCCAGGTGTTAGTCCCCTTGAAACAACTTTTCCATCACTATTGTGGCCAGAAAGAGTCCCTTTGGTTTTTAAAATTCGCCTGTCTATTGAAGTCTATGGCGGTTTGCCCGGTTCGCCTGTTCGCGAACATTTGCGGAAGTTCGCGTTCGCTGTTCGCGAACTGAAAATTTTATGTTCGCGACATCACTAGTTGGTAAGCCTGTCTAAGGATTGTCCTGGGATAACCCCTCTCCAAGAATTGCCTCTGGAGATCATCCGCTGATTCTTTGAAGTCAGGCCAGTGGGAGCAGTTTCGCTCCGCTCTCAAATATTGCCCTTTTGGAATGCCCCTTTTCAGTGGCTGTGGATGACCACTATCTCACCTCAAAAGGGCATTGGTGGGCGTGGGCTTGCGGAAAATTTTTGTTCCCAATTTCCCAGATGAATCAAACTCAATAGACAGATCCAGGAATGTCAGTTGCTTTTCGTTAAAAACTGACATAAATAGTAGTGTTGAGCGCGAATATTCGAAAAGCGAATTTTTTTAGCGAATATCGGCACTTCGCTAATTCGCGAATATTTCGAATATAGCGCTATAAATTCGCTATTTCGAATATTCGTTTTTTTTTTTGTTTTTTTTTAGTTATATTTTTTTCTTTCCTACTTCCCAAAAGTAGTTCTTACCTGTCCTGAGGATTCCTGGCTTCCTGGCTGCTCTAGTCAGTGCCCGTTGCCGCTTCTGCCGACTTCCGTGCTCATGTGGAGCGTCCCCATCCATGGGAGAATCTCCATATACTAAAATGTACTGTCGGATTTGAGGAATTACGTTGAAATCGCAATGCGATTAATTCAAGTTATATTAATCGCATTGCGATTACAACTTAGCACTGCTATCTTACATAGGCTAGAATTAACGAATATGGAGTATAGCTATGCACTAGCAGTGCTAAGTTGAAATCGCAATGCTGAATACTTTAAGTTAAATTAATCGCATTGCGAATTCAACTTAGCAGTGCTGCTATATTCCATATTCGTTCGTTAACTTCGTTAATTCTAGCAAGCTGACCCATTATAAACCCAGCTCTAAGTTGAAATCGCAATGCGATTAATATAACTTGAATTAATCGCATTGCGATTTCAACGTAATTCCTCAAATCCGACAGTACATTTTAGTATATGGAGACGTTCCCATGGTGATGGGGACGCTCCATGAGCACGGAAGTTATGGTTGGCTTGGTAGAATTAGCGAATAGCGAATATGACGAATGTATTCGTCATATTCCTCAAAACGAAGATAACGAAGTATTCTACATCTTCGTTTTAGCTACCTATTCGTCTCGTCATCGTCAACTTCACTATTCGCTAATTCTAGCAATCAAATAGGAAGGTTGACTTACCAGACAGCTGTGTTAAATTCAGCTATGCGATTTTTTTTTAATACAATAATTATAAGTATTCTATTTATTTAAAAAAAAAAAAAATCGCATAGCGAATTTAACACAGCTGTCTCTATAGTCAACCTTCCTATTTGATTGCTAGAATTAGCGAGGTTGACGAATAGGTTGCTAAAACGAAGATGTAGAATACTTCGTTATCTTCGTTTTGAGGAATAGACGAATACATTCGTCATATTCGTCATCCTCGCTAATTCTAGATATGAAACCAATAGGAAAGTAGCCTTAAGTACAAATCGCAATATGCGATTATTTAAATCGCATGTTAATCGCGATAACTAGAAAAAATGACGAATATTCGATTTCGACGAATATGAAACGAATATTCATTCGAATATTCGCGAATTTCGTCGAAATCGAATATGGCACCTGCCGCTCATCACTAATAAATAGTAGTCCCAGGTCATTTGTATTGAGCCTGGAGACAAGGTCTGTGAATTTCTCCTTGGTCCCTTTCCATAGGATGAATATATCATCAATGAACCTCATCCATAGTAGAATGGATGAGGTCCATTCCTCCATCTCCTTACTGAACACCCTTTCCCTTTCTCACCAGCCCAGGTAGAGGTTGGCGAAAGTGGGGGCCCATGGGCTCCCCATCGCCATCCTCCTGAGCTGGTGGTAAATGGAGCGGTCGAATGTGAAAATATTCCTGTGCAGAATGAAGTGCAGCGTTGTTATTACCAGTTCATTAGGATCCCTAAGATGGGAGCCCCTTTCCCTCAGGAACACCTATACAGCCTCACATCCCTGTTGGTGTGGGATGGAGCTGTACAGTGCCTTGACATCTAGACTGGCCAGGAGGGAGTCATTCTCACTTTGGATGTCATTCACTCTCCATGGAGTCCCTGACATAAAAGGGGAGTCTGATCATGAAAGGTTTCAGATCTTGTCAACGTAGGCGCTAATCCTCTCAGTAATACTGCCTATGCCCGACACTATCGGCTTTCCTTTAAGGGGGTTTGTGCCCTTATGTATTTTGGGTAAACTGTAGAAGGACGGCAGTGTCGGGTGCGTGGGCAGCAGATAGGCAAACTCTTTCTCACTAATTAGATTGTGTCTCTTAGCCTTGTTGAGGATACCACTAAGTTCGTACTTGTATGCCTCCAGAGGGTTGTAATTCAATTTAGCATAGCATGTTTCGTCATTCAAGATTCTTTTACACATGTTGACAAATGCCGCCACATCCCAGATCACTATATTCCCCCCTTTATTGAAAAGTTTGATTACCATTTTAGAGTCCCTTTGTAGATCAGCCAACGCTATTTGTTCCTGGTCAGTCATGTTGCTCGAGTGTGTGTTCTGGACATGTAGTGACCTGATTTTTTCTGTAATCACCGCAAGGAAGACATCAAGGGGGGAGAAATCATTGACTGGGGCGTATTTTTTAGAGGGCAATTTGAGTCCATAAAAGGACCCTCACCAATTCCTCTATCACCCTCATCGAGGAGATCAGCTAGTATCCTCACATCTGGCAGAGCTTCTTCTTCAATGCCTAACTTCTCACATTGTTCCCTATCATGGGACCAGATTTTTTTTTTCCATTTTATTTTCTAATAAATAGATTGATATCTTTGACCCATGTGAATTGATTGAATTTATAATCAGGAACATATGATAATCCTTTACTGAGGATCCCCATCTCACTATTATTAAGTGTCCGACTCGAGAGATTAATGATCTGGGATGTGTCCCTAGGTATTATGTTCGTTATTCGCTCCTCCTGTTCCTGAGTGGATACTCGCTTGTCGATTGGGAGAGTTCTATTAGTCGTGATGCAGTCCCTAAAAAACCTCGCCGATAGTTCCTTTCAGTGTTTCTTCGTCCCTGGCCACTTCCTCTACCCACACCTCTACCTTTGCCTCTTCCTCTCCTCTAATTCCTACTGTTTCCTCCTGTCCCCTTTTCCAGGTTGGTCTCGTATTCGGAGGATGAGAGGTCGGTTTCACTTTCTGTGGGGTATTTTATTTGTCTAGTGGTTATAAAGTCCAGTATCTTGCCCTCTCTGAAATCCCTGCTATCTCTCACAAACTAGTTGTGTTTTCTTTCTTGAAGACCTCTCAATTGATTGCTGTAGTAGTGTCTCCCTTTTTGTAAAGTCTGCTAGGGTAGAGAACTGTTTTGCTATCTCAATGCACTCTTGCAATTCTATAGTATTTTTTGCTAACACTTCTTTTTCCTCCTCCAACAGGAGTTTCATTAGCCCGAGTGAAGAGTCTATAGACAATTTTTCCCACTTTTTCATCAATGTTTCAGACCTCAGTCTGATGTTTGGTAAGATGGATTGATAAGTTTTTAAAGGCTATATTGATATTCGGAATATTGGCCTGTGTGGGGAGCTCTTGCTCGGAAAAGACTTATTTGGGATTCCCCATCCAGGACTCTGAAGAAATGTCCCTGGAGAGGAAACCCGCCATCACATATATATGTTATTATGAAAACTGGTTAACTTCCTTATGATCAAAGTGTGTCTACTCAGCACAAGGTACGGACAAGTCCAGTGGGATAAACGGCTGCGTTTATCTGTAATGACGCCCCCTGCCGTGCTAAATACACGTTCAGACAATACACTGGCTGCCGGGCAGAGCAGCACCTCCAAGGCATGAAGAGCAAGCTCAGGCCATGTGGACAATTTGGAGACCCAGAAGTTAAATGGGGCAGAGCCATCAGTCAGTACGTGTAGACGTGTGCACACGTACTGTTCCACCATGTTGTTCAAATGCTGCCTCCTGCCAAGAAGTTCTATATCAGCTGGTGGTGCTGGTTGCTGTGGCGTGGTGACACAGCTTTTCCACATGTCGGCCATGCTAACCCTGCCTTGTAAGGTGCTGGCCGTGACCCAGCTGCGTTGGCGACCTCTTCCTCCTCTGCCTTCGCTTTATGCTTTCACTTGTCCCCTGGTGTCAGTTGGGAATGCCCTCAGGAGCGCGTTTACCAGCGTACTCCAGTGAGGGAATTAAGGACGGCACATTGTCTTTGTAACGGAGATCCAGCAGGGTGGCAACCCAATAGCCAGCACAAGTTAAAATGTGGGCAACTCTCCGATTGTTGCGCAGGCACTGCAGCAAGTAGTCACTCATGTGTGACAGGCTGCCCAGAGGTGAGGATAAGCTGTCCTCTGTAGGTGGTGTATCATCTGTGTCCTCCGTATCCCCACAGTCACGCTTCAGTGATGGCCACGAGCTGCATTAGGTGGCACTCTGCTGAGAACCCAGTTCCTCCTCCTCTACCTCATCCTCCTCTACCTCATCCTGCTCCTCCTCGTCCTCCAGAACTGTGCTCTGGTTGGCCACAAGTGTACCTGGCCTCTGCTGGTGCAGGAACCCACCCTCTGAGCCACTACTGAATGACTGGCCTGAAACCCTGTGAAATGCCCCCTCTTGCTCCTCCTCTTCCTCCTGTGCAACATCCTCTTCCATCATCTGCCTAAGTGTTTTTTCAAGGAGACATAGAAGCGGTATTGTAACGCTAAAAACTGAGTCATTGGCACTGGCCATGGAGGCAACAAGAGGCAAAGAATAATGCCCTGCGATCCTCGGTGGTGGATGGACATGTGCCAAACCACTATCCGCCTCGGGGCCAGCCACCACTACATTTAGCCAGTGTGCAGTTAGGGAGATATAGTGTCCCTGCCCGTGCTTGATCCATGCATCTGTGGTTATGTGGACCTTGCCACAGATAGCGTTGAGCAGTGCACACTTGATTTTATCGTCCACTTGGTTGTGGAAGGAAGGCACTGCTCGCCTGGAAAAGTAGCGGCGGCACCGCAATCAGCTGTTTAAAACAGTCCTCCTCCACCAGATGGAATGACAGCATTTCAAAGGCCAGTAATTTTGAAATGCTGGCATTCAGGACCAGGGATCGAGGGTGGATAGGTGGGTATATTCTCTTTCTCTCCAGTGTTTGGAAGATAGATAGCTTAACGCTTGCGTGTGACATGGTGGAGATGCTTGGTAATGATGACGGAGGTGGTGGTGTTGGTGGCACATCCTCTGTTTGCTGGGTGGCAGGTGCCACTGTGACTCCAGAGGTGGAGGAAGAGGCAGAGACAGCAGCAGAAGAGAAAGCAGGAGGAGCCTGAGACCTTTCTTTGTTTTTAAGGTGTTTACTCCACTGCACTTTATGCTTTGCATATAGATGCCTGGTCATGCAGGTTGTGCTAAGGTTTAGAACGTTTATGCTTCGCTTCTGGCTCTGATGGCACAACGTGTAAATCACTTGTCTTGTCATCAGGACATTGTCTAAAGAACTGCCATGCCAATGAACTCCTTGGAGCTAGCTTTGGTGTGCTAGGTCCCTGGGTGCGGTGGGCAGTAGCAGGTGTACTGTCTCGGGGACGGCCGCTCCGCTTTTGCAGCCTGCTCCCACTTTTTTTGTGCTGTTGCCTCTGTGCGACCACCGCCTCTTCCTCAGAACTGAACACGTCAGTAGCATGAATTTGAGTCCAGTCGGGGTCTAGGATCTCATTGTCCTCCACATCATCTTCCACCCATTCTTGACCCTTGCCCTCCTTGTCAGTCTGCACACTGCAGAAAGCCGCTGCAGTTGGCACCTGTGTTTTGTCATCATCAGAGACGTGCTGCGGTGGTATTTCCATGTCCTCATCCTGCAACGTAAGTGGACAGAAATCCGTGCATTTAATGTCTTCCACTTCTGGGGCAGGGCTATGTGGATGGCCCTGGGAATCCCTGCCAGCAGAGTCATCAAAAAGCATATAAGTCTGCTGCATGACTTGAGCTCAGGCTGCTTGGCTGCTTTGCAAGGGGGTGAGGTAAAAGAGTGATGGGCATGGGCTGCAGGTGCCAACTCTGAGCTTTCTGCAGACGACTGGGTGGGAGATTCTGTGAAGGAACTGTCGCCACTGTCAGCCACCCAATCTACTATCGCCTGTACTTGTTCTGGCCTCACCATCCGTAGAGCAGCATTCGGGACTACCAAATAAAGCTGCAGGTTCTGATGCCTACTCGCACCTGAGAAAGGTGTTTCACTTGGACCTGTAGCTGGCGCAGAATGGCCACATTCTCTCCCAGCAACAGGAGCTCCACCAACACCACCACGACCATGTCCATGTCCCTTATTTGATGTTCTCCTCATTATTTGCATTCACCCACCAAACTAACAGATGGTTTATCTCAGGTATAAATTTAACTGCCAAAGTTCAACAATTAAGTTCACTAACAGTAAGGCAGTGCCCGTGTCATAAACAGAATACATTTCTTTAGGTCACACAACAGTGTAACGGAGCAATTCAATACAATTACTTCACTATCAACAAAAATTAGGTTTTTCAAACCAACAATGTAACAGCAGAGGTTAACGGTTTAATTTGACTGTCAGAAATGCAGCGTACACCGCAAATGTGCTATCTACCACAAAACCGGTGTTTTTTGCAACCAATTATGTAAATTCGGAGTTCCACAGGTTACTTAAAATGACTGAAATATAGGGTAGGCCTCAGATCTGCTATGTAGCTCAAAACCAGTGTTTATTACAACAAACTACAGAAATGCACTATGTCACCCCAAAAATGATAAAACTGTGTTTTTCAGTGTTGTAAGCAAACATGCTCTGTTGTACAACAGTACGGGTTTGTTATAGCAACTACAGAAATGCAGTATGTCACCGCAAAATTTGAAAATAGGTTTTTCAGCAGTGTATGCAAACGTGCTCTGTGGTACGACAGTACGAGTTTATTCCCCCAACTACAGAAATGCACTATGTCACCTCAAAATTATAAAATAGGTAATGTAGGGGGACTTGACCTGCCAGAAAAAAGGAATTTTTCCTCCACTGAGCTACCAAAAAATAATTATACTGATGTCTAGTGATGTCGCGAACATAAAATTTTCCGTTCGCGAAAAGCAAACGCGAACTTCCGCAAATGTTCGCGAACGGGAGAACCGGGCAAACCGCCATAGACTTCAATTGGCAGGCGAATTTTAAAACCCACAGGGACTCTTTCTGGCCACATTAGTGATGGAAAAGTTGTTTCAAGGGGTCTAACACCTGGACTGTGGCATGCCGGAGGGGGATCTATGGCAAAACTCCCATGGAAAATTACGTAGTGGACGCAGAGTCGGGTTTTAATCCATAAAGGGCATAAATCAACTAACATTCCTAAATTGTTTGGAATAACATGCTTTAAAACATCCAGTGTGTGTATATTCGATCAGGTATGGTGTTGTATAGATCAGGTAGTGTAAGGGTTACGCCCACTTTACAGACATTGACAGACCAAACTCCCCTTTTAATGCACCGCAAACAACCGCAAACAGTTCATTTGCACAACCGCAAACTCCACATTTGCACAAGGTTGGATACCAAGCTAGCCACGTCCCGGTGATGTCATTGAAGGTTTCTTCCTCCACCCAGCCACGTACAACACCAAGGGTCCCCGAAAGGTGAATTGAATTGATTTTTCGAACGGGGAGATGGTTAAAAAAACGCTGGCTCCCTCCACTCTGTTTTAATCCACGGTCACTGCGTCTGCGCCGTGCAATTTACTGTCACACCCGATATGAGTGGAATTTTCTGTAGTACTATTCTCATCAGTTTAATCCCTCTAACGTCCCCAATCTGGGGGCCATTTATTGAATTGATTTTTCGAACGGGGAGATGGTTAAAAAACGCTGGCTCCCTCCACTCTGTTTTAATCCACGGTCACTGCGTCTGCGCCGTGCAATTTACTGTCACACCCGATATGAGTGGTATTTTCTGTAGTACTATTCTCATCAGTTTAATCCCTGTTACGTCCCATATCAGGGATTGCCTTTTGTGAAAAAAAATTTAGGCCGGGTACCTTCGACTGCCTTCACAGTGACAGACCAAACTCTCATACACCAAACTGAATTGATTTCAGGAACCGGGAGATGGAAAAAGCAGCTTGGTCGGTCCTCATACTCCCAAATTGGGGCACTGCGCGTGCACAGAGCAATGTGCTGTGACACCCTATATGAGTGGTGTCTTAACTAGTACTATTCCTATCAGTTTAATCCCTGTTACGTACCCTATCCAGTCGAATTGATTAACCATTGTCAATTTAGCGAACCATTACGACATCATGAAATAATTTAGTTCTGAGCTCTGTACTTGCTTTGTATTGGAATTGATGGGGATTTTTTTAATTGTCTGCATTATTTCTAATAAACTATTAAGAGACTGTATTATGATTTTTTATTTTATATATTAAAAACCCATACAACATAAAAAAAAGGTAAATTAATGTTTTTTCTATGAAATATTATCCAGCCGTCCGATCGCTTTTGGTCTGACCATAAAGAAGCAACGGCCTTATCATCTGGGGTGTGGCAACATTGCCAACACACTCATAGAGGTGATGATTGCTTCATTGTGATACGCAAGCCCCTTCACCACAACAAGGTAACGATTACGAAGGGGAATTGACACTTGTATGTGCCTTTTTTTTTTTGGTTTGTTTTTGCAGCCACAGTGCTTCACGATGGGACAGAAAAATTAGGCATGTACACATGCCTGAAAAATAATGGCATTGTTGCAGCCGCTATTGTAGCAGCGGCCGGAAAAATTGATGTTTTCCAGGCAGAAAAGTTACTAAAACATTGCGGCTTGAACTCTAGTTGGTGGTGGAGAATTCACGAAAGTCATCCGGGATGCAGACATTAAATACAGCAGCGTGGGGACCATTTTGAGGCCAAGGCATGTAATCAGGCCTTTTGTTAGTCAAACGTATCCCCCACTGTCAGTCCCTTCGGGATCCATGCCTCATTCATCTTTATGAAGGTGAGGTAATCAACACTTTTTTCACCGAGGCGACTTCTCTTGTCAGTGACAATGCCTCCTGCTGCACTGAAGGTCCTTTCTGACAGGACACTTGAAGCAGGGCAGGCCAGAAGTTCTATCGCAAACTGGGATAGCTCAGGCCACAGGTCAAGCCTGCACACCCAGTAGTGAAGGGGTTCATTGCTCCTCAGAGTGTCCATATCTGCTGTTAAGGCGAGGTAGTCTGCTACCTGTCGGTCGAGTCGTTCTCTAAGGCTGGATCCCGAAGGGCTGTGGCGATGAGTAGAACTGAAAAAGCTCCGCATGTCCTCCATCAACAACACATCTGTAAATCGTCCAGTCCTTGCCGCCGTGGTAGGAGGAGGATTACACTCACCTCTTCCCCTGTTAGATTCCCGTTGTGCTGTGACATCCCCCTTATAAGCTGTGTAAAGCATATTTTTTAGTTTGGTTTTGAACTGCTGCATCCTTTCGGACTTTCGGTAATTGGTAACATTTCTGCCACTTTCTGCTTATACCGGGGGTCTAGTAGCGTGGCCACCCAGTACAGGTCGTTCTCCTTCATCCTTTTTATACGTGGGTCCCTCAACAGACATGACAGCATGAAAGACCCCATTTGAACAAGGTTGGATGCAGAGCTACTCATTTCCCGTTCCTCGTCCTCACTGATGTCATTGACGGTCTGTTCTTCCCCCCAGCCACGTACAACACCATGGGTCCCAGATAGGTGACAACAACGAGCACCCTGGGGTGCCTGCTGTGGTTGGTCTTCCTCCTCCTCAAAGCTGCCACATTCCTCCTCTGACTCCTCTTCCTCATACTCCTCTTCCAGCGTTGCCGCAGGTCCGGCAAGCGATGATGACAAGGCTGTTTCTGGTGGTGATGGTGACCACACCTCTTCCTCTTCACGCTCATCTACAGCCTGATCCAGCACTCTTCGCAGGGCACACTCCAGGAAGAAAACAAATGGGATGAGGTCGCTGATGGTGCCTTCGGTGCGACTGACTAGGTTTGCCACCTCCTCAAAAGGACGCATGAGCCTACAGGCATTGCACATGAGTGTCCAGTAACGTGGCAAAAAAATTCCCAGCTCCGCAGAGGCTGTCCTAGCACCCCGGTCATTCAAATACTCATTGACGGCTTTTTCTTGTTGGAGCAGGCGGTTGAACATTAGGAGTGTTGTTTCGCCGCTGAATATCGGAAAAGTGCGCCATGGCCGTGTAGGAACGGATTCAGTTGATGTGCAGCCAGACGCCGCAGCAGAAGAGGACTCAGACGAGGAGGATATCGAAGAGGATGGAGTAGGAGTAGAGGAGGTGGCAGTAGGTCTGCGTGCAAGTCGTGGTGGTGTCACCAACTCCGCTGCAGAGCCACGCAATCCATGCTTGTCAGCAGGTTGACCCAATGCGCAGTGTACGTGATATACCTGCCCTGACCGTGCTTTGCAGACCAGGTATCAGTGGTCAGATGGACCCTTGCCCCAACACTGTATGCCAGAGATGCCATGACTTCCTTTTCAATGATATTGTAGAGGTTTGGGATTGCTTTTTTTGAAAAAAAATTTCGTCCTGGTACCTTCCATTGTGGTGTCCCAATAGCGACAAATTTTTTGAAGGCCTCAGACTCCACCAGATGGTATGGTAAAAGCTGACGGGCTAAGAGTTCCGTCAAGCCAGCTGTCAATCGCCGGGAAAGGGGGTGACTCTGTGACATTGGCTTCTTATGCTCAAACATGTCCTTGACAGACACCTGACTGTGGGCAGATGAGCAGGAACTGCTGAAGGTGAGAGGCGGAGTGGCGGTTGGTTGAGAGGGGGCAGGGAGGACAGCAGTGCAATTTACTGTCACACCCGATATGAGTGGTATTTTCTGTAGTACTATTCTCATCAGTTTAATCCCTGTTACGTCCCCAATCTGGGGTCCATTTATTGAATTGATTTTTCGAACAGAGAGATGGTTAAAAAAACGCTGGCTCTCTTCCCTTTGTTTTAATCCACTGTCACTGCGTCTGCGCCGTGCAATTTACTGTCACACCCGATATGAGTGGTATTTTCTGTAGTACTATTCTCATCAGTTTAATCCCTGTTACGTCCCCAATCTGGGGTCCATCTATTGAATTGATTTTTCGAACGGGGAGATGGTTAAAAAAAAGCTGGCTCCCTCCCTTTTGGTTTAATCCACGGTCACTGCGTCTGCACCGTGCAATTTACTGTCACACCCGATATGAGTGGTGTCTTAACTAGTACTATTCCTATCAGTTTAATCCCTGTTACGTCCCATATCAGGGATTGCCTTTTGTGAAAAAAAATGTAGGCCGGGTACCTTGGACTTCCCACGACTCAGTTTCTTTTGGCACAGGTTGCAAATGGCATTGCTGTTATCAGAGGCAGACACACAAAAATAACGCCACACTGCTGAGCTTTGCAATGACGGCATTCTGGTGGTGGCAACAGCATGCATTGACTGGCGTGCTGTCTGGCTGACCCCGGGTGCCGATACATGCTGTCTGACTGTGCCACTAACTCCTTGCGACGACCTCCCCCTGCTTCCAACTCGTCTCCTCATTCTCTCTGTCTCCCCTTCTGAACTTTCCCCCTCTTCTTCTCTTCGAGCAGGCACCCACGTGGCATCCGTGGACACATCGTCATCATCAACCGCTTCACTTGTATCTGACACCTCAGCAAAGGAAGCAGCAGCGGGTACAACATCATCATCATCATCATCACACTGTACGTCCATGTGTGTAATCCTGCCTGACTGAGACATATCCCTGTCAACTACATCATCTGGCAATAATGGTTGCGCATCACTAATTGCATCCAACTGATGTGTAAATAACTCCTCTGACGGATCAAGTGAAGCGGCTGTGGTGGCTGTGGTGGTGGTGGCGGCAGGCGGGAGCGTGGTAACTTGAGAGCAGGTGATCGAAGCTGAGCTGGAGGAGGATGGTGCGTCAAGGTTCTTAGCGGAAGCTGTTGAAGATTGGGTGTCCTGTCTAAGCCAGTCAACTATGTCCTCAGAAGTGGGCCTGACACACACTGGCAGCAGGCAAGCAACTGAAATTAGAATACTGTCTAAAAATTAAATGCCTTATTTATCGGCAAGCTACTGTGCCACCCGATATCAGTGGTGGGCACTGGCAGTGGGCACACTACAGTCAGTGGAAGTGGGCCTGACACAAACTGGCAGCAGGCAAGCAACTGAATTTAGACTACTGTCTAAAAATGAAATGCTTTATTTATCGGCAAGCTACTGTGCCACCCGGTATCAGTGGTTGGCACTGGCAGTAGGCACACTACAGTCTGTGGAAGTGGGCCTGACACACACTGGCAGCAGGCAAGCAACTGAAATTAGAATACTGTCTAAAAATTAAATGCCTTATATATCGGCAAGCTACTGTGCCACCCGGTATCAGTGGTTGGCACTGGCAGTGAGCCCACTACAGTCTGTGGAAGTGGGCCTGAAACACACTGGCAGCAGGCAAGGAACTGAAATTAGACTAATGTGTAAAAATGAAATGCCTTATTTATCGGCAAGCTACTGTGCCACCCGGTATCAGTGGTTGGCACTGGCAGTGGGCACACTACAGTCTGTGGAAGTGGGCCTGACACATCCTGGCAGCAGGCAAGCAACTGAAATTAGACTAATGTGTAAAAATGAAATGCCTTATTTATCGGCAAGCTACTGTGCCACCCGGTATCAGTGGTGGGCAGTGCACTGGCAGTGGGCACACTACAGTCAGTGGAAGTTGGCCTGACACACACTAGCAGGCAAGCAACTGAAATTACACTAAAGTGTAAAAATTAAATGCCTTTTTTTGATGCAAAGTCCTGTGCCACACGTTATGACAGGGGTGGGCACAGGCAGTGGGCACACTACAGTCAGTGAAGTCGGCCTGACACACACTAGCAGGCAAGCAACTGAAATTACACTAAAGTGTAAAAATTAAATGTCTTTTTTTGATGCAAAGTTCTGTGCCACACGGTATGGCAGGGGTGGGCACTGGCAGTGGGCACACTACAGTCAGTGGAAGTCGGCCTGACACACACTGGCAGGCAAGCAACTGAAATTACACTAAAGTGTAAAAATTAAATGCCTTTTTTTTGATGCAAAGTCCTGTGCCACACGGTATGACAGGGGTGGGAACTGGCAGTGGGCACACTACAGTCAGTGGAAGTCAGCCTGACACACACTAGCAGGCAAGCAACTGAAATTACACTAAAGTGTAAAAATTAAATGCCTTTTTTTGATGCAAAGTCCTGTGCCACACGGTATGACAGGGGTGGGAACTGGCAGTGGGCACACTACAGTCAGTGGAAGTCAGCCTGACACACACTAGCAGGCAAACAACTGAAATTACACTAAAGTGTAAAAATTAAATGCCTTTTTTTGATGCAAAGTGCTGTGCCACATGGTATGACAGGGGTGGGCACTGGCAGTGGGCACACTACAGTCAGTGGAAGTCGGCCTGACACACACTAGCAGGCAAGCAACTGAAATTACACTAAAGTGTAAAAATGAAATGCCTTTTTTTGATGCAAAGTCCTGTGCCACACGGTATGACAGGGGTGGGAACTGGCAGTGGGCACACTACAGTCAGTGGAAGTCAGCCTGACACACACTAGCAGGCAAACAACTGAAATTACACTAAAGTGCAAAAATTAAATGCCTTTTTTTGATGCAAAGTGCTGTGCCACACGGTATGACAGGGGTGGGCACTGGCAGTGGGCACACTACAGTCAGTGGAAGTCGGCCTGACACACACTAGCAGGCAAGCAACTGAAATTACACTAAAGTGTAAAAATTAAATGACTTATTTATCAGCAAGCTACTGTGCCACCCGGTATCAGTGGTGGGCACTGGCAGTGGGCACATTACAGTCAGTGGAAGTAGGCCTGACACACACTGTCAGCAGGCAAGCAACTGAAATTAGAATACTGTCTAAAAACAATATGCCTTATTTATCGGCAAGCTACTGTGCCACCCGGTATAAGTGGTGGGCACTGGCAGTGGGCACATTACAGTCAGTGGAAGTAGGCCTGACACACTCTGGCAGCAGGCAAGCAACTGAAATTAGAATACTGTCTAAAAATTAAATGCCTTATATATCGGCAAGCTACTGTGCCACCCGGTATCAGTGGTTGGCACTGGCAGTGAGCACAATACAGTCTGTGGAAGTGGGCCTGACACACACTGGCAGCAGGCAAGGAACTGAAATTAGACTAATGTGTAAAAATGAAATGACTTATTTATCGGCAAGCTACTGTGCCACCCGGTATCAGTGGTGGGCACTGGCAGTGGGCACATTACAGTCAGTGGAAGTAGGCCTGACACACACTGTCAGCAGGCAAGCAACTGAAATTAGAATACTGTCTAAAAACTATATGCCTTATTTATCGGCAAGCCACTGTGCCACCCGGTATCAGTGGTGGGCACTGGCAGTGGGCACATTACAGTCAGTGGAAGTAGGCCTGACACACACTGGCAGCAGGCAAGCAACTGAAATTAGAATACTGTCTAAAAATTATATGCCTTATTTATCGGCAAGCTACTGTGCCACCCGGTATCAGTGGTTGGCACTGGCAGTGGGCACACTACAGTCTGTGGAGGTGGGCCTGACACACCCTGGCAGCAGGCAAGCAACTGAAATTAGACTAATGTGTAAAAATGAAATGCCTTATTTATCGGCAAGCTACTGTAGCACCCCCCAAGTCAGAGCAATGTGTGGGACCAACCTGGGGAATGCCAGTGATGGAGAGGCCGGCACGCTGTTCCTCTGGGGCACTCTCTGGGTTCTGAAGGGACACAGCCAGGTGCAATGTGAGGTGCCCTTGGTGTTGTAGTTTAACGTGCCTATGGCTAAGTCCCTGATGTTTCGTGACGCCAGTGCCAGTAAACGGTGGCACACCGTATTTATAGTAGGAATAATAGAGGTGCAGACTTGTAGCTTGAAACAGAATTCCAACTTTACTGAAACAGTGGTAATACAGAAGGCACTCTCTTAAAACAGTTCTGGTTGCAGACAATAGGCTTTTGTACAGTCTCAGTTACAGCATGCTTATATCCAGCAAGGTAAAAACAGAGGGTTAAATAACAGGACTTTGAATTGCAGGTGAACCTTACTTTCTTCCTGGCTTGTCCTGACTGGCAATTATTCTTCAAGGCCCCAATGCCCTACTTCTGGCTTATATCCTTGAATCTCCAGTTTACAGTGTACCTCCTCTGACATTACAGTACCTCTTGCTCTAGGGATTGCCTCAGCTTGACTCTTGCTTCTGCTTGACATGGACGTAGGAGGGGAACCTTCTCCTTGGATCTGGAACCCGGTTACAGGGACTGAAATGCCCTCTCCTAGTCTGCAGGCTCCAGGCCTGCTCTGACTTCACAGGCTCATGGCCTGTGCTTAACTCAGACACAGCCTAATCTCCTCTCTACTTCCCTGACTGGGCCTTATATAGACTAGGGCTCCCTAGCTCCCTCTAGTGACTAGAGCTGGAATTAAATCCCTAGCCGGCCTGCACATGGCACATTTCACAGTAACAGGGAATTAAATACCATTACATTACATTGCATTTTAAGAATAGGACTTATACCAGCCTCCCCATGAATGAGAGGAACGACAGCATCCAAGTGACCCTTCTGTAGTGACGGGTATTACAACTCCCGTACACTACACTACTGTGCCACCCAGTATCAGTGGTGGGCAGTGCACTGGCAGTGGGCACACTACAGTCAGTGGATGTTGGCCTGACACACACTAGCAGGCAAGCAACTGAAATTACACTAAAGTGTAAAAATTAAATGCCTTTTTTTGATGCAAAGTCCTGTGCCACACGTTATGACAGGGGTGGTCACAGGCAGTGGGCACACTACAGTCAGTGGAAGTCGGCCTGACACACACTAGCAGGCAAGCAACTGAAATTACACTAAAGTGTAAAAATTAAATGTCTTTTTTTGATGCAAAGTTCTGTACCACACGGTATGACAGTGGTGGGCACTGGCAGTGGGCACACTACAGTCAGTGGAAGTCGGCCTGACACACACTAGCAGGCAAGCAACTGAAATTACACTAAAGTGTAAAAATTAAATGCCTTTTTTTGATGCAAAGTCCTGTGCCACACGGTATGACAGTGGTGGGAACTGGCAGTGGGCACACTACAGTCAGTGGAAGTCAGCCTGACACACACTAGCAGGCAAACAACTGAAATTACACTAAAGTGTAAAAATTAAATGCCTTTTTTTGATGCAAAGTGTTGTGCCACACGGTATGACAGGGGTGGGCACTGGCAGTGGGCACACTACAGTCAGTGGAAGTCGGCCTGACACACACTAGCAGGCAAGCAACTGAAATTACACTAAAGTGTAAAAATTAAATGCCTTTTTTTTATGTAAAGTCCTGTGCCACACGGTATGACAGGTGTGGGAACTGGCAGTGGGCACACTACAGTCAGTGGAAGTCGGCCTGACACACACTAGCAGGCAAGCAACTGAAATTACACTAAAGTGTAAAAATTAAATGCCTTTTTTTGATGCAAAGTCCTGTGCCACACGGTATGACAGGGGTGGGCACTGGTAGTGGGCACACTACAGTCAGTGGAAGTGGGCCTGACACACACTAGCAGGCAAGCAACTGAAATTACACTAAAGTGTAAAAATTAAATGCCTTTTTTTGATGCAAAGTCCTGTGCCAAACGGGATGACAGGGGTTGGCACTGGCAGTGGACACACTACAGTCTGTGGGCCTGCAGCTTCTCACACACAGGCAGGCCAGGCAACTGCAATATATATATGGAGAAAAAAAAAAAGCAGACTAATGTTGCAGCCCTAAAAAGGGCTTTTTGGGGTGCTGTCAGGACGCTGTCCTTACAGCAGAGATCAGATGAGTCTTTCAGGACTGAAGTGGACACTGAATTCACTTGCCTAGCTTTCCATTTCCCTATTAAATCAGCAGCAACTACACTCTCCCTCCTCTCACTAAGACTGCAGCTTCCGAATGAATCTAAAATGGATGCTGTTCAGGAGATGGGAGGGTCTGGGAGGGAGGGTATGCTGCTGATTGGCTGGAATGTGTCTGCTGACTGTGAGGTACAGGGTCAAAGTTTGCTCAATGATGATGTATAGGGGGCGGAGCGAACATTGCATGTGTTCGCCCGCTGCGGCGAACGCGAACAAGCTATGTTCTCCGGGAACTGTTCGCCAGCGGATAGTTTGGGCCATCTCTACTGATGTCCCTAGAAGGCTGGCACACATGCAGGTCACATGCAGTTCCAAGGACACTGCCCTTGCTAAAATGGCCTCCCACCCCCACCTCAGTAACAGATGGATTAAAAATTATTTTGCAGTATCACTGGGCTCAGGGCTGGGTACAAATATGTAGCATAGCACCCTCAATAATTGCTGTAGTTTGAAGAGTTAACTTCACCAAGTTCAACAGATTTCTTCCCTAATCTCTCCCTGAGAGCACCAGCAGCAGCCCGTCCCCACACTAAGAGCAGCAGAGTGACGTGTGGCGCTACGTGACTCTAGTTTAAATAGAGGCTGGGTCACATGCTGCACCAATACTAGTCAAGGCTGTGATGGCTTCTTAGGGCAAAGTAGTGAAACGCTTGTTGATTGGCTGCCCTGCAGCCTCTCAAAAAGCGAGAAGAAATTGCCGAACAACGAAACAGAACCCGAACTTTTACGGAAATGTTCATGTTCGGGTGCGAAAAACAGTAATGTTCGGTACGAACCCGAACTTTACAGTTCGGGTTCGCTCAATCCTACACGCAAATAATGTATACAGAGATAGGTGATTTAACTGCACAAGAGAGAGAAGCAGGAGGAGCATAAGGAGCTGGAGGACGATGAGGAAGACCAGGCAGATGACCCTGACACACAGTGGAAGTATGCAGTGGAGAAGGAAGCTGGGAGTCCCTCCAAGTCCCTTGTGCAAATGGCCAGATGCATACTGAGTTGCTTGCCTAGTGAGAGCTGCATTTTCACCATTCGGCAGAGGCATGACTACTGACTCTCCACCATGTTAGCCCTTCTCTACCAGGTCAGAATGGGTTTGTCTTTTTTTACGCCTGCTGAGAGGGAAGATAAACTCAGCTACTATCAAGGCATTCTATGTAGTCATTTGATCGCAGCCTCAGGAAGGTCTGACCAGGCCATGACTGCTGGAGGGAGGCAGGATCAGCACCAATTCCGTCAGCAGTAACTTGATCTCCAATCTTGGATGAGCACGTTTATTCTAGTAATGGGCGCGAGAATTCGAATCACAAATTTTAATTGCGAATATCGCCACTTCGAGAATTCGCCAATATTTTGAATATAGTGATATATATTCATAATTTTCGAATATTCTAGATTTTTTTTTCATCTGAACCCATGATCCTTCCCTGCTTCTTGCTTGTGTGCCAATAAGAAGGCTGCAATGTTTTTATCTGAGCTTAGCAACATTCCTAGCAACCAATAGGAAAGTTGCCTACCCTTTTAGTATATACGAACCTCCCCAGCAGCCATTTTATCCATAGTTTGCAGATCTGAGAGAGGCATTGGTGTTATTACTGTGCTCTCTGCTTTCCTGTGTCATTACATTAGATAGTTAGTTTGCTTATCCTATATAATAAAATCCCTGTGTGAGTGCGCTGTGTCCGTGTGTGTGTCACCAGTTTTTTATACTGGGCATGCGCGGAGCTGCATCCAATCAGGACACAGCGCTACACAGACACACACACAGCCCCATAACTGTTTAAGCACTTCCATACCGCGGTCTGGAAGGGGCTAACCATCCGGCCGCTGCTCTGCCCTGGGCCTGATGGTTGAATGATTAATGCCTATCACTGAGGGGACCTGAGGGGTTAATTGCGGTGGATCGCAGCGCGCATAGAGGCCGGGTATGGGATATGGCCGGCACACACAGGCTACGTTTGTATTCAAGCATTAACTATATTCATTGGTGGCGCAGTGGCCACAGTCTCTCTACTCCCCTCTTCTCAGTATCAATTGCGTCCCCCCACCCCCAGTATTAAATCATTGGTGGCAGTGGTCCCAGGGTACCCCCCTCCTCACTCATTGGTTAGTTAATAAAAAGTTAAAAAAAAGTATAACCCCCCAAAATATAGAAAATAATATATCTCGATATATATTGTTATTGCACATGCTTCAAATCATATTGCGATATAGATTTTAAGCTATATCGCCCAGCCCTAAGTTCAATACACTGCAGTACACTATATAGTGTACTGTAGTGTATTGTAAGCCATCAGACCCACTGGATCTTCAAGGACCAAGTGGGTCTGGGTCCGAAAAAAGTAAAAAAAAGTAAAACAAAAAAAATATCCTTCCTATATCCACACATAATGGGTTAAAAATGTAAAAAATAAAAAACACTAAACATGTTAGGTATCGACGCGTCCGTAAGGACCTGATCTATAAAAGGATTATGTTATTTTTTCCGCATGTTGAACACCATAAAAAAAACAAGAAAAACTACTATGGAATTGCAATTTTGCCCACTGAACTTCCGAAAAAATGGTATAAAAAGTGATCAAAAAAGTCATATGTATCCAAAATTAGCACCAATCAAACAGTGACCTAATCCCACAAAAAATAAGCCCCTACATAAGCCAATCGTCCAAAAACTAAAAAAATATTTCTTTCAGAAAATGAAGACACTAAAACATGATTTTATTTTCCAAACATGATGTTGAATAAAATAAAGTTAAAAAAATGCACATATTACATATCGTCATGTCTTTAACGACCTCCTCTATAAAAATAGCATGTGATCCAACCCATCTGGTGAACACCATAATAAAAAAATAAAAGTGCCAAAACATTGATTTTTTATGACCTTACAAAAAATGTAATACCAAGCAATCAAAAAACATATGTGCCCTATAATGGTACCAATCCAACCATCATCTCATCCCACAAAAAATGAGACCCTACCTAAGACAATCTCCCAAAAAATGTTAAAATATGGCTTTCAGAAAATGGAAACACAAAAACATGATTTTTTTTCAAAAATGCTTTTATTGTGTAAAATAAAATAAAAAAATGCACATATTATGCATTGCTGTGTCCGTAACAACCTGCTCTATAAAAATAGTATGTGATCCAACCTGTCTGGTGAACTCTGTAAAAAAATAAAATCAAAATGTGCCAAAAAAGCCATTTTTTATCACCCTACATCACAAAAATTGTATTACCAAGCAATCAAAAATGTATATGTGCCCCAAAATGGTACCAATGAAACCATCACCTCTTCCTGCAAAAAATCTGATCCTTCCTAAGACAATTGCCCTAAAAAAAAATTACGGCTTTCAGAAAATGGAAACTAAAAGAATTTTTATTGTGTAAATAAAGAAAAAATAAAAAAAAATAGACTTATTAGGTATTGCCTCTTCGTTACGACCTGCTCTATAAAAATATCACATTATCTACTCAGGTGAACATTGTAAAAAAACAAATAATAAAAACTGTGCCAGAACAGCAATTTTTTGGTTTCCTTGCCTCATAAAAAAAGTAATATATGTTAGTAAGGCTGATTAGTCAGCCTGCATTTGTGGGAGGGGCGGAGATTCTTCATATACGAGCCACAGCCTCACTCACGGGTGTGTGCTCTCAGGTGCACAGCTGCCTCTGGGTGTCATTAACAAACTAGCTTCTCCGGTGGTAGGATCCTTTCTTTGCAGCATGGAGCTTGTTATTTTGCTCTCTGCTACCGTAGCATGCACGCGCCATAATATGTAAGTAAGTTGGGCCGGCGCCGTCTCTCCTGGCCGGTCGGAACCGACTTTGCTAGCGAACGGGAGGCTTCGCCTCAGAATCTGCTACCTCAGGTTTGTTCGTTGGGGCTAAATATTTCTATTTCTTTTCAACTTTGTTTGTTTGGCAATGGGAGTTAGTTCCTATAACTCTTACAAGTTTTACTTTGCTTTGTTAGTCTTGTATGAAAAGTTACTTCAGCCGGTTTGCTGTAAGGCAGAGTTACCCAAGCTGCACGTGATGTCATGTTTGGAGATCGGACGCAGGTGTTATTGTTTAGGCCTCTTGCGGTAGCTGTTTCTTGCCATGTGTCTCCCCCCTCCCCCCGCTACCACCATCTTTAGACTTCAGGTATTTCACTGCTCATGTATTTAAAACCCTGCGACTCTTTTATGCTCTACTGTTATCCTGAGCAGCATTTACACTTTCGGCTGTTAGTTCATGTCTTATGCTTCTTATGCCTACTATTGCAACATGCTTCATACGCCTCACGCCCTCAGATGCATCTGCACGTCTTTTACTGTCTCAGCACTTTCCTACTCTGCTCATTCCCAGACCAGCCTTTACAATTGGCTGTTACGCCATTTTTTACTCCTTGCTCACCTGAGCTGTGTCCACATGTCTGCTATTTTCATCATTCTTCACCCGTTAATCACATTCAAGCTGCGTTCACCTGTTGGCTTTTACATCACATTCCGTACTCCAGCCGACATCCGGATCCAGTATTACACATCTGTTATTACATGTTGTACTCGGCTTTCAGCCATAGTTGCTACTGATACTCCATTTTTTTTTCTCTGGACGCATCACACTGGTGTTCACACCTTGCTCCACTCACAACCAGTGCTGCGCTCATGCGTCGACTAGTATACCATGTTTGCTCTGCTCACAGTGAGAGCTGTGTTTACATGTCCGCTGTCACAACATGTTCATACTAGGCTTGTTTCAGAGCTGCATACACGTTCACTGTTACATCATGTTTATGCTCCACTCACATTCAGAGTATAACTGGTTGAGCCGCATAGAAAAGGAAGTGTAAAGATGAAGATAAAGTACCCACAGTGGGTAGTAGAATGCTGCAATGTGATCGGGCTCTATGGCCCTGTCTGGCGTGCAATGGGATCAGGCTCTGGCCAGTGGCGTTTTTGTTTTTTTGGGGAGTGCGGGCCGCACCGGGTGACACCACTGATGGGGTGAAATCAGTGCCGGCTGCTTGCACAAGATAATTTATTCACTGCACTTCAGGATTAATTCCCGGTCTGAGCTCTGACTCCATATATGGTTGTGTCCATATATGGAGTCAGTGCTATCAACATGAAGGGTGTCAGTATGCTTGGGGACACCCAATGTATTTTAATATAATTTAGCTTCTATTTCTGAAAGGTTGCCACCAGAATTCGAACTCACAACCTTTCATATCAGAGACAAGAACACTAACCACTGAGCTATGGAGCACAATGGTAAACCTCATAGTAGTTTATCAAGTATTACGTATTCCTATACAGTAGAAGTATAATTTTCATTTTTTTCAGTAATTGTAAATAAAATGTATGACACAAAATAAATGTGTAATTACTATATATATATATATATATATATATATATATATATATTATTTACACATTTATTTTTTATTTAATTATACTTCTGCTATATAGGAATGCCTAATACATGATATACTACTATGAGGTTTTTCCAACACAATTTAGCATTGAGCTTCATAGCTCAGTGGTTAGGGTTTTAGTGAAAGGTGGTTAGGGTTTTTGTTAGCGTTCTTGTGAAAGGTTGTGAGTTCGAATCCTGGTGGAAACCTTTTAGAAATAGAGGCTAAATTATATATATATATATATATATATATATATATATATATATATATATATATAGGCTAAATTATAGAGGCTAAATTATATATATATATATATATATATATATATAAAAAGCAAGCGGCACTCCAAAATTGAAATAAATAAAAGGTTTAATCGCCCATGTGGAATAGCGACGTTTCGGCTCCAAACTGAGCCTTTTTCAAGCAGTGAATACAAGAAAGTGCAAGATATTTAACATGTGCTCAATCAAATGGGCAGTGCTAACAGTTCATTATGCAAATTACATAGTTTAACTTTTTCATGTATATAAAATTACAGAAGCATACATTACATCAAAAAACATTATGTGAAACAAAATATATCTAGTGTATATATTTTGACAATATATAACATCAAATGTATATATTTATTCATATCATATTACACAATATTGGTGCGCAAAAGTGCCTTTGTTTGTAATCGCTGGAACTGTGGGGAACAATGAGTTAATGTACTAACCAGATAATGCACGACGGTAAAATTCCGTAATGAAGTTCGCGTCCTGCGGTGACCACTGCGCATGTCTACAGCGACGTTACAACCTACGTCACTCCCTGACCGTGACTCATAGATTCGCGCATGCTCATTACTACAAAGGGCGCATTGTGCGCCATTATACTTATGGGTAGTTCAGCAGTAGGATTGACGCATGCTCAGATTATTCTCCTTTTCCTTAGCGGCCATGTTGTTATAGGGCAAAACACCGTATCAGACTATAATTGAACTATATCGGCGGAACCGTACTAGAGACTGTGGCGTGATGGGGCCGCACTTGCCAGCGCACCCCGTCTCAACCAAGGCCATTAGTCAGCCCGGAACCTTCACAACCATGCAGATTCCTTGCTAACATAGCCAAACAGCCTCATCCATACGGAATCCCACCAAAGAGGGTTCTCCTCTATTGTATATCACAACGGTGTATCCCTAATCATGCCAATTAATAGAGTTAGTTATAGACATAAAAACAGCATCACCGTCAGGACAAAAATTGGAAAAGAAAACAAGCTAAACACAAAAAATTAAATTGTTGTCGTGTCATCCTCTGGTAGACATTTTCATGTGTCCCATCAGATCCAGTTCCATCTAAAATGAAAAATGAAAAAAGGGGTTTTAGTGCATAATATTACCAACACCATAGATTCACATTACAACCTATACACTGGGAGAGAGGCACTCTCCAACCTGCAGAAACATACATAAATATGCCCCTTATTTCAGACCTTCAAAACTGTATTCAACATTTAAACCATTTGGTCTGCGTGTATTTAACTCATATATCCATTTCAATTCTCTGAGTTTGAGCATCTTGACCCGATTCCCTCCACGCCTAGGTGGTGGAACATGATTCAAAAAGCAACATTTCAAATCCCATTCAGTATGTTTACATTCCATAAAATGTTTGGAAACTGGTAAATCCACACGTTTCTTGTGGATAGAATTTCTGTGATTGTTCAGCCTTACTTTCACCTCTGTGGTTGTCTCCCCAACATATAGTTTTTACAAGGACAAATCAAAACATAAATTACAAAAGAGGAATCACATGTCAGGTGAAAACGTATGGAGTACGATCTCCCTGTAACTGGATGTATAAAAGCTTGTCTAGTTCTATTTATACAGCGACAATTTACACAACTGAGACATGGGAAGCTCCCAAGTCCCAGTTCTGCAAGCGTCGTCTGTCTCAATCTATTGGCCGATCCCACATCTGCCCTGACTAACTGCTGTCCAAGGCTCCTACCTTTT
This sequence comes from Bufotes viridis, assembly GCA_033119425.1. Lineage (NCBI taxonomy): Eukaryota > Metazoa > Chordata > Amphibia > Anura > Bufonidae > Bufotes > Bufotes viridis. The sequence continues at coordinate 121,123,950 of CM065597.1, read as the reverse complement.
CTATATGAAAAAAGTGGTGGATGTTTAAATTCAGGAACACCCTAATGCCTCCTAACAATATTTTCCAATGTTTTCCAATGATCCCTCTAATGTCAGAACTAGTGTCATTGTAGGTGGAAACAAAGGGAACCCTGTTAATTTGTTTATCAGTTTGCTTACATAAAGGAAGATCTTCCCTCTTCAATTTTAATACCTTTTCCTTGTTATTTTTTAGGACTCGGGAGGGATATCCTCGCTGGGCAAATTTACTTGTCATAGTGGACAATGTATCATTTAACGTCTCCGACTCTGTAACAATACGCTGGCACGCAAGAACTGTGAATAAGGTAAGTTCCTTACCATTGTTTTGGGGTGGCAACTATTGTATCTCAAAAATAGTATTCCTGTCTGTAGGTTTCACATATAGTTATGTCTTAATTCCTGTATGTGTAATCAAGACTTTTGTATCCAGGAATTGTACCTTTTCCACAGAATAGACTAAAGTAAATTGCAAAGTCTGGTAGATCTTATTGAGATACATATGGAATTCAAGCAGCTCTGCCTCAGGGCCAGTCCATATGAGGAAGACCAGGCAGATGACCCTGACACACAGTGGAAGTATGCAGTGGAGAAGGAAGCTGGGAGTCCCTCCAAGTCCCTTGTGCAAATGGCCAGATGCATACTGAGTTGCTTGCCTAGTGAGAGCTGCATTTTCACCATTCGGCAGAGGCATGACTACTGACTCTCCACCATGTTAGCCCTTCTCTACCAGGTCAGAATGGGTTTGTCTTTTTACGCCTGCTGAGAGGGAAGATAAACTCAGCTACTATCAAGGCATTCTATGTAGTCATTTGATCGCAGCCTCAGGAAGGTCTGACCAGGCCATGACTGCTGGAGGGAGGCAGGATCAGCACCAATTCCGTCAGCAGTAACTTGATCTCCAATCTTGGATGAGCACGTTTATTCTAGTAATGGGCGCGAGAATTCGAATCACAAATTTTAATTGCGAATATCGCCACTTCGAGAATTCGCCAATATTTTGAATATAGTGATATATATTCATAATTTTCGAATATTCTAGATTTTTTTCATCTGAACCCATGATCCTTCCCTGCTTCTTGCTTGTGTGCCAATAAGAAGGCTGCAATGTTTTTATCTGAGCTTAGCAACATTCCTAGCAACCAATAGGAAAGTTGCCTACCCTTTAGTATATACGAACCTCCCCAGCAGCCATTTTATCCATAGTTTGCAGATCTGAGAGAGGCATTGGTGTTATTACTGTGCTCTCTGCTTTCCTGTGTCATTACATTAGATAGTTAGTTTGCTTATCCTATATAATAAAATCCCTGTGTGAGTGCGCTGTGTCCGTGTGTGTGTCACCAGTTTTTATACTGGGCATGCGCGGAGCTGCATCCAATCAGGACACAGCGCTACACAGACACACACAGCCCCATAACTGTTTAAGCACTTCCATACCGCGGTCTGGAAGGGGCTAACCATCCGGCCGCTGCTCTGCCCTGGGCCTGATGGTTGAATGATTAATGCCTATCACTGAGGGGACCTGAGGGGTTAATTGCGGTGGATCGCAGCGCTCATAGAGGCCGGGTATGGGATATGGCCGGCACACACAGGCTACGTTTGTATTCAAGCATTAACTATATTCATTGGTGGCGCAGTGGCCACAGTCTCTCTACTCCCTCTTCTCAGTATCAATTGCGTCCCCCACCCCCAGTATTAAATCATTGGTGGCAGTGGTCCCAGGGTACCCCCTCCTCACTCATTGGTTAGTTAATAAAAGTTAAAAAGTATAACCCCCAAAATATAGAAAATAATATATCTCGATATATATTGTTATTGCACATGCTTCAAATCATATTACGATATAGATTTTTAAGCTATATCGCCTAGCCTTAAGTTCAATACACTGCAGTACACTATATAGTGTACTGTAGTGTATTGTAAGTCATCAGACCCACTGGATCTTCAAGGACCAAGTGGGTCTGGGTCCGAAAAAGTAAAAAAGTAAAACAAAAAAATATCCTTCCTATATCCACACATAATGGGTTAAAAATGTAAAAATAAAAACACTAAACATGTTAGGTATCGACGCGTCCGTAAGGACCTGATCTATAAAAGGATTATGTTATTTTTCCGCATGTTGAACACCATAAAAAAACAAGAAAAACTACTATGGAATTGCAATTTTGCCCACTGAACTTCCGAAAAAATGGTATAAAAAGTGATCAAAAAAGTCATATGTATCCAAAATTAGCACCAATCAAACAGTGACCTAATCCCACAAAAAATAAGCCCCTACATAAGCCAATCGTCCAAAAACTAAAAAAATATTTCTTTCAGAAAATGAAGACACTAAAACATGATTTTATTTTCCAAACATGATGTTGAATAAAATAAAGTTAAAAAAATGCACATATTACATATCGTCATGTCTTTAACGACCTCCTCTATAAAAATAGCATGTGATCCAACCCATCTGGTGAACACCATAATAAAAAAATAAAAGTGCCAAAACATTGATTTTTTATGACCTTACAAAAAATGTAATACCAAGCAATCAAAAAAACATATGTGCCCCATAATGGTACCAATCCAACCATCATCTCATCCCACAAAAAATGAGACCCTACCTAAGACAATCTCCCAAAAAATGTTAAAATATGGCTTTCAGAAAATGGAAACACAAAAACATGATTTTTTTTCAAAAATGCTTTTATTGTGTAAAATAAAATAAAAAAATGCACATATTATGCATTGCTGTGTCCGTAACAACCTGCTCTATAAAAATAGTATGTGATCCAACCTGTCTGGTGAACTCTGTAAAAAAATAAAATCAAAATGTGCCAAAAAGCCATTTTTATCACCCTACATCACAAAAATTGTATTACCAAGCAATCAAAAATGTATATGTGCCCCAAAATGGTACCAATGAAACCATCACCTCTTCCTGCAAAAATCTGATCCTTCCTAAGACAATTGCCCTAAAAAAATTACGGCTTTCAGAAAATGGAAACTAAAAGAATTTTTATTGTGTAAATAAAGAAAAATAAAAAAATAGACTTATTAGGTATTGCCTCTTCGTTACGACCTGCTCTATAAAAATATCACATTATCTACTCAGGTGAACATTGTAAAAAACAAATAATAAAAACTGTGCCAGAACAGCAATTTTTGGTTTCCTTGCCTCATAAAAAAGTAATATATGTTAGTAAGGCTGATTAGTCAGCCTGCATTTGTGGGAGGGGCGGAGATTCTTCATATACGAGCCACAGCCTCACTCACGGGTGTGTGCTCTCAGGTGCACAGCTGCCTCTGGGTGTCATTAACAAACTAGCTTCTCCGGTGGTAGGATCCTTTCTTTGCAGCATGGAGCTTGTTATTTTGCTCTCTGCTACCGTAGCATGCACGCGCCATAATATGTAAGTAAGTTGGGCCGGCGCCGTCTCCTGGCCGGTCGGAACCGACTTTGCTAGCGAACGGGAGGCTTCGCCTCAGAATCTGCTACCTCAGGTTTGTTCGTTGGGGCTAAATATTTCTATTTCTTTTCAACTTTGTTTGTTTGGCAATGGGAGTTAGTTCCTATAACTCTTACAAGTTTTACTTTGCTTTGTTAGTCTTGTATGAAAAGTTACTTCAGCCGGTTTGCTGTAAGGCAGAGTTACCCAAGCTGCACGTGATGTCATGTTTGGAGATCGGACGCAGGTGTTATTGTTTAGGCCTCTTGCGGTAGCTGTTTCTTGCCATGTGTCTCCCCCTCCCCCGCTACCACCATCTTTAGACTTCAGGTATTTCACTGCTCATGTATTTAAAACCCTGCGACTCTTTTATGCTCTACTGTTATCCTGAGCAGCATTTACACTTTCGGCTGTTAGTTCATGTCTTATGCTTCTTATGCCTACTATTGCAACATGCTTCATACGCCTCACGCCCTCAGATGCATCTGCACGTCTTTTACTGTCTCAGCACTTTCCTACTCTGCTCATTCCCAGACCAGCCTTTACAATTGGCTGTTACGCCATGTTTTACTCCTTGCTCACCTGAGCTGTGTCCACATGTCTGCTATTTTCATCATTCTTCACCCGTTAATCACATTCAAGCTGCGTTCACCTGTTGGCTTTTACATCACATTCCGTACTCCAGCCGACATCCGGATCCAGTATTACACATCTGTTATTACATGTTGTACTCGGCTTTCAGCCATAGTTGCTACTGATACTCCATTTTTTTTTCTCTGGACGCATCACACTGGTGTTCACACCTTGCTCCACTCACAACCAGTGCTGCGCTCATGCGTCGACTAGTATACCATGTTTGCTCTGCTCACAGTGAGAGCTGTGTTTACATGTCCGCTGTCACAACATGTTCATACTAGGCTTGTTTCAGAGCTGCATACACGTTCACTGTTACATCATGTTTATGCTCCACTCACATTCAGAGTATAACTGGTTGAGCCGCATAGAAAAGGAAGTGTAAAGATGAAGATAAAGTACCCACAGTGGGTAGTAGAATGCTGCAATGTGATCGGGCTCTATGGCCCTGTCTGGCGTGCAATGGGATCAGGCTCTGGCCAGTGGCGTTTTTGTTTTTTTGGGGAGTGCGGGCCGCACCGGGTGACACCACTGATGGGGTGAAATCAGTGCCGGCTGCTTGCACAAGATAATTTATTCACTGCACTTCAGGATTAATTCCCGGTCTGAGCTCTGACTCCATATATGGTTGTGTCCATATATGGAGTCAGTGCTATCAACATGAAGGGTGTCAGTATGCTTGGGGACACCCAATGTATTTTAATATAATTTAGCTTCTATTTCTGAAAGGTTGCCACCAGAATTCGAACTCACAACCTTTCATATCAGAGACAAGAACACTAACCACTGAGCTATGGAGCACAATGGTAAACCTCATAGTAGTTTATCAAGTATTACGTATTCCTATACAGTAGAAGTATAATTTTCATTTTTTTCAGTAATTGTAAATAAAATGTATGACACAAAATAAATGTGTAATTACTATATATATATATATATATATATATATATATATATATTATTTACACATTTATTTTTTATTTAATTATACTTCTGCTATATAGGAATGCCTAATACATGATATACTACTATGAGGTTTTTCCAACACAATTTAGCATTGAGCTTCATAGCTCAGTGGTTAGGGTTTTAGTGAAAGGTGGTTAGGGTTTTTGTTAGCGTTCTTGTGAAAGGTTGTGAGTTCGAATCCTGGTGGAAACCTTTTAGAAATAGAGGCTAAATTATATATATATATATATATATATATATATATATATATATATATATATATAGGCTAAATTATAGAGGCTAAATTATATATATATATATATATATATATATATAAAAAGCAAGCGGCACTCCAAAATTGAAATAAATAAAAGGTTTAATCGCCCATGTGGAATAGCGACGTTTCGGCTCCAAACTGAGCCTTTTTCAAGCAGTGAATACAAGAAAGTGCAAGATATTTAACATGTGCTCAATCAAATGGGCAGTGCTAACAGTTCATTATGCAAATTACATAGTTTAACTTTTTCATGTATATAAAATTACAGAAGCATACATTACATCAAAAAACATTATGTGAAACAAAATATATCTAGTGTATATATTTTGACAATATATAACATCAAATGTATATATTTATTCATATCATATTACACAATATTGGTGCGCAAAAGTGCCTTTGTTTGTAATCGCTGGAACTGTGGGGAACAATGAGTTAATGTACTAACCAGATAATGCACGACGGTAAAATTCCGTAATGAAGTTCGCGTCCTGCGGTGACCACTGCGCATGTCTACAGCGACGTTACAACCTACGTCACTCCCTGACCGTGACTCATAGATTCGCGCATGCTCATTACTACAAAGGGCGCATTGTGCGCCATTATACTTATGGGTAGTTCAGCAGTAGGATTGACGCATGCTCAGATTATTCTCCTTTTCCTTAGCGGCCATGTTGTTATAGGGCAAAACACCGTATCAGACTATAATTGAACTATATCGGCGGAACCGTACTAGAGACTGTGGCGTGATGGGGCCGCACTTGCCAGCGCACCCCCGTCTCAACCAAGGCCATTAGTCAGCCCGGAACCTTCACAACCATGCAGATTCCTTGCTAACATAGCCAAACAGCCTCATCCATACGGAATCCCACCAAAGAGGGTTCTCCTCTATTGTATATCACAACGGTGTATCCCTAATCATGCCAATTAATAGAGTTAGTTATAGACATAAAAACAGCATCACCGTCAGGACAAAAATTGGAAAAGAAAACAAGCTAAACACAAAAAAATTAAATTGCTGTCGTGTCATCCTCTGGTAGACATTTTCATGTGTCCCATCAGATCCAGTTCCATCTAAAATGAAAAAATGAAAAAAAGGGTTTTAGTGCATAATATTACCAACACCATAGATTCACATTACAACCTATACACTGGGAGAGAGGCACTCTCCAACCTGCAGAAACATACATAAATATGCCCCTTATTTCAGACCTTCAAAACTGTATTCAACATTTAAACCATTTGGTCTGCGTGTATTTAACTCATATATCCATTTCAATTCTCTGAGTTTGAGCATCTTGACCCGATTCCCTCCACGCCTAGGTGGTGGGACATGATTCAAAAAGCAACATTTCAAATCCCATTCAGTATGTTTACATTCCATAAAATGTTTGGAAACTGGTAAATCCACACGTTTCTTGTGGATAGAATTTCTGTGATTGTTCAGCCTTACTTTCACCTCTGTGGTTGTCTCCCCAACATATAGTTTTTTACAAGGACAAATCAAAACATAAATTACAAAAGAGGAATCACATGTCAGGTGAAAACGTATGGGGTACGATCTCCCTGTAACTGGATGTATAAAAGCTTGTCTAGTTCTATTTATACAGCGACAATTTACACAACTGAGACATGGGAAGCTCTCAAGTCCCAGTTCTGCAAGCGTCGTCTGTCTCAATCTATTGGCCGATCCCACATCTGCCCTGACTAACTGCTGTCCAAGGCTCCTACCTTTTCTATATGAAAAAAGTGGTGGATGTTTAAATTCAGGAACACCCCTAATGCCTCCTAACAATATTTTCCAATGTTTTCCAATGATCCCTCTAATGTCAGAACTGGTGTCATTGTAGGTGGAAACAAAGGGAACCCTGTTAATTTGTTTATCAGTTTGCTTACATAAAGGAAGATCTTCCCTCTTCAATTTTAATACCTTTTCCTTGTTATTTTTAGGACTCGGGAGGGATATCCTCGCTGGGCAAATTTACTTGTCATAGTGGACAATGTATCATTTAACGTCTCCGACTCTGTAACAATACGCTTGGCACGCAAGAACTGTGAATAAGGTAAGTTCCTTACCATTGTTTTGGGGTGGCAACTATTGTATCTCAAAATAGTATTCCTGTCTGTAGGTTTCACATATAGTTATGTCTTAATTCCTGTATGTGTAATCAAGACTTTTGTATCCAGGAATTGTACCTTTTCCACAGAATAGACTAAAGTAAATTGCAAAGTCTGGTAGATCTTATTGAGATACATATGGAATTCAAGCAGCTCTGCCTCAGGGCCAGTCCATATGAGGAAGACATCGTCTATGTATCTCCACCACCTCAAAACATGTGAGAAGTGGTGGGACACATAGACGAAGTCTTCCTCAAATGTTCGCATATATATATTAGCGAAAGTGGGGCCACATTTGACCCCATGGCCACACCACGTCGCTGGAAATAAAAGGTGTCTATGAGTCACGGTCAGGGAGTGACGTAGGCTGCAACGTCACTGTAGACATGCACAGTGGTCACCGCAGGACGCGAACTACATTACGGAATGTTACCGTCGTGCATTATCTGGATAGTACATTAACTCATTGTTCCCCACAGTTCCAGCGATTACAAACACAGGGACTTTTGCGCACCAATATTGTGTAATATGATATGAATAAATATATACATTTGATGTTATATATTGTCAAAATATATACACTAGATATATTTTGTTTCACATAATGTTTTTGATGTAATATATGCTTCTGTAATTTTATATACATGAAAGAGTTAAACTATGTAATTTGCATAATGAACTGTTAGCACTGCCCATTTGATTGAGCACATGTTAAATATCTTGCACGTTCTTGTATTCACTGCTTGAAAAAGGCTGTTTGGAGCTGAAACATCGTGATTCCACATGGGTGATTAAACCTTTTATTTATTTCAATTTTGGAGTGCCGCTTGCTTTTTGATTTTGTATATTGGGTTTGAGCATATACCCTGGAGCAGAGCACCCGCCTAAAAATCATTTTCAGTGCTGCCAGATATTTTTCCTTTTAGTATATATATATATATATATATATATATATATAAATGTATTATATATGGGAAATAGAGATGAGCGAACACCTGGAAGTTCGGGTTCGGGAAGTTCGGCCGAATTTCCTGAAAATCTTTGCTAGCGAACGGGAGGCTTCGCCTCAGAATCTGCTACCTCAGGTTTGTTCGTTGGGGCTAAATATTTCTATTTCTTTTCAACTTTGTTTGTTTGGCAATGGGAGTTAGTTCCTATAACTCTTACAAGTTTTACTTTGCTTTGTTAGTCTTGTATGAAAAGTTACTTCAGCCGGTTTGCTGTAAGGCAGAGTTACCCAAGCTGCACGTGATGTCATGTTTGGAGATCGGACGCAGGTGTTATTGTTTAGGCCTCTTATGGTAGCTGTTTCTTGCCATGTGTCTCCTCCCCGCTACCACCATCTTTAGACTTCAGGTATTTCACTGCTCATGTATTTAAAACCCTGCGACTCTTTTATGCTCTACTGTTATCCTGAGCAGCATTTACACTTGGCTTGTTAGTTCATGTCTTATGCTTCTTATGCCTACTATTGCAACTATGCTTCATACGCCTCACGCCCTCAGATGCATCTGCACGTCTTTTACTGTCTCAGCACTTTCCTACTCTGCTCATTCCCAGACCAGCCTTTACAATTGGCTGTTACGCCATTTTTACTCCTTGCTCACCTGAGCTGTGTCCACATGTCTGCTATTTTCATCATTCTTCACCCGTTAATCACATTCAAGCTGCGCTCACCTGTTGGCTTTTACATCACATTCGCACTCCAGCCGACATCCGGATCCGTATTACACATCTGTTATTACATGTTGTACTCGGCTTTCAGCCATAGTTGCTACTGATACTCCATTTTTTTTTTCTCTGGACGCATCACACTGGTGTTCACACCTTGCTCCACTCACAACCAGTGCTGCGCTCATGCTGTCGACTAGTATACCATGTTTGCTCTGCTCACAGTGAGAGCTGTGTTTACATGTCCGCTGTCACAACATGTTCATACTAGGCTTGTTTCAGAGCTGCATACACGTTCACTGTTACATCATGTTTATGCTCCACTCACATTCAGAGTATAACTGGTTGAGCCGCATAGAAAAGGAAGTGTAAAGATGAAGATAAAGTACCCACAGTGGGTAGTAGAATGCTGCAATGTGATCGGGCTCTATGGCCCTGTCTGGCGTGCAATGGGATCAGGCTCTGGCCAGTGGCGTTGTTTGTTTTTGGGGGAGTGCGGGCCGCACCGGGTGACACCACTGATGGGGTGAAATCAGTGCCGGCTGCTTGCACAAGATAATTTATTCACTGCACTTCAGGATTAATTCCGGTCTGAGCTCTGACTCCATATATGGCTGTGTCCATATGGAGTCAGTGCTATCAACATGAAGGGTGTCAGTATGCTTGGGGACACCCAATGTATTTTAATATAATTTAGCTTCTATTTCTGAAAGGTTGCCACCAGAATTCGAACTCACAACCTTTCATATCAGAGACAAGAACACTAACCACTGAGCTATGGAGCACAATGGTAAACCTCATAGTAGTTTATCAAGTATTACGTATTCCTATACAGTAGAAGTATAATTTTCATTTTTTTCAGTAATTGTAAATAAAATGTATGACACAAAAATAAATGTGTAATTACTATATATATATATATATATATATATATATATATATATATTATTTACACATTTATTTTTTTATTTAATTATACTTCTGCTATATAGGAATGCCTAATACATGATATACTACTATGAGGTTTTTCCAACACAACTTAGCATTGAGCTTCATAGCTCAGTGGTTAGGGTTTTAGTGAAAGGTGGTTAGGGTTTTTGTTAGCGTTCTTGTGAAAGGTTGTGAGTTCGAATCCTGGTGGAAACCTTTTAGAAATAGAGGCTAAATTATATATATATATATATATATATATATATATATATATATATATATATATAGGCTAAATTATAGAGGCTAAATTATATATATATATATATATATATATATATAAAAAGCAAGCGGCACTCCAAAATTGAAATAAATAAAAGGTTTAATCGCCCATGTGGAATAGCGACGTTTCGGCTCCAAACTGAGCCTTTTTCAAGCAGTGAATACAAGAAAGTGCAAGATATTTAACATGTGCTCAATCAAATGGGCAGTGCTAACAGTTCATTATGCAAATTACATAGTTTAACTTTTTCATGTATATAAAATTACAGAAGCATACATTACATCAAAAAACATTATGTGAAACAAAATATATCTAGTGTATATATTTTGACAATATATAACATCAAATGTATATATTTATTCATATCATATTACACAATATTGGTGCGCAAAAGTGCCTTTGTTTGTAATCGCTGGAACTGTGGGGAACAATGAGTTAATGTACTAACCAGATAATGCACGACGGTAAAATTCCGTAATGAAGTTCGCGTCCTGCGGTGACCACTGCGCATGTCTACAGCGACGTTACAACCTACGTCACTCCCTGACCGTGACTCATAGATTCGCGCATGCTCATTACTACAAAGGGCGCATTGTGCGCCATTATACTTATGGGTAGTTCAGCAGTAGGATTGACGCATGCTCAGATTATTCTCCTTTTCCTTAGCGGCCATGTTGTTATAGGGCAAAACACCGTATCAGACTATAATTGAACTATATCGGCGGAACCGTACTAGAGACTGTGGCGTGATGGGGCCGCACTTGCCAGCGCACCCCGTCTCAACCAAGGCCATTAGTCAGCCCGGAACCTTCACAACCATGCAGATTCCTTGCTAACATAGCCAAACAGCCTCATCCATACGGAATCCCACCAAAGAGGGTTCTCCTCTATTGTATATCACAACGGTGTATCCCTAATCATGCCAATTAATAGAGTTAGTTATAGACATAAAAACAGCATCACCGTCAGGACAAAAATTGGAAAAGAAAACAAGCTAAACACAAAAAATTAAATTGTTGTCGTGTCATCCTCTGGTAGACATTTTCATGTGTCCCATCAGATCCAGTTCCATCTAAAATGAAAAATGAAAAAAGGGGTTTTAGTGCATAATATTACCAACACCATAGATTCACATTACAACCTATACACTGGGAGAGAGGCACTCTCCAACCTGCAGAAACATACATAAATATGCCCCTTATTTCAGACCTTCAAAACTGTATTCAACATTTAAACCATTTGGTCTGCGTGTATTTAACTCATATATCCATTTCAATTCTCTGAGTTTGAGCATCTTGACCCGATTCCCTCCACGCCTAGGTGGTGGAACATGATTCAAAAAGCAACATTTCAAATCCCATTCAGTATGTTTACATTCCATAAAATGTTTGGAAACTGGTAAATCCACACGTTTCTTGTGGATAGAATTTCTGTGATTGTTCAGCCTTACTTTCACCTCTGTGGTTGTCTCCCCAACATATAGTTTTTACAAGGACAAATCAAAACATAAATTACAAAAGAGGAATCACATGTCAGGTGAAAACGTATGGAGTACGATCTCCCTGTAACTGGATGTATAAAAGCTTGTCTAGTTCTATTTATACAGCGACAATTTACACAACTGAGACATGGGAAGCTCCCAAGTCCCAGTTCTGCAAGCGTCGTCTGTCTCAATCTATTGGCCGATCCCACATCTGCCCTGACTAACTGCTGTCCAAGGCTCCTACCTTTTCTATATGAAAAAAGTGGTGGATGTTTAAATTCAGGAACACCCTAATGCCTCCTAACAATATTTTCCAATGTTTTCCAATGATCCCTCTAATGTCAGAACTGGTGTCATTGTAGGTGGAAACAAAGGGAACCCTGTTAATTTGTTTATCAGTTTGCTTACATAAAGGAAGATCTTCCCTCTTCAATTTTAATACCTTTTCCTTGTTATTTTTAGGACTCGGGAGGGATATCCTCGCTGGGCAAATTTACTTGTCATAGTGGACAATGTATCATTTAACGTCTCCGACTCTGTAACAATACGCTTGGCACGCAAGAACTGTGAATAAGGTAAGTTCCTTACCATTGTTTTGGGGTGGCAACTATTGTATCTCAAAATAGTATTCCTGTCTGTAGGTTTCACATATAGTTATGTCTTAATTCCTGTATGTGTAATCAAGACTTTTGTATCCAGGAATTGTACCTTTTCCACAGAATAGACTAAAGTAAATTGCAAAGTCTGGTAGATCTTATTGAGATACATATGGAATTCAAGCAGCTCTGCCTCAGGGCCAGTCCATATGAGGAAGACATCGTCTATGTATCTCCACCACCTCAAAACATGTGAGAAGTGGTGGGACACATAGACGAAGTCTTCCTCAAATGTTCGCATATATATATTAGCGAAAGTGGGGCCACATTTGACCCCATGGCCACACCACGTCGCTGGAAATAAAAGGTGTCTATGAGTCACGGTCAGGGAGTGACGTAGGCTGCAACGTCACTGTAGACATGCACAGTGGTCACCGCAGGACGCGAACTACATTACGGAATGTTACCGTCGTGCATTATCTGGATAGTACATTAACTCATTGTTCCCCACAGTTCCAGCGATTACAAACACAGGGACTTTTGCGCACCAATATTGTGTAATATGATATGAATAAATATATACATTTGATGTTATATATTGTCAAAATATATACACTAGATATATTTTGTTTCACATAATGTTTTTTGATGTAATATATGCTTCTGTAATTTTATATACATGAAAGAGTTAAACTATGTAATTTGCATAATGAACTGTTAGCACTGCCCATTTGATTGAGCACATGTTAAATATCTTGCACGTTCTTGTATTCACTGCTTGAAAAAGGCTGTTTGGAGCTGAAACATCGTGATTCCACATGGGTGATTAAACCTTTTTATTTATTTCAATTTTGGAGTGCCGCTTGCTTTTTGATTTTGTATATTGGGTTTGAGCATATACCCTGGAGCAGAGCACCCGCCTAAAAATCATTTTCAGTGCTGCCAGATATTTTTCCTTTTAGTATATATATATATATATATATATATATATATAAATGTATTATATATGGGAAATAGAGATGAGCGAACACCTGGAAGTTCGGGTTCGGGAAGTTCGGCCGAATTTCCTGAAAATGTTCGGATTAGGGATCCGAATTCGACCCGAACTTTATCCCGAACCCCATTGAAGTCAATGGGGACCAGAACTTTTTGGCACTAAAAAGGCTGTAAAATAGTCCAGGAAAGGGCTAGAGGGCTGCCAAAGGCAGCAAAATGTAGGTAAATCCCCTGCAAACAAATGTGGATAGGAAAATGAATTAAAATAAAATAAAATAAATAAAAATTAACCAATATCAATTGGAGAGAGGTCCCATAGCAGAGAATCATGCGTCATATCACCCACCACTGGAGAAGGCCACTTTCAGTTATTTCGGCCCCAGCACCCAGAGAGAGGATACAGGTCCCACAGCAAGGAATCATGCGTCATATCACCCACCACTGGAGAAGGCCATTTTCAGTTATTTCGGCCCCAGCACCCAGACAGAGGATACAGTTCCCACAGCAAGGAATCATGCGTCATATCACCCACCACTGGAGAAGGCCACTTTCAGTTATTTCAGCCCCAGCACCCAGACAGAGGAGAGAGGTCCCACAACAAGGAATCATGCGTCATATCACCCACCACTGGAGAAGGCCACTTTCAGTTATTTCGGACCCAGCACCCAGACAGAGGAGAGAGGTCCCACAGCAAGGAATCATGCGTCATATCACCCACCACTGGAGAAGGCCACTTTCAGTTATTTCGGAACCAGCACCCAGACAGAGGAGAGAGGTCCCACAGCAAGGAATCATGCGTCCATATCACCCACCACTGGAGAAGGCCACTTTCAGTTATTTCGGCCCCAGCACCCAGACAGAGGATACAGGTCCCACAGCAAGGAATCATGCGTCATATCACCCACCACTGGAGAAGGCCACTTTCAGTTATTTCAGCCCCAGCACCCAGACAGAGGAGTGAGGTCCCACAACAAGGAATCATGCGTCATATCACCCACCACTGGAGAAGGCCACTTTCAGTTATTTCGGACCCAGCACCCAGACAGAGGAGAGAGGTCCCACAGCAAGGAATCATGCGTCATATCACCCACCACTGGAGAAGGCCACTTTCAGTTATTTCGGCCCCAGCACCAAGACAGAGGAGAGAGGTCCCACAGCAAGGAATCATGCGTCATATCACCCACCACTGGAGAGGGCCACTTTCAGTTATTTCGGACCCAGCACCCAGACAGAGGAGAGAGGTCCCACAGCAAGGAATCATGCGTCATATCACCCACCACTGGAGAAGGCCACTTTCAGTTATTTTGGCCCAGCACCCAGACAGAGGAGAGAGGTCCCACAGCAAGGAATCATGCGTCATATCACCCACCACTGGAGAAGGCCACTTTCAGTTATTTCGGCCCAGCATCCAGACCGAGGATACAGTTCCCATAGCAAGGAATCATGCGTCATATCACCCACCACTGGAGAAGGCCACTTTCAGTTATTTCGGCCCCAGCACCGAGACAGAGGATACAGGTCACACAGCAAGGAATCATGCGTTATATCACCCACCACTGGAGAAGGCCACTTTCAGTTATTTCGGAACCAGCACCCAGACAGAGGAGAGAGGTCCCACAACAAGGAATCATGCGTCATATCACCCACCACTGGAGAAGGCCACTTTCAGTTATTTCGGACCCAGCACCCAGACAGAGGAGAGAGGTCCCACAGCAAGGAATCAGGCGTCATATCACCCACCACTGGAGAAGGCCACTTTCAGTTATTTCGGACCCAGCACCCAGACAGAGGAGAGAGGTCTCACAGCAAGGAATCATGCGTCATATCACCCACCACTGGAGAAGGCCACTTTCAGTTATTTCGGCCCCAGCACCAAGACAGAGGAGAGAGGTCCCACAGCAAGGAATCATGCGTCATATCACCCACCACTGGAGAAGGCCACTTTCAGTTATTTCGGACCCAGCATCCAGACAGAGGAGAGAGGTCCCACAGCAAGGAATCATGCGTCATATCACCCACCACTGGAGAAGGCCACTTTCAGTTATTTCGGCCCCAGCACCCAGACAGAGGATACAGGTCCCACAGCAAGGAATCATGCGTCAAATCACCCACCACTGGAGAAGGCCACTTTCAGTTATTTCGGCCCCAGCACCCAGACAGAGGAGAGAGGTCCCACAGCAAGGAATCATGCGTCATATCACCCACCACTGGAGAAGGCCACTTTCAGTTATTTTAGCCCCAGCACCCAGACAGAGGAGTGAGGTCCCACAACAAGGAATCATGCGTCATATCACCCACCACTGGAGAAGGCCACTTTCAGTTATTTCGGACCCAGCACCCAGACAGAGGAGAAAGGTCCCACAGCAAGGAATCATGCGTCATATCACCCACCACTGGAGAAGGCCACTTTCAGTTATTTCGGAACCAGCACCAAGACAGAGGAGAGAGGTCCCACAGCAAGGAATCATGCGTCATATCACCCACCACTGGAGAAGGCCACTTTCAGTTATTTCGGACCCAGCAACCAGACAGAGGAGAGAGGTCCCAAAGCAAGGAAACATGCGTCATATCACCCACCACTGGAGAAGGCCACTTTCAGTTATTTCGGAACCAGCACCGAGACAGAGGAGAGAGGTCCCACAGCAAGGAATCATGCGTCATATCACCCACCACTGGAGAAGGCCACTTTCAGTTATTTTGGCCCAGCACCCAGACAGAGGAGAGAGGTCCCACAGCAAGGAATCATGCGTCATATCACCCACCACTGGAGAAGGCCACTGTCAGTTATTTCGGCCCAGCATCCAGACCGAGGATACAGTTCCCATAGCAAGGAATCATGCGTCATATCACCCACCACTGGAGAAGGCCACTTTCAGTTATTTCGGACCCAGCACCCAGACAGAGGAGAGAGGTCCCACAGCAAGGAATCATGCGTCATATCACCCACCACTGGAGAAGGCCACTTTCAGTTATTTCGGACCCAGCACCCAGACAGAGGAGAGAGGTCCCACAGCAAGGAATCATGCGTCATATCACCCAACCCTGGAGAAGGCCACTTTCAGTTATTTCGGAACCAGCACCCAGACAGAAGAGAGAGGTCCCACAGCAAGGAATCATGCGTCATATCACCCACCACTGGAGAAGGCCACTTTCAGTTATTTCGGCCCCAGCACCGAGACAGAGGATACAGGTCACACAGCAAGGAATCATGCGTTATATCACCCACCACTGGAGAAGGCCACTTTCAGTTATTTCGGAACCAGCACCCAGACAGAGGAGAGAGGTCCCACAGCAAGGAATCATGCGTCATATCACCCACCACTGGAGAAGGCCACTTTCAGTTATTTTGGCCCAGCACCCAGACAGAGGAGAGAGGTCCCACAACAAGGAATCATGCGTCATATCACCCACCACTGGAGAAGGCCACTTTCAGTTATTTCGGACCCAGCACCCAGACAGAGGAGAGAGGTCCCACAGCAAGGAATCATGCGTCATATCACCCACCACTGGAGAAGGCCATTTTCAGTTATTTCGGACCCAGCACCCAGACAGAGGAGAGAGGTCTCACAGCAAGGAATCATGCGTCATATCACCCACCACTGGAGAAGGCCACTGTAACGGATCGCCTGGCACCCCGACTGGGTACCTCCGTTGAAAGATGCTCCTAGCGCTTCTTGAGGATTCCAAGCGCTCTAGACGACACCTCAATCACCGAACCTGAGAAGCATACGAATCCTCTCAAGCCTCTGAATGCTGTAGACAGTTGAATAGGAACCATACGAATAGGTTTTCACTCCTAGCAGTCAGACTGGAACAGCATCCAATAACTCCTCCCCCAATAATGAGACGACACTTCACTTTGAGGGTTAAACAGGAACTCTTCCTTTATTGAGGGCTACCTGCCCGGTATTTATCCAGGTCTCCCACCTGGTGGACACTCCCCTAGGGGACCAGAAGGAAGACTACGACACGAGATACAGCAGCCAATCACACACAATGGGACAATACAGACACCCCAGCATATCCCTTCCCTCTGCCTGTGATACAATTACCCCACACAGGTTAATGTAATTATCACAGGCCGGAGAATACACAATGTCTTCTGTCCTGGAGACAATTGAGGAGTCATTCAATTATCTCTCAGGACAAAGGGAAATCGCCAATACACATGTGGGGACAATAGGACAGACATCACTATTCAATACACAATGTCCCACCCTTTACAGTACACAGACATGTAACATATCCCCAGATGGCTTGGATCTGAGCGCTCAATATATCCAGGGATAGAGGCAGACTCCATTGAGCACATGGTTGCAAAAGGACATAAAATTACACAATGTTACAATTACTACATAAAACATATACATGCAACATATCCCCAGATAGCTTAGGTCTGAGCGCACATTATTGAATGGCGCTCAGACCACACATGTCCAGTTCAATTGCCATGGAGCTAAAGTCTTTCCCATAGTCTTTCATTATACGAATGGGCTCCATAGCAGAGCTATCTGGGGTATCACCGCTCAAACAGGACAAGCATACATGGGGCCATAGTCGCAGGGCAGGAGGCGAGCAAGCAGTCCCTTCCAGGAAACTGGGGCAGACTCTGGTACAGGGTCCAGTCCGCTACAGCCACTTTCAGTTATTTCGGCCCCAGCACCAAGACAGAGGAGAGAGGTCCCACAGCAAGGAATCATGCGTCATATCACCCACCACTGGAGAAGGCCACTTTCAGTTATTTCGGACCCAGCACCCAGACAGAGGGGAGCGGTCCCACAGCAAAGAATAATGCGTCATTTCACCCACCACTGGAGAAGGCCACTTTCAGTTATTTTGGCCCAGCACCCAGACAGAGGATACAGGTTCCACAGCAAGGAATCATGCGTCATATCACCCACTACTGGAGAAGGCCACTTTCAGTTATTTTGGCCCAGCACCCAGACAGAGGAGAGAAGTCCCACAGCAAGGAATCATGCGTCATATCACCCACCACTGGAGAAGGCCACTTTCAGTTATTTCGGCCCAGCACCCAGACAGAGGAGAGAGGTCCCACAGCAAGGAATCATGCGTCATATCACCCACCACTGGAGAAGGCCACTTTCAGTTATTTCGGAACCAGCACCCAGACAGAGGAGAGAGGTCCCACAGCAAGGAATCATGCGTCATATCACCCACCACTGGAGAAGGCCACTTTCAGTTATTTAGGCCCAGCACCCAGACAGAGGAGAGAGGTCCCACAGCAAGGAATCATGCGTCATATCACCCACCCCTGGAGAAGGCCACTTTCAGTTATTTCGGAACCAGCACCCAGACAGAAGAGAGAGGTCCCACAGCAAGGAATCATGCGTCATATCACCCACCACTGGAGAAGGCCACTTTTAGTTATTTCGGCCCCAGCACCGAGACAGAGGATACAGGTCACAGAGCACCCAGACAGAGGAGAGAGGTCCCACAGCAAGGAATCATGCGTCATATCACCCAGCATATCGGCCCCAGCACCGAGACAGAGTATACAGGTCACACAGCACCCAGACAGAGGAGAGAGGTCCCACAGCAAGGAATCATGCGTCATATCACCCACCACTGGAGAAGGCCACTTTCAGTTATTTTGGCCCAGCACCCAGACAGAGGAGAGAGGTCCCACAGCAAGGAATAAGGCGTCATATCACCCACCACTGGAGAAGGCCACTTTCAGTTATTTCGGCCCAGCATCCAGACCGAGGATACAGTTCCCACAGCAAGGAATCATGCGTCATATCACCCACCACTGGAGAAGGCCACTTTCAGTTATTTCGGACCCAGCACCCAGACAGAGGAGAGAGGTCCCACAGCAAGTAATCATGCGTCATATCACCCACCACTGGAGAAGGCCACTTTCAGTTATTTCGGACCCAGCACCCAGACAGAGGAGAGAGGTCCCACAGCAAGGAATAATGCGTCATATCACCCACCCCTGGAGAAGGCCACTTTCAGTTATTTCGGAACCAGCACCCAGACAGAAGAGAGAGGTCCCACAGCAAGGAATCATGCGTCATATCACCCACCACTGGAGAAGGCCACTTTCAGTGATTTCGGCCCCAGCACCGAGACAGAGGATACAGGTCACACAGCAAGGAATCATGCGTTATATCACCCACCACTGGAGAAGGCCACTTTCAGTTATTTCGAACCAGCACCCAGACAGAGGAGAGAGGTCTCACAGCAAGGAATCATGCGTCATATCACCCACCACTGGAGAAGGCCACTTTCAGTTATTTTGGCACAGCACCCAGACAGAGGAAAGAGGTCCCACAGCAAGGAATCATGCGTCATATCACCCACCACTGGAGAAGGCCACTTTCAGTTATTTCGGACCCAGCACCCAGACAGAGGAGAGAGGTCCCACAGCAAGGAATCATGCGTCATATCACCCACCACTGGAGAAGGCCACTTTCAGTTATTTTGGAACCAGCACCCAGACAGAGGAGAGAGGTCCCACAGCAAGGAATCATGTGTAATATCACCCACCACTGGAGAAGGCCACTTTCAGTTATTTTGGCACCGCACCCAGACAGAGGAGAAAGGTCCCACAGCAAGGAATCATGCGTCATATCACCCACCACTGGAGAAGGCCAATTTCAGTTATTTTGGTCCAGCACCCAGACAGAGGAGAGAGGTCCCACAGCAAGGAATCATGCGTCATATCACCCACCACTGAAGAAGGCCACTTTCAGTTATTTCGGACCCAGCACCCAGACAGAGGAGAGAGGTCCCACAGCAAGGAATCATGCGTCATATCACCCACCACTGGAGAAGGCCACTTTCAGTTATTTCGGAACCAGCACCCAGACAGAGGAGAGAGGTCCCACAGCAAGGAATCATGCGTCATATCACCCACCACTGGAGAAGGCCACTTTCAGTTATTTTGGCCAAGCACCCAGACAGAGGAGAGAGGTCCCACAGCAAGGAATCATGCGTCATATCACCCACCCCTGGAGAAGGCCACTTTCAGTTATTTCGGAACCAGCACCCAGACAGAAGAGAAGGTCCCACAGCAAGGAATCATGCGTCATATCACCCACCACTGGAGAAGGCCACTTTCAGTTATTTCGGCCCCAGCACCGAGACAGAGGATACAGGTCACACAGCACCCAGACAGAGGAGAGAGGTCCCACAGCAAGGAATCATGCGTCATATCACCCAGCATATCGGCCCCAGCACCGAGACAGAGTATACAGGTCACACAGCACCCAGACAGAGGAGAGAGGTCCCACAGCAAGGAATCATGCGTCATATCACCCACCACTGGAGAAGGCCACTTTCAGTTATTTTGGCCCAGCACCCAGACAGAGGAGAGAGGTCCCACAGCAAGGAATCATGCGTCATATCACCCACCACTGGAGAAGGCCACTTTCAGTTATTTCGGCCCAGCATCCAGACCGAGGATACAGTTCCCACAGCAAGGAATCATGCGTCATATCACCCACCACTGGAGAAGGCCACTTTCAGTTATTTTGGACCCAGCACCCAGACAGAGGAGAGAGGTCCCACAGCAAGGAATCATGCGTCATATCACCCAGCATATCGGCCCCAGCACTGAGACAGAGTATACAGGTCACACAGCACCCAGACAGAGGAGAGAGGTCCCACAGCAAGGAATCATGCGTCATATCACCCACCACTGGAGAATGCCACTTTCAGTTATTTTGGCCCAGCACCCAGACAGAGGAGAGAGGTCCCACAGCAAGGAATCATGCGTCATATCACCCACCACTGGAGAAGGCCACTTTCAGTTATTTCGGACCCAGCACCCAGACAGAGGAGAGAGGTCCCACAGCAAGGAATCATGCGTCATATCAGCCCACCACTGGAGAAGGCCACTTTCAGTTTTTTCGGAACCAGCACCCAGACAGAGGAGAGAGGTCCCACAGCAAGGAATCATGTGTCATATCACCCACCACTGGAGAAGGCCACTTTCAGTTATTTTGGCCCAGCACCCAGACAGAGGAGAGAAGTCCCACAGCAAGGAATCATGCGTCATATCACCCACCACTGGAGAAGGCCACTTTCAGTTATTTCGGACCCAGCACCCAGACAGAGGAGAGAGGTCCCACAGCAAGGAATCATGCGTCATATCACCCACCACTGGAGAAGGCCACTTTCAGTTATTTCGGAACCAGCACCCAGACAGAGGAGAGAGGTCCCACAGCAAGGAATCATGCGTCATATCACCCACCACTGGAGAAGGCCACTTTCAGTTATTTTGGCCCAGCACCCAGACAGAGGAGAGAGGTCCCACAGCAAGGAATCATGCTTCATATCACCCACCCCTGGAGAAGGCCACTTTCAGTTATTTCGAACCAGCACCCAGACAGAAGAGAGAGGTCCCACAGCAAGGAATCATGCGTCATATCACCCACCACTGGAGAAGGCCACTTTTAGTTATTTCGGCCCCAGCACCGAGACAGAGGATACAGGTCACAGAGCACCCAGACAGAGGAGAGAGGTCCCACAGCAAGGAATCATGCGTCATATCACCCAGCATATCGGCCCCAGCACCGAGACAGAGTATACAGGTCACACAGCACCCAGACAGAGGAGAGAGGTCCAACAGCAAGGAATCATGCGTCATATCACCCACCACTGGAGAAGGCCACTTTCAGTTATTTTGGCCCAGCCCCCAGACAGAGGAGAGAGGTCCCACAGCAAGGAATAAGGCGTCATATCACCCACCACTGGAGAAGGCCACTTTCAGTTATTTCGGCCCAGCATCCAGACCGAGGATACAGTTCCCACAGCAAGGAATCATGCGTCATATCACCCACCACTGGAGAAGGCCACTTTCAGTTATTTCGGACCCAGCACCCAGACAGAGGAGAGAGGTCCCACAGCAAGGAATCATGCGTCATATCACCCACCACTGGAGAAGGCCACTTTCAGTTATTTCGGACCCAGCACCCAGACAGAGGAGAGAGGTCCCACAGCAAGGAATAATGCGTCATATCACCCACCCCTGGAGAAGGCCACTTTCAGTTATTTCGGAACCAGCACCCAGACAGAAGAGAGAGGTCCCACAGCAAGGAATCATGCGTCATATCACCCACCACTGGAGAAGGCCACTTTCAGTGATTTCGGCCCCAGCACCGAGACAGAGGATACAGGTCACACAGCAAGGAATCATGCGTTATATCACCCACCACTGGAGAAGGCCACTTTCAGTTATTTTGGCACAGCACCCAGACAGAGGAGAGAGGTCCCACAGCAAGGAATCATGCGTCATATCACCCACCACTGGAGAAGGCCACTTTCAGTTATTTCGGAACCAGCACCCAGACAGAGGAGAGAGGTCTCACAGCAAGGAATTATGCGTCATATCACCCACCACTGGAGAAGGCTACTTTCAGTTATTTTGGCACAGCACCCAGACAGAGGAAAGAGGTCCCACAGCAATGAATCATGCGTCATATCACCCACCACTGGAGAAGGCCACTTTCAGTTATTTCGGACCCAGCACCCAGACAGAGGAGAGAGGTCCCACAGCAAGGAATCATGCGTCATATCACCCACCACTGGAGAAGGCCACTTTCAGTTATTTTGGAACCAGCACCCAGACAGAGGAGAGAGGTCCCACAGCAAGGAATCATGTGTAATATCACCCACCACTGGAGAAGGCCACTTTCAGTTATTTTGGCCCCGCACCCAGACAGAGGAGAAAGGTCCCACAGCAAGGAATCATGCGTCATATCACCCACCACTGGAGAAGGCCAATTTCAGTTATTTTGGTCCAGCACCCAGACAGAGGAGAGAGGTCCCACAGCAAGGAATCATGCGTCATATCACCCACCACTGAAGAAGGCCACTTTCAGTTATTTCGGACCCAGCACCCAGACAGAGGAGAGAGGTCCCACAGCAAGTAATCATGCGTCATATCACCCACCACTGGAGAAGGCCACTTTCAGTTATTTCGGACCCAGCACCCAGACAGAGGAGAGAGGTCCCACAGCAAGGAATAATGCGTCATATCACCCACCCCTGGAGAAGGCCACTTTCAGTTATTTCGGAACCAGCACCCAGACAGAAGAGAGAGGTCCCACAGCAAGGAATCATGCGTCATATCACCCACCACTGGAGAAGGCCACTTTCAGTGATTTCGGCCCCAGCACCGAGACAGAGGATACAGGTCACACAGCAAGGAATCATGCGTTATATCACCCACCACTGGAGAAGGCCACTTTCAGTTATTTCGAACCAGCACCCAGACAGAGGAGAGAGGTCTCACAGCAAGGAATCATGCGTCATATCACCCACCACTGGAGAAGGCCACTTTCAGTTATTTTGGCACAGCACCCAGACAGAGGAAAGAGGTCCCACAGCAAGGAATCATGCGTCATATCACCCACCACTGGAGAAGGCCACTTTCAGTTATTTCGGACCCAGCACCCAGACAGAGGAGAGAGGTCCCACAGCAAGGAATCATGCGTCATATCACCCACCACTGGAGAAGGCCACTTTCAGTTATTTTGGAACCAGCACCCAGACAGAGGAGAGAGGTCCCACAGCAAGGAATCATGTGTAATATCACCCACCACTGGAGAAGGCCACTTTCAGTTATTTTGGCACCGCACCCAGACAGAGGAGAAAGGTCCCACAGCAAGGAATCATGCGTCATATCACCCACCACTGGAGAAGGCCAATTTCAGTTATTTTGGTCCAGCACCCAGACAGAGGAGAGAGGTCCCACAGCAAGGAATCATGCGTCATATCACCCACCACTGAAGAAGGCCACTTTCAGTTATTTCGGACCCAGCACCCAGACAGAGGAGAGAGGTCCCACAGCAAGGAATCATGCGTCATATCACCCACCACTGGAGAAGGCCACTTTCAGTTATTTCGGAACCAGCACCCAGACAGAGGAGAGAGGTCCCACAGCAAGGAATCATGCGTCATATCACCCACCACTGGAGAAGGCCACTTTCAGTTATTTTGGCCAAGCACCCAGACAGAGGAGAGAGGTCCCACAGCAAGGAATCATGCGTCATATCACCCACCCCTGGAGAAGGCCACTTTCAGTTATTTCGAACCAGCACCCAGACAGAAGAGAGAGGTCCCACAGCAAGGAATCATGCGTCATATCACCCACCACTGGAGAAGGCCACTTTCAGTTATTTCGGCCCCAGCACCGAGACAGAGGATACAGGTCACACAGCACCCAGACAGAGGAGAGAGGTCCCACAGCAAGGAATCATGCGTCATATCACCCAGCATATCGGCCCCAGCACCGAGACAGAGTATACAGGTCACACAGCACCCAGACAGAGGAGAGAGGTCCCACAGCAAGGAATCATGCGTCATATCACCCACCACTGGAGAAGGCCACTTTCAGTTATTTTGGCCCAGCACCCAGACAGAGGAGAGAGGTCCCACAGCAAGGAATCATGCGTCATATCACCCACCACTGGAGAAGGCCACTTTCAGTTATTTCGGCCCAGCATCCAGACCGAGGATACAGTTCCCACAGCAAGGAATCATGCGTCATATCACCCACCACTGGAGAAGGCCACTTTCAGTTATTTTGGACCCAGCACCCAGACAGAGGAGAGAGGTCCCACAGCAAGGAATCATGCGTCATATCACCCAGCATATCGGCCCCAGCACTGAGACAGAGTATACAGGTCACACAGCACCCAGACAGAGGAGAGAGGTCCCACAGCAAGGAATCATGCGTCATATCACCCACCACTGGAGAAGGCCACTTTCAGTTATTTTGGCCCAGCACCCAGACAGAGGAGAGAGGTCCCACAGCAAGGAATCATGCGTCATATCACCCACCACTGGAGAAGGCCACTTTCAGTTATTTCGGACCCAGCACCCAGACAGAGGAGAGAGGTCCCACAGCAAGGAATCATGCGTCATATCAGCCCACCACTGGAGAAGGCCACTTTCAGTTATTTTCGGAACCAGCACCCAGACAGAGGAGAGAGGTCCCACAGCAAGGAATCATGTGTCATATCACCCACCACTGGAGAAGGCCACTTTCAGTTATTTTGGCCCAGCACCCAGACAGAGGAGAGAGGTCCCACAGCAAGGAATCATGCGTCATATCACCCACCACTGGAGAAGGCCACTTTCAGTTATTTCGGACCCAGCACCCAGACAGAGGAGAGAGGTCCCACAGCAAGGAATCATGCGTCATATCACCCACCACTGGAGAAGGCCACTTTCAGTTATTTCGGAACCAGCACCCAGACAGAGGAGAGAGGTCCCACAGCAAGGAATCATGCGTCATATCACCCACCACTGGAGAAGGCCACTTTCAGTTATTTTGGCCCAGCACCCAGACAGAGGAGAGAGGTCCCACAGCAAGGAATCATGCTTCATATCACCCACCCCTGGAGAAGGCCACTTTCAGTTATTTCGAACCAGCACCCAGACAGAAGAGAGAGGTCCCACAGCAAGGAATCATGCGTCATATCACCCACCACTGGAGAAGGCCACTTTTAGTTATTTCGGCCCCAGCACCGAGACAGAGGATACAGGTCACAGAGCACCCAGACAGAGGAGAGAGGTCCCACAGCAAGGAATCATGCGTCATATCACCCAGCATATCGGCCCCAGCACCGAGACAGAGTATACAGGTCACACAGCACCCAGACAGAGGAGAGAGGTCCAACAGCAAGGAATCATGCGTCATATCACCCACCACTGGAGAAGGCCACTTTCAGTTATTTTGGCCCAGCACCCAGACAGAGGAGAGAGGTCCCACAGCAAGGAATCAGGCGTCATATCACCCACCACTGGAGAAGGCCACTTTCAGTTATTTCGGCCCAGCATCCAGACCGAGGATACAGTTCCCACAGCAAGGAATCATGCGTCATATCACCCACCACTGGAGAAGGCCACTTTCAGTTATTTCGGACCCAGCACCCAGACAGAGGAGAGAGGTCCCACAGCAAGGAATCATGCGTCATATCACCCACCACTGGAGAAGGCCACTTTCAGTTATTTCGGACCCAGCACCCAGACAGAGGAGAGAGGTCCCACAGCAAGGAATAATGCGTCATATCACCCACCCCTGGAGAAGGCCACTTTCAGTTATTTCGGAACCAGCACCCAGACAGAAGAGAGAGGTCCCACAGCAAGGAATCATGCGTCATATCACCCACCACTGGAGAAGGCCACTTTCAGTGATTTCGGCCCCAGCACCGAGACAGAGGATACAGGTCACACAGCAAGGAATCATGCGTTATATCACCCACCACTGGAGAAGGCCACTTTCAGTTATTTTGGCACAGCACCCAGACAGAGGAGAGAGGTCCCACAGCAAGGAATCATGCGTCATATCACCCACCACTGGAGAAGGCCACTTTCAGTTATTTCGGAACCAGCACCCAGACAGAGGAGAGAGGTCTCACAGCAAGGAATCATGCGTCATATCACCCACCACTGGAGAAGGCCACTTTCAGTTATTTTGGCACAGCACCCAGACAGAGGAAAGAGGTCCCACAGCAAGGAATCATGCGTCATATCACCCACCACTGGAGAAGGCCACTTTCAGTTATTTCGGACCCAGCACCCAGACAGAGGAGAGAGGTCCCACAGCAAGGAATCATGCGTCATATCACCCACCACTGGAGAAGGCCACTTTCAGTTATTTTGGAACCAGCACCCAGACAGAGGAGAGAGGTCCCACAGCAAGGAATCATGTGTAATATCACCCACCACTGGAGAAGGCCACTTTCAGTTATTTTGGCCCCAGCACCCAGACAGAGGAGAAGGTCCCACAGCAAGGAATCATGCGTCATATCACCCACCACTGGAGAAGGCCACTTTCAGTTATTTTGGTCCAGCACCCAGACAGAGGAGAGAGGTCCCACAGCAAGGAATCATGCGTCATATCACCCACCACTGGAGAAGGCCACTTTCAGTTATTTCGGACCCAGCACCCAGACAGAGGAGAGAGGTCCCACAGCAAGGAATCATGCGTCATATCACCCACCACTGGAGAAGGCCACTTTCAGTTATTTCGGACCCAGCACCCAGACAGAGGAGAGAGGTCCCACAGCAAGGAATCATGCGTCATATCACCCACCACTGGAGAAGGCCACTTTCAGTTATTTCGGAACCAGCACCCAGACAGAGGAGAGAGGTCCCACAGCAAGGAATCATGCGTCATATCACCCACCACTGGAGAAGGCCACTTTCAGTTATTTCGGCCCCAGCACCCAGACAGAGGAGAGAGGTCACACAGCAAGGAATCATGCGTCATATCACCCACCACTGGAGAAGGCCACTTTCAGTTATTTCGAACCAGCACCCAGACAGAGGAGAGAGGTCTCACAGCAAGGAATCATGCGTCATATCACCCACCACTGGAGAAGGCCACTTTCAGTTATTTTGGCACAGCACCCAGACAGAGGAAAGAGGTCCCACAGCAAGGAATCATGCGTCATATCACCCACCACTGGAGAAGGCCACTTTCAGTTATTTCGGACCCAGCACCCAGACAGAGGAGAGAGGTCCCACAGCAAGGAATCATGCGTCATATCACCCACCACTGGAGAAGGCCACTTTCAGTTATTTTGGAACCAGCACCCAGACAGAGGAGAGAGGTCCCACAGCAAGGAATCATGTGTAATATCACCCACCACTGGAGAAGGCCACTTTCAGTTATTTTGGCACCGCACCCAGACAGAGGAGAAAGGTCCCACAGCAAGGAATCATGCGTCATATCACCCACCACTGGAGAAGGCCAATTTCAGTTATTTTGGTCCAGCACCCAGACAGAGGAGAGAGGTCCCACAGCAAGGAATCATGCGTCATATCACCCACCACTGAAGAAGGCCACTTTCAGTTATTTCGGACCCAGCACCCAGACAGAGGAGAGAGGTCCCACAGCAAGGAATCATGCGTCATATCACCCACCACTGGAGAAGGCCACTTTCAGTTATTTCGAACCAGCACCCAGACAGAGGAGAGAGGTCCCACAGCAAGGAATCATGCGTCATATCACCCACCACTGGAGAAGGCCACTTTCAGTTATTTTGGCCAAGCACCCAGACAGAGGAGAGAGGTCCCACAGCAAGGAATCATGCGTCATATCACCCACCCCTGGAGAAGGCCACTTTCAGTTATTTCGGAACCAGCACCCAGACAGAAGAGAGAGGTCCCACAGCAAGGAATCATGCGTCATATCACCCACCACTGGAGAAGGCCACTTTCAGTTATTTCGGCCCCAGCACCGAGACAGAGGATACAGGTCACACAGCACCCAGACAGAGGAGAGAGGTCCCACAGCAAGGAATCATGCGTCATATCACCCAGCATATCGGCCCCAGCACCGAGACAGAGTATACAGGTCACACAGCACCCAGACAGAGGAGAGAGGTCCCACAGCAAGGAATCATGCGTCATATCACCCACCACTGGAGAAGGCCACTTTCAGTTATTTTGGCCCAGCACCCAGACAGAGGAGAGAGGTCCCACAGCAAGGAATCATGCGTCATATCACCCACCACTGGAGAAGGCCACTTTCAGTTATTTCGGCCCAGCATCCAGACCGAGGATACAGTTCCCACAGCAAGGAATCATGCGTCATATCACCCACCACTGGAGAAGGCCACTTTCAGTTATTTTGGACCCAGCACCCAGACAGAGGAGAGAGGTCCCACAGCAAGGAATCATGCGTCATATCACCCAGCATATCGGCCCCAGCACTGAGACAGAGTATACAGGTCACACAGCACCCAGACAGAGGAGAGAGGTCCCACAGCAAGGAATCATGCGTCATATCACCCACCACTGGAGAATGCCACTTTCAGTTATTTTGGCCCAGCACCCAGACAGAGGAGAGAGGTCCCACAGCAAGGAATCATGCGTCATATCACCCACCACTGGAGAAGGCCACTTTCAGTTATTTCGGACCCAGCACCCAGACAGAGGAGAGAGGTCCCACAGCAAGGAATCATGCGTCATATCAGCCCACCACTGGAGAAGGCCACTTTCAGTTTTTTCGGAACCAGCACCCAGACAGAGGAGAGAGGTCCCACAGCAAGGAATCATGTGTCATATCACCCACCACTGGAGAAGGCCACTTTCAGTTATTTTGGCCCAGCACCCAGACAGAGGAGAGAAGTCCCACAGCAAGGAATCATGCGTCATATCACCCACCACTGGAGAAGGCCACTTTCAGTTATTTCGGACCCAGCACCCAGACAGAGGAGAGAGGTCCCACAGCAAGGAATCATGCGTCATATCACCCACCACTGGAGAAGGCCACTTTCAGTTATTTCGAACCAGCACCCAGACAGAGGAGAGAGGTCCCACAGCAAGGAATCATGCGTCATATCACCCACCACTGGAGAAGGCCACTTTCAGTTATTTTGGCCCAGCACCCAGACAGAGGAGAGAGGTCCCACAGCAAGGAATCATGCTTCATATCACCCACCCCTGGAGAAGGCCACTTTCAGTTATTTCGAACCAGCACCCAGACAGAAGAGAGAGGTCCCACAGCAAGGAATCATGCGTCATATCACCCACCACTGGAGAAGGCCACTTTTAGTTATTTCGGCCCCAGCACCGAGACAGAGGATACAGGTCACAGAGCACCCAGACAGAGGAGAGAGGTCCCACAGCAAGGAATCATGCGTCATATCACCCAGCATATCGGCCCCAGCACCGAGACAGAGTATACAGGTCACACAGCACCCAGACAGAGGAGAGAGGTCCAACAGCAAGGAATCATGCGTCATATCACCCACCACTGGAGAAGGCCACTTTCAGTTATTTTGGCCCAGCCCCCAGACAGAGGAGAGAGGTCCCACAGCAAGGAATAAGGCGTCATATCACCCACCACTGGAGAAGGCCACTTTCAGTTATTTCGGCCCAGCATCCAGACCGAGGATACAGTTCCCACAGCAAGGAATCATGCGTCATATCACCCACCACTGGAGAAGGCCACTTTCAGTTATTTCGGACCCAGCACCCAGACAGAGGAGAGAGGTCCCACAGCAAGGAATCATGCGTCATATCACCCACCACTGGAGAAGGCCACTTTCAGTTATTTCGGACCCAGCACCCAGACAGAGGAGAGAGGTCCCACAGCAAGGAATAATGCGTCATATCACCCACCCCTGGAGAAGGCCACTTTCAGTTATTTCGGAACCAGCACCCAGACAGAAGAGAGAGGTCCCACAGCAAGGAATCATGCGTCATATCACCCACCACTGGAGAAGGCCACTTTCAGTGATTTCGGCCCCAGCACCGAGACAGAGGATACAGGTCACACAGCAAGGAATCATGCGTTATATCACCCACCACTGGAGAAGGCCACTTTCAGTTATTTTGGCACAGCACCCAGACAGAGGAGAGAGGTCCCACAGCAAGGAATCATGCGTCATATCACCCACCACTGGAGAAGGCCACTTTCAGTTATTTCGAACCAGCACCCAGACAGAGGAGAGAGGTCTCACAGCAAGGAATCATGCGTCATATCACCCACCACTGGAGAAGGCCACTTTCAGTTATTTTGGCACAGCACCCAGACAGAGGAAAGAGGTCCCACAGCAATGAATCATGCGTCATATCACCCACCACTGGAGAAGGCCACTTTCAGTTATTTCGGACCCAGCACCCAGACAGAGGAGAGAGGTCCCACAGCAAGGAATCATGCGTCATATCACCCACCACTGGAGAAGGCCACTTTCAGTTATTTTGGAACCAGCACCCAGACAGAGGAGAGAGGTCCCACAGCAAGGAATCATGTGTAATATCACCCACCACTGGAGAAGGCCACTTTCAGTTATTTTGGCACCGCACCCAGACAGAGGAGAAAGGTCCCACAGCAAGGAATCATGCGTCATATCACCCACCACTGGAGAAGGCCAATTTCAGTTATTTTGGTCCAGCACCCAGACAGAGGAGAGAGGTCCCACAGCAAGGAATCATGCGTCATATCACCCACCACTGAAGAAGGCCACTTTCAGTTATTTCGGACCCAGCACCCAGACAGAGGAGAGAGGTCCCACAGCAAGGAATCATGCGTCATATCACCCACCACTGGAGAAGGCCACTTTCAGTTATTTCGGAACCAGCACCCAGACAGAGGAGAGAGGTCCCACAGCAAGGAATCATGCGTCATATCACCCACCACTGGAGAAGGCCACTTTCAGTTATTTTGGCCAAGCACCCAGACAGAGGAGAGAGGTCCCACAGCAAGGAATCATGCGTCATATCACCCACCCCTGGAGAAGGCCACTTTCAGTTATTTCGAACCAGCACCCAGACAGAAGAGAGAGGTCCCACAGCAAGGAATCATGCGTCATATCACCCACCACTGGAGAAGGCCACTTTCAGTTATTTCGGCCCCAGCACCGAGACAGAGGATACAGGTCACACAGCACCCAGACAGAGGAGAGAGGTCCCACAGCAAGGAATCATGCGTCATATCACCCAGCATATCGGCCCCAGCACCGAGACAGAGTATACAGGTCACACAGCACCCAGACAGAGGAGAGAGGTCCCACAGCAAGGAATCATGCGTCATATCACCCACCACTGGAGAAGGCCACTTTCAGTTATTTTGGCCCAGCACCCAGACAGAGGAGAGAGGTCCCACAGCAAGGAATCATGCGTCATATCACCCACCACTGGAGAAGGCCACTTTCAGTTATTTCGGCCCAGCATCCAGACCGAGGATACAGTTCCCACAGCAAGGAATCATGCGTCATATCACCCACCACTGGAGAAGGCCACTTTCAGTTATTTTGGACCCAGCACCCAGACAGAGGAGAGAGGTCCCACAGCAAGGAATCATGCGTCATATCACCCAGCATATCGGCCCCAGCACTGAGACAGAGTATACAGGTCACACAGCACCCAGACAGAGGAGAGAGGTCCCACAGCAAGGAATCATGCGTCATATCACCCACCACTGGAGAATGCCACTTTCAGTTATTTTGGCCCAGCACCCAGACAGAGGAGAGAGGTCCCACAGCAAGGAATCATGCGTCATATCACCCACCACTGGAGAAGGCCACTTTCAGTTATTTCGGACCCAGCACCCAGACAGAGGAGAGAGGTCCCACAGCAAGGAATCATGCGTCATATCAGCCCACCACTGGAGAAGGCCACTTTCAGTTTTTTTCGAACCAGCACCCAGACAGAGGAGAGAGGTCCCACAGCAAGGAATCATGTGTCATATCACCCACCACTGGAGAAGGCCACTTTCAGTTATTTTGGCCCAGCACCCAGACAGAGGAGAGAGGTCCCACAGCAAGGAATCATGCGTCATATCACCCACCACTGGAGAAGGCCACTTTCAGTTATTTCGGCCCAGCATCCAGACCGAGGATACAGGTCCCACAGCAAGGAATCATGCGTCATATCACCCACCACTGGAGAACGCCACTTTCAGTTATTTCGGACCCAGCACCCAGACAGAGGAGAGAGGTCCCACAGCAAGGAATCATGCGTCATATCACCCACCACTGGAGAAGGCCACTTTCAGTTATTTTGGACCCAGCACCCAGACAGAGGAGAGAGGTCCCACAGCAAGGAATCATGCGTCATATCACCCACCACTGGAGAAGGCCACTTTCAGTTATTTCGGCCCCAGCACCGAGACAGAGGATACAGGTCACAGAGCACCCAGACAGAGGAGAGAGGTCCCACAGCAAGGAATCATGCGTCATATCACCCAGCATATCGGCCCCAGCACCGAGACAGAGTATACAGGTCACACAGCACCCAGACAGAGGAGAGAGGTCCCACAGCAAGGAATCATGCGTCATATCACCCACCACTGGAGAATGCCACTTTCAGTTATTTTGGCCCAGCACCCAGACAGAGGAGAGAGGTCCCACAGCAAGGAATCATGCGTCATATCACCCACCACTGGAGAAGGCCACTTTCAGTTTTTTCGAACCAGCACCCAGACAGAGGAGAGAGGTCCCACAGCAAGGAATCATGCGTCATATCACCCACCACTGGAGAAGGCCACTTTCAGTTATTTTGGACCAGCACCCAGACAGAGGAGAGAAGTCCCACAGCAAGAAATCATGCGTCATATCACCCACCACTGGAGAAGGCCACTTTTAGTTATTTCGGACCACCCAGCACCCAGACAGAGGAGAGAGGTCCCACAGCAAGGAATCATGCGTCATATCACCCACCACTGGAGAAGGCCACTTTCAGTTATTTCGAACCAGCACCCAGACAGAGGAGAGAGGTCCCACAGCAAGGAATCATGCGTCATATCACCCACCACTGGAGAAGGCCACTTTCAGTTATTTTGGCCCAGCACCCAGACAGAGGAGAGAGGTCCCACAGCAAGGAATCATGCGTCATATCACCCACCCCTGGAGAAGGCCACTTTCAGTTATTTCGGAACCAGCACCCAGACAGAAGAGAGAGGTCCCACAGCAAGGAATCATGCGTCATATCACCCACCACTGGAGAAGGCCACTTTCAGTGATTTCGGCCCCAGCACCGAGACAGAGGATACAGGTCACACAGCAAGGAATCATGCGTTATATCACCCACCACTGGAGAAGGCCACTTTCAGTTATTTTGGCACAGCACTCAGACAGAGGAGAGAGGTCCCACAGCAAGGAATCATGCGTCATATCACCCACCACTGGAGAAGGCCACTTTCAGCTATTTCGGAACCAGCACCCAGACAGAGGAGAGAGGTCTCACAGCAAGGAATCATGCGTCATATCACCCACCACTGGAGAAGGCCACTTTCAGTTATTTTGGCACAGCACCCAGACAGAGGAAAGAGGTCCCACAGCAAGGAATCATGCGTCATATCACCCACCACTGGAGAAGGCCACTTTCAGTTATTTCGGACCCAGCACCCAGACAGAGGAGAGAGGTCCCACAGCAAGGAATCATGCGTCATATCACCCACCACTGGAGAAGGCCACTTTCAGTTATTTTGGAACCAGCACCCAGACAGAGGAGAGAGGTCCCACAGCAAGGAATCATGTGTAATATCACCCACCACTGGAGAAGGCCACTTTCAGTTATTTTGGCCCCGCACCCAGACAGAGGAGAAAGGTCCCACAGCAAGGAATCATGCGTCATATCACCCACCACTGGAGAAGGCCAATTTCAGTTATTTTGGTCCAGCACCCAGACAGAGGAGAGAGGTCCCACAGCAAGGAATCATGCGTCATATCACCCACCACTGAAGAAGGCCACTTTCAGTTATTTCGGACCCAGCACCCAGACAGAGGAGAGAGGTCCCACAGCAAGGAATCATGCGTCATATCACCCACCACTGGAGAAGGCCACTTTCAGTTATTTCGAACCAGCACCCAGACAGAGGAGAGAGGTCCCACAGCAAGGAATCATGCGTCATATCACCCACCACTGGAGAAGGCCACTTTCAGTTATTTCGGAACCAGCACCCAGACAGAGGAGAGAGGTCCCACAGCAAGGAATCATGCGTCATATCACCCACCACTGGAGAAGGCCACTTTCAGTTATTTTGGCCAAGCACCCAGACAGAGGAGAGAGGTCCCACAGCAAGGAATCATGCGTCATATCACCCACCCCTGGAGAAGGCCACTTTCAGTTATTTCGAACCAGCACCCAGACAGAAGAGAGAGGTCCCACAGCAAGGAATCATGCGTCATATCACCCACCACTGGAGAAGGCCACTTTCAGTTATTTCGGCCCCAGCACCGAGACAGAGGATACAGGTCACACAGCACCCAGACAGAGGAGAGAGGTCCCACAGCAAGGAATCATGCGTCATATCACCCAGCATATCGGCCCCAGCACCGAGACAGAGTATACAGGTCACACAGCACCCAGACAGAGGAGAGAGGTCCCACAGCAAGGAATCATGCGTCATATCACCCACCACTGGAGAAGGCCACTTTCAGTTATTTTGGCCCAGCACCCAGACAGAGGAGAGAGGTCCCACAGCAAGGAATCATGCGTCATATCACCCACCACTGGAGAAGGCCACTTTCAGTTATTTCGGCCCAGCATCCAGACCGAGGATACAGTTCCCACAGCAAGGAATCATGCGTCATATCACCCACCACTGGAGAAGGCCACTTTCAGTTATTTTGGACCCAGCACCCAGACAGAGGAGAGAGGTCCCACAGCAAGGAATCATGCGTCATATCACCCAGCATATCGGCCCCAGCACTGAGACAGAGTATACAGGTCACACAGCACCCAGACAGAGGAGAGAGGTCCCACAGCAAGGAATCATGCGTCATATCACCCACCACTGGAGAATGCCACTTTCAGTTATTTTGGCCCAGCACCCAGACAGAGGAGAGAGGTCCCACAGCAAGGAATCATGCGTCATATCACCCACCACTGGAGAAGGCCACTTTCAGTTATTTCGGACCCAGCACCCAGACAGAGGAGAGAGGTCCCACAGCAAGGAATCATGCGTCATATCAGCCCACCACTGGAGAAGGCCACTTTCAGTTTTTTCGGAACCAGCACCCAGACAGAGGAGAGAGGTCCCACAGCAAGGAATCATGTGTCATATCACCCACCACTGGAGAAGGCCACTTTCAGTTATTTTGGCCCAGCACCCAGACAGAGGAGAGAAGTCCCACAGCAAGGAATCATGCGTCATATCACCCACCACTGGAGAAGGCCACTTTCAGTTATTTCGGACCCAGCACCCAGACAGAGGAGAGAGGTCCCACAGCAAGGAATCATGCGTCATATCACCCACCACTGGAGAAGGCCACTTTCAGTTATTTCGGAACCAGCACCCAGACAGAGGAGAGAGGTCCCACAGCAAGGAATCATGCGTCATATCACCCACCACTGGAGAAGGCCACTTTCAGTTATTTTGGCCCAGCACCCAGACAGAGGAGAGAGGTCCCACAGCAAGGAATCATGCTTCATATCACCCACCCCTGGAGAAGGCCACTTTCAGTTATTTCGAACCAGCACCCAGACAGAAGAGAGAGGTCCCACAGCAAGGAATCATGCGTCATATCACCCACCACTGGAGAAGGCCACTTTTAGTTATTTCGGCCCCAGCACCGAGACAGAGGATACAGGTCACAGAGCACCCAGACAGAGGAGAGAGGTCCCACAGCAAGGAATCATGCGTCATATCACCCAGCATATCGGCCCCAGCACCGAGACAGAGTATACAGGTCACACAGCACCCAGACAGAGGAGAGAGGTCCAACAGCAAGGAATCATGCGTCATATCACCCACCACTGGAGAAGGCCACTTTCAGTTATTTTGGCCCAGCCCCCAGACAGAGGAGAGAGGTCCCACAGCAAGGAATAAGGCGTCATATCACCCACCACTGGAGAAGGCCACTTTCAGTTATTTCGGCCCAGCATCCAGACCGAGGATACAGTTCCCACAGCAAGGAATCATGCGTCATATCACCCACCACTGGAGAAGGCCACTTTCAGTTATTTCGGACCCAGCACCCAGACAGAGGAGAGGTCCCACAGCAAGGAATCATGCGTCATATCACCCACCACTGGAGAAGGCCACTTTCAGTTATTTCGGACCCAGCACCCAGACAGAGGAGAGAGGTCCCACAGCAAGGAATAATGCGTCATATCACCCACCCCTGGAGAAGGCCACTTTCAGTTATTTCGGAACCAGCACCCAGACAGAAGAGAGAGGTCCCACAGCAAGGAATCATGCGTCATATCACCCACCACTGGAGAAGGCCACTTTCAGTGATTTCGGCCCCAGCACCGAGACAGAGGATACAGGTCACACAGCAAGGAATCATGCGTTATATCACCCACCACTGGAGAAGGCCACTTTCAGTTATTTTGGCACAGCACCCAGACAGAGGAGAGAGGTCCCACAGCAAGGAATCATGCGTCATATCACCCACCACTGGAGAAGGCCACTTTCAGTTATTTCGGAACCAGCACCCAGACAGAGGAGAGAGGTCTCACAGCAAGGAATTATGCGTCATATCACCCACCACTGGAGAAGGCTACTTTCAGTTATTTTGGCACAGCACCCAGACAGAGGAAAGAGGTCCCACAGCAATGAATCATGCGTCATATCACCCACCACTGGAGAAGGCCACTTTCAGTTATTTCGGACCCAGCACCCAGACAGAGGAGAGAGGTCCCACAGCAAGGAATCATGCGTCATATCACCCACCACTGGAGAAGGCCACTTTCAGTTATTTTGGAACCAGCACCCAGACAGAGGAGAGAGGTCCCACAGCAAGGAATCATGTGTAATATCACCCACCACTGGAGAAGGCCACTTTCAGTTATTTTGGCCCCGCACCCAGACAGAGGAGAAAGGTCCCACAGCAAGGAATCATGCGTCATATCACCCACCACTGGAGAAGGCCAATTTCAGTTATTTTGGTCCAGCACCCAGACAGAGGAGAGAGGTCCCACAGCAAGGAATCATGCGTCATATCACCCACCACTGAAGAAGGCCACTTTCAGTTATTTCGGACCCAGCACCCAGACAGAGGAGAGAGGTCCCACAGCAAGTAATCATGCGTCATATCACCCACCACTGGAGAAGGCCACTTTCAGTTATTTCGGACCCAGCACCCAGACAGAGAGAGAGGTCCCACAGCAAGGAATAATGCGTCATATCACCCACCCCTGGAGAAGGCCACTTTCAGTTATTTCGGAACCAGCACCCAGACAGAAGAGAGAGGTCCTACAGCAAGGAATCATGCGTCATATCACCCACCACTGGAGAAGGCCACTTTCAGTGATTTCGGCCCCAGCACCGAGACAGAGGATACAGGTCACACAGCAAGGAATCATGCGTTATATCACCCACCACTGGAGAAGGCCACTTTCAGTTATTTCTGAACCAGCACCCAGACAGAGGAGAGAGGTCTCACAGCAAGGAATCATGCGTCATATCACCCACCACTGGAGAAGGCCACTTTCAGTTATTTTGGCACAGCACCCAGACAGAGGAAAGAGGTCCCACAGCAAGGAATCATGCGTCATATCACCCACCACTGGAGAAGGCCACTTTCAGTTATTTCGGACCCAGCACCCAGACAGAGGAGAGAGGTCCCACAGCAAGGAATCATGCGTCATATCACCCACCACTGGAGAAGGCCACTTTCAGTTATTTTGGAACCAGCACCCAGACAGAGGAGAGAGGTCCCACAGCAAGGAATCATGTGTAATATCACCCACCACTGGAGAAGGCCACTTTCAGTTATTTTGGCACCGCACCCAGACAGAGGAGAAAGGTCCCACAGCAAGGAATCATGCGTCATATCACCCACCACTGGAGAAGGCCAATTTCAGTTATTTTGGTCCAGCACCCAGACAGAGGAGAGAGGTCCCACAGCAAGGAATCATGCGTCATATCACCCACCACTGAAGAAGGCCACTTTCAGTTATTTCGGACCCAGCACCCAGACAGAGGAGAGAGGTCCCACAGCAAGGAATCATGCGTCATATCACCCACCACTGGAGAAGGCCACTTTCAGTTATTTCGGAACCAGCACCCAGACAGAGGAGAGAGGTCCCACAGCAAGGAATCATGCGTCATATCACCCACCACTGGAGAAGGCCACTTTCAGTTATTTTGGCCAAGCACCCAGACAGAGGAGAGAGGTCCCACAGCAAGGAATCATGCGTCATATCACCCACCCCTGGAGAAGGCCAC
This sequence comes from Bufotes viridis, assembly GCA_033119425.1. Classification (NCBI taxonomy): domain Eukaryota; kingdom Metazoa; phylum Chordata; class Amphibia; order Anura; family Bufonidae; genus Bufotes; species Bufotes viridis. Next base: position 121,084,960 of record CM065597.1, on the reverse strand, counting down.
TTTCAGTTATTTCGGAACCAGCACCCAGACAGAAGAGAGAGGTCCCACAGCAAGGAATCATGCGTCATATCACCCACCACTGGAGAAGGCCACTTTCAGTTATTTCGGCCCCAGCACCGAGACAGAGGATACAGGTCACACAGCACCCAGACAGAGGAGAGAGGTCCCACAGCAAGGAATCATGCGTCATATCACCCAGCATATCGGCCCCAGCACCGAGACAGAGTATACAGGTCACACAGCACCCAGACAGAGGAGAGAGGTCCCACAGCAAGGAATCATGCGTCATATCACCCACCACTGGAGAAGGCCACTTTCAGTTATTTTGGCCCAGCACCCAGACAGAGGAGAGAGGTCCCACAGCAAGGAATCATGCGTCATATCACCCACCACTGGAGAAGGCCACTTTCAGTTATTTCGGCCCAGCATCCAGACCGAGGATACAGTTCCCACAGCAAGGAATCATGCGTCATATCACCCACCACTGGAGAAGGCCACTTTCAGTTATTTTGGACCCAGCACCCAGACAGAGGAGAGAGGTCCCACAGCAAGGAATCATGCGTCATATCACCCAGCATATCGGCCCCAGCACTGAGACAGAGTATACAGGTCACACAGCACCCAGACAGAGGAGAGAGGTCCCACAGCAAGGAATCATGCGTCATATCACCCACCACTGGAGAATGCCACTTTCAGTTATTTTGGCCCAGCACCCAGACAGAGGAGAGAGGTCCCACAGCAAGGAATCATGCGTCATATCACCCACCACTGGAGAAGGCCACTTTCAGTTATTTCGGACCCAGCACCCAGACAGAGGAGAGAGGTCCCACAGCAAGGAATCATGCGTCATATCAGCCCACCACTGGAGAAGGCCACTTTCAGTTTTTTCGGAACCAGCACCCAGACAGAGGAGAGAGGTCCCACAGCAAGGAATCATGTGTCATATCACCCACCACTGGAGAAGGCCACTTTCAGTTATTTTGGCCCAGCACCCAGACAGAGGAGAGAGGTCCCACAGCAAGGAATCATGCGTCATATCACCCACCACTGGAGAAGGCCACTTTCAGTTATTTCGGCCCAGCATCCAGACCGAGGATACAGTTCCCACAGCAAGGAATCATGCGTCATATCACCCACCACTGGAGAACGCCACTTTCAGTTATTTCGGACCCAGCACCCAGACAGAGGAGAGAGGTCCCACAGCAAGGAATCATGCGTCATATCACCCACCACTGGAGAAGGCCACTTTCAGTTATTTTGGACCCAGCACCCAGACAGAGGAGAGAGGTCCCACAGCAAGGAATCATGCGTCATATCACCCACCACTGGAGAAGGCCACTTTCAGTTATTTCGGCCCCAGCACCGAGACAGAGGATACAGGTCACAGAGCACCCAGACAGAGGAGAGAGGTCCCACAGCAAGGAATCATGCGTCATATCACCCAGCATATCGGCCCCAGCACCGAGACAGAGTATACAGGTCACACAGCACCCAGACAGAGGAGAGAGGTCCCACAGCAAGGAATCATGCGTCATATCACCCACCACTGGAGAATGCCACTTTCAGTTATTTTGGCCCAGCACCCAGACAGAGGAGAGAGGTCCCACAGCAAGGAATCATGCGTCATATCACCCACCACTGGAGAAGGCCACTTTCAGTTTTTTCGGAACCAGCACCCAGACAGAGGAGAGAGGTCCCACAGCAAGGAATCATGCGTCATATCACCCACCACTGGAGAAGGCCACTTTCAGTTATTTTGGACCAGCACCCAGACAGAGGAGAGAAGTCCCACAGCAAGAAATCATGCGTCATATCACCCACCACTGGAGAAGGCCACTTTCAGTTATTTCGGACCACCCAGCACCCAGACAGAGGAGAGAGGTCCCACAGCAAGGAATCATGCGTCATATCACCCACCACTGGAGAAGGCCACTTTCAGTTATTTCGGAACCAGCACCCAGACAGAGGAGAGAGGTCCCACAGCAAGGAATCATGCGTCATATCACCCACCACTGGAGAAGGCCACTTTCAGTTATTTTGGCCCAGCACCCAGACAGAGGAGAGAGGTCCCACAGCAAGGAATCATGCGTCATATCACCCACCACTGGAGAAGGCCACTTTCAGTTATTTCGGAACCAGCACCCAGACAGAGGAGAGAGGTCCCACAGCAAGGAATCATGCGTCATATCACCCAGCATATCGGCCCCAGCACCGAGACAGAGTATACAGGTCACACAGCACCCAGACAGAGGAGAGAGGTCCCACAGCAAGGAATCATGCGTCATATCACCCACCACTGGAGAAGGCCACTTTCAGTTATTTTGGCACCAGCACCCAGACAGAGGAGAGAGGTCCCACAGCAAGGAATCATGCGTCATATCACCCACCACTGGAGAAGGCCACTTTCAGTTATTTCGACCCAGCACCCAGACAGAGGAGAGAGGTCCCACAGCAAGGAATCATGCGTCATATCACCCACCACTGGAGAAGGCCACTTTCAGTTATTTCGGCCCAGCACCCAGACAGAGGATAGAGGTCCCACAGCAAGGAATCATGCGTCATATCACCCACCACTGGAGAAGGCCACTTTCAGTTATTTCGGACCCAGCACCCAGACAGAGGAGAGGTCCCACAGCAAGGAATCATGCGTCATATCACCCACCACTGGAGAAGGCCACTTTCAGTTATTTTGGACCCAGCACCCAGACAGAGGAGAGAGGTCCCACAGCAAGGAATCATGCGTCATATCACCCACCACTGGAGAAGGCCACTTTCAGTTATTTTGGCCCAGCACCCAGACAGAGGAGAGAGGTCCCACAGCAAGGAATCATGCGTCATATCACCCACCACTGGAGAAGGCCACTTTCAGTTATTTCGGACCCAGCACCCAGACAGAGGAGAGAGGTCCCACAGCAAGGAATCATGCGTCATATCACCCACCACTGGAGAAGGCCACTTTCAGTTATTTCGAACCAGCACCCAGACAGAGGAGAGAGGTCCCACAGCAAGGAATCATGCGTCATATCACCCACCACTGGAGAAGGCCACTTTCAGTTATTTCGGCCCAGCACCCAGACAGAGGAGAGAGGTCCCACAGCAAGGAATCATGCGTCATATCACCCACCACTGGAGAAGGCCACTTTCAGTTATTTCGGCACCAGCACCCAGACAGAGGAGAGAGGTCCCACAGCAAGGAATCATGCGTCATATCACCCACCACTGGAGAAGGCCACTTTCAGTTATTTTGGCCCAGCACCCAGACAGAGGAGAGAGGTCCCACAGCAAGGAATCATGCGTCATATCACCCACCACTGGAGAAGGCCACTTTCAGTTATTTCGGACCCAGCACCCAGACAGAGGAGAGAGGTCCCACAGCAAGGAATCATGCGTCATATCACCCACCACTGGAGAAGGCCACTTTCAGTTATTTCGGCCCCAGCACCGAGACAGAGGATACAGGTCACAGAGCACCCAGACAGAGGAGAGAGGTCCCACAGCAAGGAATCATGCGTCATATCACCCAGCATATCGGCCCCAGCACCGAGACAGAGTATACAGGTCACACAGCACCCAGACAGAGGAGAGAGGTCCCACAGCAAGGAATCATGCGTCATATCACCCACCACTGGAGAAGGCCACTTTCAGTTATTTTGGCCCAGCACCCAGACAGAGGAGACAGGTCCCACAGCAAGGAATCATGCGTCATATCACCCACCACTGGAGAAGGCCACTTTCAGTTATTTCGGACCCAGCACCCAGACAGAGGAGAGAGGTCCCACAGCAAGGAATCATGCGTCATATCACCCACCACTGGAGAAGGCCACTTTCAGTTATTTCGGACCCAGCACCCAGACAGAGGAGAGAGGTCCCACAGCAAGGAATCATGCGTCATATCACCCACCACTGGAGAAGGCCACTTTCAGTTATTTCGGAACCAGCACCCAGACAGAAGAGAGAGGTCCCACAGCAAGGAATCATGTGTCATATCACCCACCACTGGAGAAGGCCACTTTCAGTTATATCGGCCCAGCACCCAGACCGAGGAGAGAGGTCCCACAGCAAGGAATCATGCGTCATATCACCCACCACTGGAGAAGGCCACTTTCAGTTATTTCTGCCCCAGCACCCAGACCGAGGATACAGGTCCCACAGCAAGGAATCATGCGTCATATCACCCACCACTGGAGAAGGCCACTTTCAGTTATTTTGGCCCAGCACCCAGACAGAGAATAGAGGTCCCACAGCAAGGAATCATGCGTCATATCACCCACCACTGGAGAAGGCCACTTTCAGTTATTTCGGACCCAGCACCCAGACAGAGGAGAGAGGTCCCACAGCAAGGAATCATGCTTTATATCACCCACCACTGGAGAAGGCCACTTTCAGTTATTTCGAACCAGCACCCAGACTGAGGAGAGAGGTCCCACAGCAAGGAATCATGCGTCATATCACCCACCACTGGAGAAGGCCACTTTCAGTTATTTCGGCCCCAGCACCGAGACAGAGGATACAGGTCACACAGCAAGGAATCATGCGTTATATCACCCACCACTGGAGAAGGCCACTTTCAGTTATTTCTGCCCCAGCACCCAGACCGAGGATACAGGTCCCACAGCAAGGAATCATGCGTCATATCACCCACCACTGGAGAAGGCCACTTTCAGTTATTTTGGCCCAGCACCCAGACAGAGGAGAGAGGTCCCACAGCAAGGAATCATGCGTCATATCACCCACCACTGGAGAAGGCCACTTTCAGTTATTTCGGCCCCAGCACCGAGACAGAGGTTACAGGTCACACAGCAAGGAATCATGCGTTATATCACCCACCACTGGAGAAGGCCACTTTCAGTTATTTTAGCCCAGCACCCAGACAGAGGAGAGAGGTCCCACAGAAAGGAATCATGCGTCATATCACCCACCACTGGAGAAGGCCACTTTCATTTATTTCGGACCCAGCACCCAGACAGAGGAGAGAGGTCCCACAGCAAGGAATCATGTGTCATATCACCCACCACTGGAGAAGGCCACTTTCAGTTATTTCGGACCCAACACCCAGGCAGAGGAGAGAGGTCCCACAGCAAGGAATCATGCGTCATATCACCCACCCCTGGAGAAGGCCACTTTCAGTTATTTCGGAACCAGCACCCAGACAGAAGAGAGAGGTCCCACAGCAAGGAATCATGCGTCATATCACCCACCACTGGAGAAGGCCACTTTCAGTTATTTCGGCCCCAGCACCCAGAGAGAGGAGAGAGGTCCCACAGCAAGGAATCATGCGTCATATCACCCACCACTGGAGAAGGCCACTTTCAGTTATTTCGGAACCAGCACCCAGACAGAGGAGAGAGGTCCCACAGCAAGGAATCATGCGTCATATCACCCACCACTGGAGAAGGCCACTTTCAGTTATTTCGGCCCCAGCACCCAGACAGAGGATAAAGGTCACACAGCAAGGAATCATGCGTTATATCACGCACCACTGGAGAAGTCCACTTTCAGTTATTTTAGCCCAGCACCCAGACAGAGGAGAGAGGTCCCACAGAAAGGAATCATGCGTCATATCACCCACCACTGGAGAAGGCCTCTTTCAGTTATTTCGGACCCAGCACCCAGACAGAGGAGAGAGGTCCCACAGCAAGGAATCATGCGTTATATCACCCACCACTGGAGAAGGCCACCTTCAGTTATTTCGAACCAGCACCCAGACAGAGGAGAGAGGTCCCACAGCAGGAATCAGGCGTCATATCACCCACCACTGGAGAAGGCCACTTTCAGTTATTTCGGCCCAGCACCCAGACAGAGGAGAGAGGTCCCACAGCAAGGAATCATGCGTCATATCACCAACCACTGGAGAAGGCCACTCAGTTATTTCGGCAACAGCATCCAGAGGAGAGGTTCATTCAACTTTGGGTTGCACTGCAAGATCATGGTAAAGTTAATAAAATGAGGATTCAATAAAGAAGTGCCCCGGAGTACAAGAATACATGGTTGAGGGGGAGGCAGTTATAAATGTCTATTCTGCACAAGGGAGGGACTGGTCCTGTGGGATCCATGCCTGGTTCATTTTTATGAACGTCAGCTTGTTCACGTTAGCTGTAGACAGGCGGCTGCGTTTGTCAGTACTGACGCCCCCTGTCGTGCTGAATACACTTTCAGACAAAAGGCTGGCCACCGGGCAGGCCAGCACCTCCAAGGCATAAAATGCTAACTCTGGCCATGTGGACAATTTGGAGACCCAGAAGTTGAATGGGGCCGAACCATCAGTCAGTACGTGGAGGGGTGTGCAGACGTACTGTTCAACCATGTTAGTGAAATGCTGCCTCCTGCTAACACGTTCCGTATCAGGTGGTGGTGCAGTTAGTGTGGCGTGGAGACAAAACTTTTCCACATTTCTGCCATGCTAACCCTGCCCTCAGAGGAGCTGGCCGTGACACAGCTGCGTTGGCGACCTCTTGCTCCTCCTCTGCCTTCGCCTTGGGCTTCCACCTGTTCCTCTGTGACATTTGGGAATGCTCTAAGGAGCGCGTCTACCAGCGTGCGCTTGTACTCACGCATCTTCCTATCACGCTCCAGTGCAGGAAGTAAGGTGGGCACATTGTCTTTGTACCAGGGATCAAGCAGGGTGGCAACCCAGTAGTCCGCACATGTTAAAATGTGGGCAACTCTGCTGTCGTTGCGCAGGCACTGCAGCATGTAGTCGCTCATGTGTGCCAGGCTCCCCAGAGGTAAGGACAAGCTGTCCTCTGTTTGTGGCGTATCGTCATCATCCTACGTATCCCCCCAGCCACGCACCAGTGATGGGCATGAGCTGTGTCGGGTGCCACCCCGCTGGGAACCTGCTTCTTCCTCATCCTCCTCCACCTCCTCCTCATCCTCCTCGTCCTCCAGTAGTGGGCCCTGGCTGGCCACATTTGTACCTGGCCTCTGCTGTTGCAAAAAACCTCCCACTGAGCCACTTCTAACAGACTGGCCTGAAAGTGCTAAAAATGACCCCTCATCCTCCACCTCCTGGGCCACCTCCTGGGCCACCTCCTCTTCCATCATCGCCCTAAGTGTTTTCTCAAGGAGACATAGAAGTAGTATTGTAACGCTGATAACGGTGTCATCGCCACTGGCCATGTTGGTGGAGTACTCGAAACAGCGCAATAGGGCACACAGGTCTCGCATGGAGGCCCAATCATTGGTGGTGAAGTGGAGCTGTTCCGCAGTGCAACTGACGCGTGCGTGCTGCAGCTGAAACACCACTATGGCCTGCTGCTGCTCGCACAGTCTCTCCAGCATGTGCAAGGTGAAGTTCCACCTGGTGGGCACGTCGCATATGAGGCGGTGAGCGGGAAGGCCGAAGTTCCGCTGTAGCTCAGACAGGCGAGCAGCGGCAGGAAGTGAACACCGGAAGCCCGCACAGACAGGCCGCACTTTATGCAGCAGCTCAGATATGTCGGGGTAGTTGTGAATGAACTTCTGCACCACCAAATTCAGCACATGCGCCAGGCAAGGGATGTGCGTCAAACCGGCTAGTCCCAGAGCTGCGACGATATTTCCCCCATTATTGCACACCACCAGGCCGGGCTTGAGGCCCACCGGCAGAAACCACTCGTCGGTCTGTTGTTCAATACCCCACCACAACTCCTGCGCGGTGTGGGGCCTGTCCCCCAAACATATGAGTTTCAGAATGGCCTGCTGACATTTACCCCGGGCTGTGCTGAAGTTGGTGGTGAAGGTGTGTGGCTGACTGGATGACCTGGTGGAAGCAGAGGAGGAGGAAGCCGAGTAGGAGGAGGAGGCTACAGGAGGCAAAGAATAATGCCCTGCGATCCTTGGCGGCGGAAGGACGTGCGCCAAGGAACTCTCCGCCTGGGGCCCAGCCGCCACTACATTTACCCAGTGTTCAGTTAGGGAGATATAGCGTCCCTGGCCGTACTTACTGATCCACGTATCTGTGGTTAGGTGGACCTTGCCACAGATGGCGTTGTGCAGTGCACACTTGATTTAATCGGATATTTGGTTGTGCAGGGAAGGCACGGCTGTCTTGGAGAAGTAGTGGCGGCTGGGAACAATATACTGTGGGACAGCCATGGACATCAGCTGTTTGAAGCTGTCTGTGTCCACCAGCCTGAATGACAGCATTTCAAAGGCCAGTAGTTTAGAAATGCTGTCATTCAGGCCCAAGGCTCGAGGGTGGCTAGTTGGGGAATTTACGCTTTCTCTCCAAGGTTTGTGAGATGGAGAGCTGAACGCTGCCGTGTGACATGGTGGAGATGCTTGGTGACGCAGGTGGTGGTGTCGGTGGCACATCCTCTGTTTGGTGGGCGGCAGGTGCCAACATTCCTCCCGAGGTGGAGGAAGAGGCCGAGGCAGCAGCAGAAGAGGGAGCAGGGGGAGCCTGAGTGAGTTCCTTGTTTTTAAGGTGTTTACTCCACTGCAGTTCATGCTTTGCATGTAGATGCCTGGTCATGCAGGTTGTGCTAAGGTTCAGAACGTTAATGCCACGCTTCAGGATCTGATGGCACAGCGTGCAAACCACTCGGGTCTTGTCGTCGGCACATTGTTTAAAGAAGTGCCATGCCAGGGAACCCCTTGAAGCTGCCTTTGGGGTGCTCGGTCCCTGGTGGCGGTGGCCAGTAGCAGGCGAACTCTCTTGGCGGCGGCTGGTCTGCTTTTGCCCCCTGCTCCCTCTTTTGCTACGCTGTTGGCTCGGTCTCACCACTGCCTTTTCCTCTGAACTATGAAAGTCTGTGGCACGACCTTCATTCCATGTGGGGTCTAGGACCTCATCGTCCTCTGCATCGTCTTCCACACAGTCTTCCTCCCTGACCTCCTGTTCGGTCTGCACACTGCAGAAAGACGCAGAGGTTGGCACCTGTGTTTCGTCATCATCAGAGACGTGCGGACTCCGATGAGGTGGTATTCCCATGTCCTCATCATCAGGAAACATCAGTGGTTGTGCATCAGTGCATTCTATGTCTTCCACCACTGGGGAAGGGCTAGGTGGATTCCCTTGGGAAACCCTGCCAGCAGAGTCTTCAAACAGCATAAGAGACTGCTGCATAACTTGAGGCTCAGACAGTTTCCCTGATATGCATGGGGGTAATGTGACAGACTGATGGGCTTGGTTTTCATGCGCCACCTGTGCGCTTTCTGCAGAAGACTGGGTGGGAGATAATGTTGTGAACGTGCTGGATCCACTGTCGGCCACCCAATTGACTAGCGCCTGTACCTGCTCAGGCTTTATCATCCTTAGAACGGCATTGGGCCCCACCAAATATCGCTGTAAATTCTGGCGGGTACTGGAACCTGAGGTAGTTGGTGCACTAGGACGTGTGGCTGTGGCAGAATGGCCACGTCCTCTCCCAGCACCAGATGGTACACTAACACCACCACGACCGCGTCCGCCTCCCTTACTAGATGTTTTCCTCATTGTTACCGTTCACCAAGCACCACAATAAGAAAAAAAATATTTGGCCCAATGTATTGATTTCAAATTCAGGCCTTTTTTTACAGGCACCTAACACTATCTGCCTATTTATTTATGTAGCGTATTACACTAATTCAGGCACAGCAGTAAGCACTGATTTAGGGGAATATCTCTTTTAGGGCTAGTATTTAGGCCCTGGGTGAAAGGTATCCTTTTATGGACAGATTTACACTTGGCCTGCAACAGCTCGAACACCAGATTCAGGGTATTGCTATTTTGGCAATTGAATTTCACCCCAGAACAAAATATATGTTTTTGCAGACACTATGAAACTTGGCCAGCCACAGCTGAAAACACTGATTTATGGTATTGCTATTTTGGCAATTGAATTTCACCCCAGAACAAAAAATATGTTTTGGCAGACACTATTATACTTTGCCATCCACAGCTGTGACACCAGATTTATGGTATTGCTATTTTGCCAATTGAATTTCACCCCAGAACAAAATATATGTTTTTGCGGACACTATGAAACTTGGCCAGCCACAGCTGAAACCACTGATTTATGTTATTGCTATTTTGGCAATTGAATTTCACCCCAGAACAAAATATATGTTTTGGCAGACACTATTATACTTTGCCATCCACAGCTGTGACACCAGATTTATGGTATTGCTTTTTTGGCAAATGAATTTCATCCCAGAACAAAATATATGTTTTGGCGGACACTATTATACTTTGCCAGCCACAGCTAAAACCACTGATTTATGGTATTGCTATTTTGGCAATTGAATTGTACCCCAGAACAAAATATACCCTTTTACGGACAGATTAACACTTGGCCTGCAACAGCTGGGACACCAGATTCAGGGTATTGCTCTTTTGGCAATTGAATTTCACCCCAGAACAAAATATACCCTTTTACGGACAGATTAACACTTGGCCTGCAACAGCTGGGACACCAGATTCAGGGTATTGCTATTTTGGCAATTTAAATTCACCCCACAACAAAATACATGTTTTTGCGGACACTATGAAACTTGGCCAGCCACAGCTGAAACCACTGATTTATGGTATTGCTATTTTGGCAATTGAATTTCACCCCAGAACAAAATATATAATTTGCAGGACACTATGAAACTTGGCTAGCCACAGCTGAAACCACTGATTTATGGTATTGCTATTTTGGCAATTGAATTTCACCACAGAAAATAATCTATCCTTTGCCAGACAGCAGACAGTATTATACTTGGCTAGCCAAAGCTGGAACACCAGATTTAGGGGATTGGTATTTGGGTAATTGTATTTAACCCCTTAAGAAAATATAGAAATTGCTATCCTGAGTTTCTAGGGGTGACAATTAGCACAACCAAGCACCTGATGTAGGATATAGCAAAAAAAAAAAACTAGTATTGATGGATTAATGGACTTGGTGGCAGCTTGTTCTGGTGCACCACAAATCACAAAATGGCCGCCGATCACCCCAGAAAATAAGTGACAGAAAAACGCTCTGTGCAGCCTAAAAACCAGTGAGCAAGTAACTAGCAGAAGTTCAATCATTCACAGCTGTAGATCGATCACTTCATTAGTAGTGATGAGCGGCAGGTGCCATATTCGATTTCGACGAAATTCGCGAATATTCGAATGAATATTCGTTTCATATTCGTCGAAATCGAATATTCGTCATTTTTTCTAGTTATCGCGATTAACATGCGATTTAAATAATCGCATATTGCGATTTGTACTTAAGGCTACTTTCCTATTGGTTTCATATCTAGAATTAGCGAGGATGACGAATATGACGAATGTATTCGTCTATTCCTCAAAACGAAGATAACGAAGTATTCTACATGTTCGTTTTAGCAACCTATTCGTCAACCTCGCTAATTCTAGCAATCAAATAGGAAGGTTGACTATAGAGACAGCTGTGTTAAATTCGCTATGCGATTTTTTTTTTAATAAATAGAATACTTATAATAATTTTATCAAGTAATATAATTATTGTATTAAAAAAATAAATAAATCGCATAGCGAATTTAACACAACTGTCTGGTAAGTCAACCTTCCTATTTGATTGCTAGAATTAGCGAATAGTGAAGTTGACGATGACGAGACGAATAGGTAGCTAAAGCGAAGATGTAGAATACTTCGTTATCTTCGTTTTGAGGAATATGACGAATACATTCGTCATATTCGCTATTCGCTAATTCTACCAAGCCAACCATAACTTCCGTGCTCATGGAGCGTCCCCATCACCATGGGAACGTCTCCATATACTAAAATGTACTGTCGGATTTGAGGAATTACGTTGAAATCGCAATGCGATTAATTCAAGTTATATTAATCGCATTGCGATTTCAACTTAGAGCTGGGTTTATAATGGGTCAGCTTGCTAGAATTAACGAAGTTAACGAACGAATATGGAATATAGCAGCACTGCTAAGTTGAATTCGCAATGCGATTAATTTAACTTAAAGTATTCGCATTGCGATTTCAACTTAGCACTGCTAGTGCATAGCTATACTCCATATTCGTTAATTCTAGCCTATGTAAGATAGCAGTGCTAAGTTGTAATCGCAATGCGATTAATATAACTTGAATTAATCGCATTGCGATTTCAACGTAATTCCTCAAATCCGACAGTACATTTTAGTATATGGAGATTCTCCCATGGATGGGGACGCTCCACATGAGCACGGAAGTCGGCAGAAGCGGCAACGGGCACTGACTAGAGCAGCCAGGAAGCCAGGAATCCTCAGGACAGGTAAGAACTACTTTTGGGAAGTAGGAAAGAAAAAAATATAACTAAAAAAAAACAAAAAAAAAACGAATATTCGAAATAGCGAATTTATAGCGCTATATTCGAAATATTCGCGAATTAGCGAAGTGCCGATATTCGCTAAAAAAATTCGCTTTTCGAATATTCGCGCTCAACACTATTCATTAGGTGCTTTTGCTGACTTATTTCTGCCTAATCTCGCCCTCACAGCAGCTGCGTCCTCTCCCTACACTATTCAGAGCAGTGTGACGTGCGGCGCTACGTGACTCCAGCTTAAATAGAGGCTGGGTTACATGCTGCACTTGGCCAATCACAGCCATGCCATTAGTAGGCATGGCTGTGATGGGCTCTTAGGGCAAGAACGCACAACACCATAAAGTACCAAAAAATGTAACTTTATTCAATTAGAAAATAGACTAAAATTGTAAAATATACCATAGGACTGGTGATAGCACCAATATGACACAAACAAGGAAGAAAAATAGGAGAGGACCGCAGTGTCAGCACATGAAGGGTACATACACAAAGTTTATAATAACAAGCAAACAACACTCCAAGGCTTATAAAAAAGGAGACTAGCCTAAGGACAAGGTCCTCTGTAGAGGCAGAACAAAAAGCTAAAGAGTGATGCAAAAATGGTATACCCTCCACAAATGTGTCGATCCTGCGGTCGCCTCCTCCCAACGTCGTTTTGCCTAGACTGGCTTCTTCCGGGGATTATCCTACTGGTTTCACCTTAAAGCCCATCAAAGGACATAAGAAACTCTCTCTTCCAACCCTTATTGAGTGTGACAAATTGCCGGACACAAGGGATGAGATTCCCACACCTGAAGCCGCACAGCATTACCCTCATCTCAGGAACATAGCCAGAGAGATTCCTCCCCTTGATAACCGTGTTGAGATCTTACTCTTGCTAGGTAGAGACATTCTTGAGGCTCATAAGGTCCTTAAACTTCGCAATGGCCCTTTCAACACGCCATATGCCCAGAAACTTACAGTGGGTTGGATCATCGTGGGGGATGTATGTCTGGACAGAACCCGCAGACCCTGCCAAGTACACTCCTTCAGAACTGAAGTATTAATAGGGGGGCAAACTTCTTACTTCAGACAGTGTCCTAACCACTACTATGTGCAAGATATGCCTTCTAAAAACATCAAAAAGCAGCTTAAATCCCAAGGAGCCAGCTGCAGATGAATGTTCCTGGACAGAAGGGCAGCTTATAGAAAGGTCTTCAGGATTTCAATTGGAGCCCTTTTCAAGCCCTTCCCAGCTTTGCAGTCCTCACACAGTTTATCATAATGAATCCTATATCATCACTGACAACAAGCCTTCTGATTTATGTAGTTCTGATGAGATACAGCAGAAACTTGAGCCTTCCAGTCTACTGTTTGACAATGAGTTTAATTCTGTAAAAGAAGTATCATCTGAATGTTCTATAAAGGAGGTTCCTTCAACACAGGAAGAGTTCATTTCAGATACTTTGCAAGAACCTTCAGTTCCATCTGCAGTTGTTGATTGCACTCAAGAGGATCACAGTTCTTCCCAGTCTTCAACAGATGAGCACCTTCATATTGCTCAGCCTTTTCTGAAAACCACAGGGAAAAGTTCACCACCAATGTCCATGACAAATACTGCATGTCAACAACCCAAGTCCGTATGTACAAAGACAGATCCCATTTTAGAAGTGAAAAGCAGACAAGAGCATTGGCGTTCACGATCTATAGACAGAAAGCAATCTACATCTAAATCAGCCTCACAAAATAAGCTCTCTCGCTCTAAGTTGGTGACACAGACAGAGAAGTCACATTCTAAATGTTTGGCAAGATCAAGGAGAACCAAGTCTTGCTCAGCTTCTAATGAAAGCAACAGACAATCTCCTGTAATAAAAAAAGAAGAAATCCACATCTGGGGTGCATATAAGATCACTCAAGAATAAATCAGAAAAGATAGGAAATATTCCTGTGCCATCTGGCGTTTTCAAAGAGCACAACCTTTATAAGTTTCGGTGGAAGCAGGTACAACATCTCACCAGTCAGTTCTGGAAAAGTTGGATAAGAAAGTACCTCTGCCTCTAGCAAGAATGCAGAAGGTGGCAAGAACCAAGGCCTAATTTAAAGGAAGGAGACTTTGTTCTGTTAAGAGACAAACAAGTTGATCGTCTCGACTGGCCTACTGGACTTATTACTAAAGTCGTTTCCAGTTCGGATGGAAAGAACTTCCATGTTGAGATTCCTTCTACCAGAGATGCTCATTATCTTCTAGGACTGTTTCCAGTACCAGCTCTATGGTCTGAACTGAAGACATATCCTTTTTTGGTTTGAATAAATGTTCATTGCATGTTTCCTTTTCAGGTTTATGGACATTATTCATCTGTCTATTCATCAGGTTTATGGACATTATTCATTGTTATTTATACAATTCCATTGTATGTATATACATAGTGGTATCTACCGATACCAGACGCGGAGTGTTCTGTTTCAGTATCTTGCCTTGTGTATTGTTATGCTCCTCTCTTCTCCTCCCCCCTCTGTTTCTGCTTCTAGTTGGTTAAGTCTAGCCACTTCCTGTTTTCCCTGTCATGCATTGCTGTTTGTGTATGCTCTAATTCTGAGGTGATTCTGAGGAAAATCTGAGGTGAATCTGTATATCTCATCTTCTTATCAAGGAGAATATTAGTGGCATAATTCTTTTACCATCTGGATTCCCTGCATATCTTGTAATACAATCTCCGGATTAAAAGACTACTTGATTAACTTCTGGGTGTCTGATGTGTAAACTGTAAGTGGAGGATGTCTGATTCAACAAGTCACCTCACAGATGCGTGATTTGTATAAGGCTGACATTTCGAAACGCCACAGACACTGATGGGGGGGATGTGTGGAGGACACTGATGGGGGGTCTGTGGGGAAAACTGATGGGGGGGATGTGTAAAGGACATTGATGGGGGATGTGTGGATGACACTTAGGGGGGGATGTGTGGATGACACTGATGGGGGGATGTGTGGATGACACTTAGGGAGGATCTAGGGAGGGGTGTGGGGATGTTGGGATGGGAGGTCCTGGAGGGGTGTTTGGGTGGAAGCTCTGGAAGGGGTGGGAGGTCTGATAGGTATGTGGGGGTGGGAGATCTGGGAGGGGGGGGCCCATAAAAATTTTTAGCTATGGGGTGGGTGGGGCATAACATTTTTTGCTGTGGGGCCCAGTCATTTCTAGCTACGCCCCTGGGTGACACCTTCAGGAGATGAGAGCTTGCATTATGGAAGCACTCATCTCCCTACATTCATGTGTATAGGGATACGGATAAACACTGCAGCAGGGCAAGTGAGAAGCATCTCCCTTCCCTGTTCCTCTGGCCAGAAGCCTATGAGAGGCCGGCGCAGGCGGCGCGATTACATCATCGCTCCGCCTGAGCTGTACTGCTCAGGACACAGGCCAGAAGAGGCCTGCATCGCATCGCTGCCATGGAGGTATGTGTTTTGTTTTTTGTTTTGTTTTTCTGTGAGGCGCTGGGCTGCGCTGGGGGGTCATTGCTGGCATAAAGGGGACACTTTGGGGCAATGGCTGGCACATGGGGAACACTATGGGGGCATTGCTGGCATATGGGGGACAATATAGGGGCATTGCCGGCACATGGGGGACACTATTGAGGAATTGCTGGCACATGGGGGACACTATGGGGGCATTGCTGGCACATGGGGGACACTATGGGGGCATTGCTGGCACATGGGGGACACTATGGGGGCATTGCTGGCACATGGGGGACACTATGGGGGCATGGCTGGCACATGGGAGACACTATGGGGGCATTGCTAGCACATGGGAGACACTATGGGGGCATGGCTGGCACATGGGACACACTATAGGGGCATTGCTAGCACATGGGGGACACTATGGGGCATTGCTGGCACATGAGAGACACTATGGGGGCATCTACTGGCACATGGGGGCATCTACTGGGGGCATTGCTGACACATTATGGAGACACTATGGTGTTGGAGGGGAGAAGAATACTATGGCGGTATATTATATAGGCACACTATGGGGGCACTAAGAAGGGGCATTTAATACTGGCACATTCTGGGGGACACTATGGGGGAATCTTATACTGGCACATTATGGGGGCACTATGGGCAAGTGGAGAGGAGCACTATGTCGGCATTTACTAGGGGCATTATATAGGGGTATTTTATACTTGCACACATTATGGGGACATTAGCTCAACTGGCGGCACTGAGGGAGTTTTTTTGCACTGGCACACAGAACGGGAGCACTTTTGAATTAGTGCACATTATTATTTTTATTATTGAAGGTGGCAGGTGATTTGTTAATAAGGTAGGAGGATGATGGAAATGTAGGAATCTAAGATGTCTTTTGTCAAACTACAGAGACAAGAGATGGGTGAAAAATCATCATGGCGGTCTGGTCTGAAAGGAGAAGTTGAGGAAAGAGAAGGTCTGCATCAGAGAAGTTACTGGATGTAAGGTATGTGGTGCTGTATTCTGGATAGCACAGAATATAACATGCATGCAAATATGTGTGCGTGGGGGGGTGCTAAGCAGACAGAAGACAGATCGCCAGGGGTTGGGGGCCTGTTGGGGGTGCTAGAATTCTAACCCAAGCGATAACATGGATGAGGGTCTAGATAGTAAACAGACACCTGACGTGGGGGGGGGGGGGTCGGCTAAGCAGACAAATCGCCGCCGCCGACGGGAGGGGGGGGGGTTGTGCTTGTGCTTTCTACCGCACCGGGTGACACCAGCCCAAGCAACACCACTGGCTCTGGCCTCAGGAAAACGGTACAAAAATTGGTGCCATTTTCCTTAGGCCAGAGCCTGATCCCATTGCACGCCAGACAGGGCCATAGAGCCCGATCACATTGCAGCATTCTGCTACCCACTGTGGGTACTTTATCTTCATCTATACGCTTCCTTTTCTATGTGGCTCAACCAGTTATACTAATATATATATATATATATATATATATATGCCAAAAAAAGTTTTTCTGACTGGTAACCGCTCTTTGAATAAAGCATTGATTTGAATAGCAAAGTGGAGTACAGGAGTCTGAATATTTATTATTACCTGGCCTGGGAACCATCTCCTGCTGCCCATACACTAAACTCTTGGAGTACCATCCAACCTTATATCATATCAGTATATCATGTTTGCTCTACTCGCACCCAGAGCTGCGTTCACACGTCTTATGCTACTACAGGTTCTTTCCAGGCCAATTTTAAGATCTGCATTCAAGTCGCTGTTACATCTATGTTATGCTCCGTTCACAAACAGAGCTGCTGGTTTACCAAATTTCATGCTCTGCTTATACCCAGAGTTGTGTTCACACTTCTACTGCTACACCAGGTTGTATATCCCACTCACCAAAGCTGCTTTCCATGTTTGCTGTCACATTAAGTTAATATTCCGCTCACATCCAAAGCTGCGTCCGCATGTCTGCTTTTACATCTTGTCCTATACTCCATTCACTACTAGAGCTACGTTCACTTGTCTGCGTTTGCATCACGTCAATACTCTGCTCACTTTTAGATTGCATTTATACGTCTGCTTTATACCATGCTTTTCATGCTCTACCCATACTCAGAGCCGCCCATACCACGTGTTTTAGGTAACACTTACATGCAAAGCTGCACTAAAGCTGCATTCACCCATTTGTCGTTGCATCATGTGTTGTACTCTGCTCCCGCTCAAAGCTGCATTCTCCTGTTAATTGCTACGTCATGGTTTTACTCAATAATCTCCCCGGGGCAGTTGGCACCCACCGCTCTGGTTCCTCTCTCCCGACAAACATAACTGCGTTCTTTTAGGCTTACGTTCCTTTCCTCGGTGGTCTGTTACATTCCATAGGCCTACTTTTCTGTTCACTTCAGTAAAAAAATAATAATAATTTTTGTCTTCTTTAATCCTGGTTCATAGTCACTCAGACTGGTCCCCTTTTACTTCTGGTTCGTATTCACTCAGATTGGTCTCCTGCCCCAGTTCACCAAACAGCTCCTCAGCGGAGGTCAGTGGGCCAATAGGAGTAAGTTTCCTGCTATGTTTTCACAAGCTGTTCATTTGTTTGTCATGATAAGAGTCTTCTCTTAGCGAACTTGCAATGCCTCAGGCTCTTGTTTTTCTCCCATCTCTGTTTCAATTTCACGTTTACGTTTTATGGTTTGCGGTGGTTAGTGTTTTATGTATGCCCGTGCTTCGGATTACTAATGTCTATATTTTCAACGCCTGTTGGCAGTTATGTTTCTTAGGCCACCTTCTAGCCAATCCAATCATTGAAGCCGCTGCATATCCCATCAGGTCCGGCTTACGTTTTAATTACTTATCGTCATTGCAACGTCATCCAGATCAGTCTCTCTGCTTCGGGGACCCTATGACTGCTTCGGCCTCTGGCTTCGGGGGCCCTATGACTGATCCGGCCTCATGGCTCCGGGGGCCCCATGACGGTTTTTCATGTTTTGTTTGTTAGGGGTATGACATGGTTGTAGGCTAGTTAGTGTCCCAGGTTTGCTGTTGGAGGGGGTCATGGTTATGCGAGTCCCCAAGGCATTCTGGTGCTGCATGAGTGGTTTATTTAAAAAATAAAATAAAATCACAAGAGGCTCGCACGGGTGGCTCTTTCGCTTATAGGACCTCACGATTGGCACCGACACTTGTAGTTCGCACGGCCATCTGATACTTTTTTCCGCCATAAGAGGCTTGTACGAGTGGCTCTTCACTTATAGGACCTCCCGACTGGCATCGTCATTCGTAGTTCGCACGGTCATCTGATACTAGCTCCTGCCATAAGAGACTCGAACGCATGGATCCTGCCATAAGAGACTCGCACACATGGCTCCTGCCATAAGAGACTCGTACGAGTGGCTACTGCCATAAAAGGCTCACTGGAGTGGCTCTTGGCTTAGAGGATTTCACAATTGACATCAACATTGGTAGTTCATATGGCCATCTGATACTATTTTCCATGGCACACCTTTCAGAAGTTTTCTTTTGTTCATTTATTAGTATTTGCGGTTCATTTCAGCCTCATTTCATTAAGAAGCTTACCACATGTCCTTGTCTTTTTAGGTTGTCGAGTCCCGGTAGATTACTAAACCCGTCGGGTTAAGCCCCAATCTTTTCCCCAGCCGTCCTTAATTCTTAAGGTTCGCATCCTGGCGGCTGTCCAGCCCCATGGGCCCTGGCGGCTGCTTCGCCCCCATGGCTTCAGGGGTCCGACCAATGGTTGTCTGTCCACTTGTGCAGCTATGCTTTTAGTTTTGAATGACTCACATCTTTACCTGCTTGCCAGCTTATGTTATTTAGGTTTCATTTTAGTTAATGTCCGTTATCTCCATTTTCTGTCACGTTTCCCTTCGTCTTTTCAGGTCACTCAGTTGAACTCATGTTGGGGGTCACCTTCCACGTCGATCAGGTTTTGTTTAATTTCACCAGGTCTCATGGTTTAATTTCACCTGCACATTATTCAGGTCACTTATAGTTATAATTTCTTGTTAAAAAAACAAAACAAAAAAAACTCGGCCCCATGGCTTCGGGGGCCCGATGACAGCTTTGGCCCCATCGCTTCGGGGGCCCAATGACAGCTTCGGCCCCATGGCTTCGGGGGCCCGATAACAGCTTCGGCACCATGTCTTCGGGGGCCCGATGACAGCTTCGGCACCATGGCTTCGGGGGCCTGATGACTGTTTTCAGTCCTGCTGGGCTGATTACCTGGTTGGTTGTCCATCTGTGCATCTAAGCTGATTTGGCCCGTATGTATCACATACATACCTGCTTCTCTAATGTCCTAATAATCCATGTTGATCGCTCACTTTACGTTTTTGTCCACAAACTGGTCCGGTTCGCCCTACAGCATCATTGTCATATCTTACGAAGATATTTCGTCTTGCTTTAATTGTTCATGCTTTCGTTCAGGTCCTGCCAGAGGAGCAACAAGTAGAGTAATTCCCTCTAGCATTTTAGTCTCTGATCGTAGTTGATCATATCTGGTCAATCAGGTCCCCGCGCAAAGTATTTGCCTTTTACTACGACCAGGAATTAATTTTCGTCGGTAGCTTCATTGCAATTGCTTCCCTCACTCATGGGAGGGCATAGACAGAATCTTTATGGCTTCGTAGCTTCTTGCCGCACTAACCTCAGACTCACTACAACCACGTTGAATCGGGTTTTGTACAAGGCTAAGCATTCCCTCACGGTAGAAGATTCAGATAGTAGGTCGGTCTTCACGTCTTAGGCGTTAAAACAATTCTCAGGGGTACACAGAAGAACAATGCACGGTCCACGGCTAGCAGATAGCTGTTGTCTGGGGAACTATTCAAGGATTCTCTTCCTATCTACATGGTTCTTTCTGGCCCTCATTCCTGCATAGTCTAGGCAGTCAGGTTTCAGTTCCACGATCTCCTGAGGCTAGGGCATTGACAGCACTAGAACCAAAACTTTACAAGGTTCAGGTGGTTTTTCATGATCCATTTCACAACGTATTCCCAGTCCTCCATTCCGCTTTGGGGCAGTATCCACAATATTGAGCATCATGTCTCCGGCCTTGTCATCCACAAGATGAGTTGTAGGTCTCCTTCTGATCTTGCCTCATACACCACGAATTTTCGTTCAAGATCCCTGATGCCTTGCAGTTGGCTTGGGGATTAGTTTGAACATGCCATTCGAGTTCCTTTTCTACCCTACTTGGCTTGGTTTTTGCCCACTTATAGGCCTACCAACGATCACGGCTTAGGGCACACAACAAGCCATTTAGTCAGGTTAGCTAAGACACACCTAGCTGGGTTAGGTTGTTCCCGTTGTTTCTCTCCCTAGGGCTCTTCGGATATCTCTTGGTTGTAGCCATGACCACAAGTTAGTAAGGCTGATTAGTCAGCCTGCATTTGTGGGAGGGGCGGAGGCTCTTCATCTATGAGCCACAGCCTCACTCACAGGCGTGTGTTCTCAGGTGCCCCACCCTCCCTCCCTCATCTTCTCCTTTCCACAGGTTATGCCCACTTATAGGCCTACCCATGATCATGGCTTAGGGCACACAACAAGCCATTTAGTCGGGTTAGCTAAGACACGCCTAGCTGGGTTAGGTTGTTCCCGTTGTTTCTCTACCTAGGGTTCTACGGATATCTCTTGGCCGTAGCCATGACCACAAATATACATATATACACACACAACGCTCAACTACCTGTAGCAAAAGATTTCTATACTGTAGGAATGACCATAATAATAACACACCCTTCGCACCGCTCACACCAGCGCGCCGACCAATCAGGACACGGTGCTCCACATGCCGCCTGCACCGCCGACACCTGCGCGCCGGCAAGCAGGTCGGAGCACCACCATTTCTGTTCGTCAGTCACAGCACCATTAGCTGTATAGAGAGGAGCCTTTGTCAGCAGTCTGACCTACCAATCACTACCAGCAGTCAGTGTACAGCCACCAGACACAGTGCCAGCAGTGTCAGCCACTAGTCAGTGCCAGCCATCTCAACCATCAGTCAGTGCCACCAGTCTTCCCCACCAGTCAGTGCCACCAGTCTCAGCTACAGCCAACACTCAGTGCCAGCAGTCTCAGCCACAAGCCGCAGCCAGCAGTCTCCACTACAGCCAGCACTCAGTGTCAGCAGTCTCAGCCACAGCCAACACTCAGTGCCAGTAGTCTCAGCCACAAGCCGCAGCCAGCAGTCTCCACTACAGCCAGCACTCAGTGCCAGCAGTCTCAGCCACAGCCAACACTCAGTGCCAGCAGTCTCAGTCACAAGCCGAAGCCAGCAGTCTCAGTCACAGCCATCAGTCAGTGCCAGCAGTCTCAGCCACAAGCCGCAGTCAGCAGTCTCAGCCACAGCCATCAGTCAGTGCCAGCAGTCTCAGCGACAAGCCACAGCCAGAAGTCTAAGCCACAGCCATCAGTCAGTGCCAGCAGTCTCAACCACAGCCACCAGTCAGTGCAAGCAGTCTTAGCCACAGCCACCAGTCTCAGCCACCAGTCAGTGCCAGCAGTCTCAGCCACAAGCTGCAGCCAGCAGTCTCAGCCACATTCAGCACTCAGTGCTAGCAGTCTCAGCCACAAGCCACAGCCAGCAATCTCAGCCACAGCCACCAGTCTTGGCTATGGCCACCAGCCACAGTCACCCGTCTCGGCCGCCAGTCTTAGCCACAGCCACCAGTCTTAGCCACCGGCCATAGCCACCAGTCTCAGCCACAGCCGCCAGTCTCTGCCACAGCTGCCAGTCAGTGTGGTACAAGTTCCCTTGCCATTTAATATAGACTGTTCCTACTAATGTTTATGCATTACTGTTCTAGCACACGTTATTGTAATGGGCTTAATGTCTAGTATATATATAATACAGATAGTAAGTGGGAGATAGTCAGTGTAGGTTAGATAGTGATATAGTGTAGCTGTCTATTCTGCTGTCCATTCATACATGCTATATACATAGTGCTGTATGTATGTATGTATGTATGTATGCTACATACATACATACTGTACATAGTGCTGTGATGTCACAAGTTCACAACAATACTTAGTGCACCAATCACTAATATGTAGTCAGACCTGTTAAAATGTAAATTTGCACATATTGCGCCAAAATATTTGCATCATTAGTGCCGATTTTGCAATTGTGAATATATTGGAGAACTCTATCTGCTTATAAAGCTATTGTAATGTTCTGCCGTGCCCTCCATTTTCTCTAGTCTCAGGAAACTTCTAGCTGCTTGAAAAATGTAGCTATAGTGACCCATGCCTGTATTGCGTGCACATTACGCACACATTACATTGCTGATATTTGCAAACAAGACCATATTCGCGAATTCTCGAATATATGACGAATATGCTACCAAATATTAGTGAAAATATCGCAAATTTGAATATTGCCCCTGTCGCTCATCACTAGTTTATTCACCCGCCTACTGAAGAAACCAGCAAGCAGCAGCAGGACATGGAGCAGAACCTGAACCAGGTGGTGACATCCTTGGATTGCACCCTGTCAAACCACATCCAAGATCCCCTGGAGTACTGGGCAGCCAAACTTGAATTGTAACCGCAAGTGGCTGAGTTTGCTCTGGACAAGCTTTCCTGTCTGGCGAATTGTGTGGCATCAGAGCAGGTGTTTAGTGCGGCGGGGGGTATAGTTAGCCCATAGAACTCGCCTTTTAACACAAAAAGCTTTAGGTAGTTGTTAAAACAGTGATTTTTCTCCCTTCACTGTGTTTCTTCCTCAACACAGTTGTCCCTGACACTGATTACTTGAGCGCTGGTACTAAAAATATATTACTGCTCTCAAGTCTCAAACACACACTCTGTAGTCCTTAAAAGGACTTTTGTGTCTTTGCAAATCTTGTTTCTAATAAAATCTATTAAATTTCGCTTCACACGCTATCTTTCCCTGCCTACGCTCTGCTCTCCCTGATGCTTACTGAGCCGAACACGTGTCATCGGGTGCTATATAGCACCTGATGACGTGTTCTGGCCAGCCAATCAGTATAATGCTAGTAGCTAACATGGCTACGTCACTACACTGAAGGGCATTACTTGCGAAGTTTTAAAAAATTTGATGCCGACTAGTGTTGAGCGAGCATGCTCGGCCGAACTGGTGTTCGACTCGAGCATCGCGATACTCGACACATCGCAGTGTTCAGCCGAATATCGTGTGTGCTCGAGCGCGATGCTCGAGTCTCCTCCCCGAATGTTTGTTGGCTGCTACGCAGCCAATAAATGTGCGGGGAAGTGCCGCCACTCACTGTAATGCTGTAGCCATGTCGGTTACTGGCATTACAGTGATGAATGTAGCTGTCCGGAACGCGTCATCGGGTGCTATATCGCACCCGATGACACGTGGTTCGGCTCAGACAGTCAGGCCGAGCTTCTGTAGCAGAGACAGATAGTGTAGGGAGAGGAATTGTGTTTTTTTTTTTTAGGGACTTTTAAGTGTTCAAACTTTGTTAGAGACTCAACAGTCCTCTTAAGGACTATTGTTTTATCTGGTTGCGAAATATATTAGCACTAAATTGTGTGCAATTATTTGGCTGCTATTGAGAGCAGCGACCTTACCTGCGCTACATCTCCTGTATAATCTTAGCCGCTGGTTACAGCAGCGACATTACCTGCTATGTATTTCCTGTATAACCTTAGCCGCTGGTGACAGCAGAGACATTACCTGTGCTACATCTTCTGTATAACGTTTGCACATCATAAATATCAGTGACATTCGGTTTAATTTTTTTCGCCACTGGTGACAGCAACATTACCTGTGCTATGTCTCTTGTATAATGTTTACACATCATAAATATCGGTTACATTCAGTGTAATTTATTTACGCATACACTTACAAAACCTGCGCTACTGTACGTGTGACATACTTTCAAGAATATATGCCATTTAATATGCTAAGTAAGGGACGGGGAAGTGGCCGTGCTGCTGATGGTGCACCAGAGGCCGTGGGCCTCGGCGCTGTGAAACTGTGCCTGCTGCCAAAGCACAAAAAACACACTCATCCACGATACCTAGCTTCATGTCCCAGTTTGCATGGCGGTGCAGGACACCTCTTTTGAAGTCACACCAGTGCGACCAGGTGGTCAGTTTGATTGCAGTTGATAATGCTTACAGTGGGTTAAGCACCACCCTGTCTTCCACAAAGTCCAGTCTCTGTAGCTAAGAGTCTAGTCAACAGAATCCTCACCCTGGTCCCCTTTCTTCCAAGCATGAAGAGTCTTGGCAAACAAGTGTCCCACACTCGGATATTAAGAGGAGCTCTTTTCATCGCCATTCCTTGATTTGGCCCACCAAGCCCGCTTCAAGAGGGACATCAGGCGATCCTGTGCACTGATTCCCAAACTCTTGAGCATCCACAGTCAGAAAAAGATGAAGGTGCCTTCCACGTGTTGGCCAATCCCGTGTCCAAGACGCAGGCGCTGATGCCTCCAACCCTGCACCTGGACCTTCTCAAACACCATCAGCTAGCACATCCACTTCTGTCTCCCAGCGCAGTGTACAGATACCCCAGGCCTTTGAATGAAAACGCAAATACCCAGCCACCCACCCACAGACCATATCATTAAATGCGCAGCTTTCCAAATTGCTGGCCCTGGAAATGTTGCCATTTAGGCTTGTGGACACAGAAGCTTTCCACAGCCTGATGGTGGTGGCCATCCCTCGTTACTCATTCCCCAGCCGCCACTACTTTTCCCGGGGTGTGCCGTCCCCGCCTTACACCAGCATGTGTCCCGTTATATTACCCGTGCCCTGACCAACACAGTTATTGGGAAGGTCCACTTAACGAATGACACATGGACAAGTGCTTGTGGCCAGGGACACTACATTTCCCTGACGGCACACTGAGTGAACGTTGTGGAGGCCGGGAGCGAGTCGTACCCTGGGATGGCACAGGTGCTACCGAAGCCAAGGATTGGGGGCCCAACTTCCATCAGGATTTCCGCCTACATTAGTGGCTGAAACCCCCCCTTTTCCTCCTTCACTTCCACCTCTGAACTCTCATCTTGCAGCACCAGTCAGCCATTAGTCAGTAGCTGGAAGCAGTGTAGCACTGCAGTGGTAAAGCGGCAACAGGGCGTGCTGAAACTTTTTTGCTTAGGTGACAAACAGCACACCGCCACAGAGCTGTGGCATGGTATAAGGGACCAGACTGAGCTGTAGCTGTCGCCACTCAACCTACAACCAGGCATGGTTGTGTCTGATAATGGCCATAACTTGGTGGCGGCTTTGGAGCTCGGCAAGCTCACACACATACCATGCCTTGCCCAAGTGTTCAACTTAGTGGTTCAGCGGTTTTTCAAAACCTACCCCAATTTGCCTGAGCTACTGGTGAAGGTACACCTCACGTGTGCCCATTTCCAAAAGTCATCTACAGCTGCCGCCGGTCTGGCAATGCAGCAGCAGCGCTTGCAATTGCCAGCTCACTGGCTATTGTGCGACATGAGCACGCGCTGGAACTCCACGTTCCACATGCTGGCAGGTTTATTCCCTCTGTTCAGCTTTGATGGGCATAAGAGGAGGAATAGAATGAGGAGATTGAGAGTCATCCTCCTGATGAGGACAGCAAAGTCTTGTCTGTTGGGACTCTGGAACACATGGCTGATATTATCTTATGCTGCCTTTCCCGTGACTGGTTGTTCACCCTTCTCGACCCCCTCTACAAAGAGAACTTCTCCTCTCTCATTCTCTTGGTGGAGAGGACTAGTAAAATGGTGCAATACCAGAAGGTTCTTGTGGAGAAATTGCTCCAAAAATTTCCATCTATCAATGCTGGCGGCAGAGTAGATAGTTCCTTGGACAACCGATGAGGGGAGACGAGGGGGACATAGAGCAGTTCCAACAGAGGCAGGGCAACACTCTCCAAGGCCTGGGACAGTTTCATGACATGAAGTAGTACATAGCACACTGTGTCAGCGTCCTCAATGATCCCTCTGTGCCTTACAACTATTCGGTGTCCAAGCTGGACACATGGCACGAACTGACGCTCTACACCTTGGAGGTGCTGGTCTGCCCTGCTGCCAGCATTGTATCAGAACGGTTATTTAGTGCTGCTGGTGGCATAATAACTGATAAGCGCATCCGCCTGTCAACTGAAAATGCTGACAGGTTGACTCTTATAAAAATGAAGAAGGCCTGGATTTCTCCTGACTTCTCTACTCCACCAGAGGAAAGCGGCTGAACATAAAGGCACTTTAATTGTGGCTTTTATGGTGTATTGAATACACTGTATTCCCATGCAACCCTTCCACCACAAAAAAGGGTATATGGTTCAATCTTCCTTTTCTCATCCTCCTCCCCCTCCATCATATCAACATGCTTATTAGGCTTCCCTCGCTCCTAATTGTTTAGAGGGTTAGCTCAGCAGCAGACCCTCACCACTAATGTTTTACAGGGTCACCAGCAGGCCCTTGCTCATAATGTTTTAGATGGTCAGATAAGCAGTAGGCCCTCACCCCTAATGTTTTAGATGGTCAGATCAGCAGCAGGCCCTCGCCCATAATGTTTTAGATGGTCATATCAGCAGCAGGCCCTCGCCCATAATGTTTTAGATGGTCACCAGCAGGCTCTTGCTCCTAATGTTTTTGAGGGTCACCAGCAGGCCAACAATCATAATTTTTCAAGGGTGTTATGATGCCCTCCTTTCTGTGTAATAAAGGGTGTATTAGAGTGCCGGTTCCTTGCAATTTTTGGCAGCCCTTTCACTTAGTGCATAGTGAGTGTAGGAGTCCAACTACCTGAACAATTGTACCACAATGTGAATGAGGCCCTCCTGTATGTGATATACAGGTTGTATCAGAGTGCCTCTTCCTTGACATTTTTGGCAGCACTTGCACTTTATATACAAGTAAATATACAGGAAAGAATGTTTCCTAACAATTTTTCCTCGATTTTTTTTCTTCGGTTTTGTGCGTATTATTGTCAGTCTGTAAAAGTGGCGTACTACTCAGACAACATCGTTCCCAGCAGAGACCTGGGAGTCCAAGATGCATCCAGACATCCTCCTCATGCTGTTCTGGAACCATTTCAGTGGTGTTTCCATCAATTTCTGACCTTTTCCGGTGAACCAGACACCCTCCCCTCTTCAGAGCAGGGGGTTCCTAGGTTAATGCTCAGGTTCTCCCATTGACTTCCATTGACTGTAGAGCACCCGAGCATCCCAAGGTGTTCTACTCGAGCACCAGAACACCCAAACACTTTGGTGCTCGATCAATACTAATGGCGACGCTTCAACGAATTTTCCCCAAATTTTTTATTCGATCCGAATTAGTGAAAGAGCTCTCTCCTTTTACACTGTCTGCTGATTCCACATAGATTGCTATAGAATCAGTCCTGTAACACGCTGATACAAGTCAAGGTCCCATGTAAGAGGGGAGAGGATGTCAGTAGTAAGTTTGTGTTGACGTTACTTTTTATGTTTCCCTTCTTCTGATCCGTTAGAAGAATAACCCCCCAAAAATGGATCCTGTCTTTTGAGCATCAGCCTTCACACGGTCAGAGTTTGGTCAGTAATTGATCAATAGTGCTAAGGTCAAAACATACAGTAGTGGATCCAAAACAAAGAAGACAAGTGATTGGAATATTTGCATGCCTTCTGTATTTTGTACCCACTCCAGCTTTTGGCTCCCAAATCATGAGCAAATCCTTATGCAAAATAGAATGCCCAGTAGTCCATGAGATCTTGGATGTCGGGTGGCAGGGTGCAGTCCAAGTATGCCACCACCTGCTGCTTCAGGTCTTCTCCATGTCTTGCTGCTGCTGCTGAAGGGTGGTTTCTTCAGTAGGGGGGTGAAAAAAAATGCTCATTAGAGAGTCCAAACTTAAGTTGATGCTGATGGAACTGGTTTTGCTCTTGCCCCCCACCGACTGCAGCAGCCATGGCAGTGGAAAGTTGGCGCAGAGGGCCCCCTGCACGGACCTTTATGAGGATGGGCGATGGCGCACATAGGCAGCAGCCAACTGACTACATAGGATGTCTCGATAATAGTTGAATTTATCCTTTCTCTCAGCAGGTGGAAACAAGGATCCTATTTTGGAGCAATAGCTAGGGTCTAACATGTCTCTGCCGAATGGTGATAATATGGCTGTCACTACGCAAGCAACCCAGCATGCATCTGGCCATTTGTGCAAGGGACTCGGAGGGACTCCCTGCCTCCATCTCCACCACATACTGCAACGGTGTGTCGGGGTCATCTGCCTGGTCTTCCTCCTTACCCTCTAGCTCTTTCTGATCCTCTTCTGTCTCTTGTGCAGAAAAACACCCTTTATGTAAACATTGCTTGTGCGTGAATGTCCTCCTTCTCCTCCTCCCCCTTCAGTTCAGCCCCCACAGGTCTCAGGTCGTGAGATGTAGGCGCCACTTCTCCTGTCCCCTAGCCAGCCAGATTTATCAGCATCTGCTCCAGGATGTGAAGGAGTGGAATGACATCATTCATCCCATAGTCCTGGCGACTTGCAAACAAAGTGGTCTCCTCAAAGGGCCTGAGCAAACATCAGGTGTTACGCATGAGCTGCCACTGGCTAACGTCGAAGTTACATAGGGGAGTGCTCCTGTCCACCTGCATCATGAAGAATGTCCTTCCTCTGCTCATATTGTCAGTCCAACATGTGGAGGGTGGAGTTCCATAATGTTGTGGAAGGCTATTCTGCCTTTGCAGCTCTAGGAGGGAGTGCTTTGCAGTGTAAGAGTGGTTGAAGTGCATGCACAGTTTTATAGCCATTTTCCAGATGTCTTGCAGTTGGGTGGAAGATTTCAGAAACCCCTTAACAAGCAGACTAAAGACGTGCTCCATGCAATGCACATGGCTCAGGCCTCCTTGGCGCAGTGCTGACACAATGTTCTTTCTGCTGTCGGTGACCATTGTTGGAATTTTAAGTTGGCGAGGAGAGAGCCAGTATTTGATTTACTCTTGAAGGACATGGAGAAGTTCCTCCCTGGTGTGACCCCATTTGCCCAGGCCACCCAGGTGCAGGAGATCATGACACTACCATGCTCTGCACAGGTGGTATGCTGGAGTAGCACTCCAAATTATGCCTGCATTGGAGACTGAGGACAAGGTGGAGGATGAGGAGGTAGAGGAGGACATTAGCGCAGAACTCACAGCTTGAGAATGCAGAGGCGGTAGTGCCACCTCCTGGCCAAGATGCTGGTGTGGCTGGGCAGGAACCACATTTATCCAGTGGGCCGTAAAGGACATATATTTTCCTTAACCGTAGGAACAGCTCCACGCGTCGGCACTGCCGTGAACCTTAGAAGACACTGAAAGGCTCAAGGACTGGCCTGTCTTCTGTTCAACATACATGTGCAGGGTTTATACAGGTTTTTTGAGAAGTAATGATCACTTGGGACTCTCCACCTTGGCTCGGCACAAATCATCAGTTCTCTGAAAGGTGCAGAGTCCACTACATGGAATGAAAGGGTCTGTAGTACCAGCAACTTGGCCAGGAGCATGTTCAGCTTCTGTGCCATTGGACCAGTGCACGAGAAGGAAACAGCTCTCTTCTGCTGAGGTGGTGGAGCCTTGACTTCTGGAGAAGGGGTACGGCCCACTGGGTGATGCAGCAGTTGCTGCGTTAAGCTCTACCACTACATTAGCATTACAGTTTTCCCAGGGTACTTTATGGTGATGCTGCTTGTGTTGACGCAGTGCCAACATTGGCACTCCTAGCCACTCTTCACCTTCTGCCCACAGAATCTACAAATGGCCACGCTGACATCCTCCAGTGGCTTGATGAAAAGTTCCCACACTGCCGAGTAAGGCATTTTCCTTCCACCACTCTGTGCTGACTGCCTGCTGCTGACTCCGCGAACCCATGCACCACTGCTTTCCGGAAAGGTAGGCTCCTGTGTAGAGATGAGCAAACATTTAAAAAAAGTCCGTTGTTCGGGGTTCGGGTGGTGGATTTGATCCCGTGCTGAGCCACGCCCCCTGCACTGATCACATGACAGTGACGTCACGCCAGGTCCTTCGGCTGTGCAACAGTTCGGGTAGGTGGCAGCCGCCCCTTATGGATTCCATATGCGCTATAGTGGAATCCATAACGGGATGCGCGATTAACCACCACCCGAACCCCGAACAACGGACTTTTTTTAAATGTTCGCTCATCTCTACTCCTGTGTAGCAGATGGTCTACCCTGGGCAAGTTTGGCTCCAGACATCACACTGCTGCCACCCTGCTGACTCACGGCGACGCTACCACCCTGCTGGCTCAGCCGCTGCCTCACGCGCAAGCTGCCCCCGTCTTCTGATGATGATAAAGCTCCCTTTTCACCAGGCTCCCATGTGCGATAGGCTACATCATCATCGGCTGCTGTCTGCACATCACTGATGTCACCCTCACCAGTCTCAGGCGCGCTTGCTTGAACGCTTGGAACACCAGCTCCCACACAACTCTAATTATTGCTATTTGCCCGCCTACCAGAGGAAGCAGCAGATCTCTCCTCCAGATCTTGACTGGGCAGCAGCTGCTGACTGTCCTCTAGAAGCTTGCTGAAAAGTGGAGCCGAGCCGACGGCATACAATACTTTTTGAGCAGAAGGAACAGAAAATGAAAAGAGGCTGGTTCAGAACAGGTGGGGGGCTGGGGCACAGAGCTTGTTCCTGGGCCATGCCAACTAAGCTTGCTCCAACCAAGCCAACCAAAGTTGCTCTAATTGACCAATTGTAGATAATTCCAAGTCTCATAGGACTCTAGGTTCTCTTCTTGTTATTTTTTTTAATTAATTTTTGCACTGACACTGACACATGTATAGGTAAAGATGGGAGTGCAGATGGTGATTAACCCCTTTTTCATTCTCTGCCTTCCCATATACATAACATTTTAATTTTTTTATTCTCATAGCTGTATGAGGGCTTGTTTTTTGTGGGGCAAGTTTTACTTTCTAGTTGCACTGTTTAATATTGTGTACAATGTAGTGGAAAGCTACAGATCAGTACTATTATTGCTATACCACATTTATATAGGTATTCTTGTGTTTTAACGTAATAAATTAATACATAAAATAATTTAAATAAAACATTTCATTGCCATATTTTGACCCCATAACTTTCTTATATTTATGTCTAAGGAGTTATGTGAGGTTTACTTTTTTGGGGGGTTGTGACAATTTTTGTTCAGTTCTGTATAAAAAAAATTTGGAAGGTGAAATGACAAAATAATTGCAAATTGTCTATTTTGAAGTTTTTTCCATTACACTTTTTTCCGAGTAAATGTTGTAATATTTTAATATTATGGGTGTTTTCAAATGCAGCAATGCCCATGATGCTTTTTTTCAGTGATTTGAAGTTTTATATTTTACATTTTTTAAAACTTTTTAAAAACTTTTTTTTTTACTTTCTTTTAGGCCCTCAATGGCTTAACATGATGCAATCCTTATAGTGCCAATTCTATATATCAATGGAAATAAAATTCATTGATAGATAAAACATTCAGTATACAGTATTTAAATGTAGTGCTACCACTTGCAGGCCTACATTGGGATATTCATGTGAAAATCATCGGAGCCTCAGCAGGCCCTGGCCTTAACAGGGAATAAATGGCTCCCCTGATTGCCATGCGGGGAAGCCGTTCCAGGCCCAATAGTGCATCACTTCCGGGTTTTGCGATGTCAGATGCATGGTCACATTTGACCACAGCATTTGAGGGGTTAAATGCCTGTGATCAGGCCAACATGGTTATAAGGGAAAATAATAGCATTCTTAATAAAGAATGCTTAGTAAAATGAAGATGAAGGGGTTAAAAATAATAAAACTTAACTTACCTTAGCCACTTGATCTTGTAGTTGCGATCTGTCTTCTGTCCTCAAGCTTCAGCTAACAGCTAAAGGACCTGTGATGACGTTACATCACATGGTCAAATCACATGGTCCCTCACCATGGTAAGATGGACCATGTGATTGGACCATGTGATATGACGTCATCACAGGTCCTTAAGCTGTTAGTTAAAGCATGAAGAGAGATGACAGATCGCAACTACGTGATCAAGTGGCAAAGGTAAGTTAAGTTTTATTACTTTTAACCCCTTCATCTTCATTTTACTAAGCATTCTTTATTAAGAATGCTAATATTTTCCCTTATAACCATGTTATAAGGGAAAATAATAAATTCGCCAGAATACTCTACCCGAAACCGGACTTCAGTGATGAAGTCCGGCTTCGGGTCTGGGTACCAAACATGGCGAGTTTTTACACCAGCGTGCAAAACGCATTACAAATGTTTGCACCCGCGCGGAAAAATCGCGCATAGTCCCGCAACGCACCCGCCTTTTATCCAGGCGTCAAACATGACTCCCTTGTGAAAGAGGCCTAAGACTTCACTTGCTGGCTGCCGCTGCCCAGTATCCCCCCCCCACCTCTCTTTCTCTGTGCGCCAACAATTTTATGCTGCCACTGATCCCCCACTTACCTACTTCTCTATGCGCGCCTCCAATTTTATGCTGAGGTGTGGGGGGCTTCTTTGGTGTGAGACCGAAGTGCTATTGGGACCAGTTCCATCTGTTGGCGCACGTATGGCGGTATGAGGGAGCACTCCATTCCCTCATACCGCTGCACATGCGTATGAGGGAGCGGGGGTGCAATCAGTCTAGTTTTCAGTGAATGCGGAGATGCCACCATGCTGGGGAGGCTTAGGTGTGGTTGGTAGTAAAGGGGTTAGGCTGCAGGGCTGCCGGTCATTAAAGTAAGGAGCCTGCTATAACAGGCTGATATAGGGGAAGCCGCGTAGCCCACCTGCTTCTTGCAGGACTCTCTGATCTGACCTGGCTGGAATCATGTACCCTGCCTTCCAGAACTATGATGGCCCCACTTACTGGCAGCAGCCCCCGTACAAACCCAAAGGCCCTACAGATTTATCCTCCCTAGAAGCGGGCCTATGAAGTCTGCCTTTCCCTTTGACTGCCTGGATAATAAACTACTGGTGGGCTCGGCTGAAGGCCTTGCTCAGCCAGCTAAAGCTGAGCCGCTCTTACACCAAAGAAGTAGGGGTTCAGGTGAACCCCAGTTAGGAAACGACTCTAATCAGTGTTCACAGGGCCCTACACGCTGAAGAGCCACAACGGATGGCCCCTACTGTGCCGTGCCAAAGACCTGGGCATCATGCTGGACTGCGTATTGTCACCCCAGTCCACTTTCCCTGCACTGTAAGGACAAGTCTTATTTTTTATTATAATTAGGGTTGAGCGAACCCGAACTGTATAGTTCGGGTTCGTACCGAATTTTGGGGTGTTCGGGACACGGACCCGAACACGAACATTTACGTAAAAGTTAGGGTTCGGTGTTCGGCAATTTCTATGGCGCTTTTTGAAAGGCTGCAAAGCAGCCAATCAACAAGTGTCATACTACTTGCCCCAATAGGCCATCACAGCCTTACCTACTATTGGCATGGCTGTGATTGGCCAAGTGCAGCATGTGACCCAGCCTCTATTTAAGCTGGAGTCACGTAGCGCCGCCCGTCACTCTGCTCTGATTAGTGAAGGGATAGGATGCAGCTGCTGTGAGGGTGAGATTAGGCAGGGAAGATTTAGCAAAACCACTTAATGAAGTGATCGATCTACAGCTGTAAATCATT
Organism: Bufotes viridis; assembly: GCA_033119425.1. Taxonomy (NCBI): domain Eukaryota; kingdom Metazoa; phylum Chordata; class Amphibia; order Anura; family Bufonidae; genus Bufotes; species Bufotes viridis. Next base: position 121,050,710 of record CM065597.1, on the reverse strand, counting down.
AAACTTCTGTTAGTTCATTGCTCACTGGTGTTTAGGCTGCCCAGAGCGTTTTTCTGTCACTTTTTTCTGGGGAGATCGGCGGCCAATTTGTGATCTTTAGGTGCACCAGCACATGTTTTGAGCTGCCACAAAGTTCAACATACATTTTTGGGCTCAATAGTAGGCTTTTTTTTGCAATATCCTATATCAGGGGTTGTGCTTATTGTCACACCTTGAAACTCAGGATAGAAATTGCTATATTTTATTGAGGGGTGAAATTTAATTTCCAAAATACCAATCCACTAAATCTGGGGTTCCAGCTGTGGCTGTCCAAGTGTAATACTGTCCGTAAAGGTTAGATTTTTTTCTGGGGTGAAATTCAATTGCCAAAATACCAATCCCCTAAATCTGGGGTTCCAGCTGTGGCTGGCCAAGTGTAATACTGTCCGTCAAAGGATAGATTTTTTTCTGGGGTGAAATTCAATTGGCAAAATACCTATCCCCTAAATCTGGTTTTCCATCTGTGGCTGGCTAAGTTTAATACTGTCCGTCAAAGGATATAGTTTTTCTGGGGTGAAATTCAATTGCCAAAATTCGTACTGAATTTTGGGATGTTCGAGACACGGACCCGAACCGAACATTTACATAAAAGTTCGGGTTCGGTGTTCGGCGATTTCTATGGCGCTTTTTGAAAGGCTGCAAAGCAGCCAATCAACAAGCGTCATACTACTTGACCCAAGAGGCCACCACAGACATGCCTACTATTGGCATGGCTGTGATTGGCCAAGTGCAGCATGTGACCCAGGCTCTTGGGTCAAAAGATAGATTTTTTTTCTGTGGTTAAATAAAATCCCTGAAATTGAAATCCTAAACATCTGTGCTTTCCGCTGTTCCTCTCCAAGTGTAAGTCTGTCTCCATATTTGCACAAGCTACTGTGCATCTCCAAGTGTATTTCTGTCCATAAAAGGGTATATTACACTAAGTGTCTAAATACAAGGGCTGAAAGCTAAATCTTCTATATTTACACACGCTACTGTGCATCTCTAAGTGTATTCCTGTTCGTAAAAGGGTATATTACACTCAAGGTCTAAATACCAGTGCTGAAAGCGTAATCCTCTATATTTGCACACGCTACTGTGCATCTCCAAGTGTATTTCTGTCCATAAAAGGGTATATTACACTAAGTGTCTAAATACAAGAGCCGAAAGCTAAATCCTCTACATTTGCACACGCTACTGTGCATCTCCAAGTGTAATTCTGTCCGTAAAAGGATACCTTTCAGCCAGGGCCTAAATACTAGGTCTAAAATTGATATTCCCCTAATTTTGTGGTTTCTGCTGTGCCTGTATTAGTGTAATACAGTACATAAATAGATAGCTAGATAATGTTAGGTGCCTGTAAAAAAAATGGCCTTAATTAGAACTCTATACATTGGGCCAAATAAGTTTTTCCTTATTGTGGTGAATGGTAATAATGAGGAAAACATCTAATAAGGGACGCGGACATGGTCGTGGTGGTCTTAGTGGACCCTCTGGTGCTGGGAGAGGATGTGGCCGTTCTGCCAAAGCTACACGTCCTAGTGATCCAACTACCTCAGGTCCCAGTAGCTGCCAGAATCTACAGCGATATTTGGTCGGGCCTAATGCCGTTCTAAGGATGGTAAGGCCTGAGCAAGTACAGGCGCTAGTCGATTGTGTGGCCGACAGTGGATCCAGCAGGTTCACACTATCTCCAACCCAGTCTTCTGCAGGAAGCACACAGGTGACGCCTGAAAACCAAGCCCATCAGTCTGTCACATCACCTCCATGCATATTAGGGAACCTGTCTGATTCTCAAGTTATGCAGCAGTCTCTTATACTGTTTGAAGACTCTGCTAGCAGGGTTTCCCAAGGGCATCCACCTAGCCATTCCCCAGCGGTAGATGACATAGAATGCACTGATGCACAGCCACTTATTTTTCCTGATGAGGACATGGGAATACCACCTCAGCACGTCTATGATGATGATGAAACACAGGTGCCAACTGCTTTGTCTTTCTGCATTGTGCAGACCGAACAGGAGGTCAGGGAAGAAGACTGTGTGGAAGACGATGCAGGGGACGATGAGGTCCTAGACCCCACATGAAATGAAGGTCGTGCCACTGACTTTTAGAGTTCAGAGGAAGAGGCAGTGGTGAAACTGAGCCAACAGCATGGCAAAAGAGGGAGCAGGGTGCAAAAGCAGAACAGTCGTCGCCAAGAGAGTTTGCCACCGCCACCAGGGACCGAGCACACCAAAGGCAGCTTCAAGGAGTTCCCTGGCATGGCACTTCTTAACACAATGTGCTGATGACAAGACCCGAGTGGTTTGCACGCTGTGCCATCAGAGCCTGAAGCGAGGCATTAACGTTCTGAACCTTAGCACAACCTGCATGACCAGGCATCTACATGCGAGACACGGGCTGCAGTGGATTAAGCACCTTCAAAACCAAGAATGGGCTCAGGCCCTCCTGCTCCCTCTTCTGCTGCCGCCCAGCAAACAGAGGATGTGCCACCAATCACATCACCTCCGTCACCAAGCATCTTCACCATGTCACACAGCAGCGTTCAGCTCTCCATCTCACAAACCTTGAGAGAAAGCGTAAATTCCCCAACTAGCCACCCCCGATCCCTGGCCCTGAATACCAGCATTTCTAAACTACTGGCCTTTGAAATGCTGTCATTCAGGCTGGTGGACACGGACAGCTTCAAACAGCTCATGGCGGTGGCTGTCCCACAGTACGTCGTTCCTAGCCGCCACTACTTCTCCAAGAGAGCCGTGCTTTCCCTGCACAACCAACTATTGGATAAAATCAAGTGTGCACTGTGCAACGCCATCTGTGGCAAGATCCACCTAACCACAGATACGTGGACCAGTAAGCACGGCTAAGGACGCTATATCTCCCTAACTGCACACTGGGTAAATGTAGTGGAGGCTGGGCCCCAGGCGGAGAGCTGTTTGGCGCACGTCCTTCCGCCGCCAAGGATCGCAGCACATCATTCTTTGCCTCCTGTTGCTTCCTTCTAATACTCAGCTTCCTCCTCCTCTTCTTCCACCTGCTCATCCGGTCAGCCACAGACCTTCACCACCAACTTTAGCACAGCCCGGGTAAATGTCAACAGGCCGTTCTGAAACTCATGTGTTTGGGGAACAGGCCACACACCGCGCAGGAGTTGTGGCGGGGTATAGGACAACAGACCGAAGAGTGGTTTCTGCCGGTGAGCCTCAAGCCCGGCCGGGTGATGTGCGATAATGGGCGAAATCTCGTTGCAGCTCTGGGACTAGCCGTTTGACGCACATCTCTTGCCTGGCACATGTGCTGAATTTGGTGGTGCAGAAATTCATTCACAACTACCCCGACATGTCAGAGCTGCTGCATAAAGTGTGGGCCGTCTGTGCCCGCTTCCTGTCTGCGCTACAGCGTAACTTCGGCCTTCCCGCTCACCGCCTCATATGCGACGTGCCCACCAGGTGGAACTCCACCTTGCACATGCTGGAGAGACTGTGCGAGCAGCAGCAGGCCATAGTGGAGTTTCAGCTGCAGCACGCACGGGTGAGTCGCACTGCGGAACAGCACCACTTCACCACCAATGACTGGGCCTCCATGCGAGACCTGTGTGCCCTGTTGCGCTGTTTCGAGTACTCCACCAACATGACCAGTGGCGATGACGCCAAAATCAGCATTACAATACCACTTCTATGTCTCCTTGAGAAAACACTTAGGGTGATAATGGAACAGGATTTGGCCCAGGAGGAGAAGGAAGAGGGGTCATTTCTAACACTTTCAGGCCAGTCTTTTAGGAGTGGCTCAGAGGGAGTTTTTGCAACAGCAGAGGCCAGGTACAAATTTGGCTAGCCAGGGCCCACTACTGGAGGAAGAGGATGAGGAAGAGGATGAGGAGGATGAAGATAAAGCATGTTCACAGTGGGGTCGCACCCAATGCAGCTCGGGCCCATCACTGGTGTGTGGCTGGGGGAAACGGAGGACGATGACGATACGCCTCCCACAGAGGACAGCTTGTCCTTACCTCTGGGCAGCCTGGCACACATGAGCGACTACATGCTGCAGTGCCTGCGCCATGACAGCAGATTTGGCCACATTTTAACGTGTGCTGACTACTGGGTGGGCACCCTGCTGGATTCCCGGTACAAAGACAACGTGCCCACCTTAATTCCCGCACTGGAGCGTGATAGGAAAATGCACAAGTACAAGCGCATGCTGGTAGACACGCTCCAGAGAGCATTCCCAACTGACTCGGGGAACAAGTGGAGGCACAAGGCAAAAGCAGAGGAGGAGCAAGAGGTCACCAACGCAGCTGTGTCACGGCCAGCTCCTCTGAAGGCAGAGTTAGCAGGGACGTGCAGAGACATTTTGAAGGGCAGGGGCTTATGTTAAAAAAAGGGCACGTGACATAATTTGAAAAATTGTTTGTACCACAAAGCTTACTTTTCTAAAAGTCTTACCTTGTTCTCCATTAATTCGTTGATATTGTAATGTATATTCCTTTAAATACAACTTTGTAACTAACAAAATTTCCTATAAAAACAAAATAATCAAATGTGGGGTGGCTGACATGTGGCCTTATGTATGTGGGCAGGCAGTGTGACATCATGTGAGGCAGACAGTGTGGCCTTATGTATGTGGCCATAATCAAATGTGGGGTGGCTGACAGTGTGGCCTTATGTATGTGGGCAGGCAGTGTGACATCATGTGAGGCAGATGTCTGCCTCACATGATGTCACACTGCCTGCCCACATACATAAGGCCACATGTCAGCCACCCCAGATTTGATTATGGCCACATACATAAGGCCAAACTGTCTGCCTCACATGATGTCACACTGCCTGCCCACATACATAAGGCCACATGTCAGCCACCCCACATTTGATTATGGCCACATACATAAGGCCACACTGTCTGCCTCACATGATGTCAAACTGCCTGCCCACATACATAAGGCCACATGTCAGCCACCCCACATTTGATTATGATTGACCACATACATAATGCATAAATGCAACACTCACTGTCAGTGTCTGCCTCTGCCCAGTGCCCCCACAGACATGACGTCACAGTTCACACTGCCTGCCAGTGCCCACATACAATGCTGGGCCGGAATGGCACTGACAGGTGGCGGTGCGGGTGCGGTGTAGTCGGACAGTGCAGTGCAGGTCTCACCCAGGCAGCAGGCTCTTCACACCAGACTGGACTCATGGTGGCGTGGGGTGGACTGGATCTGGGCCTGGGCCTGGGGTAGATTGACCGGCGCCCGGTGGTGAGTGACTGAGCAAAGCAGCAGTCGGCAGTCGCACAGTGCACTGCAGGCAGCTCTTCTCTGCTCTAGCCACGTCACGTGATTCGCTGCTGAATAGTGTTGCGCCGCACGGGCCTGACAATAAAAAAAAAAGGGCATTAAAGGGACAGGGGCAGAAGGGGGCAGGGGCTCAAGCCCCCTTTTAGCCCTATTGTGCACGTCCCTGAGAGTTAGCATGGCCAAGATGTGGAAAAGTTTTGTCACTGCGCCACAGCTAACTGCACCACCAGCTGATATAGAACGTGTTAGCAGGAGGCAGCATTTCAACAACATGGTGTAACAGTACGTGTGCACACGCCTCCACGTACTGACTGATGGTTCGGCCCCATTCAACTTCTGGGTCTCCAAATTGTACGTGTATGTACCACGTCATTACAGACAAATGCAGCCACCTATCCACAGCCAACGTGGACAAGCTGACGTTCATAAAAATGAACCAGGCATGGATCCCACAGGACCTGTCCATCCTTAGTGCAGAATAGACACTTATAACTGCCTCGCTCTCAACCATACATTCTTGTATTCCAGGGCACTTCTTCATCGAATCCTCTTTTTTTAATTGTACCATTATTTTGGGGGCAACAGCAAGTTGAATGAACCTCTCCTCTGTCTGTGTGCTGGGGCCTACATTTAAGCTAATCGCCTGCTGCTTTGTTGCGTGACATTAACCTCTTTTTGCTTTCAAATGACCTCTCCTCTGTCAGGGTGTCAGGGGTCTAAAATTCTGTTAATCCTCTGCTGCTTTGGCGGGTGACATGAAGCCTGATTTTCTGCTATGGGACCTCGCTCCTCTGTCTGGGTGCTGGGGCCTAAATAACTGAAAGTTGCCTGTTCCATTGGTGGGTAATATGATCCCTGTTTGGCTGCTATGGGACCTATCACCTCTGTCTGGGTGATGGGGCTTAAATAACTGGAAGTGGCCTGTTCCATTGGTGGGTAACATGATGCCTGTTTTGCTGCTATGGGACCTCTCTCCTCTGTCTGGATTCTGGGGCTTAAATAACTGGAATTGGCCTGTTCCATTAGTGGGTAACATGATGCCTGTTTTGCTTTTATGGGATCTCTCTACTCTGTTTGGGTGCTGGGGCTTAAATTACTGAAAGTGGCCTGTTCATTGTTGGGTAACTTGATGCCTGTTTTGCTGCTATGGGACCTCTCTCCTCTGTCTGGGTGCTGGGGCCTAAATAACTAAAAGTGGCCTTCTCCATTGGTGGGTGACATGATGCCTCTTTTGCTGCTATGGGACCATTCTTCTCTGTCTGGGTGCCAGGGGCCTACATTTCAGATAATTGCCTGTTGCTCTGGTGGGTGGCGTTATCCTCTTTTTGCTGTCGAATGACCTTTCCTCTCTGTCTGGGTGTCAGGGGCCTATATTTCGTTTAATTGCTTGATATCTTGGTGGGAGACATTAAACTCTTTTTACTGTCAAATAACTGCCCCATTGTGTGGGTGTCAGGGGCCTATATGTTGTTTAATCATTTGTTGTCTTGGTGGGAGACATTAAACTCTTTTTACTGTCAAATGACCGCCCCATTGCCGTGGGTGTCAGGGGCCTATATATCATTTACTTGCTTGCTGTCTTCGTGGGAGACATTTAACTCTTTTACTGTCAAATGACTGCCCCACTGTGTGGGTGTCAGGGGCCTATATTTTGTTTAAACGCTTGCTGTCTTGGTGAGAGATATTAAACTCTTTTTACTGTCAAATGACCTCTCTTCTGTCTGGGTGTCAGGGGCCTAATTAAATGATAATGGCCTGTTCCATTGCAGGTTGACCTAAGGCCTGTGTTGCTGTTGCGGGACCGCTCTCCTCTTTGCGGGTGCCATGGTCCTCCTGAATTAGTAAATGAGGCCTGTGGCACTGTTTGGTGACATTAATACTGTCTTGGCAAGATTTTAACTCTCCTCTTTGCGGGTGCCATGGGTCCGAATCTGTGAATGTGGCCTGTGGCATTGCTGTGTGAAATCAATACTGTCTTGGCGTGATTTTAACTCTCCTCTTGAATGTTTGAATAAGGCCTGTGGCTCTGCAGGCAGACATGATTCCTTCTTGGCTGTGATGACAACTTCAACTCCCATGTATGGTTGCCATTGGCCTGAGTCTGTGAGTGAGGCCTGTGACACTGCTGGCAGACATGAATCCTTATTGGCTGTGATGAGAACTTCAACTCCCATAGCATTCCCACCTGACGCCACCGCAACCTCCTATTCCACCTCCTCCTCCAAGTTGCCAATTGATATTGGTTAATTTTTATTTATTTTATTTTAATTCATTTCCCTATCCACATCTGTTTGCAGGGGATTTACCTACATGTTGCTGCCTTTTGCAGCCCTCTATCCCTTTCCTGGGCTATTTTACAGCCTTTTTAGTGCCCAAATGTTCGGGTCCCCATTGACTTCAATGGGGTTCAGGTTCGGGGTCAAGTTCGGGTCGATTTCGGATCCCAAACCTGAACATTTTCGTGAAGTTCGGCCGAACTTCTCGAACCTGAACATCCAGGTGTTCGCTCAACTCTAATTATAATTTGTATTTTACATTTGGCAACTAAACAATTAATTTGGCTCCTAACTAACCTCTGATTAGTGAAGGGATAGGATGCAGCTGCTGTGAGGGTGAGATTAGGCAGGGAAGATTTAGCAAAACCACTTAATGAAGTGATCGATCTACAGCTGTAAATCATTAAACTTCTGTTAGTTCATTGCTCACTGGTGTTTAGGCTGCCCAGAGCGTTTTTCTGTCACTTTTTTCTGGGGAGATCGGCGGCCAATTTGTGATCTTTAGGTGCACCAGCACATGTTTTGAGCTGCCACAAAGTTCAACATACATTTTTGGGCTCAATAGTAGGCTTTTTTTTGCAATATCCTATATCAGGGGTTGTGCTTATTGTCACACCTTGAAACTCAGGATAGAAATTGCTATATTTTATTGAGGGGTGAAATTTAATTTCCAAAATACCAATCCACTAAATCTGGGGTTCCAGCTGTGGCTGTCCAAGTGTAATACTGTCCGTAAAAGGTTAGATTTTTTTCTGGGGTGAAATTCAATTGCCAAAATACCAATCCCCTAAATCTGGGGTTCCAGCTGTGGCTGGCCAAGTGTAATACTGTCCGTCAAAGGATAGATTTTTTTCTGGGGTGAAATTCAATTGGCAAAATACCTATCCCCTAAATCTGGTTTTCCATCTGTGGCTGGCTAAGTTTAATACTGTCCGTCAAAGGATATAGTTTTTTCTGGGGTGAAATTCAATTGCCAAAATTCGTACTGAATTTTGGGATGTTCGGGACACGGACCCGAACCGGAACATTTACATAAAAGTTTGGGTTCGGTGTTCGGCGATTTCTATGGCGCTTTTTGAAAGGCTGCAAAGCAGCCAATCAACAAGCGTCATACTACTTGACCCAAGAGGCCACCACAGACATGCCTACTATTGGCATGGCTGTGATTGGCCAAGTGCAGCATGTGACCCAGGCTCTTGGGTCAAAAGATAGATTTTTTTCTGTGGTTAAATAAAATCCCTGAAATTGAAATCCTAAACATCTGTGCTTTCCGCTGTTCCTCTCCAAGTGTAAGTCTGTCTCCATATTTGCACAAGCTACTGTGCATCTCCAAGTGTATTTCTGTCCATAAAAGGGTATATTACACTAAGTGTCTAAATACAAGGGCTGAAAGCTAAATCTTCTATATTTACACACGCTACTGTGCATCTCTAAGTGTATTCCTGTTCGTAAAAGGGTATATTACACTCAAGGTCTAAATACCAGTGCTGAAAGCGTAATCCTCTATATTTGCACACGCTACTGTGCATCTCCAAGTGTATTTCTGTCCATAAAAGGGTATATTACACTAAGTGTCTAAATACAAGAGCCGAAAGCTAAATCCTCTACATTTGCACACGCTACTGTGCATCTCCAAGTGTAATTCTGTCCGTAAAAGGATACCTTTCAGCCAGGGCCTAAATACTAGGTCTAAAATTGATATTCCCCTAATTTTGTGGTTTCTGCTGTGCCTGTATTAGTGTAATACAGTACATAAATAGATAGCTAGATAATGTTAGGTGCCTGTAAAAAAAATGGCCTTAATTAGAACTCTATACATTGGGCCAAATAAGTTTTTCCTTATTGTGGTGAATGGTAATAATGAGGAAAACATCTAATAAGGGACGCGGACATGGTCGTGGTGGTCTTAGTGGACCCTCTGGTGCTGGGAGAGGATGTGGCCGTTCTGCCAAAGCTACACGTCCTAGTGATCCAACTACCTCAGGTCCCAGTAGCTGCCAGAATCTACAGCGATATTTGGTCGGGCCTAATGCCGTTCTAAGGATGGTAAGGCCTGAGCAAGTACAGGCGCTAGTCGATTGTGTGGCCGACAGTGGATCCAGCAGGTTCACACTATCTCCAACCCAGTCTTCTGCAGAAAGCGCACAGGTGACGCCTGAAAACCAAGCCCATCAGTCTGTCACATCACCTCCATGCATATTAGGGAACCTGTCTGATTCTCAAGTTATGCAGCAGTCTCTTATACTGTTTGAAGACTCTGCTAGCAGGGTTTCCCAAGGGCATCCACCTAGCCTTTCCCCAGCGGTAGATGACATAGAATGCACTGATGCACAGCCACTTATTTTTCCTGATGAGGACATGGGAATACCACCTCAGCACGTCTATGATGATGATGAAACACAGGTGCCAACTGCTTTGTCTTTCTGCATTGTGCAGACCGAACAGGAGGTCAGGGAAGAAGACTGTGTGGAAGACGATGCAGGGGACGATGAGGTCCTAGACCCCACATGAAATGAAGGTCGTGCCACTGACTTTTAGAGTTCAGAGGAAGAGGCAGTGGTGAAACTGAGCCAACAGCATGGCAAAAGAGGGAGCAGGGTGCAAAAGCAGAACAGTCGTCGCCAAGAGAGTTTGCCACCGCCACCAGGGACCGAGCACACCAAAGGCAGCTTCAAGGAGTTCCCTGGCATGGCACTTCTTAACACAATGTGCTGATGACAAGACCCGAGTGGTTTGCACGCTGTGCCATCAGAGCCTGAAGCGAGGCATTAACGTTCTGAACCTTAGCACAACCTGCATGACCAGGCATCTACATGCGAGACACGGGCTGCAGTGGATTAAGCACCTTCAAAACCAAGAATGGGCTCAGGCCCTCCTGCTCCCTCTTCTGCTGCCGCCCAGCAAACAGAGGATGTGCCACCAATCACATCACCTCCGTCACCAAGCATCTTCACCATGTCACACAGCAGCGTTCAGCTCTCCATCTCACAAACCTTGAGAGAAAGCGTAAATTCCCCAACTAGCCACCCCCGATCCCTGGCCCTGAATACCAGCATTTCTAAACTACTGGCCTTTGAAATGCTGTCATTCAGGCTGGTGGACACGGACAGCTTCAAACAGCTCATGGCGGTGGCTGTCCCACAGTACGTCGTTCCTAGCCGCCACTACTTCTCCAAGAGAGCCGTGCTTTCCCTGCACAACCAACTATTGGATAAAATCAAGTGTGCACTGTGCAACGCCATCTGTGGCAAGATCCACCTAACCACAGATACGTGGACCAGTAAGCACGGCTAAGGACGCTATATCTCCCTAACTGCACACTGGGTAAATGTAGTGGAGGCTGGGCCCCAGGCGGAGAGCTGTTTGGCGCACGTCCTTCCGCCGCCAAGGATCGCAGCACATCATTCTTTGCCTCCTGTTGCTTCCTTCTAATACTCAGCTTCCTCCTCCTCTTCTTCCACCTGCTCATCCGGTCAGCCACAGACCTTCACCACCAACTTTAGCACAGCCCGGGTAAATGTCAACAGGCCGTTCTGAAACTCATGTGTTTGGGGAACAGGCCACACACCGCGCAGGAGTTGTGGCGGGGTATAGGACAACAGACCGAAGAGTGGTTTCTGCCGGTGAGCCTCAAGCCCGGCCGGGTGATGTGCGATAATGGGCGAAATCTCGTTGCAGCTCTGGGACTAGCCGTTTGACGCACATCTCTTGCCTGGCACATGTGCTGAATTTGGTGGTGCAGAAATTCATTCACAACTACCCCGACATGTCAGAGCTGCTGCATAAAGTGTGGGCCGTCTGTGCCCGCTTCCTGTCTGCGCTACAGCGTAACTTCGGCCTTCCCGCTCACCGCCTCATATGCGACGTGCCCACCAGGTGGAACTCCACCTTGCACATGCTGGAGAGACTGTGCGAGCAGCAGCAGGCCATAGTGGAGTTTCAGCTGCAGCACGCACGGGTGAGTCGCACTGCGGAACAGCACCACTTCACCACCAATGACTGGGCCTCCATGCGAGACCTGTGTGCCCTGTTGCGCTGTTTCGAGTACTCCACCAACATGACCAGTGGCGATGACGCCAAAATCAGCATTACAATACCACTTCTATGTCTCCTTGAGAAAACACTTAGGGTGATAATGGAACAGGATTTGGCCCAGGAGGAGAAGGAAGAGGGGTCATTTCTAACACTTTCAGGCCAGTCTTTTAGGAGTGGCTCAGAGGGAGTTTTTTGCAACAGCAGAGGCCAGGTACAAATTTGGCTAGCCAGGGCCCACTACTGGAGGAAGAGGATGAGGAAGAGGATGAGGAGGATGAAGATAAAGCATGTTCACAGTGGTGTCGCACCCAATGCAGCTAGGGCCCATCACTGGTGTGTGGCTGGGGGGAAACGGAGGACGATGACGATACGCCTCCCACAGAGGACAGCTTGTCCTTACCTCTGGGCAGCCTGGCACACATGAGCGACTACATGCTGCAGTGCCTGCGCCATGACAGCAGATTTGGCCACATTTTAACGTGTGCTGACTACTGGGTGGGCACCCTGCTGGATTCCCGGTACAAAGACAACGTGCCCACCTTAATTCCCGCACTGGAGCGTGATAGGAAAATGCACAAGTACAAGCGCATGCTGGTAGACACGCTCCAGAGAGCATTCCCAACTGACTCGGGGGAACAAGTGGAGGCACAAGGCAAAAGCAGAGGAGGAGCAAGAGGTCACCAACGCAGCTGTGTCACGGCCAGCTCCTCTGAAGGCAGAGTTAGCAGGGACGTGCAGAGACATTTTGAAGGGCAGGGGCTTATGTTAAAAAAAGGGCACGTGACATAATTTGAAAAATTGTTTGTACCACAAAGCTTACTTTTCTAAAAGTCTTACCTTGTTCTCCATTAATTCGTTGATATTGTAATGTATATTCCTTTAAATACAACTTTGTAACTAACAAAATTTCCTATAAAAACAAAATAATCAAATGTGGGGTGGCTGACATGTGGCCTTATGTATGTGGGCAGGCAGTGTGACATCATGTGAGGCAGACAGTGTGGCCTTATGTATGTGGCCATAATCAAATGTGGGGTGGCTGACAGTGTGGCCTTATGTATGTGGGCAGGCAGTGTGACATCATGTGAGGCAGATGTCTGCCTCACATGATGTCACACTGCCTGCCCACATACATAAGGCCACATGTCAGCCACCCCAGATTTGATTATGGCCACATACATAAGGCCAAACTGTCTGCCTCACATGATGTCACACTGCCTGCCCACATACATAAGGCCACATGTCAGCCACCCCACATTTGATTATGGCCACATACATAAGGCCACACTGTCTGCCTCACATGATGTCAAACTGCCTGCCCACATACATAAGGCCACATGTCAGCCACCCCACATTTGATTATGATTGACCACATACATAATGCATAAATGCAACACTCACTGTCAGTGTCTGCCTCTGCCCAGTGCCCCCACAGACATGACGTCACAGTTCACACTGCCTGCCAGTGCCCACATACAATGCTGGGCCGGAATGGCACTGACAGGTGGCGGTGCGGGTGCGGTGTAGTCGGACAGTGCAGTGCAGGTCTCACCCAGGCAGCAGGCTCTTCACACCAGACTGGACTCATGGTGGCGTGGGGTGGACTGGATCTGGGCCTGGGCCTGGGGTAGATTGACCGGCGCCCGGTGGTGAGTGACTGAGCAAAGCAGCAGTCGGCAGTCGCACAGTGCACTGCAGGCAGCTCTTCTCTGCTCTAGCCACGTCACGTGATTCGCTGCTGAATAGTGTTGCGCCGCACGGGCCCGGATGTTTTCGGCGGTTTCAGCGCATTTTTAAAAAAAAGTGCTGCTGCTTGCCTGACAATAAAAAAAAAGGGCATTAAAGGGACAGGGGCAGAAGGGGGCAGGGGCTCAAGCCCCCTTTTAGCCCTATGTGTGCACGTCCCTGAGAGTTAGCATGGCCAAGATGTGGAAAAGTTTTGTCACTGCGCCACAGCTAACTGCACCACCAGCTGATATAGAACGTGTTAGCAGGAGGCAGCATTTCAACAACATGGTGTAACAGTACATGTGCACACGCCTCCACGTACTGACTGATGGTTCGGCCCCATTCAACTTCTGGGTCTCCAAATTGTACGTGTATGTACCACGTCATTACAGACAAATGCAGCCACCTATCCACAGCCAACGTGGACAAGCTGACGTTCATAAAAATGAACCAGGCATGGATCCCACAGGACCTGTCCATCCTTAGTGCAGAATAGACACTTATAACTGCCTCGCTCTCAACCATACATTCTTGTATTCCAGGGCACTTCTTCATCGAATCCTCTTTTTTTAATTGTACCATTATTTTGGGGGCAACAGCAAGTTGAATGAACCTCTCCTCTGTCTGTGTGCTGGGGCCTACATTTAAGCTAATCGCCTGCTGCTTTGTTGCGTGACATTAACCTCTTTTTGCTTTCAAATGACCTCTCCTCTGTCAGGGTGTCAGGGGTCTAAAATTCTGTTAATCCTCTGCTGCTTTGGCGGGTGACATGAAGCCTGATTTTCTGCTATGGGACCTCGCTCCTCTGTCTGGGTGCTGGGGCCTAAATAACTGAAAGTTGCCTGTTCCATTGGTGGGTAATATGATCCCTGTTTGGCTGCTATGGGACCTATCACCTCTATCTGGGTGATGGGGCTTAAATAACTGGAAGTGGCCTGTTCCATTGGTGGGTAACATGATGCCTGTTTTGCTGCTATGGGACCTCTCTCCTCTGTCTGGATTCTGGGGCTTAAATAACTGGAATTGGCCTGTTCCATTAGTGGGTAACATGATGCCTGTTTTGCTTTTATGGGATCTCTCTACTCTGTTTGGGTGCTGGGGCTTAAATTACTGAAAGTGGCCTGTTCATTGTTGGGTAACTTGATGCCTGTTTTGCTGCTATGGGACCTCTCTCCTCTGTCTGGGTGCTGGGGCCTAAATAACTAAAAGTGGCCTTCTCCATTGGTGGGTGACATGATGCCTCTTTTGCTGCTATGGGACCATTCTTCTCTGTCTGGGTGCCAGGGGCCTACATTTCAGATAATTGCCTGTTGCTCTGGTGGGTGGCGTTATCCTCTTTTTGCTGTCGAATGACCTTTCCTCTCTGTCTGGGTGTCAGGGGCCTATATTTCGTTTAATTGCTTGATATCTTGGTGGGAGACATTAAACTCTTTTTACTGTCAAATAACTGCCCCATTGTGTGGGTGTCAGGGGCCTATATGTTGTTTAATCATTTGTTGTCTTGGTGGGAGACATTAAACTCTTTTTACTGTCAAATGACCGCCCCATTGCCGTGGGTGTCAGGGGCCTATATATCATTTACTTGCTTGCTGTCTTCGTGGGAGACATTTAACTCTTTTACTGTCAAATGACTGCCCCACTGTGTGGGTGTCAGGGGCCTATATTTTGTTTAAACGCTTGCTGTCTTGGTGAGAGATATTAAACTCTTTTTACTGTCAAATGACCTCTCTTCTGTCTGGGTGTCAGGGGCCTAATTAAATGATAATGGCCTGTTCCATTGCAGGTTGACCTAAGGCCTGTGTTGCTGTTACTGGGACCGCTCTCCTCTTTGCGGGTGCCATGGTCCTCCTGAATTAGTAAATGAGGCCTGTGGCACTGTTTGGTGACATTAATACTGTCTTGGCGTGATTTTAACTCTCCTCTTTGCGGGTGCCATGGGTCCGAATCTGTGAATGTGGCCTGTGGCATTGCTGTGTGAAATCAATACTGTCTTGGCGTGATTTTAACTCTCCTCTTGAATGTTTGAATAAGGCCTGTGGCTCTGCAGGCAGACATGATTCCTTCTTGACTGTGATGACAACTTCAACTCCCATGTATGGTTGCCATTGGCCTGAGTCTGTGAGTGAGGCCTGTGACACTGCTGGCAGACATGAATCCTTATTGGCTGTGATGAGAACTTCAACTCCCATAGAATTCCCACCTGACGCCACCGCAACCTCCTATTCCACCTCCTCCTCCAAGTTGCCAATTGATATTGGTTAATTTTTATTTATTTTATTTTAATTCATTTCCCTATCCACATCTGTTTGCAGGGGATTTACCTACATGTTGCTGCCTTTTGCAGCCCTCTATCCCTTTCCTGGGCTATTTTACAGCCTTTTTAGTGCCCAAATGTTCGGGTCCCCATTGACTTCAATGGGGTTCAGGTTCGGGGTCAAGTTCGGGTCGATTTCAGATCCCAAACCTGAACATTTTCGTGAAGTTCGGCCGAACTTCTCGAACCTGAACATCCAGGTGTTCGCTCAACTCTAATTATAATTTGTATTTTACATTTGGCAACTAAACAATTAATTTGGCTCCTAACTTTTTCAGAATAGGAGCCAATTGCTCCTTGACATTTTTTTTGTCTGGAGCCCTGGCATTTAGGCAGCAACCGTGTATACAGTATTCCAGCAGGGAATACATTTTATTTGGGACAAATTTGTATCCAATATAGAACTATATCCGAATACAGTATGTATATTAAAAATTACATTCTCTTGGGCCTAGTGTAGTGGCTAAAATCTGTTTTTTCTATCCAATACTGAACTGTATCTGAATACAGTGTGTATATTGCAAATTACATTATCCTGCGCCTAATTTACTTTCAGAAATTTGTAGTATTTTGCTTCCAATACTGAAGTGTATCTAAATACAGTGTGGATATTACAAATTCTATAATCTTGGGCCTAGTATAGTGTCTGAAATCTTTTTTTTTTGTATCCAGTACCGAACTGCATCTCAATACAGTGTGTATATTAAAAATTACATTCTCTTGGGCCTAGTGTAGTGGCCAAAATCTGTGTTTTTTTGTATTCAGTACCGAACTGCATCTAAATGCAGTGTGTATATTAAAAATTACGTTCTCTTGGGTCAAGTGTAGGGCCAAAATCTGTTGTTTTTCTATTCAATACTGAACTGTATTTAAATAGTGTGTATATTACAAATTACATTATCCTGCGCCTAATTTACTGTCAGAAATTTGTTGTATTTTGCTTCCAATTCTGAACTGTATCTGAATACAGTGTGTATATTACAAATTCCATAAACTTGGGCCTAGTATAGTGTCCCAAATCATTTTTTTTTTATCCAGTACCGAACTGCATCTCAATACAGTGTGTATATTACAAATGATATTCTCTTGGGCCTAGTGTAGTGGCCAAATCTGAATTTTTTTTTGTATCCAGTACCGAACTACATCTCAATACAATGTGTATATTAAAAATTACATTCTCTTGGGCCTAGTGTAGTGGCCAAAATATTTTTTACTTTTTATCCAATACTGTCCTGCATTAGAAAAATGTGTCTTTAGCAGACAGTAAAACAATCTGCGTCACATCTACAGACAAAACCATTAATATGAAAAAGGCAAGCACTAATTTTGGTTTGCAACCTGTGCCATACCAAAATGAGCTGGGGTGTGAACACTAGCAACCCCACCACCACCAGCATGATCCGCCACATGGCATCGAAGCACCCTAATAAGTGGGCCGAATGCCTGGGTCCACAATCGGGCTCTGCGAGTCACACCACTGCCTCCTCTTCCACTGTGTTACGCACTGCTGGCCAATCCCCTTTCGAAGGTGGAGGCCCGGATGCCCCTCACCCTGCACCTGGACCTTCGCATGAACAGTCAGCAACAACATCCACTTCCCTGTCCAGTGCAGCATCCAAATGTCGATAACACAGGCATTTGAACGCAAGCGTAAATACTCACCCACCCACAGACCATAGCACTAAATGCACAACTTTCAAAATTACTGGCCCTTGAAATGTTGCAATTTAGGCTTGTGGACACTGAGGCCTTCCACAGCCTGATGTCGGCAGCTGTCCCTCGGTAGGCAGTCCCCAGCCACCACTATTTTTCACGGTGTGCCATACCTGCCTTACACCAGCATGTGTCCAAGAACATTACCCGTGTCCTGACCAATGCACTTACATGGACAAGTGCTGGTGGCCAGGGACGCTACATTTCCCTGACCGCACACTGGGTGAATGTTGTGGAGGCCGAGAATGAGTCGGACCTTGGGATGGCACAGGTGCTACCCATGCCCAGGATTGCGGGCACTACGTCCATCAGGGTCTCTGGCAGCAGCTATTTGACTGGCTCGAACCCCACTTCTCCTCCTCTGCCACCTCCTACTCCACTTCCACCTCCAACAGCAGTCCGCCATCAGTCGCTAGCTGGAAGCAGTGTAGCACTCCTGTGGGAAAGCGTCAACAGGCCGTGCTGAAGTTGATCTGTTTAGGGGACAAAGAGCACACCACCGCAGAGCTGTGACAGGGTATAAGGGACCAGACCAAGCTTTGGCTCTTGCCACTCAACCTACAACCACGCATGGTTGTGTCTGACAATGGCCATAACTTGGTGGCGGCTTTGGAGCTCAGCAACCTGACAGACATGGAAGCCTAGCCCACATCTTAAACTTAGTGGTTCAACGGTTTATCAAAACCTACCCGCTTGTGTGCCCATTTCCGAAAGTCGTCCACAGCTTCAGCCGGTCTGTCAACGCTGCAGCAGCACTTGTGGCTTCCAGCTTCCTGACTGTTGTGCGACTTGAGCAAGCGCTGGAACTCTACCTTCTACGTATTGGCTAGGCTTTGTGAACAGTAGAGGGCAGTTGTTGAATACCAGCTGCAACATGGTTGACGCCTTTCGAGTTAACTGCCACTATTCACAAGCGAGGAGTAAGCATTGATGTCAGACCTATGTGAGGTTTTAAAAAACTTTGATGAATCCACACAGATGGTTAGTGGCGATAACGCTATTATCAGCAAAACCATCCCACTGCTGTGTCTACTCACACAATCACGGGTCACAATTAATCAGGACGCTCTGAATGTGGCAGACATGGGAGAGAACATGGGTTATAGCCATACCACCCACAATTCGTCTTCTCAGCGTGAATTGGGCCGTGAAGAGGAGGAGGAGGATGTGGAGCTGGAGACACTTGCCTCTACTACAGAGGCTAGTACCCATGGAACTTTAATTCCATCTGTTTAGCGTGGATGGACAGAAGAGTAGAAGGAGGAGGAAGAGAATGAGGGGATGGAGAGTCATCCTGATGTTGACATCGACGTCTTGCCAGTTGGTACTCTGACACACATGGCTGACTTCATGTTAGGCTGCCTTTCCCTTGACCCTTGCGTTATACACATTTTAGATAACACAGATTGCTGGGTATTCACCCTTCTCGACCCTCGCTACAAAGAGAACTTCTCATCTCTCATTCCTGTGATGGAGAGGACGAGTAAAACTGCAATACAAGAAGGTACTTGTTGAGAGATTGCTCCAAACATCTGACAATGTGGCCGCCAGAGTCCGTACTTTCTTAGGCAACCGAGGAAGGGAGACAAAGGGAACACACAGGAGTTCCAAAAGAGGCATGGCAACACTTTCCAAGGCATGGGACACTTTCATGACACCCTGTCAGCAACCTCACCCTGAATCGCAGCCTAGTGCTACAAGGAGGGAAAAGTTTTGGAAGATGGTGAAGGAATACATTGCAGACCGTGTCAGCGTCCTAAATGATCCCTCAGTGCCTTACAAATACTGGGTGTCCAAGCTGGACACGTGGCATGAACTTGCGCTCTACGCCTTGGAGGTGCTGGCCTGCCCTGCCGTCAGCCTATTGTCTGAGCATGTATTTAGTACTGCTGGTGGCATTAAAACAGATAAGCGTATCTGCTTGTCCACTGGCAATGCTGACAGGTTGACTCAGATAAAAATGAACAAGGCCTGGATTGCCCCTGACTTCTCCACTCCACCAGAGGAAAGCTGAGCTAATGAGGAACAAAAACGCAATTTAACTGTATGCTTTATAATGTTCTCAATCCACAAGATTCAGATGCACCCTTTTCACCGCAAAAAAAGGGTAAATGTTTGAATCTCGTTTTCTCATCCGCCTCCTCTTTTATACAGTATATATGACCTCACTGCAATGTTTTATGGGGTTCGCTCACCTTCAGGCCCTCACCTCTAATGTTTTATACGGTCTGCTCACCTGTAGGCCATTACTGCAATGTTTTAAGGGGTTTGATCACCCTCATGCCCCCACCTCCAATGTTTTATACAGTCTGCTCACCTTCAGGCCCTCACCTCTAATGTTTTATATGGTCTGCTCACCTTTAGGCCATCACTGCAATGTTTTATAGAAACATAGAAGCATAGAATGTGTCGGCAGATAAGAACCATTTGGCCCATCTAGTCTGCCCAATATACTGAATACTATGAATGGCCCCAGGCCCTATCTTATATGAAGGATGGCCTTATGCCTATCCCATGCATGCTTAAACTCCTTCACTGTATTTGCAGCTACCACTTCTGCAGGAAGGCTATTCCATGCGTCCACTACTCTCTCAGTAAAGTAATTCTTCCTGATATTACTTTTAAACCTTTGCTCCTCTAATTTAAAACTATGTCCTCTTGTAGCAGTTTTTCTTATTTTACATATTCTCTCCTCTTTTACTGTGATGATTCCCTTTATGTATTTAAAAGTTTCTATCATATCCCCTCTGTCTCTTCTTACTTCCAAGCTATACATGTTAAGGTCCTTTAACCTTTCCTGGTAAGTTTTGTCCTGCAATCCATGTACTAGTTTAGTAGCTCTTCTCTGAACTCTCTCCAAAGTTTCAATATCCTTCTGCAGATATGGTCTCCAGTACTGCACACAATACTCCAAATGAGGTCTCACTAGTGCTCTGTAGAGCGGCACGAGCACCTCCCTCTTTCTACTGTTAATGCCTCTCCCTATACACCCAAGCATTCTGCTGGCATTACCTGCTGCTCTATGACATTGTCTGCCCACCTTTAGGTCGTCTGATATAATGACCCCTAAATCCCTTTCCACAGATACTGAGGTTAGTACTGTATCACTGATACTGATATTCTGCTCTTGGGTTTTTACGCCCCAGGTGCATTATCTTGCACTTATCGACATGAAATTTTAGTTGCCAGATTTTTGACCATTCCTCTAGTTTTCCTAAATCCTTTTCTATTTGGTGTATCCCTCCAGGAACATCAACCCTGTTACAAATCTTTGTGTCATCAGCAAAAAGACACACCTTACCATTGAGGCCTTCTGCAATTTCGCTGATAAAGATATTAAACAATATGGGTCCCAGAACAGATCCCTGAGGTACCCACTGGTAACAATACCATGGTCTGAATATACTCCATTGACTACAACCCTCTGTTTTCTGTCCTTCAGCCACTGCCTAATCCATTCAACAATATGTGAGCTCAAGCTCAAAGACTGCAGTTTATTGATAAGCCTTCTATGTGGGACAGTATCAAAAGCCTTACTAAAGTCCAGATAAGCGATGTCTACTGCACCTCCGCCATCTATTATTTTAGTCACCCAATCAAAAAAGTCAATAAGATTAGTTTGACATGATCTCCCTGAAGTAAACCCATGCTGTTTTTTATCAATCAACCCATGGGTTTTTAGATGTTCCACAATCCTCTCCTTGAGCATGGTTTCCATTAATTTCCCCACTATTGATGTCAGGCTTACTGGCCTATAGTTGCCCGATTCCTCTCTACTACCTTTCTTGTGAATTGGCACAACGTTTGCTAATTTCCAATCTTCTGGGACGACACTTGTTACCAGTGATTGGTTAAATAAATCTGTTAATCTGTTTATGGGGTTTGCTCACCTTCAGGCCCCCACCTCCAATGTTTTATACGTTCTGCTCACCTGTAGGCCATTAATGAAATGTTTTATAGGGTTTGATCACCTTTAGGCCCTCACCTCTAATGTTTTATCTGGTCTGCTCACCTGTAGGCCATTACTGCAATGTTTTATGGGTTCGATCACCTTTAGGCCCTCACCTCCAATGTTTTATATGGTCTGCTCACCTTCAGGCCCTCACCTCTAATGTTTTATACAGTCTGCTCACCTGTAGGCCATCACTGCAATTTTTATGGGGTTCGCTCACCTTTAGGCCCTCACTACTATTTTTTATATGGTCCGCTCACCTTCAAGCCCTCAACTATAATGTTTTAGAGGGTAACCAGCAGGCCCTTGCTACAAATGTTTTTGAGGATCACCAGCAGCCCATCAATCATAATTTTTCAAGGGTGTGTATGATGCCCTCCTTTATGTGTAATTAAGGGTGTATTGGAGTGCCGTTTCCTTTTAATTTTTGGCAGCCCTTTCACTTAGTTCATAGGCTTTATGAGTTTTAGGCGTAGAAAATGAGTTTTAGGCATAGAAAATGGTCTAAATGTAAGCCAGCTAGGAAGCTGGCTTACATTTAGACTTGCGCTGGATTAGCCAAAGTTATGTAGAGGCCTGCACCTCTTAATAACTTCAGTGGATCCAACTACAGATATAGGGGTTATTAAGACCAGAGTCCAAAACTCCGGTCTTAATAAATGACCCTCATAGTGCTACGTGTAATTATCATGTGCTGGCCAATCAGTGCTTACAACAATGTAGTACTGACCTGTGCTGTTGGTACAAGATCCATGCACTAGCTTTATCAAGTTGATGAGTCCTAAAAGTAATTGAAGAACTTCAAAATATGCAACAAATCATATTTTGTTAAAAGGGAAATGCCAGGCAACCTGCCTCAGCCAGTGGTTGGCTCATCTGATGCAATTTCCTGGAATTTCTGGCATGTTAAGCTGGGACCAGGAAGTAAAGAGCAGCATAGAACAGGAATTAAAGGGGTTCTCCGGGAACTTAAAATACTAAAATATAACTTTATTATAAATATATTCCCAAATATCTTTCATTAGTTATAATGGCTAATTTTTTCTAGGGAGCAATCATTAGGGGAAATAAAATGGCCGCTGTCCTAGTAGTACACACAAAACCTTTCCTAATCATGGGACAAGTCACGTCACAACACTGCGCTATAGTCCGTCCTTTCTGTACTTCATGTCTCCTCATGAACTCCATTCATACAGAGATTCAGCTGAAGATCTTATCATGTGTAATCAGAATCATAATCCCTGACAAGTGGGAAAGAGCTGTCTCAGCCTCCTCTATCTCAGTGTTGTGAATAAGCTTGCCTTGCTTTGTGATTAGAACAGGTTTTGTGTGTACTAATATGATGGCGGCCATTTTGTTTCTGCTAATGATTGCTCCCTATAAAAATAAGCCATTAAAACTAATCAAAGGTAATTGGGAATGTAACAAATCACGGAGAGGCAATTACACTGGTTTGCGTCTAAATATGACGGAAAATCATGGAACAACATAGACGCTTAAAATATGTCAAACACTTTAATGATATGCACTAAAATCGAAAGGGCCCACCTGGGCAATACAATAATACGTATAGTATGTCCACTATGACGGTTGTATATGTGTACCCTGAGAGCGAACCAGGAGCAAGTGGGTCGCACAGGGCTAACTCACATGCAACCTATCTTATGACAAACCTCTAATGTCAGACGGCAAGAGACCCTGCGCCGACTGTAGTGGCAACTGTCTCGGTCTGTAGTGGTAATGGTTTCAGTCTGGTCGCTCCCCCAGGGTCAACAGTATTACATGACAAAAGCACGCAGCCCTGGTACAGGACGAGACCAGACTGGCACTCACCCTAGGTGACGAGGTAGCATAGAAAAGAGGGTGCCCACAAAGGAAACCACAAGCCCACAGAACGTGCGGCTGAGGCAAAAAAAGGTGGGATCCCCTGAGGTGCGTACCTGCACTGCACCAAAAGGGCACTAAGAAACACAGTCTGACCGATTCCCCAATGCATGCGGAAACAACGCATAAAGCGTGCAGCAAAGGTACAGGACCGGACTGACTGTGTGGTGGGACGCAGGGGACCCAGAAAACGGGACATACAGTCACAAACAAACACTCAAGCTCAACACGTTTCTTCAATCATCAGGAGCATAGGTATTGAGCGCATGGTAGTGCGCTCCGGTATGGCTAGCAACCGTGACGCACGCACTGCGACGGCGCAGTATAAGCGTGTAAAGCACCGCCCACTGGGCCGGCACCATAGCATCCGATCCAATCGCCTATGGGACGGGGTGTGACAGACCGTCATGCAGAAGCTCGCCCAGGATTGGAAAAATCTCAGAGTGCCTGGTAAGATCAAGAGGCAACATAGTTGCCATTAGTAACATGGGGAAACATTAAGCGGCATTGTAAAATAAATAGTAGAGGAAGGTCACATATCAAGGATAGCAAGAAATGGGAGGGGACCTCATAGAGCAACATGGAAGGAAAACGGAGTAATCTGACACAGATTACAGCATGCATTTTACCTCAAAGAAAGCAACTAGAGGGAACAGGCATAGCTGATATGATCATTAAGGCCAGATGGTTGAATAGTTTGTAACTGAAAAATCCACCGGGCCTCTTTTTGCAGAAGTAGACGATCAAAATCACCCCCACGGGGAGATGGGCGCAGTGTTTCAAAGCCTTGAAACCGTAGGCCGGACGCAGCGTTATTGTGATATCTCTCGATATGTCGTGCGACCGAAGTGTCTCTACGGTTGCGGACATCGCCCAGGTGTTCAAGAATCCGCCGGTGTAGTTTGCGCTGGGTCTTACCTACATACTTCTTGCCACAAGGGCAAGAAATAAGGTAAATTAAGCCAGGGGTACGACAGTTTACAAATGACCGTATGAAATGGGTTTTAGGGTTACCTATACCCGTGAAGGTGGTACCTGTACCAATGGCGGGACAGGCAGCGCAGTTCCCACATCTAAAGGTGCCCATCAGTCCATGTGACAGCCAGGTCCTAGAGATATTCGATTCAAACAGGCTGTGGACGAGGCGATCCTTTAGATTGCGTCCTCGATTATAGGTGATCGATGGGGTATCCCCCACTAAATGCCCAATATCGGGGTCAGCCTGTAGGATGCCCCAGTATTGGTGTAGAATTTGACGTACCTCGTCATGAGCGAAATCAAAGGTGGCAATGATCCTCATGGGGCCGTCAGTGTCATTTTTAGTTTTAGGATTTAGAAGGTTATCCCGATCACTTTATACCACATGTTGTTAAGCGGTTTTCAGAACCTGGCGAGGATACCCTCGGTTTTTAAAATGACAGGACAGATTATTAGCAGTCCATCGGAAATCAGAGAAATGTGAACAATTGCGCCTGATCCGTAAAAACTGGCTTTTAGGGATGCCACGTTTCAGTGGCACCGGATGCCAGCTATCCCACCACAGGAGGTTATTGGTGGCCGTTGGATTCCGAAATAGATCAGTCGCCAACCAGCCATCCATTTTCTTAGTGATGCGTAGATTCAGAAACGTGATGGTAGTAGTCTGGATCTCAGAAGTGAAAAACAGGCCCAAAGGATTGGAATTAAGGGCCTGTACAAACTCATGGAATTGTTCCTTAGTGCCTTTCCATAGAATGAGTATATCATCGATATACCTCGCCCACAGATCTATGTGGACGGACCAGGTATGCATTTTGTCACTGAAGACGATCTCCCTCTCCCACCAGCCCAGGTACAGATTGGCGAAGGTGGGGGTACACGGGCTCCCCATGGCCACACCCCTGAGCTGGTGGAAGAGACGACGATCGAAAAGGAACACATTGTGTTCCAAGATAAAGTGAAGTAAAGTCAGTACAAAGTCATTGTGTGCCTGTAAATGGGTTCCTCGTTCACTTAAGAAAACACAAATTTTTTCACAACCAGTAGAGTGGGGAATGCTACTATACAGTGCCTCCACATCGAGACTGGCGAGATAGGTGCCTGGTTCAACATAAATACCCTCAAGTTTTTTGAAAATGTCCATAGAGTCCCGTACATATAATGGTAATGTGGTCACAAAAGGGCGTAGTATGGTGTCAACATATGTACCCCGATGATGGGTTAGTGCCAGCAACCATAGAAGCAGGCAACCCGGGGGTATTTAGGACACAGATAGGCAAATTCTTGCTTACTAATCAAACCCTGGTCATCAGCATCAGAAAGAAGGGTATGTAGTTCAGACTGATACTCTTCAAGGGGACTAGTAATAAAACGACGGTAGCAATGTGTGTCATCAAGGATGGTTCGGCACATTGTGACATAGTCTTCAGTATTCATGACAACAATATTGCCGCCCTTATCGGACGGCTTGATGGTAATGGTGGAGTCACGCTCCAGACTTATTAATGCGTCCGGCCTACGGTTTCAAGGCATTTTAACACTGTGCCCATCTCCCCGTGGGGGTGATTTTGATCGTCTACTTCTGCAAAAAGAGGCCCGGTGGATTTTTCGGTTACAAACCATTCAACCATCTGGCCTTAATGACCCACTTGCTCCTGGTTCGCTCTCAGGGTACACATATACAACCGTCATAGTGGACATACTATACGTATAATTGTATTGCCCAGATGGGCCCTTTCGATTTTAGTGCATATCATTAAAGTTTTTGACATATTTTAAGCGTCTATGTTGTTCCGTAATTGGGAATGTATTTATAATAAAGTAATATTTAAGTATTTTAATTTTCTAAGTTCCTAGAGAACCCCTTTAAGAGGGTTAACATGATTTATTTTTGACAGTTTTTGACTCTTTTCCTGCAAAACGTCTTTAATTCTGCTGAAGTTTTTATGTTCTGTATATCTGCAACTGTATTATATAAGATTTATTTTTAAAAAACAATGAGGTTCCTAAAATCACATTCAGGAGTTTGCTCATTGTTATTGTGTACATATGGGATTCATATATTTGAGATATTTTTAAGACTAAATAGAAGTTTTGCACTTGTTTTCTTTTTTTATAAAGAATTGTATATCACTTGGAGTTGTATATTTCTGTGGTATTTCTCAAATGACATAGCCTGAATGAGGTAATTTTCTGTTTCAGAGAGAAGCAATCCTAAATATATTTCTTTTATTACAGCTTTTAACACACATATTAGCTTGATTTGCATCTAAAGTAATTGCAATCATACCAGGCAATGCTTTTGTTTGAGTTAGCTAAGCAACTAATTACTACAAATATAAAAATGCATAAATAAACCTGTCAGCCACATATGGTTTTTTCATACAGTATTTGTTGCCCCATGCTGACATAGGGGATCTCCCTGAAAGTAAATTTATATGGTATTAAATTTATGTATACTAAACATTACAGCCTGATTCACACGTCCATGCCTAAATCAATGAAAGGGTGGTCAGTTATGCCTCATTGAAGAAGTCCGTGATGGATCCGTGTTTGGTCCTAGGGTCAATTTTTTGCTGTCCGTGTGTCATCCGTGTTTCACTGACACTGCACAGCTGAAAAATAATTTTCAAAGTGTCTCTTCCTAATGAGCTGTGAAACACAGATGAAACACGGATGGCATCTGTGTAGCATCCATGGTTTTTATGGACCCATATACTATAATGGGCGTGATAGATCAATGAACACAGATAAAATTGAGCATGCTTCTGTGCTAAAAACACGGACCCACAGACCGCGGTAAAACACTGATGTGTGAATACACACATTAAAATGAATGGGGACATGTGCTGTCCATGGAGAACACGGACAGGACACATCCAGGAACACTGACGTGTAAATGAGGCTTAAACGGTAAGATTATTAGCAGAGGTGTAATGCAAAGCTCTTAGGCCACAATGCCAAATCTGTAAGGCCCCTTTCACACGGGCGAGTTTTCCGCGCGGGTGCAATGCGTGAGGAGGACGCATTGCACCCGCACTGAATCCGGACCCATTCATTTCTATGGGGCTGTGCACATGAGCGGTGATTTTCACGCATCACTTCTGCGTTGCGTGAAAATCGCAGCATGTTCTATATTCTGCGTTTTTCACGCAACGCAGGCCCCATAGAAGTGAATGGGGATGCGGGAAAATCGCAAGCATCCGCAACCAAGTGCGGATGCGTTGCGATTTTCCCGCATTGTTGCTTAGCAACGGGACCCAATCTCTATTATTTCCCTTATAACATGGTTATAAGGGGAAATAATAGCATTCTTAATAAAGAATGCATTGTTAAATGATGAGGAAGGGGTTAAAAATAATAAAAGTTAACTTACCTTAGCCACTTGATCGCGTAGTCGCGATCTGTCCTCTCTTTCTCTGCAGCATCGATGATCTAAAGGACCTGTGATGACGTCACATCACATGGCCCAATCACCTGCTCCATCACTATGGTGATGGAGCATGTGATTGGTCCATGTGACCATGTGACATCATCCAAGGTCCATAATCACTTCCTCAGGCTGTGGATAGTGCTTAAGGACCTTGGATGATGTCACGTGGTCACATGGACCAATCACATGCTCCATCACCATAGTGATGAAGCAGGTGATTGGGCCATGTGATGCTGTGACATCATTACAGGTCCTTTACATCTTTCAAGCTAAGGGAGAGGAGGCCGGGCTTCGCGATCAAATGGACCAGGTAAGTTATGACTAGTTTATTATTTTTAACCCATTCTGCACCAGGTTCAACATTGGTGAGATGGCCAAGGGTATTATTTTACATTATAACTATGTTATAATGTAAAATAATACCAGCGGGACAATTTCTGACCCAAACATGCACTTCTGTGAAGAAGTGCAGGTTCGGGTCTGGGTACCAAAAATGCCGATTTTTCTCCCGCGCGTGCAAAACGCATGACAGCGCTTTGCACTCGCAGGGAAAAATCGCGGCAATTCCCGCAACGCACCCGCACTGTTTGACGGAGTGCACCCGCAACGCCCGTCTGAAAGAGGCCTAAAAGGGCCGAAAGTATTCGGTCAGTGATTTTCTTCAGTGATTGTGAGCCAAAACCAGGTGTGGGTCAAAAACACAGAACAGAAGCAAATCTTTCCATTATACCTTATTTCTGTATTCTCTGCTTCTAGTTTTGGCTTACAATCAGTGATGGAAATTACTTACCAAACACTGTCTGTGTGAAAGCAGCCTAACATGCACAGTTTATAATTAGTGTTGAGCGCGAATATTCGAATAGCGAATTTAAATCGCGAATATCGGCACTTCGCTAATTTGCGAATATTTCTAATATAATGCTATATATTCGCAAATTCGAATATTCGCTTTTTTTTTAATTTTTTTAAAGTTGTTCCCACTTCCCAAAAGCATTTATTCTTACATGTCCGAGGACTCCATGCTCCCCTCCCGCTCCAGTCAGTGCCCGTCTGCCGAGTGCCAACTTCCTCTGCGCATGGAGCATCCCCATCACCATGGGAACGCCTCCATGCTAGAATGTGTATTTCAGTTTTCTTTTTTCAAAATTAATAAACTTGAATTTACAAGAATGTACTGTCGGATTTGAGAATCACGGTTATCTAGACCATGGTAAAAGTTGGATGCGCAATGCGAGTAAACTTACTAAAATTACTCGCATTGCGCGTCCAAATTAATTTTGTGTATACGTTCCTAATGCTAGGGGGTACTTGGGTTGCTAGAATTAACGAATATACAGAATATAGCGCTATATTCGTATTCGTTATATTCGTTAATTCTAGCAAGCAAGGCAACTAAGTTGGATGCGCAATGCGAGTAATTTAAGTAAGTTTACTCGCATTGGGCATTCAACTTAGAGCGTAGAATAGGCTTTAGGCATAGGCAACTACTATTGCCAATCGGAAAGTTGTCTAAGTTGGATGCGCAATGCGAGTAAACTTACTTAAATTACTCGCATTGCGCATCCAACTTAGAGCGTGGAATAGGCTTTAGGCATAGGCAACTACTATTGCCAATCGGAAAGTTGTCTAAGTTGGATGCGCAATGCAAGTAAACTTACTTAAATTACTCGCATTGCGCATCCAACTTATTTCTGTGTATAGGCAACGTTCCTATTGGTTGGCTTGCTAGACTTAACGAATATAGAGAATATCGCGCTATATTCGTATTCGTCATATTCGTTTATTCTAGTAAGCCAACTATTGTTATGACGTTGCCTATACACATAACTAAGTTGGATGCGCAATGCGAGTAATTTGAGTAAGTTTACTCACATTGCGCATCTAACTTACAGCGGGGTATATTGTCAATAATCGTTCATTCTATCAAGACAACCAATAGGAAGTTGCCTAAGTTGCATTCGCAATATGCACATGGTGTTTCTATCGCGAGAATCGCATTGAAATATTCGTGTGAGCCTATACGGGCGTGGCTTTGTCTTGCGAGTTTGTTGACAGGAGGAAGGTTGAATCGCAGTGCATTACTCATGTGTGACGCGCATGAAAATGGTCTCAAGCAATTTTAAAGAAGTCGAGGAAGATCTCCTGATCACTGTAAGTAATTCCACATTACAGCACTGTATTACATATCACAGGCTTGTTATTTCAATGTATTTGTACAAATTCACATGTTATCTTGCTTCAGTGCATATTAACCCTGTCAAAGCCAGAGGTTTTTTTATTAGGCTCTTATTTCGCTCACTGCCTTCAAAGAGCCATCACTTTTTTATTTGCCTGTTCACATAGCCATATGAGGGCTTGTTTTTTGCGGGACAAGTTGTACTTTCTAACTCCGCCATTTAATATTGCATATTAAAACAAAATTCAAACAAAATTCAAACAAAACAAAATTCAAAATGTACAAAAATTGCAAAATAAAAGCAATGCCACGCCAGTTTTACGGGTTTGTAACCCCTTAAGGACACATGACACAACGGTACATCATGTATAGTTCCGATCACCGCTACGCGGCGGGCGGTGATCAGAACTGGGTGCCTGCTGAAATCAATCAGCAGGCACCTTGGGACAATGTGCCGGGGGGTCAATTCAGACCTGCGGTTTGCGGCTTTTCTGTGTAATTGGGCGGCGGGTGCGGTGGCTATCGGGTCACCGTGCTGCTGTAATGGGGACCCGATAGCAGGGAAGGCCTGCGTCCGCATATCTACATAGACAGTGGTCTACTTTTGCTACCAACACGCCCATTTTCCAAACAGTCCTCAGAGCGGTATCAGTCTGATGAAGGCCGTATTGTGGCCGAAACGTCACACGCATGTATATGATTTCCCGCACTTCTGATTAAAAGAAACTTATCCTAAACGCATAAACTGGAGTTTGTTTCCTTCTTGATACTAAGGGGTGGGAACCCGACCTCCAGTAGCGCACCTCCAAAGAGTGCCACAACCGCCAGATGACGTACAGCTATGTCATTGGGCGTGAAGGGGTTAATGATAAGTGCACTAAGTATTGTTAAGACATCACACCACTATGTCTGATAGCATGTATGTATGGACACATTGGACAGCTGAGAAACATCTCTCATATGCACAATGCACATCCATTTTCCTGCCTCACAGTGCATACCCACATTGTATACTCCACACCGTATACCCCACAGTGCATACCCCACATTGTATACTCCACACTATATACCCCACACCGTATACCCCACAGTGTATATCCCTTCACACACACACATAGTCTTTGGATTCTAATATGCGTCTGGTTGGTCAGGAGAAGTAATGTTTGACCGCCATTATTTGCTGGTTCATTTAGCGTTACCCAGGGTGCACCATGTGGAGGCGGACCAGCTGTACACCCCATACCGTACCGTCACCTCACTAGACGGGTACATCTCTCCTCAGATGGTCAATATCCGATTGCTCATACCCAACACACATACAATTCCCACTTGGAGAAGCAGCGGATCCTGAGGAGGATCGGTTATGAGCTTTATCGTGACCACAATGCCACACACAAGATAATGGCCATTATAAAAAAGTGGTCCGACCTGAAGAGGAGACACCAGGATCGGATCACTGAGATACGAAACAAAATCTGCCCAGGTACAATGCTTACATGACTCTTGTATCTTTCAGCAACACTCTGTAATGTATAGGTACAGTTATGCTTTATGAGGTTTTTATAACTTAAGAAAATTTTGCCATTATAGGTGATCCCGTCCCCTCAGTCCGCCACAGGCCTTCAAAAAAGGCAGTGGTGGTGGAGGAGGAGGTGTCGGAGGAGGAGGAGCAGGAGCAGGCAGGACCCTCTGCCCCTACCCCACAGCATGAGGATGCCGGACCCTCAGACCATCCCGGTTCTCATGAGGAGAATGAGGAGGCGGAGGAGCTGGTGACCACCCCCCGCCAGGAGGGTAAATAATATGTGTTGTGGGTGTTTTAACTCAGTCACTGGTGCCAGTTTATTCCAGAAAACCATAACAAACATGTTAAATCTTTATCCTTTAACCCCTTCATGCTTTCTGACATAACTGTACGACCAAATAACAAGTGACTTGCTGCATTTTGACGTACGGCCACGCCCAAACTGCTCCTGGGGCTGTGACACTATAAAGTGTCACAGCCCCGAAGTCTCCGCTCTCCCCAGAAGCAGACACAAGTGGTAAGCCGGCAAGGGACCAATCAGAGTGTTCCCTTGCTCTTAAGCGCTCCGATTGTTTTCTCTCTGCAGACTAACCAATCGTAGCGCATCACTTTAAAAAAAGCCTTTTTAAGGCCAGCAACATCTATGTGGTTGAGAGGAAGAAAGCTCCCTCTCTCTTCCATGTTGCCGTCACTGCTTCCGCAACAGCAAGATGGTTGCCATGGCACCCGGACGCCTTACAAAGGCGTCCTAGTTGGCATTTACCTAAGACTGATCAGACCCTGAGGTCTGATCAGCCTTAGTGTAAGTGTGGCACTGACTATACAGTGTATTACAATAGATGACTATTGCAATGCACTGTGTAGTGATCAGACCCATTGGATCTTCAGGATGCAGATGGGTTTTGATAAATAGAAAATAGATATATAAAAAAAAAATAAAAAAAAAAATTGAAAGACAAAAAAGACTAAATTTTTTTTTTTAAAGAAGAATAAATTAGAAATCGTCTTCTCATATATATTCATTTATGTAATCTAAAAATTACATAAATAAAATAGTGCACATAATTGGTATAGCCGCATCCGTGAAAAGCAGCTCTATAACAATATAGCATGTTCTTACCCCTTTGGCAAATCCCATACAAATATTTTTTTTTTAAAACTGTCAAAAAAAGACATATTTTATACAGTATACATATTTTGTAACGTTCCATGACATAAATTCCAAACCCAATCGATCAAAAAGACGTATGCACCCCAAAATAGTACCAATCAAACAGTCAACTGATCCCACAATTTTTTTTAATAAAATACTCTATTGAAATATTCCTAAGTAAAGAACTATATAACTGATTGCGATTTTAATGGCCAGCTCCTTTATACACTAATCAATAAAAGTTATTTAATCTGATTTTTAATATAATTTTTTTTGGGGCAGTAATAAAAGAAATGAAAAAGAAAATAATTATGTTGCAGCGGGAGCACTCCAGGAGGATGAGGGCTTTGCAGCTGAAGTTCACCCAAGAAATGAAGGCCATGGAGGAGTGGCATCAGAAGGCCATAACGGAGCTGATCAACCAGAATGATGTCCTGAAAGCCCTGCCTTAGTTTTATTTAATTTTTATTTTATGTTTCTTTAAACAATTGTTTTATATTTTATTTATAAAGTTTGGTTTGGTTTTAAATCATTTTTGGTTTTCTGTTTTATTTTAACAACTCTGGTTACATTAAGGCAATTTTTTTACATCCAAAACTCATCAGTATGATGACATACAGCAGCCGCAGGTACATGGAAATTTGGTAGTATAAGGCCTACACAGAACTCATAGTGGTGAGGATAATAGCAGCAGTCTTTGTTAATGGTGGGGCCTTAGAATAAATAAAGTTATCAGTAAGAATTACACCATAACATAACATTATAAAAAACTGAAATCACGCGTAATAACTCAGAAAAAACTATTTATTAACAAAATAAAAAAGGCCTCTATGGGAACATTGTGAGTTGGGAAAGTAGCTCCTCCATTTTCTGCATCCCTTTACGGTGCTTTTTGGCCATCTCCTAGCTGATGATGACCCGGCATTGCCCTTTAAGAGTGACCACCCCTTTAACCACTTGAAGACCACAGGTTTACACCCCCCTAGTGACCAGGCCCTTTTTTACAAATCCGCACTACACTACTTTCACCGTTTATTGCTCGGTCATACAACTTACCACCCAAATGAATTTTACCTCCTTTTCTTCTCACTAATAGAGCTTTCATTTGGTGGTATTTCATTGCTGCTGACATTTTTACTTTTTTTGCTATTAATAAAAATGTAACGACATTTTTGCAAAAAAATGACATTTTTCACTTTCTGTTGTAAAATTTTTAAAAAAAAACTACATTTCTATATAAATTTTTCACAAAATTTGTTGTTCTACATGTCTTTGATAAAAAAAAATCCAATAAGTGTATATTTATTGGTTTGGGTAAAAGTTATTGCGTTTACAAACTATGGTGCAAAAAAGTGAATTTCTGCATTTTGAAGCAGCTCTGACTTTCTGAGCACCTGTCATGTTTCTTCAGGTGCTAGAATGCCAGGATAGTATGAATACCCCCCAAATCACACCATTTTATATAGAAGACACCCCAAAGTATTCACGGAGGGGCATGGTGAGTTCATGTATCATTTCATTTTTTTCACAAGTTAGCGGAAAATGACACTTTCTGAGGAAAAAAATAATAATAAAGTTTCCATTTCTGCTAACTTCTGGCAAAAAAAAATAAAATCTCAGACGGACTCACTATGCCCCTCAGTGAATACCTTGGGGTGTCTACTTTCCGAAATGGGGTCATTTGTGGGGTGTGTTTACTGCTCTGGCATTTTGGGCGGGGCTAAATTGTGAGCAGCCATGTAAAACCTAAAGGTACTCGTTGGAATTTGGGCCCCTTTGCGCATCTTAGCTGCAAAAGTGTCACACATGGTATCGCCAGTACTCAGGAGAAGTAGGGAAATGTGTTTTGGGGTGTATTTTTACATATACCTATGCTGGGTGAGAGAAATATCTCTGTAAATTGTCAACTTTGTGTAAAAAAATTTAAAAAGTTGTCGTTTACAGAGATATTTCTCACACAAAGTATGGTTATATATAAAAATACACCCCAAAACACATTGCCCTACTTCTCCTGAGTACGGCGATACCACATGAGTGACACTTTTTTGCAGCCTGGGTGCGCAAAGGGGCCCTAAAACCAATGAGTACCTTTAGGATTTCACAGACCATTTTTACGCATTTGGATTCTCACGCTTTAGGACCCCTAAAATGCCAGGACAGTATAAATACCCCACATGTGACCCCATTTTGGAAAGAAGACACCCCAAGGTATTCCGTGAGGGGCATGGCGAGTTCACAGAGAAAAAAAAAATTTGGCACAAGTTAGCGGAAATTGATATATATATATTTTTAGGATTTCACAGGCCATTTTTACGCATTTGGATTCCAGACTTCTTCTCACGCTTTAGGGGCCCCTAAAATGCCAGGGCAGTATAAATACCCCACATGTGACCCCATTTTAGAAAGAAGACACCCCAAGGTATTCCGTGAGGGGTATGGTGAGTTCATGTAAAAAAAAAATTTTTTGTCACAAGTTAGTGGAATATGAGACTTTGTGAAAAAAAAAAAAATATATCAATTTCCGCTAACTTGTGCCAAAAAAAAAAAATTTCTGTGAACTCGCCATGACCCTCACGGAATACCTTGGGGTGTCTTCTTTCCAAAATGGGGTTTCTTGTGGGGTATTTCTACTGCCAACAAAAAAACTTTGCTCAATTGAGCTCAATTCACCACTTTTACCCTTAATATTTAAATCAGTAAAACTTCACTTTTATTAGTAGTTCTCTAAAAATGTTTGTGAGTTTTGACACACTTGTTAAAACTACTGCTCGAATTTGCACACTGCTATCGCACAGGTTGCTAGTGGTAACGGAGGGTGTGCACTACCCTCCTAACCTTCCCACAAGTTTGCAATCAGTGTATAACTACCTGCCTGACTAATCCTGCAGGGTACTCGGTGCTGTGAACATACACCCTAAAGTAAATAACTGTTTCCTACTGTTTCCTACTCAGTGTTTAGCAACTCGAGCAGAGCTAAAACCAACAGATTCTGTCCCCCAACATGTTTCACCAGATAAACTGGCGTCTTCAGGGAAAGGACAGACTTGAAACACCATGCTGAACACTCCTATTTATAGTTTGTAATCCTATAATTGGCCAATAGTACCATTGGCATTAGACTGACAGTTTAAAGAGCCAGTGAACTGGTCAGGTTTAAATTTATTGGTTGAATCATTGGATGCCTGCCAGATAACGTGCTGCGCAGACCCAAGCTGCGCAAACACTTATTCCACACTCAAGTTGGATGACTGGTTATTGAGTAACTACCAGATAATGTGCTGCGCAGACCCTTGCTGCGCTAACACTTATTCTGTAGTCAGGTAAAAGCTACTCACTATATATGAATCACCCAGCAGCCCCTGCCAAGTCTGCCACACTGCGACTACACAAGCGCTGATACCACTAGTTCTTACATACTACCAACATGGACGATCCCCTGTTTACACACATATAATCAGGGGCAAAACATGTAGAGGATATAAAAAAAAAAAAAAAAAAAAAAAAAAAAAAAAAAAAAAAAAAAAAAAAAAAAAAAAAAAAAAAATATTTAAAAAAATTTAAAGGACCATTTGGTCCACAGTTTTTACAATACTAACCCTGCGCCACTTACCTGGTTGAGATCTACAGTTGTGGGAAGTCACCCCTGTGGGAGGTGTAGCTTCTGCCCATACGTCCAAAAAAAGAAATTTTTCATCAATCCTAAAGAAGAGAGAAAATATGACATAAGAGAGTTCATTAATTGTCAAACTAAAGGAATAATATATATCGCCCAATGTCCGTGCCCTAAATTATATGTAGGCAAGACTATACAGGAATTTCGTAGGAGAATTTGCCAACATGTAAGCAGTATTAACACAAAGGCTGATACAAGCATCTCAAGACATGTTAGAACCTTTCATTCTGGAAATCCATCATGCCTGCAATTCTGGGGATTATGTAAGAGAAACCTAGGACCACGCTGTGGAAATTTGGATAAAATCCTATACCAAGAAGAAGCCAAATGGATATATCGTTTGGAGAGTTTGAGTCCACATGGACTCAATGAGGGATTCACATTTTCGTCGCTTTTGTAATACGATCTAGGTGTATTTTCAATAAATATGATCACACTATTTCAATTGTGAGTAATATAGGCTGAACACTCTGGGATCTTTTGAGCTAGCGTAAACTATAGATTATGACATAATATATGAGTCACTAAGGCCAACATGGTACCTGTCTAGCAAGGTGGAAGTGTGACACTCTTTGGCTCTGGTGTTTTGGGTATTAATGTATGCATGGGAACAGAGAGAGGGGACTCGGAACCCCTTATATACATTACCTGAGGGATCCAAGCGCGTCTGTATACATCGAGGCGCGTTTGTTCAACATGTTACTATCTATATTTTGACACTGCTTATAATTAAGCTTGTGCCCACTATCTGAGGGACCCAGGCGCGTCTCTTTTTTAATTTTTTTTTTTTTTTTTTTTTTAATTTTTTTTTTTTTTTTTTTTTTTTATTTTTTATTTTTTTTTATATCCTCTACATGTTTTGCCCCTGATTATATGTGTGTAAACAGGGGATCGTCCATGTTGGTAGTATGTAAGAACTAGTGGTATCAGCGCTTGTGTAGTCGCAGTGTGGCAGACTTGGCGGGGGCTGCTGGGTGATTCATATATAGTGAGTAGCTTTTACCTGACTACAGAATAAGTGTTAGCGCAGCA
This sequence comes from Bufotes viridis, assembly GCA_033119425.1. Lineage (NCBI taxonomy): Eukaryota > Metazoa > Chordata > Amphibia > Anura > Bufonidae > Bufotes > Bufotes viridis. The sequence goes on along the minus strand of CM065597.1, from coordinate 121,013,525 downwards.
AGGGTCTGCGCAGCACATTATCTGGTAGTTACTCAATAACCAGTCATCCAACTTGAGTGTGGAATAAGTGTTTGCGCAGCTTGGGTCTGCGCAGCACGTTATCTGGCAGGCATCCAATGATTCAACCAATAAATTTAAACCTGACCAGTTCACTGGCTCTTTAAACTGTCAGTCTAATGCCAATGGTACTATTGGCCAATTATAGGATTACAAACTATAAATAGGAGTGTTCAGCATGGTGTTTCAAGTCTGTCCTTTCCCCTGAAGACGCCAGTTTATCTGGTGAAACATGTTGGGGGACAGAATCTGTTGGTTTTAGCTCTGCTCGAGTTGCTAAACACTGAGTAGGGAAACAGTAGGAAACAGTTATTTACTTTAGGGTGTATGTTCACAGCACCGAGTACCCTGCAGGATTAGTCAGGCAGGTAGTTATACACTGATTGCAAACTTGTGGGAAGGTTAGGAGGGTAGTGCACACCCTCCGTTACCACTAGCAACCTGTGCGATAGCAGTGTGCAAATTCGAGCAGTAGTTTTAACAAGTGTGTCAAAACTCACAAACATTTTTAGAGAACTACTAATAAAAGTGAAGTTTTACTGATTTAAATATTAAGGGTAAAAGTGGTGAATTGAGCTCAATTGAGCAAAGTTTTTTTGTTGCTATGGAACCCTCCCTTAATAGGGTCTCTAGTTTTTTTGTATTAGATTAAGTATTTCTACTGCCCTGGCATTTTAGGGGCCCTAAAGCGTGAGAAGAAAAATGCGGAAAAATGCCCTGTGAAATCCTAAAGGTACTCATTGGAATTAGGGCCCCTTTGCGCATCTTGGCTGCAAAAAAGTGCCACTCATGTGGTATCGCCGTACTCAGGAGAAGTAGGGCAATGTGTTTTGGGGTGTATTTTTACATATACCCATGCTGGGTGAGAGAAATATCTCTGTAAATGACAACTTTTAAAACAAATTTATACAAAGTTGTCAGTTTACAGAGATATTTCTCTCACCCAGCATGGGTATATGTAAAAATACACCCCAAAACACATTGCCCTACTTCTCCTGAGTACGGCGATACCACATGAGTGACACTTTTTGCTGCCTGGGTGCGCAAAGGGCCCTAATTCTAATGAGTACCTTTTAGGAGGGCATTTTTACGCATTTTTCTTCTCATGCTTTAGGGCCCCTAAAATGCCAGGGCAGTAGAAATACCCCACATGTGACCCCATTTTGGAAAGAAGACACCCCAAGGTATTCCGTGAGGGGCATGGCGAGTTCACAGAAGATTTTTTTTTTGGCACAAGTTAGCGGAAATTGATTTTTATTGTTTTTCTCGCAAAGTCTCCCTTTCCGCTAACTTTTGACAAAAGTTAAATTTTTCATGGACTCACCATACCCCTCAGCGAATACCTTGGGGTGTCTTCTTTCCAAAATGGGGTCATTTGTGGGGTGTTTGTACTGTTCTGGCATTTTGGGCGGGGCTAAATTGTGAGCAGCCATGTAAAAGCTAAAGGTACTCGTTGGAATTTGGGCCCCTTTGCGCACCCAGGCTGCAAAAAAGTGTCACTCATGCGGTATCTCCGTACTCAGGAGAAGTAGGGCAATGTGTTTTGGGGTGTATTTTTACATATACCCATGTTGGGTGAGAGTAATATCTCTGTAAATTGACAACTTTGTATTAAAAAAATTAAAAAGTTGTCGTTTACAGCGATATTTCTCACACAAAGTATGGGTATATGTAAAAATACACCCTAAAACACATTGCCCTACTTCTCCTGAGTACGGCGATACCACATGTGTGACACTTTTTGCAGCCAAGATGCGCAAAGGGGCCCTAAAACCAATGAGTACCTTTAGGATTTCACAGACCATTTTTACGCATTTGGATTCTCACGCTTTAGGACTCCTAAAATGCCAGGACAGTATAAATACCCACATGTGACCCCATTTTGGAAAGAAGACACCCCAAGGTATTCCGTGAGGGGCATGGCGAGTTCACAGAAAAAAAAAATTTGGCACAAGTTAGCGGAAATTGATATATATATATTTTTTTTACAAAGTCTCATATTCCACTAACTTGTGACAAAAATAAAATTTTGCATGAACTCACCATACCCCTCACGGAATACCTTGGGGTGTCTTCTTTCTAAAATGGGGTCACATGTGAGGTATTTATACTGTCCTGGCATTTGAGGGTCTCCGTAATCATTACACGTATGGCCAGCATTAGGAGTTTCTGCGATTCTCCTTATATTGAGCATACGGGTGATGAGATTTTTTTCCGTTCAGCCTCTGGGCTGAAAAAAATAAAAAATGAACGGCGCAGATTTTTTCATTCGCATCGATCAATGTGGATGAAAAAATCTCTGCCAAAATCAGTGACTGCGGTGCGGTGGGATGAGCGCTAGCTACCTAACAAGTAGCTAGCTAACTGACGGTGATAAGGGACCCTTATGCCCCATTCACACGTCCGCAATTCTGTTTGCGGAACGGAATTGCGGACCCATTCATTTCTATGGGGACAGACTTTGTCCCGCTCGGATCCGGAATTACGGATCCGCGCTTCCGGGTCTTCACTTCCGTTCCGCAAAAATATAGAACATGTCCTATTCTTGTCCGCAATTGCGGATAAGAAAAAGCATTTTCTATATAGTTCTGTGCGGATCTGCAAAATGCGGAAAGCACATTGCTGGTGTCCGTATTTTGCGGATCCGTAGATCCATGGATCCGCAAAACACATACGGACGTCTGAATGAGCCTGTAGGGGGTTATTAGTGACAGGGGGTGTCAGGGGTGATCGGGGGTGACATTGGTGATCAGGGGGTGACATGGGTGATCAGGGGTTAATCAGTGATGGGGGTGGGGGGTGTGGTTGTAGTGATTGGTGCACTTTACCTTTGTTTCCTCTGGTGGTCCCAAACAAAGGGACCACCAGACGAGCAGACAGCAGGCATATCAGACGCTGTTTACAAAACAGCGTCTGATATGCGATTTAAATGCGTTTTTCGCATCTACAGCCTGCCAGCGCATGATCAGCGCTGGCAGGCTGTAGTTTCAGTTGTCCCGGCTCCGATCACATGAACGCGCGCGCACGCCGCGCGCGCGTTCATGTGAAATCTCAGGTCTCACGAGATGACGCCGATAGGCGTGACTGAGACCTGAGAGAGCCGCCGCGCTGACGCCCATCGGCGTTAGCGTGGCGGCAAGTGGTTAAGAGAGACATGTACTTAAAAAAATAAAGTATGCAAAGTAATATTCTTGCATTGGGGTATATGCAACTTAGGCCTCTTTCACACTTGCGTTGTGAGGATCCGGCGTGCACTTCCGTCGCAAGAAATGCCCGCCGGATCCGTCACAACGCAAGACAACAGAAAACATTGGAATACTGATCAGTCTTCATTATGCTTTCAGGTAACCATGGCAGCCAGGACGCTACTAAAGTCCCGGCTGCCATAGTAAGTAGTGGGGAGCCGGGGGAGCAGATACTTACAGTCCGTGCGGCTCCCGGGGTGCTCCACGATGACGTCAGAGAGCCGTACGCGCATGGATCATGCGATCCATGCTCATGGGGCGCTCTGACATCATTGTGGAGGGCCCCGGGACTCGGGAGCCGCACAGATGGTAAGTATACTTCTCCCCTGCCTCCCCACTACACTTTACCATGGCAGCCGGGACTTTAGCATCCTGGCTGCCATGGTGACCATTCACAAAAGCTAAACGTCGGATCTGGCGATGTGCCGAAACTACGTTTAGCTTAAAGCCGGATCTGGATAAATGCTTTTCAATGGCCATTAATACCGGATCCTTCTTTCCGGCATGCCTTCAGGATTTGGGTCCGGAGCAAAATCTGCATCATGCTGCAGATTTTGCTACGGCAAAAAAAGTCTCAGTACTGAACGGAAGACATCCTGACGCATCCTGAACGGATTTCTCTCCATTCAGGATGCATTGGGATTATCCTGATGAGTATCTTTCCGTCCTAGAGCCTCGAGGATGGAACTCTAGGACAGAAAGATAAAACGCCAGTGTGAAAGAGCCCTTACTTCACTATTGTTTGGCTATGGCTATCTAGAACTAACAAATATGCCGTGATCTTCGTCATTCTAGCAAGAAAACCATTTAGGAACCCAGCTCTGTTTAATTCGCAATGCGAGTATATGTTCGCATTGCGAATTCAACTTAGAACTGGGTTTCTAATGGTTGTATTGCTAGAATATAACGAAGATTGAGAATTCAGTCTTATCGTTAATTTATATTCTAGCAATACAACCATTAGGAACTCAGCTCTAAGTTGTAATCGCAATGCGAATAATACTTACAATTATTAATCGCTTTGCAAATCCATTTGATGCCTCTATTTGATTGTATATGACGGTTGACTATGACTACCACCAACGTTCTGCTGCCTCCGAGGCAAGATATCTGAACCCTCCAGGGGCCATTAGGGCGTTTTTGATAGAAAATGCATCAAAAACGCATATGCGTTTTTATCATTTTTTTAATTATTTTTTTTTTTTTTGTGTATTTTGCAACATTTGGTTGCATATTTACATTTAGTATAGGCAAATATGGTAGCCTAGAATTCAGTGTTTCCCAAACAGTGTGCCTCCAGCTTTTGCTAAACTACAACTCCCAACATGCCCAGACAGCCTTTGGCTGTGCAGGCATGCTGGGAGTTGTAGTTTCGCAACAGCTGGGGGCACACTGGTTGGGAAACACAGGTCTAGATCATTACTCTGCCCAAATCTATATTCAGCTATATGGCTTAGAAAATATGCTGTCAAACAATGATCCTAGGTTTTGGTATAGACACATGATCTAGACTACCATATTTGCCTATACCAAATGTAAATATGCAACCAAATGTGGCAAAATACACAAAAAAATAAACCAAAAAATGAAAAAATTATAAAAACGCAGATGTGTTTTTGATGCGTTTTTGATGTGTTTTCTATCAAAAACGCCCTAATGGCCCCTGGGGGTTTATATATCTTGCTTTGGAGGCAGCAGAACGTTGGTGGTAGTTATAGTCAACTGTCATATACAATCAAATAGAGGCATCAAATGGATTCGCAAAGTGATTAATAATTGTAAGTATTATTCGCATTGCGATTCCATCTTAGAGCTGAGTTCCTAATGGTTGTTTTGCTAGAATATAATGAAGATTGAGAATATAGCGCTATATTCTCAATCTTCGTTATATTCTAGCAATACAAGAACCATTAGGAACCCAGCTCTAAGTTCAATTCGCAATGCGATTAATATAACCTGTATTACTCGCATTGCGATTACAACTTAGAGCTGAGTTCCTAATGGTTGTATTGCTAGAATATAACGAAGATTGAGAATATAGCGCTATATTATCAATCTTCGTTATATTCTAGCAATTCAACAACCATTAGGAACTCAGCTCTAAGTTGAATTCGCAATGCGATTAATGCAGGTTATATTAATCGCATTGGGGATTCAACTTAGATATGAGTTCCTAATGGTTGTATTGCTAGAATATAACGAAGATTGAGAATATAGCGCTATATTCGTGATATTCGTTATCTTCGTCAATTTAGCAATACAAGTTACAACCATTAGGAACTCAGCAGCTCTAAGTTCAATTCGCAATGCGAATATAAATTCGCGTAACATTCGCAATATATAGAATAATGACGAATATTCGATTTCGACGAATATATGACGAATATTCAAGCGAATATTCGCGAAATATCGCGAAATCGAATATGGCACCTCCCGCTCATCACTATTTATAATACTGATGTATTCTTATGTGGCAGATATGTGGAATTGTCAAGGTCTGGAAAGTGAGGTAGGAGTCCAGTGGCTGTGACAATCTAGATGACTGGAATTGACTGAAACAAGTGTAGTCCAATAACAGTCCAAGTAAGATAACAGTTCAAGATCAGTACACTGATGAATTATAATAGTTGTAGCGTGAGGCGGAGGCATACTCAAATAACAGTCATTGTTCGGTGATATATAAGCAGTTTGTAGGAAGCTAAGGGGCAGTAGCTTGACTAGAGGCCGGAGGCACAGTAAGGGAGAGTTCACATCACCATTATTTTTTAAGCTCTTAGGATCAGATGGAAATGGTTCAAACCACTGGCGTAGCTATAGGGGTCGCAGCGGTCGCAATTGCGACCGGGCCCCTAAGTCAGGGGGGCCCATGGGGCCCCCTCAAGCCGGGAGAGAAACAGTAAAGCCCTACCTGCGGGCTGTGTGCGGCGCGCCGGCACCACAGCTAACTAAATCACATAGGGGGTGGAGCGGAGGCTGAGAGCCCTGCTGCACTGTGCAGGGCAGGCACAGTGAGGAGAGGGAGTGGTCCCGCTCCTGTCTTGACGTCAGGAAGAGCGGGACTTCTGAATAGTGAAGGCAGCTGCGTGCTGGCCGAGCCTGGCTGCTGGATTGCCACATGAGGAGCTCTGCTCTGCTGCACTGTGACTGACACTGAGGTGAGCGGGGTCCAGGGGTCAAGTGTGTGACTGTCCCTGACCCTGGCTGACACTCAGGGAGGAACAGACCGGTCAGAGTCAGACAGATAGGTCACTAGGGCAGCATACTTCTGTGTTACTGGCACCTGTGCTGATAGCAGTGTGTACACAGCCCTATCATATGTGACTGTCATAATAAAGCTAAACTAACAAGATTGTGCTCCACACCTGGTGATGACATACCGCCATATGAATGAAATGTAAGTACATTTCATTCATATGGCAGCATGTCATCACCAGGTGTGGAACATTTCATTCATATGGCAGTATGTCATCACCAGGTGTGGAGCACAATCCTGTTAGTTTAGCTTTAGGCCTCATTCACACGTCCGCAAATGGGTCCGCATCCGTTTCTGCAATTCTGCGGAACGGGTGTGGACCCATTCATTCTCAATGGGGACGGACGTGAAGTGGAGAGCACACTATGTGCTCTCCGCTTCCGCATTTGCGGAGGGCAGCCTCGAATTTCCGGGCTTCGGCCACGAACTTCCGGTCCGCGGCTTTGCAAAAGATAGAACATGTCCTATTCTTGTCCGCAGCTTGCAGACAAGAATAGGCATTTCTATGGGGGGTGACGGCCGGGTGTGTTGTGGATCTGCAATTTGCGGATCCGCAACACACCACGGACATGTGAATGGACCCTTATTATGACAGTGACATAGGATAGGACTGTGTACACACTGCTATCAGCACAGGTGCCAGTCACACAGAAGAATGCTGGCCTATCTGTCCAGAGCTAGTGGCTGGGAGTAGACCGGTCAGACATATAGGCAAGCATTCTTCTGTGTGACTGGCACCTGTGCTGACAGCAGTAGGTAGGGGGCCCAAACTGAACTCTTGCACCAGGGCCCATGAGCCTAAAGCTACGCCCCTGGTTCAAACAGATGCCAAATGTGTATAACTGATTGTTAGCCCAGCGGTCCATGCCAGCGCTGTTGCCCCTACCCACGGGCACGGGCGCCGGGCTCCCTCTTTTCCTTTCTGCTGCCATGCACTGTGCTGACAAGCAGGTCGCTTAACTGTTTTATCTGTGCTCCATGACAGAGCTTACTTCCTGCTTGAGTCCTGTACTATTTGTTAGGGCTTGTATGGGAGTGTCTCTCCTCCCTTGTAAGGCAGCACGAACATGCCCTTTATCTCCCCAGCCTATGGCTGGATTGCAGGGAGTATTTAAAGGTGCCTCCTGCCCCAGGAAGGCGCTTGAGCAAGTTTGGTCACTAGCTTGTGTAGTTCCTAGTGTGAAGGTGTTTTTGGAGTTTCTGCTTTCCTGTGTACCAGACCCTGCTTTGGATTTAATGGATTTTGCTTGTTTGCAACCTGCCTCTGACCTTGGACTGCGTTTATGGACTTTGTTTGACCACTAATTGCCCTGACATTGGACTTCCTGAACATGTCCTTCCCCTCTGTGATTGCACCGGTATTTCTGACCCTCACACTGACTCAGGAACTGCTCTGGAGTGGCACCTGGCAACTACCCTAATGGCCCAAGCATATCCTCAGCATTAGAGGCTCTAGTGAAGACCAGGTAGTTGCTTAGTCTCGCCCCTCCAGGATATAGCCAGTCAGTGGCGCAGTGGGTCCACACCCGCTTGCATAACACTGATGCACAGGATCTTTTTTTTTATAGCACCATTTTTTTTTTTCCTGTTCTGATGGATCAGAAGAATGGAAAAATAATGATGATGTGAACTCTCCCTAGTCTGGCAAGGAGAAAGTGGCAAGGCCAGGCTTAAATATAAAGTCTAAGGGTGGAGCTAATTAGGCAATCAAGGCAAGACTATCAAAGCGCAAGAAAGTTTCCATCAGATTCAGGAAAAAAGTTGTGTTGTCCAGCATTCCCATTAGCCCTCTGAGAAAAGCTACTGCCTGGGACACAGGAGTTTCTGGGTTCAAATCCTGAAAGGATACCCCTGGGCATCTTAGAGGCTGGCTTGTAAGGGTATTACTGATGAAATTCTCTGGTAAATCTAGAAGCATGAACATTTCCTTCTGATTCCGAAGAATTTTCCTCAGAACCATACCACTTCCACTTGATTAAGTATTGTACAGTAGCTTATTGTGATTAATTCTGAAGTCCAAGATCTTTTCAACATATTCATTTTCACCCAGCACATTTACTGGTGATGGAGGGGGCAAATTGTGGCCTAGAAAGATACTTTCATTATATGGTTTCATAAGAGAACAACGAAAAAGAGAGATAAACAAGCCCTGGTTGAAAAAAACTGGTTTTGGCAATACCCTTCATGATGTATAGCAAGGAATTTAGTGGTTCTTTCCACTTTATTTATTTATAATGCAGTTAGTTAGTGGTGCCTGGTACGTGGGATTTCTGAAGTCCGAAGTCAGGAGTCAAGAAAACACCTAGCTATGTAATATACAGTTCAGCTCCATTGAAGTAATTATGGAGGTAAGAAGTGTCTTACTACCACTAGATCTTTTTCTATTATATGGAAATAGGCCACCTGTCATGTTGGGAACTCATCAATGGGGCCCTCACTCATGTGTTTATGGTTTTGGTGACTGTCACATACTGGTAAACTTTTTATGCACTTAAGTGGTTTTAAGTCTATTTTTCCCAAATCTTAGATATCATAATAACACAGCCAGTAAGTATAAAAATATAAATGCTGTATTCTGCAACACATTTTGAGGACATCAGGTAAATTTGTTGAGCAGAAATTTGAAATCGCCCAATATACTGTATTTCTAGCCAAGTTTTAGAGAAGATACTTGCAGTTTGCAATGTTTTTTTAAAAAGCTACAGTTTATCCCCCGCATGAAAAACAGGGGTTGCTCTTCAATGTTTGCCAGCAGCCTGTTTAAATAGTTTTTAAGTATCATGCAAATACTCAGCAATTTTTTTTTTTGGACCTTCTGTAATGCTGTCAATTACTTATGGAAGTGTGGTTCAAATTGGTAAATCTGGAATGAAGACTGGATAAAGGCCTGTATTAGCATAAAAAGGTTCTGTTCAGAGTTCTTACAGTATATGCAAACGCAGCTGTGGGTAGATAATCAGTCCAATCATCCTGAAGGGAATTTATGAAGCGTTAAAGGTACTGTTCAAGAGTTTGATTAGTTCTTTCAGTTTGTCCATTTAATTGAGGATGAAAGGCAGATGACAATTTTATTCCTATCCCCAGAGCAGAAGCTTATCCCAAATTTGGAAATTAATGGTACACATTGATCTGAAATCACATTGACAGAAATTCTTGCAAAATGAATACTTCCCAAATCATAAGTTCAGCAGTTTGTTCCATGGTGGGTGGGTACAGGGCCGGGCCGACACAGAGGCTGAGGAGGCTCCAGCCTCAGGGCGCTCAAGCCTAAGGGCGCAGGCACAGGCCACTCTCACCAAGTCCCTGCTGCTGCCGTGTAGCTGTATTAGCAGCAGAGCATCCATTTCTGCGCTCTGCTGCTGTAACAGCCGGTCCTGCGCCCCCTAGTGGTGTTCTTCCTCCCTCCCTCAGTCTAGTGCAGTGTGCTGCAGCTCCGTACCTTCCCCAGCCCCTGACTTCCTGCCTGTGTGTGCACCAGAGATTCACAACCCCCTCCCCCAGCACAGAGAGAAGAGCAGCGTCGGGACAGAGAAGGAGGAGGAGGAGGAATACTCTGCATCCTGCATCTCCCTCCAAGTCACCAGAGACTGTATGTGCAGAAAATGTAAGGGGTTAAAGGGAATGGAATGGCAGTAATGTAATGTGCATATTGTGTGTTTTTATGTATGTGTGTCATATGTATGTCAGTATGTGTGTGTGTATCATATGTATGTCAGTATATATGTGTGTGTCATATGTATGTCAGTATGTGTGTGTGTGTCATATGTATGTCTGTATATATGTGTGTGTCATATGTATGTCTGTATATATGTGTGTGTCATATGTATGTCAGTATGTATGTGTGTGTCATATGTATGTCAGTATGTATGTGTGTGTCATATGTATGTCAGTATGTATGTGTGTGTCATATGTATGTCAGTATATATGTGTGTGTCATATGTATGTCAGTATGTATGTATGTGTCATATGTATGTCAGTATGTATGTATGTGTCATATGTATGTCAGTATGTATGTGTGTGTCATATGTATTTTTGTATATATGTGTGTGTCATATGTATTTTTGTATAAATGTGTGTGTCATATGTATGTCAGTATATATGTGTGTGTCATATGTATGTCTGTATATATGTGTGTGTCATATGTATGTCTGTATGTATGTGTGTGTCATATGTATGTCAGTATATATGTGTGTGTCATATGTATGTGTGTGTCATATGTATGTGTGTGCCATATGTATGTCAGTATGTATGTGTGTGTCATATGTATGTCAGTATATATGTCTGTGTCATATGTATGTCAGTATATATGTGTGTCATATGTATGTCAGTATGTATGTGTGTGTCATATGTATGTCAGTATCTATATGTGTGTCATATGTATGTCAGTATATATGTGTGTGTCATATGTATGTCAGTATGTATGTGTGTGTCATATGTATGTCAGTATATATTTGTGTGTCATATGTATGTCAGTATGTGTGTGTGTGTCATATGTATGTCAGTATATATGTGTTGTCATATATATGCCAGTATATATGTGTGTGTCAAATGTATGTCAGTATATATGTGTGTGTCATATGTATGTCTGTATATATGTGTGTGTGTCAAATGTATGTCAGTATATATGTGTGTGTCATATGTATGTCTGTATATATGTGTGTGTCATATGTATGTCAGTATAGATTATCTAACCCAGTCCCCCTTCCCCCATCAGCCCTTGTCCTACCCCCATCTACCCCACCAGACATTTAGATGTTATTTATTCCTGCTATTCCAATGCTCTGATCAGTAGATGGCTCAAGTCAAGCCCTCACTCCCCCAGCCATTTAGATATGTATGTTATCAATCATCCCCCACCCCCGCCTTCCTTGTAATTTGCTGGCCCCCAATATCCATTGTGAGTCACAATCCATAACAGTGTCATCCACAGATCCCCCCATAACAATGCGTCATCCACAGATCCCCCATAACAGTGTGTCATCCACAGATCCCCCATAACAGTGTGTCATCCACAGATCCCTCATAACAGTGTGTCATCCACAGATCCCCCATAGCACTGTCATCCACAGATCCCCCATAACAGTGGGTCATCCACAGATCTCCCATAACACTGTCATCCACAGATCCCCCATAACAGTGGGTCATCCACAGATCTCCCATAACACTGTCATCCACAGATCCCCCATAACATTGTGCTATCCACAGATCCTCCATAACAGTGTCATCCATAGATCCCCCCATAACACTGTCATCCATAGATCCCCCATAACACTGTCATCCATAGATCTCCCATAACAGTGTCGTCCACAGATCCCCCATAAGTGTGTCATCCACAGATCCCCATAGCATTGTCATCCACAGATCCTTCATAACAGTGTCATCCACAAATCCCCCATAACAGTGTCATCCACAGATTACCCCATAACAGTGTCATCCATAGATCCCCCCCATAACAGTTTCATCCATAGATCCGCCCCATAACAGTGTCAACCATAGATCCCCCCATAACAATGTCATCCACAGATCCCCCATAACATTGTACTATCCACAGATCCTCCATAACAATGTCATCCACAGATCCCCCCATAACAGTGTTATCCATAGATCCCCCATAACACTGTCATCCATAGATCTCCCATAACAGTGTCGTCCACAGATCCCCCATAAGTGTGTCATCCACAGATCCCCATAGCATTGTCATCCACAGATCCTTCATAACAGTGTCATCCACAGATCCCCATAACAGTGTCATCCACAGATTACCCCATAACAGTGTCATCCATAGATCCCCCCCATAACAGTTTCATCCATAGATCCCCCATAACAGTTTCATCCATAGATCCGCCCCATAACAGTGTCAACCATAGATCTCCCCCCATAACAATGTCATCCACAGATCCCCCATAACAATGTCATCCACAGATCCCCCATAACAGTGTCATCCACAGATTACCCCATAACAGTGTAATCCATAGATCCCCCCATAACAGTTTCATCCATAGATCCGCCCCATAACAGTGTCAACCATAGATCCCCCCCCATAATAATGTCATCCACAGATCCTCCATAACAGTGCGTCATTAATTGATACATTAAACTGTGCATATTTATGTGTGATTACAACAGTATTTAGTAAAGACTCCACAAGTTGGGGGGGGGGCGCACTTGGGCAGCTCAGCCTCTGTTGGTGGTGGACCTTGTCCCAGCCCTGGGTGGGTATTACTTTGGGTAGAATGAAATTGGCCATCTTTGTTAGACTTTCTACAACTAGTGTTGGGCGCAATTATTCGCATCGCGAATTTTAATTGTGAATATCGCAACTTTGAGAATTTGCGAAGATTTAGAATATAGTGCTACATATTCGTATTCTCGAATATTCAAATTTTCTTTCCCTCTGAACCCATGATCCTTCCCTTCTTCTTGCTTGTGGGTGTCACCGCCAGGTCGGTGAGAAAGTCAGACAGACATTCTTCCCTGGCTTTTGTATGACATTCTTTGTTTTGGTTTCACTTTGTCAGCTTCTTTCCTTCTGCCAGGTGTACCTTATTTAGACTAATCGTCTTCCTGTATATTCCCTTCCCATGCTGCCTCACCTTGCGGTTTATACTACTTCCTGGATGAAGTGTTCACTGCTTGAGGCTGCTGCTGCTGTTTGCTCAGATAAGTTTTTTCCTTTTATTGTATTTCCTTGCTGGCTTGTTTTTAGGTGAACCTGACTCCCTCCGTATTCAGTGCAGGGAGCCGGTGACCGTGTCCCCTCACTACTATAGGGTTTTCAGGTGTCACACAGTCTTAGGCACGTGGGCATGCAATCGTCTACCATTGACGCCTTTGCATGTGTAGCAGTCAGGGAGAGCTCCTAGGGTTTTAAAGGGCTCACCTATATGCTCCTTAGTTTTGGATCAAGCCAGTCAGTCGTTTATTTTTTAAGTTCCAGCTATCTGCAACTTCATCCGTGATAGTGGGCCAATGAGAAGGCTACAATGTCTTTGTCTGAGCTTAGCAACATCCCTAGCAGCCAATAGCAACCAATAGGAAAGTTTCCTACCCCTTGCTATATAAGAACCTCCCCAGCAGCCATTTTCTGCAGTTTTTTTTTCAGTCCTGCAGTGCCATTGCTGTGCTCTGTGCTTTGCTATGTCACATTACATTGGATAGTTAGTTAGTTAGTTAGCTTATATATATATATATATATATATATATATATATAGATAGTTAGTGGGAGATAGTCAGTGTAGGTTAGATAGTGATATAGTTTAGCTGATAGGCTCCAGTGCAGGGTGTTAGGTTCTGCTGTCCATACATACATGTTACAGACATAGTGCTGTGATGTCACAAATTCACAACAATACTTAGTGTACCAATCTCTAATATGTAGTCAGACCTGCTAAAATGTGAAGTTGCATGTATTGTACAAAAATATGAGCACCATTAATTGCCGATTTGCACAATAGCTAATATATTGGAGCACTCTATCTGCATATAAAGCTATTGTAATTTTCTGCCGTGCCAACCTTTTTCTCCAGTCTTAGGAAACGTCTAGTAGCTTGAAAAATGTAGCAATAGTGACCCACACCTGTATTGTGCACGCAATACGCGCATATTACATTGCCGATTTTAGCAATCAAGAAAATAATTGCGAATTCTCGAATTCACAAATTTATGATGAATATTCGCTGAAATATTTGCGAAATATCGCTAACTCGAATATTGCCCCTTCCACTCATCACTATCCACAACAACCAAGATGGTGGTCATTCCTTTAGAAGAAGGTAGATCAAACAAGAAATCCATAGAAATTGAGACCCATGGGTTAAGAGGTAATGTGGAGTAATTGCAGCAAACTTACAGAAGAAGGGCGTGTTTTATATTGAGCACAAATTAAACATAAAGAAACATATTTTTGGACATTTTTCTTAAAGCTTGGCCACCAAAAGGAATGCTTTCACATTTGTCTTTTTGTGTGGGCCATGAGAAAATCCTGGATAAAGCATTAGCTGTACCATTTATTTTTATCCAGGTTAGTAGGTAATCAAAAAATTAAACCGAGGAAATAAATGGGTCCAATTTGACATGAGGTGAAGACCACACAAGTAGGCAGGTACAACTGAAGTAGGTGGGGTCAGCAATATAATAGTGCAACACACAATGCCACCTCAGTAGAACCAAATACCACAGTGCAGCACCAAATACTGTAACAGAAGCACAAAATACTTCTCTAAAAGTACCTGACATTCCCAGCATTAATTAGTGCTAGGAGCTTAAAGGGGTTGTCCGGGTTCAGAGCTGAACTCGGACATACCCATAATTTCACCCAAGCAGCACCCCTGATGTTAGCATCGGAGCATCTTCTGCTCCGATGTGCTCTCTTGCCCTGCGCCAGATCGTGCAGGACAAGGGCTCTTTTGTTTACAATAACACACTGCCAGACGGAAGCTTCCCCCGGCAGTGTGTTCGGTGACGTCACCGACTCTGATGGGCGTGCTTTAGCGCTGCCCTAGTCATTTTACAGGCTAGGGCAGCGCTAAAGCCCGCCAATCAGTGTCGATGATGTCACCGGGTTACCTGGCAGCCCCATGGGAACGATTTTGTTCCGAATTTCAGGTAAAAACGAATGCGAATTTCCTTGTGCTTCGTGGTAACGAATCAAATTTTTCCTAAAATGGCTACTGCAAGTGTGAGGACAAGGCGTAAGGAAGTATGGGAAGGCGGTCTCACCCAGACTGACATGCATGATGCAGCCAATCAGCAGCCAGCCTGCCCTGTGATGTCACAACTCTATAAATATGTCAGCCATCTTAGATTCAGACATTTTCCAGTGTTCTGAGTGCAGGGACAGACGTGAGAAGGCGCTAGGGACAGCAATTGAAAAAAACTCATTTTGAAAAAAAAAAAATGAAAAAACTATTTATAAGTGCAGGGAAAGGATAGGGAGGAATCATTTCACAACATCTTAGTGCAGGGACAGACGTCAGAAGCCATTTACAAGTGCAGGAAAAGTTTATTTGGGGATCCAAATAGCCATTATACAGCTTTGTCATTCCAGAAATTTGTTCTTGGGGTGCAAGTGCTATGTTGAAAAGCCTTTAGTGGCTTATATCTGTACAAAAAGAAAAAAATATACGCAGTTCACTTCTGTAGTTATATGTGGTAAAAGCGTTTAGTGGCATATTTCAGTACAAAAAGAAAAACATATATGCAGTTCACTTCTGCAGCTATATGTGTTAAAAGCATTTTGTGGCGTATTTCTGTCATGGTCATGTTGTTGTTCGCCGTGACACAATAGCCGTGCAAGCTTGTTGCCAGGGGCAACATGTTGTTTGCTGCATGGGCGTACACTTTCCTTTTAGGTTTGTTTCCCTTGCCTGTCTGGTGTGTGAGGGGTTAACTAGCTGGCTGGGTGTGGTCACTAGTAGTGTTGAGCGTGAATATTCGAATAGCGATTTTTTTTGCAAATATAGGCACTTCGCTAATTCGCGAATATTTAGAATATAGTGCTATAAATTCGCTATTTCGAATATTCGTTTTTTTTTTATTTTTATTGTTATATTTTTTTCTTTCCCACTTCCCAAAAGTATTTCTTACCTGTCCTGAGGATTCCTGGCTTCCTGGCTGCTCTAGTCAGTGCCCGTTGCCGCTTCTGCCGACTTCTGTGCTCATGGAGCGTCCCCATCACCATGGGAACGCCTCCATACTAGAATGTACTGTCGGATGTGAGAATTAAGTTGAAATCGCAATGCGATTACTATAACTTGAAGTAATCGCTAGTGATGAGCGGCAGGGGCAATATTCGAATTCGCGATATTTTGCGAATATTTGGGCGAATATTCGGCATATATTTGAAAATTCGCAAAGTCGTAATCTCCGCTCATTTTTTTCTGATTGTGAAAATTCGCATAAAAATTTGCATACATTTGCATAAAAATTTGCATAACATTTGCAGAAAGATTCGCATAAACTGGCATTTAAGATACCTATTAAATACCAGTTTATGTGAATTTTTGTGCAAATTTTTATGCATTTATGCAAATTTTTTATGCAATTTTTTTTTGCTTGTGAAAATTTGCATATAAAAATGTGCATAAAAACAAATATTCGCAATTGCGAATATTTTTTGCGATATTCTAAATATTCACGAATTCTCGAAGTGCCGATATTTGCGATTAAAATTCGCAATTCGAAAATTCGTGGTCAACACTAGAAATCGCATTGCGATTTTAACTTAGAGCTGGGTTCCTAATGCGTCAGCTTGCTAGAATTAACGAAGTTAACGAATATGGAATATAGTAGTGCTAAGTTGAAATCGCAATGCGATTACTTCAAGTTATATTAATCGCATTGCGATTTCAACTTAGCACTGCTATATTCCATATTCGTTAACTTCGTTAATTCTAGCAAGCTGACCCATCAGAAACACAGCTCTAAGTTGAAATCGCAATGCGATTAATATAACATGAAGTAATCGCATTGCGATTTCAACTTAGACCTGGTTTACTATGGTTGGCTTGGCAGAATTAGCGAATATGACGAATGTATTTGTCATGTCCCTCAAAACAAAGATGACAAAATATTCTCCATCTTCTTTTTAGCTCCATATTCGTCAACTTTGCTAATTCTAGCAATCAAATAGGAAAGTTGACTATAGAGACAGCTGTGTTTAATTCGCTATGCGATTATATTACTTTGCTTTTTTTTTAAATAAATAGAATAATTATAATAATTATCAAGTATTATAATTATTCTATTTATTAAAAAAAAAAAACTTAGCTGTCTCTAGTCAACTTTACTATTTGATTGCTAGAATTAGCGAAGTTGACAAATATGGAGCTAAAACGAAGAAGGAGAATATTTAGCTATCTTCGTTTTGAGGAATATGATGAATACATTCATCATATTCGTCATCTTCGCTAATTCTAGATATTAAACCAATAGAAAGGTTGCCTTAAGTTAAAATTGCAATACGCGATTATTTAAAATCGCATATTAATCGCGATAACTAGAATAATGACGAATATTCGATTTCGATGAATATTCTAGCGAATATTTGCAAATTTTGTCGAAATCGAATATGGCACCTCCCGCTCATCACTAGTCACTAGGTGCCTATATTGCCTGTGGCTGGTAGTCAGGAGGGTAGTTGTACTCCAGACTTGGTGTGTGCTGAAGTTATGCTCCTGTCCTGGAGATTCCATCTGTCCAGTGTGAGGTCCACTGTTACGAATAAGAATTTTTCGAAACGCGTCAACAGCCATAACCCATTGAGGATGTGTATCCTGTAAATTTTATGCAAAGCTATTAAATAAAGACAAAGAGAGACACTTCTGAAATACCAGAGCTGGAGTTCGTTCTTCTTTTCTTCAAGTCTGCATTGAGGCTAATCACCTTAACTCCGTGCACCCGGGCAGAGAATACAACTAACTATAGGTGAGCTGGAGTTTTCACTGAGGTCCACCTAGTTTGACATCAATGTCTCTCCTTTGTCTTCCCATTGTTGTTATGTCCTCTACCCTTTCTTACATGTCTCTTTGTATAGTGTGGGTTTTGTTTGGTTTTATTTTGTATGTCTAGTTGTTGTTACATGTTTGCTAGACATTTTCCAATTCTGTCTGTCCCTTCGGTGAGTGGACTCCTGGGTTCCCCAGAGGGGGAACATCGAGTCAGTGAGTAGTTGCTGGACTGCTGGTTCCTATGTGTGGCATTTTGTACTTAGTCCGGTATGGTGTTTGGATTGCAGTACATTCGCAAGGGTTCCAGTTCATGGGAGTGTGATCTTCTGGTGTGCCTTCTAGCAACTACGGATGTAAGTTACCAAGTATTCCATTGTTCTTGGTTCAGTGGTTATAGTCGCCACTGGATTCTTACCTGGCGATCCACTTGGCTACTCACTGTCTTCTCCTCTCCTTGCTGCTAGACCTGCATAGACTCCTGTTCATCCTTGTTGGATGAACAGGTTGTCTCAGTCCTGACATTATTCCAGGGATCTTTAGGGTCAGGTAGGGCCTAAGTTTCTTTGTGTGAGCCCTCCTACCATCTGGGTTCGCTCATACGGTTAGGAGTCAGGATGAGGCTTAGGGATGCTCTAGGAGGCGACTTGCTCCCTTTTCCTGGCATCCAGGTCTAGTTGCTATCCCGCCACCCTACATTGTGAGGTGTGGAGTTTTCAACCACTCAACACCGTGACAATTTCATTACAAAAAGAAAAATATATTCTCAGTTCACTTCTGCAGCTTTGTAATGCACGCGCAATACAGGTGTGGGTCACTATAGCTACATTTTTTACGCTGCTAGAAGTTTCCTGCGACTGAAGAAAAAGGTTGGCACGGCAGAACATTACAATAGCTTTAATGCAGATGGAGTGCTCCGATATATTCGCGAGTGCGCAAATCGGCAATTAATGATGTTCATATTTTTGCACAATACATGCAACTTCACATTTTAGCAGGTCTTACTACATATTAGTGATTGGTGCACTAAGTATTGTTGTGAACTTGTGACATCACAGCGCTATGTATGTGTGTATGTAGCATGTATGTATGGACAGCAGAACCTATCACACTACCTAACACCCTGCACATCTACACTCTATCACAATCTAACCTACAGTGACTATCTTCCACTAACTATATATAAGCTAACTAACTATCTAATGTAATGTAACACAGAAAAGCAGAGAACACAGCAATGACCCTGCTGTCTCTCTCAGAACTGTACTAAACTGTAAAAAATGGCTGTGGGGAGGTTTTTATATACTAAAGGGGTAGGCAACTTTCCGATTTGGTTGTTATGAATTTTGCTAAGCTCAGACAAAGACATTGCAGCCTTCTCAATGGCCCACAAGCAAAAAGGGAGGCCACTGATAAAAAAAAATGTAGAATATTCGAATATATATCACTATATTCTAAATATTCGAAAATTCTCGAAGTTGCGATACTCGCAATTAAAATTCGTGAATTGAATATTCGCGCCCAACACTATTCATTACAAAAAGAAAAATATAGTCTCAGTTCACTTCTGCAGCTATATGTGGTGAAAGCGTTTAGTGGCGTATTTCAGTAGAAAAAAATATATATATACGTCGTTCACTTCTGCAGCTGTATGTGGTAAAAGCGTTTAGTGATGTATTTCAATACTAAAAGAAAAATATAAACGCATTCAGTGGCCTTTTTTAATTACAAAAAGAAAAATATATTCTCAGTTCACTTCTGCAGCTATATGTGGTGAAAACGTTAATGGCCTATTTCAGTACAAAACGAAAAATACATACGCATTTCACTTCTGCAGTTATATTTGGTAAAAGCATGCAGTGTCCTATTTCAGTACAAAAAGGAAAACAATATATGCACTTCACTGTTGCATTTATTTGTGGTGAAAGAGTTTAGTGGCCTGTTTCAGTACAAAAAGGAAAAATATATACGCATTTCACTTCTGCAGTTCTGTGTGGTGAAAGCATTCAGTGTCCTATTTCAGTACAAAAAGGAAAAAAATATACGCACTTCACTGTTGCATTTATTTGTGGTGAAAGAGTTTAGTGGCCTATTTCAATACAAAGCGAAAAATATATACACATTTCACTTCTGCTTGCGTATTTCAGTAGAAAATTAAAAATGTATTCTTATAAAAATGTATCCCTATTAAAGAGGGGACTACGGGCTCACGGAAGCAGGGTTGGTAGCAGTCAGTCAGTGCGTAATGTTGTCGGCAAAATCCCCTACTCTGCGATGTGGCATTTTTTTGTACATCCTCCAGAGGAGGTGAATTTCAAAAAATCAAAAATATATCAAAAATATATGGAAAAGAGAAAAATCTTTCATTAAACAATCTAAAAAAAATAGGATCATTAAACACACTACAAAGGAAAAACCAGAACAGTCTTGCCATTGTGAACATTGTTTGATCAATAGAGTTGAGCGAACACCTGGAAGTTCGGGTTCGGCTGAACTTCACCGCACAGTTCGAGTTCGGGACCCGAACTTGATGCCAAATTGACCCCGAACCCTATTAAAGTCAACTTGTTCCAGTGAGGACACATTTTTAAAACGAGCTGAGGAATTGGGAGAGAGATTTAGGAGTAGAGGTTATGGAGAACATTGTATAAGACGAGGGTTCCAGCGGGCCAGGACAACACCACGGGAACAATTGATTTATGGTCCTAATAGGCAAGTCTCCAGAAATGAGACGAATATAGCCAGGTTCGTGACTACTTTTTCACAAGTACATCAAGGGATAAGAAGTGCCCTTCAGAAATATTGGAGTGTCCTTCAAATGGACACCACTTTAAACAAATATCTACCTATGACACCTAGGATTACCTTTAGGAAGAACAAAAATTTAAAAGATCTGCTTGTCAAGAGCCACTATACGGGTAAGAAACCAGAAAAGGCCTTTGGATCTAAGGGTCCTAAATGGGGGTGCCGTCCCTGTGGTACTTGTGTGGCATGCCCGAATATCCTTCGTACGGAGGTGTTCAACAATTCCACAGGAGACAAAAACCTACAATTACTTGTAATACCATGGGGGTAATCTATGTGGCGAGTTGCCCATGTGGCCTTTTATATGTGGGTCTTACAAGTAGGGAGTTAAAAAGGAGAGTCCGAGAACATGTCTTGGGCATAGAGGCAGCAAGAGGAGAGGAGGACTGGAATCTGCTAAAGACGCTCCCCAAACATTTCAAACAGTACCATGCATGCAATGGATCCTTACTGCAAGTAAGGGGCATTGATAGGGTACACATTAACTCAAGGGGTGGAAACTGGAAGCGCCTGTTAGCACAACGAGAAGCCCGTTGGATCTTTTGTTTGGATACCATCACTCCACATGGATTAAATGAGAGTTTGAGTTTTGCTCCATTTCTGTGAATTTAGGATTGGTTTGTGTTGCGGTTCTCTGCTCTGGATTAGGGTACACGTAGGGTTATAGCTCTTGTTTTTAACATTTTCACTTTATTTATTATAGTCAAACCTGTATTATTCAGATCATAACATGTGTTTGTATTCTATAGAATTAAAAGTCATCATTCAGGTCCCTTCTGCCTTGGAGTCCAGTTTTCCATCTCCCTCCTTCTCTCTCATGAAGATCTGTTCTGCAGTAATTCGATATCGGTAGAAGATAAGGATTCTACTTTCCGGATTATATATATCCGGCCCCTATGGTTGTTTTTGTTTTTACCGCACATGGCACTTTATTAATTAAATATCATGATTCTTTGTGATAATAATGATATTTTAGTATTTTATATTAGCACCAATCGTGTATAATGGATATAATAATGATCATTTTGATAATGTATTTGTAATCATAAATAAAGGGTTGGTATTATATTATGAGTTATTGATTGGGATAATCATGTGTTTATTTTCAAGATTATATATTTTTTAGGGTTAACATGTCTAACTTTATTGATCACTTTATTATGCGCGTCGGGAGAGAGGAGCTGGCAACATCACGGTCTTTACCTTTTATGTGAGTGTCCATTAGGTAACTTATATTTGATCCATGTGTTGGGACAATAGTTGTCTATATTGTACAAGTTATATTTCACTATATTGGACAGCCTATACTGTGTAGAACATGTTTTTTGTAATGCACATGGGTAGTGGCACTCCATGAGTGTTATATTAGCCATTTATACTCCTCTAGATGGGCAAATGTTAGCCCAGTGTATTTGTTCACCACTGTACCTATTTTTTATAGTTTTAATCATGCATTTAATAAAGATTTGAATTTGTATCATTACATGAGTGCTCATTTTTGGTTTAATCCCCGTTACAAGGACAACGTGCTGTCCTTAATTCCATCACTGAAGAGTGATCGGAAGAAGCCACTGCTGGTAGACGCGCTGCTGATGGCATTCACACCTGACACCGGGGGCTCAGTGGAAGCACAAGGCTAAAGCAGAGGAGGAGGAGAAAGAAGTCGCCAAGGCAGCTGGGTCACCGCCCGCACCTCAGAAGGAAGGGTTAGCATGGCCGAAATGTGGAAACGCTTTGTCACCACGCCACAACAACCAGCACCCCCAGCAGATATGGGACGTCTTAGAAAGAGGCAATATTTCCGCAAAATGGTGGAATAGTATCTTTGTACACGCCTACATGTACTGATTGATGGGCCTGCCCAGGGTCATAGCTACAGGGGAAGCAGGGAAAGCGGCTTTGGGGTCCTGACCAAGAAGGGGCCCATTCAGGAGGAGTAGGACTAAAAGACTTTGTCAGGGCCCCCTCAACAGTATTATACAAGGAAATTATATACAGTGGCAGTATAGACAGTGTTGAAAAAGGATGGAACAGCTGCCTAGTCTGAGAGAGAAATCTTTAGTAGCCACTGGAATGGGGGCAGCATGAAAGGAAGGGGTTGCGAAAAAATTACTGTGGGACGGGGGCCCCATTCAAAAATTTGCTGTGGGGCCCAGTCATTTCTAGCTACGCCACTGGGTCTGCCCTATTTAACTTCTGGGTCTCCAAATTGGGGGCATGGCCTCAGCTTCACCTTTTCGCCTTGGAGGTGCTGGCCTGCCCTGCAGCCAATGTATTGTCTGAACGTGTGTTTAGCACAGCTGGGGGTGTTATCACAGACAAGCGCAGCCAACTGTCCACAGCCAACTTTCTCACGTTCATTAAAAAGAACCAGGCATGGATCCCACCGGACTTATTTGTACCTTATGCAGAATAGACATGGATACCTGCCTCACCCAACCATTGTTATACTACAGCACACTTATTCTTTGTTTTCTTTTTTATACTTCCCAATGTTTTGGGGTCTACCCCAATTTATAAACAAAAAGAAAGAAAAAAAAACACATTGTTGCTTGCGACTACCTTTGGCTTCACAGCCAAAAAAGGCTCTATGTCAGCAACAATGCAAACGGCAATTGTAATGAACTAAGTTCCCTGTCGGTTATGCAGTGCAGAAAGAAGGGGTACAGATCAGCCAACAATCTGAACGCCATCTAATTTACAGCATATATTTCCCAATCAGGTAGATTGAAAGAAAAAAGGGGTCATGGAGCGTCCCCGTCATCAGGCATCTATTTGCCCAGCTAAAGGATTATTTAATAGTGTATAGAAGCCACAAGGGGCCCACACGCTGCAGATTTATCATGAAGACATCATGAAGATTTTACAGCATATAACTACAGCACCCAACAATGTAAACACCACCAAATTTACAGAATATAATTCCCAGTCAGGTATGCAGTGCAGGGGTACTTTGAAAGAAAGAAGGGGTACAGATCACCTAAAAAATCTGAAGGCCACCTAATTTACTGAATATATTTTCAAGTCAGGTATGCAGTGCAAGGGGTACTTTATGGCCCAAGAATGTAACATACGATTTTTAGAAATTTACCTCCCTGTCACCAATGCAGAGCAGGGGTTTGTATATGACAAAACTGGCAAAAAAAAACAGTTTTTTGAGCGTTGTATGCAAACGTGCTCTATAGTACGACAGTACGGATTTCTTCCAGCAACTACAGAAATGCACTATGTCACCGCAAAATTATAAAATAAGTCTTTCAGCGGTGTATGCAAACGTGCTCTGTGGTACGACAGTACGGGTTTATTCCAGCAACTACAGAAATGCACGATGTCACCGCAAAATTTTAAAATATTACACTAAAATAAGAGTGTGCCTTGTAATTAAAATATAACTTTTATTGATTATCCAATCAGAATTTTAGAGTGGTCACTCTTACACTAATTATTCCCTGTACCTATGGGAAACTAGTGAGCCAGTGTAGGGTATTGCAGATTGGAGGTGGACCTGGCTGTAGGGGGCTTCCTACCACACTAGAGCGGGTGCTGACTGAGTTCTGTCCCTTCAGGGCCCTAGATAAATCGGGAATTCCCTGTATGGCTGTAGTTGGAGCATTCGCCACGAAAAGGGCGACCCCCAGCCTCTGGAACCTCGGATCTTTCCAATAATACCTAGACCAAGCTACTATCCCATATGGTACCCCACATTCCTAATGGAAGATTGTTCAACGCATTTCGCCACTTTCTGTGGATCTTCAGGGATTTAAAGATCAGGGGAGCGTCTGGTGCAGTGGCAGCAATACCCACTGAAAAAAGTTTTGGCAGTGGCAGCGTGTAGCAGTGAGTGCCGCCTCTATATACCCGTCTAGCCACTCCCACCCTTGTCTATGGCCAATAGTGGCTCATCTCGACAAGGGGGGGGCGGGCCAACTTTGGGCTTATCACCCTTAACGTCATCCCTGGCCAATCACCTCCCTCCGAAGCGGGGGCACGCCGCAAGTACCACACTGAACAGCTAGTGTGCTGCGCTTCCCACCGCACCAACCGGAACTGACTCACCCAGTGGGCGTGCCTGTCGTCATGGGGATCTTCTCACCGCGTCCCCGGCATCGCTCACTGACAGTCGCGGAAGCCCAGTCAGGCACCAGAGTGTTCAAATGTTTGCGATCTTCACTCTAATGGGACTATATTACTGCTGGCAGATACGGTGATGTAGTCAGCTCGATTCTATGTCACTAGAGATGGCCCGAACTATCCGCCGGCGAACAGTTCCCGGCGAACATAGCTTGTTCGCGTTCGCCTCTGCCGGGTGAACATATGCGATGTTCGGTCCGCCCCCTATACATCATCATTGAGCAAACTTTGACCCTGTACCTCACAGTCAGCAGACACATTCCAGCCAATCAGCAGCATACCCTCCCTCCCAGACCCTCCCACCTCCTGCACAGCATCCATTTTAGATTCATTCTGAAGCTGCAGTCTTAGTGAGAGGAGGGAGAGTGTAGTTGCTGCTGATTTAATTGGGAAATCGATAGCTAGGCTAGTGAATTCAGTGTCCACTCCAGTCCTGAAAGACTCATCTGATCTCTGCTGTAAGGACAGCGTCCTGACAGCACCCCAAAAAGCCCTTTTTTGGGCTGCAACATTAGTCTGCTTTTTTTTTCCTTTATATACATATTGCAGTTGCCTGGCCTGCCTGTGTGTGAGGAGCTGCAGGCCCACAGACTGTAGTGTGCCCACTGCCAGTGCCCACCCCTGTCATCCCATGTGGCACAGGACTTTGCATCAAAAAAAGGCATTTCATTTTTACACTTTAATCTAAGGTTAGTTGCCTGCCAGTGTGTGTCAGGCTGACTTCCACTGACTGTAGTGTGCCCACTGCCAGTGCCCACCACTCATACCGGCTGGCACAGGACTTTGCATAAAAAGGCATTTAATTTTTACACTTTAGTGTAATTTCAGCTGCTTGCCTGCTGCTAGTGTGTGTCAGGCCGACTTCAACTGACTGTAGTGTGCCCACTGCCAGTGCCCACCCCTGTCATCCCGTGTGGCACAGGACTTTGCTTAAAAAAAAGGCACTTAATTTTTACACTTTAATCTAAGGTTAGTTGCCTGCCAGTGTGTGTCAGGCTGACTTCCACTGACTGTAGTGTGCCCACTGCCAGTGCCCACCACTCATACCGGCTGGCACAGGACTTTGCATAAAAAGGCATTTAATTTTTACACTTTAGTGTAATTTCAGCTGCTTGCCTGCTGCTAGTGTGTGTCAGGCCGACTTCAACTGACTGTAGTGTGCCCACTGCCAGTGCCCACCCCTGTCATCCCGTGTGGCACAGGACTTTGCATCAAAAAAAGGCACTTCATTTTTACACTTTAATCTAAGGTTAGTTGTCTGCCAGTGTGTGTCAGGCCGACTTCAACTGACTGTAGTGTGCCCACTGCCAGTGCCCACCCCTGTCATCCCGTGTGGCACAGTACTTTTCATCAAAAAAAGGCATTTAATTTTTACACTTTAGTGTAATTTCAGTTGCTTGCCTGCTGCTAGTGTGTGTCAGGCTGACTTCCACTGACTGTAGTGTGCCCACTGGCAGTGCCAACCACTGATACCGGGTGGCACAGTAGCTTGCCGATAAATAAGGCATTTCATTTTTAGACAGTAGTCTAAATTCAGTTGCTTGCCTGCTGCCAGTGTGTGTCAGGCCCTCTTCCACTGACTGTAGTGTGCCCACTGCCAGTGCCAACCACTGATACCGGGTGGCACAGTAGCTTGCCGATAAATAAGGCATTTAATTTTTAGACAGTAGTCTAAATTCAGTTGCTTGCCTGCTGCCAGTGTGTGTCAGGCCTACTTCCACTGACTGTAGTGTGCCCACTGCCAGTGCCAACCACTGATACCGGGTGGCACAGTAGCTTGCCGATAAATAAGGCATTTAATTTTTAGACAGTAGTCTAAATTCAGTTGCTTGCCTGCTGCCAGTGTGTGTCAGGCCCACTTCCACTGACTGTAGTGTGCCCACTGCCAGTGCCAACCACTCATACCGGGTGGCACAGTACCTAGCACGCGTAGTACCACTTATCTAAAAAAAAAATGACAGGCAGAGGCAGGCCACCCCGCAGGGGCCGTCGTGGTCGTGGTGCTGTGATTTCCAATGTCCCTGGAATAATGCCCAGTTTTCAGAGGCCACGTACCCTGAACCTGAAAAATTCAGAGGACGTAGTTGACTGGCTTAGACAGGACACCCAATCTTCAACAGCTTCCGCTAAGAACATTGATGCACCATCCTCCTCCAGCTCAGCTTCGGTCACCTGCTCTCAAGTTACCACGCACCCGCCCGTCGCCACCACCACCACTACCACCACAGCCACCACAGCCGCTTCACTTGATCCGTCAGAGGAGTTATTTACACATCAGTTGGATGCAATTAGTGATGCACAACCATTATTGACAGATGATGTAGATTACAGGGATATGTCTCAGTCAGGCAGGATTACACACATGGACGTACAGTGTGATGATGATGATGATGATGATGATGATGTACCCGCAGCTGCTTCCTGCAGACGCAGTCACCGTGGTTTAAAACAGAGTGGAGGGAACCAGCGTTTTTTTAACCATCTCCCCGTTCGAAAAATCTATTCAATAAATGGCCCCCAGATTGGGGACGTTAGAGGATTAAACTGATGAGAATAGTACTACAGAAAATACCACTCATATCGGGTGTGACAGTAAATTGCACGGCAGCAGGCGCAGTCACCGTGGTTTAAAACAGAGTGGAGGGAGCCAGCGTTTTTAACCATCTCCCGTTCGAAAAATCTATTCAATAAATGGCCCCCAGATTGGGGACGTTAGAGGATTAAACTGATGAGAATAGTACTACAGAAAATACAACTCATATCGGGTGTGACAGTAAATTGCACGGCGCAGACGCCAGTGACCGTGGTTTAAAACAGAGTGGAGGGAGCCAGCGTTTTTTAACCATCTCCCGTTCGAAAAATCTATTCAATAAATGGCCCTCAGATTGGGGACGTTAGAGGATTAAACTGATGAGAATAGTACTACAGAAAATACCACTCATATCGGGTGTGACAGTAAATTGCACGGCGCAGACGCAGTCACCGTGGTTTAAAACAGAGTGGAGGAGCCAGCGTTTTTAACCATCTCCCGTTCGAAAAATCTATTCAATAAATGGCCCTCAGATTGGGGACGTTAGAGGATTAAACTGATGAGAATAGTACTACAGAAAATACAACTCATATCGGGTGTGACAGTAAATTGCACGGCGCAGACGCAGTGACCGTGGTTTAAAACAGAGTGGAGGGAGCCAGCGTTTTTAACCATCTCCCGTTCGAAAAATCTATTCAATAAATGGCCCCCAGATTGGGGACGTTAGAGGGATTAAACTGATGAGAATAGTACTACAGAAAATACAACTCATATCGGGTGTGACAGTAAATTGCACGGCGCAGACGCAGTGACCGTGGTTTAAAACAGAGTGGAGGGAGCCAGCGTTTTTTTAACCATCTCCCCGTTCGAAAAATCTATTCAATAAATGGCCCCCAGATTGGGGACGTTAGAGAGATTAAACTGATCAGAATAGTACTACAGAAAATTATACTCATATCGGGTGTGACAGTAAATTGCACGGCGCAGACGCAGTCACCGTGGATAAAAACAAAGTGGAGGGAGCCAGCGTTTTTTTAACCATCTCACCGTTCGAAAAATCAATTCAATTCATCTTTTGGGGACCCTTGGGTACGTGGCTGGGTGGAGGAAGAAACCTTCAATGACATCACCGGGACGTGGCTAGCTTGGTATCCAACCTTGTGCAAATGGGGAGTTTGCAGTTGTGCGGTGCATTAAAAGGGGAGTTTGGTCTGTCAATGTCAGTGAAGCGGGCGTAACCCTTACACTACCTGATCGATACAACATCATACCTGATCGTATACACACACTGGATGTTTTAAAGCACGTTATTCCAAACAATTTAGGAATGTTAGTTGATTTATGCCCTTTATGGATTAAAACCCGACTCTGCGTCCACTACGTAATTTTCCATGGGAGTTTTGCCATTGATCCCCCTCCGGCATGCCACAGTCCAGGTGTTAGACCCCTTGAAACAACTTTCTCATCACTATTGTGGCCAGAAAGAGTCCCTGTGGGTTTTAAAATTCGCCTGCCAATTGAAGTCTATGGCGGTTCGCTCGGTTCGCCCGTTCGCGAACATTTGCGGAAGTTCGCGTTCGCTGTTCGCGAACTGAAAATTTTATGTTCGCGACATCACTATATGTCACAAATACTTTCTGGTGGTACACGCTAAATAAAAGATCCCCAGATCCCGTACTGGTTGATATTTATCTCTTTCTTTTATTATAGCTCTGGGGATCAGTGGCATAGATAGTTAGACAAAGCAGGTCAGTTAATTATTTAGTATTAACCTAAATTATTTGCCGCTTATTACCAATTGATATATAGTAGGCTTATTAGAGATGCATTTATGTGTAAGAAACTAAGGGGTTTTAGAGCTCAAGAGTACAAGCGCCCTGTCCCATTGTTGCCTCTCTGTCGCATATGGGAACAGGATGCAAGTAAGGGCACTATTTACATCAATACCAGTATGGTATGTGATTTTATTTCCTCAAAAGTATGCACAACTGCCATCTATTACTATCAAATGACCATCATACTTAGCAGTATTTTATGATACAGGAGTGAATAGAAAAATTTAATGCTGTTTTCCGTAATTACAGCCAGTTTATATGAAAACAGTGTCACAGAGGTCTTTTAGTCTTATATGTTTTCTTAAGGTATTTTTATGGGCATGCTTAATGCGGTGTTCCCAGGTGGTGGGAGGCCTCAAAAAGAATTTGAGGTACAGCGGACAGGACTATAAGAATGGCTTGTAGGACAGAAATTCATTAAGCCCTTAGGTGTAACCAAGTCCATCCTGTAAATCCGCTTTGCTTCAGCTTTAAGGATCATTTTGTCCTAGTCTCCCCCCTAACTGGTCGAGGGATCTGTTGGATCCCTATAAATCTCAGACTCCTGATGTCTCCATTGTGGCATTGCAAAATATGACGTGCCACTGATGTATCCTTTTTGTTGAGGATGTCGTTCACATAGTCCCTTATCCTCCGCCTGAACTTTCTTTTGGTCTTGCCCACATAATCAAGTGGGCAAGAACAATGGGCCAGATATACTACACCCATTGTGAGACAGTTGATGAAGTCTCTGATGGTGTAACATTCCTGTGTGCTGGAACTACTAAATATTTTGGTCCTGTGTACCTGGCTACAGGCCACACACTTCCCACATCTGTATGTCCTTATGGGACGACTGGAGAGCCAGTTACCTGGTGCCTCAGGAGATTGAAAATGACTATTCACTAGTCTATCTCTGAGGTTACGAGTCTACGACCCCTCCTATAGGTTATTTGAGGATACGGTGCCAATAGATCTTCTAGGTCAGGATCTGTTCTCAAAATATCCCAGTGTCTGGCTATTACTTCCCTCACCTCCTGATGTGCATTATCAAATGTACCTATGACGCGGAATTTTTCTGACCATCTTTTGTCTCCATCCTGTTTACTTTAGGGACCAGTAGTGTGTCTCGCTCCTTGCTGCAGGCAGCTTCAAAGGCTGTTTGTAAGACACCATCCGGGTAGCCCCTGTCCCTAAATCTCGCTCTGAGGTCCCTGGCCTGACTCCTATATGTTATGATGGTAGAACAATTACGACGGAGTCTCAAATATTGGCCTTTTGGGATACCCCTACGGAGCGAGTATGGGTGGGCGCTATCCCAGTGGAGTAGGCTATTTGTTCCTGTTGTCTTACGAAAAACTGAAGTAACAATGCTATTGTAAGGGCCCCTTTCTATAAGTACATCTAAGAAAGGTTAATAGTTAGGGTTACACTCAAAAGTGAACCTCAAGCCCAAATCATTGTTATTAATGACCTCAACAAATCTGGAGAAGGACGCCTCCGTCCCCCTCCAAAGAACAAATATGTCATCTATGAACCTTAGCCATAGAACCACTTTGTCCTGCCAGCAATCCATCTCCTCCGACCCAATGTAATTGGCCTCCCACCAGCCCAGGAGTAAATTTGCATAGGACGGTGTACAAGAACTGCCCATAACGGTACCGCTGAGCTGGTGGTAAAAACGGTTGCTGAAGACAAAGTGGTTCCTAGTAAGGCTAAAGTTCAATAGTTCTAATATGAGACGATTGTGAGGTTCCAGCCTTTTGTCCCTCATAGACAGATACATTTCCACTGCCTGTAGCCCCAAATGATGGCGAATGGAGCTATAAAGTGCCTCCACATCTATGGAGGCAAAAATGGTCATATCGTCGAGACATACTCCATTTAGTCGCAATAGTAGGTCAGAAGTGTCGTGGATATATGACGGGAGCCCCTCCACAAACGGGCGGATAATTTTATCAATATATATACCCACGTGCTGTCCTATACTCCTTACCCCTGACACTATTGGGCAGCCCCTTAGGGGCTTTGTGCCCTTGTGTATCTTAGGTAGGGAGTAGAAGGTAGCAGTAATTGGATATTGTCGTAAGAGGAAGTCAAATTCAGCCTCACTTATCAGTTTTTATTTCAGCCCTCTGTTAATCATCTCTTTTAACTCAGAGAGATACAGGAGACCTGGGTCACTCGATAGTTGTTCATAGGTCTCCCTATCCTCGAGGATGTCAAGACACATCCTTTTATATGTTCCTTGGTCCAGAAGGACTAGATTGCCCCTCTTATCCGAGGGTTTTATTACCAATCCCCGGTCTCTCTCTAGTTGTTTAGGGGCCAGATATTCCATTTTTGTGAGGTTTAGACCTCCTTTGGGTCTACTTATTTCCTCAAGATCCCTCAAAACCAGCTTGTGGAAGATAGTAACACTGGAATCTGGTATGGGAGGGGGCATTTGTGTACTTTTTAATTTGAGCTCCGTGAAAGGGCCTTCAGCCCTGTCACATTCTCCTTCCACCATCAAATTCACCAGCGTTCTAGTCGCTTCCAACTCATGAGTGTTCATATTAAGGTCAGCACATTTTTTCTTGTCTTGTAGGGCAAAATGTTTGTGCCAAAGGAGTTTCCTAGTGAATAGGGCAATGTCTTTGCTCCATTCAAAAGGATCAAATTGTACAGTGGGCACAAATGAGAGTCCTTTACTTAAAAGGGACCTGTCTTCTGGGGTCAAAGTATAGGAGGACAAATTAATAATTTGCAATTTATTTATGCTTCCACGCCCCCCTGTGCTTTGTTTCTCAGTTGATATGGTACTGGCATGGGGGCTTGGGCTAAAAAAGAGGATTGTGAACCAAAGGATTGAGCATTCGAGGTGTGACCTATAGTGTCGCATGTTGATACACCCCCTGTGTTGAATCTCCTGTATTCCCTATTCTGCCCTCTTGGTCCTCTCCATACAGGGATTTACCAATTTATCTAGGGCCCTGAAGGGACAGAACTCAGTCAGCACCCGCTCTGGTGTGGTAGGAACCCCCCTACAGCCAGGTCCACCTCCAATCTGCAATACCCTACACCGGCTCACTAGTTTCCCATAGGTACAGGGAATAATTAGTGTAAGAGTGGCCACTCTAAAATTCTTATTGGATAATCAATAAAAGTTATATTTTAATTACAAGGCACACTCTTATTTTAGTGTACAATTTAGAGACCGTTGAGTGTACATTGGCAGACCACGCTTCTGACTTGTGGACCTCCAATAAATGTGTTTAGAAACATTTTTAAATAGGTTTTTCAGCGGTGTATGCAAACGTGATCTGTGGTACGACAGTACGGGTTATTGACAGATGTGGTGGTGTTGGTCGGACATCCTCTGTTTGCTGGTTGCCAGGTGCCACTGTGACTCCAGAGGTGAAGGAAGAGGCAGAGACAGCAGCAGAAGAGGAAGCAGGAGGAGCCTGAGACCTTTCTTGGTTTTTAAGGTGTTTACTCCATTGCAGTTTGTGCTTTGCATGTAGATGCCTGGTCATGCAGGTTGTGCTCAGGTTTAGAACGTTTATGCATCGCTTCAAGCTCTGATGGCACAACGTGCAAACCACTCGTGTATTGTTGTCAGGACATTGTCTGAAGAACTGCCACGCCAATGAACTCCTTGGAGCTGGCTTTTGTGTGCTAGGTCCCTGGGTGCGGTGGGCAGTAGCAGGCGTACTGTCTCGGGGACGGCCGCTCCGCTTTTGCAGCCTGCTCCCTCTTTTGCTGTGCTGTTGCCTCTGTGCGACCACCGCCTCTTCCTCAGAACTGCATACGTCACTAGCATGAACTTGAGTCCAGTCAGGGTCTAGGACCTCATCGTCCTCCACATCATCTTCCACCCATTCTTGACCCCTGCCCTCCTCGTCAGTCTGCACACTGCAGAAAGCCGCAGCAGTTGGCACCTGTGTTTCGACATCATCATATTTCCATGTCCTCATCCTGCAACATAAGTGGTTGGGAATCAGTGCATTAAATGTCTTTCACTTCTGGGGTAGGGCTATGAGGATGGCCCGGGGAAACCCTGCCAGCAGAGTCATCAAAAAGCATAAGAGTCTGTTGCATGACTTGAAACTCAGGCTGCTTGGCTGCTTTGCAAGGGGGTGAGGTAAAAGACTTGTGATGGGCATGGGCTGCAGGTGCCAACTCTGAGCTTTCTGCAGAGGACTGGGTGGGAGATACTGTGAAGGAACTGGCGCCACTGTCAGACACCAACAGGAGCTCCACCAACACCACCACAGCCATGCCCACATCCCTTATTTGATGTACTCCTCATTATTTGTGTTTACCCACCAAGCTGAAAGATGGTTTATCTCCTGTGTCAATTTAACTGCCAATAGTCAACAATTAAGTTCACTAACACTAAGGCAGTGCCCGTGTCATAAAAATGCTCTGTGGACCAGAACGTGAGCTTGTCCACATTGGCTGTGGACAGGCAACTGCTCTTGTCTGTTATAACACCCCCTGTCGTGCTTAATACACGACAATACACTGGCTGCAGGGCAGGCCAGCACTGCCAAGGCATTACTGGCAAGCTCAGGTCATGTGCCCAAATTGGAGACCCAGAAGTTGAATGCGGCAGACCCATCAGTCAATACGTGTAGGAGTGTGAACACATCCTGCTCCACCATGTTGCTGAAATGCTGCCTCCTGCTAAGACTTTGCATATCAGCTTGTGGTGCTGGTTGTTGTGGCGTGGTGACAAAGCTTTTCCACATTTTGGCCATGCTAACCCTGCCTTTTGAGGTGCTAGCGCTGTCCCGGCTGTGTAGGCGTCCTCTTCCTTCTCTGCCTTTGCCTTGGGCTTCCATTGAGCCCCCGCTGTCAGGTGGGAATGCCATCAGCAGCGCATCTACCAGCATGTGCTTGTAGTTGCGCATCTCCTGATCAAGCTCCAGTGAGGGAATTAAGGACGGCACATTGTCCTTGTAACGGGGATCAAGCAGAGTGGCCACCCAGTAATCAGCACAATTTAGAATGTGGGCAACTTGGCGGTCGTTGCACAGGCACTGCAGCATGGAGTCACTCATGTGTGCCAGGCTGCCCAGAGACAACGACAAGCTGTTCTCTGTGGGAGGTGTATCGTCTGTGTCCTAAGTATCACCCTAGCCATGCTGCAGTGACTGCCCTAAGCTGCTTTTGGTGCCACCCTGCTGTAAACACGGTTCCTCATCATCATCCTCCAGAACTGTGCCCTGGCTGGACAATTGTGTACCTGGCCTATGTTGGTGCATGAACCCACCCTCTGAGCCACTTGTGAATGACTCGCCTGATAACCGTGGAAATGATTACTCTTCCTCCTCCTCTTCCTCCTGCGCCACATCCTTTTCCATCATCGCCCAAAGCTTTTTTTCAAGGAGACATAGAAGTAAATTAGTAACGCCGAGAACGGCGTCATCAACGCTGGCCATGTTGGTGGAGTAGTAGAAACAGCGCAACAAGGTACACAGGTCTCGCATGGAGGCCCACTCAGTGGCAGTAAAGTGGTGCTGTTCCGCAGAGCGACTCGCCCGTGCGTCCTGCAGCTGAAACTCCACTATCGCCTGCTGCTGCTCGCACAGTCTCTCCAGCATGTGCAAGGTGGAGTTCCACCTTGTGGGCACGTCGCATATGAGGCAGTGAGCAGGAAGGACGAAGTCATGCTGCAGCACAGACAGGCGAGCAGCAGCAGGGTGAGAACGCCGAAAGGGCACACAGACGGCCCGTACTTTCTGCACCACCAAACTCAGCACATGCGCTAGGCAAGGGATGTACATCAAACCGGCTAGGCCCAGAGCTTTTACGAGATTTCGCCCATTATTGCACACCACCAGGCAGGGCCTGAGGCTCAGTGGCACCAACCACTAATCGTTCTGTTGTTCCATGTCCGTCCACAGCTCCTTCACAGTGTGGGGTTTGTCCCCCAAACAGATGAGTTTCAAAACTGCCTGCTGTTGTTTTGCCCTGGCTGTGCTGAAGTTGGTGGCGAAAGTGTTACGCTGACCGGATGAGGAGGTGTTAGAGGAGGAAGAGGAGGAGAAGGCAATAGGAGGCAAAGAGAAATGCCCTACAATCCTCGGTGGCGGAAGGATAACAGCTATCCACCTCATATATATAACGTCCCTTCCAGTGCTTACTGGTCCATGTATCGGTAGTTATGTGGATCTTGCAACAGATGGTGTTGCTCAGTGCACATCTGATTTTGTCCCCCACTTGTTTGAGCAGTAAGGGATGGCTCACCTGGAAAAGTAGTGGCGGCTGGGAACGACGTACTTTGGGACAGCCAATTCCATAATGTTTTTAAAACTCTCTGTCTCCACCAGACGGAATTACAGCATTTCAAAGGCCAGGAATTTTAAAATGCTGGCATTCAGGGCCAGGGATCGTGGGTGGGTAGGGGGGTACTTCCTCTTTGGCTCCATTGTTTGGAAGATAGACCGCTGAACGCTGCCATGTGACATTGTGGTGCAGCTTGTTGAAGGTTACAGACGTGGTGGCGTTGCTGACACATCCTCTATTTGCGGGGTGGCCGGTGCCACTGTCACTCCAGAGGTGGAGGAAGAGGCCGAGACTGCAGCAGAAGAGGGAGCAGGAGGAGCCCAAGACCTTTCTTGGTATTGGAGATGTTTACTCCAGTGCAGCTTGTGCTTTGCACTTAGATGCCTGGTCATGCAGGTTGTGCTCAGTTTTAGAACGTTTATGCCTCGCTTCAGGCTCTGATTGCACAGCGTGCAAACCACTCGTGTCTTGTCATCTGCACATTGTCTGAAGAACTGCCACGCAAGGGAACTCCTAGGAGCCGGCTTTGTTGTGCTCGGTCCCTGGGTGCAGTAAGCGGTAGCAGGCGTACTGTCTAGGGGACAGCCACTCTGCTTTTGCACCCTGCTCCCTCTTTTGCTGTGCTGGTGGCTCTGTGCGACCACTGCTTCTACCTCCGAACTGCACAGGTCACTCGCATGACCTTGATTCCATTTGTGGTCTAGGCCCTTATCGTCCTCCACATTATCTTTCACCCAGTCTTCACCCCTGCTCTCCTTGTCAGTTTGCACACTGCTGAAAGCCTTAGCAGTTGGGACCTGTGTTTCGTCATCATCAGAGATGTGCTGCGGTGGTTTTCCCGTGTCCTCATCCTCAAACACAAGTGGTTGGGCATCGGTGCACTCAATCTCTTCCACTTCTGGGGCAGGGCTAGATGGATGGCCCGGGGAAACCCTGCCAGCAGAGTCATCAAAAAGCATAAGAGACTGCTGCATGACTTGGGGCTCAGACTGCTTGGCTGATTTTCAAGGGGGTGAGGTGCTAGATAGATGCCCATGTCCTGCAGGTGCCAACTCTGAGCTTTTAGCAATGGACCGAGTGGGAGACAATGTGAAGATACTGGAGGCACTGTCAGCCACCCAATCTACTAGCAACTGTACTTGTTCTGGCCTCACCATTCGTAGAGCGGCATTTGGGCCTACTATATAACGCTGAAGGCTCTGTCCTCTACGCGCACCTGAGGAAAGTGTTTAATTTGGGCATGTAGCTGGCACAGATCGACCACGTCCTCTTCCTGCAACAGGAGCTCCATCAACACCAGCAGCACCACGATCTGGGCCACGTCCCTTATTTGACCCTCTCCTCATTTTTTGCGGTCACCCACAGAAGTAACAGACATTTTTACTAAATTTATTTCCCTGTCAGCAATGCAGAGCAGGGGTTTTTCACCAGCAAAACTGGGTTAATGTCACCCACCAATGGAACAGACGATTTTTAGGAATGTAGATCCCTGTCACCTATGCAGAGCAGGGGTTTATTCACGGCAAAACTGGGTTAATGTCACCTAAGAATAGAACAGCCGTTTTTTATAAATATAGGTCCCGTCACCTATGCAGAGCAGGGGTTTGTATACGGAAAACATGGGTTAATGTTACCCACCAATGGAACAGACGATTTTTAGAACTATTGGTCCCTGTAACCTATGCAGAGCAGGGTTTTTTTATATGGCAAAAATGGTAAAATTTCACCCAAGAATGTAACAGAGGATTTTTTGAAATATAGGTCCCTGTCACCTATTCAGAGCAGGGGTTTTTCACCGGCAAAACTGGGTTAATGTCACCCACCAATGGAACAGACGATTTTTTTAAATATAGGTCCCTGTAACCTATGCAGAGCAGGGGTTTGAATATGGAAAAATTCTAAAATGTCACCCAAGAATGTAACAGAGGATTTTTTGAAATATAGGTCTTTGTCACCTATGCAGAGCAGGGGTTTATTCACGGCAAAAATGGGTTATTGTCACCCACCAATGGAACAGACGATTTTTTGAAATATAGGTCCCTGTCACCTATGCAGAGCAGGGGTTTGTTTACGGCAAAAATGGTAAAATGTCACCCAGGAATGTAACTGAAGATTTTTTTAAATATAGGTCCCTGTCACCTATGCAGAGCAGGGCTGTGTATACGGAAAAACTGGGTTAATTTCACCCACCAATGGAACAGACGATTTTTTTAAATATAGGTCCCTGTCACCTATGCAAAGCAGGGGCTTGTATACGGAAAACATGGGTTAATGTTACCCACCAATGTAACAGACGATTTTTAGAAATATAGGTTCTTGTCACCTATGCAGAGCAGGGGTTTGTATACGACAAAAATGGTAAAATGTCACCCAAGAATGTAACAGAGGATTTTTTGAAATATAGGTCCCTTTCACCTATGCAGAGCAGGGGTTTGTATTTTTGAAAATTATTACCCTGTCTTCTATGTAGAGCAGGGGTAAAAAACAGCCAAAAATGGTTTAATGTCACCCAACAATTTAACAGACAAATTTTTGAAAATTATTACCCTGTCTGCTATGTAGAGCAGGGGTATAAAACCGCATAAAATGGGTTAATGTTACCCAACAATGGAACAGATGATTTTTTGAAAATGATTACCCTGTCTGCTATGTAGAGCAGGGGTATAAAACAGCCAAAAATTGGTTAATGTACCCAACAATGGAACAGATGAATTATTACAAATTATTGCCATGTCTGATATGCAGTGCAAGCCACAAAGGTACTTTATGGCTCAAAAAAGGTGTTTTTTTCACACACAATTAAACAGATGGATTTAAGTGTATTTATTTTACTGTCAGAAATGCAGCGCAGGCTGCAAATGTACTATCTAGCGCAAAAAGTGTGCTTTTTTTGTACCAAAAATGTGAATGAAGTATTTAACGGTTTTATTGGACTGTCAGAAATGCAGCGCAGACCAAAAAATATACTTTCTTGCACAAAAAATTGTCAACCGACAATGTAACAGTAGATTTACTGGTTTTATTTGATTGTCAAATATTCAGTGCCGGTCTCAGAACGAGAAAAGAATCGCTTTAGGTCACACAAATATGTGACAGACTAATTAAATTGAATTATTTTCACTGCCAGGTATGTACTGCAGGCCGCAGGGATACTTGACCGCCAAAAAAAGGGAATTTGTCCCCCTAGAATCTAAAAGATGGATTTAATGAATAGATTTTCCCTGTCAGATATTTAGCACAGGTGTAGTTCACAGAAGAAAGTGAAAAAGGGAAAAAAAGATAACGCTCTAGCATCTGTGCACTACTTTGGAATGTGAACATAATGTAAACATCGAAGTATCCGCCATCTTATAATGGCGGCTATCCTAACAATAATACTGCATACGTCATACATGACACTTCAAGGAGGTGCATCTCTATAGGCAGAGAATAATATGTGTATATGTATCATCAAGTTACGTGATTGGCTTAAGCATCCTTTCACAGTACACACATCTTCTTCAAAGCACCTGTGAGGAGATAGAAGACAAACACTGCCAACACTCCCCCCCCCGCCCCTTCTTCTTCTCATAGCCTTGCATAGACAGACAGTTGGAACAGCAGAGATGGGAAAGGGGGGAGGCCACTGAGATAGGAAGAAGAAGAAGTTTGTAACAGCTTCAGAAAAAGTTTACCAGTTAGAGTCCAAAAGATACAAACATAGAATAAAATTCGCACATCTCTAACAGTCTCCTTGAATTTCATTCTCTCCCTAAACCTAAACATCTGTCCCAATGCTTCACATGTCTCTTGAATTTCATTCTCTCCCTAAACCTAAACATCCGTCCCAATGCTTCACATGTCTCTTCACCAGCTACATGACAAGCCATTCCTAATGAATAGCCTCCCATAACACCGGACTAGAGCATAGGAAAGTCAGATGATCTTTCCCTAACTTGCGTTGACGTCATATGGGTGAGACTGGAGGTCATCAGTGCTTTTGATTTGCCTGGATCGAAGTCTTCATACAATTTTTCCATATTCTTTTTAGTCAAGATCAACAGTCACACAAGGGGGGGGGGGGGGACAAAAAACATCATCCTTTCAAGTCTCTAGAGCCAACACTTTCTTAAAATCACTCCAATTAGTCTTTCCTTTGAGCTTTACTGATGTGCTTGTGGTCAACAACACTCGGAATGGACCATCAAACCAGGGTTTTAGGACTTTTTTAAAGTGTCTTTTTACTACCACCCAATCTCCAGACCCAAGTGTGTGGGTTCCTGGTACTTTATCAAAATCCGAAAGTGAAGAAAAAAACTTTAGTCAAATGCTTGTACAAAACTGATCACATAATCTGTCAGACAACTATGTTGCATCTGGAACTACTGTGGGAAATACAATCCTATACTAGGGCCTGACCCAAAAAGGACCTCATAGGGACTAAGGCCTGTTATACGGTTAGGCGTATTGTGGCATTTCGAAATGTCAGCCTTATACAATCACGCATCTGTGAGGTGACTTGTTGAATCAGACATTCTCGACTTACAGTTTACCCATCAGACATCCAGGAGTTAATCAAGTAGTCTTTTAATCCGGAGATTGTATTACAAGATATGCAGGGAATCCAGATGGTAAAAGAATTATGCCTCTAATATTCTCCTTGATAAGAAGATGAGATACTACACAGATTCTCCTCAGATTCTCCTTAGAATCAGAGCACACAAAACAGCAATGCATGACAGGGAAAACAGGAAGTGGCTAGACTGAACCAACTAGAGGCTGAAACAGAGTGGGGAGGAGAAGAGAGGAGCATACCAATACACAATGCAAGATACTGAAACAGAACATGTATACCTTACTAAAAAGAGGGCTACCAGCAGGCACTCTGTTAATAGCTTTTTGAATCTTTAACTTTAGTGTCCTGTTCAGTTCCTTGTCTCCTATCCTACCGCTGCTTTGTGCATACGAAGCATGAAAGGCCTGTCCTACATCCAAAACTTCATTATCTCCTGCTTAACTTCACCTGTGAAATGAAACACCTCTGTTACTTTCAATGGTCTCAGGTACCCCATACCTACATACAGCCTCGGCCACAATCTTCTTTACTTCTTTGGGTATGCTTTTGGCTATCCTGAAAACAAGTCATCACACATCAATACATACTCATACACGCCCACCTTGAATAGTTGAAAGTATTCTGCAAACGTTGATACAGATACAAAAGACAAGACGTATGTTTCTGAGGTACCTTAACCACCTTGTCCATGCTGTTTTGGGCACAAATCATACATCCTTGAGTATGTCTGACTGCTGAACCCTGGGGCTTACCATGTGCTATATCACACATGAAGTCCATAGAGTTTATACTATATCATAACTATTTTACTTTTAATGACAAATTCTATCTACAAAACAAAGGAACAGCAATGGGGAAGAAGTTTGCCCCCTCATACGCAAATTTGTTTGTTGGACTTTTTGAAGAACGCCTTGGTCTGACCACACATAAAGACATCAGATTATACCATAGCTATATAGACGATATCATCCTCATCTGGAATGTCACCCAAGAGGAACTCTTGCTATTTATCAAAGAACTCAACAACAACGATTGGGGCCTCACATTTAGTTCCGAGTACAGCATTTCAGAAGCAATTTTCTTAGATATCCATATTAAGGTAATTAATAATAAAAAAAAACAACAATAACCCATTTTAAAAAGGTGGACGCTAATAGCTATTTGGACTTTTCCAGCTGCCACCATTCCAAATGGAAAAGAAACATCCCTTACGGGCAAATGAAAAGAATTAGGAAAAATTGTTCCGTCAACAAAGAAATGAGAAGGAACAATTAGGTGTCCTAAAGTATAGGTTTAAGGAAAAGGGGTACCCCAAGGGTCCAAAAAACAGCACTTCAGACGCCTACACCCAAACAAAAGGAAGACAATAAATACCAGGTCAACCTTATCACCCGTTATAACACCAATCATGATGCCATCAGAAAAATCCTCACCAAATATTGGGGCATTCTTCAAAATGATCCTATCCTAAAAGAAATCATATCGAGACAACCCTCCATCACCTTTAGAAGGGCACATAACCTAAAGAACCTCATTGCCCCTTCATGCCCCAAATTAAAAACAATACTAGAAACCTCTCGGGCAAACCCAACACAAAATGCAAATGGGGTAGGAATAAGGAAATGCAACACCAAAAAATGTTTGTGTTGCAATATGATTACCCATGGACGTAAGGAAATACATATTCCAAGTACAACAAAAAAAGAGCTCAGTGACCCTTGGTGAATTAGATAGGAACTCCATTGAGGCACAAGGAACGTTGTTTACCTTCTCAGCTGTCCGTGTGGTCTAAAGTACATGGGTAGAACCACACAGACAGTTAGAGAAAGGATGAACGAGCATCGCTCAAACATCCGGCGAGGCATACTTACCCATAGTGTTTCTTGCCACTATTTTGAGATCCACAACAGCGACCCATCCAGTTTGCGAGTATCCCCACTGGAACATGTATCTTCGTCATACCAACAACTTTGCCACAAGGAAATGCATTGGATATTCTTGTTAAATACACTTTCCCCATTTGGTCTCAATGAGTCCCTGGAACATTCAAATTATTAGCCCTCTGTTCATCAGCTTTATAGAACTTTTTTTCAGACGTACGTGGCATATTCCTTTTATACATATTGCTTGAAAATGGACTCAACCTTTCCAATGTCCTTTACTTTCCCCATAGCAATCCATATCCATCATGTTTACGTTTATAAATATATCTATGTGTATTTTACGTCAATTTAGATTGATTTGTATTCAAATTTTTATATATTTATTGGTTTTATTATATTTATATATTTATATATCCATATATACTTTTACATATATATATACCTCTATATATATTTTTTTATATTATGATCTTATATCCACATCCATAATGAATTTGATTTGTATATGTATTTATTTATACACATCCATTTTCATGTATATATACATTTTTATGCAAGGATTTTCACTTTTATTCATGTTTACATTGCATTACACCCATATATATAGGTTCTGTCATGAAATTTAGTCTAGAGTATACAGGTACCCAGTGGTGTATATAGATCAAAAGGATAACCATTATTTTCCATCCATCCATATTTGCCTTAAAGGTTGCCTTCCAACACATATTCACTTTCATGTACCTCTGCCCAGATCATACTCGTTGTACTCCAAAGAAAGAAAGATATTAATGTATAACGATATTCGGTAATGATACGTCACTTCCAGTGCTTTCCACACTGGAATGTTACCGGGAGTAGAGGTCCTCCTGGCGTTTCCCTTTCTGCATATGAGTTCTTGAACATGTATTGTCTGAATATATTCCGAATTTATATTATATTATATGATCTATACATAGCATTATACTTTATAGATGCATTGTGATACGTCACTTCCAGTGCATTCCACGCTGGAGCGCTACCAGAAGTCTTTCTGGCGCCCTTCGTTTTCTCCTTTCTATAGGGTTTTTGAACTTGTATTGGCTGCCGAAAACATGTTTTGGTCTATATTATAAGGATGTAACTTATACCATAATTTTTAAAACGAACACATAGCCATACTCCTTAACGATACATCACTTCCGGTGCGTTCCACGCTGGAACACATACCGGAAGTGACGTCACCCATGTGGTTTTTGGCGCTTTTTTTCTCCCTTTTAAATGTTAAATGTGGATGTTATCAATTATGCTCCTAATGAAGGGGATAGATATGCCCCGAAACTCGTTGAGCTACCTCTTTTTACCCATACCCTGTGTTTGAATAAAAAGGATCTTTGACAAGAAGTCTTTGGCTTTGGACTGCCGTCAATCCTGAGATCTACTGGAAACGACTCAAGTGCAGGAAGAAGTTCCGGGGGGTGTCTTAAGTTTATCCCACCCGGCTCCTCCTGGATAAAGTGAGTTTACTTGTCTATATTTCTATGTCTCATGTATTTTAACCTACAGTGGTGGCAACATGGTTTGGACAACTCAATATGGACATCACAGTAGACACCTATATGGTTTCTGAATCCTTTGCTCAAAAGGAAAGTATCAATAAATATTAACTTTATCTGATAAATATAAATAAATTTAACTGGATATAGCCGCTTAAGGTATCTGGCGCCGCCAGAAGGGTAAACTTTTTTTCTCCCTCTCCTTTCTATCATCCAAAATACCCTACGGAAGTTTTTCTGAAGGGTATATACCCTTGGAAGCTGGCCTTTTTCTTTTCAATCAATTGATATCGCTCTCTGTTCCTTTCTCCTGTCCT
Source organism: Bufotes viridis (assembly GCA_033119425.1). NCBI lineage: Eukaryota > Metazoa > Chordata > Amphibia > Anura > Bufonidae > Bufotes > Bufotes viridis. The sequence continues at coordinate 120,969,683 of CM065597.1, read as the reverse complement.
TCCTTTGGCGCCCCGCTTGGTTTTTTCCAGACCCCCCCCCTCTTTTCTGTTAGGAGGCCTGTAATTAACCCTCTCCGTTTATTCCTAATCCTGCCCTAAATCACACACAGCAGTTTCTGACTGGTGTGTCACCCCATGGGTTGCCTGTGCCATCGTGGGGTGGAGGGACCTGGGAAGGCAGAGTTTCCCTTGGAACTGTATTAGGCCTTCCCCTTTTTAGTCCCCCCTTTTCCATCCACCAGTCCCTTTCTTCTTTCCCCACCTGGTTCTGTAAAGTCTTAAGAACTTCCATTGAGACAGGAGGAGCTATTTCCAAGACCTGAACTGTGGCCACTTAAAGAAGGGGTCTGCCAAGGCAATTTGGCAGATATTTTTGCCGCCTGATCTGCCGGGGCCTTTCCCTTTGCCTCCTCTGAGTCTGTTTTACAGTGACCATTGTTTTTATCACTGCTACTCAAGTTAGTGACATGAGGGCTTCCAAATGAGACCTCACTGCTTCCCCATTTCCGATGGGTTTACCTGAAGCGGTCAGGAACTCTCTGTCTTTCTAAATGGGACCATAGTCATTGGCCATCCCAAAAGGCATATCTGGAATCAGTGTAAATGTTGGCAGTTTTTTTTTATTTCCTGCATATCTGCAAGCCATCTTCAGAGTCTTTTAGCTTCACTCCTTGAGCAGACATGTGTGAGAGTGGTGGTAAGGACTATGTTGTGTTTTGAGTGTCACGATTAACCACCACTGCCCAACCTGTGTAGTACCTTCCATCCTGGCCATACCTCAATCTATCCACAAAGAGCACATTATTTGGATTAAATAATGGCTGATTTACCACGTCCTGCTGTCTCTTGTGAAATCATCTGCAACAGCCATGAGCCTCTTACTCTGGATCTGGAAGAAAAGTTTAAGTGCCCTAACTCTTCCCTCCCCCCTTGTTCCAGAGGCAACAAGGTGGCTGGAGTCTAAGTATTACACCTTTGGACAGCAACATTGTCAGGCAACAAAATGGAACACTGCATTCTCAAATAACGGGCAACAAAACAATCATTTGGAGTGTACTTTCACGAGGATAGATGTAATATCACCGTCACTTTGTGGTTCAGGACAATCTCAGAGCTTTTATCAAGCATATCTTGCATGACTACTACAGCTCTGATGCAGAAAGGGGCACCTCTGGCCACGGGATCAAGTCTGGCTGAATAATATGCCACAGGGTGTTGTTGCTGGACGTGCCCTTCGGTGAGGACAGCTAGGGCATGGCCATACACTTCTGAACAATACAATCTAAATGTAATAATCTAATAGGCCAGGTGTGGGGGAACACAAAATTGTCCGCTCTAGGCATAAAAAAGGTATCTACCACCTCATCTGTGAGGCGGAAGGGACAAAAGGACAAACAACCATAAGCAGGCTGCATCAAACTAGCGTATCCAAGGTCTGCAATGAGAAACAGGGCCCAAAAATATCCTCAGGACATTCATGTTTCTGGGAAAAGGGATGCCCTCCACAGCCTTCTTACATTCAGGGGTCAGATGGTTCTTTTCTCTTCACCTTGCAGCCATGATTAGCTAAAAAGGACAGGAGTATCATGGCTGCAGTATACATACTGGGCGAGTTCTGGGCCCCCTGCAGCAGCACCACCCAGGTATACTGTATACCCTCATGTGTGGAGGCGAACAAGTACCAACTATCTGGATGTAGTGGTGCTGAAAAGAAAACTTTTGGTCAAATCAATCACAGTGGAGTGAGTAAAGGTAACGGGAACCTGAACCAACAAGCTGTGTGGATTGGGCACAATGTGGGTGTTAAAAACTGTGGCTTCATTAATGGCACGTAGGTCATGTACCATCCAATGCTGGGTGGGTTTGCTTTTCTCATCTTCTGGGAGTCCTTACACAAACATGGACCAGGGAATATTATCACTAACGGCCAACAAACAAGGTTCCTGGAAACAGAGGGCACCTGTAAGCTTCACAGTTCGCATGTACTTTTGCAAGCAAGTCTGCACCCAGGAGGCAACAGGGGGCGTTACCACTGACCAGCAACCGGACAAGCACTTCTTGATTAGGGGCAAATCTAATACGGATGGGTTCTGTTGAAACGGGAATGTACAACTTTCCCATCCACTTCTACCCAAAGACTGGTGTCCTTGGAGATTAAATCAGGGGAGCCCATATTTGCTGTGCACAAGAGTCTGGGCTACTCCAGTATCAATCAATAACAGGACTACTTCTTTATCACACAGAGTGAGGGATATCCTCGGGGTCGGACTGAATCTGTTAAAAATGTTTAAAAGGACAGCCGATACTGGATTTCCTGTTTCCTAATTCTGGTCTAACTTTTCCTCCTCACCTGTCTTTGTGTTGTCCTTATGGGTGTCTGTGGGGAAGGAAAGTGATCTGGGCATGGTCAACACAAAATACAATCCTCTCATGTGATGTGGACGAGGAGTACGACACACAGCACAACTCTCTTCTTGGTTCTGGCAAACAAATTTTTCCCCACTTCAATGAGGCGTTTGGCATCAGGGCTGAGGCAATGCCAGAGGAACACTACATGTGGTTGTCACCAATGAACCACCAATGCTGTTTGATGTTATTCTGCATTTTAGTTTACAGAAGTATACAGCCTGCCTTAATTCGGAAACTAATAAACTGGAACACAGGACTTCTCATCTTTAATTGGGAGTGTCTTATAACTAGGGAATGGGCACAAGGGCTGTCGTTGTCTGTAACATCCACCCCTATCCTCCTTCCTCCCCTCTGAGTCATCTAAATCCACCCCTTTCAGTCGGACTCGCTGATCTTCTCTTGCTTGGTCAATTTTGTCTGAACCATCTGTGTGGACAGATCTCCGATGTTAGCACAAACATTTAACAGATAACTACAAACATTAAAACGAACAGATCTGACAATACAGGCATAGACACGTGAATGGCCCATAAGAAACATTTCATTGACTTCAATTAAAAAATTTAGCGCTCAATCAACACTTTTGGTACCAATAAAAATCTAAAATATTCCAATAAAAATAAAATAAAATTGTCAATGAGCATATTATATAAAAGCAAATATTGTGCTCCATACGTATTCACATTTTCATGTATTCATTTTCACAAACAGCTCATAACCACGCCTTATGCATAAAATATGAATTGCATACACAGCTCTGCTAAAACATCTATCAGCCTTCACACATTCTAGACTCAACTACAACTCAGAGCCACACCCATTCACATAGTTTTCTTTGTTTCATCCCAAAACTTGAAGCACAAACGAACACAGCTTTCCTGGAAACAGATAGACACACCACGCCCAGAATTGCCGATGGTCTATGTCGCTGTTCTGCCGTGTTTTCCAATGTCTTCTAGTCTTCAGTCTGTGATTAATCAGAGCTTGATAGACAGGCACTTAAAACGGCTGGATTTCAAATAAATAAGATGTGGACAATCCTGGATAAAGTTAGATATAAAGTATACACCTTTATTAATATAGTTAATAAAGTATAAAAAATATATAGATAAAAAATAAATTATAAAAAATGAAAAATAATAAATATAAAAATATATTGGAGTTGATATAGGGAAGGTGATAAGAAAAAAATTTGATGGATAGTTGTATAGATACAAATTCAGTCAGTATTGAAATGGTTAAAGGAGTCTTTGTAGTAGAGGGGCCAGTAGGAAGTCCGGACGTCAAATTAGGTAATAGGTAAAAGGTAAAATCTTGTCCATTCATATTTATATAAAAATATAAAAAAAAAATAAAGAACTCTGATTGCCCAGGAGGAATAGTACCCGTTAATACGGGATATAGCTATGTAGTTAAAACAAGAGAGGGGAGAGTACGCCCCTTCAGAGTAAACACCCCTTTGGGGGAACACAGTCCTCTTATTTGTGATACAGTGTATTTTAAAAGCAGAGGTTTTAGGTGATTGGCACAAATTATCTCAGTGTGGCGTCCCCCACTTGAACGGTATTGTGCCCTGATACCTTTGATTTCCCAGCAGTCTGTCGTCAGTGGTGCGGTGTCCGCACGTAGCAGTCGTTCCTAGGCGGCTCGCAGGCAGCGACGCGTCTCCTCTGCTTTACTCTGTTTACTCTGAAGGGGCCTACTCTCCCCTCTCTTGTACTTTTAAACCTTATGTATGCTGGTTTGGGTGAACCAGTCAGACAGTAGCACCTCATCCATTACGCTAGTAAGGTGAGCCACCTCGACAGTCTGTTACGTACCTTATAACAAGACAGCATAAAGTTATAATCATACAGTAATTTTGTTAAACCCAAATCATCTTATATGCCACGTGGTCTTAGTTAGTATTGTACATATATTATAATTTTGTTAAAAGCTGGATTCCCACATTACGCTGCTTGGGAAAGAAGAAAGAAAATGATTAAACAATTCTTCGTCTTGTATAATGTTATTGCAAATATAACATCACTTACTCTGCAGGATTCCCTCCCCCTTTCTCTTTGCCTGCTTCTCTTATCTTAGGAATGTTTCTCTGGTAAGGCGGGGGTAAGTGAATCCCACCACAGCCCCCCTTCTGGCTCTCAAGGATTCACTCAGGTTTTCATGAGACTTCAAGACAAATACAGGGGGACGGGACTATACGAGACTTTCTTTAAACTTTCTACAGATTCTCACCCTCTGGAAAGCAGAACTACTTCAACAGAGATATCTTTCTAACACCTTTATATTCTTAGTGCTAACCACACATCTATTGGCACACACTAGGTACAATACTTATCCATTAACTGACCATCCTTTACTGCTCTCATCTCTAATGCTAGGGCTACGGATCTTTCCTATCTGAACACACATATCATTATGGTAACAAAACAAAACATAACCAGTTCATTTCTGAACATTTAACACGAGTGCCTTTCTGATTGTAGACACTCGGGCGCTTTCTTTCTTGCTAGTGCCATCAATTAATATCCTGACACTGCTCTGTTTTCTCACTCATTAGAGTCCCCCCCCCCCCCCTCAACATCACAGGAGCTCCTATATCCACAGTCTGCAAGATAAAACTTCACAGAGTCTTACAGACTTTCATCCATGTTATCAGCCATGCGACCTGCTGTCCGGGGCCACACTTTCTCTGTAACTATCAAAGTTAACTTTCCTCACTCAACTTTCAGTTCTCCATTAATATCACATCCTATAATCTCCCTCTTCCCTCGCTGCTAGCTAGGGGGCTGTATATTCTACTTCTTTATAATACTGGGACTGGCCCATTTCATGAGCAGTATTTCAGATTGATGTACAAAAAACAGAGGAGTAAAGAGGCACCTTTAACCCTTTCCTCCACAGACAAAGGATTTACCTTCCCTCTGGTTGGCTCAAATCTGACTATCAATCGCGTCTATGACTAATCAGCCAGGGACTTCCCCCGCACCTCAGGTCAGGTGAACCAATCATCCGCCCCTGATCAGGCTGGCCATAATTTACTTTGTCCTACACCTTGGCACTACAATGCCCTCTAGTTCAAACCAGGAGGTTACTGTCCCCTCCCTTTGTCTGCGGTCTTACCGTCTGTGCTCAATTCACTCCTCTGACAATCACAGACACACATAAAACATATACACACTAGGTTGATCTATCAATTCAGACTATGGTTCTATGGACCCCAGGCTTTCAGCATATTAGCTGACTAATATACTTGGGTATGACCTCACAGAAGACTAAGGCACCATAAAGTGACAAACTAAATGGCAGAAAGGCGGGTAAGATAGTTCTCTTAACCTTTCTACTAAAGCCGGCCATCTCCTCTCTGCCGTTCGTCAAGTCCTGGGGCCTCATGGTGTGTCGGCATGCTCCCTTCGCCCTGGAGCCCCGCGTTGGGCGCCAATTGAAAAAGCAGCTTTTAATTAAAGCCTCTGGTGCTCCAAATCAAGGTACCCCAAAGGGGTTATTATCCACGCATTGCTGAGAGACTAGATGCTGACACATAGCTGGTTAATGCAATCTCTACCTTTTATTAGAAAAAGTAAAAGAAATTATACATCTTCAGAGGTGGGCGGTCCCCTCTGAGGCTCAATTATTTCATTGGTCAAAAAGAAAGAAGAGATGAGAGAAAAAGAGATAATGCTCTAGCATCTGCGCACTGTGCACTACTTTGGAATGTGAACGTGATGTAAACATCGAAGTATCCGCCATCTTATAATGGTGGCTATCCTAACAATAATACTGCATACGTCATACATGACACTTCAAGGAGGTGCATCTCTATAGGAAGTGAATAATATGTGTATATGTATCATCAAGTTACATGTTTGGCTTAAGCATCCTTTCACAGTACACACATCTTCTTCAAAGCACCTGTGAAAGAAGACAAACACCGCCCACACTCCCCCTCCCCCTTCTTCTCCTCATAGTCTTGCATAGACAGACAGCTGGAACAGCAGAGATGGGAAAGGGGGGAGGCCCCTGACATAAGAAGAAGGAGAAGTTTGTAACAGCTTCAGGAAAAATAGCTTCAGGAAAAAAAGAGTCCAAAAGATACAAACATAGAATAAAATTCACACATCTCTGACAATCCCACCCCTACACTAGTAAGAACAGTGTGACGTGCGGCGCTACGTGACTCCAGCTTATATAGAGGCTGGGTCACATGCTGCACTTAGCCAATCACAGCCATTCTATTAGTAGGCATGGCTGTGATGGCTTCTAAGGGCACACTAGTTAAACGCTTGTTAATTGGCTGCCCTGCCAATGTTTGGAATGTTTGGATTTGTGCCCGGGTACCAAAAACCCTAAAGTTCGGTACGAACCCGAACTTTACAGTTTGTTTCTGTTGCGGAGGGGATATGGGTTTTCTTGTTCTAAAAAATGTGCAGAGGAGATAGTTCTACCTGTCTGTCGGCCTCCTCTACCTCTTGACCTGCCTACGTGGCCTCTATTTTTTCCTTTATTAGACCTATCTCTTTCCGACTCCGACACCTCCGTCTCTGTTGATGAACCCTCTTGCTCACAATCTCTCGGAGGTTCAGGGCTCAGAAAAAAATAAGCCTTATTGTCCCTGAAATTTTCTAGATCACTTGCAAATTGACAATGTTTTCTTTCCTTTAAGTGGAATTGAAAACGTTCCACTGAGTTTTGCAATTGTTTTTCTTTGTTGTGGAACTCTCTTCCTGACTGAACTTTTTTGTCTTTCAATCTTTTCTTGTAATTTCTTTTCAAGTTGTTCTAATGTACACTTTTCCTCTTCTAGTAATAGATGAATACATATAATCGAGCTGCTAGTTGCTTCCTTCTCCCATTTATTTATGAGGGCGGCGGTCCTACATTGTTTTGCTGGTGCTAAAGTGATATGCAGGCCCTTGGGAACAATCCCCTGTTTGATGTAGTTGGTAAAGCTCTGTACTTCCCACCAGGAGGATATGTGCTCTTTGTAAATTTTGGAAAGTTCTTTAAATGCTGACCCAAATGGGGGGGTGTAGCGTTTTTGTGTAAACATACCTTCGGAAAAAACCTCCTCTGTCTCACTGAGCCAAAGGTCCCTATCTAAGCCCACTTAAAGGAATTCTGCCATATCCTATCCAATCTATGTAACAGCGTGTGAATGATCTGAGATGAAGATCACTCGTACTAATCCCTTGACGTTATGACAAAAATATATGGAAATGGGAAAAAATTAGGAAACCTAAAACTTCACTTTTAATTAATAATCAAAAAATAGGATCACTAAACACACTGCAAAGAAAAAAAAAGAACAGTCTTGCCATTGTGAAGATTGTTTAATCGACTGTAGCCAATTTGCTAGCTGGCACCACACTGTTGGTTAGCTTGGTGTCAGAAAGTGGCCGGGTAATGCCGTCAATTAACTGAGGGCATAGGATGGACAGAGAAGGTACCAAAAGGGATAACCAGATATGATACAAGGTGTGTATCCTATCTCTGTATGGCCCTGTCAGGTCTATTTTACCCTTAAAATCCCAACTAATACAGGGTCCGTCTGACAGGTAGAACTATCCCCTCTGCACATTTTTTAGAACAAGAAAACCCATATCCCTTCAGCAACCGAAAACACGACTCCACAACTCAAGATCATTAGAACTTGAGACCAAAGCAGGGGTGTACATAGCAATCATGGGGCCCCATAAGGAAACTCAGAATTGGGCCCCGGCCAAAGGGTTAAAATGGCAGAACTGAAGCTGATTCACACCTGTCAGTTTCAGCAATATAGCTAACACCAAAAGGTGATCCCTGTGCTACACATCTACATAGCAGAGCAGGAAACGGGTAAAAAACAATTGGTGCAAAGTAGAACGGGCTTAGTTGGCCATGGCAACCAATCAGATTCCTCCTTTCATTTTCCAAAGGAGCTCTCCAAAATGAAAGGTGGAATCTGATTGGTTGCTATGGGCAACTAAGCCAGTTCTACTTTACAAAGGTCTCATTGAGAAGACCGTAACGTTGCCTGGGGAATAAAGAGGGTCACTTATTTTTCATATGCTGGAGTGCTGCCTCGTCTTTGGACTATATATATATATATATACATATATATATATATATATATATATATATATATATATATATATATATATATATACAGTCATGTGAAAAAATTAGGACACCCTTTGAAAGCATGTGGTTTTTTGTAACATTTTTAATAAATGGTTATTTCATCTCCGTTTCAACAATACAGAGAGATTAAAGTAATCCAACTAAACAAAGAAAACTGAAGAAAAGTCTTTTCAAGATCTTCTGTAAATGTCATTCTACAAAAATGCCTATTCTAACTGAGGAAAAGATAGGACACCCTTGCCCCTAATAGCGAGTGTTACCTCCTTTGGCTGAAATAACTGCAGTGAGACGGTTCTTGTAGCCATCTACCAGTCTTCGACATCGGTCTGAGGAAATTTTACCCCACTCCTCAATGCAGAACTTTTTCAGCTGTGAGATGTTTGAGGGGTTTCTTGCACGTACAGCCCTTTTCAAGTCACCCCACAGCATCTCAATGGGATTCAAATCTGGACTTTGACTTGGCCATTCCAGGACTCTCCATTTCTTCTTTTTCAGCCAATCTTTGGTTGATTTACTAGTATGTTTTGGGTCATTGTCATGTTGCATGGTCCAGTTCCGCTTCAGCTTTAATTTTCTAACTGATGGTCTCACATGTTCTTCAAGCACCTTCTGATACACAGTAGAATTCATCGTGGATTCTATGATGGTGAGCTGACCAGGTCCTGCTGCAGCAAAGCAGCCCCAAACCATGACACTTCCACCTCCATGCTTCACAGTTGGTATGAGGTTCTTTTCTTGGAATGCTGTGTTTGGTTTACGCCAAACATGTCCTCTGCTGTTGTGTCCAAATAATTCAATTTTGGACTCATCTGTCCAAAGAACATTATTCCAGAAGTCCTGGTCTTTGTCAACTTTATCTCTGGCAAATGTCAGTCTGGCCTCGATGTTTCTCTTGGAAAGCAAAGGTTTCCTCCTTGCACACCTCCCATGCAAGTTAAACTTGTACAGTCTCTTTCTGATTGTAGAGGCATGTACTTCTACATCAACAGTAGCCAGAGCCTGCTGTAGTTCTCGAGATGACACTTTAGGGTTTTTGGAGACCTCTTTTAGCATCTTGCGGTCTGCTCTTGGGGTGAACTTGCTGGGGCGACCAGTCCTGGGCATGTTGGCAGTTGTTTTGAAAGCCCTCCACTTGTAGACTATCTTCCGGACAGTGGAATGGCTGATTTCAAAATCTTTTGAGATCTTTTTAAATCCCTTCCCAGACTCATAGGCTGCTACAATCTTTTTCTGAAGTCCTCTGACAGCTCTTTTGCTCTCACCATGGTGCTCACTCTCACTTCAACAGTCAGGAGCACACCAAACTAAATGTCTGAGGTTTAAATAGGGCAAGCCTCATTCAACATGCAGAGTAACGATCTACTAATTATGTGCACCTGGTGTGATATACCTGTGTGAGATCTGAGCCAATTTAAGAGGGAATACATGTGAGGGTGTCCTATCTTTTTCCTCAGTTAGAATAGGCATTTTTGTAGAATGACATTTACAGAAGATCTTGAAAAGACTTTTCTTCAGTTTTCTTTGTTTAGTTGGATTACTTTAATCTCTCTGTATTGTTGAAACGGAGATGAAATAACCATTTATTAAAAATGTTACAAAAAACCACATGCTTTCAAAGGGTGTCCTAATTTTTTCACATGACTGTATATAGAGAGAGAGAGAGAGAGAGAGAGACATCTCTCTCTTTCTCTCTCTATATATCTATATATCTACAAAAATATATATAGAGGGTTCAGTCTCTGTCTCATTGCCCTATTAGAAATACACTATTCATAATAGGGCAATGAGAGGCAAAGACTGAATTCCCTGAATTTCAATCATATCTGTGAGTGGTAGGAAGCATATGAAGGCTGCTGTGTAGTCACTAAGCAGTGTGTGTGTGCGTGTGCGTGTGTGTGTATATATATATATATATATATATATATATATATATATTTATTTACACAGTATATAAACACACACCAGCACTCCTACTAACCCTACTGACACGCCTAGCCTCAGCCAGCAGACACAGCAGTCACCTATGATTATTGTAGTGAGCTCACTATCTGCTGGGTCTGTATCAGCTCAGTTTGGTCCCTGAAAGAGTTAATCCCTACCTCTGCAGGTCGGTGGTCTGGAGGAGGTCAGGAGAAGGTCAGAGCAGTGAAGCTCTGCTTAAGAGCTCTGCTGCTTTAATGATGCTGGACACATCAAGCAGTGAAAACAGGAGGTCACCTCAGGTCATTGTGTGTTGGTAAATAAGCAGAGCAGGGAATACAGCATCTCCCTGCTTATTGACCAGCTCAGTATCTCCCTGCTCAGTATATGCTGGTCAATAAGCATCTCCCTGCTTATTGACCAGTAGATGGCAGCAGCTGCAGGGGCAAGGAGGAAGGGAGCTGTGCGTTTAGGCCGGAAAGAGGGCAGGGCCATTCAGCCTAGCTGGGCCCTTCACACTCACGGGCCCCATAGCAACTGCCTAGTCTGCCTATATGGGCGAAACGCCAGTTGACCCAAGTGATTAATCTATCTTCCTGCATCATTACAGATCCTAAGATGTCAGTTCTAAAGCGAGGGTTGTGATTTGTACCCACTTCACACTTTAAACTATTCAACTGGGTTAAGGATCTTAATCTTTTTGCTAGGAAATTAAGTTGGCATAAATATTTCCAAACCCTGAACAAAAAGGAGATTCGGGAATTGGGTATACCAGTCAAAATATTAGATGATGTCAAATTGCTATATAAGCTTGATGAGGCACCTGGGGAGATGCGGGGGCTGAGGGCCCATTCAAAGAACTTAAGAACAAGAGTTACAAAATGCCCCCCCAAAGCGATATTTCTTGCATCGATGTGTTTCTTAGAAATACCATTAGAGACCTCAAAAAGTTAGACCCCTCCCCCATGTTCTTTAACATCAGTTTGGAAGAACAAAAAGCTATTGGTGCCCTGGAAAGAGACAATTCCATCACCATTAAGCCCTCCGATAAAGGGGGCAATATTGTGGTGATGGATACCAAGATGTATGTCAACATGTGTAAAACCATCTTGAATTACATAAAAGGGTATGTGTCTCGGCGGGCAAACTCTACATCTGAATATAGGAGCAAGCTAAAAGAGATTCTATTAAAGGCTAAACAAAGGAAGTTGATAAGCGAGGATGAATACAATTTTCTCCTCCCTACTCATCTGATTGTTCCTACCTTCTTTTGTCTACCTAAAGTCCAAAAGGGTACTTTTCCCCTTAAGGGTCACCCCATAGTAACAGGGGTTGGAGGTCTTTCTCAAAATTGCGGGGTGTATATTGACACTATTGACACCTAGGAGCCTTTAACAACTTTATTGTAGAATTTTAAAAAAACATAGACACTGTGCTCAACTAACCTCACAAAAAAAAAAAAAAAAACTACTACTAACCACAAATGCAAGACACCGTGATGTGTCATATACCATTCAAGCCTACCTTGATCTGGATAATGTCATCGCTGTACTTGTAATCCTAGTGGTGCAGCGTTTTTCTCATGCGATTGTAGGCGCTGATGTTTGGAGTTCTTTCCGCGCAGGGGATCTTTGTCTATCGTAAGCTGTTTGTCTTGGAATTTGCCCTGGCCGGTGGCAGAACTTCCAATGTTCCTTAGCTCGTGCTCACTGATGAGCGGGTGACCTCACCACTTCGGAGCTACGGATTGCTGCTAGTCCCACAATACCTCCAACACGTTTCGAGCGAATTGCGTCGCTCTTCGTCAGGGAATCAATTTAAAAAGTTGTCATTTACAGAGATATTTCTCACACCCAGCAGGGGTATATGTAAAAATACACCTCAAAACACATTGCCCTACTTCTCCTGAGTACGGCGATACCACATGTGTGACACTTTTTTGCAGCCTGGGTGCGCAAAGGGGCCCAAATTCCAATGAGTACCTTTAGGATTTCACAGGGCATTTTTACGCATTTAGATTCCAGACTTCTTCTCACGCTTTAGAGACCCCTAAAATGCCAGGGCAGTATAAATACCCCACAAGTGACCCCATTTTAGAAAGAAGACACCCCAAGGTAATCCGTGAGGGGTGTGGTGAGTTCATGTAAAATTTTTGTCACAAGTTAGTGGAATATGAGACTTTGTAAAAAAAACTAAAATAAAATAAAATAAAATATCAATTTCCGCTAACTTGTGCCAAAAAAAATAAAAATTCTGTGAACTCGACACGCCCTTCACTGAATACCTTGGAGTGTCTTCTTTCCAAAATGGGGTCACTTGTGGGGTATTTATACTGCCCTGGCATTTTAAGGGCCCTAAAGCATACAAATCCAAATGCGTAAAAATGCCCTGTGAAATCCTAGGTACTCATTGATATTAGGGCCCCTTTGCGCATCTTGGCTGCAAAAAAGTGTCACACATGTGGTATCGCCGTACTCAGGAGAAGTAGGGCAATGTGTTTTTGGGTGTATTTTTATATATACCCATGCTGGATGTGAGAAATATCTCTGTAAATGACAACTTTTTAAAAAAGTTTATACAAAGTTGTCAATTTACAGAGATATTTCTCTCACCCAGCATGGGTATATGTAAAAATACACCCCAAAACACATTGCCCTACTTCTCCTGAGTACGGCGATACCACATGTGTGACACTTTTTTGCATCCAAGATGCGCAAAGGGGCCCAAATTCCAATGAGTACCTTTTAGGAGGGCATTTTTACGCATTTTTCTTCTCACACTTTAGGGCCCCTAAAATGCCAGGGCAGTATAAATACCCCATATGTGACCCCATTTTGGAAAGAAGACACCCCAAGGTATTCCGTGAGGGACATGGCGAGTTTATAGAAGATTTTTTTTTTGGCACAAGTTAGCGGAAATTGATTTTTTATTGTTTTTTCTCACAAAGTCTCCCTTTCCGCTAACTTTTGACAAAAAGTTCCATTTTTCATGGACTCACTATGCCCTCCAGCGAATACCTTGGGGTGTCTTCTTTCCAAAATGGGGTCATTTATTGGGTGTTTGTACTGTTCTGGCATTTTGGGTGGGGCTAAATTGTGAGCAGCCATGTAAAACCTAAAGGTACTTGTTGGAATTTGGGCCCCTTTGCGTACCCAGGCTGCAAAAAAGTGTCACTCATATGGTATCGCCATACTCAGGAGAAGTAGGGCAATGTGTTTTGAAGTGTATTTTTATATATACCCATGTTGGGTGAGAGAAATATCTCTGTAAATTGACAACTTTGTATAAAAAAATTTAAAAAGTTGTCGTTTACAGCGATATTTCTCACACAAAGTATGGGTATATATAAAAATACACCCCAAAACTCATTGCCCTACTTCTCCTGAGTACGGCGATACCACATGTGTGACACTTTTTTGCAGCCAAGATGCGCAAAGAGGCCCAAATTCCCATGAGTACCTTTAGGATTTCACATGGCATTTGCATTTGGATTTGGATTGTCCTCTGGGCCCGTTTCATAAATGAAATTTTTGTCATATGGAGGGGGTCCAGGGAGAGCTTCGGTGAGTACGTAGATAGAATGAACGACAACTCCATCAGTCTCAGATTCACTTTTGAGATTGTGAAAGACCAACTTCCGTTCTTGGATGTCTGCATCAAGAGATCCACAGATGGGAACTTGGCAAGTACCATTTACCGGAAGCCAATGGCCTCTAATTCATTATTATGATGGGAAAGCAATCACCCTACCCCGCTAAAACGGGCTTTACTCACGGGCCAATACCTATTGCTCCGACGCGATTGCTCTGAGGCACAGGAGTTCTCTGAGCAAGCAAAGGGCATGAGGTCTAGGTTTCGGGAGAAAGGCTATCCTGATAAAGTCCTACGCCCAGCCTACCAAAAGGCATGCAAACAAGAATGTATTAAATTATTGCAGCCACCTGACATTAGAAGGAGTCACAGAAACTAATTAGACTTATAGGTACCTATGATACCACACACAGAAGGGTGTAGGAGACGATCTGCAGGCATTGGGATATTCTTCGGATGGATCCGGACCTGTGTATGGTCATTGGACAAGAACCCTCCATCACTTATAGACTAGGGAAAAGCCTGAGGGACCAACTAGTGCACAGTCACTTTAAATACAAACCTGTGAAGGATCAAAAAATGTGGCTAGGTGGTCTCCCATCGGGCTTTTACCATTGCAGTAACTGTAGTTTCTGCGATATGATTCAGACAACTAAATTCTTCAAGAGCAATATAGATGAATTTACTTTCATAATCCGTAAATTCATTAATTGTCGGTCTACAGGGATTGTGTATCTCATCAATTGTGTCTGTGGGTTCCAATACATGGGCAAAAATGGACAGAACTCTGCCGACGTATTGGAGAACATATCGGCGACATCCGCAATGAATGGAACACCACAGTCGCTAGACATGTGGTGGAAGTACATGGTGGAGACAAAACAAGTATTCGCTTTGTAGGCATAGAGAAGATCCCTTTTCCACTTAGAGGGGGAGATTGGGATAAGAAGATCCTCCAGAGAGAGGCGTGGTGGATCTTCAAACTAAAAACCTCAAATCCACTAGGCCTTAATGAGCAACTGAACTTTGCCTGTTTCTTATAACATTTTTGTAACCGATATATGGCTGTACGGCGAACATTTGTGCTGTTTTTTCTTTTCACATATAGCCCATTCCATAATCATATTTTATTTCTCATTATTTCACGTATGTAATCTTGATATACCTCTTCCAGGTCTCCCGGCCTTGCCCATTATTAGTAACTCCTGCACTTTAAATATCCTTTTGTGTATTAATTGTCTGATTACTACTTGTTAGGAATGCACAAACTGCTTCCTATGGGCTGATGTGTCTTTGTCTGCGTGTGTGGGCAGCGTTTCTCGCTCCCTAGCAACGCGCATGTTGTAAACACATCCCCATTCGCTCACCCTGCGCATGCGCAATATGTCCTGGCGGCCTGGCACTCCTGAAAGTGATCTTCCGGTGACGTCACTAAGCCACCCGGAACCCGCAGCAGTGCGTGCCCTTACTCTGATCTATCTGAATCATAGGTAACATTGTACACATTTCCGCCTCACATCAGCAAAACTGCGCTGCCACACCTCCTTCATTTGATCAAGGTTACCCTCTGTCCCCTGATGATTCTGGGGGGGGACTCTACTATGATGAAACACGTCGGGACTAGGATTTAGAATACTTCCAACATCTCTACTTGAGTTGAGTCAGACTGCATCAACTAGGTAGGAGTGACTTAGTACATTCCCCCTTTTCCCCTAACAGGGCTGTATAGGGTTATTTTAACAGGGATAGGTTTCGGACGTGGCCACTCTTGTCAGGGCAATGACCGTGTATTAGTTAGGATTTTCAGGGTAAAATAGACCTGACAAAGACATACAGGGAAAGGATACACACCTTGTATCATATCTGGTTATCCCTTCTGGCACCTGCTACGCCCACACTATACCCCCAGTTTATTGACGGCATTTCCCGAACACTTTCTAACACCAAGCGAACCAACAGTGCGGTGCCAGCTACCAGATTGGGTACAGTCGATTGAACAATCTTCACAATGGCAAGACTGTTCTGTTTTTCTCTTTGTAGCGTGTTCAGTGATCCTATTTTTTAGATTATTGATTAAAAGTGAAATTTTAGGTTTCCTAATTTTTTCCCTTTTCCATACATTTTTGTTATAACCTCAAGTGATCAGTACAAGTGATCTTCATCTCAGATCATTCACATGTTGTTACACAGATTGTTGAACATGGCCATATCTAGAACCTGTGGGCAGAAGGTGAAGCGTGGCCAGTGTGCCAATGGAGAATCAATTTGCCAAGCCTTGTGTGTCGATGAATGTGTATTATTAAATCGTCTTTTAAGCAGCACTTTATAAAGTTGAGAAATTTTAACCTTCTGTTCTGTCCCATATTCACTATAAATGAATAGAAGAAGCGGCCACTGTGGCCTCCTCATGCTGCTGCCACCTCCGCAATCTCTCATCGTCGTGACACTCTGTGGCCTCCTCATGCTGTGGCCTCCTCCTGCTGCTGCCACCTCCATACTATGTAACCATGCCACTTTGTGGCCTCCTGATGCTGCCGCCACCTCCGCACTTGGTCATTGTGCCACCCTGTGGCCTCCTTCTGATGCTGCTGCTGCCGCGACCTCCACACTCTGTCATTGTGCCACTCGGTGGCCGTCTCCTGATGCTGCTACTGCTGTGGCCACCACCTCCAGACTCTCCCAATATTGTGAGCCAATAAGCATACAATAAGAGTCTATGCTCATGTATAATCACCATGCAAACAATGGTAACATATATGCCTATGGTAAAATGTGAAATATAATCCAATAGAAATTACCAGACCGCATATGAAATACAAATACTCTTTATTATAAAATGCATAATAAAAAGTTAATACATAGAAAGAAGTACAGGAAAGGTGGCATCCACAGGAGGAAATAATACTTGGACCCTATCTGGGTATGGGTATACTTAAATTAACAACAAAAAACCATGTGGCTGAATTCCCAAACTTGACCCAGATATAGATGCTTGTAAAATGTAACTTTTAATGATCACACAAAAATATGCTACATGAGCACTCACAAGAGGTTAAAACCCACAAGGTTCAGTCCATTTGTATGGAATGGTGCTATAATGTGACACTTGTATCTTTAGGGGGACATGCACTTCCCCTATCAAACTACCTGAACACTGTTGCTAGTAACAAAACTAGCCCTGTGTACAGCAGTGTTGCCTCAGCTATTCACTATCTTATTGTATCTCATCGATAACAATGCACCATACACTGGTTGCATCACTATTAGTGAGCACTTGTAACACCATAAACTGGTTACAATTGAAATAAATGATTACATAGGAATGAACAAAGACAGCTTCAACTGGGGGTGGCGAGTTGTAATTAATGCCATCGGCACTACCGCGTTCATGGTATCGCTGTATTGCCATGGTCATCACGTGTTTATATGGCGGTCATGTGACTCACTATTCGATAGGATATGCCAGTAAGACTTGGCACTTACATACAGATATCTATAATTTTGTGATTACTTGCCGGAACGTCATGATTGGCCAGCTGGGATATTTAATGTGAGCCCCTCTGTGATGACGCCACATTATGCCTTTGTGATGTTTTCTTTGCACTTGCACATTAGTATGGTCCTTATGGTCCTTATGTGGACATTGACATTGTAATTGAATCATTGCCCTGGTGTCTTCCTGTACTTGTTTCTACTGTATGACTTTTTACTATGTAGTATATAATAAAGAGTATTTGTATTTTATATGTGGTCTGGTAACTTCTATTGGATTACACCTCCAGACGGTCATTGTGCCACTCTGTGGCCTCCTCATGCTGCCCCAACCTCTAGACTCTGTCATTGTGCTACTCTGTGGCCTCTTCATGATGCCGCCACCTCAAGACTCTGTTATTGATCCACTAGGTGGCCTTCTCCCGATGCTGCTACTGCTGTTGCCACCACCTCCAGACTCTGTCATTGTGCCACTCGGTTTCTTCCTCCTGATTCTGCCACCACCTCCAGACTCTGTCATTGGGCCACTCTGTGGTCTCCTCATGCTGCTTCCACCTCATCACTATGTCACAGGGCCACTCTATGGACTTCTCATGCTGTTTCCACCTTCCCCACTTCATGACTGGGCCACTATTTTGCCTTTCAGCCTGGCTGACATCATAATTCATTTGACCTTTTTTCTGATTTGTAAGAAGGAAGGGAAAAATGAGACATACAACGGATCCTGTCTGTGTAGCAGCTGTAAGGCTTGTCTGGTCCCAACAGAATTGGCTTATGATTTGGTAGCCAAAAGCAGAAGTGGGTGCAAAACACAAAAGACATGCAAATATTCCATTTACACGTCATTTCAGAAAAGGGGAATGAATCCCAGACTTCTACACATTTTACAAGCATTGATGTTATTTACTTTGTAAGAATTCATCTAAGCCCTTTTTAAAACTATTCACTGTTCCTGTTGTCACGACCCTCCTGAGGTAGACTATTCCATAGATTTACAGTTCATACAGTACAGAAGTATGGACACCTCTGGAGACTGAAATTTTTCTTCTTCAGGCGAAGGCAATGCCCCCTTGTCTTTGGAGGGCATTTTACATGAAACAGCTTTTCACCATATATTTTGTATGGCCCACTTATATATTAGTATAGGTTAATCTTGTCCTTCCTTAGACCTCTCTTCTCAAGACTAAATACATTAAATTACTTTAATCTTTCCTCATAACTAAGACCCTCCATGCCCTTTATCAGTTTATTCTCTCTGCTTTGTACTCTCTCCAGCTCAGGAGCATCCTTTCTATGGACTAGTGCCCGGAACTAAACTGCGTATTCCAGATGAGACTACAAATTTTTAATGCAAAGTAGTAATATTACACCCCTGCCCTGCGAATCCATGCCTCGTTTAATACATGACAATATCCTGGTAGCGTTAGAAGCAGCTGATTTACATTGTATGTTGTTATTTAATCTATGATCAACAAGTATACCCAAATCCTTCTCTTCGAATGACTCTTCCCATGTTACTCGCCCTAGGACATATGGCTCATGTAGATTATTACTACCCAGATGTATAACTTTACATTTATCTACATTGAATCTCATTTTCCAAGTTGATGCCTGATCACTCAGAGTGTTCAGTCAGCTTGTAGTTTATGGACATCTTCCATAGACTGCCCAATACTACATAGCTTGGTGTCATCCACAAAAAAAGAAACAGTGCTTTTAATGCAATCCTCAATATCATTAATAAATACATTAAATAATAAAGGACCCAGCACTGAACCTTAGTGTATGCCACTTATAATCAAGGACCATTCTGAACAGGAATCATTGACCACAACTCTCAGCACATGGTCCTTCAGCCAATTTGCAATCCAATTACAAACTATACTTTCTAGGCCCATAGACTTTATTTTACCTATTAAATATATGAGGGATAGCATCAGATGCCTCTGCAAAATCCAAGAACACTATACCCACAGCTGCCCCTATGTCCAGGCTTCTACTCACCTACACAAAAAAACAAATCGGGATAGTTTGACAGCTTCTGCCCTTGATAAACCCATGTTGTTTATGACTTATTAATTATATTATTAACAGTCACATACTCCTGTATATAATCCCTTAAGAGTCGTTCAAATTTTTTTTCCACAACAAAAGTTAAGCTTACTGGTCTATAATTACTTGTGGATGATCTAGAGTGCTTTTTGGATAAGACCCCCCCCCCCTCCCATTTGCCTTGTGCCAGTCACTTGCCACTTTACCAGTCCCTAGCGAATTCCTATAAATTATGAACAGGGGGACAGCAGTAATTGAACTGAGTTATTTAACAGCTCCTGCATGTAATCCATCTGGAGCCTTGTTTAAATTTACTTTACTTAACTTCACTTGAACCATATCTACAGTTAGCAAATTGAGAATATTGCTGGATGACTAACCCTGGGGCAACCCATATCAGCTCCCTTCTCTTCTTTTTTATATACAGAGCTAAAAAAAATTATTTAGTATCTCTGACTGTTACTTATGTTCAGTTGAAGATTGGTTTTGCTTTTTTTGGCCACCTGCCATTCATTTTGTTTTTCTGCTAATTTTATTTCTTTTTTTACAGATCTTATTAATCCATTTGTACATTTCTATGGCTACAACTGACCCCTCAGATTTGTATTTTTTAAATGCCCTTTTTTGTAATTTATTGCCCTTTTTACAGTAGCTGTTAAGCCGTTCTCTGCAGGAATAAACTTTGCAGCGTAATTACCTTATGTAAATTGATGGGGATTGATAAAGCTCTCCCATTTATACCAACAGATACTCCCAGTCTATGCCTTGAAATATTGCCCTCAACCCATAGAAATTGGCCTCATTAAAATTAAGTGTTTTTACCCTCTCCGCCAGAGTTAGCTTTTTATATTTTAGGGGGAATATAATTATATTGTGGTCACAATTTCAAGTCTTTCACAAACAGTAACATTTCAAAAAATCTCTGAATTGTTAGATCCAACAGAGCACCATCATAACACGTGTTATGAAAGGTGACAGTTTCTCACACCCCTACAGTGGCCGTAAGTATAAAATTAAGGAGCACTACACGTGCAGGTCCACCAATGTTGTATACATGATCCAATGCCCCTGCAGTTTAATTTATGTAGGGGAAACAACGATGGAGTTAAGGGAGGACATAAACAAACACAAAAGTACAATCAGAACTGGGGCAATTGACAAACCTGTTGCAAAACACTTTATTGAAAAGAACCACTCCATCAATCAGCTACGTTTCCGTGCGATTGATGGAGTTGGTTATTTGAGAAGGGGTGGTGATGTCAATACAATTTTAAGACATAAGAAGTTAAAATGGATACATACTTTGAGATCTTTACAGCCATTTGGCTTGAATTTGGAATTTAATGTCACATCTATTTACTAGACCGGTCGATGACCGCATGGGGTGGGCAAGGGTTGTATTATTGTTTTTAACTAGATGGTATTCACACTATCCCCGATTAGCGTTTTTTTCAATTTCGTTTTTTGCCCGCATGAAGTGAGACCATCGATAGATTATTTAGCGATTATATGTTATTGCATCTATCTAGCATTGTTATTTGAGGTGATTGTCTAGAACGGCCCCTCTAGTATGGTTGTCACCTAGGAGATGCAAGCTCCTTGCTAGGGATGCTGACAGACAGTATCGCGATACTAGCCGCGGAGTGACGTCACAGGTGAGTGCAACGCTACGTGGACGTCAATGACAACTCGACTGAGTATGTGTTTGATGCTGTGGCGCGACAACGCTACACAGCACCGCTACTCAATGATGACGTCTGGGCTTACACAACCTAGCGAGGGGTGTCGCGCTCAGATGGCGACCTATAGGAATGTTTCCACACAGGCAAGATGCTATTCAAATATGCTAATACAGGATTGGAAATCCACTGACTACTGATAGGTCAATCACGGCGAGGTGAGCTAGGCAATTGGTGGATACTAATTGATACACACAGGCAGAGGCGTAACTATAGGGGAAGCAGGGGAAGCGGCTGCTTTGGGGCCCTGACCCAGAAGGGGCTAATCCAAGAGGAGGAGGAGAAGTACTAAAAGATTTTGTCAGGGCCCCCTCAACAGTATTACACAATGAAATTATATACAGTGGCAGTATAAACAGTGTAGAAAACGGATGAAACAGCTGCTAGGCCTGGTCTGAGAGAGCGATCTTTACTAGCCACAGGAAAGGGGGCGGCATGAAAGGAAGGGGTTGTGAAAAAATTACTGGGGGAGGGGTGGGGGCCCCTTTCAAAAATTTGCTGTGGGGCCCAGTCATTTTTAGTTACTCCACTGCACACAGGTGTTTTTAATATATATGTATGTAGTGCAACCATTACATTTATGAGCTTGACAAAGGCTATACAATAGCTGAAACGTTGCTTTGCTGTATGTCTTGAAGTCTTCAATAAATTACTTATTCTGCGAGATGCTGCCGAGATCATCCATTTCTTCTCAAACTTGATGGTTGCTAATTGGATCGGAAGCCAAGGGTGAGGCCGTTGCATCTGCATACCCAGAATCCAGTGATGCTGCTTCTACCTCTTTTTTTACTATCCTCCCCATGCTGTCCCCGACCCATTTCTGTGGTGTTTCCATCAATTTCTGACCTTTTCCTATGAACCAGGGACCCTCCCCTCTTCAGAGCAGGGGGTGCCTGGTTTAATGCTCGGGTTCTCCCATTGACTTCTATAGAGCACCCGAGCATCCCAATGTGCTCGGGCAGAGCACCCGACCATCGGGGTGCTCGATCGAAGTGCCTATTGTAGTTGAAAATATATGTGGCATTGATTAAGGAAACCTCAGATATAGTGACCATCACCACTAAATGTCAATAGTAATGGCATATGTAAATCTCCGGCCAAGCCATGCACATCCAAAATTTGTCTTTGACAATTCAATAATCTCTCTTTGTTGGCCGCGA
This sequence comes from Bufotes viridis, assembly GCA_033119425.1. NCBI lineage: Eukaryota > Metazoa > Chordata > Amphibia > Anura > Bufonidae > Bufotes > Bufotes viridis. The sequence goes on along the minus strand of CM065597.1, from coordinate 120,947,200 downwards.
ACCAGAGTTTGTATACAAGAAAATTTTTCTTGGGTGGCACCAAATTCCTGTAATTCAGAAACTTGTTTTCTCAAAGTTATGACAGTGGACTCCATACTGGGCCATCTTATTCTGTAATAGTATTAACATGATTTCTCACCTGATATGTGGAATCGTCAAGCTCTGGAAAGTGAAGGAGGTGTCCACTGGCTGTGACAATCCAGATGACTGGAATGTACTGAGGCAAAGCTTAGTCAAATAATAGACCGAGTTTGGTAACAAATGAATGGCAATAGTCTTAGCTTGATCGAAAGGCGTAGTCAGGTAACAGTCCAAGTTCAGTACACTGATCAATGGTAATATTTGTAGGGTGAGGCAGAAGCATACTCAAATAACAGTCCAAGTTTGATAACAGATAAGCATAACAATTAGTGTAAAGTTTAGGAGCAGTAGCTGGTCTGGAGGCAGAAAGCACAATAATCTGGTAAGGAGGAAGTGACCAAGGAACTCCAAGGGTTGAGCTAATTAGGCAATTAATACACGAATGTCAAGGAGTAGAAACTGTCTATCACAGGGATGCTCAACCTTCGGCCCTCCAGCTGTTGCAGAACTACAACTCCCGGCATGCCTGAACAGCCTACAGCTATTAGGGCATGCTGTTAGTTGTAGTTTTGCAACAGCTGGAGGGCTGCATGTTGAGCATCCCTGGTCTATCAGATTCAGGAAAGTACTGTACCTGTTCAGAATTGCCAGTAGCTCAGTGAGAGTAGCTACTACTTGGGAAGCAGGCTTTTCAGGGCTCAAATTCTGATACTGTCATTTTAATGCAGGATGTTGTTCTCACCAAAATTCACCCATAGCTTTCATCTCCTTTAGGCTAGAGCTACATGGCAAAATAAGTCATGCGACAAAAAGGGTACAACTACACTGCGATATGCGTCGCGCATCATTCAGGTCGCACCAATGTTGTGCGACATTTTTTGTAATGATGGCCAATGGTGTAGAACTGTGATATGCAACATGTTGCAACTGCAATGCAACAGTCGCACAAAAGTCCAACTTGAATAGATTTTTGCGACTGTCGTGTCAAAGTTGGAGCATGTCACATGTCATGACATTTTGCAAGAGCATGTCACATGTCATGACTTTTTGCATGACTTTTTGGCGACAAGAAGTCGCGCGGCACATGTTGCTGTGTAGCCCTAGCCTTAGAAAGGAAAGCTAATAAGCAAAAAAAACATTCCAGACACCTATAAGATTCCACATGCCTACTAGGTGTTCAGGTGCTCTCCATAAGGAGAATTAGTATCCCCTGGATTCCAACCAAGACAAGACAGTTCTGCTCTGCACTGAAGAGGAGCTATCTAAGTTATGCTTTAAAGCCTGTTTAAAAGGCTAAGTGTAAACTTATTAGTTCCGGTAGCTACAGAGGCTCAATTTTCTATCCCTTTTGGAGGGAAAACATATCTCTCTCTTTATTGTTTATCTTTGAAGGAGTAATCCAGTGTTCGGATGAGAGTTTTCAATGAGGCTTCAGGGGTTATTACAATATAGCAATAACAAATGACAAAACAGGTGCACACTGCGGTCTTACTAAGCCCTCAAACTGATGTTAAAATTGAGAGATTAGTCAACATGTCCTGCAGTGGAGGACATGTCTTAAGCCTGAGCATGACGCCAAGGTTTTTTCAAGTAGCTCGGGACCTAAAACTCACCTACCTGTGCCATATGGGCAATACCAGGGGCCAGTGGGCAAAATTACAGGAATGTATTAGGCCGACTCGCAGAAGATTCCTCAGTTACCTCCAGCATGTAACCATGCCTGCAATGGGAGGAGGGAGAAGGCTGTGAGCCCCACCCAAGACTGGCTGATATGGCCCAGGCCTCACAGGTGCACCTAAATGTCACCTGTGGATGGAAAACAGGCTACATTTACATGGGAGTTTATACACCCCCAAACAATTGGCTCCTGTATTTTAATCAGGAGCCATTTTTATGCACCTTAAAGGCAAACTCTCAAAAATGTGCCCTGCTGGAGCCTAGAAAAATTGTAATTTAGGCCACGGAAGTACGGCCCCCAAAAATTAGGCATTCACCTGACAGAAAAGAACTTGTGATGATGTGGCTGAAGGTACAGTGCCCTGCGTACAGTATTCATCCCCTTGACTTTTTTCGTGTTTTGGTACCTCACAACCTGGTATTAACATGGATTGTTTGAGGATTTGCATAATTTAATTTACAGAACATGCCCACAACTTGGAAGATATTTGGTTTATTTTTTTATGTGAAACAAACAACAAATAGGACAAAATAACAGAAAAAGTCAATGTGCATAACTATTCACCCCCCTAAAGTCAGTACTTTGTAGAGCCACCTTTTGCGGCAATCACATCTCCAAGTCGTTTTCGATAAGTCTCTATGAGATTGCCACATCTTATCACTGGGATTTTTTCCCATTCCTCCTTGCAAAACTGCTCCAGCTCCTTCAAGTTCGATGGTTTGCGCTTGTGAACAGCAATCTTTAAGTCTGACAACAGATATTCTATTTGCTTGAGATCTGGGCTTTGACTAGGCCATTCCAAAACATTTACATGTTTTCTTTTACACCACTCAAGTGTTGCATTAGCAGTGTGTTTGGGGTCATTGTCCTGCTGGAAGGTGAATCTCCGTCCTAGCCTCAAATCACGCACAGAGTGGTAAAGGTTTTGCTGAAGAATATCCCTGTATTTAGCACCATCCATCTTTCCCTCAACTCTGACCAGTTTGCCAGTCCCGGCTGCTGAAAAACATTCCCACAGCATCATAGGCGTGCGCAGCCTATTGCATTAGGTTGTGCACCCTAAAGCACACACACGCTGCGCGCATGTGTATGTATGTATTGTACGGATTAGCTCTGGTCTCATTCACACACAGATTGTCGTCCACCACAGCTTTAGGGGCCAAACATTGTTTTATTGTCCCAGCATCAACATAAATAAATCAAACAAACACCTGCCCAGCTGGGCTCTAACTCAACACAGTGTATCCCTGACTCACCTAAGTCACCGTTCACACACACGGAACCCATGCGTCTTTCCCAGCCGAATATCCATCAGCCTCCATGCTGTTACCACACTGGTGTCTTTTGGGGGATTGTGGTCTAATCGTCCGCCTGACGCTGACCATGCGACCCTTATCTCTAGGCATTGCGGGACCCCCTCAAACCTCAGGATAATCCCAGCCTTGTGGTCTCTCAGCACTCCCAGCTCAGACTACACACAGAACCACTCCAGGTTTCTGTACAACACAAGACACACTCATCTCACTTTGAGGACAGCTTTATGCTCCGTTGATTGTGGCACCTGTTGCTGCCTCAAGCCTGCCCACTGATGGGAAAGAGATAGATAATCCTGCCATTCCTCTCTCCTATCAGCCATGAGGCCTGTCACTGCCTCATAGTACATATACAACTCCACAAAGATGAAAGCAAAAGATGTAGCGGCACTCACCATGGCTGTATAAAAATATATTCTCCTTTTATTTCGTATCGATAAAATCCAGGACTGGGGCAGACAACTTTCCACCAGAGTGCAAGCAAACAGGCGACGGCCGTTTTGCTCCTATTGCGCTTCCTCTGGCCTATAACGTCATTGCATTGCGACTCAGGTCTTATACCTGCGCCAGAGCGTCCTATTGCCAGGGCAACCAGGTAAGGTAGCTCCATTTGCAAATAGGAAAAATGTATGTATGCATTACACTGTTGGTATGCGGTGCCAGTAAAAAACTGGGCAGAAAAACATGACCACAAAATATACCACAGCACTAATAAGAATGCGCTACTGGCAAACAGTGACAGAGCTAGTTAGAATGCACTGCAGTACTGGCAACAAATGTAGCAAAAAGATATTCAACGAGCAAACATAAATGTTATATAAAGACACTCATATCGTTGTGATCATTTAACCCTAAGGGTCCTGTGGCTGCAGCACGGATAATCCATGCTGCTTCCTTGCGTAATAATTCCCTGTGCCTGTCCCCTCCAAATTTCGGAATGGCCACCAGTTTTAAACCTGCGAATTTTAGCGTCATTATTATGGTGTTCTCCGATGTGGGCATTCAATCTGGGGCACCCCTTTCCGGTCCTTATCGAGTTTATATGTTCTCTAAACCTCTCAAACATGGAGAGGGGACAGGCACAGGGAATTATTATGCAAGGAAGCAACATGGATTATCCGTGCTGCAGCCACAGGACCCTTAGGGTTAAATGATCGCAACAATATGAGTGTCCTTATATAACATTTTTGTTTGCTCGTTGAATATCTTTTTGCTACATTTGTTGCCAGTACTGCAGCGCATTCTAACTAGCTCTGTCACTGTTAGCCAGTAGCGTATTCTTATTAGTGCTGTGGTATATTTTGCGGTCATGTTTTACTGCCCAGTTTTTATGGGCACCGCATACCAACAGTGTAATGCATACATACATTTTTCCTATTTGCAAATGGAGCTGCCTTACCTGGTTGCCCTGGCAATAGGACGCTCTGGGGCAGGTATATAAGCTGAGTCGCAATGCGATGATGTTATAGGCCAGAGGAAGCGCAATACGCGCAAAACGGCCGTCGCCTGTTTGCTTGCACTCTGGTGTAAAGTTGTCTTCCCCAGTCCTGTGGGCTTTTGGGGGTTTTTGTGTTTTGGGAAAGGTGTGTGTTTTCTACCTGTGAGGGATTAAGTTAGACCATTGTGTTTGTTAATTATATCACAGGCAGAGCCCATTGTTTTTGTTACTTATGTCACAGGCAGAGGAGGTTTGTGTACATTTGTTGGAAGACCTGCATAAAAAGGCTGTCAGGTAACCCATTAAACAGTTCCTGATTGACCCTCAATACAGAGCCTCGTCTCGTACTTGGGGGAGGGGGCAGGGGGTAATTTGCATGATTCCTGTTCGGCGCCTAGGAGTGTTCGGTAGCTGACTTCATATTAGGGAAAAATAATAGCTTTGGCGGCGTTAACCCCTTTATCTACTCGGGGTGCCGTAACAATAGTGTTTTCTTTGATGGCCGAAAAGTTCAATTTTAGTCTCATAAGACCTGTGCACCTACCCCCATACATTTTGGAGTCTCCCACATGCCTTATCGCAAATTCACAACATGCCTTTTTTGTTTTTTTTGCTAGTTTTATTTATATATTTTTCTCATTTTACTTCACCAGCTTAGACTATTGTGTTCTGATACATCACATAAAATTTAATATTGAACTTAAAGAGGACCTTTCACTAAGATTTAGGTAGTAAAATACTTACACTACCTTCCTGGGTGGCCCCCGCTGACGTCCAGGCAACATTATTTTTTTTTAAATAACCCTCTGTTTGTGCGCTCCGTTCCCCGTTAGTTTTCACATGCAGAGTTTTCTTGTATGAGGCGGGGACTTGTCTTTTTCCTGGGGAGTGGTTCTCCTCTCCCTGCCTGCAATCGCAGCCAATCATAGCACTCGGCTCGCAGCCAGGGAGAGGAAAACCACTCCCCAGGCAAAAGACAAGTCCCCGCCTCATACAAGAAATCCCCGCATGTGAAAACTAACGGGGACCAGAGCGCACGAAAGGGGGGTTATTTCAAAATAAAAAATGTTGCCTGGACGTCAGCGGGGGCCGCCCAGGAAGGTAGTGTAACTATTTCACTACCTAAATCTTAGTGAAAGGTCCTCTTTAAGGCTGTAATGTAAACAAACACTATACACTGTACATTAGGCGGGCAACGGCTAAAAATTTTACTGTAGGCCACTGGAGTATAGACCCCAAAAATTAGGCACTCATCTGACAGAAAAAAACGTACGATTATATGACTGGAGGTACATTAGGCGGTCACCGGCTAAAAATTTCACTGTACAGGCCCCAAAAATTAGACGGCATTCACCTGACAGAAAATAACTTGTGATGATGCGGCTGGAGGTACATTAGGCGAGCGCTGGCTAAAAATTTTACTGTAGGCCACTGGAGTACAGACCCCAAAAGTTAAGCATTCACCTGACAGAAAATAACTTGCGATTATGTGACTGGAGGTACATTAGGCAGTCACCGGCTAAAAATTTTACTTTAGGTCAACACAGGCCCCAAACATTAGGTGGCATTCACCTCACAGAAAATAACTTGTGAATACGTGGCTGGAGGTACATTAGGCCATCACCGGCTAAAAATGTTACTGTAGGCCAGTACAGGCCCCAAAAATTAGGCGGCATTCACCTGACAGAAAAGAACTTGTGAATATGTGGCTGGAGGTACATTAGGCGGTAACTGGCTGAAAATCTTACTGTAGGCCAGTACAGTCCCCAAAATTTAGGCATTCACCTGACAGAAAAGAACTATTGATTGTGTCTGGGGGTACATTAGGATAAAAATGTTACTATAGGCCATTGGAGTACATTCCCCCAAAATTAGGCATTCACCTGACAGAAAAGGCCTTTTATGCCGCTGAATATACATAACACAAGGACCATTCTTTGTTCTGGGTGTTCTGTGTTTTTAGAAATCTGAGGGAGTCCACACTGTCGTGAGCTAGGCGAGTGAGCTTATCGGTCATGATCCCCCCTGCTGCGCTGAACGTCCTTTCGGACAGGACACTCGACGAGGGGAAAGCCAAGAGTTCCATGGCAAATTGTGCCAGCTCTGGCCACAGGTCAAGCCTGCACACCCAGTAGTCCAGGGGTTCCTCGCTTCTCAGAGCGTCCATATCAGCCTTTAACCCGAGGTAATTGGACACCTGTCCGTCTAGGCGTTACCTGTGGCTGGATCCGGAGGGCGGCTGTTGATGGGTTGGCTGCAAGAATGATCTCATATCCGAAGTGACCAATACATCTTCAAACCGCCCTCTTCTTGCAGGCGCGGAAGGATTGGTACCCGCACCTGTTACGCTGTGGGTGAAAATTCCTCTGCCAGCGCCTGCAACCTGAGAATGCAGCATCTATCGCAGCAAGACCTGGAAATGCTGCATTCTGCCAGCCCTCTGTGATGCTGGTAACATGTCAGCCATTTAGTGTTTGTACAGGGAATCTAAGTACGTTGCCACCCAGTACTGGTCCTTTCCCATTATGCTTTTTAAACGGAGGTCCCTCTTCAAACACTGGAGCATGAAGGCCCCCATTTGCACTAAATTGGAAGCAGTGGCGCACCCTGGCTCCTGCTCATTGCTAGAGATGAGCGAACACCTGGAAGTTCGGGTTCGGGAAGTTCAGCCGAACTTCCCGAAAATGTTCGGGTTCGGTATCCGAACTCGACCTGAACTTTATCCCGAACCCGAAACCCATTGAAGTCAATGGGGACCCGAACTTTTAGGCACTAAAAAGGCTGTAAAATAGTCCAGGAACGGGCTAGAGGGCTGCCAAAGGCAGCAAAATGTAGGTAAATCCCCTGCAAACAAATGTGGATAAGGAAATTAATTAAAATTAAATAAAATAAATAAAATTTAACCAATATCAATTGAAAAGAGGTCCCACTGCAAGGAATCATGCGTCATATCACCCAACACTGGAGAAGGCCACTTTCAGTGTTTTCGGCCCCAGCACCCAGACAGAGGAGAGAGGTCCCACAGCAAGGAATCATGCGTCAAATCACCAACCACTGGAGAAGGCCACTTTCAGTTATTTCGGCCCCAGCACCCAGACAGAGGAGAGAGGTCCCACAGCAAGGAATCATGCGTCATATCACCCACCACTGGAGAAGGCCACTTTCAGTTATTTCGGCCCAGCACCCAGACAGAGGGGAGCGGTCCCACAGCAAGGAATCATGCGTCTTTTCACCCACCACTGGAGAAGGCCACTTTCAGTTATTTCGGCCCCAGCACCCAGACAGAGGAGAGAGGTCCCAAAGCAAGGAATCATGCGTCATATCACCCACCACCGGAGAAGGCCACTTTCAGTTATTTCGGCCCCAGCACCCAGACAGAGGAGAGAGGTCCCACAGCAAGGAATCATGCGTCATATCACCCACCACTGGAGAAGGCCACTTTCAGTTATTTCGGCCCAGCACCAAGACAGAGGAGAGAGGTCCCACAGCAAGGAATCATGCGTCATATCATCCACCACTGGAGAAGGCCACTTTCAGTTATTTCGGCCCCAGCACCCAGACAGAGGAGAGAGGTCCCACAGCAAGGAATCATGCGTCATATCATCCACCACTGGAGAAGGCCACTTTCAGTTATTTCGGCACCAGCACCCAGACCGAGGAGAGAGGTCCCACAGCAAGGAATCATGCTTCATATCACCCACCACTGGAGAAGGCCACTTTCAGTTATTTGGGCTCAGCACCCAGACAGAGGAGAGAGGTCCCACACCAAGGAATCATGCGTCATATCACCCACCACCGGAGAAGGCCACTTTCAGTTATTTCGGCCCCAGCACCCAGACAGAGTAGAGAGGTCCCACAGCAAGGAATCATGCGTCATATCACCCACCACTGGAGAAGGCCACTTTCAGTTATTTCGGCCCAGCACCCAGACAGAGGAGGGAGGTCCCACAGCAAGGAATCATGCGTCATATCACCCACCACTGGAGAAGGCCACTTTCAGTTATTTCGCCCCCAGCACCCAGACAGAGGAGAGAGGACCCACAGCAAGGAATCATGCGTCATATCACCCACCACCGGAGAAGGCCACTTTCAGTTATTTCGGCCCCAGCACCCAGACAGAGGAGAGAGGTCCCAAAGCAAGGAATCATGCGTCATATCACCCGGCACTGGAGAAGGCCACTTTCAGTTATTTCGGCCCAGCACCCAGAACGAGGATACAGGTCCCACAGCAAGGAATCATGCGTCATATCACCCACCACTGGAGAAGGCCACTTTCAGTTATTTCGGCCCAGCACCCAGACAGAGGAGAGAGGTCCCACAGCAAGGAATCATGCGTCATATCACCCACCACCGGAGAAGGCCACTTTCAGTTATTTCGCCCCCAGCACCCAGAGAGAGGAGAGAGGTCCCACAGCAAGGAATCATGCGTCATATCACCCACCACTGGAGAAGGCCACTTTCAGTTATTTCGGCCCAGCACCCAGACCGAGGATACAGGTCCCACAGCAAGGAATCATGCGTCATTTCACCCACCACTGGAGAAGGCCACTTTCAGTTATTTCGGACCCAGCACCCAGACAGAGGAGAGCGGTCCCACAGCAAGGAATCATGCGTCATTTCACCCACCACTGGAGAAGGCCACTTTAAGTTATTTCGGCCCAGCACCCAGACAGAGGAGAGAGGTCACACAGCAAGGAATCATGCGTCATATCACCCACCACCGGAGAAGGCCACTTTAAGTTATTTCGGCCCCAGCACACAGACAGAGGAGAGAGGTCCCACAGCAAGGAATCATGCGTCATATCACACACCACTGGAGAAGGCCACTTTCAGTTATTTCGGCCCAGCACCCAGACCGAGGATGCAGGTCCCACAGCAAGGAATCATGCGTCATATCACCCACCACTGGAGAAGGCCACTTTCAGTTATTTCGGCCCAGCACCCAGACCGAGGACACAGGTCCCACAGCAAGGAATCATGCGTCATATCACCCACCACTGGAGAAGGCCACTTTCAGTTATTTATGCCCCACCACCCAGACAGAGGAGAGATGTCCCACAGCAAGGAATCATGCGTCATATCACCCACCACCGGAGAAGGCCACTTTCAGTTATTTCGGCCCCAGCACCCAGACAGAGGAGAGAGGTCCCACAGCAAGGAATCATGCGTCATATCACCCACCACTGGAGAAGGCCACTTTCAGTTATTTATGCCCCACCAACCAGACAGAGGAGAGAGGTCCCACAGCAAGGAATCATGCGTCATATCACCCACCACTGGAGAAGGCCACTCTAAGTTATTTCGGCCCAGCACCCAGACCGAGGATACAGGTCCACAGCAAGGAATCATGCGTCATATCACCCACCACTGTAGAAGGCCACTTTCAGTTATTTCGGCCCCAGCACCCAGACTGAGGAGAGAGGTCCCACAGCAAGGAATCATGCATCATATCACCCACCACTGGAGAAGGCCACTTTCAGTTATTTTTGCCCCACCACCCAGACAGAGGAGAGAGGTCCCACAGCAAGGAATTATGCGTCATATCACCCACCACCAGAGAAGGCCACTTTCAGTTATTTCGGCTCCAGCACCCAGACAGAGGAGAGAAGTCCCACAGCAAGGAATCATGCGTCATATCACCCACCACCGGAGAAGGCCACTTTCATTTATTTCGGACCCAGCACCCAGACAGAGGAGAGAGGTCCCACAGCAAGGAATCATGCGTCATATCACCCACCACCGGAGAAGGCCACTTTCAGTTATTTCGGCCCCACCACCCAGACAGAGGAGAGGTTCATTCAACTTTGGGTTGCACCGCAAGATCATGGTAAAGTTAAAAAAATGAGGATTCAATAAATAAGTGCCCCGGAGTACAAGAATACATGGCTGAGGGGGAGGCAGTTATAAATGTCTATTCTGCACAAGGGAGGGACAGGTCCTGTGGGATCCATGCCTGGTTCATCTTTATGAACGTCAGCTTGTCCACGTTGGCTGTGGACAGGCGGCTGCGTTTGTCAGTAATGACGCCCCCTGCCGTGCTGAATACACGTTCAGACAAAACGCTGGCCGCCGGGCAGGCCAGCACCTCCAAGGCATAAAATGCTAACTCTGGCCACATGGACAATTTGGAGACCCAGAAGTTGAATGGGGCCGAACCATCAGTAAGTACGTGGAGGGGTGTGCAGACGTACTCTTCAACCAATGTTAGTGAAATGATGCCTCCTGCTAACACATTCCATATCAGGTGGTGGTGCAGTTAGCTGTGGCTTGGAGACAAAACTTTTCCACATTTCTGCCATGCTAACCCTGCCCTCAGAGGAGCTGACCGTGACACAGCTGCGTTGGCGACCTCTTGCTCCTCCTCTGCCTTCTCCTTGGGCTTCCACCTGTTCCCCTGTGACATTTGGGAATGCTCTCAGGAGCGCGTCTACCAGCGTGCGCTTGTACTCGCGCATCTTCCTATCACGCTCCAGTGCAGGAAGTAAGGTGGGCACATTGTCTTTGTACCGGGGATCCAGCAGGGTGGCAACCCAGTAGTCCGCACACGTTAAAATGTGGGCAACTCTGCTGTCGTTGCGCAGGCACTGCAGCATGTAGTCGCTCATGTGTGCCAGGCTCCCCAGAGGTAAGGACAAGCTGTCCTCTGTGGGAGGCGTATCGTCATCGTCCTCCGTATCCCTCCAGCCACGCACCAGTGATGGGCCTGAGTTGTGTCGGGTGCCATACCGCTGTGAACCTGCTTCATCCTCATCTTCCTCCACCTCCTCCTGGGCCACCTCCTCTTCCATCATCGCCCTAAGCGTTTTCTCAAGGAGACATAGAAGTGGTATTGTAACGCTGATTACGGTGTCATCGCCACTGGCCATGTTGGTGGAGTACTCGAAACAGCGCAACAGGGCACACAGGTCTCGCATGGAGGCCCAATCATTGTTGGTGAAGTGGTGCTGTTCTGCAGTGCGACTGACGCGTGCGTGCTGCAGCTGAAACTCCACTATGGCCTGCTGCTGCTTGCACAGTCTCTCCAGCATGCGCAAGGTGGAATTCCACCTGGTGGGCACTTGCATATGAGGCGGTGAGCGGGAAGGCCGAAGTTCCACTGTAGCGCAGACAGGCGAGCAGAGGCAGGATGTGAACGCCGGAAGCGCGCACAGACGGCCCTCACTTTATGCAGCAGCTCTGACATGTCGGGGTAGTTTTGAATGAACTTCTGCACCACCAAATTCAGCACATGCGCCAGGCAAGGGATGTGCGTCAAACCGGCTAGTCCCAGAGCTGCGACGAGATTTCGCCCATTATCGCACACCACCAGGCCAGGCTTGGGCCCACCGGCAGAAACCACTTGTCGGTCTGTTGTTCAATACCCCGCCACAACTCCTGCGCGGTGTGGGGCCTGTCCCCGAAACATATTAGTTTCAGAATGGCCTGCTGACGTTTACCCCGGGCTGTGCTGAAGTTGGTGGTGAAGGTGAGTGGCTGATTGGAAGAGCTGGTGGAAGCAGAGGAGGAGGAAGCTGAGTAGGAGGAGGAGGCTACAGGAGGCAAAGAATGATGCCCTGCGATCCTTGGCGGCGGAAGGACGTGCGCCAAGGAACTCTCCGCGTGTGGCCCAGCCGCCACTACATTTACACAGTGTGCAGTTAGGGAGATATAGCGTCCCTGGCCGTGCTTACAGGTCCACATATCTATGTTTAGGTGGACCTTGCCACAGATGGCGTTGCGCAGTGCACACTTGATTTTATCGGATACTTGGTTGTGCAGGGAAGGCACGGCTGTCTTGGAGAGGTAGTGGCGGCTGGGAACAACATACTGTGGGACAGCCATCGCCATCAGCTGTTTGAAGCTGTCTGTGTCCACCAGCCTGAATGACAGCATTTCAAAGGCCAGTAGTTTAGAAATGCCGGCATTGAGGCCCAGGGCTCGAGGGTGGCTAGGTGGGAATTTACGCTTTCTCTCCAAGGTTTGTGAGATGGAGAACTGAACGCTGCCGTGTGACATGGTGGAGATGCTTGGTGACGCAGGTGGTGTTGTCGGTGGCACATACTCTGTTTGGTGGGCGGCAGGTGCCAACATTCCTCCCGAGGCAGAGGAAGAGGCCGAGGCAGCAGCAGAAGAGGGAGCAGGGGGAGCCAGAGTGAGTTCCTTGCTTTTAAGGTGTTTACTCCACTGCAGTTCATGCTTTGCATGTAGATGCCTGGTCATGCAGGTTGTGCTAAGGTTCAGAACGTTAATGCCTCGCTTTAGGCTCTGATGGCACAGCGTGCAAACCACTCGGGTCTTGTTTTAAGAACTGCCATGCCAGGGAACTCCTTGAAGCTGCCTTTGGGGTGCTCGGTCCCGGGTGGCGGTGGCCAGGAGCAGGCGAACTCTCTTGGAGGCGGCTGTTCTGCTTTTGCCCCCTGCTCTCTCTTTTGCTACGCTGTTGGCTCTGTCTCACCACTGCCTCTTCCTCTGAACTATGAAAGTCAGTGGCACGACCTTCATTCCATGAGGGGTCTAGGACCTCATCGTCCCCTGCATCGTCTTCCACACAGTCTTCCTCCCTGACCTCCTGTTCGGTCTGCACACTGCAGAAAGACGCAGCAGTTGACACCTGTGTTTCGTCATCATCAGAGACGTGCGGACTCCGATGAGGTGGTATTCCCATGTCCTCATCATCAGGAAACATCAGTGGTTGTGCATCAGTGCATTCTATGTCTTCCACCACTGGGGAAGGGCTAGGTGGATTCCTTTGGGAAACCCTGCCAGCAGAGTCTTCAAACAGCATAAGAGACTGCTGCATAACTTGAGGCTCAGACAGTTTCCCTGATATGCATGGGGGTGATGTGACAGACTGATGGGCTTGGATTTCAGGTGCCACCTGTGCGCTTTCTGCAGAAGACTGGGTGGGAAATAATGTTGTGAACATGCTGGATCCACTGTCGGCCACCCAATTGACTAGCGCCTGTACCTGCTCAGGCCTTACCATCCTTAGAACAGCATTGGGCCCCACCAAATATCGCTGTAAATTCTGTCGGGTACTGGAACCTGAGGTAGTTGGTTCACTAGGACGTGTGGCTGTGGCAGAATGGCCACGTCCTCTCCCAGCACAAGAGTGTACACTAACACCACCACGACCGCGTCCGCGTCCCTTACTAGATGTTTAACTCATTGTTACCGTTCACCAAGCACCGCAATAAGAAAAAAAATATTTGACCCAATGTATTGATTTCAAATTCAGGCCTTTTTTTACAGGCACCTACCACTATCTGCCTATTTATTTATGTAGCGTATTACACTAATTCAGGCACAGCAGTAACCACTGATTTAGGGGAATATCTCTTTTAGGGCTAGTATATAGGCCCTGGATGAAAGGTATCCTTTTATGGGCTGATTTACAATTGGCCTGCAACAGCTCGAACACCAGATTCAGGGTATTGCTATTTTGGCAATTGAATTTAACCCCAGAACAAAATATATGTTTTGGCGGACACTATGAAACTTGGCCTGCAACAGCTGGGACACAAGATTCAGGGTATTGCTATTTTGGCAATTGAATTTCACCCCACAACAAAATATATGTTTTTGCGGACACTATGAATCTTGGCCCGCAACAGCTAGGACACCAGATTCAGGGTATTGCTATTTTGGCAATTGAATTTCACCCCACAACAAAATATATGTTTTTGTGGACACTATGAAACTTGGCCTGCAACAGCTGGGACACCAGATTCAGGGTATTGCTATTTTGGCAATTGAATTTCACCCCAGAACAAAATATATGTTTTTGCGGACACTATGAAACTTGGCCTGCAACAGCTGGGACACCAGATTCAGGGTATTGCTATTTTGGCAATTGAATTTCACCCCACAACAAAATATATGTTTTTGCAGACACTATGAATCTTGGCCTGCAACAGCTGGGACACCAGATTCAGGGTATTGCTATTTTGGCAATTGAATTTCACCCCAGAACAAAATATATGTTTTGGCGAACACTATTATACTTTGCCAGCCACAGCTGAAACCACTGATTTATGGTATTGCTATTTTGGCAATTGAATTTCACCCCAGAACAAAATATATGTTTTTGCGGACACTATGAATCTTGGCCTGCAACAGCTGGGACACCAGATTCAAGGTATTGCTATTTTGGCAATTGAATTTCACCCCAGAACAAAATATATGTTTTTGCGGACACTATGAATCTTGGCCAGCCACAGCTGAAACCACTGATTTATGGTATTGCTATTTTGGCAATTGAATTTCACCCCACAACAAAATATATGTTTTTGCAGACATTATGAAACTTGGCCTGCAACAACTGGGACACCAGATTCAGGGTATTGCTATTTTGGCAATTGAATTTCACCCCAGAACAAAATATATGTTTTGGCGAACACTATTATACTTTGCCAGCAACAGCTGAAACCACTGATTTATGGTATCGCTATTTTGGCAATTGAATTTCAGCCCAGAACAAAATATATAATTTGCAGGACACTATGAAACTTGGCCAGCCACAGCTGAAACCACTGATTTAAGGTATTGCTATTTTGGCAATTGAATTTCACCCCAGAACAAAATATATGTTTTTGCGGACACTATGAATCTTGGCCTGCAACAGCTGGGAGACCAGATTCAGGGTATTGCTATTTTGGCAATTGAATTTCACCCCACAACAAAATATATGTTTTTGCGGACACTATGAATCTTGGCCAGCCACAGATGAAACCACTGATTTATGGTATTGCTATTTTGGCAATTGAATTTCACCCCACAACAAAATATATGTTTTTGCGGACACTATGAATCTTGGCCTGCAACAGCTGGGACACCAGATTCAGGGTATTGCTATTTTGGCAATTGAATTTCACCACACAACAAAACATATGTTTTGGCGGAAACTATTTTACTTTGCCAGCCACAGCTGAAACCACTGATTTATGGTATTGCTATTTTGGCAATTGAATTTCACCCCAGAACAAAATATATAATTTGCAGGACACTATGAAACTTGGCCAGCCACAGCTGAAACCACTGATTTATGGTATTGCTATTTTGGCAATTGAATTTCACCCCAGAACAAAATATATGTTTGCGGACACTATGAATCTTGGCCTGCAACAGCTGGGACACCAGATTTAGGGTATTGCTATTTTGGCAATTGAATTTCACCCCAGAACAAAATATATGTTTTTGCGGACACTATGAATCATGGCCTGCAACAGCTGGGACACCAGATTTAGGGTATTGCTATTTTGGCAATTGAATTTCACCCCACAACAAAATATATGTTTTTGCGGACACTATGAAACTTGGCCTGCAACAGCTGGGAATCCAGATTCAGGGTATTGCTATTTTGGCAATTGAATTTCACCCCAGAACAAAATATATGTTTTGGCGGACACTATTATACTTTGCCAGCCACAGCTGAAACCACTGATTTATGATATTGCTATTTTGGCAATTGAATTTCACCCCAGAACAAAATATATAATTTGCAGGACACTATGAAACTTGGCCAGCCACAGCTGAAACCACTGATTTATGGTAATGCTATTTTGGCAATTGAATTTCACCCCAGAACAAAATATATGTTTTTGCGGACACTATGAAACTTGGCCAGCCACAGCTGAAACCATTGATTTATGGTATTGCTATTTTGGCAATTGAATTTCACCCCAGAACAAAATATATGTTTTTACGGTCACTATGAATCCTGGCCTGCAACAGCTGGGACACCAGATTCAGGGTATTGCTATTTTGTCAATTGAATTTCACCTCACAACAAAATATATGTTTTTGCGGACACTATGAATCTTGGCTTGCAACAGCTGGGACACCAGAATTAGGGTATTGCTATTTTGGCAATTGAATTTCACCCCACAACAAAATATATGTTTTTGCAGACACTTTGAATCTTGGCCAGCAACAGCTGAAACCACTGATCTATGGTATTGCTATTTTGTCAATTGAATTTCACCCCAGAACAAAATATATGTTTTTGCGGACACTATGAAACTTGGCCTGCAACAGCTGGGACATCAGATTCAGGGTATCGCTCTTTTGGCAATTTAATTTCACCCCTCAACAAAATATATGTTTTTGCGGAAACTATGAAACTTGGCCTGCAACAGCTGGGACACCAGATTCAGGGTATTGCTATTTTGGCAATTGAATTTCACCCCAGAACAAAATATATGTTTTGGCGAACACTATTATACTTTGCCAGCCACAGCTGAAACCACTGATTTATGGTATTGCTATTTTGGCAATTGAATTTCATCCCAGAACAAAATTGTTAATTTCCAACGATAATTTGTTTTCCCTTAGTCCTAACAGCAGCACAGATGGGGTTAACCACCCCCCGTGGACTGGCAGGACCGGCGGAATGTTTAATGAGCCCAAGACTAATAACTCAATTTAACAATTAAGTATCTCCTTAAAAGGAGGAAGTCAACCCCCAGCCCACTGTGTTTATAGTAAGAAAAAAATTAGAGTTACTAGGGTGGGAAATTTGTGTGCTGCTGTTAGGACTAAGGGAAAACAAATTATCGTTAGAAATTAACGAATCCCTTACGTCCTACCAGCAGCACAGATGGGGAGATAGCAAGAAGAAACCCCTAGGGAGGGCCTTCCTGCTTGGCAGAACTACAAAAAGTCTGCCCAAAGGCCGAAAACTCAGCTAGACTGGCATCTAGTCTAAAATTGGAGATGAATGTCGATTCAGAGCTCCAGGAGGCAGCTTTGCAAATCATGTTGAGAGGCAGAAGATTCCTCTCGGCAAAAGAAGTAGCCACAACTCTAGTAGAGTTGGCCTTCACGAATCCCGGAGGGTCCAGAGATTGTGGAAACAAAGGATTCCTTAATTGCCTCCTCAATCCACCGACTGATGGAAGGTTTGGATGCCTTATAGCCTTTAAACTTACCGGCAACAGGATTAGCAGATTATCATCTTTCCTGAAAACCTTGATCTATCCACATAGATCCGGAGACATCTCGAGACGTCCAGAGGATGTCTAGCAGGTTCCTAGGAGGAGGTGGTAGATGTCAACAGAACCGGGAGGAATATCACCTGGTTGATGTTCTGGAAGGAAGGAACTTTAGGCCTACAATACGGGAGGAATCTAAGAAGGTCCCGGTCATGTAAGAAAATGGTATAGGGCTCATGTGCTGAGAGAGCTTGAAGCTCAGAGACCCTCTTGGCCAAAGTCACTGCAAGGAGAAACACAACCTTCCAAGTGACGAACTTGATGTCCACCTCCTCTAACGGTTCAAAGGGGGGAGATACTATCCCCCTGAGAACTACTGAAAAACCCATTGAAAAAAAGGGGTCTCAGTACTGTAGGCTTTAATCTTTCAGCTCCTTTAAGGAACCGTTTGATCAGCGGGTCCTGAGAAAAAAGCCTGTTAAGGCAAGCTGAGATGGCTGAAACTTGAACCTTCAGAGTAGAAGGGCAAGGCCTCTATCAAGGCCGTCTTGCAGAAACTGAAGGATAGCGGAGAGGGGCGGATCTGCAGACGCCACCTCAGTTGAGGTACAACAGGATGAGAATATCCTCATAATACAAGAGTAGGCTCTCTTGGTAGAGTCCGCTCTAGAATGAGACAGCGTTCTCAGGACCGACTCTGAAAGCCCTTCTATTCTGGGAAGGGACTGATCAACCTCCAGGCTGTCAAGTTGAATCTGTGCAGATCTGAGCAGAGGTGAGTGTCCCACGATACCAGGGTCTGCTGTGGGGGGAGCCTCCAATATTGTCCTCGAGCTAGGTAAACCAGGATCTCTTCGGCCAAAACAGTATGATGGCTATCACCGAGGCCTGATCCTGACGGATTTTCATCAATACCCTTGGTATCATGGAAAAGGGAGGGAAGATGTAAGCCAGCCTGAACCTCCAGGATATTGACAGAGCGTCTAACGCTAGGGGGTTGTCCTCCCTGTAAAGGGAGCAGAACCTCTCCACCTTGGCATTGAACCTTGTTGCCATGAGATCCACCTCTGGCATACCCACTTGAGGACTATCTGCTTGAATCTCCGGATGTAAAGACCACTCCACCGACGGAAGACCGCGGCTCAGCAGCTATCATATTGAGGGAGCCTTGGATGTGGATCGCAGATAAGTGGGAAGGTAGAACTCTGCCTAATCCAGAATCACCCCGATCTCTGACAGGACAGGAGGGGAAGTGATCTCGTGCCTCCCTGCTGGTTGATGTAAAGTACCGCAGTCACATTGTCTGACTGGACTTTCGCCGCTTTGCCCCGGATCTGAGGGGCTAAGTGAAGGAGGGCTAGCCGGATAGCTTGAATCTCATGGAGATTGGATGAAAGAAGCCACTCCTGAGGAAACCAGGTCCAGTGAACTGGAGAGTCGTCTAGATGAGCGTCCCAGCCAACTTAAGACGCATCCACAGTCAATATGACCCAGATTGGCTGGGTCATAGACTTCCCTTCTAAAAGATGGCACCATCATCTGAGGGAATACCGAGTTTGCCAAGTCAGGGAGCACAGGGAGTTTAGCCCAGCAGGGCTGCCATTCCATTAGGAGAGGACCTCCGACTGTAGAGGTGCCATGGAGCCCAAGGGAATGCTTCCGCAGACGCTGACATGATCCCCAACATCTTCATGAGAGTCCGGATTGGAACTCGCCGGGGAAAGGAACTTGCCGTGTTCTGAACCCCGAATCTTCTTTCTGGAGTCAACTGGAGCGACATCCCAGTGGAGTCGATTATGAAGCCTAGATATCTTACTGAAGTCGACGGGCTCACGTTCGACTTCTACCAGCTGATGATCCAACCTAGGTGGAACAGAAAGGAGATTGTTACCTGAAGAAGTTGGGTTAGGACCGCTAGAGCAGAGGCTTTTAAAGCCAGTCGTCCTGATAAGGAATGATGGTCAGTCCTTGAAGCCTCAAAGCCGCAACCACAGAACCACCACCTTGGTAAAAGTGTGAGGGGCAGAAGAAATGCCAAAGGGAAGGGCAACAAACAGAAGATGCCTGACGACACCGGACACCTGGACCGTGATCCTGATATACTTCCTGGAACCAGGATGGATCGGGGTGTGCAGATATGCATTCTTGAGGTCCAGGGTTGCCATCACGTCTCCAGGATTGACGTCGTGAACTACTGACCTGATGGTTTCTACACAAAACTTCCTTCCTTATAAATCGATTGAAATATGTCAGATCGATAATCATCCGGAGATCTCCTGAAGCCTTGGGAACCAGAAAAACTGGTGAATAGATCCCTAGGCCCCGTTCTCCTGCCTGAACCTCCTCCAGAGCCCCTTTGCAAATGTAGTCCTGAATGTAGGCCTCTAGGATCGCCTCCTTGGCAGCTTGTAGAAGGTTGATCTTGACAAACCTGTCCAGAGGAGTAGAGGTGAGGTTGACTAAATAACCGTTGGAAATGATATTCAGGACCCAGGGATCCGAGATCTTTTGGATCCATTCTTCTCAGAAGTGGGAGAGACGACTCCCGACGGGTACATGAAGCTTAGGAATTGGGAAGCTTACTGGCAGGAGTAACGGGAATTAACCAAGAGCCTCGAAGAGGCCCGTAGTCAGGAGGTGGATTTTCCATCTTTGGCTCCTCCACGAGAGCACCTCAAACCCTTTTGCTGTGCTCTCCAGTCACTACAAGAGCTTGTTTGCTGTCCAGACCTGCCACCACGGTCTTGTCTGCCCTCGAAAGGACTGCTGGGGAAGGCTCTCCACCTTCTAGTCTGAAAGGCCCTCCATGATCTTATCTAGCTCCGAACCGAACAAACGGTTGGGCTCGAATGGAAGGCCATATAAGCTGTATTTTGAGGAATTGTCAGCGACCCAAGGCTTAAGCCAAAATGGAATATGGGCCGCCGATCCCAGGGCCATGCTATATAGATAGGCCCCTGACATTATTTGATAGTATTGTTACAGGGTGCCAAAGGCGCACTTGGTCTCCCATGAGCCACAGACTGCTGCTTAGCTTTAAGAGCAAGGATCTGTGTTTGGCCTCGTTCCCAGGACTTGCTTTGCTAGAGGGGAAGCTCCCTCGCTAGCTTCAACTGGAGCTGTGCGGTATCGCACAAGAAGTCCGTAGCCAGGTTGATGGTCTTGAAAGCAGCCAGTATATCGTCCTGGAAAAAACCTCTGGTTCACATCAACTTGAATTTGATCCAGGCGAGATCGGAGGAACGTAGAGACTTCAAAAGCCGCTATGGCTGTGGAAGCGGAAGCCGCAGCTGCCGTTAACACCCCGTCTTAGTGTGCACTCTGCAAGGGGGTCCTGCAGCTAGACCCATCGTCTGCAGGAACCAGAGTGCACTTGGACAACTTGGCAATAGCCATGTCCACATTGGGAAGGGATCCCCATGAATCCACCAAGGGTTAAGCCATCGGGAACATGGATTTAAACTTCTTTGTTAAAACCGGACCTTTTCCAGGTTTTTTCCACTCTATATCATGACAGAGAGGAGGGTCTCATCCGCTTTGAAGACACGAGGTGCCCGAGTAGCGGGAATGGGAGGCTCCCCACAGTCAACATCATGGTCCCCCGACCTGATGGACTTGCGCAACTTCTGTGTCTTTCCAGGGGAGAAAACACAACGTCAGCTCCTCCTCATCTGAGGAGGAAGAAACTAAGGAGACCAAGAAAGTCTCTCTAAGAGGACAGAGGTCTCCATAGGGGCCTGGGCACGAATAGGAAGCCTTTCCATCCAGCAGGCCTATGACTCCTTTAACAGAGACATTGATACATATCCTGCAACGTAGGTTCACTAGAGGTCAGAAACCTCTAACAGCAGCTGTAACACCTGGTGTAGGTTAAGTCAACAGACCCAGGGATTCCCAACCGGTCTCCCAAGCTGGTCTTAGCCCAGCCTTAAGCTGTTTAGCTTCTGCGATCTTACGAGTGCAGGTATGATCAGCTTACAATAACCGTTGACTGCTGCAATGGTAGCAGGATAGATGCTTCCTCTTGGAATCCACTTTCCTGCCTTCCGAATCCTGCGGAGAAGACATCACTGCGGGAAAAAAAGGGACAAATAAAACATTTGTAAACCACCTATCTGCGCAGGAAAGGTAGAAAAATAGATCGGAGGCAGCTGAGGAAAAAAACACCACAAGTGGAACAACACCAATTTTAGGACTCTGGGAGCTAGCTGAAAAAGCATATGTAGCCAGAGACTGAACTGGAGCACACAGTCTCCCAAAATAGGGGAAGGGGCGGGATAGCCAATCCACCCTTCCCCCAGTAAATCCTCCACAGGAAGATGCATAAAAATTGCATCTATGAAAAAAATCGTGCCCGTGAAAAAATACGTAAAATGGCGGCGCACAGGGACCGGGAATCCTGGACCAAGGACGCCGCCAAAATACCCCAGCCAGGCGCAACTGCGCGGGACCAGCAGTAAATAAGCTGCCGGCCAAACTGACAAGGTACCTAGGAAAAAAGGCAACGCCGTTACCCAAACGAAAAGAAGGCTCCCCGCACTTTCCATAAGAAAGGGGGGAACAAACCGCCTAGTCCACCTGTCCAGGAGGACAGAAAAAAACACAGTGGGCTGGGGGTTGACTTTCTCCTTTTAAGGAGATGCTTAATTGTTAAATTGAGTTATTAGTCTTGGGCTCATTAAACATTCCGCCGGTCCTGCCAGTCCACGGGGGGTGGTTAACCCCATCTGTGCTGCTGGTAGGACGTAAGGGAATATATAATTTGCAGGACACTATGAAACTTGGCCAGCCACAGCTGAAACCACTGATTTATGGTATTGCTATTTTGGCAATTGAATTTCACCCCAGAACAAAATATATGTTTTTGCGGACACTCTGAATCTTGGCCTGCAACAGCTGGGACACCAGATTCAGGGTATTGCTATTTTGGCAATTGAATTTCACTCCACAACAAAATATATGTTTTGTCAGACACTATTTTACTTTGCCAGCCACAGCTGAAACCACTGATTTATGGTATTGCTATTTTGGCAATTGAATTTCACCCCAGAACAAAATATATAATTTGCAGGACACTATGAAACTTGGCCAGCCACAGCTGAAACCACTAATTTATGGTATTGCTATTTTGGCAATTGAATTTCACCCCAGAACAAAATATACCCTTTTATGGACAGATTAACACTTGGCCTGCAACAGCTGGGACACCAGATTCAGGGTATTGCTATTTTGGCAATTGAATTTCACCCCAGAACAAAATATATGTTTTGGCGGACACTATTATACTTTGCCAGCCACAGCTGAAACCACAGATTTATGGTATTGCTATTTTGGCAATTGAATTTCACCACATAAAATATTCTATCCTTTGCCAGACAGCAGACTGTATTATACTTGGCTAGCCAAAGCTGGAACACCAGATCTAGGGGATTCGTATTTGGGCAATTGTATTTAACCCCTTAATAAAATATAGAAATTGCTATCCTGAGTTTCTAGGGGTGACAATTAGCGCAGCCAAGCCCCTGATGTAGGATATAGCAAAAAAAAACTAGTATTGATGGATTGATGGACTTGGTGGCAGCTTGTTCTGGTGCACCACAAGTCACAAAATGGCCGCCGATCACCCCAGAAAATAAGTGACAGAAAAACGCTCTGTGCAGCCTAAAAACCAGTGAGCAAGTAACTAGCAGAAGTTCAATCATTCACAGCTGTTGATCGATCCGTTCATTAGGTGCTGTTGCTGACTTTTCCCTGCCTAATCTCGCCCTCACAGAAGCTGCGTCCTCTCCCTACACTAATCAGAGCAGTGTGACGAGCGGCGCTACGTGACTCCAGCTTAAATAGAGGCTGGGTCACATGCTGCACTTGGCCAATCACAG
Source organism: Bufotes viridis (assembly GCA_033119425.1). NCBI lineage: Eukaryota > Metazoa > Chordata > Amphibia > Anura > Bufonidae > Bufotes > Bufotes viridis. The sequence continues at coordinate 120,923,900 of CM065597.1, read as the reverse complement.
CCATGCCATTAGTAGGCATGGCTGTGATGGGCTCTTAGGGCAAGAAGTAAAATGCTAGCTGATTGGCTGCTGTGCAGCCCTTCAGAAAGCGGGAAGTAATCGCCGAACAACGAACTCGAACCCGAACTTTTTTGAAAATGTCCGGGTTCGGGTCCGTGTCCCGGACACCCCAAAATTCGGTACGAACCCGAACTATGCTCGAACTGTTCGCTCAACACTACTCATTGCCCCAGCCACGGACAACACCAGAGATCCCCGAAAAGTCTAAAGTCCCCCTTAAAGCATCCTCTTCTTGCTCCTCCTCCTCCCCCCAGCGACAATTTTTCTCTGATTCCTCTTCAGACTCCTGCTGACTTGTCTCAGATGGAGTAGCCCCCTGGGAATTCATTCAGCATTGCGACTTCCTTATCTTTCAGGTTCTGTTACTAGAAAGAAGGCGTAAGGTACGATGTCACTGATGGCACCCTGGCTGCGACTGACCAGTTTGGTGATCTAATCCGCAGTCTGCATGCGTCGTTCATGAGCAGCCACTGATGTGGTGAAAAAAAACCAAGCTCCCCAGAACCTGTCCTGCTGCAGAGTTCGTACACGTAGTCGTTAATGGCATGTTGCTGCTGGAGCAGCCTATCAAGCATATACACGGTGGAGTTCCAGCGTGTCGGGCTGTCACAAATAAGACGTCTGATGGGCAGGTGGTGTCGCCGCTGAACGTCAGCAAGGCAAGCCATGGCCGTGTAAGATCTTCAAAGAAGTCCTGGACCCCAGGGTATTTGGCAACGAATCACTGCACGACTAAGTTCTGGACACGTGCCAAGCATGGCACGTGTGTCATTTTGCCCTGTTTCAGCGTGCTCAGCAGATTGGCACCATTGTCTCACACCACTTTACCAACTGCCAAATTGAGCTGTGTTAGCCACTGATCGGTCTGTGACCGCAGAGCTGAAAGCAGTGCAGGACCTGTGTGGCTCTTTGCTTCCCGGCACAACAGCTGCAGCACAGCATGGCAATGTCTCACCTAGCACGTTGAATATATTCTGAGGAGCTTGGGGGGCGCAGTGGAAGAGGTGGTAGCAGTGCAACAGGAGGAGTCAGCCGAGGAGTAGATGGAGGATGGAGTAGGAGGAGGAGAAGAAGAGGCAGACCTGCATGCAATCCTTGGCGGAAACACCAAATCCACACGGGAGCCACGAGTTAAATGCTTGACAGCCATCAGAAGGTTCACCCAGTGGGCAGTAAAAGTTATGTACCTTCTCTGCCCGTGTTTGCCAGACCACATGTCTGTGGTCAGATGAATCTTGGCACCGACACTGTGCCAGAGATATATTCACTTGCCGCTGAACTTGGCCATATAGCTCTGGGATGCTCTTCTGGGAGAAATATTTCCTTCCAGGGACCTTCCATTGCGTTGTGCCAATGGCCACAAATTTTCGAAAGGCCCCTGAGTCCACCAGTTTATATGGCAGTAGTTGGCGGATTAGCAGTTCCAACAAGCCAGCGGTCAGCCGTTGGGCAAGAGGGTTATGCGGCGTCATTAATTTTTTATGCTTCAACATTTCGGTCACGGAAGCTTGCCTTTTGCCAGATGAACGCGACGATGGCATGGTGGAAGATGGAGTGGAGGACAAATGGGAGGAAAAGAGGCAGGACGTGGAACGCCAGGAGTGTGGCTTTGTGCGTTCTGACAGCTTTGCCCCCACTGGGCTTGGTGATGGGAGGCCAGGTGCCTTCTTAAGGCGGTCGTCCCTAGGTGAGTGTTACCACGACTTATGTGTTGACAGCACAGGCTGCAGATGGCAACACTATTGTCAGCAGCTGACATGTTTAAAAAAAAGCCCACACTGCAGAGCCATGTGCCGCGTACTGGGAGCACCAGATGTGACCGAGCATGGTTAGAGGCTCGCTCCAGATACATTTTCAGTCTGCTTTTTCCCTGTGCCCTGCGAGTTCTGCCTGCTTCTCCTCTTTCTTCTCCCTCTCTGCTGCTCTGTCTCTGCCTCTGAACTCCCCTCCTCTTCCTCTCTTGTGGGCACTCGCGTAAACTCCATCGAAACGTCATCATCGTCACCTTCACCATCACTGACATTATAGATCTCGGAGTAGGCAGCAATAGTGGAGACCTCCTTGGGCTGATCTGTACTGTCATCAAACCGTTGCTACCGTTGCTACCTCCTCTTCCTCATCCAATGCCAAGAATGGCTGTGCATTCAGTAAGATCTGGGAATGTATGGGAAAATAATTCCTCTGAATCGAGTGGAGGGGCTATGGTGGTAGTGGTGTCTTTGGGGGTAAACACTGCAGAGAGTGAGGAGGGTACACATACAGAGGATGAGGAGGGTGCAGAAGCGGAAGGCTTAGTGAGCCACTCAACCAACTCTGGTGCGTTAATTGCACGTGTCTTCTTCAACTTTCCACTTAGACTCCAGGCCTGGTGCACCTGCCCGACCCCTAACACCCCTGCGGAATGGCCTGCCACTTCCCCTGCCTGTCAATTTCAAAATGACCCTGTGCCAAATTCCCTAGAGAAGAGCAGTATTTGTGGAAGCAGGTATATCGCAGGATTCATTTAGTATTTGGTGGAAACAGGTATATCAAACCCCTTAATCAGTATTTTGTGGAAGCAGGTATATAGAACCCCTCAATCAATATTTGGTAGAAGCAGGTATATCGCACCTCTCAATCAGTATTTTATGGAAACAGGTATATAGAACCCCTGAATCAATATTTGGTGGAAGCAGGTATATCGCACGACTCAATCAGTGTTTTGTGGAAACAGGTATATCAAAGTCCTTAATCAGTATTCTGTGGAAGCAGGTATATTGCACCCCTCAATCAGTATTTTGTGGAAGCAGGTATATCAAACCCCTTAATTAGTATTCTATGGAAGCAAGTATATTGCACCACTCAATCAGTATTTTGTGGAAGCAGGTATATAGAACTCCTTAATCAGTATTTGGTGGAAGCAGGTATATCGCACCCCTCAATCAGTATTTTGTGGAAACAGGTATATAGAACACCTGAATCAATATTTTGTAGAAGCAGGTATATCGCACACCCTCAATCAGTAATTTGCAGAAAAAGGTCAATAGAACCCCTGAATAAATATTTGGTGGAAGCAGGTATATCGCACCACTCAATCAGTAGAGATGGCCCAAACTATCCGCCGGCGAACAGTTCCTGGCGAACATAGCTTGTTCGCCGCAGTGGGCGAACACATGCGATGTTCGGTCCGCCCCCTATACATCATCATTGAGCAAACTTTGACCCTGTACCTCACAGTCAGCAGACACATTCCAGCCAATCAGCAGCATACCCTCCCTCCCAGACCCTCCCATCTCCTGAACAGCATCCATTTTAGATTCATTCGGAAGCTGCAGTCTTAGTGAGAGGAGGGAGAGTGTAGTTGCTGCTGATTTAATAGGGAAATCGATAGCTAGGCTAGTGAAATCAGTGTCCACTCCAGTCCTGAAAGTCTCATCTGATCTCTGTTGTAAGGACAGCGTCCTGACAGCACACAAAAAAGCCCTTTTTAGGGCTGCAACATTAGTCTGCTTTTTTTTTTTCTCCATATATATATTGCAGTTGCCTGGCCTGCCTGTGTGTGAGGAGCTGCAGGCCCAGAGACTGTAGTGTGCCCACTGCCAGTGCTCACCCCTGTCATACCGTGTGGCACAGGACTTTGCATCAAAAAAAGGCACTTAATTTTTACACTTTAGTGTAGTTTCAGTTGCTTGCCTGCTAGTGTGTGTCAGGCCGATTTCCACTGACTGTAGTGTGCCCACTGCCAGTGCCCACCACAGTCATCCCGTGTGGCACAGGACTTTGCATAAAAAAAGGCATTTAATTTTTACACTTTAGTGTAATTTCAGTTGCTTGCCTGCTAGTGTGTGTCAGGCCGACTTCCACTGACTGTAGTATGCCCACTGCCATTGCCAACCACTGATACCGGGTGGCACAGTAGCTTGCCGATAAATAAGGCATTTCATTTTTACACATTAGTCTAATTTCAGTTGCTTGCCTGTGCCTGTGTGTGTCAGGCCCACTTCCACAGACTGTAGTGTGCCCACTGCCAGTGCCAACCACTCATACCGGGTGGCACAGTAGCTTGCCGATAAATAAGGCATTTAATTTTTACACTTTAGTGTAATTTCAGTTGCTTGCCTGCTAGTGTGTGTCAGGCTGACTTCCACTGACAGTAGTGTGCCCACTGCCAGTGCCCACCCCTGTCATCCCGTGTGGCACAGGACTTTGCATCAAAAAAAGTAATTTCATTTTTACACTTTAGTGTAATTTCAGTTGCTTGCCTGCTAGTGTGTGTCAGGCCGACTTCCACTGACTGTAGTGTGCCCACTGCCAGTGCCAACCACTGATACCGGGTGGCACAGTAGCTTCAAGCTTGCCGATAAATAAGGCATTTGATTTTTACACATTAGTCTAATTTCAGTTGCTTGCCTGCTGCCAGTGTGTGTCAGGCCCACTTCCACAGACTGTAGTGTGCCCACTGCCAGTGCCCACCCCTGTCATACCGTGTGGCACAGGACTTTGCATCAAAAAAAGACATTTAATTTTTACACTTTAGTTTAATTTCAGTTGCTTGCCTGCTAGTGTGTGTCAGGCCGACTTCCACTGACTGTAGTGTGCCCACTGCCAGTTCCCACCCCTGTCATACCGTGTGGCAGAGGACTTTGCATCAAAAAAAGGCATTTAATTTTTACACTTTAGTGTAATTTCAGTTGCTTGCCTGCTAGTGTGTGTCAGGCTGACTTCCACTGACTGTAGTGTGCCCACTGCCAGTGCCAACCACTGATACCGGGTGGCACAGTAGCTTCAAGCTTGCCGATAAATAAGGCATTTAATTTTTACACATTAGTCTAATTTCAGTTGCTTGCCTGCTGCCAGTGTGTGTCAGGCCCACTTCCACAGACTGTAGTGTGCCCACTGCCAGTGCCCACCCCTGTCATACCGTGTGGCACAGGACTTTGCATCAAAAAAAGGCATTTAATTTATACACTTTAGTGTAATTTCAGTTGCTTGCCTGCTAGTGTGTGTCGGGCCGACTTCCACTGACTGTAGTGTGCCCATTGCCAGTTCCCACCCCTGTCATACCGTGTGGCACAGCACTTTGCATCAAAAAAAGGCATTTAATTTTTACACTTTAGTGTAATTTCAGTTGCTTGCTTGCTAGTGTGTGTCAGGCCGACTTCCACTGACTGTAGTGTGCCCACTGCCAGTGCCCACCTCTGTCATACCATGTGGCACAGGACTTTGCATCAAAAAAAGGCATTTAATTTTTACACTTTAGTGTAATTTGAGTTGCTTGCCTGCTAGTGTCTGTCAGGCCGACTTTCACTGACTGTAGTGTGCCCACTGGCAGTGCCCACCCCTGTCATCCCGTGTGGCACAGGACTTTGCATCCAAAAAAGGCATTTCATTTTTACACTTTAGTCTAATTTCAGTTGCTTGCCTGCTGCCAGTGTGTGTCAGGCCCACTTCCACAGACTGTAGTGTGCCCACTGCCAGTGCCAACCACTGATACCGGGTGGCACAGTAGCTTCAAGCTTGCCGATAAATAAGGCATTTCATTTTTACACATTAGTCTAATTTCAGTTGCTTGCCTGCTGCCAGTGTGTGTCAGGCCCACTTCCACAGACTGTAGTGTGCCCACTGCCAGTGCCAATCACTGATACCGGGTGGCACAGTAGCTTGCCGATTTAATTTTTACACATTAGTCTAATTTCAGTTGCTTGCCTGCTGCCAGTGTGTGTCAGGCCCACTTCCACAGACTGTAGTGTGCCCACTGCCAGTGCCAACCACTGATACCGGGTGGCACAGTAGCTTGCCGATAAATAAGGCATTTAATTTTTAGACAGTAGTCTAAATTCAGTTGCTTGCCTGCTGCCAGTGTGTGTCAGGCCCGCTTTCACAGACTGTAGTGTGCCCACTGCCAGTGCCAACCACTCATACCGGGTGGCACAGTAGCTTGCCGATAAATAAAGCATTTAATTTTTAGACAGTAGTCTAATTTCAGTTGCATGCCTGCTGCCAGTGTGTGTCAGGCCCACTTCCACTGACTGTAGTGTGCCCACTGCCAGTGCCAACCACTCATACCGGGTGGCACAGTAGCTTGCCGATAAATAAGGCATTTAATTTTAGACAGTAGTCTAAATTCAGTTGCTTGCCTGCTGCCAGTGTGTGTCAGGCCCACTTTCACAGACTGTAGTGTGCCCACTGCCAGTGCCAACCACTCATACCGGGTGGCACAGTAGCTTGCCGATAAATAAGGCAATTAATTTTTACACATTAGTCTAATTTCAGTTGCTTGCCTGCTGCCAGTGTGTGTCAGGCCCACTTCCACAGACTGTAGTGTGCCCACTGCCAGTGCCAACCACTGATACCGGGTGGCAGAGTAACTTGCCGATAAATAAGTCATTTAATTTTGAGACAGTAGTCTAAATTCAGTTCCTTGCCTTCTGCCAGTGTGTGTCAGGCCCACTTTCACAGAGTGTAGTGTGCCCACTGCCAGTGCCAACCACTGATACCGGGTGGCACAGTAGCTTGCCGATAAATAAGGCATTTAATTTTTAGACAGTAGTCTAAATTCAGTTGCTTGCCTGCTGCCAGTTTGTGTCAGGCCCACTTCCACAGACTGTAGTGTGCCCACTGCCAGTGCCAACCACTTATACCGGGTGGCACAGTACCTAGCACGCATAGTACCTAATCTAAAAAAAATGACAGGCAGAGGCAGGCCACCCTGCAGGGGCCGATGTGGTCGTGGTGCTTTGATTTCCACTGTCCCTGGAATAATGCCTATTTTTCAGAGGCCACGTACCCTGAACCCGAAAAATTCTGAGGACATAGTTGACTGGCTTAGACAGGACACCCAATCTTCAACAGCTTCCGCTAAGAACCTTGCCGCACCATCCTCCTCCAGCTCAGCTTCGGTCACCTGCTCTCAAGTTACCACGCTCCCGCCCGCCTCCACCACCACCACTACCATCACAGCCACCACAGCGGAGTTAATTACACATCAGTTGGATGCAATTAGTGATGCGCAACCATTATTGCCAGATGATGTAGATTACAGGGATATGTCTCAGTCAGGCAGGATTACACACATGGACGTACAGTGTGATGATGATGATGTACCCGCTGCTGCTTCTTTTGCTGAGGTGTCAGATACAAGTGAAGCGGTTGATGATGACGATGTGTCCACGGATACCACGTGGGTGCCTGCTCGAAGAGAAGAAGAGGGGGAAAGTTCAGAAGGGGAGACAGAGAGAATGAGGAGACGAGTTGGAAGCAGGGGGAGGTCGTCGCAAGGGGTTAGTGGCATAGTCAAACAGCATGTATCGGCACCAGGGGTCAGCCAGACAGCACGTCAGTCAACGCATGCTGCTGCGACCACCAGAATCCCGTCATTGCAAAGCTCAGCAGTGTGGCATTTTTTTTTGTGTGTCTGCCTCTGATAACAGCAATGCCATTTGCAACCTGTGCCAAAGGAAACTGAGTCGTGGGAAGTCCAACACCCAATTCGGTACAACTGCTTTGCGAAGGCACATGATCTCACATCACAAACGCCTATGGGATCAACACATGAGTACAAGCAGCACAGAAACTCAAAGCCACCATGCTCTTCCTGGTCCAGGATCTTCAGCCTCGTCAACCACTGCTGTCCTCCCTGCCCCCTCTCAACCAACCGCCACTCCGCCTCTCACCTTCAGCAGTTCCTGCTCATCTGCCCACAGTCAGGTGTCTGTCAAGGACCTGTTTGAGCATAAGAAGCCAATGTCACAGAGTCACCCTTGCCCGGCAACTGACAGCTGGCTTGACGGAACTCTTAGCCCGCCAACTTTTACCATACCAGCTAGTGGAGTCTGAGGCCTTCAAAAAATTTGTCGCTATTGGGACACCACAGTGGAAGGTTCCCGGACGAAATTTTTTTTCAAAAAAGGCAATCCGAAACCTCTACAATATCATTGAAAAGAAAGTAATGGCATCTCTGGCATACAGTGTTGGGGCAAGGGTCCATCTGACCACTTATACCTGGTCTGCAAAGCACGGTCAGGGCAGGTATATCACGTACACTGCACATTGGGTCAACCTGCTGACGGCTGACAAGCATGGCATGCATGGCTCCACAGCGGAGTTGGTGACACCGCCACAACTTGCAGGCAGACCTACTGCCACCTCCTCTACTCCTACTCCATCCTCTTCGATATCCTCCTCGGCTGAGTCCTCTTCTGCTGCGGCGTCTGGCTGCACATCAACTGAATCCCCCCAGCTCCCCAGGGGCTATTCCACATCCTGGATACAGCAGTGTCACGCTGTCTTGGGGTTGACTTGCCTGAAAGCAGAGAGCCACACAGGACCAGCACTCCTGTCCGCCCTGAACGCACAGGTGGATCAGTGGCTGAGCCCGCACCAACTGGAGATCGGCAAAGTGGTGTGTGGCAATGGAACAAATTTGTTGTCGGCATTGAATTTGGGCAAGTTGTCACATGTGCCGTGCATTGCACATGAGTTGAATCTCATCGTTCAACGCTTTGTGTCTAAGTACCCAGGCTTAAAGGACGTCCTCAAGCAAGCCAGGAAGGTGTGTGGCCATTTCAGGCGTTCCTACACGGCCATGGCGCACTTTTCCGATATTCAGTGGCGAAACAACATGCCAGTGAGGCGCTTGATATGCGACAGCCCGACACGTTGGAATTCAACACTCCTAATGTTCGACCACCTGCTCCAACAAGAAAAAGCCGTCAACGAGTATTTGTATGACCGGGGTGCTAGGACAGCCTCTGCAGAGCTGGGAATTTTTTTGCCACGTTACTGGACACTCATGCGCAATGCCTGTGGGCTCATGCGTCCTTTTCAGGAGGTGACAAACCTAGTCAGTCGCACCGAAGGCACCATCAGCGACCTCATCCCGTTTGTTTTCTTCCTGGGGCGTGCCCTGCGAAGAGTGCTGGATCAGGCTGTAGATGAGCGTGAAGAGGTAGAGGAAGAGTTGTGGTCACCATCACCACCAGAAACAGCCTTGTCATCATCGCTTGCTTGACCTGCGGCAACGCTGGAAGAGGAGTATGAGAAAGAGGAGTCAGAGGAGGAATGTGGCGGCATTGAGGAGGAGGAAAACCAACCACAGCAGGCACCCCAGGGTGGTCGTTGTTGTCACCTATCTGGGACCCATGGTGTTGTTCATGGCTTGGGGGGAAGAACAAACCGTCAATGACATCAGTGAGGACGAGGAACTGGAAATGAGTAGCTCTGCATCCAACCTTGTTCAAATGGGGTCTTTCATGCTGTCATGTCTGTTGAGGGACCCACGTATAAAAAGAATGAAGGAAAACGACCTGTACTGGGTGGTCATGCTACTAGACCCCCGGTATAAGCAGAAAGTGGCAGAAATGTTACCAAATTACCGAAAGTCGGAAAGGATGCAGCAGTTCAAAACCAAACAAAAAAATATGCTTTAAACAGCTTATAAATGGGATGTCACAGCACAACGGGAATCTAACAGGGGAAGAGGTGAGTGTAATCCTCCTCCTACCACGGCGGCAAGGACTGGACGATTTACAGATGTGTTGTTGATGGAGGACATGCGGAGCTTTTTCAGTCCTACTCATCGCCACAGCCCTTCGGGATCCAGCCTTAGAGAACGACTCGACCGACAGGTAGCAAACTACCTCGCCTTAACAGCAGATATCGACACTCTGAGGAGCAATGAACCCCTTCATTACTGGGTGTGCAGGCTTGACCTGTGGCCTGAGCTATCTCAGTTTGCGATAGAACTTCTGGCCTGCCCTGCTTCAAGTGTCCTGTCAGAAAGGACCTTCAGTGCAGCAGGAGGCATTGTCGCTGACAAGAGAAGTCGCCTCGGTCAAAAAAATGTTGATTACCTCCCCTTCATAAAGATGAATGAGGCATGGATCCCGAAGGGACTGACAGTGGGGGATACGTTTGACTAACAAAAGGCCTGATTACATGCCTTGGCCTCAAAATGGCCCCCACGCTGCTGTATTTAATGTCTGCATACCGGATGACTTTCGTGAATTCTCCACCACGAACTAGGGTTCAAGCCGCAATGCTTTAGTCACTTTTCTGCCTGGAAAACATCAATTTTTCTGGCCGCTGCTACAATAGCGGCTGCAACAATGCCATTTTTTTTCAGGCATGTGTACATGCCTAATTTTTCTGTGCTATGGTGCAACACTGTGGCTGCAAAAACAAACAAAAAAAAAAAAGGCACATACAAGTGTCAATTCCCCTTCGTGATCGTTACCTTGTTGTGGTGAAGGGGCTTGCGTATCACAATAAAGCAATCATCACCTCTATGAGTGGGTTGGCAATGTTGCCACACCCCAGATGATAGGGCCGTTATGATCATTATGGTCAGACCAAAAGCGATCGGACGGCTGGATAATATTTCTTAGAAAAAACATTAATTTACCTTATTATTTTTTTTTTTTTAAGTTGTATGGGTTTTTAATACATAAAATAAAAAATCATAATAAAGTCTCTTAATAGTTTATTAGAAATAATGCAGACAATTAAAAAAATCCCCATCAATTCCAATACAAAGCAAGTACAGAGCTCAGAACTAAATTATTTCATGATGTCGTAATGGTTCGCTAATTCGACAATGGTTAATCAATTCGACAGACGTCCCCGGATAGGGTATGTAACAGGGATTAAACTGATAGGAATAGTACTAGTTAAGACACCACTCATATAGGGTGTCACAGCACATTGCTCTGTGCACGCGCAGTGCCCCAATTTGGGAGTAAGAGGACCGACCAAGCTGCTTTTTCCATCTCCCGGTTCCTGAAATCAATTCAGTTTGGTGTATGAGAGTTTGGTCTGTCACTGTGAAGGCAGTCGAAGGTACCCGGCCTAAATTTTTTTTCACAAAAGGCAATCCCTGATATGGGACGTAACAGGGATTAAACTGATGAGAATAGTAATACAGAAAATACCACTCATATCGGGTGTGACAGTAAATTGCACGGCACAGACGCAGTGACCGTGGATAAAAACAAAGGGGAGGGAGCCAGCGTTTTTTTAACCATCTCCCCGTTCGAAAAATCAATTCAATAAATTGCCCCCTGATTGGGGACGTTAGAGGGATTAAACAGATGAGAATAGTACTACAGAAAATACCACTTATATCTGGTGTGACAGTAAATTGCAAGGCGCAGACGCAGTGACCGTGGATAAAAACAAAGGGGAGGGAGCCAGCGTTTTTTTAACCATCTCCCCGTTCGAAAAATCAATTCAATTCACCTTTCGGGGACCCTTGGTGTTGTACGTGGCTGGGTGGAGGAAGAAACCTTCAATGACATCACCGGGACGTGGCTAGCTTGGTATCCAACCTTGTGCAAATGGGGAGTTTGCGGTTGTGCAAATGAACTGTTTGCGGTTGTTTGCGGTGCATTAAAAGGGGAGTTTGGTCTGTCAATGTCTGTGAAGCGGGCGTAACCCTTATCGATACAACCCCTTAACCCTGATCGATACAACATCATACTTGATCGTATACACACACTAGATGTTTTAAACCACGTTGTTCAAAAAAAATTAGGATTGTTAGGTGATTTATGCCTTTTATGGATTAAAACCCAACTCTGCGTCAACTATGTAATTTTCCATGGAAGTTTTGCCATGGATCCCCCTCCGGCATGCCACAGTCTTGGTGTTAGTCCCCTTGAAACAACTTTTCCATCACTATTATGGCCAGAAAGAGTCCCTATGGGTCTTAAAATTCGCCTGCCTATTGAAGTCTATGGCGGTTCGCCCGGTTCGCCTGTTCGCGAACATTTGTGGAAGTTCACGTTCGCGAACGGAAATTTTATGTTCGCGACATCACTATCAATCAGTAGTTTGTGGAAGCAGGTATATCAAACCCCTTAATCAGCATAGCGTGGAAGCAGGTATATCGCACCCCTCAATCAGTATTCTGTGGAAGAAGGTATATCGCACCCCTCAATCAGTATTTTGTGGAAACAGATATATAGAACCCCATATTCAAAATTTCGTAGAAGCAGGTATATCGCACACCCTCAATCAGTATTTTGTGGAAACAGGTATTTGGAACCCCTAAATAAATATTTGGTGGAAGCAAGTATATCGCACCCCTCAATCAGTATTTTGTGAAAGCAGGTATATAGAATGTTGATCAATATTTGGTGGAAGCAGGTATATCGCACTCCTCAATCAGTATTTTGTGGAAGCAGGTATATAGAACTCCTTAATCAATATTTGGTGGAAGCAGGTATATCGCACCCCTCAATCTGTATTTTGTGAAAGCAGGTATATCAAATCTCTTAATCAATATTTGGTGGAAGCAGGTATATCGCAAATAGTTTCATATTGCTATAAGGTTCATTAGAACAGGGAGTCAGAGGGTTGAATTTATCACATTGCCCTTTAAGTGAAGGAAAGCGCCTCATTCAAAATAGTGGTAAAGACTCCACAGAACATGAGAGTCCCTGGTTAGGGAGCATGATACTTGTGTGCCCGGGGGTGTTAGATGTTAAATGCAGAGGTCAGGTCAGAGAGCGCTATTGAAGTGCAGAGGGTCCCGTCGGCGTGTCTGATGTGATAAGGAGTTGACGCAGGGTCCAGGTAGTTTGTGCGCTCTTTTTAATAGGACCGGCCGGAGAGATCAGATGAGCCAAAGTTAGTTATTCACAATGTCGCTATTGACTTCAGTGAATAGCTTCAGTAACTGAATAACTTCCAAAACTGAACTATTTATTGAGGATTCTACTTTGTATAGGATTCATGCTTTAAACAGGCATCAAACTTTATGTTATGTAGCAGAATACCATTTTAACTGTCATTCAGTAGATGTCTAAGTGATAAAAAAAAAAACTGAAAGGCAAAACTAAGTAACTACTATAGATCAGTAGGAATTAGGGATGAGCGGACCAGTGGATGTTTAGGTTTGCCAGGTTTGGCCGAAGTTCGGGTCAAAGTTCAGGTTCGGGACCCGAACTTGACCCGAATACGAATCCGAACCCCATTGAAGTGAATGGGGACCCGAACTTTGGTGCACTAAAATGGCTGTAAAATAGTCATAGTAAGGGCTAGAGGGCTGTAATAATGACAGTTGCCCTGCAAACAAATGTGGATAGGGAAATGCCTTAAAATAACATAGAATTGAAACAAAATTAAAATATAATAATATTGAACTAGGGGGTGGAGGTCAAAGTGGAGTAGGAGGTTGAGGAGGCGGTAGATGTGGCTGTGTAGGTGGAAGTGGAGGAGGAGGAGATAGCCAAGACTGTTTATGTTTGTTTTGTTTTTTTCCTTTTTTATTTATTTATTTTTTATAAATTTGGGAAGGCCCCAAAATAATGGGTAATGGAAAAGAGAACGCAAAGAGAAAGTGTGCTAGAGTATAACAATGGCTGGTTGCAGCCGGTATACTTGTCTATTCAGCACAAGGTACGGACAAGTCCTGAGGGAACCATGCCTGGTTCATTTTAACCCCTTAAGGATCCGCGCCGTACATGTACGGCCACTGGCGTAGCTATGGGGGTCGCAGAGGTCGCAGTTGCGACCGGGCCCCCTAAGCCAGGGGGGCCGAGAGGGCCACCCCTTGCCATAAGTGCTCTGCTAATTACCTATTTTTGTTTTAAAAGATGCAGTGCACTTGCCCCCCCCCCTCCCACTACAGATGGCCATGTATATAGGGTGTCCTCTGTATAGTGCTGTGTGTGTGTGTGTATAGAGTGTCTTCTCTATAGTGTGGTGTGTGTGTGTGTATATAGGGTGTCCTCTGTATAGTGTGGTGTGTGTGTGTGTATAGGGTGTCCTCTCTATAGTGTGGTGTGTGTGTGTGTGTGTGTGTATAGGGTGTCCTCTGTATAGTGTGGTGTGTGTGTGTATAGGGTGTCCTCTCTATAGTGTGGTGTGTGTGTATGGTGTGTATGTATACAGATGGCCATGTATATAGGGTGTCCTCTGTATAGTGTGGTGTGTGTGTGTATAGGGTGTCCTCTCTATAGTGTGGTGTGTGTGTGTGTGTGGTGTGTATGTATACAGATGGCCATGTATATAGGGTGTCCTCTGTATAGTGCTGTGTGTGTGTATAGGGTGTCCTCTCTATAGTGTGGTGTGTGTGTGTGTATAGGGTGTCCTCTGTATAGTGTGGTGTGTGTGTGTGTGTATAGGGTGTCCTCTCTATAGTGTGGTGTGTGTGTGTGTGTGTGTGTATAGGGTGTCCTCTGTATAGTGTGGTGTGTGTATATAGGGTGTCCTCTGTATAGTGTGGTGTGTATATAGGGTGTCCTCTGTATAGTGCGGTGTGTGTATATAGGGTCTCCTCTGTATAGTGTGCTGTGTGTATATAGGGTGTCCTCTATATAGTGCTGTGTGTGTGTATAGGGTCTCCTCTGTATAGTGTGCTGTGTGTATATAGGGTGTCCTCTACAGATGGCCATGTATATAGGGTGTCCTCTGTATAGTGCTGTGTGTGTGTGTATAGGGTGTCCTCTCTATAGTGTGGTGTGTGTGTGTGTGTATAGGGTGTCCTCTGTATAGTGTGGTGTGTGTATATATGGTGTCCTCTGTATAGTGTGGTGTGTATATAGGGTGTCCTCTGTATAGTGCGGTGTGTGTATATAGGGTCTCCTCTGTATAGTGTGCTGTGTGTATATAGGGTGTCCTCTATATAGTGCTGTGTGTGTGTATAGGGTCTCCTCTGTATAGTGTGCTGTGTGTATATAGGGTGTCCTCTATATAGTGCTGTGTGTGTGTATAGGGTGTCCTCTGTATAGTGCGGTGTGTGTAGGGTATCTTCTGTATAGTGCGGTGTGTGTGTGTATAGGTTGTCCTCTGTATAGTGTGGTGTGTGTATATAGGGTGTCCTCTATATAGTGGTGTGTGTGTGTGTATAGGGTGTCCTCTGTATAGTGTGGTGTGTGTGTATAGGGTGTCCTCTGTATAGTCTGATGTGTGTATAGGGTGTCCTCTGTACAATGCGGTGTGTGTAGGGTGTCTTCTGTATAGTGCGGTGTGTGTATATAGGGTTTCCTATGTATAGTGTGGTTTGTGTATATAGGGTGTCCTCTGTATAGTGCTGTGAGTGTATAGGGTGTCCTCTCTATAGTGTGGTGTGTGTATAGAGGGTGTCCTCTGTATAGTGCTCTGAGTGTATACGCCGGCATTGGTGAAAACACTGATGCCGGCGTATTAACCCCTTGTATGCCGCTATCAAAATTGACCGCATCATGCTTGGGGTTTTTCGGAGAATACTCGTGCACTCTGCTTCCCCATCGGGTCCCCGCTCTGCTGTGACAGGGACCCCGTGGCAGAGAAGGTAGCCTGATGCCTTCCATATACAGATGTCGTGAATATAAAATTTTCCGTTCAAATGGCGTACGCGAACTTCCGCAAATGTTCGCGAACGGGCGAATTGGGCGAACCGCCATAGACTTCAATAGGCAGGCGAATTTTGAAACCCACAGGGACTCTTTCTGGCCACAGTAGTGATGGAAAAGTTGTTTCAAGGGGACTAACACCTGGACTGTGGCATGCCGGAGGGGGATCCATGGCAAAACTCCCATGGAAAATTAAATAGTGGACGCAGAGTCGGGTTTTAATCCATAAAGGGCATAAATCACCTAACATTCCTAAATTGTTTGGAATAACGTGCTTTAAAACATCCAGTGTGTATATACAATCAGGTATGATGTTGTATCGATCAGGTAGTGTAAAGGTTACGCCCGCTTCACAGTGACAGACCTAACTGTGACAGACCAAACTCCCCGTTTAACGCACCGCAAACAACTGCAAACAGTCCATTTGCACAACCGCAAACTCCCCATTTGCACAAGGTTGGATACCAAGCTAGCCATGTCCCGTTCCTTGTCCTCACTGGCGTCATTGAAGGTCTCTTCCTCGCGCAATGTACTGTGCTACCCTATATGAGTGGTGTGTTCAGTAATCAGTAGTACTATTTTTATCAGTTTAATCCCTGTTACGTCCCCTATCAGGGGACGTGTAGCGAATAGATTTTAGGAAATAGGAGATGGAAAAAGAAGCTTGGTTGTTACTCTTACTTCCAATTTGTGGCACTGCGCGTGCGCCGTGCAATGTACTGTGCAACCTTATATGAGTGGTGATTCTGCAGTGTGGGCTCATTGTTGGCCTAGTAGGCTTTAATGATCACCTTAGATGATCACAAAGAAAATTAATGTTTTTTCTATGAAAAATTATCCAGTCGATCGCTTTTGGTCTGTTCACAATGAAGCAACGACCTTATCATCTGGAGTGTGCCAACATTGCCAACACACTCATAGAGGTGATTGCTTCATTGTGATACGCAAGCCCCTTCACCACAACAAGGTAACGATCACGAAGGGGAATTGACACATGTATGTGCCTTTTTTTTGTTTTGTTTTTGCAGCCACAGTGCAGCACCAGAGGCCAGAAAAATTAGGCATGTGCACATGCCTGAAAAATTAAGTATTCCCTTACGTCCTACCAGCAGCACAGATGGGGTTAATGCCCCCCGTGAGCTGGTAGGACCGGCGGAATTTTAATGAGCCCAATCAAGAAATCAAAGAACTCCCCTTAAAAGAAGGGGACCACCCACCAGCCCACCGTGTTTTTTAGGTCCTCTGGACTGGTGGGCTGGCGGTTCTAGGGGCTAGTCCCTTGTGTTTTTATCTCGGCAGTCTTTGGCTGCCGTTATTTTTTTCTGCCCTTAGACTGTTTTGGGGACGTTTGTTTTTGTCCCCCTCCCTTTTCCTTCCCCCCTCACCTCCGTTCCGAAGCTGCTTTCGGAGGCGGCACTTGCGGTAGCTCCGGCGTGCGGCTGCATGGGCGCCACCATGTTGCCGGAAGTGACGTTGCGTCACTTCCGGTCGGGAGCTCCGAAGCCGCCGGAGTGATGGTGGAGGGGCCAGGCTTTCTCCTGTGGAGAAGTGCATATTAAGTTCTGGGGGCAGTATATTATTACTTATTTAATAACATCCAGTATAAGGGGGGCCTGTTTTTATTTAAAAAAAAAAAAAGACAGATGTACTCTCGGCCGCGGCTCCGCCCTGTGGGCGGGGCTTTAGGTTTAAGAGCCCTCAGTGTGCTTTGCTCTGTCTCTGGTAGCACACTCTCTGAGTTAGCTCCAGAGTTTGGCGTTTTTGGTGCGATTGTCAGGCTTGACGCGTATCCTTCTCTCTGTGATTCTGATAGAATTGTTTTTGCTTCTGTGTTTCGGTGGGACTTATTTTTCAAAGCTTAGAGTTTTTTGCTATGTTCCAAACAGAATTTAATTTCTCTTTGTCTCCGCTAGAGATGACCTTGCCCAGGGACTCGGATCCGCTTCGGAAGTCGGCTGCCAAGAGAAGACACTTGGCATGTTTCGATTGTAACACCCCCTTGGATGAGAATTGTCCGTATTCCAGGTGTGAAGCGTGTAGAAGATCTCAGGCGTCCACCGAGCCCAGCATGCAAGACATGTATAAGTGGGTGAAAACCTATGTCGATGACTCCATCAGAGGAGTCGTTAACTTGCTTGATGAGAGGCTTCCTGCCTCATCCCAAGCTCTAATGGAAGTCGCGGCGTCCGTTGAGAGGCCAGTCGCAATCTCCGTGAATTCCTCCTCGGACGAAGAGGAGTTGCCTTCTACCTTCTTCCCTCCAGAGAAGACTCAGAAACTGATGAAGTCCATCAGGTCGGGGGACCATGATGTTGACCCTGGAGAGTCATCCGATCCCGCCTACCGGGCACAGCGTGTCTTTAAGGCGGATGAGGCCCTTTCATCTATGATGCAGATGGAATGGAAAAAACCTGAAAAGGGGCTGGTCTTGACTAAAAAATTCAAGACTATGTTCCCGATGGCAAAAACCTTAATGGAATCATGGGGTTCCATCCCTAAGGTTGATATGGCAATAGCCAAGTTATCCAAATGTACCCTCGTACCAACGGATGATGGATCCAGTCTACAGGACCCTCCGGACAGGAGGGATGAAGGCATCCCAAGAAGAGGGTATTCGGCGGCGGCAGCCTCAGCCTCTACTGCCATTGCAGCTACGGAGGTATCCGCCTTTCTTCGTTCTAGATTGAACAAGATCCAGACAGACGTGGACCAGAGTGTCTCACGTGATGACATTCTGGCGGCCTTTAAGACCGCTAATCTCGCAGTGGATTTTCTGTGTGACACTGCACAAATTCAGCTAAAGCTGGCGACCAAGACTATGGCCCTAACTTCAGCAGCGCGTAGGCCACTGTGGTTGAAACCTTGGGTCGCTGACAACGCGTCCAAGTATAACCTTTGTGGTCTACCTTTTGAGCCTGATCGCCTCTTTGGTTCAGAGCTCGACAGGCTTATGGAGGGGCTCTCCGATAAAATAGGGAAGTCCCTCCCGCAACAGCCCTTTCGTGGGAAAGGGAGACAGGATCGCCCGGGGACATCAGGTCAGCTGACCAAGCCTAAATCCTGGGGGGCGCAGCGGAAATCTTCCAGGCGTCCCCGCAGAGGTACTAAGGAGGCTAAGCCCTCCTGACTACGGGTCTCCCCGAGGATCTCGGTTGATCCCCACTGCCCCGGCCGTTACTCAGTCAGATTTCACCACTCCTCTTCCTCGAGTTCCTGTAGGGGGGCGTCTGTCCCATTTCCAGCAGGTCTGGAATCAGGAAGTGCCAGACCCGTGGGTGCTGAATATAATCTCCCATGGGTATCTCATAGATCTTTCCTTCCCCCCCCCAGAAAGGTTCCTGATCAACCAGCAGCTTCAGCCAGACAGGCAACTTCTGTTGGAGACATATATCCAAGAGTATATCTCCAAGGGGGCTTTAGAGGAGGTTCTGGCAGGGGAGCGAGGGCTAGGGATTTACTCACCAGTCTTTCTGGTGCCCAAAAAATCAGGAGATCTCCGGATGATCATCGATCTGAGATTCTTCAACTGGTATGTAAAAAAAGTAAGGTTTCGCATGGAAACCATAAGGTCAGTATCCCATATCCTCAGGCCCGGCAATGTCATGGCGACCTTGGATCTCAAGGAATCTCAGAATCGCGGTTCGGATTTCAGGTACGGTGCGGCACCTTCAGTTTGCCGCCATCCCATTTGGAATCTCCTCAGCTCCCATTACCTTCACCAAGGTGGTGGTCGCGGTGGTGGCAGCTTTGAGACTTCAGGGACTGACCATAATACCCTATCTGGACAATTGGCTTTTTTTAGCCTCTTCGGTTCCTGTTCTTTCCCACCATCTTCATGTAGCCGTCTCCTTCCTGACCCGGCTTGTCTGGATAGTCAACTGGCAGAAGTCCAACTTGAGACCATCAACCTCTATCACCTTTCTGGGCTTCATAGTCGACTCCATGGAGATGTCCCTCCGATTGACTCCGGAAAGGACGGCTCGGATCCAGGACTTGGCAAAGTTCCTGTTTGTTCCACGACGAGTCTCTATTCGGACTCTCATGAGGATGTTGGGGCTCGTGTCAGCAGCCGCGGACGCGGTTCCTTGGGCTTTGTGGCACCTCCGCCCATTACAGTCGGAGGTCCTAGCAAAATGGGATGGCAACCAGTCGGGCCTAGATTCCCTTTGCTCCCTGTCTTGTCAAACTCGGACCTCACTAAGATGGTGGTTCCATCTAGAGGGAGGCAAGTCTATGACCCATCCAGAATTAGTCATATTGACCACGGACGCGTCCCTAGTAGGCTGGGGCGCGCATCTTCAAGGTACTCCGGTCCGTGGGACCTGGTCTCCTCAGGAGAGGCTTCTTTCCTCCAATCTCCGCGAGATTCGAGCTATCCGGCTTACCCTCCTTCACTTTGCCCCTCAGATCAGAGGGAAAGCAGTGAAAGTACAATCAGACAATATGACTGCAGTAATGTACCTGAACAAGCAGGGAGGCACAAGATCACTGCCCCTTCTGTCAGAGATAGGGGTAATTCTGCGGTGGGCAGAAGCGAACCTTTCCCATCTTTCTGCCATCCACATTCGGGGGTCCCACAATATAATAGCGGACCGCCTGAGCAGGGGCCTTCCAACATTGGAATGGGCCTTGGATCCGGAGATCTTCAGACAGATCGTTACCAGATGGGGTCCGCCAGAGGTAGATCTCATGGCAACGAGGTTCAACGCCAAGGTCCACAGGTTCTGCTCCCTGTATCGGGAGGACAACCCCCTGGCGATAGATGCTCTGTCAATACCGTGGAGGTTCAGGCTAGAGTTCTTCCCTCCTTTTTCCATGATACCGAGGGTATTGATGAAAATCCGTCAGGATCAGGCCTCAGTGATTGCCATCATACCGTTTTGGCCGAAGAGATCCTGGTTTACCCAACTCATGCAGATGAGTCAGGGACAATACTGGAGACTCCCCCCAGAGCAGACCCTGGTGTCGTGGGACGCTCATCTCTGCCCAGATCTGCGCAGATTCAACCTGACAGCCTGGAGGTTGATCAGTCCCTTTTCAGAGTAGAAGGGCTTTCAGAGTCGGTCCTGAGAACTCTATCTCATTCCAGAGCGGAGTCCACGAATAAAGCTTATGCCTGAATTATGAAGATCTTCTCAACATGGTGTGACTCAAAAGCGGTGGCGTACGCAGATCCGCCCCTATCAGCGCTGCTGCAATTTCTACAAGATGGGTTGGACAAAGGCCTTGCTCCATCTACCTTGAGAGTCCAGATAGCGGCACTGTCGGCGTGCCTAGACAAGCCATTTTCTCGGGACCCGCTCATTAAACGCTTCCTGAAAGGAGCTGAAAGACTAAAGCCTACAGTGCTGAAACCCATCCCTCAATGGGATTTGTCAGCAGCTCTCAAGGGGTTGTCATCTCACCCCTTTGAGCCCTTGGAGGAGGTGGATTTCAAATTTCATACTTTGAAGACAGTTTTTCTGCTGGCTGTGACCTCTGCCAAGAGGGTGTCCGAGTTGCAAGCCTTTTCGGCCCTGCACCCATATACGACCTTTCTCCAGGACCGTGTTCTCCTAAGATTTTTGGAATCCTGATGAGACCCTGAGCGTCGGCATATGTTTAGCTGACAGGGGTCAAACCTGGTCACAGAATCCCTTTAAAGTGTAAAAATGAAATGCCTTTTTGTTATGAAAAGTCTTGTGCCACACAGTATGAGTGGTGGGCACTGGCACTGGACACACTATAGTCAGTGGAAGTGGGCCTGACACACACTGGCAGCAGGCAGGCAACTGAAATTAGATTAAAGTGTAAAAATGAAATGCCTTTTTTTGATGCAAAGTCCTGTGCCACATGGTATGGTGGGCACTGGCAGTGGGTACACTACAGTCTGTGGGCCTGCAGCTCCTCACACACAGGCAGGCCAGGCAACTGCAATATATATATAAAAAATAAAATAAAAGCAGACTAATGTAGCAGCCCTAAAATGGGCTTTTTTGGGTGCTGTGACACTGTCCTTACAGCAGATAAATCTGTGGACACAGAACACTGGCCTAGCTAACGCTTTCCCTATGAATTCAAAATCATCAGCACAGCAGCAGCTGCAGTCTCCCTGCTCTCACTAACATGCAGCTTCAGAATGAATCTAAGATGGATGCTGTCCTTGCTTTTTGATAGGAGGTGGGAGGGTCTGGGAAGGAGGGTATGCTGATTGGCTGGAATGTTTCTGCTGACTGTGAGGTACAGGGTCAAAGTTTGCTCAATGATGATGTATGGGGGGCGGACCGAACATCGCATATGTTCGTCCACCGCGGCGAACGCGAACAAGCGATGTTCGCCGGGAATTGTTCGCTGGCGAATAGTTCGAGACATCACTACTTCCATAGGAATCAGGGCTTGCCTTCTACGGGTGCCTGTTAGACCCAGTCGTTAGGCTGGGTCTCACAGGCAGGCTGTCAGCATACAAGCTGATATGCAATGCATTACAATACACAATGTATTGTAATTTATTACAGAGGGGATCAGACCCCCCAGAAGTTGAAGTCCCAGAGTGGGACAAAAATAAAAAGTTAAAAAAAGTTAAAAAAAAAGTGTTTTCCATAATAAAAAAATAAATTGAGTTTCAAGTAAAAAAAACAAAAACGTCCCTTTTCCAAAATAAAACAAGAGATGAGCGAATCGAAGCTGACGAAGTGGAGTTCGTTTGGAATTTCAGGTAAAATTTGAATCGCAAAGAATCGTAATTTTTTGTAACATGGCGGTTACAATGGCGGCTAAAATGGTGGCTACACATGTGACTACATGGGGCAAAGAACTCTGGGAAGGCAGGATGACCCATAATGCCATGCATGTAGCCAATCAGCAGCCAGCCCAGTGATGTCAAAGCCCTATAAATACGGCGGCCATCTTAGATTCTGCCATTCACAATCTTATTTTGTTCAGGGACATATGTGTATGCAGGCACTAGGGAGAGTTAAAGAAAATCTGATTGTTAAAAAAAAAAGAAAAAGAAGTGATTTACTAGTGCAGGGAAAGGATAGTGAGAAGAATCATTTCACAGGCAGGGAGAGATGTGTGCAGATGCTAAGGAGAGTAATAGGAAAATCCTCATTGTGAACAAAAGTGATTTACAAGTGCAGGGAAACATTACTTGGGGATCCAGATAGTCTCATAATACAGCTTTGTCATTCTAGAAATTAGTTATTGGGGTGCAAGTGCTATGTGGAAAAGCATTTCGTGGATTTTATATGTGAAAAAAGATAAATATAAATGTAGGTCACTTTTGTTGCTCTTTACGCTAAAATCATTTGCATTCTGGTGAAAAAGTGTAGGGTAGTATTTCAGTAATACACAAAAAATCTAAATGCACTGCAGTGTTGCAGTGATGTCTGTTGAAGCTGTTTAGGGGCGTATTTCATTAAAAAAAGAAAAATATATACGCACTTCACTCTTTAATTGTTTTCTGATTAAAGCGTATAGTGGCCTTTTTCCATCCAACAAGAAATATATATTTTTGGGTCACTTCTGCAGTTATTTCTGGTGACAGGGTATAGGGGCCTATTACAGTAAAAAAAGAAAAATATTTATACGCACTGCAGTGTTGCAGTGATTTCTGTTGATACCGCATCGGGGCGTATTTCAGTCAAAAAAGAAAAATACATACGCACTACACTGTTGCAATTATTTCTAGTGAAAGTGTATAGGCTCGTATTTTTGTACAACAAGAAAACTATATTCTCAGTGCATTTCCACAGTTAATTGTAGTGAAAGCGTTTAGTGGCCTATTTCAGTACAAAAAGAAAAATATATTTGTCGCTTTTAGAGATGTTTTAATTTCCGTTTAATTTGTTTAGTTCAGCTACAAGTATGTCAGGCAGAGAAGTGCCAGGCCATGCACAGAGGAGTGTCAGAGGCCTGAATGTTTCTGGCGCAAGCAGAGGTCACAGCAGAGTAAAGGGTCGTGGCAGAAGTAGTCGCACTGAGAGGCCTGAGCTACCAGTGTCATCTAGCGGTCATGTCACTCTTGACCATCAACCCAGCAGTTCTTTATTGGTTAACTCACTCGGTCATCCACGTCATCCCAAGTGACATCATACACCCCCAGCCAACAGTCGGTGGGTTCGTCAGACACAACTCTTAGTTGTCATGGCCCGGGAGCAGGCACTGTGCTCTCACCTGTAGAGATGGCCCAAACTATCCGCCGGCGATGTTCGGTCCGCCCCCTATACATCATCATTGAGCAAACTTTGACCCTGTACCTCACAGTCAGCAGACACATTCCAGCCAATCAGCAGCATACCCTCCCTCCCAGACCCTCCCATCTCCTGAACAGCATCCATTTTAGATTCATTCGGAAGCTGCAGTCTTAGTGAGAGGAGGGACAGTGTAGCTGCTGATTTAATTGGGAAATCGATAGCTAGGCTAGTGTATTCAGTGTCCACTCCAGTCCTGAAAGACTTATCTGATCTCTGCTGTAAGGACAGCATCCTGACAGCACCCCAAAAAGCCCTTTTTAGGGCTGCTACATTAGTCTGCTTTTTTTTTTTTTCTCTCCATATATATATATTGCAGTTGCCTGGCCTGCCCGTGTGTGAGGAGTTACGGGCCCACAGACTGTAGTGTGCCCACTGCCAGTGCCCACCACTGTGATCCCATGTGGCACAGGACTTGGCATCAAAAAAAGGCATTTAATTTTTACACTTTAGTGTAATTTCAGTTGCTTGCCTGCTAGTGTGTGTCAGGCCGACTTCCACTGACTGTAGTGTGCCCACTGCCAGTGCCCACCACAGTCGTCCCGTGTGGCACAGGACTTTGCATCAAAAAAGGCATTTAATTTTTACACTTTAGTGTAATTTCAGTTTCTTGCCTGCTAGTGTGTGTCAGGCCAACTTCCACTGACTGTAGTATGCCCACTGCCAGTGACAAACACTGATACCGGGTGGCACAGTAGCTTGCCGATAAATAAGGCATTTAATTTTTAGACAGTAGTCTAATTTCAGTTGCTTGCCTGTGCCTGTGTGTGTCAGGCCCACTTCCACAGACTGTGGTGTGCCCACTGCCAGTGCCAACCACTCATACCGGGTGGCACAGTGGCTTGCCGATAAATAAGGCATTTAATTTTTTTACAGTAGTCTAATTTCAGTTGCTTGCCTGCTGCCAGTGTGTGTCAGGCCCACTTCCACAGACTGTAGTGTGCTCACTGCCAGTGCCCACCACTAATACCGGGTGGCACAGTAGCTTGCCGATAAATAAGGCATTTCATTTTTAGTCAGTAGTCTGATTTCAGTTGCTTGCCTGCTGCCAGTGTGTGTCAGGCCCACTTCCACTGACTGTAGTGTGCCCACTGCCAGTGCCCACCACTGTCATCCCGTGTGGCACAGTAGCTTGCCGATAAATAAGGCATTTCATTTTTAGACAGTAGTCTAATTTAAGTTGCTTGCCTGCTGCCAGTGTGTGTCAGGCCCACTTCCACTGACTGTAGTGTGCCCACTGCCAGTGCCCACCACTGATACCGTGTGGCACAGTAGCTTGCCGATAAATAAGGCATTTCATTTTTAGACAGTAGTCTAATTTCAGTTGCTTGCCTGCTGCCAGTGTGTGTCAGGCCCACTTCCACTGACTGTAGTGTGCCCACTGCCAGTGCCCACCACTGTCATCCCGTGTGGCACAGTAGCTTGCCGATAAATAAGGCATTTCATTTTTAGACAGTAGTCTAATTTCAGTTGCTTGCCTGCTGCCAGTGTGTGTCAGGCCCACTTCCACAGACTGTAGTGTGCCCACTGCCAGTGCCAAACACTGATACCGGGTGGCACAGTAGTTTGCCGATAAATAAGGCATTTTATTTTTAGTCAGTAGTCTAATTTCAGTTGCTTGCCTGCTGCCAGTGTGTGTCAGGCCCACTTCCACTGACTGTAGTGTGCCCACTGCCAGTGCCAACCACTGATACCGGGTGGCACAGTAGCTTGCCGATAAATAAGGCATTTAATTTTTAGACAGTAGTCTAATTTCAGTTGCTCTCCTGCTGCCAGTGTGTGTCAGGCCCACTTCCACAGACTGTAGTGTGCCCACTGCCAGTGTTAACCACTGATACCGGGTGGCACAGTAGCTTGCCGATAAAAAAGGCATTTCATTTTTAGTCAGTAGTCTAATTTCAGTTGCTTGCCTGCTGCCAGTGTGTGTCAGGCCCACTTCCACTGACTGTAGAGTGCCCACTGCCAGTGCCCACCACTGATACCGGGTGGCACAGTAGCTTGCCGATAAATAAGGCATTTCATTTTTAGTCAGTAGTCTAATTTCAGTTGCTTGCCTGCTGCCAGTGTGTGTCAGGCCCACTTCCACAGACTGTAGTGTGCCCACTGCCAGTCCCCACCACTGATACCGGGTGGCACAGTACCTAGCACGCGTAGTACCACTTATCTAAAAAAAAAAATGACAGGCAGAGGCAGGCCAGCCCGCAGGGGCCGTCGTAGTCATGGTGCTGTGATTTCCACTGTCCCTGGAATAATGCCTAGTGTTCAGAGGCCACGTACCCTGAACCCGAAAAATTCTGAGGACATAGTTGACTGGCTTAGACAGGACACCCAATCCTCAACAGCTTCCGCACCATCCTCCTCCAGCTCAGCTTCGGACACCTGCTCTCAAGTTACCACGCTCCCGCCCGCCGCCACCATCACCACTACCACCACAGCCGCTTCACTTGATCCGTCAGAGGAGTTATTTACACATTAGTTGGATGCAATTAGTGATGTGCAACCATTATTGACAGATGATGTAGATTTCAGGGATATGTCTCAGTCAGGCAGGATTACACACATGGATGTACAGTGTAATGATGATGATGATGTTGTACCTGCTGCTGCTTCCTTTGCTGAGATACAAGTGAAGCGGTTGATGATGACGATGTGTCCATGGATGCCACTTGGGTGCCTGCTCGAAGAGAAGAAGAGGGGTAAAGTTCAGAAGGGGAGACAGAGAGAAGGAGGAGACGAGTTGGAGGCAGGGGGAGGTCGTCGCAAGGAGTTTGTAGTGGCACAGTAAGACAGCATGTATCGGCACCCGGGGTCAGCCAGACAGCACGCCAGTCAACGCATGCTGTTGCCACCACCAGAATGCCGTCATTGCAAAGCCTTTTTTTGTGTGTCTGCCTCTGATAGCAGCAATGCCATTTGCAACCTGAGCCAAAAGAAACTGAGTCGTGGGAAGTCCACCACCCACCTCGGTACAACTGCTTTGCGAAGGCACATGATCTCACATCACAAACGCCTATGGGATCAACACATGTGTACAAGCAGCACACAAAATCAAAGCCACCATCTTCCTCCTGGTCCAGCATCTTCAGCCACATCAACCACTGCTGTTCTCCCTGCCCCCTCTCAACCACCCGCCACTCCGCCTCTCACCTTCAGCAGTTCCTGCTCATCTGCCCACAGTCAGGTGTCTGTTAAGGAAATGTTTGAGCGTAAAAAGCAAATGTCACAGAGTCACTCCCTTGCCCGGCAACTGACAGCTGGCTTGACAGAACTCTTATCCCGCCAGCTTTTACCATACCAGCTGGTGGAGTCTGAGGCCTTCAAAAAATTTGTCGCTATTGGGACACCACAGTGGAAGGTACCCGGACGAATTTTTTTTTCAAAAAAGTCAATCCCAAACCTCTACTATGTTATTGAAAAGGAAGTCATGGCAATTCTGGCTTACAGTGTTGGGGCAAGGGTCCATCTGACCACTGATACCTGGTCTGCAAAGCACGGTAAGGGCAGGTATATCACGTACACTGCGCATTGGGTCAACCTGCGTAGCTCCACAGCGGAGTTGGTGACGCCGCCACGACTTGCAGGCAGGCCTACTGCCACCTCCTCTACTCCTACTCCATCCTCTTAGATATCCTCCTCGGCTGAGTCCTCCTCTGCTGCGGCGTCTGGCTGCACATCAACTGAATCCCCCCAGCTCCCCAGGGGCTATTCCACATCCCGGATACGACAGTGTCACACTGTCTTGGGTTTGACTTGCCTGAAAGCAGAGAGCCACACAGGACCAGCACTCCTGTCCGCCCTGAACGCACAGGTGGATCAGTGGCTGACCCCGCACCAACTGGAGATCGGCAAAGTGGTGTGTGACAATGGAATAAATTTGTTGTCGGCATTGAATTTGGGCAAGTTGTCACATGTGCCGTGCATGGCACATGTGTTGAATCTCATCGTACAACGCTTTGTGTCTAAGTACCCAGGCTTACAGGACGTCCTCAAGCAGGCCAGGAAGGTGTGTGGCCATTTCAGGCGTTCCTACACGGCCATGGCGCACTTTTCCGATATTCAGCGGCAAAACAACATGCCAGTGAGACGCTTGATTTGCGACAGCCCGACACGTTGGAATTCAACACTCCTAATGTTTGACCGCCTGCTCCAACAAGAAAAAGCTGTCAACGAGTATTTGTATGACCGGGCTGCTAGGACAGCCTCTGCGAAGCTGGGAATTTTTTTGCCAATTTACTGGACGCTTATTCGCAATGCCTGTAGGCTCATGCGTCATTTTGAGGAGGTGACAAACCTAGTCAGTCGCACCGAAGGCACCATCAGCGACCTCATCCCATTTGTTTTCTTCCTGGAGCGTGCCCTGCGAAGAGTGCTGGATCAGGCTGTAGATGAGCGTGAAGAGGAAGAGTTGTGGTCACCATCACCACCAGAAACAGCCTTGTCATCATCGCGTTGTCACCTATCTGGGACCCATGGTGTTGTACGTGGCTGGGGGGAAGAACAGACAGTCAATGACATCAGTGAGGACGAGGAACAGGAAATGAGTACCTCTGCATCCAACCTTGTGCAAATT
This sequence comes from Bufotes viridis, assembly GCA_033119425.1. NCBI lineage: Eukaryota > Metazoa > Chordata > Amphibia > Anura > Bufonidae > Bufotes > Bufotes viridis. The sequence goes on along the minus strand of CM065597.1, from coordinate 120,895,725 downwards.
GGGTCTTTCATGCTGTCATGTCTGTTGAGGGACCCTCGTATAAAAAGGATGAAGGCGAACGACCTATACTGGGTGGCCACGCTAATAGACCCCCGGTATAAGCAGAAAGTGGCAGAAATGTTACCAAATTATTCTCCACCACCAACTAGGGTTCAAGCCCCAATGTTTTAGTCACTTTTCTGCCTGGAAAACATCAATTTTTCTGGCCCCTGCTACAATAGCGGCTGCAACAATGCCATTATTTTCCAGGCATGCGTACATGCCTAATTTTTCTGTCCTATGGTGCAGCACTGTGGCTGCAAAAACAAAACAAAAAAAAAAAACACATACAAGTGTCAATTCCCCTTCGTGATCGTTACCTTGTTGTGGTGAAGGGGCTTGCGTATCACAATGAAGCAATCATCACCTCTATGAGTGTGTTGGCAATGTTGCCACACCCCAGATGATAAGGCCGTTATGATTATTATGGTCAGACCAAAAGCGATCGGACGGCTGGATAATATTTCGTAGAAAAAACATTAATTTACCTTATTTTTATTTTTTTTAAAGTTGTATGGGTTTTTAATATATAAAATAAAAAATCATAATAAAGTCTCTTAATAGTTTATTAGAAATAATGCAGACAATTAAAAAATTCCCCATCAGTTCCAATGCAAAGCAAGTACAGAGCTCAGAACTAAATTATTTCATGATGTCGTAATGGTTTATTAATTCGACAATGGTTAATCAATTTGACACAAGTCCCCGGATAGGGTACGTAACAGGGATTAAACTGATAGGAATAGTACTAGTTAAGACAACACTCATATAGGGTGTCACAGCACATTGCTCGCGCAGTGCCCCAATTTGGAAGTAAGAGGACCGACCAAGCTGCTTTTTCCATATCCCGGTTCCTAAAATCAATTCAGTTTGGTGTATGAGAGTTTGGTCTGTCACTGTGAAGGCAGTCGAAGGTACCCGGCCTAAATTTTTTTTCACAAAAGGCAATCCCTGATATGGGATGTAACAGGGATTAAACTGATGAGAATAGTACTACAGAAAATACCACTCATATCGGGTGTGACAGTAAATTGCACGGCGCAGACGCAGTGACCGTGGATTAAAACAAAGGGGAGGGAGCCAACGTTTTTTTAACCATCTCCCCGTTCGAAAAATCAATTCAATAAATGGACCACAGATTGGGGGCGTTTGAGGGATTAAACTGATGAGAATAGTACTACAGAAAATACCACTTATATCGGGTGTGACAGTAAATTGCACGGCGCAGACGCAGTGACCGTGGATTAAAACAAAGGGGAGGGAGCCAGTGTTTTTTTAACCATCTCCCCATTCGAAAAATCAATTCAATAAATGGACCCCAGATTGGGGACGTTAGAGGGATTAAACTGATGAGAATAGTACTACAGAAAAATCTGAAAAATCAATTCTATTCATCTTTCGGGGACCCTTGGTGTTGTACGTGGCTGGGTGGAGGAAGAAACCTTCAATGACATCACCGGGACATGGCTAGCTTGGTATCCAACCTTGTGCAAATGGGGAGTTTGCAGTTGTGCAAATGGACTGTTTGCGGTTGTTTGCGGTGCATTAAAAGGGGAGTTTGGTCTGTCAATGTCTGTGAAGCGGGCATAACCCTGACACTCCCTGATCGATACAACATCATACCTGATCGTATACACACACTGGATGTTTTAAAGCACGTTATTCGAAACAGTTTAGGAATGTTAGTTGATTTATGCCCTTTATGGATTAAAATCCGACTCTGCGTCCACTACGTAATTTTCCATGGGAGTTTTGCCATGGATCCCCCTACGGCATGCCACAGTCCAGGTGTTAGTCCCCTTGAAACAACTTTTCCATCACTATTGTGGCCAGAAGGAGTCCCTGTGGGTTTTAAAATTTGCCTGTCTATTGAAGTCTATGGCGGTTCTCAATGTTTGCATGTTCGCGAACATTTGCGGAAATCCACGTACGCCGTTTGCAAATGGAAAATTTTATGTTCGCGACATCCCTACTCACCTGTCCTGACTGTCCTTTTCTGTTCCATCTCCGCAACAAGTACTACATGCAGTGGGCTCGGTTTCACTTTTCAGCGAAGAAGAGCCACTAGAGGACAGTCAGCAGCTACTGCCCAGCCAAGATGTTAAAGAGACATCGGTCCATTTCCTCCGCTAGGCGGGCAAGTAGTGATGAGGAGAGCGGCTTCATCATCATCGAGTAGTGTCTGCACATCACTGATGTCCTCCTCAATGGCCTCTGAGTCAGGAGCCTGAACACTCACAACACAAGCTCCCATGCCAATCGCACTTGGGAGCTGGGTGAAGAAGAGGCTTCATCATCATCGGGAGAAGAGGGTGGCAACTTGCCCATCAGGCAGCGGCAGAGCCAGCAAGTCGCTAGCGTGGCCGGGAGTCAGCAGAGTGGCAGCAGTGGGAGGTCGGGAGCCAAACGGGCACAGGAGAGACCACCCGCTTTGCAGCAGCCTACCTGCCCGGAATGAAGTGTTGCATGGGTTCACGGATGCAGCACCGTTAGCAGTCAGCCAGTGAGTAGTGTTGGGGGGAAAATAAGGTAATCGGCGCTTTTTTGTGAAGCCGCCGGAGGAGGGCAACATGGCCATATGTAAAATATGTGGGCAGAAGTTGAAACGTGGCCAGGGCACCACGGTCCTGTGTCAACATATGCAGCATAAGCATCAGGTGGCCTTGGAGAACCGAGGCTCCAATGTGATGGTCCAGCCTGCCGCAACTACCGCTACATCCCCCAATGGCACGCACCCAGTTTCAGGCAGTCAAGGCTCCACCACCTCAGCCGAAGGGAGCTTTCTGTCAATCCCATCTTCTGCTGGTCCAGATGCTCCTGCTCCTACTCTTCGTCAGTCATTCTGTCAGCAATCGATCACCGAAGCGATTGCTAAGAGACAACAGTATGCGTCCACGCATCTAACGGCGTAGAAGCTGAACGTGCTCCTGTCCAAGTTGCTGGTGCTTTAGTACCTCCCTTTCCAAGTGGTGGACTCTGCACCTTTCATAGAACTGAAGGCTTGTGCCGAGCCATGGTGGAGAGTCCCAAGCCGTCATTTCTTTGCGCAAAAGGCAGAACCAGCCCTACACACACATGTAGAACAGAAGGTGGGCCAGTCCTTGAGCCTGTTGGTGTCTGCCAAAGTGCATGGCAGCGCCGACATGTGGAGCATTAACTACAGTCATGACAATACATGTCCTTTACAGTCCACTCTGTGAATGTAGTTCCTGCACAGCCACATTTTCACGCCGTTGGTCCTGCTACAATGTCGGCCTCTGCCTCCTCATCCTCCACCATGTCCTCAGCCTCCACTGCAGGGATCAGTGAAAGTGCCCCTCCAGCATACCACATGTGCAGGGCTCAGTGATGTCAAGCTGTTCTGCACCTGGTTTGCCTTGGCGAACGGGGTCACACAGGGGAGGAACTGCTCTGTGTGATGCATCAAGAAATAGAATCCTGGCTTTCTCCTCGACAACTGAAAGTCGGAACCATGCTGACCGACAACGGGAAGAAAATGGCATCTGCGCTGTGTCAAGGAAGGCTGAGCCATGCGTTCTGCATGGCACACGTGTTCAATCTGGTTGTCAAGCGGTTCCTCAAGTCTTCCACCCATCTGCAAAACATCCTGAAAATGGCCAGGAAACTTTGCATGCACTTTAGCCACTCATACACCACAAAGCACACCCTCCTTGAGCAGCAGCGGCAGAATGGCATTCCCCAACATGGACTGATATGCGACATTTCCACCTGTTGGAATTCCAACCTCCATATTTTGAACCAACTATACGAACAGAGAAAGGCCATCAATGATTTCTTGATGATCCAAGCAGACAAGAGTACTCCCCTGTATAACTTTGATGTCAGCCAGTGGCAGCTTATACGTCACACCTGCCGTTTGCTCATTCCCTTTGAGGACGCCACGTTATTTGCCAGTCGCCAGGACTAGGGTATGAACGACGTCATTCCACTGCTTCATGTCCTGCAACAGATGATGGTAACAATGGCTGGTCAGTGGACAAGAGACATGGCGCTTCGATCTCACGGCAACATGAGCCCCTGGGGGCTGAACTGGAAGAGGAGGAGGCAGAGGAGGACATTGGAGCACAGGCAATTTGAAACCAAATGGGTGGTTTTTCTACTCAGCTGACAGGACAGGAGGAGCAGGAGCAGCCAGAGGTGCTACAGAGCGATAAGAAAGACGTGATAGAGGACCCTGACACACCATGGGAGTATGCAGTGGAGATGGAGGAAGGGAGTCCCTCTGAGTCACTTGCACAAATGGCCCAATGCATGCTCACATGCTTGCGTACTGACAGCTGAATTGTCACCATTCGGCAGAGGGATGACATCTGGCTCTCCACCTTGTTTGACCCTCGCTACCGATCCAGAATGGGGGCCTTTTTTACACCCACTGAGAGGGAGGACAAACTAAACTACTGCAGAGACATCCTATGTAGTCAGTTGGACGCTGCCTATCTGTGCCATCGTCCATCCTCTCGCAGGTCTGACCGGTGGAGCCCTCTGCGCTCATGTTCCACTGCCATGGCTGCTGGGGAGGGGTGGGGTGGCAGGAGCAGTACCAGCTCCATCAGCAGCAGCCTGAGTCTACAATCGCTGATGAATAGCTTTCTTTATCCGCATAGTGAAGAAACTACTCACCTGAAGCAGCAGCAGGTAGACCTGGAGCAGGACCTGAACCAGCAGGTCTTGGACTGCACCCTGCCACCCCATATTGAAGATTCACTGAACTACTGGGTAGCCAAACTGGATTTGTGGCCGTAACTAGCAGAGCTTGCCCTGGAAAAGCTGTCCTACCCGGCCAGTATTGTGGAATCATAACGAGTGTTTAGTGTAGTGGGGGCCATAGTTACCCCAAGAAGAACTCGCCTGTCCACCCAAAATGTGGAGAGACTGACCTTTGTCAAGATGAATCAGGCTTGGATCAACCAGGATTTCCAACCACCAATTCCTGATGCGTCAGAAAAGATCATCCATGGTGCCACACCAACACTTTGATACAAGAGACCGTTTTCTTCAGACTACCTGCCTCAGCTACTACTTTGATCCTGCAACCCGCCTGATGGCACACATCTGATGCAAAGTTCTCCTTACTTCACCAACCATCATCAGCAGGTACTGATCTTGCCACCAACCTCCCCATTCTGTTACCGGGTCACTTTGTGGTCTCCTGATGGAGCTGCTGCTACCAGCTCCAAACTATGTCATCTTGCCACTCTGTGGTATCCTTCTGATGCTGCTGCTGCTACTGCCATCTTCACATTATATCTCGTAGCCGCTCTGTGCTCTCCTCATGCTGCTTCCACCTTTAGACTCAGTCACTGTGCCACTCTCTGGGCTACTCATGTTGCTGCCACCTCCACACTCGGTCATTGTGCCACTCTTTGGCCTACTCATGCTGCTGCCACCTCCACACTTGGTCATTGTGCTGCTTTTTGGTATCCTGACGCTGCTGCCACCTCAAGACTCTGTCATTATGCCACTTTGTGGTCTCCTCATGCTGCCGCCACCTACAGATTTGGTCATTGAGACACTCGGTGGTCTCCTTATAATGCCGCCACCTAAAGACTCTATCATTGTGCTACTCTGTGGTCTACTTATGCTTATGCCACCTCCACACTCTGTCATTGTTCCAATCTGTGGCCTACTCATGCTGCTGCCATCTCCAGACTTTGTCATTGTACCACTCTGTGGCCTACTCATGCTGCTGCCACCTCCACACTCTGTCATTGTTCCAATCTGTGGCCTACTCATGCTGCTGTCATCTCCAGACTTTGTCATAGTACCACTCTGTGGCTTACTCATGCTGCTGCCACCTCCACACTCTGTTATTGTGCCATTACGTGGCCTACTCATGCTGCTGCCACCTCCACACCCTGTCATTGTGCCACTCTGTGGCCTACTCATGCTGCTGCCACCTCCACACTCTGTCATTGTGTCACTCTGTGGCCTCCTTCTGCTGCTACCAACTCCAGACTCTGTTATTGTGCCACTCTGTGGCCTACTCATGCTACTGCCACCTCTAGACTTTGTCATTGTGCTACTCTGTGGTCTACTCATGCTGCTGCCACCTCCTCACTCTGTCATTGTTCCAATCTGTGGCCTACTCATGCTGCTGCCATCTCCAGACTTTGTCATAGTACCACTCTGTGGCCTACTCATGCTGCTGCCACCTCCACACTCTGTCATGGTGCCACTCTCTGGCCTACTCCTGCTGCTACCAACTCCAGACTCTGTTATTGTGCCACTCTGTGGCCTACTCATGCTGCTGCCACCTCCAATCTCTGTCATTTTGCCACTCTGTGGCCTACTCATGCTGCCGCCACCTACAGACTTGGTCATTGTGACCCTCGGCGGTCTCCTTATAATGCCGCCACCTAAAGACTCTGTCATTGTGCTACTCTGTGGTCTACTCATGCTGCTGCCACCTCCACACTCTGTCATTGTTCAAATCTGTGGCCGACTCATGCTGCTGCCATCTGCAGACTTTGTCATTGTACCACTTCGTGACCTACTCATGCTGCTTCCACCTCTACACTCTGTCATTGTGCCACTCTGTGGACTCCTCCTGATGTTGCTGCTGCCTACACCTCCAGACTCTGTCATTGTGCCACTCTGTGGCCTCCTCCTCCTGCTACCAACTCCAGACTCTGTTATTGTGCCACTCTGTGGCCTACTCATGCTGCTGCCACCTCTAGACTCTGTCATTTTGCCACTATGTGGCCTACTCATGCTGCTGCCACCTCCAGACTCTGTCATTTTGCCACTCTGTGGCCTACTCATGCTGCTGCCACCTCCACACTCTGTCATTGTGCCGCTGTGTCTGTGGTATCCTCATGCTGCTGCCACCTCAAGACTTTGTCACTGTGCTGCTCTGTGGTCTCCTTATGCTGCCGCCACCTGCAGATTTGGTCATTGTGCCATTTTGCCTTTGGCCTGGCTGACATCATCATTTATTTGACACTTCTTCTGATCTGTCAGAAGGAAGGAAAAATGAGATGCACAACGTATCCTGTCTGTGTAGAAGCTTCAAGGCCTGTATGTTCCCATCAGAAACTACTTATGATTTAGTAGCCAAAAGCTGGAGTGGGTATAAAACTTTGCTTTTAGCAATACTGATGGATTATTTAGCAAATACTGACCGAGTGAAGGTGTATGCTCCACAGACAGGATCCTTTTTTTGTGGGTTATTGTTCTGACGGTTTAGAGGAAGGCCAAACTAATCGGTGACATCAACACAAACTTACTACTGACACTCCCTCCACTCTGTCAGGGTGCTCTACTTGTATAAGCGTTTAATAGAACAGGTTCTATAGACATCTATGTGGAATCAGCTGATGAGGGTGTAAAAGGAGTGTGCTTCTTCTTGACTTTAACATCTACCTGTAAGGCTGAGTTGTTACTTGAGTTATTTGGTCAGTTTTGGCCCCGTGACCTCCCAAATAAGTGTGCAGTGATTCTAAGAGAGACGCCTGTTATCTCCATGTCATACGGACTCCCCATGCGTGTTACTGCAAGGCACAGTGTTCTACACCACTATAAAAGCTGCCAGGAAATAGACGTTTTTTACGTAATTTGTCGCAAATATATTCGGATTGAATCAAATTTTCTCCAAAAATTCGGCGAACCAGCTAATCGAATTTTTGAAAAATTTGCTCATCTCTAAATAGGGCCTCATGCAGACAACCGTATGTTTGGTCGGCATCCGAGCCACATATTTTGCGGCTTGGGCGCGGACCCATTCACTTCAATGGGGCCGCAAAAGATGCGGACAGCACTCCGTGTGCTGTCCGTATCAGTTGCTCCATTCTGTGGCCCCGCAAAAAAAATAGAGCATGTTTTGCGGACAAGAATAGGCATTTCTACAATGGGCCGCGTTCCGATCCGCAAATTGAGGAACGCACACGGAGCGGCTTCTGTGTTTTGCGGATCTGCGGTTTGCGGATCCGCTAAACACACATGGTCGTGTGCATAAGCTCCAAAAAAATTTTTTAAAACATACATATTTGGTATTGCCACGTCCGTAACAAGAGGCTCTATAAAAATATCACATGTTCTAACCCCCCAGGTGAACACTGTCAAAAAAAATAAACATTTTTTAACCGTCACCTCATCCCACAAAAAATGAGCCCCTACCAAATACAATCACCCCAAAAAAATTGAAAAACTATGGCTCTCAGACCATAGAGAAACTAAAACATGATTTTTTTTGTTTCAAAAATGCTTTTATTCAGTTAAATGTAATGACCTGCTCTATAAAAATATTACGTTACCTAACCCCTCAGGTGAACACAGTAAAAAAAATAAAAATAAACTGTGTCAAAAAAGCCTTTTTCTGTCACCTTACATCACAAAAAGTGTAATACCAAGCGATCAAAAAGTCATATACACCCTAAAATAGTAAAAATCAAACCATCATCTCATCCGGAAAAAAATTAGCTTAAGGGCTCATGCACACGCCCTTTGCTGTTTTGCGGTCCGTTTTTAAAGGATCCGTTGTTCAGTATCTGAGTTTTTTTTTTCCTCTAATTTAAGTCCTCCTTCTTTTCATTATTGCACAAAACATATCCGTATTGTTTCCATATTTCATGGGTTTTTTGAGGATCGTATACTGAAATAGTAACTCATTAATCACCAAACACATGAGCAATATGTGCTGGGCATAGCATTTCTACAGTATGGATCCGCAAAATACGGATGACATACGGATGTGTTCTGTGTGCGTTTCTTTTCTTTTTTTGAGGACCCATTGACTTGAATGGGGCCTCGGACTGTGATTTGCAGACAATAATAGGACATGCACAAATTTTTTGCGGAACGGCCATGCAGACAAACGGAAACGGAATGCACATGGAGTAACTTCCGTATATTTTACAGCCCCATTGAAGTGAATGGCTCCGCATACGGTCTGCAAAAAAAAACAGAACGGAAGCGGAAAGAAAATACTGTTGTGTGCATGAACCCTAACACAAAGGTTGATACCACGTTGCCCAGACATGTGAGACAGTACCACTCAGGTGATCCTAAATGTCTCTCTTTCTGGTTGGGGGGAGGGGGTAAAAAAACATTGGGCACGAGAAGAGGAAATTTGGACAGACATCTTTTACAACAATAAACAAAATGGATTTACAAGCTAGATACAGTAGCTTAAGCCCAAAACGAAGGTTTCACATTTGCTTCGTATCTCTGAAAAGCCTGTTAGGTAACCCTACTTCAGCATTATTGGGCTATTTGAGTCCTATTGTTCTTATCAAATAGTTAGCCATTCAAAGGCAAAAACGCTCCAGTTTAGTCCTTTCTGGCCATTATTGTCTTATTATACTGTCTCATATGTACCTTATCATGTGTCTTTTGCTTCAAACATATGTCATTTTCTGTTGCTGCCTGTAGATAGTTTTATTCACAGTCCAATCGATAGCAACACTCTGTGAATGAACACTCTGTTAGTGTACCACTATATACTGTATATACTTACCTATTCGGTCTGTTGTATCAGAATTCAGTGCTGGTTATGAACTTTAATCATTCTGCACTAATGCCATCTCCAACATACTCGGAGCTAGCATTTCTAAGTCTGTGCATAGGTTTCTAGAGCAGGTCATGTGCAGTTACCAATCCATCTCCTCGATAGCTTCTAAGTGTGTGCCCACTATTTCTGCGTGTAGCGACTGTGCCACGGCACATTTCTTTAAGTCCGAACGCATATCCATCAAGTGCAGCTCATGCGCAGTAATCAACTTACCTTATCATCGGCTTCTAAGTGTGCGAGCACCTCATTCGTGCACAGCATCCGTGTTGTGGTACCATCCCTTGCATGCCACTGATTGGACTGTTATTGAAAGGGGGGGGGGGTTCAGCAGCAGGGAACTATGACAATCTGATTGGCTGTAACAGCTCACACCTCCTGTCTATTCCACAGTTATTAAACCATCATTGGCCAGTATTGTGATCAATCAAATTAGGGGGCTTTAAATACCCTGCATCGAGCGTTTGCCTTCAACTCTGCCCATAACCCCTGAAGAAGCCAGATTCTCTGGCAAAAGATGTCGGGAGGCAGTGCTTTTTTGTTTTAACATTCTGTTAGTTTGCATTGGCATTAGACAGTTAGACAGAGATCGGATTCATTAGTTTATGGTATGACCGATAAGTTAGCCAGAGTTCTAAAATGATTAGCCAGGTTAAGAGTACAATCGTGATCTTTAGTTTTTGCCAGGTAGTCAGCGTCCATATCCTGTTACAGTGGCTCAGTAAATGAGCATTAAAATGCTGGTCAAGAAGTCATTGACCAGCAATGTTGTTACATGAGTGGGATGATGAGTGTGCTGTATGCCTCCTTAGGTGGTCAGCCACAGTAACCTCACATTAGTGGTCAGTGACTACACTTAAGTCTGGAACTAGTGTTGAGCGAACAGTTCGAGCATAGTTCGGGTTCGTACCAAATTTTGGAGTGTTCTGGACACGGACCCGGACCCGAACATTTTCAAAAAAGTTCGGGTTCGGGTCCGTTGTTCGGCGATTTCTTCCTGCTTTCTGAAGGGCTGCACAGCAGCCAATCAGCTAGCGTTTTACTTCTTGCCCTAAGAAGCCATCACAGCCATGCCTACTAATGGCTGTGATTGGCCAAGTGCAGCATGTGACCCAGCCTCTATTTAAACTGGAGTCACGTAGCGCCGCGCGTCACACTGGTCTGATTAGTGTAGAGAGAGGACGCAGCTTCTGTGAGGGCGAGATTAGGCAGGGAAAAGTCAGCAAAAGCACCCAATGAAGTGATCAATCTACAGGTGTGAATCATTCAACTTCTGCTAGTTAATTTCTCACCGGTTTTTAGGCTGCACAGAGCGTTTTTCTGTCACTTTTTTCTGGGGTGATCGGTGGTCTTTTTGTGACTTGTGGTGCACCAGCACAAGCTGCCACCAAGTCCATCAATCTATAAATACTAGGTTTGTATTTGCTCCATCCTACATCAGGTGCTTGGCTGTGCTTATTGTCACCCCTAGAAACTCAGGATAGAAATTTCTATATTTTATTAAGGGGTTAAATTCAATTGCCAAAATAGCAATCCCCTAAATCTGGTGTTCCAGCTGTGGCTAGCCAAGTTTAATACTGTCTGCTGTCTGGCAAAGGATAGATTATTTTCTGTGGTGAAATTCAATTGCAAAAATAGCAATCCCCTAAATCTGGTGTCCCAGCAGAGGCTGGTAAAGTATAATAGTGTCCTGCAAAGGATATATTTTTTTCTCGGGTGAAATTCAATTGCCAAAATAGCAATACCATAAATCAGTGCTTTCAGCTGTGGCTGGCCAAGTTTAATATTGTACGGCAAAGGATATATTTTTTTCTGGGGTGAAATTCAATTGCCAAAATAGCAATACCGTAAATCTGGTGTCCCAGCAGTGGCTGGCCAAGTTTAATAGTGTCAGTCATAGGATATGTTTTGTTCTGGGGTGAAATTCAATTGCCAAAATAGCAATACCCTGAATCTGGTGTCCCAGCAGTGGCTGGCCAAGTTTAATAGTGTCCGGCAAAGGATATATTTTGTTCTGGGGTGAAATTCAATTGCCAAAATAGCAATACCATAAATCTGATGTCCCAGTAGTGGCTTGCCAAGTTTAATAGTGTCCGGCAAAGGATATATTTTGTTCTGGGGTGAAAATTAATTTGCCAAAATAGCAATACCCTGAATCTGGTGTTCCAGCTGTTGCAGGTCTAGTTTAGATCTGTCCGTAAAAGGGTATATTTTTTTCTGGGGTGAAATTCAATTGCCAAAATAGCAATAACGTAAATCTGGTGTCCCAGCAGTGGCTGGCCAAGTTAAATAGTGTCCGGCAAAGGATATATTTTGTTCTGGGGTGAAATTCAATTGCCAAAATAACAATACCATAAATCATTGGTTTCAGCTGTGGCTGGCCAAGTTTAATAGTGTACGGCAAAGGATATATTTTTTTCAGGGGTTAAATTCAATTGCCAAAATAGTAATACCGTAAATATGGTGTCCCAGCAGTGGCTGGTCAAGTTTAATAGTGTCCGTCATAGGATATCTTTTGTTCTGGTGTGAAATTCAATTGCCAAAATAGCAATACCGTAAATCTGGTGTTCCAGCAGTGGCTGGCCAAGTTCAATAGTGTCCGGCAAAGGATACATTATTTTCTGCAGTGAAATTCAGTTGCAAAAATAGAAATACAGTAAAACTGTTGATCCAGCTGTTGCAGGCTTCGTTTAAATCTGTCTGTAAAAGGGTATATTTTTTTCTGGGGTGAAATTTAATTGCCAAAATAGCAATACCCTGAATCTGGTGTTCCAGCTGTTGCAGGCCTAGTTTAAATCTGTCCTTAAAAGGGTATATTTTTTTCTGAGGTGAAATTCAGTTGCCAAAATATAAATACAGTAAATCTGGTGTTCCAGCTGTGACTGGACAAGTTTAATAGTATACGTCAAAGGATAGATTTTGTTCTGGGGTGAAATTTACTTGCCAATATAGCAATACCCTGAATCTGGTGTTCCAGCTGTTGCAGGCCAAGTTTTAATCTGACCGTAAAAGGGTACTTTACACTCAAGGTGTATATACAAGTGCTGAGAGGGTCATCCTCAATAACTTCACACACTACCGTGCATCTCCCATTGTATTTATGTCCGTTAAAGGGTATATTACACAAAGTGTTAAAATACAATTGCTGAAGGCATAATCCTCCATATTTTTTTCACTCACTACTGTGCATCTCCAAGTGTAAATCTGTCCATAAATGGATCCAGGGCCAAAATATTAGGCCTACAATTGATATTCCCCCCTAAATCAGTGGTTACAGCTGTGCCTGGATTAGTGTAATACGGTACATAAATAAATAGGCAGATAGTGTTAGTTGCCTGTAAAAAAAGGCTTAAATTTGAAATCAATACATTGGGCCAAATATTTTTTTTCTCATTGTGGTGCTTGGTGAACGGTAACAATGAGGAAAACATCTAGTAAGGGACGCGGACACGGTCGTGGTGGTGTTAGTGGACCCTCTGGTGCTGGGAGAGGACGTGGCCATTCTGCCATAGCCACACGTCCTAGTGAACCAACTACCTCAGGTTCCGGTACCCGCCAGAATTTACAGCGATATTTGGTGGGGCCCAATGCCGTTCTAAGGATGGTAAGTCAATTGGGTGGCCGACAGTGGATCCAGCACGTTCACAACATTATCTCCCACCCATTCTTCTGCAGAAAGCGCACAGGTGGTGCCTGAAAACCAAGCCCATCAGTCTGTCACATCACCCCCATGCATATCAGGGAAACTGTCTGAGCCTCAAGTTATGCAGCAGTCTCTTATGCTGTTTGAAGACTCTGCTGGCAGGGTTTCCCAAGGGAATCCACCTAGCCCTTCCCCAGTGGTGGAAGACATAGAATGCACTGATGCACAACCACTGATGTTTTCTGATGATGAGGACATGGGAATACCACCTCATCGGAGTCCGCATGTCTCTGATGATGACGAAACACAGGTGCCAACTGCTGCGTCTTTCTGCAGTGTGCAGACCGAACAGAAGGTCAGGGAGGAAGACTGTGTGGAAGACGATGCAGGGGATGATGAGGTCCTAGACCCCACATGGAATGAAGGTCGTGCCACTGACTTTCATAGTTCAGAGGAAGAGGCAGTGGTGAGACCGAGCCAACAGCGTAGCAAAAGAGAGAGCAGGGGGCAAAAGCAGAACAGCCGCTGCCAAGAGAGTTCGCCTGCTACTGGCCACCGCCACCAGTGACCGAGCACCCCAAAGACAGCTTCAAGGAGTTCCCTGGCATGGCAGTTCTTTAAACAATGTGCTGACGACAAGACCCGAGTGGTTTGTACGCTGTGCCATCAGAGCCTGAAGCGAGGCATTAACGTTCTGAACCTTAGCACAACCTGCATGACCAGGCATCTACATGCAAAGCATGAACTGCAGTGGAGTAAACACCTTAAAAGTAAGGAACTCACTCTGGCTCCCCCTGCTCCCTCTTCTGCTGCTGCCTCGGCCTCTTCCTCCACCTCGGGAGGAATGTTGGCACCTGCCGCCCACCAAACAGAGGATGTGCCACCGACACCATCACCTGCGTCACCAAGCATCTCCACCATGTCACACGGCAGCGTTCAGCTCTCCATCTCACAAACCTTGGAGGGAAAGCGTAAATTCCCACCTAGCCACCCTCGAGCCCTGGGTCTGAATGCCAGCATTTCTAAACTACTGTCCTTTGAAATGCTGTAATTCAGGCTGGTGGACACAGACAGCTTCAAACAGTTGATGGCCATGGCTGTCCCACAGTATGTTGTTCCCAGCCGCCACTACCTCTCCAAGACAGCCGTGCCTTCCCTGCACAACCAAGTATCCGATAAAATCAAGTGTGCACTGCGCAAAGCCATCTGTGGCAAGGTCCACCTAACCACAGATATGTGGACCAGTATGCATGGCCAGGGACGCTATATCTCCCTAACTGCACACTGGGTAAATGTAGTGGCGGCTGGGCCCCAGGCGGACAGTTCCTTGGCGCACGTCCTTCCACCGCCAAGGATCGCAGGGCATCATTCTTTGCCTCCTGTAGCCTCCTCCTACTCGGCTTCCTCCTCCTCTGCTTCCACCAACTCATCCAGTCAGCCACACACCTTCACCACCAACTTCAGCACAGCCCGGGGTAAATGTCAGGAGGCCATTCTGAAACTCATATGTTTGGGGGACAGGCCCCACACCGCGCAGGAGTTGTGACGGGGTATTGAACAACAGACCGACGAGCGGTTTCTGCCGGTGGGCCTCAAGCCCGGCCTGGTGGTGTGCGATAATGGGCGAAATCTCGTTGCAGCTCTGGGACTAGCCGGTTTGACGCACATCCCTTGCCTGGCGCATGTGCTGAATTTGGTGGTGCAGAAGTTCATTCACAACTACCCTGACATGTCAGAGCTGCTGCATAAAGTGCGGGCCGTCTGTACGCGCTTCCGGCGTTCACATCCTGCCGCTGCTTGCCTGTCTGCGCTACAGCGTAACTGCGGCCTTCACGCTCACCGCCTCATATGCGACGTGCCCACCAGGTGGAACTCCACCTTGCACATGGTAGAGAGACTGTGTGAGGAGCAGCAGGCCATAGTGGAGTTTCAGCTGCAGCACGCACGCGTCAGTCGCACTGCGGAAAAGCACCACGTCACCACCAATGATTGGGCCTAAAGGAGACCTGTGTGCCCTGTTGCGCTGATTCGAGTACTCCACCAACATGGCCAGTGGCGATGACACCGTAATCAGCGTTACAATACCACTTCTATGTCTCTTTGAGAAAACGCTTAGGGCGATGATGGAAGAGGAGCTGGCCCAGGAGGAGGAGGAGGATGAGGGGTCATTTTTAGCACTTTCAGGCCAGTCTGTTAGAAGTGGCTCAAAGGTAGGTTTTTTGCAACAGCAGAGGCCAGGTACAAATGTGGCCAGCCAGGGCCCACTACTGGAGGACGAGGAGGATGAGGAGGATGAGGAGGAGGTGGAGGAGAATAAGGATGAAGCAGGTTCACAGCGGGGTGGCACCCGACACAGCTCAGGCCCATCACTGGTGCGTGGCTGGTGTAATACGGAGGACGATGGCGATACGCCTCCCACAGAGGACAGCTTGTCCTTACCTCTGGGGAGCCTGGCACACATGAGCGACTACATGCTGCAGTGCCTGCGCAATGACAGCAGAGTTGCCCACATTTTAACGAGTGCAGACTACTAGGTTGCCACCCTGCTGGATACCCGGTACAAAGACAATGTGCCCACCTTACTTCCTGCACTGGAGCGTGATAGGAAGATGCGCGAATAAAAGCACACGCTGGTAGACGTGATCCTGAGAGCATTCCCAAATGTCACAGGGAACTGGTGGAAGCCCAATGTGAAGGCAGAGGAGGAGCAAGAGGTCGCCAACGCAGCTGTCTCACAGCCAGCTCCTCTGAGGGCAGGGTTAGCATGGCAGAAATGTGGAAAAGTTTTGTCTCCACGCCACATCTAACTGCACCACCACCTGATACGGAACGTGTTAGCAGTAGGCAGCATTTCACTAACATGGTTGAACAGTAAGTGTGCACACCCCTCCACAAACTGACTGATGGTTCGGCCCCATTCAACTTCTGTGTCTCCAAATTGTCCACGTGACCAGAGTTAGCATTTTATGCCTTGGAGGTGCTGGCTTGCCCGGCGGCCAGCGTTTTGTCTGAACGTGTATTCAGCACGTCAGAGGGCGTCATTACTGACAAACGCAGAGGCCTGTCCACAGCCAAAGTGGACAAGCTGACGTTCATAAAAATGAACCAGGCATGGATCCCACAGGACCTGTCCCTCCCTTGTGCAGAATAGACATTTATACCTGCCTCCCCTTCAACCATGCATTCTTGTACTCCGTGACACTTCTTTATTGAATCCTCATTTTTTTTAACTTTACCATGATCTTGCGGTGAAACCCAAAGTTGAATGAACCTCTCCTCAATCTGGGCGCCAGGGCCTAAATAACTGAAAGTGGCCTGTTACAATGGTGGGTGATATGAAGCCTGAACCTCTGCCATGCGACCTCTCTCTTCTGTCTGGGTGCCGTGGGCTAAATATCTGGAAGTGGCCTTCTCCAGTGGTGGGTGATATGACGTCTTTTTACTTGCTGAGGGACCTCTCTCCTCTGTCTGGGAGCCGTGGGCTAAATATCTGGAAGTGGCCTTCTCCAGTGGTGGGTGATATGACGCCTTATTCCTTGCTGTGGGACCTCTCTCCTCTCTCTGGGTGCTGGGGCCTAAATAACTGAAAGTGGCCTTCTCCAGTGGTGGGTGATATGACGCCTGATTTTCTACTGTGGGACCTCTCTCCTCTGTCTGGGTGCTGAGAAATAAATAACTGAAAGTGGCCTTCTCCAGTGGTGGGTGATATGACGCCTTATTCCTTGCTGTGGGACCTCTCTCCTCTGTCTGGGTGCTGGGGCCTAAATAACTGAAAGTGGCCTTCTCAAGTGGTGGGTGATATGACACCTTATTCCTTGCTGTGGGACCTCTGTCCTCTGTCTGGGTGCTGGGGCCTAAATAACTCAAAGTGACCTTCTCCAGTGGTGGGTGATATGTCGCCTTATTCCTTGCTGTGGGACCTCTCTCCTCTGTCTGGGTGCTGGGGCCTAAATATCTGAAAGTGGACTTCTCCTGTGATGGGTGATGTGACACCTTATTCCTTGCTGTGGGACCTCTCTCCTCAGTCTGGGTGCTGGGGCCTAAATAACTGAAAGTGGCCTTCTCCAGTGGTGGGTGATATGACGCCTTATTCCTTGCTGTGGGACCTCTCTCCTCTGTCTGGGTGCTGGGGCCTAAATAACTGAAAGTGGCCTTCTCCAGTGGTGGGTGATATGACGCCTTATTCCTTGCTATGGGACCTTTCTCCTCTGTCTGGGTGCTGGGGCCTAAATAACTCAAAGTGGCCTTCTCCAGTGGTGGGTGATATGACGCCTTTTTCCTTGCTGTGGGACCTCTCTCCTCTGTCTGAGTGCTGGGGCCTAAATAACTGAAAGTGGCCTTGTCCAGTGGTGGGTGATATGACACCTAATTCCTTGCTGCGTGACCTCTCTCCTCTGTCTGGGTGCTGGGGCCTAAATAACTCAAAGTGGCCTTCTCCAGTTTTGGGTGATATGACGCCTTATTCCTTGCTGTGGGACCTCTCTCCTCTGTCTGAGTGCTGGGGCCTAAATAACTGAAAGTGGCCTTCTCCAGTGGTGGGTGATATGACGCAAGATTCCTTGCTGTGGGACCTCTCTCCTCTGTCTGGGTGCTGGGGCCTAAATAACTCAAAGTGGACTTCTCCAGTGGTGGGTGATATGACGCCTTATTCCTTGCTGTCGGACCTCTCTCCTCTGTCTGGGTGCTGGGGCCTAAATAACTGAAAGTGGCCTTCTCCAGTTTTGGGTGATATGACGCCTTATTCCTTGCAGTGGGACCTCTCTCCTTTGTCTGGGTGCTTGGGCCTAAATAACTCAAAGTGACCTTCTCTAGTGGTTGGTGATATGACGCCTTATTCCTTGCTGTGGGACCTCTCTCCTACAGTGTGTAATAAAAGTTGTATTTTAACAAGTATAATAAATCTGGGTCAAGATTGGTTTAGAGCCAAGTTTGGCTTTTTGAGCTTTGTAGTTAAAACTCCTACACCCAGATTGGGTCTTTGTGGTTTCTAATGTTACATGGCAACTTAAAATCATCCCAGTGAAATCTGCCCTCCAAACTCCGTATGGCATTCCTTTCTTTCTGCACCCTGACTTGTGCCCGTACATCAGTTTACGATCACAAATGGGGTGGTTCCGTAAACTACAGAATCACTGTAATAAATATTAAGTTTTGTTTGGCTGCTAAGCCTTGCTTTGTTACTGGAAAAAATAGATTAAAATGGAAAATCTGTCAAAAAGTGAAATTCATCTACATTTTCCTTTCATTCTTGAGGAATAACTAAAGGGTTAACAATGTTTGTAAAATCAGTTTTGAATACCTTAAGGGGTGTAGTTTCTAAAATGGGGTCATTTTTGGTTTCTACTGGCGTGATGGCGTTTCTGTGGTGTGCTGGTGGTTTCTATTAGGTAAGCCTCACAAAGTAACTTCAGACCTCAAGATTTGCTTCTAAACTTCTAAGCCTTCTATTGCCCCTAAAAAATAAAATGGCATTCACAAAATGATCCAAACATAAAGTTGACATATGGGAAATGTAAAGTAATAAATATTATATGAGGTATCACTATCTGTTTTAAAAGCAGAGAAATATAAATTTGTAAAGTTGCAAATTTTTTCAAATTTTTGTTAAATTTGGTATTTTTTTTTATAAAAATGAAGAATATTGACTGGAATTTACCACTATCATAAAGTCCAATGTGTCACGAGAAAACAATCTAAGAATGGCTTGGATAAGTAAAAGCTTTCCAAAGTTATTTCCACATAAAGTGACAGGTAAGATTTCCAAAAGACGGCCTGGTCCTTAAGGTGAAAAATGGCAAGGTCCTGCAGGGGTTAATGAATATGAGCTTCTCCACGTTGGCTGTAGACAAGTGGCTGCGCTTGTCTGTGATCACCCCCCTGCCGTGCTAAACACATATTTGGACAATACACTGGCCGCAGGGCAGGCCAGCACCTCCAAGACGTAAAGGGATAGCTCAGGCCATGTGCCCATTTTGGAGCCCCAGAAGTTGAATGGGGAAGACCCATCAGTCAGTACATGTAGGCGTACCATGTTGCTGAAATGCGGCCTCCTGCTAAGACCTTCCATATCAGCTGGTGGTGCTGGTTGTTGTGGCGTGCTGACAAAGTTTTTCCACATTTCAGCCATGCTAACTCTCCCTTCTGAGTGCTGGCGGTGCCCCAGCTGTGTTGCGTCTTCTTCCTTCGCCTTGTGCTTCCACTGAGTCTCTGCTGTAAGGTGGGAATGCCATCAGCAGCGCATCTACCAACGTTCGTTTGTACTCTCGCATCTTCCCATCCAGTGATGAAATTAAGGATGGCATGTTGTACTTGTGGCTGGGATCTAGCAGGGTGGCCACCCAGTAATCAGCACTGGTTAGAATGTGGGCAACTCAGCGGTCATTGCGCAGGCACTGCAGCATGTAGTCGCTCATGTGTGCCAGGCTGCCCAGAGGCAACGACAAGCTGTCCTCTGTGGGACGTGTATCGTCTGTGTCCTCTCTATCCCCCCAGCCATGCTCTAGTGATGCCCATGAGCTGGTTTGGGTGCCACCCTGCTGTGAACACAGTTCCTCCTCATCATCATCCTCCTCCTTATCCTCCAGAACTGTGTCCTGGCTGGACAGTTATGTACCTGGCCTCTGTTGGTGCAGGAACCCACCCTTTGAGCCACTAGTGAATGACTTGCCTCATAACCGTGGAAATGAGCCCTCTTTCTCCTCCTCTTCCTCCTGTGCCACATCCTCTTCCATCATCGCTGAAGCGTTTTTTCAAGGAGTTGGTGGAGTACCACAGCTCCTGCACGGTGTAGGTTTTTTCCACCAAACAAATGAGTTTTTAAACAGCCTGTTATTTTTTCCCCATGGCTGTGCTGAAGTTGGTGGCGCAGGTGTTACACTGACTAAATGAGGAGGCGGTAGAGGAGGAAGCAGAGAAGGAGGCAACAGGAGGCAAGGAGAAACGTCCTGCAATCCTCGGTGGCAGAAGGACATGCGCAAACTGGTATCCGCCTCAGGCCCATCCGCCACTGCATTTACCCAGTGTGCGGTTAAGGAGATATAACGTCCCAGCCCATGCTTACTGGTCCACGTATCGGTGGTTATGTGGACCTTGCCACAGATGGCGTTGCGCAGTGCACACCTGATTTTGTCTGCCACTTGGTTGTGCAGAGCAGGGATGGCTTGGCTGGGAAGCACGTACTGTGGGACAGCCACTGCCATAATGTTTTTAAAAGTCTCCATCTCCACCAGACTGAATTATAGCATATTAAAAGCCAGGAATTTTGAAATGCTGGCATTCAGGGCCAGGAATCGCGGGTGGGTGGGGGGGGGGGGGTACTTTTTCTTTCTCTCCAGTGTTTGGGAGATGGACAGCTGAACGCTTCCACGGGACAGTGTGGAGATGCTTGGTGACGGTGGTGGTGTTGCTGCCACATCCTCAGTTGCAGGGTGGCAGGTACCACTGTCACTCCAGAGAGGGAGTAAGAGGCCGAGACTGCAGCACAAGAGGGAGCAGGAGGAGCCTGAGATCTTTCATAGTTTTTGAGGTGTGTACTCCACTGTAGCTTGTGGTTTGCATTTAGATGCCTGGTCATGCAGGTGGTGCTCAGATTTAGAACATTTGCACCTCGTTTCAGGCTCCGATTGCACAGCGTGCAAACCACTCGCATCTTCAGCACCTTGTCTGAAGTACTTCCATGCCAGGGAACTCCTTGGAGCTGGCTTTGGTGTGCTCAGTACCTGGGTACGGTGGGCAGTAGCAAGCATACTGACTAGGGGACGGCCACTCTGCTTTTGCATCCTGCTCTCTCTCTTGCTGTGCAGCTGGCGCTGTGTGACCACCATCTCTTCCTCCGAACTGCACACGTTACTTGCATGACCATGATTTAATGTGGGGTCTAGGCCCTTATCATCCTCCACATCATCTTACACCCTCACTTCACCCCTGCCTTCCTTGCCGGTCTGCACACTGCAGAAAGCAGCAGCAATTGGCACCTGTGTTTCATCATCATTAGAGATGTGCTGCGGTGGTCCTTCCATGTCCCCATCCTAAAACATAAGTTTTTGGGCATCAGTGCACTCATTCTCCTCCACTTCTGGGGCAAGACTAGGTGGATGGCCCATGGAAACCCCGCCACCAGAGTCATCAAAAAGCATAAGAGACTGCTGCATGACTTGGGGCTCAGACTGCTTGGCTGATTTGCAAGGGGGTGAGGTGAAAGACAGATGCCCATGGGCAGCAGGTGCCAACTCTGTGCTTTCAGCAGGGGACTGGGTGGGAGACAATGTGAAGGAACTGGAGGCACTGTCACCCAATCTACTACCGCCTCTACTTGTTCTTGCCTCACTATTTGTACACCAGTATTCGGGCCTGTAAAAGGATGCTGAACGTTCTGTCGCCTATGTGCACCTGAGAAAGGTGTTTCATTTGGGCATGTAGCAGGACAGATCGACCATGTCCTCTCCCTGCAACAGGAGCTCCACCAACAGCAGCAGCAACATGACCAGGGCCACGTCCCTTATTTGACGCTCTCCTTATTCTTTGAGGTCACCCACGAACTAACAGGCGGATTAACTATATTAATTTCCCTGTCATGTATGCAGTGCAGGTGTACCTCACACCACAAATGGGTATATGTCACCCACCAATTTAACAGACGGATCAACTATATTAATTTCCCTGTCATGGATGCAGTGCAGGTGTACCTCACACCAAAAATGGGTATATGTCACCCACCGAACTAACAGATGGATTAACTATATTAATTTCCCTGTCATGTATGCAGTGCAGGTGTACCTCACACCAACACTGGGTATATGTCACCCACCGATCTATCAGACGGATTCACTATATTAATTTCCCTGTCACTTATGCAGTGCAGGTGTACCTCACACCAAAAATGGGTATTGGGCACATACCAATCTAACAGATGAATTAACTATATTAATTTCCCTGTCACAGATGCAGTGCAGGTGTACCTCACACAAAAAATTAGTATATGTCACCCACCGAACTAACAGAGGGATTAACGATATTCATTTCCCTGTCACGTATGCAGTGCAGGTATACCTCACACCAAAAATCTGACACCCACTGAACTCTGAGGCAGATTAACTATTATATTTTTGTGTCAGGGGTAAAAAGATTGCACCCCAAAAAAAATCGCTATAGGTCCCCCACAGAATTAACAGCCAGATTAATTATTATATTTCTGTGTCAGGGGTGCAAAGCTGGTGTATTTCACCCATAAAAAAGTCACTATAGGTCACCCACAGAATAAATAGCCAGATGAGATTCCTAATACTCCTTCACTTCAGCTTCCTGCTTCCTGTCCCTGCACTACTCAGAGCTGATGGGCAGTGCTACACATGATCCAGCTTGTATAGAGGCTGGGTCACATGATGCACCGGCCAATCACAGCCATGCCATTACTAGGCATGGCTGTGATGGCTTCTAAGTTCCCACAGTTTAAAAGCTTGTTGATTGGCTGCTCTGCAGCCCTTCAACAAGCTTTATTAAATGCCCGAACACCAAACTCGAACCCGAACTTTTGCTGCAAAGTTCGGGTTCGGGTCTGGGTACCCGAACTTGCAAGGTTCAGTACGGACCTGAACTTTGCAGTTCAGGTTCGCTCAACACTAGTAAGGATGTATTATTCAAACCATTAATGTATAGACTGTTTATATCCAATTTCATGCCTACTATCAGAGATGCATCTTTAGGCTCCTGGCCCCAATAGAAAATCTGGGTCATTCACCTACTTTTTGACATTAATACTACAATTAGGTCCCCTTGGCACCAGGGCCCTAACACAACAGCTACCTCTGCACTCCATTTTGTTACTGCCCTGCGGAAGGGTTCTTTACTTGGGCAGATATCCCCCCATTTAACAAACTCTGATCGATGTATACTGTAGTATGTTGACAAGCACTTCTTTAAGGGCGCTCACAAGAACATTTAATTGCTCAAATGTACATCAGCATGAACGTTTGTGTAACCGCTTATTTACACTATTGTCGGCAGCATATCCCATGTATACCCAAAGGATAATGTGTTGTCAGCAGAAAAGAGCTTATCAGCAGACAAACAAGTGTCTGATCAGCAGGCCTTTTATATGGCCCAGTGACTGTTAAGAAACATACTTTTTGGTTAGTAATTGGCCAGTTGCAAAAGAACGTTTTGATAATGCCAAGTACAAAATAGCATGTGTAGTTTTATGTATATTGTAGATGAAAAGTAACAAATTATAGCTTAATAGTTAAAACCCTCTCTGAAAAGCTGTAGGTTATGTCCACATCTGTAGTCAGAATTCCCGTATTCTGTTCTGGCACAGAATACTGGAATTGCCTTATCCTTCATATGCTGGAGACAACTGGGGCCTGATGGATCCCATGCCCTATTAAGAGGTCTGCTGGGTTTCCAGTATAAATATCTTTTCTGCCAGAAAAATAATGCTGCATGCAGCTGTATTTTTCCAGCAGAAAACTTGCATATTTGTATGTGGTTTGATTGGAATGGCTCACCCCTTGGATAATATGGAGACAGGGTGCTCTAACTAAAATAGACCCACCCTATTATAGTATGTAAGTTTATGAGAATATTGGTTAGGCACACCTGATACCTGGAGCCAAAAATGGAAACGTTATACTGTTACAAGGATACAATAAATTTATTGACTAATAAAAGAGTAAAATTACATATTAATAAAAATTAAAATGATAGACATCACAATATACTTTGTGTTACTATAGGTTTATTCTAGATCCCAATCAACAAAAAAAGTTTTTTTTCCATGTCTATCATTGGATTTTTTATTAATATGTAATTTTACGTATGATTCATTGATTTTTTTATTTTAATTTTTTACTCTTTAATTAGTCAATACATTTATTGTATCCTTGTAACAGTATAGCATTTCCATTTTTAGAACCAGGTATCAGGTGTGCCTAACCAATATTCTCATAAACTTGTATTTTTGCTGGAAATCCAGCAGCCCAATTACAGCACTATTACAGTGAATGGGATCTGATGGTCTCCTGTAGTGTTGAACAAGTTGAAACATCCAAAGTGAAATTCAATCCAAAGTTTAGGAAAAATTTGATTTGCCACAAAGCCGAATTTCCTCGTGCTTCTCGGTAACAAATAAATTTTTCCTAAAATGGTGTCTGAAAAGAAAAAAAATTATTCTCACCTCATCCACTAGATCACGGAGAGGCTGATGGCTCCCATCTTGATTAAAGAAAACCTGCCAAAGAACATGCACCAAGCGTGAAGGCATCACCATGTGATCATGCCAGCCATGCATGATGATGTCATCACTGGTCATCACCACGCATGCTGAAGGTCCTTTGGTGGGTTTTCTTAAATCAAGGCGGGAGCTAGCTACCTCTCCGCTATCAAGTGGATGAGGTGAGTATAATTTTTTTTAACCCCAGATTAACTCCCTGAGCATATGCAAGTCTCATATGCCACAGTCAACATTGAACGCAGCATCTGAGGGGTTAAATGATGGGGGTGGTGTGATTACTGTTCCCCATCATTGCATCTACTCAATACAATGAAATTAATTTGTGATGAAGTAATTCATAACAAATCGAATTTCTTGATGAAGTTCAGTTCAGAAGTTCAGTAGAATAGAATAGTAGAATAGAATTTTTGAAAATTTTGCTCATCTCAAGTCTCTGTTATAAGCAATTTTACTATTCTTTTCTTATGCCAGAGCACTGGAATTCCGACCACAGATGTGGAAACAACCTTACAAAGAACCTGTTAACAACAAATGTGGTACAAACTGCAGGAGAAGCTGAGTTGGGTGATATATACAGTAGTTTTGTGGAAAAGGTTTCAGCAAAGCTTGTAATTTACACATTTATATCTCTGCAATTTTTGAGTTCATTTGTACAAAGGGACTGATACCTATACAAACTTAAGGCCCCTTTACAAGAGTAGATAATTGTTTTTAAAAAAAATCGCAAAACCAAGAGAAAATTATGGTTCTTGCAATCATTGATGTAGACCCCTCAATCATTATTCGTTGTCCAGAAGTGCAAACAGGTTCCACAAGTGTAAACCAGTAATGTTTATATCACATACGATTCCACAGTAGGTGTGCATTCATCAGTCATGTAAATTATTTCAGCCGCAAATATGTGCCCAAAAGCCACAAGAAAGTGTGGATTCAAAACTTGTTTGCTTCTTTAAGTGTTCTGTTGGTCAAATTGAAGTGCGATGAAACACTTTGAACATTGGTTTTCAATCTTCCGGCTTCTGAACTCCGAATGAATATTTACTCACTAGACATTGAACACCAAAATCCTCCAGCGAACAAACACATTGAATACAAGTGTCTCTAGTTTTACTATTGTGTAGGTAAGAATATTTGTTAATTCCTATCTTCTTGGAGTGAAGGTGGTTTTTGGTGGTAAAGAAGATGGAATAAAGAGTCTTTACACACCTTCAAGGGTATAAAACATTGGGGGATATATATATTAAGACTGATGGATCCATCCACCATTCTTAATCTCCCTGCGCTGGTGTGAGATGAACCTGATTTGTTAAGAGGCAGAAGCCTGCCCTGCCGTCCGCCAGAAACTGAAGTCTACACTAGCTACAGGCTGGCATAGACTTTCTGGCGAAAGTTATAGTAAGTGGGTTGGCGATGCAAAGTCACACCCCCTTCCGCTAAGCCATGCCATGCTCCATAATGCGCAAGGGACATAATGAATGTCCCTCAATACCTTTTTTTCCCAAATGCCATCCACTCAGACATATATCTTTTAGTGTAAATGCAACTGTTTGCCTGACAATCTATTACGCTACCCTAAACTATCACACTTACAAAATTTTACATGATACTTTGCTTATCGAAAGGTTTGTCATTCACACATTAACAACTCAAATCAGTTATGTATTTGTGTAAAGGGGCTTTTAGACAGAAATTGCTATCAGTCACTGATAATAGCTGTCAAGCTCAGAAAGAGTAGAGTTGTAAATTAAAACTTTTATGAAACATTAAAATCTTAATGAAATCTTTTCCCACAAAACTATACATCAATCTGTTTAGCCCTTTGTGCTCTATAACATGCTGCCTGCAGATTGCACTGGGTTTTGTGGTGACAGGTTCTCTTTAAATAATATTTTCTAAATACTTTTTCATACAATATGTACCTGAAATGAGTTTATTTAATGTTGCTTCTTTTTTATATTAAATCTGTTTGTATTAATCATAACAGATCAATTGTTTTAATGTCTCCTTTGTATCTATGGTGGGATTATTTCTTTCTGTGGCTGTGATATAGAACATGTTTTATAGAAACAATGAACCAATCAATAACAAAAAACAGTATTCCATTTGCTAACTTCCTTCTTTTCATGTTTTAATGTCCTTCACAATAACATGTGTTGCTTTGAGTTTTCATTAACATACTGTGAGAACTCATCTTTCATTGCATAATGTCATTATTTATCTTGTACAATGCAGACGCCAAGTCATCAGACACCACACTGGTCGAATACAGACCTCCCATGAATTTTTCTTGATCTTAAGTTCCTGGGAAATCTCCTTTGTGATTTTAAAAGCCATTGACCTCCAAATGTGTACAATATTGTGTACAGTATGCTTTACATTTTAACTCCCTTCAAGAAACTAATATCAAGCCAAACAAATATGAGTACGACTGTTGGCTTAATTAAAAGATCCAAAAAAGTATTAGTAAAAAAAATAACCAATCTTCCCAAATTTGATGACACTCTTTTACCTGAACTCATCAAGCTGATCAGACATGAGAATATTCAAATGCCACAACAGTCAATGGGTACATTAACCTGCCACACAGTATGTATTTTCATCCAAAATAATGCATGTGGGGTTCATACCTTTTTAAAAGATGCCCATGTATGGGACACATCATTCTTGTAGATCATAGTTTTTTTTTTTTCATATTTCAAATTTCCCTCAACATTACACTCTACTCATGTATCCATGTAGAGTATGTACTGTATGTGCTTGTGTATCCTCCATCATACTCAAATGCACATCTCCCACCCAGCACGCCATTCAGTATCCCATGCAGTCAGGTCTCAGCTTGGTGTGTCAATATTTTTTTATAATTAAGGAGGAACATGCTGGCATTTGCAGAATTAGTAGCTTGTCATCCTCCTTTTTGGTTTATAATTATCAGCATTATCATTTTATATTTTACATTTTACAAGTTTAATATACAGAAAAGAAAGATTCTCTCCCTTGTAGGGGGGTAAATGTTTGTTTTTTATGGCAGTTTACTCCCTTTACTGCTGGTATTTTCAAGGCTCATGCAGGAGGTCACTAAATTTCTGAAGCATCTCTCCCCAGTCCTACTTGCTGTGTTATGAACACAGCTGTGTGCTTCTCTCACGTCTTCCCCCTCCTAGGGCAGTGATTGTCTGACTCTGGTATGGTTTAACCCATTTCATGAATAAAGTTATGGGATTGATAGACTTGTTCGAGGCTTTGTCAGTGGACCAAACTCATGGGTAACTGCCATGGGGATTGATTGAAGGACTGCTTATTGAATGTCAAATGTCTTTAAGCTGAATTCATCTAGATAAAAAAGGACAGCAAAGCAACATAATGCATAACACTTATGTAGCGAAAAGGATTGTGCATCTTGTAAACGTCTATAATATTTTGGTACTGTGTCTCTCTTTTTAGAACATCAGTACATATTTGGCACTGCCTGAAAATGAGCATGCTAACATAGAGTATGACTACATACTTCCATCCATTTTAAGATGATCTCCACATTGTTTGCTTTATATAAACACACAGATGCTGGTGTATCTGATTTACTATCATTTGTCAAAAATCCATGTAAATGGCTGCAAAAAGTATTACATTATAATCAAGAATTGTAGAAACAGCCACAAATACTTATGTTGGTCCCAAAACACAAAACATCATCTTCCCTAGCCATCAGAAACCATAATACTTTTGAACCTTACTAGTATTATTGAGTCTAATGTCAGGGATTGTGGACCTATTTATGCAGATGGAGTAATACCGTGAAGTGATAAGACTGAACATTACAGAAAAACATCAATTCTCACACATAATTAAAGGGAACCTGAGAGGTTGAACATGCAGTCTAATCTCCAGGAAGCATGTTATAGAGCAGGATTTGCTGAGTAAATTGACATATGGTTCTGTGGGAAAGATGAAGTAGACCTTGTAATTTACTCAATTAGATTCCCTGTAATTTTGGGCTTAGTCCAGTGGATGGTTCTATTCAGCAACTGACAGCTATCTTTGTGTATACACTCATAATCAGTGATAGGACCATCCACTGGACTCCTACGTCCATAGAGCACAGATTTAAATGAACAAATTACATGTTCTATTGAATCTTTTCTCTCAAACTATATATCATTCCTGCTCTATAACATGATGCCCTGCAAAAAGGCTCCCTTTAAAGTTACATTAAGGGATATTTAATGAACTTGTTGGATGGAAGACCTAGACAATGTTGTTTGGACCATATATGGAAAGGATCTTCTACAGACTACGACACTATGGACTTTAAATCAAGTCTTGGACTAGAAGTAAAAATATAATCAATATAAAATATATTTAATTATCAAGATAAATAAATGATGAGGTCTAAAATAAATAGTATTTGCAAACTATTCTTTAGATTATTATATTATCATTATAGATTGAAATAGCCCTGTTCTGTACATTTAATGAATAAATCAGCAACATCTTGGCTGTTTCTAATAAAATAATAATCAGCAACTGTGAGGTTCTGGCCATAGGATATTATTGCAGCTATTCTTATATAAAACACTGTTCACTGCCCAGTTTACTGTGATGATAGTTACAGTATTATAAAGAATTGCATATTAAGACTGGAAACATCGGAGGGAATATATCAGTGTCTCTGCTCATGAAGTGTCCTAATTTGTGCCAGAATTTGTGGCACACAAGCACAGAATATATGAAGTGTTTGCACCAAATTCTGTTTAGTTTACGACATACTAGACACTGTGTTGACAACTTTTGCACCTACTTTTTGTGTGGTCTGAGTTTGAGTCTTGTTTTGTTGTAGTCTTGGACAGATTTTGGTTAATATTTTGGACAAAAACTATACCTTCTCCAAGGTGGTATAAGAAGTGTTGTAAAATTCTGATAGTATGAAGTCCTATGGCGCATCGTGTTGTAAGTAGGAATATTTGTGGCAAATTATGTCACAGCTTCCCTTCAGACTACCATAAGACAAAATCACAGATTTAGGCTACATTCACATGACCATATTTTCAGTCAACGTCCCATCCATATTTTTGGTGGATCACACAATGACCCGTTCATTTTAATAAGTCTGCAAAAAATTCAGACATCACACGGATATCACATGTGTGCTTTCCACATCTGTGTGGCCGTGCTTTAAATAGTAGAACATGTCTGTTTTGTGGCCAAGAATAAGCATTTTTACAAAGGGACCTGCAAATAGTAAAGGATGCACACGGACCACATCCTTATCTTGCGGATCTGCATTTTGCAAATGGATAGGGTTGTGTAAATATAGCCATAGACACATTTAACAATGTTGGTGATAAATTTGACACTAAATAAAAATGGTGCAACCACAATATTCTGGCACAAAATAAACCTGAATATATCTGACCTATTATGCTTACCAATGTAATGACTGAATTATCATTAACTAATTCATTTAAAGAGAATTGTACTATAATAAATTTTAAAGTGTCAAATTGTACCTTTTGTACTTTTAAAGGAGTTTTCCAGTACAGCAAAAATTGGTGGATGCAGGGTCAGACTTAAAAAATGAAATAAGCTATTTTCTCTTCCACAGATCTCTCACTGTTCTGACTGTGCCCTGGACCTAGTATAGTACTAGAGCAGAACAGCTGAGACAGAGGATTCATGATGGTGACTATCGCTTCTTTTTAACCAACTAACTCAACATTTTTGTTTTGCTGGAAAATCACTTTAAAGAAATGAAAGGAAAAATATAATTTTTTTCCAGCATCTTTTATTATAGGTGGATGTCCTATCTTTTTAGCACAGAGCATTGAACCTCTGGCAACCTGCTACTATGGATTTAATCCAAATGAAAATTGCACCTGTAGAAATTGATGGGCTTTACTTCACCTCTATATAACTCATAGTTCATGTTCATACATAGGCATAGAGATATATCTGCCATGTGCATGAAGCTTAAAGTTTGATATGGCTCTCATTCAAGAAAAAGCAGCTGTAGTTCTGTATTGGATTCCTTGGGGAGGCAGTAGGCCACAAAGTAATCCTCCATGGATCCAAGGATTTGTTCCTAATGTAATTTGTGTATGTACAGTAAATGTATAATATAGTAGCCTACTTGTGTAATAAAAATCAATACTAAATAGCTGCACTAACATCAAAACAGTAATAGCAGAATAGCCTAATGATTTAAAATATAGCATAAGTAAGCCTAACATATAGTTTCTGTATTTCCATATAGATGTTTTACACTTGATGAAGGGTTATAACTCAATGATTATGTAAAGGATTTAGAACCTGAAGCCACTAAATGGATGAAAACTGATCACGCCCAAGAAATGTAATAAAAGGAAGTATGTAACATACTCCATTTTTATAGTCTGCAGCATAATCATAGTCAGGTCATAAGGTAGATTCTAAGGTAATTAAAGTTCTAATTCCCTCAGAGTTTTCACCTCTGGATTTCAAAATAAATGTTTCGACTCAGAGGAAGGCTTGGGAGGGTTAACATAATTTGACTGTCATATGATCAGGTTGCTTCAGAATCTCAGTGTTGTACAAGTCCAGTGCATGATTGACCCGTATGATTTCACTATTGGTCAACTTCAAGCGATGCTTCAGCATACAGGAAAAGAGGTCCAGTTGGGGTTTTCCTGGTCCAGCTGGGGGAGCTAAGCGGTTGATCCTTTCCCGGATGTCCAACATAAGCAACATAACCGAGGATGAAGAATAAAATTGCCCACCTTGGGAGTAAGACTGATTAACTTGTTGAACTGCACTACGCAAAAGATCTGGGTTAAATCTTAAGCTGTAACCATATAACTGGACCTCAGATATCTTCACATAAAACTGCCTTTTTGTAGGATCCGATAAGTCCACTGGGCCTTGTCCTGTGTCATTGCGAAGGAGCGAAGGTAGACGTGTACGACTGCGAAGGTAAATGTGTACAGTTTCAAAAAAGGTCTTCCAGCGGTTTCCCAGGAGTAGAGTCCAATTAAAACACTGACTGTTTTGAAGACGTGTCTTCTCCCATCTTGGGTAACCATGTTCTCCAAATGGCATACTCCAACCTTCAGAATGGCTGCCACTAAATGGGTTGACATATGCAAAGAAGCTTGGATCCAGAGTGGTATTCCTGGCCTGACAGATACGCATAGACATTCCAATGACCATGTGGAGGAACTCAACTCTGTTTTTGTTGCTTTTTAGGGTAAGTGACATTCTTTTTCTCCAGCGTGGGTCAAAGTAGGTGTCTAATCGAATCTCATTACTAATGAAAGTTGTATGCACATGAAGGCGGGAGTCCATCTTCTGCAATAAGTAACGCAGCTCCTGGTCTTGGAAATCCAGCTCTGTTTCCAGACTTATGAACTGCTCACTACGCTCTGAATCTACATTCTGTGCCTCACACCGACCACGGTATAATTTGTACCCCTTATTACAGGAGCCACATAGTGAGATGTTAGCCATACTACACATTGCACAGCTTTGGTTTCCTCCTATAATGCAAGGAATGGGTCGCTGGCAAAGCATGCTGCCTCCATGGCAAACACAACTACGCTGACTTTCCAAAAATGTGCCCCAGAAGCCGTTTTCATTGCAGTAAAGGAGAGACTGCACCCGGGCCAGCCACTGTTGAATTGATCTAAAACAAGAAAACAGATACATAGTCAAACACTGGAGACAACATGAAATTACAAAAAAAGATCTCTGCCTGTGTTTATTTCCACAAAGAGATGAGTGAATTGAAACAACCCTACTAGAGATGGGTTGTTGATCAAGGGAGTTATTCTGATTGCCTGATTGGAGTCGGGAAGGAATTTTTTATTCCCCTTAAGTGGGGAAAATTGGCTTCCGCCTTACAGGGTTTTTTTTTTTTTTTTTTTTGCCTTCCTCTGGATCAACTTGCAGGATGACAGACCGAACTGGATGGACAAATGTCTTTTTTCTGCCTTATGTACTATGTTACTATCTTAAATGAATTCCATTTATGAATTTGGATAATGCAATTTGGTTCAAATCCATAGCTATCACTTTGACATTACAAATGCTGTTTTGGCATAAAATAGCTTCAAAGTGGCTGGATATAGTCCTAGGAGACCACAGGGTATCATTTATGACATAAGGGTAATTGGGGCACTTTCAATTTGGGTCAAACTTATTCAGAGCAAAATTGAACCTGAAGACTGATTCATGCAAACAAGTTCCAAAATGAATTTTAAGAAATCTGCACAATTTTATTTCCAAACAAAATCTACTTAATTATGCAGAGAAAATGCATGCGTTAAATACATAGAATATATAAGAAAATCTGTTGGGTGCAGATTTGCCAAAGGGAACAGCATAAATCATTAAATAATGTTGCTCAGTCTTCTGTTTCCAAAGAAGGGTAATTTGAGACATGTTAGACAGTTTAATTCTAGGTATGTGCTGCTTGACAACCACATTAAAAAGAAATATAGTGGGATGCAGTACATGCCGGTCATTCATTCTTGGCAACATTATTGTGATTGTGGAGTTCCCAAAGGTTGGATCCCCACCAATCACATATTTATTACTAGGGTTGAGCAAATCAAAGTTTATGAAGTGAACTTCGATCAGAATTTCAGGGAGATTTCGATTTGCTGCTAAGCCGAATTTCCTTGTGCTTTGTGGTAACATATCAATTTGTTAAGTTCCTGAAATGGCATTAAAAAAAACATACTCACCTCATCCATTTGAGCAAGAAGATCCCGCACAAAATCTTGTGCATAGTGATGTATGACATCACAATGCCGCCAGCATGATGAGGTCATCACACACCACGTGAGATTTCGCATGGGATCTTCAATCAAGATGGCTACAGCGGCCTCTTCGTGCTTAAATAGATAAGGTGAGTATTATTTATTTATCTTTTTTTATTCTCAGATGCTGTGATCAGCGATAAATGCGACATCCGAAGCGTTCAATGACGGGGGCAGTGCAATCTCAGTTTCCTGTCATTGCGCCTGCTACTTACAAAGAAATACACTTTGTGACGAAGTAGGACTTTCTTTTGCATCCTGCATAATGGAAACCAGATGGTTCCGTTATGCTTGCCCATAGACCTCTATACTGATCAAAATGGAATGCCTCTAAAGATTTCCGTTTTGAATTCCGTCTTATGAATTCTGTTATTTTCCATAATAGCCATGTCATAACGGAAGGCAATCACGGAATTTAAAACAGTAATGCAAACCCACCATTAATAATATATCCTCAAAATGAAGTTCTGATTTTATTTTTCAAAGCTTTACATTCTCTGCTTCACATGATGATTGAGATTTAAAAAATAAAATAGTGAAATACAGGCTGCTTACTGTCACTACTAAGAAAAGCTTAGGAGCTTACTGCAAATATAATTATTAGTGTTGAGCAAAGCGAGCTACGGATGCTTCATCCGAAGTCGCTTCGTTCAAAACTTCCGAATAATATTGTACGGAGATTCATCTCAGTACAGTATTAGAATATATGGGCTCTGATGAGCTGAAACTGAACTCTGCTTTGGTTCCAAGCTACTAGTCGGAACTGAAGCCGAGTTCGGTTTCAAGTTTTAAATTGGTTTTCCATTTTAAAAATCAACTACCAAAGTTATTAAATTAAGTCACGCGCGACTTTAAATTGACTTCTGTTCATCGGAGCCCATATATTCTAATACTGTACAGAGACGCATCTCCGTACAGTATTTTTGAACGAAGTGACTACGGTTGAAGCATTCGAATCTCACTTCGCTTAACACTAATAATTATACAGCATTGTATTATAGGCTATGTATCATTTGCAAACATTTTTTATTGTTTAATTAAAGCAACTTTAATTTGGAAAATAATAAAGCTTTTTAGACTAAAGATTTATTTACATGTCAGAGTTTTGGTCAGTGATTTTAATCAGTGATTTTGAGCAAAAAACAGGATTGGAGCCTCCACAGACATAAGGTATAAAGGAAAGATCTGTTCTTTGTTTAGAGCCACACCTAGTTTTTGCTCAAAAT
Organism: Bufotes viridis; assembly: GCA_033119425.1. Taxonomy (NCBI): domain Eukaryota; kingdom Metazoa; phylum Chordata; class Amphibia; order Anura; family Bufonidae; genus Bufotes; species Bufotes viridis. The sequence continues at coordinate 120,861,275 of CM065597.1, read as the reverse complement.
CACTGTTAGAAATCACTGACTGTGTGAATAAGGGCCCTTGCACATGACCGTATGCCCTCCGAGACATATGGTCCGTTAGCGGGTCATATGTCCCGGAGCTGCATTGATCGTGCGCACAGGAGTATAAGTGCGGGAAAATAGCCTCATGGGTGGCCGACGTGCACAGCATCATTGTAATCTATGTTGCTGTGTGCTCCTGTGCGCACGATCTATGCCGCTCCGGGGACATATGGCCTGCTAACGGACCGTATGTCTCGGAGGGCATACGGTCGTGTGCACGGGCCCTAAGGTGTAAGGATGATCAAATCAATTCTAAACTAATCAGATTTTCTACTAATTTCACAGAAATTTTCTCATAAAACTAATCCAAAAATGTTTACTGTCCAAATTGCAAGGTAGGGAGGCGTCTGTGCAGAATGAGAAGAATATATTTCTGCTTTATACTTGCAACCTGGCAGAAAGCTGTGTTATGGCTCTAATTATAAAAGTAAAAGTCAAGCACTCACCATCTGGTATATTAAGTGAGGTCAAATAATAAACTGTATAAAATACTGTATAATATATGTGCAAAAGAGTCCCAATTTCATAACAAAAAGTCCCAAGTAAAAAATATGGTTTGGATATCCCTCCATTATTGTTTCCAGCTCTGTAAGAACATACTTTCTCCTATTCTCTGAGTATTTATTTGGATATCAACTATAAATCAATATACAATAAAAGTCAAAATAAAAGTCAAAATAATTATACACATTTATTGACTTTTTTGACTTTTATTTTATTTTATTTTGACTTTTATTGTATATTGATTTATAGTTGATATCCAAATAAATACTCTGAGAATAGGAGAAAGTATGTTCTTACAGAGCTGGAAACAATAATGGAGGGATATCCAAACCATATTTTTGATCCAACTCATACCAAATGAACTTTTTAATCCAGTCCAGATTTTAGGTGGACTATTAACACCCAACAATATAAAAGAAGGGGGTAGACTCAATACAGACCAAAGCCACTGAAGAAGAGGTCGTGACCTCGAAACACATCTGGCCAGTTGTGTCAAAGAGATCTATCCACTCTAAAACTATGCTCGAGGAGACGCAATAATATTTAATACTTAAAATCGCAAACGGATGACGAACAAGTCGCTAAAGAATCCATACCTCCAATCGAAGCATAGGAACTACGTCAGCTGACGAACTGTGCAAGCGTCACGTACCGGACCACATGAGGTATCCGACCTGTTGAGTCACGTGAGACGCCAGAACCCTGCACGACGATGCATTCGGCAGATCTGTTAGAAGCCGACTATAACCTAACCAAGGGGAAGGTAAGAGGCCTTAGATCAGGGGGACGCTCCAGACACGCGCCTAAATACAAACTTACAATACCTACCTGCAGCCAAAACTGTGAATACCAAACTTTGTGCACTTACCTATACATGCACATATTATAGGACTTGCAAGTCATAATACTCACAGTATTTTACTTGGGACTTTTTGTTATGAAATTGGGACTCTTTTGCACATATATTATACAGTATTGCACATCACGTGTGTATACAATTTTAAGATATTTTTGATACATGTTTATTATTTGACCTCACTTTAATATACTTATTATATTTTGTCCACGCTTTGTTTAACACTTACCAAGACCTGTTGCTAATAGGAAGTGTATGCATATAGGAATATACGGCTTTTTATAATATAAGGCTCTTCAATATATACGGCTGTACTACTTATTTTACTATATATTTTATCACATTTTTAGTATATTCTTACAAGTAGAACCAATAAATACAATATACCAGATGGTGAGTGCTTGACTTTTACTTTTATAATTACTCATACACTTTTGGATGATTAGGTGAATCATCCCAAAAGCTGAGCACCCTCACCACAGACCCAGGTAGAGGTGAGCCACAGTATATCTGCTACATATGTGTTATGGCTCTGCCTCTGCAGACTTAACCCATTGATATACTGCACCAGGGACAGGGAGAAAATAGATGATAAGGACAGTATACAAAGATTTTAGAGAGAGAATAAGAGATACATTTAGAAATTGGGGTATATTAAGGGGTGTAATAATGGAGAGGGAATGAGAACTGGCAATTATCAGGTGCATTTTACGGCAGGCCACTGTCAGGTCACCATCTGGCAACTAGTTCTAAATTACAGATTCCTGCCAAAACAGGAAAAAAATAAGTTTCATTGCATTCTTGCAAGCACTGAAGAGTTGCCCCCTTTTTTTTGTAGAAACCAGTTTCTATTTACCATTTGTAATTGGACATCTCAGTGTGTTATAGCCATGCTACTGAACATGCACATGGCTGTAAGATAAGGGGTGGATACGGTATGCTATAACTGTGTTACTAAGGGCAACTGCATCACAGTGTCTAGGTTGAAAGGTGTCTGGTATTATTCCAAGAAAATTGCACTCACAAAACACGTGTTTTAGTGAACACGTGTTATTTATTTAAAAAAAGCATTCAATCTACTGCCATAAAAATGATAAAAATATGGCAATCATAATGACTTTACTATAGCGATGTTACTGAACACTTAACTTGCTGCAAATTAAGGGGTGCATAAGGTAAAGGAGAAGTATTTCACATCAGTAATGCAAATTTTAAAAGTGTTACTAAAGGCATCTGCATCACAGCATCTAATTCGCCTGGCATCACTGCAAAAAAATTGAATTTTCACACAAGTTTTTAGTGACTGGCCAGTATTACTGCTTCAGAATATGTGGCTCAAACATGTTTCACAGCAAAAGTTGTGTTGTTTGTGGATGCAGAGGCATTTGGGACACTTCATTTCACATCTGTCTTTGAATTAATGAAAAAACGCTTGGGATTTTTCTAGTGTTATTTCACAATCTGTGTGTACCAAACCAGTCACTTTTCATAGGCCACATAATAAAATGTCTGGAAAACAGAAGAGTGCAAAATCAAAGACGCATGCCTCATACTCCCAAAGGAATAATGTGGGTGGTCGCAGCACCAGTCATCCAGTCAGAAGTAGTAGGGCCAGTGGTAGCAACAATGGAACTCTCCGCAAATACAGAGCTAGGAATGGGGATGTGGACCAAGGAGACCACAATGTCATAGTACAGTCTGATAAAACTGGCGGGAAGAGTGAGGATTATGATGATGATTGTGTGTTGGATAGGATCTGGGAGAGGGATTGGGTTGCTGAGGAGGAGGTGACATCAGAGGAGGACAATGGTGGCAGTGGAAGGAATAAAAACAAAGTCAATGTACAGCCAGAAAATCCCAAAAAACTGGCAGGGACAGATCTACTTCTAGTGTGGTTAACTCAGGAACTGGTGATGCTGCTGATACTGTCGGCACAGACTCACAATATTCTGTTTGTTAGACTTCTGGCCAGGCAAACATGAGTAAAAATTGTCTTTCTATGAAAATGTGGTGCACATCCGCAACTTTAACAAGATTTAATTTTTCTGGGCCACATTTAGCCACATTCCATTTTTTGGACTTCTGGACAGTCTCCACTGTAATCTCAAAGAGGGTTTTCAGTTCAGCAGAGATTTTTATGACACCCAAACAGGCCAGTGTAAAAAACATAATTTTTGTCATAAATAAATAAAGCTTGAATCTATGAGGATTTGAGAACATCTCTGGCTGGGGCCGATGAATAGATCTGCCCTCACTGTTGCTGCTCCTTCATGCCACTGCCACTGTCTGCCTGGCTACCATCATATTTCGTATCACATGGCTGCTGCTGCCATCATGCCACTGCCATGGTTAGCCTGCCTACCACCATATTCTGTACCATATAGTTGCTGCTGCTGCCATTGCCACCCTGCCACAGCTCTATACACCCTGCCAAAGCACAAAACGTTCTATACACTAATATGTATAGATTTTAAATTTGCATTTCTCTTGTATCTGTTTGTATTCTTGAGATTGTTGTTTTTTGTTTCTTGTTTTTAATTTATTTTTTATTTGAATAGAATTTTTTTGTGGTTATTGTAACATTTTGTAGCTATTGAATGATACCCAATGTTCAGGATTATTACTAAAACTGATACCCATAGCTCTGAATGGTTATTATTATGGATAAATAAGCTTTTCAGAATAAAAATGCATAGAAATGGATCAATAACACATATGCGTATCTTGGACATTATATAAGTTTTTTATGTTATCCAGCAGTCCTAATGAGTTACTTGATACTTGGTTATATCATGCACTGGTATGAAGTTGATAGAGTTTGAAATATCTATCCAAAGAAAAATGAGTAATACTATGTTACTTTAAAATCATCACTTTTATTGAACATAATTAAAATAATTATCAAACAGTAATTAGAAGGGATACCAATATATAAGAGCCATGCTATAAAAGATATCACAGTATAAAAAGGAACCAGATGCATGCCACAATATGAACAAAATAATAGTATTAATCTACTGTAATGCTGCCTGCCCTTTACAATAAATAGCTGTAAGTCAACCACTGATATATATAATGAATTGTGCAAACAAGAAAACAATTCTTCCAAATTATAACATACTATGTGGTGGAAGTAAAGAATGGTGACTGCCCCTCAACGAGCGTTTTGAATTCTCGTTTCTTCAGGAGGAGAGGCTAAGGGAAATAACAAGGTGTATTTTAAAGGAGTGCTAGCCTATCCATTGTTACGGAGGGTTGCATGTGCCACTTACGTAGTTGTGGTCATAAGAGCGTCACATGACCAATCCTTACCTGCCACATAACTGAACCTTCTGCCCTTCCCCTGAGACTGATGCCAAGGAGGGCAACCCGCCGCATATCAGTGCAGAAGGCTGATATCCCCGGCTTCCTGTCTCCTTGGAGATCAGTGTAAGTGCCCTGGCTGTATTAAATTAATTGAATTTCCAATTCTAATCATGGTTTTAAAGTGCTATGCGAGGTAAAGCGCAAAAAGTGCCAATTTATTTTTCATGATTATTCCTTAATTAATCTAATATGATTTTAATAATTAACTTTATATAAATATATATGATAAAAAAGTGAAGTGCATCCAACCAAATGTGCAAAGTCTTAATTTAATTTCTTAGATTGACATTTCTTTACTTGCGACATAAATATACAATATACTTTTCAATTTCTCACTCCATAATGTTGCTGCTGGACTCTAAAAAATATATCAACAAAAAAATACATAGAATTAAAATCACATATATTAAAACCAGAAACCAGCATTTAAAATATTCACCATTTCTCTGAATAAATTCCCCTATAATGATACTATTACTATATAGGAAGGCACTGAAACCCAGATTTTCATTTATACTTCTTGGTGCAATAGTTCCTAGAGTAAATATCCACCTGCTTTCCATCTGGGTGAGCTTTATCCCTTTGTCTCCTCCTCTTGATCCCAGCCTGATGGTATCAATACCTTTAAATCCCAATAGGTTGGGATTGCTTTTATGGAACATCTTAAAATGTATGGTGATAGTTTTCAGAAATTCCTCTTTTCATGCTGCCTGTAAAGTAAGATTAATATTTTGACCATTCCTGTTAAGGGCTTACATAAATTCCTTCAGTCCTTCTTCTGATCCTTCACAAAAATAAACGTGGCCTAAATGGGTGGGACTGCTCCAGACCCCAAACACTGTGGCGTGTTTCTAACTGGGGGGGCAGTTCCTCCGCATGTGGTTCGCAGCGAACGGCTATCCCCAGCAAAAATTGCATACAATGGAGGATGCCGGCGCGAACCACAAGCACCACACAAACATCCTACACAAGCTACACCTACAACAGACCATGTGACACCGGCTTTGTTTGTGTGGTGCTTGTGGTTCGCGCCGGCATCCTCCATTGTATGCAATTTTTGCTGGGGATAGCCGTTCGCTGAGATACCGTGTAGTGGTGCCTAAAGGGGCTCCGATATGTTCCTGATTGGAAATATTGGCGAATCTCTCAGCTTTTAACACCAGAGTGAGGGATTAGCCAGTGTTGTCAGTTGCTTATCCATGTGGTGCATCTTTTTTCTGTGAGTTATGTGTTTATATATTTTCATCCGCACATGTTTTATTTTGTGTAGGATGTTTGTGTGGTGCTTGTGGTTCGCGCCGGCATCCTCCATTGTATGCAATTTTTGCTGGGGATAGCCGTTCGCTGCGAACCACATGCGGAGGAACTGCCCCCAGTTAGAAACACGCCACAGTGTTTGGGGTCTGGAGCAGTCCCACCCATTTAGGCCACGTTTATTTTTGTGATTCTTGTTTTATATGTATTGAATGTGCCATTGCATATGGCTTGTAAACATTCTGTTGCACCTGGAAGCCGGTGTCACATGGTCTGTTGTAGGTGTAGCTTGCGGCCTCATGTGTTCCCCATTGCATTGTTGGTCCTGCAGTGCAGGTGAGTGGGATGGGGCTGTAGGCTACTTAATACCTGTTCAGACCTTGTTCACACACCATAGGTAGTCTAGTGGTAGGACCCCATGTCATGCTGAGATACCGTGTAGTGGTGCCTAAAGGGGCTCCGATATGTTCCTGATTGGAAATATTGGCGAATCTCTCAGCTTTTAACACCAGAGTGAGGGATTAGCCAGTGTTGTCAGTTGCTTATCCATGTGGTGCATCTTTTTTCTGTGAGTTATGTGTTTATATATTTTCATCCGCACATGTTTTATTTTGTGTAGGATGTTTGTGTGGTGCTTGTGGTTCGCGCTGGCATCCTCCATTGTATGCAATTTTTGCTGGGGATAGCCGTTCGCTGCGAACCACATGCGGAGGAACTGCCCCCAGTTAGAAACACGCCACAGTGTTTGGGGTCTGGAGCAGTCCCACCCATTTAGGCCACGTTTATTTTTGTGATTCTTGTTTTATATGTATTGAATGTGCCATTGCATATGGCTTGTAAACATTCTGTTGCACCTGGAAGCCGGTGTCACATGGTCTGTTGTAGGTGTAGCTTGCGGCCTCATGTGTTCCCCATTGCATTGTTGGTCCTGCAGTGCAGGTGAGTGGGATGGGGCTGTAGGCTACTTAATACCTGTTCAGACCTTGTTCACACACCATAGGTAGTCTAGTGGTAGGACCCCATGTCATGCTGAGATACCGTGTAGTGGTGCCTAAAGGGGCTCCGATATGTTCCTGATTGGAAATATTGGCGAATCTCTCAGCTTTTAACACCAGAGTGAGGGATTAGCCAGTGTTGTCAGTTGCTTATCCATGTGGTGCATCTTTTTCTGTGAGTTATGTGTTTATATATTTTCATCCGCACATGTTTTATTTTGTGTAGGATGTTTGTGTGGTGCTTGTGGTTCGCGCCGGCATCCTCCATTGTATGCAATTTTTGCTGGGGATAGCCGTTCGCTGCGAACCACATGCGGAGGAACTGCCCCCAGTTAGAAACACGCCACAGTGTTTGGGGTCTGGAGCAGTCCCACCCATTTAGGCCACGTTTATTTTTGTGATTCTTGTTTTATATGTATTGAATGTGCCATTGCATATGGCTTGTAAACATTCTGTTGCACCTGGAAGCCGGTGTCACATGGTCTGTTGTAGGTGTAGCTTGCGGCCTCATGTGTTCCCCATTGCATTGTTGGTCCTGCAGTGCAGGTGAGTGGGATGGGGCTGTAGGCTACTTAATACCTGTTCAGACCTTGTTCACACACCATAGGTAGTCTAGTGGTAGGACCCCATGTCATGCTGAGATACCGTGTAGTGGTGCCTAAAGGGGCTCCGATATGTTCCTGATTGGAAATATTGGCGAATCTCTCAGCTTTTAACACCAGAGTGAGGGATTAGCCAGTGTTGTCAGTTGCTTATCCATGTGGTGCATCTTTTTTCTGTGAGTTATGTGTTTATATATTTTCATCCGCACATGTTTTATTTTGTGTAGGATGTTTGTGTGGTGCTTGTGGTTCGCGCCGGCATCCTCCATTGTATGCAATTTTTGCTGGGGATAGCCGTTCGCTGCGAACCACATGCGGAGGAACTGCCCCCAGTTAGAAACACGCCACAGTGTTTGGGGTCTGGAGCAGTCCCACCCATTTAGGCCACGTTTATTTTTGTGATTCTTGTTTTATATGTATTGAATGTGCCATTGCATATGGCTTGTAAACATTCTGTTGCACCTGGAAGCCGGTGTCACATGGTCTGTTGTAGGTGTAGCTTGCGGCCTCATGTGTTCCCCATTGCATTGTTGGTCCTGCAGTGCAGGTGAGTGGGATGGGGCTGTAGGCTACTTAATACCTGTTCAGACCTTGTTCACACACCATAGGTAGTCTAGTGGTAGGACCCCATGTCATGCTGAGATACCGTGTAGTGGTGCCTAAAGGGGCTCCGATATGTTCCTGATTGGAAATATTGGCGAATCTCTCAGCTTTTAACACCAGAGTGAGGGATTAGCCAGTGTTGTCAGTTGCTTATCCATGTGGTGCATCTTTTTTCTGTGAGTTACTTCTTCTGATCCTTCCCATAAAAACAGGACATCGTCTATATATGTCATCCAGTTTTGTACCTTTTCAATTCCTTGGGTGTTGTCATTATGGAATATTTCTCTTTCCCAGGTACCCCCCCCCCCAAAAAAAAAAAAAAAAACAACATCCAAGGATTTGAAAAGGTACACAATTGGATGAGATATATAGACAATGTCCTGTTTTTATGGAAAGGATCAGAAGAAGAACTAAATGAATTTATGCAAGCCCTTAACAGGAGTGATCTAAATATCAATCTTACTTTCTAGGCAGCACGAGAAGAGGAATTTCTCGATTTGAAAATTACGATTGGAAAGGAAGGAAAATTGGAAAGGGATATTCAGACTCGGCACACCCAAGAACTATCAATGGGATTCCCACTGGTCAGTTTTTGAGACTTAAAAGAATATGCTCTAATGACATACAATATGTCACGGGGCGCCAAAGGCGCACTCGTTCCCCCATTAGCTGCAGACCTGCTGGTTAGCTTCAGGGGTGAGAATCTGTGTTTGGCCTTGTTCCCAGGGTGGCTTTGCCAGCAGGGAGGCTCCCTGCTCCTAGGTCTGCCTTGAGCGCCGAGCTGCTCACTCGGTGATCGACTAGTCTGTCTGCTGGTCATGTGACGCTGGTCACGTCACATGACCCTCAGACCGCACTATAAATACAGGCAGCCTGCTGACCACAGGTTGCCTGTTAATTCTAGGTTCCTGGCTATTTGTTGGACTTCTAGATACTCACCTGATCCTGTTCCCTGATCATCCTTTGCCTGTTCCTCCTGTACTGTGCATCCCTCCTGGTATTGTGACCTCGGCTCCCACCTGACTACTCTTTGCGGACTCCTCTGGTACTTTTCTACTCTCCTGGTATTTGACCCCGGCTTCTCCTGACCATTATTTGCTTAACCCTTTTTACGGCATAGCTCTCTTGGTTCTGACCCGGTCCGTTCACGTTCCATATTTTGTCTTGTCTGTCTTCCCTGCTCATAACCTAAGTAAGGGACTGTCGTCCAGTTGTCCCCTGTCATCAGGACTTGTGAGGCAAGTAGGCAGTGCCAGGGGTGAGAGTGGAGCGCAGTGGTCACTATCCTTCCCCCTGTGTGTGTGTGTGGACGTGACCGTTACACAGGCAATTGATTTGAAAAGAAGATTTTAAAAAAGAGGATACAGCAACAGACAGAATAAAAAAGGAGTGAGTGTTGCTAAACAAAAATCAAGGGCAAAACTGTTATGCCCTAATGAAACAGTCAAAGACACAAATGAACAAAAGATACAGTTCATAACAGGATTCATCAAACAGTGTGGACAAATAAATGAAATATTAAATAAAAATTGGGGAATTTTGAACACAGATAAAAACCTCAGAAAATGTATTACAGATAGACCTCTAATCACAGCAAGAAGGTCAAAGAACCTGAAAGATATATTGGTCCATAGTCACCATAGACCAGAAAAAATTTAAAATGGAAAGTGGGAAAATGGAAGGTGAGTTCATACCCATGTGGATCTTGTAAAGCCTGTAGGAATATGGGGAGATCCATGATGTTTACAGATGCAGAAAATAAAAAGACTTATGACTAGTGTTAAGCGAACAGTTCAAGCATAGTTCGGGTTCGTACCGAATTTTGGGGTGTTCGGGACACGGACCCGAACATTTTCAAAAAAGTTCGGGTTCGGGTTCGTTGTTCGCGATTACTTCCCGCTTTCTGAAGGCCTGCACAGCAGCCAATCAGCCAGCGTTTTGCTTCTTGCCCTAAGAGCCCATCACAGCCATGCCTACTAATGGCAGTGCAGCATGTGACCCAGCCTCTATTTAAGCTGGAGTCACGTAGCGCCGCACGTCACACTGCTCTGATTAGTGTAGGGAGAGGACGCAGCTTCTGTGAGGGCGAGATTAGGCAGGGAAAAGTCAGCAACAGCACTTAATGAACTGATCGATCTACAGCTGTGAGTGATTGAACTTCTGCTAGTTACTTGCTCACTGGTTTTTAGGCTGCACAGAGCGTTTTTCTGTCACTTTTTTTTTCTGGGGTGATCGGCAGCCATTTTGTGACTTGTGGTGCACCAGAACAAGCTGCCACCAAGTCCCTCAATCCATCAATACTAGTTTTTTTTTGCTATATCCTACATCAGGGGCTTGGCTGTGTTAATTGTCACCCCTAGAAACTCAGGATAGCAATTTCTATATTTTATTAAGGGGTTAAATACAATTGCCCAAATACCAATCCCCTAAATCTGGTGTTCCAGCTTTGGCTAGCCAAGTATAATACTGTCTGCTGTCTGGCAAAGGATAGATTTTTTTCTGTGGTGAAATTCAATTGCCAAAATAGCAATACCATGAATCAGTGGTTTCAGCTGTGGCTGGCCAAGTTTCATAGTGTCCTGCAAATTATATATTTTGTTCTGGGGTGAAATTTAATTGCCAAAATAGCAATACCATAAATCAGTGGTTTTAGCTGTGGCTGGCCAAGTTTCATAGTGTCCGCAAAAACATATATTTTGTTGTGGGGTAAAATTTAATTGCCAAAATAGCAATACCATAAATCAGCGGTTTCAGCTGTGGCTGGCCAAGTTTCATAGTGTCCTGCAAATTATATATTTTGTTCTAGGGTGAAATTCAATTGCCAAAACAGCAATACCATAAATCAGTGGTTTCAGCTCTGGCTGGCCAAGTTTCTTAGTGTCCTGCAAATTATATATTTTGTTCTGGGGTGAAATTCAATTGCGAAAATAGCAATACCATAAATCAGTGGTTTCAGCTGTGGCTGGCCAAGTTTCATAGTGTCCGCAAAAACATATATTTTGTTTTGGGGTGAAATTAAATTGCCAAAATAGCAATACCCTGAATCTGGAGTCCGAGCTGTTGCCGGCCAAGTGTTAATCTGTCCGTAAAAGGGTATATTTTGTTCTGTGGTGAAATTTAATTGCCAAAATAGCAATACCATAAATCAGTGGTTTCAGCTCTGCCTGGCAAAGTATAATAGTGTGCGCCAAAACAAATATTTTGTTCTGGGGTGAAATTCAATTGCCAAAATAGCAATACCCTAAATCTGGTGTCCCAGCTGTTGCAGACCTAGTTTAAATCTGTCCGTAACAGGGTATATTTTGTTCTAGGGTCAAATTCAATTGCCAAAATAGCAATTCCATAAATCAGTGGTTTCAGCTGTGGCTGGCCAAGTTTCATAGTGTCCGCTAAAACATATATTTTGTTGTGGGGTGAAATTCAATTGCCAAAATAGCAATATCCTGAATCTGGTGTCCCAGCTGTTGCAGGCCAAGTGTTAATCAGTCCGTAAAAGGGTATATTTTGTTCTAGGGTGAAATTCAATTGCCAAAATAGCAATACCATAAATCAGTGGTTTCTGCTCTGGCTGGCCAAGTTTCATAGTGTCCTGCAAAGGATATATTTTGTTCTGGGGTTAAATTCAATTGCCAAAATAGCAATACCCTGAATCTGGTGTTCGAGCTGTTGAAGGCCAATTGTAAATCTGTCCATAAAAGGATACCTTTCATCCAGGGCCTAAATACTAGCCCTAAAAGAGATATTCCCCTAAATCAGTGGTTACTGCTGTGCCTGGATTAGTGTAATACGCTACATAAATAGATAGGCAGATAGTGTTAGGTTCCTGTAAAAAAAGGCCTGAATTTGAAATCAATACATTGGGCCAAATATTTTTTTTCTTATTGTAGTGCTTGGTGAACGGTAACAATGAGGAAAACATCTAGTAAGGGACGCGGACGCGGTCGTGGTGGTGTTAGTGTACCCTCTTGTGCTGGGAGAGGACGTGGCCATTCTGCCACAGCCACACATCCTAGTGAACCAACTAACTCAGGTTCCTGTACCCGCCAGAATTTACAGCGATATTTGGTGGGGCCCAATGCCGTTCTAAGGATGGTAAGGCCTGAGCAGGTACAGGCGCTAGTCAATTGGGTGGCCGACAGTGGATCCAGCATGTTCAAAACATTATCTCCCACCCAGTCTTCTGCAGAAAGCGCACAAGTGGCACCTGAAAACCAAGCCCATCAGTCTATCACATCAACCCCATATATCAGGGAAACTGTCTGAGCCTCAAGTTATGCAGCAGTCTCTTATGCTGTTTGAAAACTCTGCTGGCAGGGTTTCCCAAGGGAATCCACCTAGCCCTTCCCCAGTGGTGGAAGACATAGAATGCACTGATGCACAACCACTGATGTTTCCTGATGATGAGGACATGGGAATACCACCTCATCGGAGTCCACACGTCTCTGATGATGACGAAACACAGGTGCCAACTGCTGCGTCTTTCTGCAGTGTGCAGACCGAACAGGTCAGGGAGGAAGACTGTGTGGAAGATGATGCAGGGGACGATGAGGTCCTAGACCCCACATTGAATGAAGGTCGTGCCACTGACTTTCATAGTTCAGAGGAAGAGGCAGTGGTGAGACCGAGCCAACAGCGTAGCAAAAGAGAGAGCAGGGGGCAAAAGCAGAACAGCCGCTGCCAAGAGAGTTCGCCTGCTACTGGCCACCGCCACCAGGGACCGAGCACCCCAAAGGCAGCTTCAAGGAGTTCCCTGGCATGGCACTTCTTTAAACAATGTGCTGACGACAAGACTCGAGTGGTTTGCACACTGTGCCATCAGAGCCTGAAGCGAGGCATTAACGTTCTGAACCTTAGCACAACCTGCATGACCAGGCATCTACATGCAAAGCATGAACTGCAGTGGAGTAAACACCTTAAAAGCAAGGAACCCACTCTGGCTCCCCCTGCTCCCTCTTCTGCTGCTGCCTCGGCCTCTTCCTCCGCCTCGGGAGGAATGTTGGCACCTGCCACCCACCAAACAGAGGATGTGCCACCGACAACACCACCTGCATCACCAAGCATCTCCACCATGTCACACGGCAGTGTTCAGCTCTCCATCTCACAAACCTTGGAGAGAAAGCGTAAATTCCCACCTAGCCACCCTCGAGCCCTTGGCCTGAATGCCAGCAATTCTAAACTACTGGTCTTTGAAATGCTGTCATTCAGGCTGGTGGACACAGACAGCTTCAAACAGCTGATGTCCATGGCTGTCCCACATTATGTTGTTCCCAGCCGCCACTACTTCTCCAAGACAGCCGTTCCTTCCCTGCACAACCAAGTGTCCGATAAAATCAAGAGTGTACTGCGCAACGCCATCTGTGGCAAGGTCCACCTAACCACAGATACGTGGACCAGTAAGCACGGCCGGGGGCGCTATATCTCCCTAACTGCACACTGGGTAAATGTAGTGGCGGCTGGGCCCCAGGTGGAGAGTTCCAAGGCCTCCAGTAGCCTCCTCCTCCTACTCGGCTTCCTCCTCCTCTGCTTTCACCAGCTCATCCAGTCAGCCACACACCTTCACCACCAACTTCAGCACAGCCCGGGGTAAACGTCAGCAGGCCATTCTGAAACTCATATGTTTGGGGGACAGGCCCCACACCGCACAGGAGTTGTGGCGGGGTATTGAACAACAGACCGACGAGTGGTTTCTCCCGGGGGGCCTCAAGCCCGGCCTGGTGGTGTGCGATAATGGGCGAAATCTCGTCGCAGCTCTGGGACTAGCCGGTTTGACGCACATCCCTAGCCTGCCGCATGTGCTGAATTTGGTGGTGCAGAAGTTCATTCACAACTAACCCGACATGTCAGAGCTGCTGCATAAAGTGTGGGCCGTCTGTGCACGCTTCCGGCGTTCACATCCTGCCACTGCTCGCCTGTCTGCGCTACAGTGGAACTTCGGCCTTCCCGCTCACCCTCTTATATGCTGGAGAGACTGTGCAAGCAGCAGCAGGCCATAGTGGAGTTTCAGCTGCAGCACGCACGCGTCAGTCGCGCTGCGGAACAGCACCACTTCACCACCAATGATTGGGCCTCCATGCGAGACCTGTGTGCCCTGTTGCGCTGTTTTGATTACTCCACCAACATGGCCAGTGGCGATGACACCGTTATCAGCGTTACAATACCACTTCTATGTCTCCTTGAGAAAACGCTTAGGGCGATGATGGAAGAAGAGGTAGCCCAGGAGGAGGAGGAGGAGGAGGATGAGGGGTCATTTTTAGCACTTTCAGGCCAGTCTGTTAGAAGTGGCTCAGAGGGAGGTTTTTTGCAACAGCAGAGGCCAGGTACAAATGTGGCCAGCCAGGGCCCACTACTGGTGGATTAGGAGGATGAGGATGAGGATGAGGTGAAGGAGGATGAGGATGAAGCAGGTTCACAGCGGGGTGGCACCCGACACAGCTCAGGCCCATCACTGGTGCGTGGCTGGGGGGATACGGAGGACAATGACGATACGCCTCCCACAGAGGACAGCTTGTCCTTACCTCTGGGGAGCCTGGCACACATGAGCGACTACATGCTGCAGTGCCTGCGCAACGACAGCAGAGTTGCCCACATTTTAACGTGTGCGGTCTACTGGGTTGCGACCCTGCTGGATCCACGGTACAAAGACAATGTGCCCACCTTACTTCCTGCACTGGAGCGTGATAGGAAGATGTACAAGAGCACGCTGGTAGACGCGCTCCTGAGAGCATTCCCAAATGTCACAGGGGAACAGGTGGAAGCCCAAGGCGAAGGCAGAGGAGGAGCAAGAGGTCGCCAACACAGCTGTGTCATGGCCAGCTCCTCTGAGGGCAGGGTTAGCATGGCAGAAATGTGGAAAAGTTTTGTCTCCACGCCACAGCTAACTGCCCCATCACCTGATACGGAACGTGTTAGCAGGAGGCAGCATTTCACTAACATGGTTAAACAGTACGTCTGCACACCCCTCCACGTACTGACTGATGGTTCAGCCCCATTCAACTTCTGGGTCTCCAAATTGTCCACGTGGCCAGATTTAGCATTTTATGCCTTGGAGGTGCTGGTCTGCCCGGCGGCCAGCGTTTTGTTTGAACGTGTATTCAGCACAGCAGGGGGCGTCATTACTGACAAACGCAGCCGCCTGTCCACAGCCAACGTGGACAAGCTGATGTTCATAAAAATGAACCAGGCATGGATCCCACAGGACGTGTGCCTCCCTTGTGCAGAATAGACATTTATAAATGCCTTCCCCTCAAACCTGTATTCTTGTACTCCGGGGCACTTCTTTATTGAATCCTCATTTTTTTTAACTTTACCATGATCTTGCGGTGCAACCCTCTCCTCTGTCTGGGTGCTGGGGCCGAAATAACTGAAAGTGGCCTTCTCCCGTGGTGGGTGATATGACGCATGGTTCCTTGCTGTGGGTCCTCTCTCCTCTGTCTGGGTGCTGGGCCGAAATAACTGAAAGTGGCCTTCTCCAGTGGTGGGTGATATGACGCATGATTCCTTGCTGTGGGACCTCTCTCCTCTGTCTGGGTGCTGGGCCGAAATAACTGAAAGTGGCCTTCTCCAGTGGTGGGTGATATGACGCATGATTCCTTGCTGTGGGACCTCTCTCCTCTGTCTGGGTGCTGGGCCGAAATAACTGAAAGTGGCCTTCTCCAGTGGTGGGTGATATGACGCAAGATTCCTTGCTGTGGGACCTCTCTCCTCTGTCTGGGTGCTGGGGCCGAAATAACTGAAAGTGGCCTTCTCCAGTGGTGGGTGATATGACGCATGATTCCTTGCTGTGGGACCTCTCTCCTCTGTCTGGGTGCTGGGGCCGAAATAACTGAAAGTGGCCTTCTCCAGTGGTGGGTGATATGACGCATGATTCCTTGCTGTGGGACCTCTCTCCTCTGTCTGGGTGCTGGGGCCGAAATAACTGAAAGTGGCCTTCTCCAGTGGTGGGTGATATGACGCATGATTCCTTGCTGTGGGACCTCTCTCCTCTCTCTGGGTGCTGGGGCCGAAATAACTGAAAGTGGCCTTCTCCAGTGGTGGGTGATATGACGCATGATTCCTTGCTGTGGGACCTCTCTCCTCTCTCTGGGTGCTGGGGCCGAAATAACTGAAAGTGGCCTTCTCCAGTGGTGGGTGATATGATGCATGATTTCTTGCTGTGGGACCTGTATCCTCGGTCTGGGTGCTGGGCCGAAATAACTGAAAGTCGCCTTCTCCAGTGGTGGGTGATATGACGCATGATTTCTTGCAGTGGGACCTGTATCCTCGGTCTGCGTGCTGGGCCGAAATAACTGAAAGTGGCCTTCTCCAGTGGTGGGTGATATGACGCATGATTCCTTGCTGTGGGACCTCTCTCCAATTGATATTGGTTAATTTTTATTTATTTTATTTTAATTCATTTCCCTATCCACATTTGTTTGCAGTGGATTTACCTACATTTTGCTGCCTTTTGCAGCCCTCTAGCCCTTTCCTGGACTATTTTACAGTCTTTTTAGTGCCTAAAAGTTCGGGTCCTCATTGTCTTCAATAGGGTTCGGGTTCGGGATAAAGTTCGGGTCGAGTTCGGATCCCGAACCCGAACATTTTCGGGAAGTTCGGCCGAACCCGAACTTCCAGGTGTTCGCTCATCTCTACTTATGACATCAGACTTATCCTTGTGACAAAATATATATGGGTCTGACAACAAGAGAATTGAGAAAAGGGATTTGGGAACATGTAAGAGACATAGAAAAAGTCAAAGATGATGATGTATGAAGAATTTGAAAACTTTCCCCATACATTTTAAGATGTCTCATAAAAGAAATCCCAACCTATTGAGATTTAAAGGTATTAATGCCATCAGGCTGGGATCAAGAGGAGGAGACAAAGGAAAAAAGCTCGCCCAGATGGAAAGTAAGTGGATATTTACTCTAGGAACTATTGCACCAGGAGGTGTAAATGATAATCTGGGTTTCAGTGACTTCAGTGACTTCCTATATACTATTAGTATCGCCATTGTGAGAAATGGTGAATATTTTAAATGTTGGTTTCTAGTTTTAATATATGTGACTTTAATTCTATGTTTTTTTGTTGATATATTTTTTATAGAAATGAATATCATTCAGAATTACAGAAAGCCATCAAAAATTTGTGGAGTCCAGAAGCAACGTAAAGGAGTGGGAAATTGAAAAGTATATTAATGTCACAAGTAAAGAAATGTGAATCTAAGAAGATAAAATTAAGACTGCACAGTTAGTTGAATACACTTCACTTTTTCTTTTTTTTTTCTTTTTTTTATGTATGATTATGTTCATATGAATTGATGGAACTTAACATATTTGGGCAATTACACACACATAATTGGTTTTTAATATGTAATTGAATATTATCTTATTTTCACATTATAAAAAGTTTAGCTATATATTATTTTTTTTATCATTTTTATATATAAAGTTAATTATTAAAATCACATTAGATTAATTAAGGAATAATCATGAAAAATAAATTGGCACTTTTTGCACTTTAACTCACATAGGACTTTAAAGCCATGATTTGAATGGGAAATTCAATGAATTTAATACAGCCAGGGCACTTACGCTGATCTCCAAGGAGACAGGAAGTCGGGGATATCAGCCTTCGGCACTGATATGCGGCGGGTTGCCCTCCTTGGTGTCGGTCTCAGGGGAAGGGCTGAAGTTGCAGTTATGTGGCAGGTAAGGATTGGTCACGCGGCTCTCTTATGACCACAACTACATAAGTGTCACATGCGATCCTCCGTAACATTGGATAGGCTAGCACTCCTTTAAAATACCCCTCAGCCTCTCCTTCTCAAGAAGCGAGAAAACGAAACGCTTGTTGTGGTGGAGGCACCATTCTTTACTTCCACCACATGGTATGTTATAAATTGGTAGATTTGTTTTCTTGAGGGCACGATTCATTATAGATATCAGTGGTTGTCTTATAGCTTTTTATTATAAAGGACAGGCAGCATTACCGTAGATTCATACTATTTTTTCGTTCATATTGTGGCATGCATCTGGTCCCTTTTTATATATTATTGTGAGCTTCTTCCCCCACGTCTCTTCTACATTATTGTACTGTATGTTATCTTTTATAGCATGACGCTTATATATTGGTATCTCTTCTAATTACTGTTTGATAATTATTTAAAATATGCAATAAAAGTGATGATTTTAAAGGAACACAGTATTTTTCATATTTTTTGGGATAGATAATTTATTTGAGTATTCCTAATAATTCAGAGTAAGATATTAGGCGACCTGAAATAGTTTAATAGAGTTTGAAATATGTATATATATAAATATCCCAAACAATGTAAATGAACATTCTTCTATGGAATAGTTTATTCTGAAGTCGGTTTCATTTTACATATATCATTTAGCAATCATTATGATAAATTTATAGAGATATAGGGATATGTTGTATTGTTATTTATACAGAATGTTGTATTGCAAATACAGTTGCAAGAAAAAGTATGTGAACCCTTTGGAATGATATAGATTTCTGCACAAATTGGTCATAAAATGTGATCTAAGTCACAACAATAGTCAATCACAGTCTGCTTAAACTAATAACACACAAAGAATTAAATGTTACCATGTTTTTATTGAACACACCATGTAAACATTCACAGTGCAGGTGGAAAAAGTATGTGAACCCTTGGATTTAATAACTGGTTGAACCTCCTTTGGCAGCAATAACTTCAACCAAATGTTTCCAGTAGTTGCAGATAAGAAGTGCACAACGGTCAGGAGTAATTCTTGACCATTCCTCTTTACAGAACTGCTTCAGTTCAGCAATATTCTTGGGATGTCCGGTGTGAATCACTTTCTTGAGGTCATATCACAGCATCTCAATCGTGTTGAGGAGGTCAGGACTCTTACTGGGCCACTCTAGAAGGCATATTTTCTTCTGTTTAAGCCCTTCTGTTGCTGATTTACTTCTATGCTTTGGGTCGTTGTCTTGTTGCAACACCCATCTTCTGTTGAGCTTCAGCTGGTTGACAGATGGCCTTAAGTTCTCGTGCAAAATGTCCTAATAAACTTTGGAATTCATTTTTCCTTCGATGATAGCAATCCGTCCAGGCCCTGACACAGCAAAGCAGCCCCAAACCATGATGCCCCCACCACCATACTTCCTAGTTGGGATGAGGTTTTAATGTTGGTGTGCTGTGCCTCTTTTTCTCAACACATAATGTTATGCGTTCCAAATAACTCAACTTTGGTTTCATCTGTCCACAGAATATTTTGCCAGTACTGCTGTGGAACATCCAGATGCTCTTGTGCAAACTGTAAACGTGCAGCAATGTTTTTTTGGACAGCAGTGGCTTCCTCTGTGGTATCCTCCCATGAAATCCATTCTTGTTTAGTGTTTTAAGTATCGTAGATTTGCTAACAGGGATGTTAGCATATGCCATAGACTTTTGTAAGTCTTTAGCTAACAATTTAGAATTCTTCACCTCATTGAGCAGTCTGCGCTGTGCTCTTGCAGTCAACTTTACAGGACAGCCACTCCTAGGGAGAGTAGCAGCAGTGCTGAACTTTCTCCATTTATAGACAATTTGTCTTACCATGGACTGATGAACAGCAAGGCTTTTGGAAATACTTTTATAACCCTTTCCAGCTTTATGCAAGTCAACAATTCTTAATCGTAGGTCTTCTGAGAGCTCTTTGGTGCGAGGCATCATTCACATCATGCAATGCTTCGTGGTAGAAGAAAACCCAGAACTGGTGTGTGTTTTATATAGGGCAGGGCTGCTGTAACCAACACCTCCAATCTCATCTCATTGATTAGACTCCAGTTGGCTGACACCTCACTCCAATTAGCTCTTGGAGATGTCATTAGTCTAGGGGTTCACATACTTTTTCCACCTGCACTGTGAATGTTTACATGGTGTGTTCAATAAAAACGTGGTAACATTTAATTCTTTGTGTGTTATTAGTTTAAGCAAACTGTGATTGTCTATTGTTGTGACTTAGATGAAGATCTGATCACGTTTTATGACTAATTTGTACAGAAATCCATATTATTCCAAAGGGTTCACATACTTTTTCTTGCAACTGTATGTGCTTTCTAGAAGACATCTAAGTAAAAACAATTCCTGTCCAGACTGCATGGTGATAAAAAAACGCCGCCCCATATTAACCACTACAGGACCGCCTAACGCACGGATGCGTCCGGCGGGCTGTCCTGTAGTTCTGATACGACGCATCGGCGCGTCATCTTGCGAGATTTCCTGTGAACGCGCGCGCGTGCGTTCACAGTGTTGCGCGTCTCAGTAGTTTAACTACAGCCTGCCAGCGATGATCAATCGCTGGCAGGCTGTAGATGCTAAATAAAAAGCATCAAAGATGTATATCAGACGCTGTTTTGTTAACAGCGTATGATATACCTGCTACCTGGTCCTCTGATGGTCCCATTTACTGGGATTGACCACCAGAGGACCAGGTATCTATGTAAAGTTGCACCAAACACTACACTAACCCCCCCACCCCCCTCACTTATTAACCCCTTGATCACCCCATCTAGACCCCCTGATCACCCCCTGTCACTGATCACCCCCCTTGTGAGGCTCCATTCAGACATCCATATGTGTTTTGCGGATCCGTGGATTCACGGATCCGCGGATCTGATCCACGGATCCGCAGATCCTCAAAACACGGACACCGGCAATGTGCTTTCCGCATTTTACAGATCCGCACATTGCCAGAACTACATAGAAAATGCTTTTTCTTGTCCGCAATTGCAGACAAGAATAGGACATGTTCTATATTTTTTTGGCGGAACGGAAGTGCAGACCCGGAAGCGCGGATCCGTAATTCCGGATCCGAGCGGGACAAAGTCTGTCCCCATAGAAATGAATGGGTCCGCAATTCCGTTCCGCAAACAGGGTCCCTTATTACCACCAGTTAGTTAGCTACTTGTTAGGTAGCTAGCACCCAGCCCACCGCAACGCAGTCACTGATTTTGGCACAGATTTTTTCATCCACGATGATCGATGCGAATGAAAAAATCTGTGCCGTTCATTTTTATTTTTTTTCAGCCCAGAAGCTGAACGGAAAAAAAAAAATCTCATTACCCGTATGCTCCATATAAGGAGAATCGCAAAAACTCCTAATGCTGGCCATACGTGTAATGATTGCAGAGACCCTCAAATGCCAGAGCAGTACAAAAACCTCACATGTGACCCCATTTTAGAAAGAAGACGCCCCAAGGTATTCCGTGAGGGGTATGGTGAGTTCATGTAAAATTTTATTTTTTGTCACAAGTTAGTGGAATATCAGACTTTGTAAAAAAAAAATATATATATATATCAATTTCCGCTAACTTGTGCCAAAAATTTTTTTTCTGTGAACTCGCCATGCACCTCACAGAATACCTTCCGGTGTCTTCTTTCCAAAATGGGGTCACTTGTGGGGTATTTATACTGCCCTGGCATTTTAGGGGTCCTAAAGCGTGAGAATCCAAATTCGTAAAAATGCCCTGTGCTCATGGGAATTAGGACCCCTTTGCGCATCTTGGCTGCAAAAAAGTGTCACACATGTGGTATCGCTGTACTCAGGAGAAGTAGGGCAATGTGTTTTGGGGTGTATTTCTATATATACCCATACTTTGTGTGAAAAATATCGCTGTAAACGACAACTTTTTACATTTTTTATTCAAAGTTGTCAATTTACAGAGATATTTCTCTCACCCAGCATGAGTATATGTAAAAATACACCCCAAAACACATTGCCCTACTTCTCCTGAGTACGGCGATACCACATGAGTGACACTTCTTTGCAGCCAAGATGCGCAAAGGGGCCCAAATTCCAATGAGTACCTTTTAGGAGGGCATTTTTACGCATTTTTCTTCTCACGCTTTAGGGCCCCTAAAATGCCAGGGCAGTATAAATACCCCACATGTGACCCCATTTTGGAAAGAAGACACCCCAAGGTATTCGCTAAGGGGCATAGTGAGTCCATGAAAAATTAAACTTTTAGTCAAAAGTTAGCGGAAAGGGAGACTTTGTGAGAAAAAATAATAAAAAATCAATTTCCGCTAACTTGTGCCAAAAAAAAAATCTTCTATGAACTCGCCATGCCCCTCATGGAATACCTTGGGGTGCCTTCTTTCCAAAATGGGGTCACATGTGGGGTATTTATACTTTCCTGGCATTTTAGGGGCCCTACAGCGTGAGAAGAGAAATGCGTAAAAATGCCCTCCTAAAAGGTACTCATTGGAATTTGGGCCCCTTTGCGCATCTTGGCTGCAAAAAAGTGTCACTCATGTGGTATCGCTGTACTTAGGAGAAGTAGGGCAATGTGTTTTTGGGGTGTATTTTTACATATACCCATGCTGGGTGAGAGAAATAACTCTGTAAATTGACAACTTTGAATAAAGAAATGCAAAAAGTTGTCGTTTACAGCGATATTTGTCTCACCCAGCATGGGTATATGTAAAAACACACCCCAAAACACGTTGCCCTACTTCTCCTGAGTACGGCGATACCACATGTGTGACACTTTTTTGCAGCCAAGATGCGCAAAGTGGCCCTAAAACCAATGAGTACCTTTAGGATTTCACTGGGCATTTTTACGCATTTTGATTCTCACGCTTTAGGGCCCCTAAAATGCCAGGGCAGTATAAATACCTCACAAGTGACCCCATTTTGGAAAGAAGACACCCCAAGGTATTCTGTGAGGGGCATGGCGAATTCACAGAATTTTTATTTTTTGGCACAAGTTAGCGGAAATTGATATATATTTTTTTTTTTATTTTGTTTTTTATAAAGTCTCATATTCCACTAACTTGTGACAAAAAATAAAATTTTACATGAACTCACCATACCCCTCACGGAATACCTTGGGGTGTCTTCTTTCCAAAATGGGGTCACATGTGGGGTATTTATACTGCCCTGGCATTTTAGGGGCCCCTAAAGCGTGAGAAGAAGTCTGGAATCCAAATGCGTAAAAATGCCTTGTGAAATCCTAAAGGTACTCATTGGAATTTGGGCCTTTAGCACCAGGCTTCAGAAAGTGTCACACATGTGGTATCCCCGTGCTCGGGAGAAGTAGGGCAATGTGTTTTGGGGTGTATTTTTATATATACCCATGTTGGGTGAGAGAAATATCTCTGTAAACGACAACTTTTTAAATTTTTTTATACAAAGTTGTCAGTTTACAGAGATATTTCTCTCACCCAACATGGGAATATGTAAAAATACACCCCAAAACACATTGCCCTACTTCTCCTGAGTACGGCGATACCACATGTGTGACACTTTTTTGCAGCCTGGGTGCACAAAGGGGCCAAAATTCCAACGAGAACCTTTAGCTTTTTCAGGGCTGCTCACAATTTAGCCCCACCCAAAATGCCAGAACAGTAAACACACCCCACAAATGACCCCATTTCGGAAAGTAGACACCCCAAGGTATTCACTGAGGGGCATAGTGAGTCCGTCTGAGATTTTTTTTTTTTTTTGCCAGAAGTTAGCAGAAATGGAAACTTTATTATATTTTTTTTTCCTCAGAAAGTGTAATTTTCTGCTAACTTGTGAAAAAAATGAAATGATACATGAACTCACCATGCCCCTCCGCGAATAGTTTGGGGTGTCTTCTTTCTAAAATGGTGTCATTTGGGGGGTATTCATACTATCCTGACATTCTAGCACCTGTAGAAACATGACAGGTGCTCAGAAAGTCAGAGCTGCTTCAAAATGCCGAAATTCACTTTTTTGCACCATAGTTTGTAAACGCTATAACTTTTACCCAAACTAATAAATATACACTTATTGTATTTTTTTTTTATCAAAGACATGTAGAACAATAAATTTAGAGAAAAATTTATATAGAAAAGTAGTTTTGTAAAAAAAAAATTACAACAGAAAGTGAAAAAAGTAATTTTTATTAATGGCAAAAAAAGTAAAAATGTCAGCAACAATGAAATACCAACAAAGGAAAGCTCTCTGAGTGAGAAGAAAAGGAGGTAAAATTCACCTGGGTGATAAGTTGTATGACGGAGCAATAAACGGTGAAAGTAGTGTAGTGCAGAATTCTAAAAAGTGGCCTGGTCATTAAGGGTGTTTAAGCTAGGGGGGCTGAAGTGGTTAAGGGATGATGATTGAGATTAATCCAGTTACCACCAATGAAGACGTGTGTTTGGTTTAATTAATCTGATGCATTAGATGGAGACATAATAGCGATCCTAGCTGGTGCAATTTTTTGTTACATCTAAAGCCATCGATGTGTTCTTAACAGTGAATGCACATCCACGCTCCCCACAGCGCAGTCCAGAAAGCAGAGCTCTGCATACTAAGGGAAAGACGAGGCAGACAACAGAAACATTACCAACCACATAGGACGCCGAACTAATCCGAGCCAGATCGTGGGAAAAGTTACAACAAAGGAAACTCCGATATCGCCAGCTACATGGCAGTCTAAGGGGGCACTAAGATATAATTAATCATTAAGAATTTTATTATGAACTAGACATTATGGCCATTACAATACTGGGTGCTAGAATTGGCCGGCTTGCACAGCAATCATCACACTGTTCTCCTGCCGATCAACGCTGTCCCTGACACACCATCCGCACCGCCCACCGTCTGCACAGACCATACCCCGTGTGGCGAAGGTGGAGCATGCGCACTGGCTGGACGGCGGCGGGGGAACTCTCTCAGGAGCAGAGAGCGGCCTCCTCAGGAGAGGAGGGCGGCAGGGGAACTGTGGCCAGCCTATAGGGTGACACCCTGCAGTGAAACTTGTGAGTAGCGATGTGTCCATGTGCAGCGATGTGTCCTGATTAGACGCCGCACCGCACATGTCCAGTGCGAAACTGGTGATATACACACGGACACAGCGCACTCACACAGGGATTTTATTATTACAATTATGCCCCAGTAGAGCAGGGCTAGGGGCTGCCTTCAATGCCTTATCGTGTGAATGATAATTGAGCTCTTATTTATCCCTGTAGACTCTGGATGCACATGAGCAGTGATTGCTGAAACTAAAAATGGGAGGTGGGGGCTCTGCTCAGCATCAGGGGGACTCCAACTGCTGGGGTGTCTCATTGGCCAAAAGAAGTCATAGAATCCAATCCATACAGTCATAAAATGATAGTAAAGTATAAGAAACACATAACAGCTGAAAGGCACTGCAAAATATGGGGGAGGGGTAAACATTCTGCACAGGGGCACTCTACCCTAAGGCCAGCCTATCCATATCTAGCCTCCGCACCTATTGCCTAGGCTCCTCCTCTTCTAGACCATGCCCTGCAGGTGACCTCACAGTAGTTTCCCGTGCCAGCAGAGTAACCATTGGAGAAGTTAGCCTATAGCCAAAGTGCAAGCCACTGGGAGCTCATCCGCTGGAGGAGGTGCTACAGCCAAACTGAGAGGGCAGGTCAGCTGAACCCCTGGAGGACGTGCAGCAGATCTTCTGGAGGAGGCATGTGCTACAGGCAAAATAAGAGGGTGGGGCAGTCGATCCCCTGGAGGAGGGACTGTGCTACAGCCAAAAAAAGAGGACGGGGCAGCCAATCCCCTGGAAGAGGTACAGTGCTACAGCCAAAATAAGAGGGTGGGGGCATTAACCCTTTAACCATCGGGCCACTGGCAGTAGTCCCTAAGGACTGCAGCATGGAAGGGCTTAAACAGCTATGGAGCTCTGTGTATGCGTGAGTGTAGTGCTGTGTCCTGCTTGGACATTGTGCCTCGCTTGCCCAGTGCGAAACTGGTGACACACACACGGAAACAGCACACTCACAAAGGGATTTTATTATTATAGGTTATCAATCAATTCCATGTGTTTTATATATGAATTATTAATCATTGAAGATATATACATACTATAAAACAGATTAATTACCAACGACTATTGATGAACTATTAAACAATGATTGACTGGTATGGATTCTATACAATAATATTTACATAATTCATCAATATAAAGAGGAACCATCAGCATCCAATTATTTGTTTAAAGGAACAATCCATTCCTTTAAAAAAAATAAAAATTACAAAAAAACACTCTCTAATCTAAATAATTCATGATCGATTTAAAGGAATCAAACATTTTCATATGAATAACGATTGATTAATGACTCACTAATTCTTTTACTTTACGCACATTTGTAAATAATGATTATTTATGGATGCTGCATATGCACATATATGAATTTTGATTGATTAGAGTAGCTACTAGATCTCCAAATTTTTAATTATTATTATTTTTATTTTTTCACTTTTTAATTGTTTTTTAATGTATGATATATTAAAGTCTTGTTAGAGAACTACTGATATGGTTTACATTGTTTCTTATGCTATTCTGGATGGTAGAGTGCCTGTCATTAGATTAAATACTGCTATTTTAAATACGTACTTGGCAGCGGGTGTGCCAAAGACAGTGCACCTCGATCTGTATATCAAGGAAGGTGATCCTCTGTAATATATTTTATTACGTTAAAGACCAACAAGGACCTGGGAAGCAGCAGAACTGGAGCCATAGTAGATTGATGTAGTGATTATTACTATTTAAACTAGCTCTTAGCACTTTATCAAAACAATTTCCCCACTGAAAAAACTCCTTTAACCTCTTTCCATATCACTTTTAGGCCATATTGAAATCATAGAGGGATTTCCTACATTTGCAAATACCTCTTGCTCTAATGGTCTTAGCTCTTCAATGTATCACATGGGCGTACATTCATTTGATTACTAAATAATGTATACTACTAATTCCTTCTCATTGCAACCAAATTATTTATTTCATATTATACAAGGATTGTGTGTAGTAGTAGGAACTATTTACCTTTCTCTGGGTAGCTGGTGATTTGGATTGTGTCGACAGCGTAAGCTAAGGCCAAATAACTTTCGTGCTGTATGCTGCATCTTTTGACGTTGTATTTCCAGTGAACTTTGTAACAGTTTATATTGGTTTTGCAATTCCCAATCATTTCCCCAATGCTGGTGAATGGCTCCAATGCTTAAAAAGTGACTGTTGGGTAAGCGTCTCATGAAGGACTTAAACTCATCTGTGGAGGTAGAGAAGATTAATTTTATAGAGAATATAATACAAAGCAATACAAAGAAAAAGGTAGGATATTCAAAATTTGTAAGCCAGGTTTTGGAAACACAAATGACATTGGAGAGCTATGAGGTATGAAAATGGCAGGAAGAAAAACAGAAAACATTTATTTGAAGTCATAGAGTATCAAGCCAACAAGAAAACAGTGAGTATAATTATGATAATAATATCTAATATCATTTTCATATGATGCAGCAGAATCTGAGCTTAGATTATCAGCTTTCAAACAAGATCCGACCCATTTTTTATTTTTTTTTATACAGGAATGAAAAGAGAAGAGGACCAATTGCTCATATAATCACCCTGTGAGAAAATTATGCCATTAATTGATGCCATGACCCAGACATTTACCAGCATTAGGATCACAGTGTCAAATAAGTCCCACCAAACACTTATACCTTATGCACACAAACATCAATAAAGTTTCCTTTTCACACAGTTCCTCCTGTCCATATCCTATCATTACCACAAAATATGCAGAGTGCTTCTGTAGAGATAACCATTACCCGCTACAGTAATAGCAATAACGATTATCACTAGAGATTAATATGTTAACTAGAGATGATCGGATCCCATGAAGTGGAATTTGATCCGTATTTCAGGTTAAATTTGATTCGCCTCACAGCCGAATTTCCCTGTGCTTCGTGTAAGCGAATAAATTTAACTTGAAATAGTATAAAAAAACAAAAAAAATCATTCTTACCTCCTCCATTTGCTGCCAATGGGCCGCCAGCTGCCATCTTGATTGAAGATCGCGGCCGAAATCCCGTGTGTGGAAACGTATGACGTCACCATGTTGGCCAGCGTGATGATGCAATCTCATGATTTGCGAGATTTCGCGCAAGATCTTTAAGCAAGATGGAGGCGGCTGGCCCGTCGCAAGCAAATGGACGCGGTAAGTTTGATTTAATTTTTTTATGTTCATTTCACACTGTTTTTACAGGGGTACAATGACGAGGGGTGGCGCTATCGCAGCTCCCTGTCATTGCACCAACTACTTGTTGGTGCAAACTATTCGTCACAAAGTGAATTTTTTTGTAAAATTCGGTCAATTAGCCGAATCGAACTTTTGAAAAATTCGCTCATCTCTAATATTAACCCTCACATGGTTATCAGAAAAATAAACATTTTCTGGGCAGAGATGAGTAAACCTAATTTGTTATTCATTTTACAAAATTTCTGTTGCCAAACGAATCCAAGGTTTTGCAACTGGCTTTGGACGAATAATGCAAAAAATGTCCCCAATGCCATTTTACTATGAAAATTGGAGGGGATAAACGGGAGCTGGATTAAGATGGAAGATCACATGATCCTGAGAAGGGAGGGGCGCTTGCCCTGATTTGCTCAGAGGCTGACAGACAGCCTGTTAGACAATCAGGGGCAGGATTTTGAAAGGTCCTTCAGCAACTGGGCTGAAGGGATGCCATTCTGTGCGCAGCTTTTGATCTGATAGCATGTTAGCTGTGTTAGCTGTGTCTGACAAATTACAGACACAAAACACTAGGTGTGGTAGGGAGATTATAAAGACATAATACGATTAGAGTAGATTTTGAGTTTTATCAAGGAAAGTAATTAGGGAGGGACTAGTCACTCAGAATTGTTTAATACTGCTGCTAGATAGTGAAAATTTTTCTGAAAATTCTGCAATTGAATCAACAACAATCGAGCAACAATCTCATATTTTCTGTAAATAGACATCCAGCCCTTAAAAAAAAACAAGTTTCTACATTTCATAAATGTTTTATAGAATTACAGCCAGCACATCCAGCATCAATAGCAATATATTCTGCTGCAAATGCTGAGCAATTGCCCCTTTTCTTTTTCTGAAAACCATACCGTGCATTTAGTAAACGCGTTCTACTGCAAAAACAGCATTTACATGCCAGTTAACCATTAGTACATTACATTGTGTCAAGATACCGTGCATTATTAGTGAACATGTTTTGCTCTAATAACAGCATTCATATACCTATTTCATTCCACACATTACATTAAGAAAATGTGCACTAGTGAATTCACTGTGCTGCAATAATAGTGTCTATATATCAGTTGACCGTTAACACATTGTATTACATTAAGATATTATACATTATTAATGAATGTATAGTGCTGCAATAACAGTGTTTATATACCTGTTCAATTCCATCCATTGTGTTGTGTCAAGATACACCATACATTATTAGTGAGCATGTTATGCTGCAGTGACAGCATTTGTATACTGTACCTTTTTCATTCCACACGTTGTATTACCATTTTAAATGGTCAATATCAATGTGCAGTGTGTTTGTAGAAGGGGATGAATATTTAATTGCACCTCTGTCTGCAAATTACAGAAAATAACTAGAGATGAGCCAATCGAAGCTGACGAAGTCAAATTCGTTCCGAATTTCTGGAAAAATTTGATTCTGAAAGAATGCATTTTTCCTAGCTCTTCGTGGTACTGAATCAAAATTTTTACCTAACATGGTGGCTAGCCAGCTACAGTGGTGGCTACACGTGTGAGGACATGGGGCAAGGAACTCTGGAAAGACGGGATGATCCATAATGCCATGCATGCAGGCAATCAGCAGCCAGCCAGCCCGGTGATGTCAAAGCCCTATAAATATGGTGGCCATCTTAGATTCTGCCATTCAGTATCGTACTTTGTTCAGGGACAGACGTCTCATAATACAGCTCTGTCATTCCAGAAATTAGTTATTGGGGTGCAAGTGCTATGTTGAAAATCCTTTAGTGGCTTTTATCTGTGGAAAAAGATAAATATATACGCAGGTCACTTATGCTGTTAACTGTGCTGATATCATTTAGTGGCCTGTTTCAATATAATACGAGAAATATTTACGCAGGTCACTTTTGTTGTTATTTGCTCTAAAAGCATTTATTGCCATATTTCTGGAGAAAAATAGAGTAAGTTCATATTTGCTGTTATTTGCGCCAAAAGTGTTTCTTGTCATCACTACAATGCGAGAAAAATAGACGCAGTTCACTTTTAGTGTCATTTACACTAAAAGCATTTATTGTCATATTTCACTACAAAACGAGATAGACGCAGTTCACATTTGGTGTTATTTGCGCTAAAAACGTTTATTGTCATATTTCTAGAGAAAAAGAGAAAAATAGACAAAATTTATATTTGCTGTTATTTGCACTAAAAGCATTTCTTGTTGTATTTCACTACTATATGAGAAAAAATAGACGCAGTTCACATTTGGTGTTATTTGCGCTAAAATCGTATGTTACGATATTTCTAGAGAAAAAGAGAAAAATAGACAGTTCATATTTGCTGTTATTTGTGCAAAAAGCATTTCTTGTTATAGTTCATTCCAATATGATAAAATAGACACAGTTCACATTTTCTATTTTCAGTAGAAAAAGAGAAAAATATATGTAGTTCACTTTTTCTATTATATACTGCTATTTGAAATCGTTTAGTGGCCTATTTTAGTGCAATACAAGAAATATATATGCAGGTCACGTTTGCTTGTATTTGTGCAGAAATTATTTAGTGGACTATTTCAGTACAAAAAGAAAAATATATTAATTGCTTTTAAGGGTGTTTTAATTTCTGTCTCATTTGTTTAGTTCAGCTACAAGTATGTCAGGCAGAGAAGTGCCAGGCCATGCACAGAGGAATGCCAGAGGCATAAATGTTTCTGGCGCAAGCAGAGGTCACAGCAGATTAAGGAGTCATAGCAGCAGTAGTCCTAGCGAGAGGCCTGAGCTCTTGGTGTAATCTACCGGTCGTGTCTTGACTAGCAACCCAACGGTTCTTGATTGGTTAACTCAGTCATGCAATTCATCCCAAGGGACAGCAGACACCCCCAGCCAACAGTTGACATGGCCCGGAAGAAAGCCCTGTTCCCTCACCTGTCCTCAACCTGCCTCTTTCCTTTTCTGTTCCCTCACTGCGAGAAGTAGTATATGCTGTAGGTTCTTCTCCACTTTTCAGCATAGAACAGCTACTAGAGGACAGTCAGAAGCTACTGCCCAGCCAAGATCTGGAGGAGACATCCGGCGTTTCTTAATCTAGTCAGGCAAGTAGTGACGAGGAGAGTGGCATGGGAGCTTGTGTTGCGAGTGGTCAGGCTCCTGACCCAAAAGCCGCTGAGGAGGACATAAGTGATGTGCAGACACTAATCAATGATGATGAAGCCAATCGCACTTGAGAGCCGGGTGCAGAAGGGGGTTCATCATCATCAGGAGAATAGGAGAAGAGGATTTCAGCATGCCCGTGAGGCAGAGGCAGTGGTAGCATGGCTGGAAGTCAGCAGGGTTGCAGCAGTGTGAGGTCAGGAGCCAAATGGGCCCACCTGCTTCGCAGCAGCCTACCTGCCCGGGAAGTACTGGAGCAGGGGTTCACAAAGGCAGTGCCGGTAGCAATCAGTTAGTGCAGACTTTTGGGGGGAAAATCACCTACTCGGCGTTGTTGCAGTTTTTTTTTTCAAAGCTCCAGAGGAGGGGAACGTGGCCATATGTAGAATCTGTGTGCAGAAGGTGAAGGGTGGCCAGGGTGCCAATGTTGACATATGCAGCGTTGCCATACAGTGGCCAGGGAGAACCGTGGCTCCGATGTGGTGGTCCAGCCTGCCACAGCAACCGCTACATTACTCAGTGGGATGCACCCAGTTTTAGCCAGTCAAGGCTACACCACCTCAGATGATGGAATCTGTCTGTCAATCCCATCCCCTGCTGGTCCAGATGCTCCAGCTCCTACTCCTCGTCAGTCATTCCGTCAGCAATCGATCACCGAAGCGATTGCCAAGAGACAACAGTATGTGTGCATGCACTCAACGGCTCAGAAGTTGAACATGCTTCTGTCCAAGTTGCTGGTGCTTCAGTCCCTTCCTTTCCAAGTGGTGGACTCTGCACCTTTCAGAGAACTGATTGCTTGTGCCGAGCCGAGGTGGTGAGTCCCAAGACATCATTTATTTTCGAAAAAAGCAGTACCATCCTTGCACACACATGTAGAACAGAAGGTGGGCCAGTCCTTGAGCCTGTCGGTGTCTTCCAAAGTGCAGAGTCGACATGTGGAGCTGTAACTACGGTCAGGGACAAAACAGGTCCTTTATGACCAACTGGGTGAATGTGGTTCCTGCACAGCCACACCAGCAACTTGGACAGGTCACGCCGCTTCCTCCTTTATGTTGTCACGCCGTTGGTCCTGCGACAAGGTCCGCCTCTGCCTCCTCATCCTCCACCATTTCCTCAGTCTCCACTGCCAGGACAGGTCACAGTGCCTCTCCAGCATACCACATTTGCAGGGCTCGGCGGTGTCACGCTGTTCTGCACCTAGGTTACCTTGGCGAATGGAGTAACACAGCGCAGCAACTGCTCCGTGTGATGCATCAAGAAATCGAATCCTGGCTTTCTCCCTGCCAACTCAAAATGGGAACTATGCATGGCACACGTGTTCAATCTAGTTGTCAAGCAGTTCCTGAAGTCTTCCACCCATCTGCAAGACATCTTAAAAATGTCCTGTAATTTTGCATGCACTTCAGCCACTCGTATACTGCATAGCACACCCTCCTTGAGTTGCAGCGGCAGAACGGCATCCCCCAACATAGGCTGATCTGTGACGTTTCCACCCGTTGGAATTCCAACCTCCATATGTTGGACTGACTATACGAACAGAGAGAGGCCATCAACAATTTCTTGATGATGCAAGCGGATAGGAGTACTCACCTGTGTAACTACGATGTCAGCCAGTGGCAGCTCATGCATGACACCTGCCTTTGCCTTTGAGGACGCCAAATTATTTGTCAGTCACCAAGACTACGGTATGAACATCGTCATTCCACTTCTTCATGTCCTGGAACAGATGGTTGTAACAATGGCTGGTCAGGGGGCAAGAGAAGTGGCGCCTTAATCTCACAGCCACATGAGCTCTATGGTGGCTAAACTGGAAGAGGAGGGGGAGGAGGACATTGGAGCACAGGCAATGTGTAGCCAAATGGAGGTGCAGGTAGATGAGGTAGATGAGACAGAGGACCCGGACACACCGTGGCAGAATGCAGTGGAGATGAAGACAGGGAGTCCCTTTGAGTCACTTGCACAAATGGCTCATTGCATGCTCACTTGCTTGCGTAGTGACAGCTGAATTGTCACCAGTCAGCAGATGAATAACTTCTGGCTCTCCACCTTGTTGGACCCTCGCTACCGGTCCAGAATGGGGGCCTTTTTTACACCACGAGAATGAGGACTGTGCAACGGCCCCATCGTCCGTCCTCTCGCAGGTCTGACCCTCTGCGCTCACGTTCCACTGCCATGGCTGCTGGGGAGCAGTGGGGTGACAGGAGCAGTACCAGCTCCATCTGCAGCAGCCTGAGTCTAGAGTCGCTGATGAGTAAGGTCAAGCGAACCCGAACTGTAAAGTTTGGGTTCGTACCGAACATTATGGTTTTTCGCATTTCCATAAAAGTTCGGATTTGGGTTCGTTGTTCTGCGATTTCTTCCCGCTTTTGGAAAGGCTGCAGGGAAGCCAATAAACAAGCGTTTTACTACTTTGCCCTAAGAAGCCATCAGAGCCATGCCTACTATTGGCATGGCTGTGATTGGCTAAGTGCAGCATGTGACCCTCTATTTAAGGTGGAGTCAAGTAGTGCCGCACGTCACTAATAAACCCGTACTATCGTACCACAGATCACGTTTGCATACCGCTGAAAAACCTATTTTAAAATTTTGCAGTGAAATAGTGCATTTCTGTACTTGCTGTAATAAATCCGTACTGTCGGACCAGAGAACACGTTTGCATACACTGCTCAAAAACCTATTTTATAATGTTGCGGTGACATAGTGCATTTCTGTAGTTGGTGGAATAAACCTGTATTGTCGTACCACAGATCACGTTTGCATATACCGCTGAAAAACCTATTTTAAAATTTTGCGGTGACATAGTGCATTTCTGTAGTTGGTGGAATAAATCGGTACTGTTGTACCACGGAGTACGTTTGCATACACCGCTGAAAAACCTATTTTAAAATTTTGCGGTGACAGTGCATTTCTGTAGTTGGTGGAATAAACCTGTACTGTCGTACCACAGATCACCTTTGCATATACCGCTGAAAAACCTATTTTAAAATTTTGTGGTGACATAGTGCATTTCTGTAGTTGGTGGAATAAACCCGTACTCTCGTACCACAGAGCACTTTTGCATACAACGCTGAAAAAACTGTTTTATAATTTTGCGGTGAAAAACTGCATTTCTAGAGTTGGGTTAATAAACCTGTACTGTTGTGCCACAGAGCACATTTGCATACAACGCTGAAAAAAATGTTTTATAATTTTGAGGTGAAAAAATGCATTTCTGTAGTTGGGTTAATAAACCTGTACTGTTGTGCCACAGAGCATGTTTGCATACAACGCTTAAAAAACAGTTTTATAATTTTGAGTGAAAAACTGCATTTCTGTAGTTGGGTTAATAAACCTGTACTGTTGTGCCACAGAGCATGTTTGTATACAACGCTGAAAAAACTGTTTTATAATTTTTGGGGTAATATACTGAATTTCTGTATTTTGTTGCAATAAACACTGGTTTTGTGCTACATAGCAGATCTGAGGCCTACCCTGTATTTCACTCATTTTAAGCAACCTGTGGAACCCTGCATTTACATAGGTGGTTGCAAAAAGATAGCACATATGCGGTGTACGCTGCATTTCTGACAGTCAAATTAAACACCGTTAACCTCTGCTGTTACATTGTTGGTTTGAAAAATCTAATTTTTGTTGATAGTAAAGTCATTGTATTGAATTGCTTTGTTACACTGTTGTGTGTTACTGTAGGTCCCTGGGTGCCCACCGCACCCAGGGACTTAGCACACCAAAGCCAGCTCTAAGGAGTTCATTGGCATGGCAATTCTTCAGACAATGACCTGATGACAAGAC
The DNA here is from genome assembly GCA_033119425.1 of Bufotes viridis. NCBI lineage: Eukaryota > Metazoa > Chordata > Amphibia > Anura > Bufonidae > Bufotes > Bufotes viridis. The sequence continues at coordinate 120,826,098 of CM065597.1, read as the reverse complement.
ACGAGTGGTTTGCATGTTGTGCCATCAGAGCCTGAAGCGAGGCATAGACAGTCTAAACCTGAGCAAAACCTGCATGACCAGGCATCTACATGCAAAGCACGAACAGCAGTTGAGTAAACACCTTAAAAACCAAGAAAGGTCTCAGGCTCCTCCTACTCCCTCTTCTGCAGCTGTCTCTGCCTCTTCCTCCACCTCTGGAGTAACAGTGGCACCTGCCACCCAGCAAACAGAGGATGTGCCACCAACACCACCACCTCCGTCATCATCACCAAGCATCTCCACCATGTCAGACGCAATCATTCAGCTGTCCATCTGGTGGTGTGCGATAATGGGCGAAATCTCGTAGCAGCTCTGGTACTAGCCAGTTTGACACACATCCCTTACCTGGTACATGTGCTGAATTTGGTGGTGCAGAAATTCATTAAAAACTACCCAGACATGTCAGAACTGCTGCAGAAAGTGTGGTATGTCTGTGCGAACTTTCGGCGTTCTCAATCTGCTGCTGTTCGCCTGTCTGTGCTGCAGCGTAACTTTAGCCTTCCCACTCACCGTCTCATATGCGACGTGCCCACCAGGTGGAACTCCACCTTGCATATGCTGGAGAGACTGTGCGAGTAGCAGCAGACGATAGTCACCAGGCAAGGGTTAACAGCCAAACAAAACTCAATATTTATTGTCCTGATTCCGTAGTTTATAGAAACACCCCATGTGTGGTCGTAAACTACTGTACGGGCACACAGCAGGGCGTAGAGGGAAAGGAGTGCCTTGTGGTTTTTGGAAGGCAGATTTTGCCGGACTGATGTTTAGACACTAGAAACTCCAAAAAACTGACTCCATCTAAGAAACTAAACCCCTCAAGATATTCAAAACCGATTTTACAAACTTTGTTAACCCTTTAGGTGTTCCACAAGAGTTAATGGCAAATGGAGATAAAATTTCAAATTTTCAATTTTTTGGCAAATTTTCCATTTTAATCAATTTTTTGCAGTAACAAAGCAAGGGTTAACAGCCAAACAAAACTAACTATTTATTTCCTTGATTCTGTAGTTTGCAGAAACACCCCATATGTGGTCGTAAACTACTGTATGGCCAAACGGCAGGGCGCAGAAGGAAAGGAACGCCATATGGTTTTTGTAAGGCAGATTTTACTGGACTGGATTTTAGACACCATGTCCCATTTGAAGCCCCCCTGATGCAACCCTAGAATAGAAACTCCAAAAAAGTTACCCCATTTTGGAAACTACAGGAAAAGGTGGCAGTTTTGTTGGTACAATTTTAGGGTACATTGGATTTTTGGTTCCTCTATATTACACTTTTTTTGAGGGAAGGTAACAAAAAATAGAAATTCTGAAATTTCACCTCTATTTGCCAATAACTCTTGTGGAACACCCAAAGGGTTAACAAAGTTTGTAAAATCAGTTTTGAATACCTTTAGGGGTTTAGTTAATTAGATGGAGTCACTTTTATGGAGTTTCTACTCTAGGGGTGCGTCGGGGGGCTTCAAATGGGACATGGTGTCAAAAAACCAGTCCAGCAAAATCCGCCTTCCAAAAACCATATGGCATTCTACGCCCTTCCATGTGCCCATACAGTAGTTTACGACCACATATGAGGTATTTCTGCAAACTACAGAATCAGGGCAAAAAATATTGAGTTTTGTGTGGCTGTTAACCCTTGCTTTGTTACTGGAAAAATTGATTAAAATGGCAAATTTGAAAAAAAATAGCTGTTTGGGGACCGTTTTTATTTTTTGTTATTTACATAGTTGATCTGACAGGTTAGATTGTGTGCTATTTCGATAGAGCAGATTGTTACAGACGCGAAAATACCAAGTACGACTACTTTTTGGAAATTTTTGTTTCAGTTTTTCAGAATAAAGCGATTGTGAAAAAAATGATTTTTTAGTGTCTCTCAATTCGGAAAGCCATATTTTATTTTTATTTTTTGAGTGACAGTCTAATGTAGGGGCTCATTTTTTGTGGAATGAGATGGGAGTTTGATTGTCACTATATTGTGGTGCATATGACATTTTGGTCGCTTGCTATTAAACTTTTTGTGATGTAAGGTGACAAAAATGGCTTTTGACACCGTATTTATATATATTTTTTTGCTGTGTTCCACTGAGGGGTTAGTTATTTTTATAAAGCAGGTTGTTACGGACACGGCGATACATAATATGTATACTTTTTATTTAACTATTTAAATTTTACACAATAATATCATTTTTCAAACAAAAAAAAATCATGTTTTAATGTCTCCATAGTCTTGAGAGTCATATGTTTTTTTATTTTTTTGGGTTATTGTCCTATATAGGGTATCGTTTTTTGCAGGATGAGATGACGGATTGAATGGCACTAATTTGGGGTTCATATACTTTTTTGATTGCTTGCTATTACACTTTTTGTGATGTGAGGTGACTAAAATAATTTTTTGACACTGTTTTTATTTAAAAAATGTATTTACGGTCTTTACCTGAGGGTTAGATCCTGGGATATTTTTATAGAGCAGGTTTTTACGGATGCGGCGATACCTAATATGTATACTTTTTTTTATTTATTTTACTTTAACACAATAACAGCATTTTAGGAAAAAAAATCATGTTTTAACGTCTGCATAGCCATATTTTTTTATTTTTTTGGGTGATTGTCCATGCAGGGGCTCAATTTTTGCAGGATGAGATGGTGGTTTGATTGATACTATTTTGGGAGGCATCCGCCTTTTTGATCGCTTGGTATTACACTTTTTGTGATGTAAGGTGACAAAAAATTGCTTTTTTTAACCCTTTTTTTTGTTTTGTTTTTATGGTGTTCGCCTGAGGGGTCGGGTCATGTGATATTTTTATAGAGCAGGTTTTTATGGACGCAGCGATGCCTAATATGTGTAGTGTATTTTATTTTTGTAATTTTTGGGACAAAGAGCCCAAGATAACATATCATGGTCTGATAAAAGTGGCAAGAACAATGAGGATTTTGATAATGATTGTGTGTTGGACAGAACCTGGGAGCCTAATCAGGGTGCTGAGGAGGAAGTGATACTTGAGAAGGAAGCTGGTGGCCATGGCAATAAAGAGCAGAGGACACTTACAGTCAAAACCTTGAAAACACTGCAGGGACAGATCTGATTCTATTATGGTCAGCTCAGGAACTGGTGATGCCGCTGACATTGTGGGCACAGGGTAAAAACATGCTCAGAACATGAAAGGCCCAAGCCAAGCTTGGTTGGGCCTCTAGCTTTGTTCAAGTACTTCCTATTTTGCCGTTTTTCTCTGCCAGCAGACAAAAGCATTACTATGTGCAAGATCTGCTAATTTCAAACACAAACTCAAGCACCATGGCTCTGTTGCAGCACAGGAAGCAGCATCACCCATTCCAGCAGGAAAATAGAACTGGCAACCAGCAATAGGAACAAAAGTGTTCTCCTATGCATCAGCCAGTCCGCATCCACATACAGTACAGTGTCCTTGTCATCATTATTATCAGTTATAGCTTCTCTTTCTTAGACTACTACTCCTCCCACTCCACTTTGTTGACAGCCTTCAATAACAGAATGTGTTGGCAGTAGACAACTGTACGTCCCTTGAAATCCATAGTTTTTTTTATTGTCACATGGTAGAGAACATGGGCTATTCCTTGCAATTCTCAATGTGTGGACACCTGGAGCAGCTGTAACAGTTCATATTTTTCATTGCCAATAGGTTAATATTTTTGTTTTTTGAAGCAGTGGCAATGCAGCACCACATTAGAGAGGTCAGGTCCAATTGACACCACCAGTTCTGTGTTAATCTGGTTCCCACACTAGCCGCTAATCTGCCTCCTCTATATCCTCTTCAATTGAAATCCTCCCATCCTCACCAGAAGCAGGGCACAGTATTACTTCCACTCTTCCTCCCTCCTACCATATGTGTAAAGTGAAGCATTGCCATGCTGTGTTAAGTTGATCAGTCTGGGAGAGAGTAGCCACATAGCAAAAATCCCACTAGATTTCCCCCAACCAACAAGCTGGTCAGAAACAATGGCAGGAACATTGTGATTGCACTGAATGGTAAATAATGTCATGCACCCTGCATGTTGCACAAGATAAATTTTGTGGTGCAACACTTTTTGAAAGTACTGTGTCCTCCGATTTCAACCATTCTTTTGTGGCAAGGAACTCCCTCCTATACTTGCAGCAACAAAATGGTCTGCCAATAAATCGCTTGATAAGCAATGTTCCAACTGGCTGGAATTTCACCTTGCATATTCTAGAGTATCTGTATAAGCAGTGTAAAGCAGTAAATGATTTTGTTATGCATCAGACCACCTCAGCAGGAAGCATGTTTTGTTTTGAGGCTTAACAGGATAAATCCCAGCAGCCGTGCTCTTTTATTTTACAGTTTGCAAATACACTGAAGTCCTGGACGCGTTTCGGCAATAAGCCTTTTTCAGCAGGTCCTGCTGAAAAAGGCTTATTGCCGAAACGCGTCCAGGACTTCACTGTATTTGCAAACTGTAAACTAAAAGAGCAATAGAAAAAGAGCACGGCTGCTGGGATTTATCCTGTTAATGAATCGTGGAGAACGCTCCTTCCCGCGCAGCGTGACCCGGAGATCAAGTGCTGGCTATCTTTGATTGTTTTGAGGCTTGGCAGTGGCAGCTCGACAGAGACATATGCCACATTCTCATCCCCCTGGAGTTTAGAACAAATGCTCACACTGATGCAAAAAAGTCTTATGGAGGAGAAAGTAGAGGAGGAAGAGTTGGTGGTAAAACATGAGGCTGATAATGATGATGAGAAAGATACTGGCCATGCTTTGTTATGATTTGTTTTTTCCTCCTAATGTGAACAGGCCATGCTTACAACTAATGTCTGTTGTGTATTAAGATTTAATTCTGATGATAATTAGATAACACTTGAATTCCAAAGTGTTGTATGGCTCTATTGAAAGCAAGTTCATTCGTTTTTAGACCACACTATGACTAAGAATTAGTATTTTATTGTTCAAAACATGTGAGCATCTATCTTGGCTGAATATGAAATGTTTTTAACTGCGTGACCAATAAAAGATATATTTTTTTAACAGTGCTAGTAGAACACATTTCTTTTTGGACTTAAACATAATTTTTGGCATGCTTGTTGAGAAAAAGACACAAGACACACGATTTGCGGTCTGTAAAACGGACACACCCTAAGATCTTTTCTATATCAGATAAACTCAGATGTATCAAATTAGGAAATTAAGACATCCACTGTTAAAGGCCTTACATTTACCACCTTTTATTTATCCATATTCATCTTAAAGTGCATCTCCAACCCTTCAATTTATCTTAATCTTCCCATGATATAATATAATCCTCTTCTGCATTTATATGCATACTCTATTTGAGTATTATCTTAAAAAAATTGAAATTTTACCATCTAATCCAAACCTTTCCAACAATTCACCAAAAGAGTTGAGCAAAAACCTGGATGTTCGGGTTCGAGAAGTTCGGCCGAACTTTACAAAAATGTTCGGGTTCAGGATCCGACCTCGACTCAAACTTGACCCCGAACCCGAACCCCATTGAAGTCAAAGGGGACCCGAACTTTTGGGCACTAAAAAGGCTGTAAAAAAAGCCCAGGAAAGGGCTGAAAAAGGCAGCAAAATGTAGGTAAATCCCCTGCTAACAAATGTGGATAGGGAAATAAATTAAAATAAAAAAAAATTAACCAATATCAATTGGTGAGAGGCCCCATAGCAGAAGATAAGGCTTCATGCCACCCAACAATGGAGAAGGCCACTTTTACTTGTTTAGGCCCCAGGACCCAGACAGAGGAAAGAGGTCCCATAGCAGAGAATCAGGCTTCATGTCTACCACCAACGGAAAAAGCCACTTTCAGTTATTTAGGCCCAAGCACCCAGACAGAGGAGAGAGGTGGCATAGCAGAGAATCAGGCTTCATGTCACCCACCAATGGAATGGCCACTTTTACTTATTCAGGCCCCAGCACCCAGACAGAGGAGAGAGGTCCCATAGCAGAGAATCAGGCTTCATGTCACCCACCAATGGAAAAGGTCACTTTCAGTTATTTAGGCCCCAGCACCCAGACAGAGGAGAGAGGTCCCACAGCAGAGAATCAGGCTTCATGTCACCCACCAATGGAGAAGGCCACTTTTGCTTATTAAGGCCCCAGCACCCAGACAGAGGAGAGAGGTCCCATAGCAGAGAATCAGGCTTCATGTCACCCACCACTGGAACAGGCCACTTTCAGATATTTAGGCCCCGGCACCAAGACAGAGGAGAGAGGTCGCATAGCATAGAGTCAGGCTTCATGTCACCCACCAAATGGAACAGGCCACTTTCAGATATTTAGGCCCCGGCACCAAGACAAAGGAGAGGGGTCGCATAGCAGAGAATCAGGCTTCATGTCACCCACCATTGGAACAGGCCACGATATTTAGGCCCCTGGCACCAAGACAGAGGAGAGGTTTATTCAACGTTAGGTTGCCCCGCAATATAATGGTAAAATTAAAAAAAGAGGATTAAATGAAGAAGTGCCCTGGAGTCCAAGAATATATGGATAAGGGGAGGTAGTTATAAATGTCTAATCTGCACAAGGGATGGATAGGTCCTGTGGGATCCATGCCTGGTTAATTTTTATGAACGTCAGCTTGTCCACATTGGCTGTGGACAGGCGGCTGCGATTGACTGTAATGATGCCCCCTTCCGTGCTGATTACACGTTTAGACAAAACGCTGGCCACCGGGCATGCCAGCACCTCAAGGCATAAAAGGCTAGCTCTGGCCACGTGGACAATTTGGAGACCCATAAGTACTGTTCCACCATGTTAGTGAAATGCTGCCTCCTGCTAACACGTTCCGTATCAGGTGGTGGTGCAGTTAGCTGTGGCGTGGTGACAAAACTTTTCCACATCTCTGCCATGCTAACCCTGCCCTCAGAGGAGCTGGCCGTGACACAGCTGCGTTGGCGACCTCTCGCTCCTCCTCTGCCTTCGACTTTGGCTTCGCCTGTGACATTTGGGAATGCTCTCAGTAAAACATCTACCAACGTGCGCTTGTACTCGCACATCTTCCTATCACGCTACAGTGCAGGAAGTAAGGTGGGCACATTATCTTTGTACCGGGGATCCAGTAAAATGTGGGCAACTCTGCTGTCGTTGCGCAGGCACTGCAGCATGTAGTCGCTCATGTGTGCCAGGCTCCCCAGAGGTAAGGACAAGCTGTCCTCTGTGGGAGGCGTATCGTCATCGTCCTCCGTTTCCCCCCAGCCACGCACCAGTGATGGGCCCGAGCTGCACTGGGTGAAACCCTACTGTGAACATGCTTCATCCTCGTCCTCCTTGTCCTCCAGTAGTGGGCCCTGGCTGGCCACATTTGTACCTGGCATCTGCTGTTGCAAAAAACCTCACTCTGATCCACTACTAAGAGACTGGCCTGAAAGAGCTAAAAATGACCTCTCTTCCTCCTCCTCCTGGGCCACCTCCTCTTCCATCATCGCCCTAAGTGTTTTCTCAAGGAGACATAGAAGTGGTATTGTAATGCTGATAATGGCGTCATCGCCACTGGCCATGTTGGTGGAGTATTTGAAACAATGCAACAGGGCACACAGGTCTCGCATGGAGGCCCAATAATTGGTGGTGAAGTGGTGCTGTTCCGCAGTGCGACTGACCGTGCGTGCTGCAGCTGAAACTCCACTATGGCCTGCTGCTGCTTGCACAGTCTCTCCAGCATGTGCAAGGTGAAGTTCCACCTGGTGGGCACGTCGTATATAAGGCGGTGAGCGGGAAGGCCGATGTTAGGCTGTAGCGCAGACAGATTAGCAGTGGCAGGATGTGAACGCCGGAAGCGTGCACTGGCGGCCTGCATTTTATGCAGCAGCTCTGACATGTTGGGGAAGTTGTGAATGAACTTCTGCACCACCAAATTCAGCACATGCGCCAGGCAAGGGATGTGCGTCAAACCGGCTAGTCCCAGAGCTGCGACGAGATTTTGCCCGTTATCGCACACCACTAGGCCGGGCTTGAGGCTCACAGGCAGCAACCATTCTTCGGTCTTTTGTTCAATACTCCACCACAACTCCTGCGCGGTGTGGGGCCTGTCCCCCAAACATATGAGTTTTGGAACGGCCTGCTGACATTCACCCCGGGCTGTGTTGAAGTTGATGGAGAAGGTGTGTGGCTGACTGGATGAGCAGGTGGAAGAAGAGGAGGAGGAAGCCGAGTAGGAGGAGGAGGCTACAGGAGGCAAAGAATGATGCCCTGCGATCATTGGCGGCGGAAGAACATGCGCCAAAGAAGTCTCTGCCTGGGGCCCAGCAGCCACTACATTTACCCAGTGTGCAGTTAGGGAGATATAGCGTCCCTGGACGTGCTTACTGGTCCACGTATCTGTGGTTAGGTGGACCTTGCCTCAGATGGCGTTGTGCAGTGCACACTTGATTTTATCGGATACTTGGTTGTGCAGGGAAGGCAAGGCTCTCTTGGAGAGATGTAGTGGTGGCTGGGAACAACATATTGTGGGACAGCCATCGCCATCAGCTGTTTGAAGCTGTCTGTGTCCACCAGACTGAATGACAGCATTTCAAAGGCCAGTAGTTTAGAAATGCTGGCATTCCGGTCCAGGGCTCGAGGGTGGGTAGGTGGGAATTTACGCTTTCTCTCCAAGGTTTGTGAGATGGAGAGCTGAATGCTGCCGTGTGACATGGTGGGGAGCTTGGTGACTGAGGTGGTGGTTAGTGTTGAGCGAACAGTTCGAGCATCGTTCGGGTTCGTACCGAATTTTGGGGTGTCCGGGACCCGGACCCGAACCCGGACATTTTCAAAAAGTTCGGGTTCGGGTTCGTCGTTCGGCATGTATTTAGGCGCATTTTGAAAGGCTGCAAAGCAGCCAATCAACATGCATCATACTACTTGCCCTAAGATGCCATCGCAGCCATGCCTACTATTGGCAAGGCTGTGATTGGCCGAGTGCAGCATGTGACTCAGCCTCTTTATAAGCTTGTGCGCACGTCGGGACGTGCTCACTCCCGATGTGAATAGAACAGGGATAGACGCAGCTGATGCTAGGGCGAGAATAGGCAGGGATAATTGAATAACTGGAAGCAAATTTCTCTCCTCCACCTGTGATTCATCTGAACAACTGCAGCTGAGCTGCTTTTTTGATAGGGATTGGCTATTTTTAGAGTGGCCAGAGTGATTTTTCCATCCACATGTACCTGGGCTGACCGCCGGCCGCCATTTTGCGACTTGTAGTGCTGCAGCAGAAGCTGCCACAGTGTGCATTCCAAAGCTCCAAACAAGTCAGACATCTACACCTGGGATTCAGACCAATAGCGATTTAGCAGCACAGTCCAAGGCTATTTTTTTAAAGGTTGTGCAGACCATTTTGTGGCACATGTTACTGGGCTGATAGGCGGCGGCCATCTTGGGACTAGTGCTGCAGCACAATCTCTCCCAACGTCCATTAATCACTTGTAATAGTGGTCTGTGCCATAGAAATCCTACATCAGGGACTTGGGTGTGCTTGTGTCACCCCTACTAATACCAGTCCACCTGTAATCCATACAGTCAAAAGACTGAAAGTATTCCAGTGAGGGAATTTTTTTTTATTTAAAAAGGCCAAGTTAGTTTATCTGGCGTTCAATATACTAGATACAGTTAGGCCTGCGTTTCATACATCTGGAATTAGCAAATTAATGTGCTGGGGTTGGGAAAACATATATGTACCCATACTAGAATCTGTCAAAGAAAGCGGTACTCACATATAACAGTCATTCCATCTGTAATCCATACAGTCAAAAGACTGAAAGTATTCCAGTGAGGGATTTTTTTTTATTTAAAAAAGGCCAAGTTAGTTTATCTGGCGTTTAATATACTAGATACATTTAGGCCTGCGTTTCATACATCTGGAATTAGCAAACTAATGTGCTGGGGTTGGGAAAACATATATGTACCCATACTAGAATCTGTCAAAGAAAGCGGTACTCACATGTAACAGTCATTCCATCTGTAATCCATACAGTCAAAAGACTGAAAGTATTCCAGTGAGGGAATTTTTTTTATTTAAAAAAGGCCAAGTTAGTTTATCTGGCTTTCAATATACTATATACAGTTGGGCCTGCGTTTCATACATCTGGAATTAGCAAACTAATCTCCCAGGTTGGGAAAATATATATGTACCCATACTAGAATCTGTCAAAGAAAGCGGTACTCACATGTAACAGTCATTCCATCTGTAATCCATACAGTCAAAAGACTGAAAGTATTCCAGTGAGGGAATTTTTTTATTTAAAAAGGCCAAGTTAGTTTATCTGGCGTTCAATATACTAGATACAGTTAGGCCTGCGTTTCATACATCTGGAATTAGCAAACTAATGTGCTGGGGTTGGGAAAACATATATGTACCCATACTAGAATCTGTCAAAGAAAGCGGTACTCACATATAACAGTCATTCCATCTGTAATCCATACAGTCAAAAGACTGAAAGTATTCCAGTGAGGGAATTTTTTTATTTAAAAAGGCCAAGTTAGTTTATCTGGCGTTCAATATACTAGATACAGTTAGGCCTGCGTTTCATACATCTGGAATTAGCAAACTAATGTGCTGGGGTTGGGAAAACATATATGTACCCATACTAGAATCTGTCAAAGAAAGCGGTACTCACATATAACAGTCATTCCATCTGTAATCCATACAGTCAAAAGACTGAAAGTATTCCAGTGAGGGAATTTTTTTATTTAAAAAGGCCAAGTTAGTTTATCTGGCGTTCAATATACTAGATACAGTTAGGCCTGCGTTTCATACATCTGGAATTAGCAAATTAATGTGCTGGGGTTGGGAAAACATATATGTACCCATACTAGAATCTGTCAAAGAAAGCGGTACTCACATATAACAGTCATTCCATCTGTAATCCATACAGTCAAAAGACTGAAAGTATTCCAGTGAGGGAATTTTTTTATTTAAAAAGGCCAAGTTAGTTTATCTGGCGTTCAATATACTAGATACAGTTAGGCCTGCGTTTCATACATCTGGAATTAGCAAACTAATGTGCTGGGGTTGGGAAAACATATATGTACCCATACTAGAATCTGTCAAAGAAAGCGGTACTCACATATAACAGTCATTCCATCTGTAATCCATACAGTCAAAAGACTGAAAGTATTCCAGTGAGGGAATTTTTTTATTTAAAAAGGCCAAGTTAGTTTATCTGGCTTTCAATATACTATATACAGTTGGGCCTGCGTTTCATACATCTGGAATTAGCAAACTAATCTCCCAGGGTTGGGAAAACATATATGTACCCATACTAGAATCTGTCAAAGAAAGCGGTACTCACATGTAACAGTCATTCCATCTGTAATCCATACAGTCAAAAGACTGAAAGTATTCCAGTGAGGGAATTTTTTTATTTAAAAAGGCCAAGTTAGTTTATCTGGCGTTCAATATACTAGATACAGTTAGGCCTGCGTTTCATACATCTGGAATTAGCAAACTAATGTGCTGGGGTTGGGAAAACATATATGTACCCATACTAGAATCTGTCAAAGAAAGCGGTACTCACATATAACAGTCATTCCATCTGTAATCCATACAGTCAAAAGACTGAAAGTATTCCAGTGAGGGAATTTTATTTTATTTAAAAAGGCCAAGTTAGTTTATCTGGCGTTCAATATACTAGATACAGTTAGGCCTGCGTTTCATACATCTGGAATTAGCAAACTAATGTGCTGGGGTTGGGAAAACATATATGTACCCATACTAGAATCTGTCAAAGAAAGCGGTACTCACATATAACAGTCATTCCATCTGTAATCCATACAGTCAAAAGACTGAAAGTATTCCAGTGAGGGAATTTTTTTATTTAAAAAGGCCAAGTTAGTTTATCTGGCGTTCAATATACTAGATACAGTTAGGCCTGCGTTTCATACATCTGGAATTAGCAAATTAATGTGCTGGGGTTGGGAAAACATATATGTACCCATACTAGAATCTGTCAAAGAAAGCGGTACTCACATATAACAGTCATTCCATCTGTAATCCATACAGTCAAAAGACTGAAAGTATTCCAGTGAGGGATTTTTTTTATTTAAAAAGGCCAAGTTAGTTTATCTGGCGTTCAATATACTAGATACAGTTAGGCCTGCGTTTCATACATCTGGAATTAGCAAACTAATGTGCTGGGGTTGGGAAAACATATATGTACCCATACTAGAATCTGTCAAAGAAAGCGGTACTCACATGTAACAGTCATTCCATCTGTAATCCATACAGTCAAAAGACTGAAAGTATTCCAGTGAGGGAATTTTTTTTATTTAAAAAAGTCCAAGTTAGTTTATCTGGCGTTCAATATACTAGATACAGTTAGGCCTGCGTTTCATACATCTGGAATTAGCAAACTAATGTGCTGGGGTTGGGAAAACATATATGTACCCATACTAGAATCTGTCAAAGAAAGCGGTACTCACATAAAACAGTCATTCCATCTGTAATCCATACAGTCAAAAGACTGAAAGTATTCCAGTGAGGGAATTTTTTTTATTTAAAAAAGGCCAAGTTAGTTCAATATACTAGATACAGTTAGCCCTCCGTTTCATACATCTGGAATTAGCAAATTAATGTGCTGGGGTTGGGAAAACATATATGTACCCATACTAGAATCTGTCAAAGAAAGCGGTACTCACATATAACAGTCATTCCATCTGTAATCCATACAGTCAAAAGACTGAAAGTATTCCAGTGAGGGAATTTTTTTATTTAAAAAGGCCAAGTTAGTTTATCTGGCGTTCAATATACTAGATACAGTTAGGCCTGCGTTTCATACATCTGGAATTAGCAAACTAATGTGCTGGGGTTGGGAAAACATATATGTACCCATACTAGAATCTGTCAAAGAAAGCGGTACTCACATATAACAGTCATTCCATCTGTAATCCATACAGTCAAAAGACTGAAAGTATTCCAGTGAGGGAATTTTTTTTATTTAAAAAAGGCCAAGTTAGTTTATCTGGCGTTCAATATGTAGCATCCCCAAGTCAGGGCAATGTGTGGGACTAACCTGGGGAATGCCAGTGATGGAGAGGCCGGCACGCTGTTCCTGGGGCACTCTCTGGGTTCTTGAGGGACACAGCCAGGTGGAATGCGAGGTGCCCTTGGTGTTGCAGTTTAACGTGCCTATGGCTGAGTCCCTGAGGTGTCGTGACGCCAGTGCCAGTAAACGGTGGCACACCGTATTTATAGTAGGAATAACAGAGGTGCAGACTTGTAACTTGAAAACAGAATTCCAACTTTACTGAGAACAGTGGAAATTACAGCAGGCAACCTCTTAACACAGTTCTTGTTGCAGAAAATAGACGTTTGTACAGTCGCAGTTACAGCAGGCTTACATCCAGCAAGGTATAACAGAGGGTAAAAAAAACAGGACTTAGAGTTGCAGGTGAACCTTACTTTCTTCCTGACTTGTCCTGACTGGAATTGATGCTTCAAGGCCCCAATGCCCTACTTCTGGCTTATATCCTTGAATCTCCAGTAGACAGTGTACCTCCTCTTGACATTCAGTACCTCTTGCTCTAGGGATTGCCTCTGCTTGACTTCTGCTGACTTACTTAGGCCTGTGACATGTGGCCTTCACAGACTCCAGGGTCTGCACTCCTTCCCAGGCCCAGGGCCTGGTGTAGACTTCACAGGCTCATGGCCTGGAGTAGACTGAACTGAGCTGTCTTTCCCTGACTGGGCCTTATATAGACTAGGGCTACCTAGCTCCCTCTGGTGACTAGAGCTGGAATTACGTCCCTAGCCGGCCTGCACATAGCACATTTCACAGTAACAGGGAATTAAATACCATAAATTGCATTGCATTATATAAATAGGACCTTTACCAGCCTCCCCATAAATGAGAGGAGCGACAGCAGCCAAGTGACCCTTCTGTAGTGACGGGTAGTACAACTCCCGTACACTACAAATATACTAGATACAGTTAGGCCTGCGTTTCATACATCTGGAATTAGCAAACTAATGTGCTGGGGTTGGGAAAACATATATGTACCCATACTAGAATCTGTCAAAGAAAGCGGTACTCACATATAACAGTCATTCCATCTGTAATCCATACAGTCAAAAGACTGAAAGTATTCCAGTGAGGGAATTTTTTTTTATTTAAAAAGGCCAAGTTAGTTTATCTGGCGCTCAATATACTAGATACAGTTAGGCCTGCGTTTCATACATCTGGAATTAGCAAATTAATGTGCTGGGGTTGGGAAAACATATATGTACCCATACTAGAATCTGTCAAAGAAAGCGGTACTCACATATAACAGTCATTCCATCTGTAATCCATACAGTCAAAAGACTGAAAGTATTCCAGTGAGGGGATTTTGCTTATAAAAATAATATATTTCATTGTGGTGCGAGTTGAATCGCAACAATGAAGAAAAATACTATTAAGGGACGAGGACATGGTCGTGGTGGTGTCCGTGGAGCCTCTGTTGCTGGTAGAGGACGTGGCCGTTCGGCCCCAGGCGCACACAGTAGGGAACGAACTCCCTCAACTAGCCGGCAGAATGTACCGCAATATCTCGTGGGGCCCAATGCCGCTCTTAGGATGGTAAGGCCTGAGCAGGTACAGGCATTAATCGATTGGGTGGCCGACAGTGCTTCCAGCACGTTCACCACATGGTCTTCCACCCAGTCTTCTGCGGAAAGCGCACAGGTGGCACCTGAAAACCAAGCCCATTAGTCTGTCACATCACCCCCAAGCATATCAGGGAAACGGTCTGAGCCACAAGTTATGCAGCAGTCTCTTCTTCTGTTTGAAGACTCTGCTTCCAGGGTTTCCCAGGGGCGCCCACCTAGCCCTTCCCCAGTGGAGGAAGACATACCATGCACTGACGCACAACCACTTATGTCTCCAGATGAAGAGGACATGGGAATACCACCTCATCGGAGTCCGCACGTCTCTGATGATGACGAAACACAGGTGCCCACTGCCGCGTCTTTTGCAGTGTGCAGACTGAACAGGAGGAGGTCAGGAGGGAGACTGGGTGGAAGACGATGCAGAGGACGATGAGGTCTTAGACCCCACATGGACTGAAGGTCGTGGGCGATGACTTTCACAGTTCAGAGGAAGAGGTAGTGGTGAGACCGAGACAACAGCGAAGCCAAAGAGGGAGCAGGGGGCCAAGCAGACGAGCCGCCGCCCCAGAGTTCGCTCTGCTACTGGACATCGCCAACAGGGACCCAGCCCCACAAAGGCAGCTTCAAAGAGTTCCCTGGCATGGCACTTCTTTAAACAATGTCCCACCGACAAGACCCGAGTGACTTGCACGCTCTGCCATCAGAGCCTGAGGCGAGGCATTAACGTTCTGAACCTCAGCACAACCTGCATGACCAGGCATCTACATGCAAAGCATGAACTGCAGTGGGCACACACCTTAAAAACCAGGCACTCGCTGAGGCTCCCCTGCTCCCTCTACCGCTGCTGCCTCGGCTTCCACCTCGAGAGGAATGTTGCCACCTGCCGAGCAGCAAACAGAGGATGTGCCACCGACACCACCACCACCGCCACCGTCACCTAGCGCCTCCACTATATCACACAGCAGCGTTCAGCTCTCAATATCTCAAACCTTAGAGAGGAAGCGCAAATTCCCCGAGTCACCCTCGAGCCCTTGGCCTGAACGCCAGCATTTCTAAACTGCTGGCCTTTGAAATGCTGTCATTCCGGCTGGTGGACACAGACAGCTTCAAACAGCTGATGGCCATGGCTGTCCCGCAGTATGTGGTTCCCAGCCGCCACTACTTCTCCAAGACAGCCGTGCCTTCCTGCACATGCAAGTGTCCGATAAAATCAAGTGTGCACTGCGCAACGCCATTTGTGGCAAGGTCCACCTAACCACAGATACGTGGACCAGTAAGCACGGCCAGGGACGCTATATCTCCCTAACTGCACACTGGGTAAATGTAGTGGCGGCTGGGCCCCAGGCGGAGAGTTCCTTGGCGCACGTCCTTCCGCCGCCAAGGATCACAGGGCATCATTCTTTGCCTCCTGTAGCCTCCTCTTCCTACTCGGCTTCCTCCTCCTCCTCCTCTGCTTCCACCAGCTCATCCAGTCAGCCACACACCTTCACCACCAACTTCAGCACAGCCCGGGGTAAACGTCAGCAGGCCATTCTGAAACTCATATGTTTGGGGGACAGGCCCCACACCGCGCAGGAGTTGTGGCGGGGTATTGAACAACAGACCGACCAGTGGTTTCTGCCGGTGGGCCTCAAGCCAGGCCTGGTGGTATGCGATAATGGGCGAAATCTCGTGGCAGCTCTGGGACTAGCCGGTTTGACGCACATCCCTTGCCTGGCGCATGTGCTGAACTTGGTGGTGCAGAGGTTCATTCACCACTACTCCCAACATGTCAGAGCTGCTGCATAAAGTGCGGGCCGTCTGTGCGCGCTCCGCCGTTCACATCCTGCCGCTGCTCGCCTGTCTGCGCCACAGCGGAACTTCGGCCTTCCCGCTCACCGCCTCATATGCGACGTGCCCACCCGGTGGAACTCCACCTTGCACATGCTGGAGAGACTGTGCGAGCAGCAGCAGGCCATAGTGGAGTTTCAGCTGCAGCACGCCGCGTCAGTCGTACTGCCGAACAGCACCACTTCACCACCAATGATTGGGCCTCCATGCGAGACCTGTGTGCCCTGCTGCGCTGTTTCGAGTACTCCACCAACATGGCCAGTGGCGATGACACTGTTATCAGCGTTACAATACCACTTCTATGTCTCCTTGAGAAAACACTTAGGGCAATGATGTTAGAGGAGGTGGCCCAGGTGGAGGAGGAGGAGGAGGATGAGGGCTCGTTTCTAACACTTTCGGGCCAGTCTGTTCGAATTGGCTCAGAGGGAGGTTTGTTTAAGCAGCAGAGGACAGGTTCACAAGTCGCCAGCCAAGGCACTGTACTGGAGGACGAGGAGGATGAGGAGGAGGAGGTGGAGGGGGACGAGGATGACGCAAGTTCACAGCGGGGTGGCAGCCCAGGCCCATCACTGGTGCGTGGCTGGGGGATACGGTGGACGATGACGATACGCCTCCCACAGAGGACAGCTTGTCCTTACCCATGGGTAGCCTGGCCCACATGAGCGAATATATGCTCCAATGCCTGCGCAACGATCAGCAGAGTTGCCCACGCTTTAACGTGTGCAGACTACTGGGTGGCCACCCTGCTGGATCCCCGGTATAAAGACAATGTGCCCACTTTAATTCCTGAACTGGAGCGCGACCGTAAGATGCGCGAGTACAAGCGCACGCTGATAGAGGCGCTCTTGAGAGCATTCCCACATGTCACAGGGGAACAGGTGGAAGGTGAAGGCAGAGGAGTGGCAAGAGGTCGCCAACGCAGCTGTGTCACGGCCAGCTCATCTGAGGGCAGGGTTAGCATGGCAGAAATGTGGAAAAGTTTTGTCTCCACGCCACAGCTATCTGCACCGACACCTGATACGGAACGTGTTAGCAGGAGGCAGCATTTCACTAACATGGTTGAACAGTATGTCTGCACACCCTCCACATCCTGACGGATGGTTCGGCCCCATTCAACTACTGGGTTTCGAAATTGTCCACGTGGCCAGAGTTAGCATGTTATGCCTTGGAGGTGCTTTCCTGCCCGGCGGCCAGCGCTTTATCTGAACGCGTATTCAGCACGGCAGGGGCGCCATTACTGACAAGCGCAGCCGCCTGTCCACAGCCAACGTGGACAAGCTGACCTTCATAAAGATGAACCAGGCATGGATCCCACAGGACCTGTCCCTCCCTTGTGCAGAGTAGTCCTTATTAACTGCCTAAAACATGTCTTGTTGTGCTACGGGCCACTTCTTTATTTGATACAAATTTTATGAAACCCACAGTTGAATGAAACTCTTCTCTGTCTGGGCGCCGGGCCTAACCAGATGAAAGTGGCCGGTTAAACTAACGGGTGACATGAAGCCATAACCTCTGCCATGCTACCTCTGTCTTCTGTCTGGGTGCTGAGGCCTAAGTCAAATAAAGCGGTCTTCTGCTGTGCTGGGGGATATGAAGCTAATCTCTGACCTCTCTCCTCTGTCTGGGTCCAAAGGCCTAAATCACTGAAAGAGGCCTTCTCCTGTGGTGTGTGATATGATGCCAGAATATGTGCTGTGGGGCCTCTCTCCTCTTCCTGGGTGCAGGGGTCAAATAAACTAAATTGTGGCCTACTCCTGTGGTGGTTGATATGATGCCTGATTCTCTGATGTGGAACCTCTCTCCTCTGTTTGGGTGAAGGGGTCAAAGTAACTAAATGGTGGCTTCTCCTGTGGTGGCTGATATGATGCCAGAATATGTGCTGTGGGGCCTCTCTCCTCTTCCTGGGTGCAGGGGTCAAAGTAACTCAATGGTGGCTTCTCCTGTGGTGGCTGATATGATGCCAGAATATGTGCTGTGGTGCCTCTCTCCTCTTCCTGGGTGCAGGGGTCAAAGTAACTAAATGGTGGCTTCTCCTGTGGTGGTTGATATGATGCCTGATTCTCTGCTGTGAAACCTCTCTCCTCCATCTGGGTGTAGGGGTCAAAGTCTTTCAAAGTCGCCTTCTCCTGTGCTGATTGATATGAAGCTGATGGTTGTGCCATCTGACATGGTTGCCGGGGTCCCATTAAATTGGGGCCTACTCCTGTGGTGGGTGATCTAAATGCCTGATTCTCTGCTGTGTAACCTCTCTCCTCATTCTGGGTGTAGGGGTCAAAGTAACTAAATGGTGGCCTACTCCTGGGGTGGGTGATATGATGCCTGGTTCTCTGCTGTGGGACCTCTCTCCTCTGTCTGGGTCCAAAGGCCTAAATCACTGAAAGAGGCCTTCTCCTGTGGTGTGTGATATGATGCCAGAATATGTGCTGTGGGGCCTCTCTCCTCTTCCTGGGTGCAGGGGTCAAATAAACTAAATTGTGGCCTACTCCTGTGGTGGTTGATATGATGCCTGATTCTCTGATGTGGAACCTCTCTCCTCTGTTTGGGTGAAGGGGTCAAAGTAACTAAATGGTGGCTTCTCCTGTGGTGGCTGATATGATGCCAGAATATGTGCTGTGGGGCCTCTCTCCTCTCCTGGGTGCAGGGGTCAAAGTAACTCAATGGTGGCTTCTCCTGTGGTGGCTGATATGATGCCAGAATATGTGCTGTGGTGCCTCTCTCCTCTTCCTGGATGCGGGGTCAAAGTAACTCAATGGTGGCTTCTCCTGTGGTGGTTAGTATGATGCCAGAATATGTGCTGTGGGGCCTCTCTCCTCTTCCTGGGTGCAGGGGTCAAAGTAACTCAATGGTGGCTTCTCCTGTGGTGGCTGATATGATGCCAGAATATGTGCTGTGGGGCCTCTCTCTCTTCCTGGGTGCAGGGGTCAAAGTAACTCAATGGTGGCTTCTCCTGTGGTGGCTGATATGATGCCAGAATATGTGCTGTGGTGCCTCTCTCCTCTGTCTGGGTCCAAAGGCCTAAATCACTGAAAGAGGCCTTCTCCTGTGGTGTGTGATATGATGCCAGAATATGTGCTGTGGTGCCTCTCTCCTCTTCCTGGGTGCGGGGGTCAAAGTAACTCAATGGTGGCTTCTCCTGTGGTGGCTGATATGATGCCAGAATATGTGCTGTGGGGCCTCTCTCCTCTTCCTGGGTGCAGGGGTCAAAGTAACTCAATGGTGGCTTCTCCTGTGGTGGCTGATATGATGCCAGAATATGTGCTGTGGGGCCTCTCTCCTCTTCCTGGGTGCAGGGGTCAAAGTAACTAAATGGTGGCTTCTCCTGTGGTGGTTGATATGATGCCTGATTCTCTGCTGTGTAACCTCTCTCCTCCGTCTGGGTGTAGGGGTCAAAGTAACTAAATGGTGGCCTACTCCTGTGGTGGGTGATATGATGCCTGGTTCTCTGCTGTGGGACCTCTCTCCTTTGTCTGGGTGCTGTGGTCAAAATAATAGTAAGTGACCTTCTCCATTGGTGGGTGACTTGAAGCCTGATTCTGTGCTATGGGACCTCACTCCAATTAATATTGTTTAATTTTTATTTATTTTATGTTAGCTCATCATTTCCCTATCTACATTTGTTTGCAGGGGATTTAACTACATTTTGCTGCCTTTTGCAGCCCTCTAGCCCTTTCCGGGTGTGTTTTACAGCCTTTTTAGTGCCCAAAAGTTCGGGTCCCCATTGACTTCTATGGGGTTCGGGTTCGGGATGAAGTTCGGGTCGAGTTCGGATCACGAACCCGAACATTTTTCGAAAGTTCGGCCGAACTCGTCGAACCCGAACATCCAGGTGTTCGCTCAACTCTAGTGGTGGTGTTGGTTGGACATCCTCTGTTTAGTGGACGGCAGAAGCCAACATTCCTCCCGAGGCAAAGGAAGAGGCTGAGGCAGCAGCAGGAGAGGTTGCAGAGGGAGCCTGAGTGAGTTCCTTGTTTTTAAGGTGTTTACTCCACTGCAGTTCATCCTTTGCATGTAGATGCCTGGTCATGCAGGTTGTGCTAAGGTTCAGAACGTTAATGCCTCGCTTCAGGCTCTGAAGGTCCAGCGTGCAAACCACTCGAGTCTTGTCGTCAGCACATTGTTTGAAGAAGACCATGTGGGGTCTAGGACCACATCGTCCCCTGCATTGTCTTCCACACAGTCTTCCTCCCTGACCTCCTGTTTGGTCCTCACACTGCAAAAAGACGCAGCAGTTGGCACCTGTGTTTCGTCATTATCAGAGACGTGCGGACTCTGATAAGGTGGTATTCCCATGTCCGCATCATCAGGAAACATAAGTGGTTGTGCATCAGTGCATTCTATGTCTTCCACCACTGGGGAAGGGCTAGGTGGATTCCCTTGGGAAACCCTGCCAGCAGAGTCTTCAAACAGCATAAGAGACTGCTGCATAACTTGAGGCTCAGACAGTTTCCCTGATATGCATGGGGGTGATGTGACAGACTTATGGGCTTGGTTTTCAGGCGCCACTTGTGCGCATTCTGCAGAAGACTGGGTGTGAGATAATGTTGTGAACGTGCTGGATCCACTGTCGGCCACCCAATTGACTAGCGCCTGTACTTGCTCAGTCCTTACCATCCTTAGAACGGCATTGGGCCCCACCAAATATCGCTGTAAATTCTGGCGGGTACTGGAACCTGAGGTAGTTGGTTCACTAGGACGTGTGGCTGTGCCAGAATGGCCACGTCCTCTCCTAGCACCAGAGGGTCCACTAAGAACACCACGACCATGTCCGCGTCCGCGTCCCTCACTAGATGTTTTCCTCATTGTTACCGTTCACCACAATAGGAAAAAAATTATTTGGCCCAATGTATTGAATTCAAATTCAGGCCATTTTTTTAAAGGCAACTAACACTATCTGGCTATCTATTTATGTACCGTATTACACTAATCCAGGCACAGCAGTAACCACAGATTTGGGGGAATATTATTTGTTGGCCTACTAATTAGTCCCTGGATGAAAGGTATCCTTTTACGGACAGATTTACACTTGTAGATGCGTAGTAGCGTATTAAATATATAGGATTATGCTTTCAGCACTTGTATTTTAACACTTTGTGTAATATACCCTTTAATGGAAAGAAATACACTTAGAGATGCAAAACAGTGTGTGCAAATGTAGAGGATTATGCTGTATTTTAACATTTACTGTAATATACCCTTTAACGGACAGATTTACACTTGGCCTGCAACAGCTGGAACACCAGATTTTAGGTATTGCTAATTTGGCAACTGAGTTTCACCCCAGAACAAAATATATCATTTGACGGATACTATTAAACTACTTGTCCAGCCACAGCTACAACACCAGATTCACTGTATTTCTATTTTTGCAACTGAATTTCACCCCATAAAATAATATATCCTTTGACGGACACTATGAAAATTGTCCAGTCACAGCTGGAACACCAGATTTACAGTATTGCTGTTTTGGTAATTTAATTTCAAACCAGAACAAAATATATCCTTTGACGGATACTATTAAACTACTTGTCCAGTTACAGCTGGAACACCAGATTTACGGTATTTCTATTTTTGCAACTGAATTTCACAACAGAAAATAATATATCCTTTGACGGACACTATGAAACTTGTCCAGCCACAGCTAGAACACCAGATTTACTGTATTTCTATTTTTGCAACTGAATTTCACCCCAGAAAATAATATATAATTTGACGGACACTATGAAACTTGTCCAGTCACAGCTGGAACACCAGATTTACGGTATTTCTATTTTGCAACTGAACTTCACCCCAGAAAATAATATATCCTTTGACGAACACTATAAAAATTGTCCAATCACAGCTGGAAAATCAGATTTACGGTATTTCTATTTTTGCAACTAAATTTCACCCCAGAAAATAATATATCCTTTGACGGACACTATGAAACTTGTCCAGTCACAGCTGGAACACCAAATTTACGGTATTTCTATCTTTGCAACTGAATTTCACCCCAGAAAATAATATATACTTTGACAGACACTATGAAACTTGTCCAGTCACAGCTGGAACACCAGATTTACGGTATTTCTATTTTTGCAACTGAATTTCACCCCAGAAAATAATATATCCTTTGACAGACACTATGAAACTTGTCTAGTCACAGCTGGAACACCAGATTTACAGTATTGCTATTTTGGTAATTGAATTTCACCCCAGAACAAAAGCTATCCTTTGACGGACACTAAAAAACTTGTCCTTCCACAGCAGAAACCACTGATTTAGGGTATTGCTATTTTGGAAATTGAATTTCACCCCAGAAAAAAAAAAAATATTCTTTGCCAGACAGTATTACACTTGGCTAACCACAGCTGGAACACCAGATTTAGGGGATTGCTATTTTTTAAAGTGAATTTCCCCTCTCAATAAAATATACAAAATTCTATCCTGAGTTTCTAGGGGTGACAATAAGCTCAGCCAAGCCCCTGATGTAGGATATAGCAAAAAAAAAAAGAATGTGCTGGCGCACCACAAGACACAAAGCGGCCACCGATCACCCCAGAAAAAAGTGACAGAAAAACGCTCTGGGCAGCCTAAAAACAGTGAGCAATTAACTAGCAGAAGTTGAATGATTCACAGCTGTAGATCGATCACTTCATTAAGTGTTTTTGCTGAGTTAATCCTTGCCTAAACTTTTCCTAACAGCAGCTGCATCCTATCCCTACACTAATCAGAGCAGTGTGACGTGCGGCGTGACGTGACTCCAGCTTAAAAAGAGGCTGGGTCACATGCTGCACTTGGCCAATCACAGCCATGCCAATAGTAGGCATGGCTGTGATGGCCTCTTGGGGCAAGTAGTATGGCGCTTGTTGATTGGCTGCTTTGCAGGCTTTCAAAATGCGCCATAGAAATTGCCGAACAACGAACCCGAACTTTTACGCAAATGTTCGGGTTCAGGTCCATGTCACGAACACCCCAAAATTCGGTACGAACCCGAACTATACAGTTCGGGTTCGCTCATCCCTATCCACCAACAATACTTTTTACATTTTTTAACCATCATTGGAGATTGAAATAAAATGACTCACGAAGGATGGGGATCCAAGTCTTATGGACCACATCTCTACAATCAATGATTTATTGAAGAAATATCTTTTTACCTTTTAAACAGCAGACCAAAGGATGTTAACATCCAAGGGTAATGCACACAAAGGGTTTGCAGAACCATACAAAAGACTGAGATATTAAGCGATGCATGAACACCACTGAGCCATTTGCTTTCTACAGGTAGCTTGTTATTATAAAAGTCGCTTATATCATAGTGTATGTGGTCTCACAGTTGGAGTTACTGTTATCAGATTATGTAATGTAATATTCATAAAATTCATGTTCCACCATTTCATTATTTTTTCAGTAGAAATGATGCCAAAATAGAAAAGCCATGTGTGAAAAACAAAGTACACCTCATGAAACAATAGCTTGCAGAACTATCTTTACCATGTAATGTTATTACAAAGATTTATAAGCACTGGTTTATTATATTATCTAATAATAGTAGTTGGCTTGTGCATTTAATAAATGTTTTCAATTTGCCAGTTCATTTTTGTGAGTAATTCAACCCTTTTTTAGTTTTGCCTGACATCTGCTCACTCCATTCAAAGTCTATGAGGCTGATGTAGATAACAGCACAGAGCTCAGTTGTTTCGTCCAGCCCCATAAACATTAAATTAAATACGTGACTACTGGTCTATAAAATCTCCTCCTCCTTGTGGTAGTGCAGTAAGAAGGGATAGGTGGTCTCAGGATCCTGATTCTGGTGGTCGGCTGGGGACAACAGTGAGATTACATTTATAAGTAATAAATGTCAATTGTGGGAAAACCGTGTGAATATTTTAAAAAGAACTTAGATTTTGTGAAATAAAAATGTGAAGTGTAATGTCGTTGCAAATAAGTCTCTTAACACTTTAAGGCTTGATATGCTTTTACTAAAAGTAAGGAAACCATAGATTAAAATGATGCCAGATACTGGGTTCTAAACTATGCCTTTATTTGATATTAAAACTGTTGAGTAGGTATATGTACCATTGTATTGACCTATTTAGTAGTATTCAGGAATGACTTCAAACTACAGCATTTTCAGAACAAACATAAACTGATTATATAAATGGAAAATGTGTCTACATGGTGGCCAGAAATTTCTTGACAGAAGGAATTTACATAACTGAACTAGTTCCCTCTTGAATGGTCAGTTCCAGGTAATCTAAAGGAAAGTTAAGAAGGTGCATGTCCAGAAACTATGGTCATTACCTGGGGCAAAAAGACCCCACAAAAATAACATAGCTCAGATAGAGGTCTAGGTTGCCTTAACAGCTCAGTACATTACAACTAGAGATGAGCGAATTTCTAAGAAATTCGATTCGGCCGGTTTGCTGAATTTTCCGAAAAGATTTGCTTCGATCCGAATTTATTTGTCGTGAATCACGTTAAAAAGCAGCTATTTCCAGGTTGCAAAGAGCCTTTATAGGGGTGTAGAACACTGTGCCTTGCAGTAAAACACATAGGGAGTGTGCTGTGGTAGTGAAATAATACTGTGAGTCAGTATGACATGCAGATGACATGCGCCGCTCTTAGAATCACTGCACACTTCACTTACTTGGGCAGTCACAGGGCCAAAACCGAAATCAGCCTTAAAGGTCGATGTTAGCGTCAAGAAGAAGCACTCTCCCTTTGAAACATCGTCAGCTGATTCCACATAGATGTCTACAGAACCTGTTCTATTAAACACTTATACAAGTATTTGGTTTTTCTACTGAAATACTGCTGAAGTGAAATGCATATATATTTTTCCTTTTTTACTGAAATAGACCACTAAACTCTTTCACCACAAAAAAATGCAATAGTGAAGTGCGTATTTTTTTTTCCTTTTTGTACTGATGAAAATGAATGCCAGAGCTGTGTAATGGATATTTGGATTCCCAAATAATGTTTCCCTGCACTTGTAAAAAGGTTTTTCTACCACTGTCCCTAGCGACTTCAGATGTCTCTCCCTGCACTAAGATGCTGTGAAATGGTTTCCCTGCACTTATAAATCACTTTTTTTTCACAATTAGGGTTTTCAGTATAACTCTCCCTAGCGCCTGCAACTTCTGTCCCTGCACTCAGAAGGCTGGAGAATGTCTGAATACAAGACTGCTGTGGGTATTTATAGGGCTGTGACATCACAGGGCTGGCTGGCTGCTGATTGGCTGCATGCATGGCATTATGGGTCAGCCCGCCTTCCCAGAGTTCCTTGCCCCATGTCTTCACACGTGTAGCTGCCATTTTAGGAAAAAATGCGATACGCTAGCATAAAGCATGAGGAAATTTTTCCTTAAATTTGGATCGAATTCCACTTCATTAACTTCGACTCACTCATCTCTAATTACAACTGTGCCTCATGAAAAACACCATGTATACATTTAACCCGAGGAAGCCTTCACATGCTGTGGATTTTGTTGCAGAAATTTCTGCAATTGAAAATATGAAACCCTTGGGACACCTGTACACGTTGTGGACTATGTGCAGAAAAACCACAATGTACAACAAAGTGTGCAAAAATTGACCTGCAGTGCAGATTTCCAAATCCACAGCATGTCAATTATTTGCAGTTTTAGCTGCGTATTTCACCCTTTTCCAATGAAGGGTGAGATCTGCGACACAATCTCATCTAATCCACAATTAAAAATTGTAGATGTTTGTGAAGATATGTTGCAAAAATAAACATAAATCCGCACGGAAATTTGTGCTGGTCTTATGTGCGTTCAACCACATTTTTGTGCAGGCAACCTTAGAATCTTTTCTGAGAGTGCAACCTGAGGATGATATTAGACCTATAAGCATATAAATATTTCTGACATGAATTGTTTAAAAGAATTTTCCAGGCAACAAAAAAAGTGTACCTAAACATTCATAATATTATTACATTTGTTCTAAATGTTTTTAAAGTAATTCTTCTAATATGCTTTAATATTTTTCCTAGCAAAATAGGCGCCTGAAGCTCAGGTTCCTATTGCACTTTAGAATCCGTACTACCGTAAAATTATGTGTATGGGGGTATGGATTCCCCTGTTGTCACATTGAGCGCTGTACAGGCAGGAGCTCTATAGCACATGCCTCTTTTGCTTATACTAGCCCTGCTCCACTAAAGCCTGGCATAAATGTGCAATGTTAGTCTTTAGCAGATCTGGCACATGCAGGAGAGTGATGTCTAATCTGAGTTCCTGCCCTATGCTCATTCCACTCTGCTGATATCCTGCAAATCGGTACAGGCTATTAGCAGAGAGGAGTGAAACATATGCAATATTAAAATATAATTTATCCTGCAAAGAACAAGCCCTCATTTGGTTATGTAAATGCAAAAATAAGAAGATTTTGGCTCAGAAAAGGCAGGGAATGAAAATGCAGGTAATTGCCTGGTACTTAAGTGGTTAAATATATTTTCTTTGGTTGCAAAATATATTTAATATCTAGGCATATACAGTGCCTAGGAAAAGTATTTATACCCTTGGAGCTTTCACATTTTTTAACGTTACGCCTACAAACTTAAAGGGGTTGTCTCACTTCAGCAAATGGCATTTATCACAAAGTTAAAACAAGGCACTTACTAATGTATTGTGATTGCCCACATTACCTCCTTTTCTGGCTGGATTCATTTTTCCATCACATTATTTACTTCTTGTTTCCATGGTCACAACCACCCTGAATTCAGCAGTGGTGGTCGTGCTTGCACACTATAGAAAAAGGCACTGGTCTTTCTGGTTGCTGGGACTGTGGGAGCTCACATAGTCTGGTGCCTTTTCCTATGGTGTGCAAGCACAACCACCTCTAAATTTATTTTATTGACATTTTATGTGATAAAACAACACAATTTAGCAAGTATGTGTTCAGTGAAAAGAAAATGATATATAGTTTTCAAAATTTTTTATAAATTAAAATCTGGAAAGTGTGGCGTGCATTTGTATTCAGCCCCCCTGAGTCAATACTTTGTAGGACTACCTTTCGCTGTAATTGCAACCGCGAATCTTTTAGGGTATGTCTCTACCAGCTTTGCACAATAGCTCAAAATAGCCCAAACCCAGTCAGATTGGATGGAGAGCATCGTTGTTCTGCTGGAAAGTGAACCTCTGCCCCAGTCTCAAGTCTTTTGCTGCCTCTACCAGTTTTTCCTCCAGGATTGCCCTGTATGTAGCTCCATTTATTGTCCCATCAACTCTGACCAGCTTCCCTGTCGCTGCTAAAAAAAAGTATCCCACAGCATGATGCTACAACCACCATGTTTCACAGTGGGGATGGTATTCTTTAGGATGATGTGCAGTGTTATTTTTCCACCACACATACTGTTTTGTATTTATGCCAAAAAGTTCAACTTGGTCTCATTTGACCAGAGAACCTTTTTCCCTTTTTCCACATGTTTGCTGTTTCCCTTACATGACTTGTGGCAAACCACAAACAGAACATGTTATGGCTTGCTTTCAAAAATGGCCACTCTTGCCACTCTTCCATAAAGGCCAGATTTGTGGAGTTCATGACTAGTGTTGAGCGAACAGTTCGAAAATCGTTCGGGTCTGTACCGAATTTTGGGGTGTCCGTGACACGGACCCGAACCCGGACATTTTCAAAAAAGTTCGGGTTCGGGTCCGGTGTTCGTCGATTACTTCCCGCTTTCTGAAGGGCTGCACAGCAGCCAATCAGCTAGCGTTTTACTTCTTGCCCTAAGAGCCCATCACAGCCATGCCTACTAATGGCATGGCTGTGATTGGCCAAGTGCAGCATGTGACCCAGCCTCTATTTAAGCTGGAGTCACGTAGCGCCGCACGTCACACTGCTCTGACTAGTGTAGGGAGAGGATGCAGCTTCTGTGAGGGCGAGATAGGCAGGGATAAAGAAGTGATTGAATGATCTACCTTTCTACACCTGTGCATCAGAACAACTCAGCTGAGCTGTTCACTGAAAGTCACTATTTTGTTGAGACTGGCCAGAGCAATTTTTACTGGCACATGTAACTGGGCTGACCGGCGGTGGCCATTTTGGGACTTGTGGTGCGCCAGCACTTGCTGCCACAGAGTGTAAACCAAAGCTCCAAAGAAGTTAAAAATCTACACCTGTGAATCAGAACAACAGCGATTCAGCTGCTCAGTCAAAGTCAATTTTTTTCTGGCTGGGCAGACTGTTTTCTGGCACATGTTACTGGGCTGATAGGCGGCGGCCATTTTGGGACTTGTGGTGCTACAGCAAAAGCTGCCACAACGTCCATTAATCTAATGTAATAGTCGATTTTTTCATAGATATACTACATCAGGGGTTTGGCTGTGCTTGTGTCACCCATACTAACTGCAAAGATATTTAATATATCAGTGGTGAAACTGAAAGTAACCCACTTGGATAGCAAATCCCATGAATGTGCTGTTCCAGCTAGGCTAGCCAGTGCCACTACTTTGTCCAATACTGTCAGCCAGAAATATTTTTTTTTTTATGTGCCAGAAATATAAATTAGAAAATGCTTTCACCGTAATAATAAAATTATTCTGGTGTTAGACCAGAAAAAGCACTCCTGTTGTAATTAATACTGTAAAAAGGCTTAGGCAATATTTCTCCCAGTGTGGGAAATTTATCTAGCAAAACTAGCATTTTAACAATTCCGGTGTTCTGAAATACCAGCAGTCCTCTTGTAATTAATACCGCCAAAAGGCATTATATCGTCCAGTGTTGTAATTTTGGTGAAAAAAGGCCAATTTAATCAATCTGGTGTTTGTTAGACCAGAAAAACTAGGCCTCACGTTTTCACTCCTCTAAAAAGCAATTATATTTCCCCGTGTGGGGATCTATGTACCAAAACTAGCATTATAAAAAATCTGGTGTCCAATTAGCAGCAGTGTTCTTGTAATTAATACCGCCAAAATGCATTATTGTCCAGTGTTGTAATTTTGGTGAAAAAAAGGCCAATTTAATCAATCTGGTGTTTGTTAGACCAGAAAAACTAGGCCTCACGTTTTCACCTCTAAAAGGAATTATATTTCCCGTGTGAGGATCTATGTACCAAAACTAGCATTATAAAAAATCTGGTGTCCAATTAGCAGCAGTGTTCTTGTAATTAATACCGCCAAAAGGCATTATTGTCCAGTGTTGTAATTTTGGTGAAAAAAGGCCAATTTAATCAATCTGGTGTTTGTTAGACCAGAAAAACTAGGCCTCACGTTTTCACTCCTCTAAAAGGAATTATATTTCCCCGTGTGGGGATCTATGTACCAAAACTAGCATTATAAAAATCTGGTGTCCAATTAGCAGCAGTGTTCTTGTAATTAATACCGCTAAAAGGCATTATTGTCCAGTGTTGTAATTTTGGTGAAAAAAAGGCCAATTTAATCAATCTGGTGTTTGTTAGACCAGAAAAACTAGGCCTCACGTTTTCACTCCTCTAAAAGGAATTATATTTCCCGTGTGGGGATCTATGTACCAAAACTAGCATTATAAAAATCTGGTGTCCAATTAGCAGCAGTGTTCTTGTAATTAATACCGCCAAAAGGCATTATTGTCCAGTGTTGTAATTTTGGTGAAAAAAGGCCAATTTAATCAATCTGGTGTTTGTTAGACCAGAAAAACTAGGCCTCACGTTTTCACTCCTCTAAAAAGGAATTATATTTCCCCGTGTGGGAATCTATGTACCAAAACTAGCATTATAAAAAATCTGGTGTACAATTAGCAGCAGTGTTCTTGTAATTAATACCGGAAAAAGGAATTATATCTTCCAGTGTGGGAATTTTGGGGCTAAAAAATAATATATTTTATTGTGGTGCGAGTTGAATCGCAACAATGAGGAAACATTCTATTAAGGGACGAGGACGCGGTCGTGGTGGTGTCCGTGGAGCCTCTGTTGCTGGCAGAGGACGTGGCTGTTCGGCCTCAGGCGCACAAAGTAGTGAACCAACTCCCTCAAGTAGCCGGCAGAATTTACAGCGATATTTGGTGGGGCCCAATGCCGTTATGAAGATGGTAAGACCTGAGCAGGTACAGGCATTAGTCGATTGGGTGGCCGACAGTGCTTCCAGCACGTTCACCACATTGTCTTCCGCCCAGTCTTCTGCGGAAAGCGCACAGGTAGCACCTGAAAACCAAGCCCATCAGTCTGTCACATCACCCCCATGCATATCAGGGAAACTGGCTGAGCCTCAAGTTATGCAGCAGTCTCTTCTTCTGTTTGAAGACTCTGCTCCCACGGTTTTCCAGGGGCGTCCACCTATCCCTTCCCCAGCGGTGGAAGACATTCCATGCACTGAGGCACAACCACTTATGTATCCAGATGATGAGGACATGGGAATACCACCACAGCAGAGTGACCGAGTGTCTGATGATGACGAAACACAGGTGCCCACTGCCGCGTCTTATTGCAGTGTGCAGACTGAACAGGAGGAGGTCAGGGAGGAAGACTGTGTGGAGGACGATGAGGTCTTAGACCCCACATGGACTGAAGGTCGTGCCGCTGACTTAAATAGTTCAGAGGAAGAGGCAGTGGTGAGACCGAGACAACAGCGAAGCCAAAGAGGGAGCAGGGGGCAAAAGCAGAACAGCCGCCTTCCAGAGAGTTCGCCTGCTATTGGCCAGCGCCAACAGGGACCCAGCACACCAAGGCATCTTCAAGGAGTTCCCTGGCATGGCACTTCTTCAAACAATGTGCTGAGGACAAGACCAGAGTGGTTTGCACGCTGTGCCATCAGACCCTGAGGCGAGGCATTAACGTTCTTAACCTGAGCACCACCTGCATGATCAGGCATCTACATGCAAAGCATGAACTGCAGTGGAGTACACACCTTAAAAACAAGGAACCCGCTCAGGCTCCCCCTGTCCCTCTACCGCTGCTGCCTCGGCTTCCGCCTCGAGAGGAATGTTGCCACCTGCCGAGCAGCAAACAGAGGATGTGCAACCGACACCACCACCACCACCGCCACCGTCACCTAGCGTCTCCACTATTTCACACAGCAGCGTTCAGCTCTCCATCTCTCAAACCTTTGAGAGGAAGCGCAAATTCCCACCTAGTCACCCTCGAGCCCTTGGCCTGAATGCCAGCATTTCTAAACTAGTGGCCTTTGAAATGCTGTCATTCCGGCTGGTGGACACAGACAGCTTCAAACAGCTGATGGCCATGGCTGTCCCCCAGTATGTGGTTCCCAGCCGCCACTACTTCTCCAAGACAGCCGTGCCTTCCCTGCACATGCAATTGTCCGATAAAATCAAGTGTGCACTGCGCAACGCCATCTGTGACATGGTCCACCTAACCACAGATACGTGGACCAGTAAGCACGGCCAGGAACGCTATATCTCCCAAACTGCACACTGGGTAAATGTAGTGGCGGCTGGGCCCCAGGCGGAGAGTTCCTTGGCGCACGTCCTTCCGCCGCCATGGATCACAGGGCATCATTCTTTGCCTCCTGTAGCCTCCTCCTCCTACTCGGCTTCCTCCTGTAGCCTCCTCCTCCTCTGCTTCCACCAGCTCATCCAGTCAGCCACACACCTTCACCACCAACTTCAGCACAGCCCGGGGTAAACATCAGCAGGCCATTCTGAAACTCATATGTTTGGGGGACAGGCCCCACACCGCACATGAGTTGTGGCGGGGTTTTGAACAACAGACCGACCAGTGGTTGCTGCCGGTGGGCCTCAAGCCCGGCCTGGTGGTGTGCGATAATGGGCGAAATCTCATGGCAGCTCTGGGACTAGCCGGTTTGACGCACATCCCTTGACTGGCGCATGTGCTGAATTTGGTGGTGCAAAAGTTAATTCACAACTACCCAGACATGTCAGAGCTGCTGCATAAAGTGCGGGCCGTCTGTGCGCGCTTCCAGCGTTCACATCCTGCCGCTGCTCGCCTGTCAGCGTT
Organism: Bufotes viridis; assembly: GCA_033119425.1. NCBI lineage: Eukaryota > Metazoa > Chordata > Amphibia > Anura > Bufonidae > Bufotes > Bufotes viridis. The sequence continues at coordinate 120,793,775 of CM065597.1, read as the reverse complement.
ACAGCGGAACTTCGGCCTTCCCGCTCACCGCCTAATATGCGACGTGCCCACCCGGTGGAACTCCACCTTGCACATGCTGGAGAGACTGTGCGAGCAGCAGCAGGCCATAGTGGAGTTTCAGCTGCAGCACGCACGGGTCAGTCGCACTGCGGAACAGCACCACTTCACCACCAATGATTGGGCCTCCATGCGAGACCTGTGTGCCCTGTTGCGCTGTTTAGAGTACGCCACCAACATGGCCAGTGGCGATGCCACTGTTATCAGCGTGACGATACCAATTCTATGTCTCCTAGAGAAAACGCTTAGGGAAATGATGGAAGAGGAGGTGGGCCAGGGCCAGGAGGAGGAGGAGGAGGATGACGGGTCGTTTTTAGCACTTTCAGGCCACTCTGTTAGAAGTGGCTCAGAGGGAGGTTTTTTGCAACAGCAGAGGGCAGGTACAAATGTGGCCAGCCAGGGAACACTACTGGAGGACGAGGAGGATGAGGAGGAGGTGGAGCAGGATGAGGATGAAGCAAGTTCACAGCGGGGTGGCACCCAGCACAGCGCAGGCACATCACTGGTGCGTGGCTGGAGGGATACAGAGGATGATGACGATACGCCTCCCACAGAGGACAGCTTGTCCTTACCTCTGGGGAGCCTGGCACACATGAGCGATTACATGCTGCAGTGCCTGCGCAACGACAGCAGAGTTGCCCACATTTTAACGTGTGCTGACTACTGGGTGGCCACCCTGCTGGATCCACGGTACAAAGACAATGTGCCCACTTTACTTCCTGCACTGGAGCGTGATAGGAAGATGCGCGAGTACAAGCGCACACTGGTAGACGCGCTCCTGAGAGCATTCCCAACTGTCACAGGGGAACAGGTGGAAGGCAAAGGCAGAGGAGGAGCTAGAAGTCGCCCACGCAGCAGTGTCACGGCCAGCTCCTCTGAGGGCAGGGTTAGCATGGCAGAAATGTGGAAAAGTTTTGTCTCCACGCCACAGCTAACTGCCCCACCACCTGATACGGAACGTGTTAGCAGGAGGCAACATTTCACTAACATGGTTGAACAGTACATCTGCACACAACTCTACGTACTGACGGATGGTTCGGCCCCATTCAACTTCTGGGTTTCCAAATTGTCCACGTGGCCAGAATTAGCATGTTATGCCTTGGAGGTGCTGGCCTGCCCGGCGGCCAGCGTTTTATCTGAATGTGTATTCAGCACGGCAGGGGGCGTCATTACTGACAAACGCAGCCGCCTGTCCGCAGCCAACGTGGACAAGCTGACGTTTATAAAAATTAACCAGGCTTGATCCCACAAGACCTGACCCTCCCTTGTGCAGAGTAGTCCTTAATAACTGACTTAAGCCATGTTGTCTTGTACTCCTGGCCACTTCTTCATTGAAAAATCCGTTTTTGAAATTAAGTAGGATCTTGGGGTGCAACCCAGAGTTGAATGAACCTTCCCTCTGTCTGGGTGCCGGGCCAAAGTACATGAAAGTGTCCTTCTCCTGTGCTGGGTGATATGAATGTTATACTTGTGCTGTCTGACATGTCTCCTTTGTGTGGGTGAAGGGGGCCAAAGTCACTGAAAGCGGCCTTCTCCTGTGCTGGCTGATATAAATGCCTGAATCTCTGCTGTGGGACCTCTCTCCTCTTTCTGGGTGCAGGGGTCAAAGTCTCTAAAAGTGCCCTTCTCCTGTGGTGGTTGATGTGAAACTGATGCTTGTGCTATCTGACCTGTCTCCTCTGTGTCGGTGCTAAGGCCTAAGTCACTGAAAGCGGCCTTCTCCTGTTCTGGCTGATATAAATGCCTGAATCTCTGCTGTGGGACCTCTCTCCTCTTTCTGGGTGCAGGGGTCAAAGTCTCTAAAAGTGCCCTTCTCCTGTGGTGGTTGATGTGAAACTGATGCTTGTGCTATCTGACCTGTCTCCTCTGTGTCGGTGCTAAGGCCTAAGTCACTGAAAGCGGCCTTCTCCTGTTCTGGCTGATATAAATGCCTGAATCTCTGCTGTGGGACCTCTCTCCTCTTTCTGGGTGCAGGGGTCAAAGTCTCTAAAAGTGCCCTTCTCCTGTGGTGGTTGATGTGAAACTGATGCTTGTGCTATCTGACCTGTCTCCTCTGTGTCGGTGCTAAGGCCTAAGTCACTGAAAGCGGCCTTCTCCTGTGCTGGCTGATATAAATGCCTGAATCTCTGCTGTGGGACCTCTCTCCTCTTTCTGGGTGCAGGGGTCAAAGTCTCTAAAAGTTCCCTTCTCCTGTGGTGGTTGATGTGAAACTGATGCTTGTGCTATCTGACCTGTCTCCTCTGTGTCGGTGCTAAGGCCTAAGTCACTGAAAGCGGCCTTCTCCTGTGCTGGCTGATATAAATGCCTGAATCTCTGCTGTGGGACCTCTCTCCTCTTTCTGGGTGCAGGGGTCAAAGTCTCTAAAAGTGCCCTTCTCCTGTGGTGGTTGATGTGAAACTGATGCTTGTGCTATCTGACCTGTCTCCTCTGTGTCGGTGCTAAGGCCTAAGTCACTGAAAGCGGCCTTCTACTGTGCTGGCTGATATAAATGCCTGAATCTCTGCTGTGGGACCTCTCTCCTCTTTCTGGGTGCAGGGGTCAAAGACTCTAAAAGTGCCCTTCTCCTGTGGTGGTTGATGTGAAACTGATGCTTGTGCTATCTGACCTGTCTCCTCTGTGTCGGTGCTAAGGCCTAAGTCACTGAAAGCGGCCTTCTCCTGTGCTGGCTGATATAAATGCCTGAATCTCTGCTGTGGGACCTCTCTCCTCCGTCTGGGTGCAGGGGTAAAAGTCTCTCAAAGTGGCCTTCTCTTGTGCTGGGTGATGTGAAGCTGATGTTTGTGCCATCTGACATGGTTGCCGGGGTCCCATTAAATGGTGGCCTACTCCTGTGGTGGGTGATCTAAATGCCTGATTCTCTGCTGTGAAAACCCCTCTCCTCCGCCTGGGTGCAGGGTCAACGTCTCTCAAAGTGGCCTTCTCTTGTGCTGGGTGATGTGAAGCTGATGTTTGTGCCATCTGACATGGTTGCCGGGGTCCCATTAAATGGTGGCCTACTCCTGTGGTGGGTGATCTAAATGCCTGATTCTCTGCTGTGAAAACCCTCTCCTCCGCCTGGGTGCAGGGGTCAACGTCTCTCAAAGTGGCCTTCTCTTGTGCTGGGTGATGTGAAGCTGATGTTTGTGCCATCTGACATGGTTGCCGGGGTCCCATTAAATGGTGGCCTACTCCTGTGGTGGGTGATCTAAATGCCTGATTCTCTGCTGTGAAAACCCCTCTCCTCCGCCTGGGTGCAGGGGTCAAAGTCTCTCAAAGTGGCCTTCTCTTGTGCTGGGTGATGTGAAGCTGATGTTTGTGCCATCTGACATGGTTGCCGGGGTCCCATTAAATGGTGGCCTACTCCTGTGGTGGGTGATCGAAATGCATGATTCTCTGCTGTGAAAACTTCTCTCCTCTGTCTGGGTGCTGGTCCAAAATACATGAGAGTGGCCTTCTCCGGTGGTGGTTGATATAAAGCATGATTCCTTGCTGTGGGACCTGTATCCTCTGTCTGGGTGCTGGTCCCAAATAAATGAGTGGCCTTCTCCGTTGGTGGTTGATATGACGCATGATTCCTTGCTGTGGGACCTGTATCCTCGGTCTGGGTGCTGTGCCGAAATAACTGAAAGTGGCCTTCTCCAGTGGTGGGTGAAATGACGCATGATTCCTTGCTGTGGGACTTCTCTCCTCTGTCTGGGTGCTGGGCCTAAATAACTGAAAGTGGCATTCTACAGTGGTGGTTGATATGACGCATGATTCCTTGCTGTGGGACCTGTATCTTCTGACTGGGTGCTGGTCCCAAAGAAATGAGAGTGGCCTTCTCCAGTGGTGGATGATATGACGCATGATTCCTTGCTGTGGGACCTGTATCCTCTGTCTGGGTGCTGGTCCAAAATAAATGAGAGTGGCCTTCTCCGGTGGGGGTTGATATGACGCATGATTCCTTGATGTGGGACCTCTCTCCTCTGTCTGGGTGCTGGTCCAAAATAAATGAGAGTGGCCTTCTCTGGTGGTGGTTGATATGACGCCTTATTCCTTGCTGTGGGACCTGTATCCTCTGTCTGGGTGCTGGTCCAAAATACATGAGAGTGGCCTTCTCCGGTGGTGGTTGATATGACGCCTTAGTCCTTGCTGTGGGACCTGTATCCTCTGTCTGGGTGCTGGTCCAAAATACATGAGAGTGGCCTTCTCCGGTGGTGGTTGATATGAAGCATGATTCCTTGCTGTGGGACCTGTATCCTCTGTCTGGGTGCTGGTCCCAAATAAATGAGAGTGGCCTTCTCCAGTGGTGGATGATATGACGCATGATTCCTTGCTGTGGGACCTCTCTCCAATTGATATTGGTAAATTTTTATTTATTTTATTTTAATTCATTTCCCTATCTACATTTGTTTGCAGGGGATTTACCTACATTTTGCTGCCTTTTGCAGCCCTCTAGCCCTTTCCGGGAGTCTTTTACAGGCTTTTTAGTGCCCAAAAGTTCGGGTCCCTATTGACTTCTATGGGGTTCGGGTTCGGGATGAAGTTCGGGTTGAGTTTGGATCACGAACCCGGACATTTTCCGGAAGTTCGGCCGAACCTCTCGAACCCGAACATCCAGTTGTTCGCTCATCTCTATTCATGACACAATTGCCTTGTGGGAAGATTTTACCATCTGAGCTGTGGCTATTTGAAGCAAATCCAGAGTGACCATAGGCCTCTTGGCTTCATCTCTTGATCTCTTCATCTCAGTGCTCTCCTTGCTTGGGCCATCAGTTTAGATGGACTGCCATGTCTTGGTAGGTCTGCAGCTGTGCCATATTCCTTCCATTTTCAGATGATGAATCGAACAGTGCTCTGTAAGATGTTCTGATTTAGGGATATTTTTTATAACCTAACCCTGCTTTATACTTCTCCACAACTTTATCCCTGACCTGTCTGGTGTGTTCCTTGGTTTTTGTTGATGCTGTTTGATTACAATTGTTCTCTAACAAACCTCTGAGGCAATCTCAGCACAATTGTAGTTATGCTGACAATAAATTACACAAGTGGACTCTATTTACTAATTTTCTGACTTCTGAAGGCAATTGGTCAAACTGGATTTTATTTAAGGATATCAGAGTACAGAGGCCTGGATACAAATACAGGCCAAACAGATTTTTATTTATTTAAAATTTTGAAAAACATGTATCATTTTCTTTTCACTTCATTCATAATTGCTACTTAGTGTTGGTCTATCACATAAAATCCCAATAAAATACATTTAAGTTTGTGGGTGTAACATGTAAAACTGTGGAAAAGTTTAAGGAATGCCTTTTTTAAGTCACTCTATGCAAAATATAAAGAAACAATATGCCCTCAATAGCAATTCTTAGGTATAAATATATCTTCTTATTTTTTTGTTTTGAAGAAACATATCAGGGAACATCTATCAAAACTGATGTAAAAAGCAAAACTTTTAATCTTCAGAGCTGCTTTGGAATTAGCCAATTAAGCAAGGTTTCCTTTACACCAGTTTTGCTAAATGTCCTTTATGCTGTCCAGTGTGAAAAAGTATTGGCATCTGAGTGTCTGAATGACAGCATGAATATACAGATGCAATTGAGAAAAATAATTGCAATATCCTGCCTTCTCATAGAATGTAAAATTGTTCTATTGACATTCTGCCATTTCACTTGGCAAACTATCTTCTTTGCAAATCTTCAGAAGAAGCAGGGATTTTGTTATAGCATGGAAGGATAATTATCTCCATTTATGCTTTGATTACATATGACTTGCTTACAACTGCTGTCCTCTGCATTCTAGAAATGCTTCAAATTGAGATCTTTAAAATTACTCTCTTAAGTGTAAAATGTAGACATAATCTGTGAAAGGGGTAGACTGAAAGTACAAGTTAGGCTAAATGTCACAAGACAATACCTCATTGCTAAGTTACACACTAGATTTAGCTATTTTTTTTTTTTTATATATAAGTGCACTCAAGATGTATAGTTATAACTGTAGACTTTCATGATTATAGGTGTTATGGGCCTTGATGCAGAGAGGATTACATTTTTGAAATGCTGCATTACAACAGCGATTATTTTTTGTAATGTGTTGGTTTACATAAATTTTTATTCTTAATTTCTTTATTTCAAGTCAAGACATTTAACAAATTCCAAAAACGTCTATATAAGGACTCCTGCACACGAACATATTTTTGTCCGCATTTAATCCGCATTTTTTGCGGGTCAGATGTGGACCTATTCACTTCAATGAGGCTGCAAAAGATGCAGAGAGCACACTGTGTACAATCCGCATCCATATGTCCGTTCCGTGGCATCCGCCAAAAATAAAACATGCCCTATTTTTGTCCACATTACGGACAAGGCTAGGACTGTTCTATTATGGGCCGGACGATCTGTTCCGCAAAATAAGGAACACATACGGATGGTATCTTTGTGGACCGTAAAACAGGCAATGGTCATGTGCATGAGGCCTAAGAAAGAAAAATGGAGAAAAACAATATCCCACCCAAAAATCTTTTGTTGCAAAGCCAGCCAGGAGAGAGAAGAAGAAAAAAAAAACTTATATCCAGCAACCTCATATCCTCGTCCATTGATGTAACTGATTATTACTTTGATATATTTGAAATATATTTTCTTATAGCTTTTCACGTTATTCACCAAGGACTCCTATTCACCATCCAGGGGCACCTTGTCAGAACATCATAATCTAGTGACAATAATTCTAGCAACAAGTAAAAACACGAAATATCAGGGTTCATTTTTAGGGATGAGCAAACCCGAACTGTATAGTTCGGGTTCGTACCGAATTTTGGGGTGTTCGGGACCCAGACCCGGATCCGAACATTTTCAAAAAAGTTCGGGTTCAGGTTCGTTGTTCGGTGATTTCTTCCCGCTTTCTGAAGGGCTGCATAGCAGCCAATCAGCAAATATTTTACTTCTTGCCCTAAGAAGCTATCACAGCCATGCCTACTAATAGCATGGCTGTGATTGGCCAAGTGCAGCATGTGACCCAGCCTCTATTTAAGCTGGGGTAACGTAGCGCCGCTCGTCACTCTGCTCTGATTAGTGTAGGGATAGGACGCAGCTGCTGTGAGGGCAAGATTAGGCAGGGAAAACTCAGCAAAAACACCTAATGAAGCTATCGATCTACAGCTGTGAATCATTCAACTTTTGCTAGTTAATTGCTCACTGGTTTTTAGGCTGCCCAGAGCATTTTTCTGTCACCTTTCTCTGGGGTGATCGGCAGCCATTTTGTGTATTGTGGTGCACCAGAAGAAGCTGCCACAAAGTCCATCAATCCATCAATACTAGTTATTTTTTTTTACTATATCCTACACCAGGGGCTTGGCTGAGCTTATTGTCACCCCTAGAAACTGAGGATAGAAATTTCTATATTTTATTGAGGGATTAAATTCAATTGCCAAAATAGCAATCCCCTAAATCTGGTGTTGCAGCTGTGGCTAGCCAAGTGTAATACTGCCTGCTGTCTGGCAAAGGATAGATTTTTTTCTGTGGTGAAATTCAATTACCAAAATAGCAATACCATAAATCAGTGGTTTCAGCTGTGGCTGATCAAGTTAATTAGTGTCCGGCAAAGGATATATTTTGTTCTGGGGAGAAATTCAATTGCCAAAATAGCAATACCATAAATCAGTGGTTTCAGCTGTGGCTGGCCAAGTTTAATAGTCTCCGGCAAAGGATATATTTTGTTCTGGGGAGAAATTCATTTGCCAAAATAGCAATACTGTAAATCTGGTGTTCCAGCAGTGGCTGGCCAAGTTTAATAGTGTCCGTCAAAGGATATATTTTGTTCTGGGGTGAAATTCAATTGCCAAAATAGCAATACCGTAAATCTGGTGTCCCAGCAGTGGCTGGCCAAGTTTAATAGTGTCCGTCAAAGGATTTATTATTTTCTGGGGTTAAATTCAGTTGCCAAAATAGAAATACGATAAATCTGGTGTTCCAGCTGTGACTAGACAAGTTTCATAGTGTCCGTCATAGGATATATTATTTTTTGGGTTTAAATTCAGTTGCAAAGATAGAAATACCGTAAATGTGGTGTTCCAGCTGTGACTAGACAAGTTTCATACTGTACGGCAAAGGATATATTTTGTTCTTTGGTGAAATTCAATTGCCAAAATAGCGATACCGTACATCTGGTGTCCCAGCAGTGGCTGGCCAAGTTTAATAGTGTCTTTTAAAGGATTTATTATTTTCTGGGGTGAAATTCAGTTGCAAAAATAAAAATACCGTAAAACTGGTGTTCCAGCTGTGACTAGACAAGTTTAATAGTGTCCAGCAAAGGATATATTTTGTTCTGGGGTGAAAGTCAATTGCCAAAATAGCAATACTGTAAATCTGATGTCCCAGCAGTGGCTGGCCAAGTTTAATAGTGTCCGGCAAAGGATATATTTTGTTCTGGGGTGAAAGTCAATTGCCAAAATAGCAATACTGTAAATCTGATGTCCCAGCAGTAGCTGGCCAAGTTTAATAGTGTCCGGCAAAGGATATATTTTGTTCTGGGGTGAAATTCAGTTGCCAAAATAGAAATAACGTAAATCTGGTGTTCCAGCTGCGACTAGAAAAGTTTCATAGTGTCCGTCATAGGATATATTATTTTCTGGGGTGAAATTAAGTTGCAAAAATAAAAATACCGTAAATCTGGTTTTCCAGCTGTGAATGGACAAGTTTAATTGTGTCTGGCAAAGGATATATTTTGTTCTGGGGTGAAATTCAATTGCAAAAATAGCAATACCGTACATCTGGTGTCCCAGCAGTGGCTGGCCAAGTTTAATAGTGTCCTTCAAAGGATTTATTATTTTCTGGGATAAAATTCAGTTGCAAAAATAGAAATACCGTATATCTGGTGTTCCAGCTGTGACTGGACAAGTTTAATAGTGCCTGGCAAAGGATATATATTGTTCTCGGGTGAAATTCAATTGCCAAAATAGCAATACCGTAAATCTGGTGTCCCAGCAGTGGCTAGCCAAGTTTAATAGTGTCCGTCAAAGGATTTATTATTTTCTGTTGTGAAATTCAGTTGCCAAAACAGAAATAACGTAAATCTGGTGTTCCAGCTGCGACTAGAAAAGTTTCATAGTGTCCGTCATAGGATATATTATTTTCTGGGGTGAAATTAAGTTGCAAAAATAAAAATACCGTAAATCTGGTGTTCCAGCTGTGAATAGACACGTTTAATAGTGTCCGGCAAAGGATATATTTTGTTCTGGGGGGAAATCAATTGCCAAAATAGCAATACCGTACATATGGTGTCCCAGCAGTGGCTGGCCAAGTTTAATAGTGTCCTTCAAAGGATTTATTATTTTCTGGGGTGAAATTCAGTTGCAAAAATAGAAATACCGTATATCTGGTGTTCCAGCTGTGACTGGACAAGTTTAATAGTGTCTGGCAAAGGATATATATTGTTCTGGGGTGAAATTCAATTGCCAAAATAGTAATACTGTAAATCTGGTGTCCCAGCAGTGGCTGACCAAGTTTAATCGTGTCCGTCAAAGGATATATTATTTTCTGTTGTGAAATGAATTTGCCAAAATTCCAATACCCAAAATCTGGTGTTCCAACTGTTGCAGGCCAAGTGTAAATCTGTCCATAAAAGGGTATATTACACTCAGCGTGCATCTCCAAGTGTATTACTTTCCGTTAAAGGGTATATTACATTAAGTGTTAAAATACAGCATAATCCTCTACATTTGCACACACTGTTTTGCATCTCTAAGTGTATTTCATTCCGTTAAAGGGTATATTACACAAAGTGTTAAAATAAAAGTGCTGAAAGCATAGTCCTATTTATTTTTTCACACGCTACTGGGCATCTCAAAGTGTAAATCTGTCCGTAAAAGGATACCTTTCATCCAGTGCCTAAATACTAGGCCTACAATTGATGTTCCCCTAAATCTGTGGTCACTGCTGTGCCTGGATTAGTGTAATACGGTAGATAATTATATAGCCAGATAGTGTTAGGTGCCTGTAAAAAAAGGTCTGAATTTGAATTCAATACATTGGGCCAAATAATTTTTTTCTTTTTGTGGTGAACGGTAACAATGAGGAAAACATCTAGTAAGGGACGCAGACGCGGACATGGCCGTGGTGTTGTTAGTGGACCCTCTGGTGCTGGGAGAGGACGTGGCTGTTCTGCCACAGCCACACGTCCTAGTGAACCAACTACCTCAGGTTCCAGTACCTGCCAGAATTGACAGCGATATTTAGTGGGGCCCAATGCCGTTCTAAGGATGGTAAGGCCTGAGTAAGTACAGGCGCTAGTCAATTGGGTGGCCGACAGTGGATCCAGCACGTTCACAACATTATCTCACACCCAGTCTTCTGCAGAAAGCGCACAGGTAGCGCCTGAAAACATAGCCCACCAGTCTGTCACATCACCTCCATGCATATCAGGTAAACTGTCTGAGCCTCAAGTTATGCAGCAGTCTCTTATGCTTTTTGAAGACTCTGCTGGCAGGGTTTCCCAAGGGAATCCACCTTGTCCTTCCCCAGTGGTGGAAGACATAGAATGCACTGATGCACAACCACTTATGTTTCCTGATGATGAGGACATGGGAATACCACCTCATCGGAGTCTGCACGAAACACAGGTGCCAACTGCTGCGACTTTTTGCAGTGTGCAGATTGTGGGGAGTCGCTCTGGTAGACAGCGGTGCGGGTGCAGTATAGAGGCAACAGGGAGTCCAGAAGGTGCGGAAAACAGTGTTTTATTCACACTTGCATCAAAATAACAGCAGAAAGTCAATTGGTGTTAAGTCACACCCATCAGCAAATGAAGGGGAAAACAAAAAGTCCAAACACAGGTTCCATTCACCTGGCAGGTTTGTTGTGCGGGTTCGCACCTGGCTGTCAGCCCAGCCGCAGGACAATCCTCCTTCAGGGTTCCAGGACGGCTGCACGCCTCCTTGCTGGGCACGTCCTTCCAGCCCAGAAAGCTCCACAACACTAGCAGCAGCTTCCAAGACAATCACTCTCCCAGCTGCTAGTGCTGGCTGAGTTTTTAAACCCAGCCCAAAACCAGGACTGGGTCGTGGGGAGCAGCCACCCACCCTACACTTTAGCTGCTCCCGGTAAGAGCCAGCCCGGATCGGCTTTGCAGCCATGCTATCTAGCAAATGTGTCAGTAGCACTACCTGCTACTGACACCAACAAACGGCTTTTACCTCACCGAGGCTATGAACCTCGGTGACACGTACCTGCCATCTAGGACGGCACCCTGCACCTTACCACAAGGTGGAACAAGAGGTCCGGGAGGAAGACTGTGTGGAATACGATGCAGGGGACGATAAGGTCCTAGACCCCACATGGAATGAAGGTCGTGCCACTGACTTTCATAGTTCAGAGGAAGAGGCAGTGGTGAGACAGAGCCAACAGCGTAGCAAAAGAGAGAGCAGGGGGCAAAAGCAGAACAGCCGCCTCCAAGAGAGTTCGCCTGCTACTGGCCACCGCCACCAGGGACCGAGCACCTCATAGGCAGCTTCAAGGAGTTCCCTTGCATGGCACTTCTTTAACCGCTTACCGACCGCCTAACGCAGGATTGCGTCCTGCAGGAGGTCGGTCTATTCCTCTTTGACGCGCGGGCGCGTCATCTCGCGAGAGGCGAGATTTCCTGTGAACGCGCGCACGCGCGTGCGCGCGTTCACAGGATCACGTCGGGGACAAGGTAAACTACAGCCTGCCAGCGCTGATCGTGCGCTGGCAGGCTGTAGAAGTTAAAAAAATGGCATATCAGACGCTGTTTTGTTAACACCGTCTGATATGCTTGCTGATCGTTCCTTTGGTGGTCCCTTTTGCTTGGGACCACCAAAGGAAACTTTTATAAGTGCACCAAATCACCACACAGACCCCCCCCCCCACCCCCGTCACTGATTAACCCCTGATTAACCCCCGATCACCCCATGTCACCCCCCTGACACTAATTACCCCCCTGTAAGGCTCATTCAGACGTCCGTATGTGTCCGCAATTGCGGACAAGAATAGGACATGCTCTATCTTTTGCGGAGCTGCGGCCGGATGTTTGGGGGCCGAAACCCGTAAGTTTGCGGCCGCAGCTCCGCAAATGCTGATGCGGCGAGCGCATAGTGTGCTCTCCGCATCACCGCCAGCCCCATTTACACTGAATGGGTCCGCATCTATTCCGCAGAATTGTGGAATAGATGGGGACATTTTTGCGGACGTGTGAATGGGGCCTTACTACTTTTTTTTTTGCACATTTTTCGGCAGAGATTTATTCATCCACATTGATCGATGCGAATGAGGAAATCTGTGCCGTTTTTTTTTTTTTGCACATTTTTGGGCAGAGATTTTTTTTATCCACATTGATCGATGCAAATGAAGAAATCTGTGCCGTTCATTTTTTTTCTTTTCAGCCCAGAGGCTGAACGGGAAAAAAAATCTCATTACCCATATGCTCAATATAAGGAGAATCGCAGAAACTCCTAATGCTGGCCATACGTGTAATGATTGCGGAGACCCTAAAATGCCAGAGCAGTACAAACACCTCACATGTGACCCCATTTTAGAAAGAAGACACCCCAAGGTATTCCGTGAGGGGTATGGTAAGTTCATGCAAAATTTAATTTTTTTGTCAAAAGTTAGCAGAAAGGGAGACTTTATGAGAAAAAACAATAAAAAATCAATTTCCGCTAACTTGTGCCAAAAAAAAATCTTCGATGAACTCGCCATGCCCCTCACAGAATACCTTGGGGTGTCTTCTTTCCAAAATGGGGTCACATGTGGGGTATTTATACTGCCCTGGCAATTTAGGGGCCCTAAAGCGTGAGAAGAAAATTGCGTAAAAATGCCCTCCTAAAAGGTACTCATTGGTTTTAGGGCCCCTTTGCGCATCTTGGCTGCAAAAAAGTGTCACTCATGTGGTATCGCCGTACTCAGGAGAAGTAGGGCAATTTGTTTTGGGGTGTATTTTTACATATACCCATGTTGGGTGAAAGAAATATCTCTGTAAATTGACAACTTTGAATAAAAAAATGTAAAAAGTTGTCGTTTACAGCGATATTTCTCACACGCAGCATGGATATATGTAAAAATACACCCCAAAACACATTGCCCTACTTCTCCTGAGTACGGCGATACCACATGAGTGACACTTTTTTGCAGCCAAGGTGCGCAAAGGGGCCCTAAAACCAACAAGTACCTTTAGGATTTCACAGGCCATTTTTACGCATTTGGATTCTCACGCTTTAGGGGCCCCTAAAATGCCAGGACAGTATAAATACCCCACATGTGACCCCATTTTGGAAAGAAGACACCCCAAGGTATTTCGTGAGGGGCATGGCGAGTTCACAGAATTTTTATTTTTTGGCACAAGTCGGTTAACAATTTTTATTTTTTGGCACAAGTTTTTTGGCGGAAATTGATATATATATATTTTTTTAATTTTGTTTTTTACAAAGTCTCATATTCCACTAACTTGTGACAAAAAATAAAATTTTACATGAACTCACCATACCCCTCAGGGAATAACTTGGGGTGTCTTCTTTCCAAAATGGGGTCACATGTGGGGTATTTATACTGTCCTGGCATTTTAGGGGCCCCTAAAGCGTGAGAAGAAGTCTGGAATCCAAATGCGTAAAAATGCCCTGTGAAATCCTAAAGGTACTCATTGGTTTTAGGGCCCCTTTGCGCACCCAGGCTGCAAAAAAGTGGCACACATGTGGTATCGCCGTACTCAGGAGAAGTAGGGCAATGTGATTTGGGATGTATTTTTATATATACCTATACTGTGTGTGAAAAATATCTCTGTAAACGACAACTTTTATAAATTTTTATACAAAGTTGACAATTTACAGAGATATTTCTCTCACCCAACATGGGTATATGTAAAAATACACCCCAAAACACATTGCCCTACTTCTCCTGAGTACGCGATACCACATAAGTGACTCTTTTTTGCAGCCTGGGTGCGCTAAGGGTGTTTAAGCTAGGGGGGCTGAAGTGGTTAAACAATGTGCTGACAACAAGACCCGAGTGGTTTGCACGCTGTGCCATCAGAGCCTGAAGCGAGGCATTAACGTTCTGAACCGTAGCACAACCTGCATGACCAGGCATCTACATGCAAAGCATGAACTGCAGTGGAGTAAACACCTTAAAAGCAAGGAACTCACTTTGGCTCCCCCTGCTCCCTCTTCTGCTGCTGCCTCGGCCTCTTCCTCTGCCTTGGGAGGAATGTTGGCACCTGCCACCCACCAAACAGAGGATCTGCCACCAACACCACCACCTCTGTCACCAAGCATCTCCACCATGTCACACGGCAGCATTCGGCTTCCATCTCACAAACCTTGGAGAGAAAGCGTAAATTCCCACTTACCCACCCTCGAGCCCTGGGCCTGAATGCCAGCATTTCTAAACTACTGGCCTTTGAAATGCTGTCATTCAGTCTGGTGGATACAGACAGCTTCAAACAGCTGATGGCGATGGCTGTCCCACAGTATGTTGTTCCCAGCCGCCACTACTTCTCCAAAAGAGCCGTGCCTTCCCTGCACAACCAAGTATCCGATAAAATCAAGTATGCACTGCGCAACGCCATCTGTGGCAAGGTCCAGCTAACAACAGATACGTGGACCAGTAAGCACGGCCAAGGACGCTATATCTCCCTAACTGCGTTACAATACCTCTTCTATGTTTCCTTGAGAAAACACTTTGGGCGATGATAGAAGAGATGGTGGCCCAGGAGGACGATACGTGGACCAGTTAGCACTTTCAGGCCAGTCTCTTAGAAGTGGCTCAGAGGGAGGTTTTTTGCAACAGCAGAGGCCAGGTACCAATGTGGCCAGCCAGGGCCCACTACTGGAGGACGAGGAGGACGAGGATGAGGAGGAGGTGGAGGAGGATGAGGATGAAGCATGTTCACAGCGGGGTGGCACCCAACGCAGCTCGGGTCCATCACTGGTGCGTGGCTGGGGGGAAAAGGAGGACGATGACAATACGCCTCCCACAGAGGACAGCTTGTCCTTACCTCTGGGCAGCCTGGCACACATGAGCGACTACATGCTGCAGTGCCTGCTCAACGACAGCAGAGTTGCCCACATTTTAATGTGTTGACTACTGGGTTGCCACCCTTCTGGATCCCCGGTACAAAGACAATGTGCCCACCTTACTTCCTGCACTGGAGAGTGATAGGAAGATGCGCGAGTACAAGCGGACGTTGGTAGACGCGCTACTGAGAGCATTACCAAATGTCACAGGGGAACAAGTGGAAGCCCAAGGTGAAGGCAGAGGAGGAGCAAGAGGTCGCCAACGCAGCTGTGTCACAGCCAGCTCCTCTGAGGGCAGGGTTACCATGGCAGAGATTTGGAAAAGTTTTGTCACCACGCTACAGCTAACTGCACCACCACCTGATGCGGAACGTGTTAGCAGGAGGCAGCATTTCACTAACAGGGTGGAACAGTACGTGTGCACACCGCTCCACGTACTGACTGATGGTTCGGCCCCATTCAACTTCTGGGTCTCCAAATTGTCCACGTGGCCAGACCTAGCCTTTTATGCCTTGGAGGTTCTGGCCTGCCTGGCGGCCAGCGTTTTGTCTGAACGTGTATTCAGCACGGCAGGTGGCGTCATTACTGACAAGCGCTGCCGCCTGTCCACAGCCAATGTGGACAAGCTGACATTCATAAAAATGAACCAGGCATGGATCTCACAGGACCTCTATATCCCTGGTGCAGAATAGACATTTATAACTACTTCCCCTTAACCATATATTCTTGTACTCCAGGGCACTTCTTTATTGAATCCTCTTTTTTTAATTTTACCATTATTTTGCGGGGCAACCCAAAGTTGAATGAAACTCTCCTCTGTCTTGGTGCCAGGGGCCTGAGTCTGTAAATGAGGCCTGTGGCACTGAAGGCAAACATGAATCATTTTTGGCTGTGATGAGAACATCAACTCCCATAGCATTCCCACCTGATGCCACCCCAACCTCCTATTCCACCTCTTGCTTCTCCAAGTTGCCAATTGATATTGGTTAATTTTTATTTATTTTATTTTATGTCATTTCCCTATCCACATTTGTTTGCAGGGGATTTACCTACATTTTGCTGCCTTTTGCAGCCATTTAGCCCTTCCCTGGGCTATTTTACAGCCTTTTTAGTGCCAAAAGTTCAGGTCCCCATTAACTTCAATGGGGTTCGGGTTCGGGTTCGGGGTAAAATTCGGGTCGAGTTCGGATCCCGAACCCGAACATTTTCGGGAAGTTCGGACGAACTTCTCAAACCCGAACATCCAGGTGTTCACTCAACTCCATTCACTTTCCCTCTGATTCCAACATTTTACCAAGATCACCCAGCATCCGCAATATTTAATAAAATAGGACAATTAAGACCAGTTTTAGTATTAGGCATATGTAGAGATGAGCGAACACCTGGAAGTTCCCGAAAATGTTCGGGTTCGGGATCCGAACTCAACCCGAACTTTATCCTGAACCCGAAACCCATTGAAGTCAATGGGGACACAAACTTTTAGGCACTAAAAAGGCTGTAAAATAGTCCAGGAAAGGGCTAGAGGGCTGCAAAAGGCAGCAAAATGTATGTAAATGCACTGCAAACAAATGTGGATAGGGAAATAAATTTAAATAAAATAAAATAAATAAAAATTAACCAATATCAATTGGAGAGAGGTCCCACAGCAAGGAATCATGCGTCATATCACCCACTACTGGAGAAGGCCACTTTCAGTTATTTATGACCCAGCACTCAGACAGAGGAGAGAGGTCCCACAGCAAGGAATAAGGCGTCATATCACCCAAAACTGGAGAAGGGCACTTTCAGTTATTTAGGCCCCAGCACCCAGACAGAGGAGAGAGGTCTCACAGCAAGAAATAAGGCGTCATATCACCAACCACTGGAGAAGGCCACTTTTAGTTATTTAGGCCCCAGCACCCAGACAGAGGAGAGAGGGCCCACAGCAAGGAATAAGGTGTCATATCACCCACCACTGGGGAAGGCCACTTTCAGTTATTTAGGCCCCAGCACCCAGACAGAGGAGAGAGGTCCCACAGCAAGGAAAAAGGCGTCATATCACCCACCACTGGAGAAGGCCACTTTGAGTTATTTAGGCCCCAGCACCCAGACAGAGGAGAAAGGTCCCATAGCAAGGAATAAGGTATCATATCACCCACCACTGGAGAAGGCCACTTTGAGTTATTTTGGCCCCAGCACCCAGACAGAGGAGAGAGGTCCCACAGCAAGGAATAAGGCGTCATATCTCCCACCACTGGAGAAGACCACTTTCAGTTATTTCGGCCCAGCACCCAGACAGAGGAGAGATGTCCCACAGAAAAGAATCATGCGTCATATCTCCCACCACTGGAGAAGGCCACTATCAGTTATTTAGGCCCAGCACCCAGACAGAGGAGAGAGGTCCCACAGCAAGGAATAAGGCGTCATATCACCCACCACTGGAGAAGTCCACTTTCAGTTATTTCGGCCCAGCACCCAGACCGAGGAGAAAGGTCCCACAGCAAGGAATCATGCGTCATATGACCCACCACTGGAGAAGGCCCCTTTCAGTTATTTCGGCCACAGCACCCAAACAGAGGAGAGAGGTCCCACAGCAAGGAATAAGGTGTCATATCACCCACCACTGGAGAAGGCCACTTTCAGTTATTTAGGCCACAGCACCCAGACAGAGGAGAGAGGTCCCACAGCAAGGCAAAAGGCGTTATATCACCCACCACTGGAGAAGGCCACTTTCAGTTATTTAGGCCCCAGCACCCAGACAGAGGAGAAAGGTCCCATAGCAAGGAATAAGGCGTCATATCACCAACCACATATCACCTGCTGACGTTTACCCCGGGCTGTGCTGAAGTTGGTGGTGAAGGTGTGTGGCTGACTGGATGAGCTGGTGGAAGCAGAGGAGGAGGAAGCCGAGTAGGAGGAGGAGGCTACAGGAGGCAAAGAATGATGCCCTGTGATCCTTTGCGGCGGAAGGACGTGCGTCAAGGAACTCTCCACCTGGGGCCCATCCGCCACTACATTTACCCAGTGTGCAGTTAGGGAGATATAGCGTCCCTGGCTGTGCTTACTGGTCCACGTATCAGTTGTTAGGTGGACCTTGCCACAGATGGCGTTGCGCAGTGCACACTTGATTTTATCGGATACTTGGTTGTGCAGGGAAGGCACGGCTGTCTTGGAGAAGTAGTGGCGGCTGGGAACAACATACTGTGGGACAGCCATGGACATCAGCTGTTTGAAGCTGTCTGTGTCCACCAGCCTGAATGGCAGCATTTCAAAGGCCAGTAGTTTAGAAATGCTGGCATTCAGGCCCAGGGCTCGAGGGTGGCTAGGTGGGAATTTACGCTTTCTCTCCAAGGTTTGTGAGATGGAGAGCTGAACGCTGCCGTGTGACATGGTGGAGATGCTTGGTGACGCAGGTGGTGTTGTCGGTGGCACATCCTCTGTTTGGTGGGCGGCAGGTGCCAACATTCCTCCCGAGGCGGAGGAAGAGGCCGAGGCAGCAGCAGAAGAGGGAGTAGGGGGAGCCAGAGTGAGTTCCTTGCTTTTAGGGTGTTTACTCCACTGCAGTTCATGCTTTGCATGTAGATGCCTGGTCATGCAGGTTGTGCTAAGGTTCAGAACGTTAATGCCTCGCTTCAGGCTCTGATGGCACAGCGTGCAAACCACTCGGGTCTTGTCGTCAGCACATTGTTTAAAGAAGTGCCATGCCAGGGAACTCCTTGAAGCTGCCTTTGGGGTGATCGGTCCCTGGTGGAGGTCGCCAGTAGCAGGCGAATTCTCTTGGAGGAGGCTGTTCTGCTTTTGCCCCCTGCTCTCTCTTTTGCTACGCTGTTGGCTCGGTCTCACCACTGCCTCTTCCTCTGAACTATGAAAGTCAGTGGCAAGTCTAGGACCTCATCGTCCCCTGCATCGTCTTCCACACAGTCTTCCTCCCTGACCTCCTGTTCGGTCTGCACACTGCAGAAAGACGCAGCAGTTGGCAACTGTGTTTCGTCATCATCAGAGACGTGCGGACTCCGAGGAGGTGGTATTCCCATGTCCTCATCATCAGGAAACATCAGTGGTTGTGCATCAGTGCATTCTATTTCTTCCACCACTGGGGAAGGGCTAGGTGGATTCCCTTGGGAAACCCTGCCAGCAGAGTCTTCAAACAGCATAAGAGACTGCTGCATAACTTGAGGCTCAGGCAATTTCCCTGATATGCATGGGGGTGATGTGACAAACTGATGGGCTTGGTTTTCAGGCGCCACTTGTGCACATTCTGCAGAAGACTGGGTGTGAGATAATGTTGTGAACGTGCTGGATCCTCTGTCGGCCCCCCAATTGACTAGCGCCTGTACCTGCTCAGGCCTTACCATCTTTAGAACGGCATTGGGCCCCACCAAATATCGCTGTAAATTCTGGCGGGTACTGGAACCTGAGGTAGTTGGTTCACTAGGACGTGTGGCTGTGGCAGAATTGCCACGTCCTCTCCCAGCACAAGAGTGTACACTAACACCACCAAGACCACGTCCGCGTCCCATACTAGATGTTTTCTTCATTGTTACCGTTCACCAAGCACCACAATAAGTAAAAAAAATATTTGGCCCAATGTATTGATTTCAAATTCAGGCCTTTTTTTACAGGCACCTAACACTATCTAATATATATATATAATGGACTGGGCACTCTACTGGATATCTAAAATTTTATTCAGACAATTTAATATACAGTCACCAATGACCATAGAAATCGCATCCACAATAAAAAATCCGTGCTATTTCATGTACAGCCTATCTCAATTTCTACCCCAATAAATGATCATACATTCAGTAAAACCATGCACTCCTAAAAAAACAATCCAGTGACATAAGAGAAATTCAATCTAAGTATGTCATTAGCTGATTGCAGTAGGTAAGTAAATATCCAATGGCAACCGGGATTGAATCCACTTGATCCCCAAATTATGCTATTTCATAATCATCAAATAAATGGATTATTTCTCTGCAATGACTGATAATTAATAAAGCCTACAGGACACGTATGCCAATGTCCCTGTGGCCCATAGATCACCAGTAATCACTTGCAACACTGTATCAATCCCACATTTAATGAATAAAATGAATAAAATTGTATCTGTCCCGCACTTTGGATTGAAAAATGTATAAATCTCTTTAGATCAGATACAACAACCAAGCATCTGCAGATTCCAATAACAGTCCAAGTCTTTCAGAACCGCAACAATTATCGCATCACTATCGCATCACCTCTTTTAATGTGATTAATAGTGCATTTAGTATATTCGCCCGATTTAGATGTTCCTATAGTGGAGAAATGATTTAGTTCAATATCCACATGGGAAATTACTGTATCCTGAGGTAGATTAGAGCAGTAAATGCAGTTCCTTTGCAAGCGGCGTCCTCAGCGGCGTCCCGCTGGGCACGTGTACCGCCCGTTCATTTCAATAGTGCCAGCTTCCCTGCGCACACGCTGAATCCTCCCTCACCTCTCACGGGCGGTACACGTGCCCAGCGGGACGCCGCTGAGGACGCCGCTTGCAAAGGAACTGCATTTACTGCTCTAATCTACCTCAGGATACAGTAATTTCCCATGTGGATATTGAACTAAATCATTTCTCCACTATAGGAACATCTAAATCGGGCGAACATACTAAATGCACTATTAATCACATTAAAAGAGGTGATGCGATAGTGATGCGATAATTGTTGCGGTTCTGAAAGACTTGGACTGTTATTGGAATCTGCAGATGCTTGGTTGTTGTATCTGATCTAAAGAAATTTATACATTTTTCAATCCAAAGTGCGGGACAGATACAATTTTATTCATTTTATTCATTAAATGTGGGATTGATACAGTGTTGCAAGTGATTACTGGTGATCTATGGGCCACAGGGACATTGGCATATGTGTCCTGTAGGCTTTATTAATTATCAGTCATTGCAGAGAAATAATCCATTTATTTGATGATTATGAAATAGCATAATTTGGGGATCAAGTGGATTCAATCCCGGTTGCCATTGGATATTTACATACCTACTGCAATCAGCTAATGGCATACTTAGATTGAGTTTCTCTTATGTCACTGAATTGTTTTTTTAGGAGTGCATGGTTTTACTGAATGTATGATCATTTATTGGGGTA
Organism: Bufotes viridis; assembly: GCA_033119425.1. Taxonomy (NCBI): domain Eukaryota; kingdom Metazoa; phylum Chordata; class Amphibia; order Anura; family Bufonidae; genus Bufotes; species Bufotes viridis. The sequence goes on along the minus strand of CM065597.1, from coordinate 120,772,622 downwards.
GAAATTGAGATAGGCTGTACATGAAATAGCATGGATTTTTATTGTGGATGCGATTTTTATGGTCATTGGTGACTGTATATTAAATTGTCTGAATAAAATTTTAGATATCCAGTAGAGTGCCCAGTCCATTATATATTCTATTTTCATAACCAGCGGTGAGGTGGTACTGCTGGACTGAGAGCACCTCATTGGTGAACTGGTGGCTCTGTGCGTCCTTATCATTTTTGTATCATTTTTGTATACCTAACACTATCTGCCTATTTATTTATGTAGCGTATTACACTAATCCAGGCACAGCAGTAACCACTGATTTAGGGGAATATCTCTTTTAGGGCTAGCATTTAGGCCCTGGATGAAAGGTATCCTTTTATGGACAGATTTACACTTGGCCTGCAACAGCTCGAACACCAGATTCAGGGTATTGCTAGTTTGGCAATTGAATTTCACCCCACAACAAAATATATGTTTTTGTTTACACTATGAAACTTGGCCAGCCACAGCTGAAACCACCGATTTATGGTATTGCTATTTTGGCAATTGAATTTCATGGCAGAACAAAATATACCCTTTTACAAACAGATTAACACTTGGCCTGCAACAGCTGGGACACCAGATTCAGGGTATTGCTATTTTTGCAATTGAATTTCACCCTACAACAAAATATATGTTTTTGCGGACACTATGAAACTTGGCCAGCCACAGCTGAAACCACTGATTTATGGTATTGCTATTTTGGCAATTGAATTTCACCACAGAAAATAATCTATCCTTTGCCAGACAGCAGACAGTATTATACTTGGCTAGCCAAAGCTGGAACACCAGATTTAGGGGATTGGTATTTGGGCAATTGTATTTAACCCCTTAATAAAATATAGAAATTGCTATCCTGAGTTTCTAGGGGTGACAATTAGCACAGTCAAGTCCCTGATGTAGGATATAGCAAAAAAAAAACTAGTATTGATGGATTGATGGACTTGGTGGCAGCTTGTTCTGGTGCACCACAAGTCACAAAATGGCCGCCGATCACCCCAGAAAATAAGTGACAGAAAAACGCTCTGTGCAGCCTAAAAACCAGTGAGCAATTAACTAGCAGAAGTTAAATGATTCACAGCTGTAGATCGATCACTTCATTAGGTGTTTTTGCTGAGTTTTCCCTGCCTAATCTCGCCCTCACTGCAGCTGCATCTTATCCCTTCACTAATCAGAGCAGAGTGACGTGCGGCGCTACATAACTCCAGCTTAAATAGAGGCTGAGTCACATGCTGCACTTGGCCAATCACAGCCATGCCATTAGAAAAATATCTATCCTTTGCCGGACACTATTAAACTTGGCCAGCCACAGCTGGAACACCAGATTTAGAGGATTGCTATTTTTGTAATTGAATTTCACCCCAGAACAAAATATATCCTTTGCCGGACACTATTAAACTTGGCCAGCCACAGCTGAAACCACTGATTTACTGTTTTGCTATTTTGACAATTGAATTTCACCCCAGAAAAATATCTATTCTTTGCCAGACAGTATTAAACTTAGCCAGCCACAGCTGGAACACCAGATTTAGGGGATTGGTATTTTGGCAATTGAATTTTACCCCTCAATAAAATATAGAAATTTCTTTCCTGAGTTTCTGGGGGTGACAATAAGCACAGCCAAGCCTCTGATGTAGGATATAGCAAAAAAATAACTACTATTGATGGATTGATGGACTTGGTTGCAGTTTGTGTTGGTGCACCACAATACACAAAATGGCCGCCGATCACCCCAGATAAAAAAGACAGAAAAACTCTCTGGGCAGCCTAAAAATCAGCGAGCAAGTAACTAGCAGAAGTTCAATCATTCACAGCTGTAGATCGATCACTTCATTAGGTGCTGTTGCTGACTTTTTCCTGCCTAATCTCGCCCTCACAGAAGCTGCGTCCTCTCCCTACACTAATCAGAGCAGTGTGACGTGCGGCGCTACGTGAATCCAGCTTAAATAGAGGCTGGGTCACATGCTGCACTTGCCCAGTCACAGCCATGCCATTAGTAGGCATGGCTGTGATGGGCTCTTAGGGCAAGAAGTAAAACACTAGCTGATTGTCTGCTGTGCAGCCCTTCAGAAAGCGGGAAGTAATCACGGAACAACGAACCCGAACCCAAACTTTTTTGAAAAAGTTCGGGTTCGGGTACGTGTCCCGGACACCCGAAAATTCGGTACGAACTATGCTCGAACTGTTCGCTCAACACTAGTCATATGAAATACTTCAGACCAATATATTTATAAGTGCGGGGCAATCCCAAATAAGTTGCTTAAAATCATCCCTATTATTTGAACACCTGGGGCAGGTGATATCTGGCCTTAGATTGAGTTTGAACAGTAATACCGGGGTATAATATATGGTAGTTGGTGCACAATGTTAAATTTAGTCATCCTATAATTGCTTGATAATGATGACATTTTGATATTTTTATAAATCTGACTCCACTGTTTAGAATTTATTTCCCAAACATCCCTATTCCACTTGCCCACATTTTAAAATATAGTGATATCTACCAGTGCATTTATAATGTTTTTAAATATTTGTGATAATGAAAAGTTGATACTACTATGACTCTTAACAAGAAATAGTGACCTATCCTTTATTTGTTTAAATGCAGGAGGAAGGTAATGATATCAAAATGTGAAAATTGTGTTGGGAATACAGTATGTGTTTCTTGTAACTTTGATAAAGGGAGGATAGTGCCCTCCTTACAAATCTATGAGATGTACCTAATACCAACATTAACCCAAAAGTGGCGTTTGTATATGGCCATTGGCAATTTTTTGAAAATAGGTCATGGGGAGATCAGAGAGAGTGCATGGCCTTTGGGCCCCGCATATTTATCTTCGTTCATGCCAGTTTTCTGGCATAAATGAAGACAGAAATCTACACTAGGAGGCTGCCAAAGATTTCAGTCTGGCGCACACCCTGTTGGAGGACACCAAATCTATGAAAAAGCCTGCATGTCAGCTTAATTTAAGCACTTCCTGGGGAAATCAAGACCAGCAAAGAAAACTCTAGTCTTGATAAATGTTACCCATTCAACTGTTTAATAGTTCCAAATTTGGGCTGCTTTATGTTTTAGGTTTTGTATGGACATAAACTATAAATAGAGGTTTTCAATTGTTTTACTTTCTGTTCTGTATTTATTAGTTGGTTTAATTAATGATTTTTATCCCCTAAGATCATTCCTGTAATTTGGCCATGATTAGTGATGTCACAGTCATGTGAAAAACAAAGAATACCCTCCTTGAAATCTATGGATTGACAGGACACAATGGCGTAGCGTGGGCTGCCAGCACCCGATTCAAGCAAATTATTACACTCCCCCCTCTCCCTCCAGTCTGTGGACACGACCCTTTTTTTTACAGATAATGTAGTAGATGTCAACTACAGTCATATGTAACACCACACGTAACACAGTGATAACTCTCTGAGTACAGATAATCTAGTAGATGTATGGGAGGTCCTAGAATTCAGATCATTCACAGTGTGGCCTGAAGTTCTCCCCCCAACCCTACCATGAAAGAAGTATGTGGATGGACATTACATATATTGGTACAAAAATACAGTACATACAGCACCATACCTCTTACATCCAGTCACGTCTCCTCTGATGTAGATTCTTTTCTCAGCGTCTACATTCAGAGATAAGACAGCCATGATACCTTCTTTCAGTCGAGTCTCTTCAGAGTTTATCACAAAAAATAACTTTTTGATGCCTCACTTTCCTATCATCCTCCCCCTCCTTGTGCCTCAACACTGTCATCCTGCTGCTACCCAAATACTGAGCTAGTACCATACAGAGAGTCCCCCATAATAATACACTCCCAAACTGTCCTCAATGGTAACAGTGTTCCCTGCATCACCCTTAATAGCAACCCCATTAACAGTGATGTCCTCCATATTCCGCTCAATAATAAAAAAACCCAGCACCCCAGTATTAATAATGCCCCCATAGGGCTCCTAGTAACATAGTAACATAGTACATAAGGCCGAAAAAAGACATCTATCCATCCAGTTCGGCCTGTCATCCTGCTAGCTGATCCAGAGGAAGGGAAAAATAATAAAACCCTGTGAGGTAGACGCCAATTTTCCCCACTTAAGGGGAGTAAAAAATTCCTTCCCGACTCCATTCAGGCAATCAGAAGTACTCCCTGGATCAACGACCCCTGTCTAGTAGCTGTAGCCTGTAATATTATTACACTCCAGAAATAAATCCAGTTCCCTCTTGAATTCCTTTATTGTACTTACCATCACCACCTCCTCAGGCAGAGAGTTCCATAGTCTCACTGCTCTTACAGTGAAGAATCCTTTTCTATGTTTGTGTAGTAGAAATAAGGCCTTCTATAGTGCACCCAGCAGTAACAAGGCCCCTCTATAAGGTACCCCTATAAGAGTCTGCAATAGTACCATAGTTTAGTGTCCGCAGTAGTTATAATACCTCCTACAGTTGTCCAAGTATTTATAAAGACCCCTGTAGTAGCCTCAGTATTTATAAAGACCCGTCACAGTGTCCCCTCTGTATTATTATTATATATATAATGGCCCCCTTTGTATTATTAGTATAATGAACCATTCTGTATTAATAGAATAATGACCCCTTCTGTATTAGTAGTATATTGGCCCCCCTCTGTATTAATAGTATAATGACCTCCTCTGTATATAAAGTATTGGCCCCCTCTGTATATGAATTATTTTCCCCATCTGTATTAGAAGTATTGGCCCTCCTCTATATTAGAAGTATTTTCGTCCTCTGTATTAATAGTATAATGACCCCCTCTGTATTAGAAGTATTAGCCCCTCTGTATATGACGTATTGCCCTCTTCTGTATATGAAGTATTGGCCCCCTCTGTATGTGACATATTGGCCCCCTTTGTATTAGAAGTATTGCCCCCCTCTGTATTAGAAGTATTGACCCCTTCTGTATTAGAAGTATTGGCCCCCTCTGTATATAAAGTATTGGCCCCTTCTGTAGAGGACTTATTGGCCCCCTCTCTATATGAAGTATCGCCCCCCTCTGTATTAGAAGTATTGACCCCCTCTGTATTAGAAGTATTGGCCCCCTCTGTATTAATAGTATAATGACCCCCTCTGTATTAGAAGTATTGGCCCCCTCTGTATATGATGTATTGGCCCCTTCTGTATATGAAGTATTGGCCCGCTCTGTATATGAAGTATTGGCCCCTTTTGTATATGAAGTATTGGCAACCCTTTTTTTTCATTATGGCACACTCTCTCTCTCTCTATATATATATATAGTAATCCTCCATCAAATATTGATTGAGGCCTACGATATACCTGCTTCCACAAAATACTGATTAAGGGGATTGATATACCGGCTTCCACTAAATATTGATTGAGGCCTGCGAGATACCTGCTTCCACCAAATACTGATTAAGGGGTTTGATATACCTGCTTCCACCAAATATTCATTGAGGCCTGCGATATACCTGCTTTCACAAAATACTGATTAAGGGGATTGATATACCTGCTTCCACAAATACTGATTGAGGCCTGCGACACACCTGCTTCCAACAAATACTGATTGAGGCCTGCAATATACCTGCTTCCACCAAATATCGATTAAGGGGTTCAATATACCTGCTTCCACAAAATACTGATAAGGGGTTTGATATACCTGCTTCCACAAAATACTGAATAAGGGGTTCAATATACCTGCTTCCACCAAATACTGATTGAGGCCTACTATATACTTGCTTCCACAAAATAATAATTAAGGGGTTTGATATACCTGCTTCCACCAAATACTGATTGAGACAGTCTTGCTTTATTCACATTGCATTAGTTGTCCTGCTATGCGGTTGTGTGGAAGCTTGGCTATGAGCATTATTCCATCACCTTCAGACCGTGTTCACACCATAGTTAGCGTAGTGGTAGGACCCCATGCCATGCTGAGCGACCGTGACGTGGTGCATGAGGGGATCCGATGTGTTCCTGATAGGAATATATTGGCAAAAGTCTCAGCTTTTAATATCTGCTTGTTTGACTAGCTAGTATAGTCAGTGGCATATCCGTTTGGTGCATTTTTTTTCTGTGATTTATACATTTATATATTTCATCCGCACAATGCTTCGTTTTGTGTAGGATGCCATTGTGGTGCATCCTCCATTGTACGCATTATTTGCTGGGGATGGTCGTTTGCTGCGGTCCACATGCGGTGGGACTGCTCCCCCAATGAGAAACACGCTATAGTGTTTGGGGTCTGAGCAGTTCCCCCATATTGGGCACTATATTTCTGTGATTTTGCACAATTACCGAGTCTAGAGTTGGCAGTAGTATGAGAAAGCCGCAAAGTGGCACAATGACAGAGTTTGGAGGTGGCGGCAGAAGCAGTAGCAGCATTAGGAGAAAGACAGCGAGTGGCACAATGAGGAGGTGGTGGCAGCAGCAGTAGTAGTATCAGGACACTGAAAGGAGAAGTTGGCAGCATCAGGAGAAGGCCACCAAGTGGCACAATGACAGAGTCTGGAGGTGGCAGGAGCAGAAGTAGCAGCATCTGGGTCACAATTACAGAGTCTTGAGGTGGCAGCATCAGGATAAGGCCACTGAGTGGCAAAATGACACAGTCTGGAGGTGGCAGCAATATAAGCAGGCAACCAAGTGGCACAATGACACAGTCTAGAGTTCACAGCATCAGGAGAAGGCCACCGAGTGGCACAATGACAGAGTCTGGAGGTGGCAGGAGCAGCAGTACCAGCATCAGAAGAAGGTCATCAAGTTGCACAATGACTGAGTCTGGAGGTGGCAGCATCAGCATAAGGCCACCGAGTGGCAAAATGTCACAGTCTGGAGTTGGCAGCAATATAAGGAGGCAACCGAGTGGCACAATGACACAGTCTAGAGTTGGCAGCATCAGGAGAAGGCCACAGAGTGGCGCAATGACAGAGTCTGGAGGTGGCAGCAGCAGCAGCAGCATCAGGAGGGATCCACAGAGTGGCACACTGACGGAGTCTGGAGGTGGCGACCGCAGCAGCATCAGGAGGATACCACAGAGTGTCAAGGTGACATAGTGTGGAGATGGCAGCAGTAGCAGCATCAGGAGGATACCACAGAGTGGCATGGTGACATAGTGTGGAGATGGCAGCAGCAGCATCAGGATACCACAGAGTGACAAGGTGACATAGTGTGGATATGGCAGCAGCAGAAGCATCAGGATACCACAGAGTGGAAAGGGGACATAATGAGGAGATGGCAGCAGCAGCAGTATCAGGAAACAACAGAGTGGCAATGTGACATAGTGTGGATATGGCAGTAGCAGCATCAGGATGCCACACAGTGGCAAGGTGACATAGTGTGGAGAGGGCAGCAGCATCCGGATACCACAGTGTGGCAAGGTGACATAGTGTGTAAAAGGCAGCAGAGGCATCGGGATACCACAGAGTGGCAAGCTGATATAGTGTGGATATGGCAGCAGCAGCATCAGGATACCACAGAGTGGCAAGATGACATAGTGTGGATATGGCAGCAGCAGCATCAGGATACCACAGAGATGCAAGGTGACATAGTGTGGCTATGGCAGAAGCAGCATCAGGATACCACAGAGTGGCAAGGTGACATAGTGTGGATATTGCAGTAGCATCTGGATACAATAGAGTGCCAAGGTAACATGGTGTGGCTATGGCAGAAGCAACAGACTCAGGATACCACATATTGGCAAGGTGACATACAGTTGATATGGCAGCAGCAGCATCAGGATACCACAAAGTGGCAAGGTGACAGTGTGGATATGGCAGCAGCATCAGGATACCACAGAGTGGCAAGGTGGCATAGTGTGGAGATGGCAGACGCAGCAGAAGGGTATCACAGAGTGGTAATGTGACAGTGGGAATATGGAAGCAGCAGCATCAATATATCACAGAGTGGCAAGGTGACATAGTGTGGATATGGCAGCAGCAGCAGGATACCACAGAGAGGCAAGGTGACAAAGTGTAGATATGGCAGCAGCATCAGGATACTGCAGAGTAGCAAGGTGACATAGTGTGAAAATGGCAGCAGCAGTAGCAGTAAACCACAGAGTGGCAAGGTGACATAGTGTGGAGATGGCAGCAGCAGGATACCACAGAGTGTCAAGGTGACATAGTGTGGATATTGCAGCAGCAGGTTACCACAGAGTGGCAAGGTGACATAGTGTAGATATGGCAGCAGCATCAGGATACTGCAGAGTAGCAAGGTGACATAGTGTGGAAATGGTAGCAGCAGCAGCAATATACCACAGAGTGGCAAGGTGACATAGTGTGGAGATGGCAGCAGCAGGATACCACAGAACGGCAAGGTGACATAGTGTGGATACGGCAGCAGCATCATCAGGATACCACAGAGTGGCAAGGTGACAGTGTGAAGATGGCAACATCAGCAGCATCAGGATACCACGGAGTGGAAAGGTGACATAGTGTTGATATGGCAGCAGCAGGATACCACAGAGAGCAAAGTGACATAGTGTGGAGATGGCAGCAACAGGATACCACAGAGAGCAAAGTGACAGTGTGTAGCTGGCAGCAGCAGGATTCCACAGAGTGGTAAGTTGACAAAGTATGGAGATTGTAGCAGCAGCAGCATCAGGATACCACAGAGTGGCAAGGTGACAAAGTGTAGATATGGCAGCAGCATCAGGATACTGCAGAGTAGCAAGGTGACATAGTATGGATATGGCAGCAGCAGCAGGATACCACAGAATGGCAAGGTGACATAGTGTGGATATGGCAGAAGCAGCATCAGGATACCCCAGAGTGGCAAGGTGACATAGTGTGTAGATAGCGGCAGCAGCAGGATACCACAGAGAGGCAAGGTGACATAGTGTGGATATGGCAGCAGCAGCATCTGGATACCACAGAGTGGCAAGGTGACATAGTGTGAAGATGGCAGCAGCATCAGGATACCACACAGTGGCAAGGTGACGTAGTGTGGAGATGGCAGCAGCAGCAGGATACCACAGGGGGACAAATTTCCTTTTTTTTGGCAGTCAAGTACCCCTGCGGCCTGCAGTGCATACCTGGCAGTGAAAATAATTCAATTACATTAGTCTGTCACATATTTGTGTGACCTAAAGCGATTTTTTCTCTTTCTGACACCGGGACTGCATATCTGACAGTAAAATAAAACCAGTAAATACTGCTGTTACATTGTCGGTTGTCAAATTACCATTTTTTTTGCTAAAAAGAATTTTTTTTGGCCTAAGCTGCATTTTCAACAGTCCAATAAAACCGTTAAATACAGCATTTACATTTTTTTGTATTAAAAAACACACTTTTTGTTCTAGATAGTACATTTGCGGGCTGCGCTGCATTTTTGACAGTCCAATAAAACCGATAAGTACTGCAGGTACATTGTTTTGTTTGAAAAAAGCACACTTTTAGTGCTAGATAGTACATTTGCAGCCTGCGCTGCATTTCTGACAGCCCAATAAAACCAATAAAACCATTAAATACTGCATTTACATTGTTGGTAGAAAAAAACACACTTTTTGTGCTAGATAGTACGTTTGCACTGTATTTCTGACAATATAACCAGTAAATACAACTGTGACATTGTTGGTGGAAAGAAAACACTTGTTTTGTTGCTATAAAGTACATTTGCGGCCTGCACTGCATTTCTGGGAGTGCAATATAACCATTAAATACTACTTTGACATTGTTAGTAAAAAATAACTTATTTTTTGCCATAAAGTAGATTTGCGGCCTGCACAGTATTTCTGACAGTGAAATATAACCAGTAAATACAACTATGACATTGTTGAAGAAAAAAAAAACAGGTACTTTTTGCCATAAAGTAGATTTGCGGCCTGCACTGTATTTCTAAAAAGTGAAATATAACCAGAAAATAAAAACTGTGACATTGTTGAAGAAAAAAAAAACATGTATTTTTTGCCATAAAGTACATTTGCGGCCTGCACTGCATTTCTGAAGGTGAAATTTAATCAGTAAATCCAGCTCTTAGATTGTGGGTGGACATTTCCACGGTTATCAGACCAGTCATTCACAAGTGGCTTGGAAGATGTGTTCCTGCTGCACTGCATACCTGACTGGGAAATATATTCTGTAAATTCGGCGGCATTTAAATTGTTGGGTGATCTATACCCATTTTTTTTTCAAACTACTTCTGTCCTGCATACCTGAGTGGGAAATACATTCTGTAAATTCGGCTGCATTTACATTGTTGCGTGCTATAGTTATATGCTGTGAAATCTACATAATGGCTCCATGATAAATCTGCAGTGTGGGGGCCCTGTCTGGCTTCTACACGCTTTCAAAATAATCTATCAGCGGGGTGAATAGATGCCAGATGACAGGGACGCTCCATGACCCCTTTTTTCTTTCAAACGACCCCTGCCCTGCATGCCTGACTGGGAAATATATTCTGTAAATTTGGCGGCGTTTACATTGTTGGGTGATCTATACCCCTTTTTTCTTTCAAACTACCCCTGCACTGCATACCTGACTGGGAAATATATTCTGTAAATTCGGCAGCATTTAGATTGTTGGGTGATCTATACCCTTTACAAGTGCACGCTGGTCAGGGCCGGACTGGCCTACCGGGATACCGGGAAAATTCCCGGTAGGCCGGTAGCCCTGCCTGACTGCCGCCGGCGGCTGCAGGCACACTGGGCTCCAGTGGCGACGGAGATGAGCGCTTGCATTGCGCTCATCTCCGTGCGGAGCAGCAGCAGAGGAGGGAGAGGCGTGTCCTCTCTCTCCCTGTTCCTCTGTTAGGCTGCCAGCACTAGGCCGGCAGCCTATCAGAGGCCGGCTCCGGCGGCGCGATGACATCATCGCGCCGCCGAGCCGCTACAGCTCGAGACACAGGCCGGAAGAGGCCTGCATCGCATCGCTGGAGGTAAGTATAAGTGTTCTTTTTTTTTTTTTTCTTGGGGCTACTGGCAGCACTAAAGGGGCTACTGGCAGCACTAAAGGGGGCTACTGGCAGCACTAAAGGGGGCTACTGGCAGCACTAAAGGGGCTACTGGCAGCACTAAAGGGGCTACTGGCAGATAAAGGGGCTACTGGCAGCACTAAAGGGGCTACTGGCAGATAAAGGGGGCTACTGGCAGATAAAAGGGGCTACTGGCAGATAAAGGGGCTACTGCCACTTAAAGGGGCTACTGCCACTTAAAGGGGTTACTGCCACTTAAAGGGGCTATTGCCACTTAAAGGGGCTACTGGCACCAAACGGGGCTACTGGCACATAAAGGGCGCTACTGGCACTAAAGGGGCTACTGGCACTAAAGGGGCTACTGGCACTAAAGGGGGCTACTGGCACATAAAGGGGGCTACTGGCACATACAGGGGGCTACTGACACATAAAGGGGCTACTGGCACATAAAGGGGCTACTGGCACATAAAGGGGCTACTGGCACATAAAGGGGCTACTGGCACATAAAGGGGGCTACTGGCACATAAAGGGGGCTACTGGCACATAAAGAGGGCTACTGGCACTAAGGGGGCTACTGGCACATAAAGGGGGCTACTGGCACATAAAGGAGGCTACTGGCACATAAAAGGGGCTACTGGCACTAAAGGGGGCTACTGGCACTAAAGGGGGCTACAGGCACTAAAGGGGGCTACTGGCACATAAAGGGGGCTACTGGCACATAAAGGGGACGGCTACTGGCACATAAAGGGGGCTACTGGCACTAAAGGGGGCTACTGGCACTAAAGGGGGCTACTGGCACTAAAGGGGATGGCTACTGGCACATAAAGTGGGCTACTGGCAGCACTAAAGGGGGCTACTGGCAGATAAAGGGGGCTACTGGCAGATAAAAGGGGCTACTGGCACTAAAGGGGACGGCTACTGGCACACTGTTATGGGGGCACTGTGGATGTCACTGTTATGGGGGGATCTGTGGATGACACTGTTATGGCGGAATCTATGGATGACACTGTTATGGGGGAATCTGTGGATGACACTGTTATGGGGGAATCTGTGGATGACACTGTTATGGGGGATCTGTGGAGGACACACTGTTATGGGGGATCTGTGGATGACATACTGTTATGGGGGATCTGTGGATGTCACTGTTATGGGGATCTGTGGATGACATACTGTTATGGGGGTACTTTCACACCTGCGGCATGGCTATCCGACCTATCCGGACTGTTCACCCTCCTGATCCGCCATGCACGTAAGTACCCGTGCACTGCCGTGCTGCTGCTCTGTCCCCATTGACTATAATAGGGGCAGGTGACGGAGCTATGGCGCAGCACGGCAGAGATCGCCGGACTAAAAAGTACTGCATGTCCGACTTTTAGTCCGGCGATCTCTGCCATGCTGCACCATAGCTCCGCCCCTGCCCCTATTATAGTCAATGGGGACAGAGCAGCAGCACGGCAGTGCACGGGTACTTGCGGAATGGCGGATCAGGAGGGTGAACAGCCCGGATAGGTCGGATAGCCATGCCGCAGGTGTAAAGTACCCTATAACAGTATGTCATCCACAGATTCCCCATAACAGTGTCATCCATAGATTCCGCCATAACAGTGTCATCCACAGATCCCCATAACAGTGTGTCATCCACAGATCCCCATAAGTGTGTCATCCACAGATCCCCATAACAGTGTGTCATCCACAGATCCCCATAACAGTGTCATCCACAGATCCCCATAACAGTGTGTCATCCACAGATCCCCCATAAAATGTGTCATCCACAGATCCCCATAGCAGTGTATCATCCACAGATCCCCATAACAGTGTGTCATCCACAGATCCCCCATAACAGTGTGTCATCCACAGATCCCCATAGCAGTGTGCCTGCCCTGCGCACTGAGGACAGATTGAAAAGAGGGGAAGATCCGTGGAAGCAAGCAGAGGACAGCACAGCAGAAGATGGAATAGGTTCTTTTGTAAGTAAATTATTTTATTATAAATGTATCCCTGCATACCGCAATACTCTCGTATTTTGAATTTATATATACTTATTTCGTTTTTTTCAGTTGTATGAATTTAAGTGGGGAAAATTATTAGTGCCCCCCATTTTGACTGTGGTATCTTATGTGCCTCCCATATATTGTTCCTAGGGTTGCCACTGCGCAGAGGCCAAGTCACGGCAACGCTAGGGTAAGGCCCGGCCTTTGTGTGTGTATATAATTATATATATATATATATATATATATATATATATATATATATATACACATACATACACACACTCGCGGCGTGTGTGTTTGGGGCTGGTATGCAACTTTTTCCGGGGCTGGTATGCAACTTTTTCCGGGGCTGGTATGCAACTTTTTCCAGGGCTGGTTTTTATCCCCAGTCCGGCCCTGACGCTGGTAGACGCACTGCTGATGGCATTCCCATCTGACACCGGGGCCTGAGTGTAAGCACAAGGCAGAGGAGGAGGAAGAAGTCGCCAATGCAGCTGGGGCACCGCCAGCACCTCAGAAGGCAGGGTTAGCATGGCCAAAATGTGAAAAAGCTTTGTCAGCACGCCACAACAACCAGCACCACCAGCTGATATGGAACATATTAGCAGGAGGCAGCATTTCAGCAACATAGTAGAACAGTGTGTGTGCACACGCCTACACGTACTGACTGATGGGTCTGCCCCATTCAACTTCTGGGTCTCCAAATTGGGCACATGGCCTGAGCTTGCCCTTAATGCCTTGGAGGTGCTGGCCTGCCCTGCAGCCAGTGTATTGTCTAAACATGTGTTTAGCACGGCAAGGGGCATTAACACAGACAAGCGCAACCGCCTGTCCACAGCCAATATGGACAAGCTGACATTCATTAAAATGAACCAGTCATGGATCCCACAGGACTTGTCTGTTCGTTGTGCAGAATAGACATGTATACTGGCCTCACCCAGCCTTTTTTATACTCCAGCGTACTTTCTCTTTGTTTTCTTTTCTATATTTCCGAATGTTTTGGGGTCTACCCAAAAAAAAAAAAGAAAATAAAATTTAAAAACAAAAAACAGTGTTGTTGGCGACTACCTCCTCCACCACCGCTTCCACCTACACCGCCACGTCTACCACCTCCTCAACCTCCTACTCCATATGGACCTCCTCCTCCTAGTTCAAGATTATTATTTTTAATTTTTATTTATTTTATTTTAAGTCATTTCCCTATCCACATTTGTTTGCAGGGCACTTGTCATGCTCTTACCCACATTTTGATGTCTTTTGCAGCCCTCTAGCCATTTCCATGACTCTTTTAGAGCCATTTTAGGGACCCAAAGTTCGGGTCCCTATTGACTTCAATGGGGTTTGGGGTCAAGTTCGGGTCCCGAATTCGAACTTTGCTACGAAGTTCGGCCGAACTCAACGAACCCGAACTTCCAGGTGTTCGCTCAGCTCTAATCAAGAACCGCAGGGTTGCTGGTCAAGACACCACTGCTAGTCAATGACTGTCAATGACACCTTGAGCTCAGGCCTCTCGCTGCGACTCATGCTGCCACGCCCCCTTACTCTGTTGCAAATTAAAACACTCCTAAAAGCGACAAAAATATTTTTCTTTTTGTACTGAAATAAGCCGCTAAGTGCGTTCACCACAAATAACTGCAACAGTGAAGTGCGTACATATTTTGTCTTTCTGTAGTGAAATAGGCCACTAAAAGCTTTCACAGCAAATAACTGCAACAGTAAAATATGTATATATTTTTCTTTTTGTACTGAAATACGTCACTAAAGGCTTTTACCACAAATAACTGCAACAGTGAACTGCGTATATATATTTCTTTTTGTACTGAAATAAGCCACTAAACACTTTCGCCACATATAACTGCAACAGTGAACTGCGTATATATTTCTCTTTTTGTAACAAAATACTCCACTAAACGCTTTCACCACATATAACTGCAAAAGTGAACTGCGTATATATTTTTCTTTTTGTACTGAAATAAGCCACTAAACACTTTTACAACATATAACTGCAGAAGTGAACTGAGATGATATTTTTCGCTTTGTACTGAAATAAGCCACTAAATGCCTTTCCCACATATAACTGCAGAAGTGTGCTGAAAATATATTTTTCTTTTTGTACTGAAATAGGCCACTAAATGCTTTTACCACATATAACTGTAGAAGTAAACTGAGAATATATTTTTCTTCTTGTACTGAAATAGGCCATTGAACGCTTTTACCATATAACTGCTGTGAAATGATTCCTCCCTATCCTTTCCCTGCACTTATAAATCATTTTTTAGTTTTCTTTTTTTCACAATTAAGTTTTTCCTATGGCTGTCCCTAGCGCCTTCTCACGTCTGTCCCTACACTCAGAATGTTGGAAAATGTCTGAATCCAAGATGGCAGCCGTATTTATAGGGCTGTGACATCACAGGGCTGGCTGCTGATTGGCTGCATCCATGGCATTATGGGTCATCCCGCCTTCCCAGAGTTCCTTGCCCCATGTCTTCACTCGTGTAGCCACCATTTTAGGAAAAATTGTGACTCGTTACCACGAAGCGCGAGGAAATTCGCTTTCGCTGCGAATTGAATTTTTCCTGAAATTCATAACGAATTCCACTTTGTCAGCTTTGATTCGTATATTCCCAGATTGATGAGCAGCGGCAATTGTTACTCTAGTATCATTACTGACATCTTTCATCCTTGGCATAGTGTTAACACATGCTCTAATGTCCGGGCTGGCACACTGCCAAAACTTCTGCTTTTATAGAAGTGGTCACGAGTGTTGGATGAAACGAAGCATCCAAATTAGAATTCAGTCCGAAGTTTAGGAAAACTTTCATTCTAAACTAATCTGAATTTCCTTACACTTCGTGGTAACGATTCAGTTTTATTAAAATAGCGGCTGCACATTCTAGAAAGTGAAACTAAGTGTAAAGGAGACAAGCCCAGGAACATAACATCACCCACAATGCTGTGCAGCCAGCCAATCAGCAGATAACCATTAGTAATGAGCGTCAAGGGCGATATTCGAATTTGTGATATTTCGCAAATATTTGGGCGAATATTCATCATATATTTGTGAATTAGAGAATTTGTGATTATTTTTTTGATTGTGAAAATCGGCAGTATAATATTTGCGTATTGTGCGCACGATACAGGCTTGGGTCAATTTTGCTACATTTTTTAAGCTACTAGAAGTTTTACTGAGACTGGAGAAAATGGTTAGCACACCAGAACATTACAATAGCTTTACATGCAGATAGTGTTCTACAGTATATTCGCGATTGCACAAATCGGCAATTGATGCTCATATTTTTGCGCAATATTGGAAACTTCACATTTTAGCAGGTCTGACTACATATTACTGATTGGTGCACTAAGTATTGTTGTAAACTTGTGACATCACAGCACTGTAGAATGTATCTATGGACAGCAGAACATACCACCCTACCTAACACCCTGCACTGGAACCTATCAGCTACACCATATCATTATCTAACCTACACTGACTATCTCACACTATCTTTAATATATATAAATATATATATATCCTTAAAAAGTCAATGCAGCACTCTTCTTGTGAAAAAAAAAAAACGCAGTGTCTTCATTCACACATGTGACAAAAATAAGCAACGTTTCAATCCCCTTCCGGGATCCTTTTCAAGCCAAGTGCACAGACCAAAATCATTCTGGTGTCTATATACATATCCAGCTTTTCATTACCTGTGTACATAATTATTTAATCAAGTGATTACAATTAATAACAGATGATACAAAGTCAAGTGTTGTTAAAAAAATTCAGTCCATTCAAATATTTCAAGTATCTTCTCATATATGTCTTTGTATGAAGTGCTTTGTGCCAGCAAAGTGCACCCTCACATAAAAATCTATATAAACAATCACATATTACAACAAAGTGCAAATGCGTTTTAAAACCACAATAAAATCCCTTGGCTATAGTTAGTTCATCAGTTCATCAGCACAAAGAGACGCGTTCTGCAATTCTATGCAATTCATCCAGCTTGCTGTTTTTCTTGAAAAAACGCATGGTGTGAACACCATCCATCTGCAAGGTACATACATTTTTTTTTATATATATATGCGCTCATTCCGGCGTCATATCTCGTGGTGTGGATACATCATTACATTAAGATACATCATTACATTAAGTGTAGAGACCAGATATGAATTGTTTCATAGATAATTACATTTTTTCTGTATTACAGATATGTGGATTCAGGGGACGAGAGAGGCGTTCTGCAAGATGATTTAATAGTGCCAATAATTCTTTATGCGATATTTGACGTAAATAGTATTTATAGACAATGTCGCATGCGGGTATTGGAGGTAATTCACACCGACTTTCAAGCATGCGATAGTTTGTGGTGAAGCGCTACTGACGTGGTGTGGATGAGTGACTGCGCATGAACTATCAGGGTGGTGAGTTGCATTGTAGTATAGAGGTATAATTACATGAGTATAGCGAGTACGAGGATAAAAAATGATCCAAAAAAAAGTTTTTTTTTAATAAAATTTTTTTGAAAAAAATGTTCTGTTTTTTAATACTGCAGTGGCTTTATATGCACTTTGAGGAAGGCTCATGTTTGAGCCAAAACTTCACTTTGGGCCACTTATAGTTGAATAAAGTCTCTTCACTGTTTTGGATTATCTACAGGAGTGCAGTCCTATTTTTGTTATATCTATATATATATATATATATATATATATATATATATATATATATATATAAGCTTACTAACTATCTAATGTAATGTGACAGCAAAACACAGAGCACAGCAATAGCACTGCTGTCTCTCTCATAACTGTAAAAAAAATGCAGAAAATGCCTGCTTGGGAGGTTCTTATATAGTAAAGGGGTAGGCAACTTTCCTATTGGTTGCTAGGGATGTTTCTAAGCTCAGAGAAAGACATTGCTGGCTTCTCATTGGCCCACAAACAAGAAGCAGGGAGGAATCATGTGTTCACATCGAAAAAAATTAAAATATTCGAAAATACGAATATATAGCACTATATTCTAAATATTTGCGAATTCTCGAAGTGCCAATATTTGCAATAAATATTTGCGATTCGAATATTTGCGCCCAACACTAATAACCATCCCCTGTGATGCCCTTTAAAACCCTAATCCTGCGAGGTCTCCGCCATTGTCCTGTGAGCTGAGCATAGGGAGAGATGTGGCAAGCGCTCATGTTCTATGAACAGTGTTGCTAAAAATGATTAATAGAAGAACATTCCTACATCAGCAGTAAACTAAGATATGTAATTCAATCAATACCAATAAGATGGAAGCCTTTGTTATTCCACTACCAGCATGAAAAACAATACCATCCAGTCTGCAACCCTTAGGAGGGCCAGGTCTTAATGATGACCATCCTCAATTTTTGCTGGCTTAGTAGCTTTACTTCTTCCAAATCATCCTTCAAAGTCTCCATGTCCTAAAAAGGTCAGCAAGATGCAGAGAGAGGAGTAGCTGGATTTTCCTGATGACTTATTCTCATTGATATTAGATGATGTGGAAAAGGAGGGAAAGCAGATAGAAGAAGGGCGCTGGGTTTGGAGAAGTGGGTATGCCAGAGCTGATTAATATTCTGCATTTACTGTTAACCTGCAGGAGATTGCAGGCCAGAAGTGCAATAATTTGCATATTTTGCCCCCACCAAATCCCATACCAGTAACAGCCCTGGTTTATAGGTGCATTAAAGGGGCTGCGCAGCCATTAACAATGAAGACTGATTATATAGTGCGGTCTTCATTATTAAATAAAAGGCAAATACAAACTAATTAGACATGCAGTTCTTTACTGCAGCATGGCCACAACCCACCCACACCACTTGCCTATACCATAAGGCAGTGTGGACTGAGTATACCTGATATGTAGCGATTTGTGACAAATCAATTTGGAACTAATCAAACTTCTTGGGGAACTTCGGCGAAGTGGCTGAAAACGTCACTCATCTCTAGTGGTCACACTTGCTGATGATCAATAAATCTAGGGCATTTCATTAGTAGCGGATGGTTGCTATTTACCCCCTCAATTCCTATGAAAGCAGTTACAATATACCTAATTTTTCACAAATAGGTTTTGCACTTTTGCCTTTTTTATTTTAAATAAATGATGTTAATGTTTCTTGTATTGTTCTTCTGAGGTAATATTGATCTAATTTTAAGACCTTCTAAGGATCAGATATTTTCTATTATGCAATGGTACATTTAACCATAGAATTCAAAGAGGGTATACTGATGTTTATTGTCTAATGTGTAAGGTTGCTATATGTCGGATATCAATGGCTAGGTCCAGCGCAGATCAGACAAAGTTGGTGGCTGGGATAATTTGGACCTACAATGGAATTTGGATAATTTGGACCTACAATAGAAAACAAAGCAGCTAGAAATAGATACAATGAATGGCTCACCTGATTAAAGTTGGATCAACATAAACAACATATAAAAAAAGGTTAAAATATATAATGGTGGGTTGCTCCAGACATATATTTCAAAAATAAACAATTTAATCAGTTGGATTATTTTTACAGTTTTTTTCTGACTAATTCAATTGCATATTCTTGAAATATATGTCTGGAGCACTACACCATTATTATATAATAGAAAATAAAAACTTCACAGTACCCTGAGATCCTTAGCAGTCAGGGACAATGAAAAACCAATCAGGGACAGTTAGACACCTATCAATCCAGCTTAATGACAGAGGAATTGAAGGGGAGTTGAAGGTGAAGTCTAGGACTCCAAAGAAGACTTGTGTGTGTTGTGTAAAATAAAGAGAAGCACGGCGTCTTATAAACGAAAAATATGATAAGTACACTGGTTTGTGTAAATTCGTCAAACAAGTCCTAAAAAAAATCTTGACTAGTGTTGAGCTCGAATATTCGAATAGCGAACTTTTTTTTGCGAATATAGCGCTATATATTTGCCATTTTGAATATTATTAATATTATTTTTTAAAGTTGTTAATCCTTGTTGCTCTCTGTTGTCTAACTTGTTTTCCCACTTCCCAAAAGCTGTTCTTACCTGTCCGGAGGATTCCTGGCTCTCTGCCTACTCCAGTCAATGCCCGTTGCCACTTCTGCCGACTTCCCGTGTGCATGGGAACGCCTCCATGCTAAAATGTACTGTCGGTTGTGAGAATCACGATCTCACAAATTTGACTAAGTTGTAATCGCAATGCATACCAATGTAATAGAATCGTCCGTGGCACACCAGTCACACTGTAAAACACTGCACTATGGGAACAGACTCCGATTCCCTCACTTTCGCGCAACAGCGCTTCCTCAGGCTCTGACGTGGAGAGCAAATCGCTCCTCCTTCTTATCCTGGCAGGTCGATGTGTTGCACAGCAACCAAGGACGCTGCCCACATGCATAAGAAGTCATGTACAAAGCATACGTCAACAAATTATACATAGTAGCAAATTCCTCACTCATAAAAACATATTTAAATCAATCCTTTCATTCATTCCCAGGTCACCCGTTGCCTGGGTGCGCAATATCCACCTTGCCTCCCGTTGTAACAGGAGGTGGTGTCTATCGCCCCAGCGGGGTGGGAGTTTAACCACATTAGTCCACAAAAGGACAACATTTCCAAATTTCCTCCGTGTGCAGAACGGAAATGGTCGACAACTCTGGGACAGCCCCTTCCTGATGCAATAGAATTAACATGTTCCCTGATCCTCTCAAACAGACACCTAGGGCTCTAGGACGGAAAGATACTGATCAGGATTATCCTAATGCATCCTGAATGGAGAGCAATCCATTCAGGATGCATCAGGATGTCTTCTGTTCAGTATGTGAATGTTTTTTTGGCGTTGACAAAAGCGCAGCATGTTGCGGATTTGTCTCCGTCTAAAAATCCGGAAGACATGCCGCAACGCCGGATCCGGAATTAATGCCCATTGAAGTGCATTAATCCGGATCCGGCCTTAAGCTAAACGTCGTTTCGGCGCATCGCTCCGACGTTTAGCTTTTTCTCAATTGTTACCATGGCAGCCAGGACGCTAAAGTCCTGGTTGCCATGGTAAAATGTAGTGGGGAGTGGGGGAGCAGTATACTTACCTCCACCCTTTTTTGTGGCGAATGCGTTTTGTGTTTTTTTTTTTGCGTACGCTACCAGTGGCCTGTACTCTTTAGCATCCGGCCACTGTTAGCACATCGCCCACCCCACCGCTGATCAGCTTCTTTTAACTTTTTCACATATTTTTTTTGCTCTTTTTTTTAGTTATTTTTTTTTCCCCTGTTAGGCTTAGGGAACAGTCTGGGAACAACGGTGCCCCCACATACACTGAATAAAGGTTTACACGCACGCACATGCACACACACACTCCCCTATGGCCCACCGGACGTTCTCGTCCGAGAGTCCCAGTGAGGACAAGGATGACCCCACGTTCCTTTTGTCATCCGTGTCCTCCTCATCATCTAGCGATGATGATGAGCCCCCAAGGCCATGTCAGGGACCCTGTGGCCCATACTAGTACAAGCAGCTCTGGGGCTTGTACCAGTTTCCTGACCCACCAAATAAGTTCACCTGAGCCCCCTACCGGTGTACTTGGATGGTGTACCCCAGAGAATTTTCAGCCTGCGATTCCTGATTTTGTTGGCTAACCAGGAATCCAGATTCCCACAATGGGCTTCACTGAATACGACTATTTTAGTCTTTTTTTCAGTGACCCTGATGGTGGAGCAAACAAATCTGTACGCCCAACAGTTTGTTGCTCAACACCCGGGCTCTTTTTTGGCTAGGTCTGGTGGCTGGACGCCGGTCAGTGCAGCCGAGATGAGGACATTTTCCCCACAGCGCTTCTTTCCCTCTACGCCCTGTCACATGGCCATACAGTAGTTTACTACCACATATGGGGTGTTTCTGCAAACAATAGAATTGGGGCTATAAAAATTGTTTTTTTTTGGCTGTTAACCCTTGCTTAATTACTGGAAAAAAATTATTAAAATGGAAAATTTGCAATAAAAATTTAAATTCTGAAATTTTAGCCCCATTTCCCATTAACTTTTGTGAAACACCTAAAGGGTTAACATTTGTAAAATCATTTTTGAATACCTTGAGGGGTGTAGTTTCTAGAATGGGGTCATTTTTGGTTGGTTTCTATTATGTAAGCCTCACAAAGTGACTTCAAACCTGAACTGGTCCCTAAAAAGTGGATTTTTGAAAATTTCTGAAAAATTTCAAGATTTGCTTCTAAACTTCTAAGCCTTGTAACGTCCCCCCAAAAAAAAATGGCATTCCCAAAATGATCCATACATGAAGTAGACATATGGGGAATGTAAATAAAAAAAAAAAATTTGGGCAGTATTACTATGTATTATAGAAGTAGAGAAATTGAAACTTGGAAAATTGCAAATTTTTCAAAATTTTGGGTAAATTAGGTATTTTTTTTATAAATAAAATGAATTGTTTTGACTCCATTTTACCAGTGTCATAAGTACAATATGTGACAAAAAAAATCTCACAATGGCCTGGATAAGTAAAAGTGTTTTAAAGTTATGCACACATAAAGTGACACTGGTCAGATTTGCAAAAAATGTCCTGGTCCTTAAGGTGAAAATGTGCCCGGTCCATAAGGGGTTCAAGTTAGACAAGCATTTCTAAAGATCTAAAGAGGTATTGAAGTTATCATCAAATATAAACTACTGCAATAAATCTGCCACAAATTATCTAGAGCAGGGATCAGCAAACTTTAGCACTCATGCTGCTGTAAAAATACAACCCAGCATGCAAACTTAGGGCTCATACACACAAATGTATTTTCTTTCTGTGTCCATTCCATTTTTCTTTTAGGACCATATGCGGAACTATTTATTTCAATGGGTCCGCAAAAAAAAAGAAGTTATTTTGTGTGCATTCTATTTCCCTATGTCCGTTGGGCAAAAGAATAGAACATGTCCTAATGTGGACAAGGATAGGACTGTTTTATTAGGGGCCAGCTGTTCCGCAAAATATGGAATGCACACAGACGTCATCCGTATTTTTTGCGTATCTGTGTTTTGCAGATTGCAAAATACCATATCTTAAGATATGGTGGAACAAGACATCTATGGAACAGTATGTATTAATGCATTTAATCCCTCATGGACTTAGAGTGCAAGTTTTTCCCTCTTATGGTTTAAAAGAAAATCAATTGAATACTAAATGGGAAGAAGCCTGTAATCAATGCTCCATGACCTTTATGAAATGACTAATCTCAACCAATGACCTCATGTTGTTTGATTTAGATAAGGAGATAAAGAACATGGAGGTGCAGTTAAATCAAATGATGAGTAGTTCTGATTTGGAATTGTTTAAAATAGAGATCGAGGAAGCACACAATGTGTGGGAAAAACAAATTAAAGAATGTAAAACAGCCAAATTTCAGAGGGATTTACAGGATTTTGAACAGAATCGTGTCTACAAATGGAAACAGAACAAAGAGGAACAACGGAGTAGAAGTGCTTCTGTTTCATCCCAATATATCTACCAACATACAGGGTGCCAGCCAAGATGGCAACTTTAGACCTTATTCAACTAGATATGGGCAAAAATGGAAGGAAAGAGACGAAGAATCGATTTACAAACAAAAGAAATCACACAGGTATATCCAGCCACCAGAAATTGCAGGTAATCAACCTGTGAGATGTGGTATCGACGGAGGCACAAATGGAGGTGTTGAGTTTGGGTTTATTTTTTATCCCTGAGACTCAATTTGATCTTTTCACAGTGGTAAAGGACCTCAATATGTTTCCACGAAATTAGATTTTTAAAAACTTTATCATAAGAAAAGTGATGATGGGGCTATTTTTACTGAGGCGGAACAAGGAGCCATACAGATTCTATGTGACCTATTGAATGAACAAGATCATCCCACTTTGGTGAGTAGGATGCCTAAATCAATATTACAGAAGACAAAGAAATTTCCACCCTCGTCACTCTATGCTAACATTGATATTTTCATTGAACTAGTGACAGAAGATCTCGAAGATCCCAACTAACATATTGAGGGATAATTTGAGTGCACAACAACGGGTAGCTCTTAAACAACTGAGGAATATGAAAAATGTATTGATAAAACCCTCTGACAAAGGAAGTAACGTTGTTATTTGGCCAACAAATATCTATGAACGTGAAGCATTTCGACAATTACCTGACTCCAGATATTATAAAAAATTAACTTACAACCCGCGGCGCTGAATACCTTCCAAGATGCGCTGGGCAGGATACTTCAAAGGGTATATGATAATGGAATGATTAGTCCCAAGGAACTTAAGTGCCTGCTAGTTAAAAAGCTAACTGTGGCTGCATTCTATATGTTACTGAAGGTGCACAAAAATCAAAAGACACCTTCGGGTCGACCAATTGTCTTAGGTATGAACAGTGTGTGAAACCCATATGTAAATTGGTTGTTTACACCCTGAGATCATTGATTGCAAATCTTTCATCTTATTTAAAGGATACCGCTGACATTCTACAAAAAGTTAATGGCCTACAGGTGGAGGAGGATATGATCATAGTGACTTGTAACGTGGAATCACTGTATACATCAATCCGCCTTGAAGATGGAATGCAGGCGGTTACTCACTTTTTATCGTTGTCTGACGTGGATAGTTAGTATAGCTCATTCATTTTGGAAATTCTCAATTTTGCCTTACGGCACAACTTCTTTACTTTTAAGAGATCCTAATACCTACAGGTCCAGGGCGTTGCAATGGGGGAGGCATGTGCGCCCTCATATGCAAATCTCTTTCTGTGAAGAGTCGGCATCCCACACGTGCATACAAGCAAACCGCACCAGGCTCCCAGCTGCTCTTCTAAAAGCGAAATCAGCAGAAAATCTGTTGGAACAAATCCAGCACATTTTTCTATTTGCTGCAATTTCAGACTTGATAAAGGGGTCATGCGAACCCCGAAACGCGTTGTCTCTAAATAAACCATCACTTGTTTGAAGATAGGTGTGAACGTGCGCCCCATGTTGTCCAAACATCTGACCGTAACCAAGCGGACAGCTCTTCTTCCTCTACACTATACCCGAGCGGTGGAGTGGCTCCCATCCAAGGCGACAGGACAAAAATAGGCAGCACCAACCATAGTTCTTCATTGACCTCGACTTATTTTGGGATTGCACGTAATCAAGTGCAATCCCGATAGGTAAGCACATTCATTACCAAGAACAACATCCAAAAGAGCATGTATTTTACCCACTCAACCTAAAAGCGCCAATCTCTATCTTTCCTTTGCCACAACTTTCTGTGGCTGTGGGAGAGGAGGATCTTTTTGACTGAACCCATCAATCAAATTGAGAAGATTCATTTAAGAAGCTGGTACATTGTTGACATTTTAATGATCTGGCAGGGTTCGTTAGATGATTTACAGTGATTTAATATGTCTTTGAATAGAAATGACATGAATATTCATCTTACATACAAAGCTGGTAGAAACAACATGGATTTTCTGGAAGTTTTGTTGCAAATCGATAAAGATGGATTTATTTACACAGATCTGTACAGGAGACCAACTGTACATCGTTAACCCCTTAAGGACCGGGCTCATTTTCACCTTAGGACCAGGCCATTTTTTGCAAATATGACCAGTGTCACTTTATGTGGTGATAACTTTAAAACGGTTTTTCTTATCCAGGCCATTCTGAGATTGTTTTTTCATCACATATTGTACTTCATGACACTGGTAAAATTAAGTCGAAAAATTTAATTTTTATTTATAAAAAAATATCAAATTTACCAAAAATTTTGAAAAATTAGCAATTTTCCAAGTTTCAATTTCTCTACTTCTATAATACATAGTAATACCGCCCAAAAAAGTTATTGATTTACATTCCCCATATGTCTACTTCATGTATCAATCATTTTGGGAATGCCATTTTATTTTTTGGGGACGTTACAAGGCTTAGAAGTTTAGAAGCAAATCTTGAAATTTTTCAGAAATTTTCAAAAACCCACTTTTTAGGGACCAGTTCAGGTCTGAAGTCACTTTGTGAGGCTTACATAATAGAAACCATCCAGAAATGACCCCATTCTAGAAACTACACCCCTCAAGGTATTCAAAACTGATCTTACAAACGTCATTAACCCTTTAGGTTTTCCACAAGAGTTAATGGCAAATGGAGATAAAATTTCAGAATTTCGATTTTTTGGAAAATTTTCAGTTTGAATCCATTTTTTCCAGTAACAAAGCATGGGTTAACAGCCAAACAAAACTCAATTTTTATTGCCCCGATTCTGTAGTTTTCAGAAACACCCCATATGTGGGCGTAAACTGCTGTATGGCCAAACGGCAGGGCACAGAAGTAAGGGAACGCCATATGGTTTTTGGAAGGCGGATTTTGCTGGACTGGATTTTTGACACCATGTCCCATTTGAAGCCCCCCGATGCACCCCTAGAGTAGAATCTCCCAAAAAGTGACTCCATCTAAGAAACTACACCCCTCAAGGTATTCAAAACTGATTTTACAAACTTTGTTAACCCTTTAGGTGTTCCACAAGAGTTATTGGCAAATGGAGATGAAATTGTTACCTTGCCTCAAAAAAAGTGTAATATAGAGCAACCAAAAATCATATTTACCCTAAAATAATACAAACAAAACTGTCACCTTATCCCGTACTTTCCAAAATGGGGTCACTTTTTTGGAGTTTCCACTGCAGGGGTGCATCAGGGGGGCTTCAAATGGGACATGGTGTCAAATAACCAGTCCAGCAAAATCTGACTTCGAAAAACCATATGGCATTCCCTTCCTTCTACGCCCTGCCGTTTGGCCATACAGCAGTTTACGACCACATATGGGGTGTTTCTGCAAACTAGAGAATTGGGGCAATATATATTGAGTTTTGTTTGGCTGTTAACCCTTGCTTTGTTACTGGAAAAATTGATTAAAATGGAAAATTTGCAAAAAAATAGCTATTTTCGGACCGTTTTTATTTTTTGTTATTTACATCGTTGAACTGACAGGTTAGATTGTGTGCTATTTCTATAGAGCAGGTTGCTACGGACGCGGCAATACCAAATATGGCTACTTTTTGGGGGGTTTTGTTTCAGTTTTACATAATACAGCATTTTTGAAAAAAATGATTTTTTAGTGTCTTCACATTCTGAAAGCCATATATTTTTTTTTATTTTTTGGGCGACTGTCTTATGTAGGGGCAAATTTTTTGCGGGATGAGATGGCGGTTTGATTGGAACTATCTTGGGGTGCATATGACATTTTGGTCACCTGCTATTACACTTTTTGTGATGTAAGGTGATAAAAATGGCTCTTGACACCGTATATTTTTTTTTGTGTTCACCTGAGGGGTTCGGTGATGTGTTATTTTTATAGAGCAGGTTGCGATGGACGTGCCGATACCAAATATGTATACCTTTTATTTATTTATTTAAGTTTTACACAATATTATCATTTTTTAAAACAAAACAAATCATGTTTTAGTGTCTCCATAGTCTGAGAGCCCTATTTATTTATTTTTTTAGGGGTGATTGTCCTATGTGGGGTATTATTTTTTGCGGGATGAGATGTCGGTTTGATTGGCACTATTTTTGGGTGCATATAACTTTTTTATCACTTGCTATTACAGTTTTTGAGATGTGAGGTGACAAAAATGTTTTTTTTTTACATTGTTTTTATTTTATTTTTTTAACAGTATTTACCTGAGGGGTTAGATAATGTGATATTTTTATAGAGAAGGTTTTAACGGACGCGGCGATACATAATATGTAAACTTTTTATTTATTTATTTTACTTTAACACAATAATAGCATTTTAGAAAAAAAAAAATTGTTTTAGTGTCTCCATAGTCTGAGAGCCATATTTTTTTATTTTTTTGGGCGATTGTCCTATATAAGGACTCATTTTTTGCGGGATGAGATGGCGGTTTTATTGGTACTATTTTGGGAGGCATACACCTTTTTGATCACTTGGTATTACACTTTTTGGGATGCAAGGTGACAAAAAATGGCTTTTTTACACCATTTTTTGTGTTTTTTTTTACGGTATTTGCGTGAGGGGTTAGGTCACATGATATTTTTATAGAGGAGATTTTTACGGACGCGGCGATACATAATAAGTGTAGTTTATTTGTTTTTTTTTTATTTTTATTCAGTGATATGTATTTTTCTTATTTTTACTTTTTTTTTCACTTTTTTGAATTTTTTTTGACCCAGACCCACTTGGTTCTTGTATATCCAGTGGATCTGGTGTCTATATAATACAGAACAGTACACTATATAGTGTACTGCACTGTATTTTTTTACTTTTCACAGTCTGGTCAGACTTCTGCCTTTAGCAGAAGTCTGACCAGAGTTACTACACGAGGGCAAGCAGGACGCTTCTGAAAGCATCCTGCTGACATGGTAACCATCACCCGCTGCCATTACAGAGCAGCGGGTGATGGGAAGAGAGGTGAGCTCCCTCCCTCTACTATCCTATCCCGTCGGGGGGGCTGCAAAGGTACGGCAACCCCCCGATGGGAGAGGGAGGGAGCTCCCTCCATGTTAACACCTTCTATACCGTGGTCCGTACGGACCGCGGTATAGAAGGGGTTAAACTGCTGACATCTGCAGCACAGATGTCAGCAGTTTATAGCAGGGGGTCAGCAATGTGCTGACCCCCTGCTATACCCACTAGACACCAGGGAAATCGATTGAAAGGAGGCGGACGGGGGATCGCAATTGCGATCCCGCCTGCCGCACCGCCCGTCTCCCGCGCCGCCCACCCCCAGCACCGCCCGCAATCCCCCCCCCCCGCACCGCCCGGGGGGACTCTAATATGGCGGGGTGCATGGGGGGGGGTTAAAATTTAACCTTTGGGGCATATTTTAGTCTCTGATCCCCGCGGTGATCAGAGATCGCACATAGCGCAGCAAACCGCAGGTCTGAATTGACCTGCGGTTTGCTGCGATCGCTGACATGGGGGGGTCACAGGACCCCCCTGGGCATTGTGCTAAGATGCCTGCTGATTGATTTCAGCAGGCATCTTGTTCCGATCACCGCCACGTGCGCAGCGGTGATCGGATATTCACAGGGCGTACATGTACGCCCTTTGTCCTTAAGGGGTTAAACAGCCTCCTCCATGACAATTCCTCTCATCCAAAGAAATTCATTACTATTGGTCAATTACTGCGAGTAAGGAGATTGTGTTCCCACGAATTTGAAATATGGGCAAGAGAATTACACGACAGATTTAAAAAAAGAGGTCGGGTTCGGGATCTGAACTAGACCCGAACTTTGAAGTCAATGGGGACTTTGGGGCACTAAAAAGGCTGTAAATTAGCCCAGGAAAGGGCTAGAGGGCTGCAAAAGGCAGCAAAATGTAGGTAAAACTACTGCAAACAAATATGGATAGGAAAATGAATTAAAATAATATAAAATAAATAAAAATTAACCAATATCAATTGGCAACTTGGAAGAGGAGGTGGAAAAGGAGGTTGGGGTGGTGTCAGGTGGGAATGCTATGGGAGTTGAAGTTCTCATCACAGCCAAAAAGGATTCATGTCTGCCTGCAGTGCCACAGGCCTCCTTCACAGACTCAGGGCCATGGCACCGGCAAAGAGGAGAGCGGTCCCTGAACAGCAACACAGGCCTCAGGTCAACCTGCAATGGAACAGGCCATTATCATTTATGTAGGCTCCTGACACCCAGACAGAGGAGAGGTCATTTGACAGTAAAAAGAGTTAAATGTCTCCCACCAAGACAGCAAGCAATTAAACGAAAAATAGGCCACAGACACCCACACAATGGGGCGGTCATTAGACAGTAAAAAGAGTTAAATATCTCCCACCAAGACAACAAATTATTAAACGACTTATAGGCCCCTGACACCCACACAATGGGGCAGTCATTTGAAAGTAAAAAGAGTTAAATGTCTACCACCAAGACAGCAAGCAAGTACGAGAAATTTAAGCCCCTGACACGAACACAATGGGGCGGTCATTAGACAGCAAAAAGAGTTAAATGTCTGCCACCATGACAGCAAGCATATAAACGAAATTTAGGCACCTGACACCCACACAATGGGGCGGTCATTAGACAGCAAGAAGGGATAAATGTCTGAAAGAGTTAAATGTCTGCCACCAAGACAGCAAGCAAGTACGTGAAATTTAGGCCCCTGACACCCACACAATGGGGCGGTCATTAGACAGAAAGAAGGGATAAATGTCTGCCACCAAGCTAATAAACGAAATTTAGGCCCCTGACAACCAGAAAATGGGGCGGTCATTAGACAGTGAAAAGAGTTTAATAACTCCCACCAAGAAAACAAATGATTAAGCGACATATAGGCCCCTGACACCCAGACAATGGGGCGGTCATTAGACAGTAAAAAGAGTTTTATAACTCCCACCAATACAACAAAATATTAAATGACATATAGGCCCCTGACACCCACACAATGGGGTGGGCATTAGACAGTAAAAAGAGTTAAATGTCTGCCACTAAGTCAGCAAGCAAGTACGTGAAATTTAGGCCCCTGACACCAACACAAAGGGGCGGTCATTAGACAGCAAGAAGGGATAAATGTCTGAAGGAGTTAAATGTCTGCCACCAAGACAGCAAGCAAGTACGTGAAATTTAGGCCTCTGACACCCACACAATGGGGCGGTCATTAGACAGCAAGAAGGGATAAATGTCTGCCACCAAGCTATTAAACGAAATTTATGCCCCTGACACCCAGAAAATGGGGCGGTCATTAGACAGTAAAAAGAGTTTAATAACTCCCACCAAGACAACAAATGATTAAACGACATATAGGCCCCTGACACCCAGACAATGGGGCGGTCATTAGACAGTAAAAAGAGTTAAATGTCTGCCACCAAGACAGCAAGCAAGTACGTGAAATTTAGGCCCCTGCCACCCACACAATGGGGTGGTCATTAGACAGCAAAAAGAGTTAAATGTCTGCCTCCAAGCATTTAAACGAAATTTAGGCCCCTGACAACCACACAATGGGGCTGTCATTAGACAGCAAAAAGAGTTAAATTTCTGCCTCCAATAATTTAAACGAAATTTAGGCCCCTGACACCCACACAATGGGGCGGTCATTAGACAGCAAAAAGAGTTAAATGTCTGTCTCCAAGCATTTAAACGAAATTTAGGCCCCTGACACCCAGACGATGGGGAGGTTATTAGACAGTAAAAAGAGTTAAATGTCTGCCACCAAGACAGCAAGCAAGTACGTTAATTTTAGGCCCCTGACACCCACACAATGGGGCGGTCATTAGACAGCAAAAAGGGATAAATGTCTGCCACCAAGCAATTAAACAAAATTTAGGCCCCTGACACCCACACAATGGGGCGGTCATTAGACAGCAAAAAGGGATAAATGTCTGCCACCAAGCTATTAAACGAAATTTAGGCCCCTGACACCAAGACAATGGGGCGGTCATTAGACAGTAAAAGGAGTTTAATAACTCCCACCAATACAACAAATGATTAAACGACATATAGGCCCCTGACACCCAGACAATGGGGCGGGCATTAGACAGTAAAAAGAGTTAAATGTCTGCCACCAAGACAGCATGCAAGTACGTGAAATTTAGGCCCCTGACACCCACACAATGGGGCGGTCATTAGACAGCAAAAAGGGATAAATGTCTGCCACCAAGCTATTAAACGAAATTTATACCCCTGACACCACGACAATGGGGCGGTCATTAGACAGTAAAAAGAGTTTAATAACTCCCACCAATACAACAAATGATTAAACGACATATAGGCCCCTGACACTCAGACAATGGGGCGGGCATTAGACAGTAAAAAGAGTTAAATGTCTGCCACCAAGACAGCAAGCAAATACATGAAATTTAGGCCTCTGACACCCACACAATGGGGCTGTCATTAGACAGCAAAAAGAGTTAAATGTCTGCCTCCAAGCATTTAAATGAAATTTAGGCCCCTGACACCCACACAATGGGGCGGTCATTAGACAACAAAAAAAGTTAAATGTCTGCCTCCAAGCATTTAAACTAAATTTAGGCCCCTGACACCCACACAATGGGGCGGTCATTAGACAGCAAAAAGGGATAAATGTCTGCCACCAAGCTATTAAACGAAATTTATACCCCTGACACCACGACAATGGGGCGGTCATTAGACAGTAAAAAGAGTTTAATAACTCCCACCAATACAACAAATGATTAAACGACATATAGGCCCCTGACACCCAGAAAATGGGGCGGGTATTAGACAGTAAAAAGAGTTAAATGTCTGCCACCAAGACAGCAAGTACGTGAAATTTAGGCCCCTGACACCCACACAATGGGGCGGTCATTAGACAGCAAAAAGGGATAAATGTCTGCCACCAAGCTATTAAACGAAATTTAGTCCCCTGACACCAAGACAATGGGGCGGTCATTAGACAGTAAAAAGAGTTTAATAACTCCCACCAATACAACAAATGATTAAACGACATATAGGCCCCTGACACCCAGACAATGGGGCGGTCATTAGACAGTAAAAAGAGTTAAATGTCTGCCACCAAGACAGCAAGCAAGTACGTGAAATTTAGGCCCATGACACCCACACAATGGGGCGGTCATAAGACAGCAAAAAGGGTTAAATGTCTGCCACAAAGCAATTAAACGAAATTCAGGCCCTTGACACCCAGACAATGGGGCGGTCATTAGACAGTAAAAATAGTTTAATATCTCCCACCAAGACAACAAATGATTAAACGACATTTAGGCCCCTGACACCCACACAATGGGGGGGTCATTAGACAGTAAAAAGAGCAAAATATCTGCCACCAAGACAGCAAGCCAGGACTTAAAATTTAGGCCCCTGACACCCACACAATCGGGCGGTCATTTGACAGTTAAAAGAGTTAAATGTCTGCCACCAAGACAGCAAGCAAGTACGTTAAATTTTGGCCACTGACACCCACACAATGGGGAGGTCATTAGACAGCAAAAAGAGTTAAATGTCTGCCACCAAGCAATTAAACAAAATTTAGGCCCCTGACACCCATACAATGGGGAGGTCATTAGACAGCAAAAAGGGATAAATGTCTGCCACCAAGACAGCAAGCAAGTATGTGAATTTTAGGCCCCTGACACCCACACAATGGGGCGGTCATTAGACAGCAAAACGGGATAAATGTCTGCCACCAAGCTATTAAACGAAATTTAGGCCCCTGACACCAAGACAATGGGGCGGTCATTAGACAGTAAAAGGAGTTTAATAACTCCCACCAATACAACAAATGATTAAACGACATATAGGCCCCTGACACCCAGACAATGGGGCGGGTATTAGACAGTAAAAAGAGTTAAATGTCTGCCACCAAGACAGCAAGTACGTGAAATTTAGGCCCCTGACACCCACACAATGGGGCGGTCATTAGACAGCAAAAAGGGATAAATGTCTGCCTCCAAGCATTTAAACAAACTTTAGGCCCCTGACACCCACACAATGGGGCGGTCATTAGACAAGAAAAAGAGTTAAATGTCTGCCTCCAAGCATTTAAACGAAATTTAGGCCCCTGACACCCAAACAATGGAGAGGTCATTAGACATTAAAAAGAGTTAAATGTCTGCCACCAAGACAGCAAGCAAGTACGTGAAATTTAGGCCCATGACACCCACACAATGGGGCGGTCATAAGACAGCAAAAAGGGTTAAATGTCTGCCACAAAGCAATTAAACGAAATTTAGGCCCCTGACACCCAGACAATGGGGCGGTCATTAGACAGTAAAAAGAGTTAAATGTCTGCCACCAAGACAGCAAGCAAGTACGTGAAAGTTAGGCCCCTGACACCCAGACAGAGAAGAGAGGTCCCATAGCAGCAAAAGAGGCATCATGTCACCCACCAACGGAGAAGGCCACTTTTAGTTATTTAGGCCCCAGCACCCAGACAGAGGAGAGAGGTCCCATAGCAGAGAATCAGGCTTCATGTTACCCAATACAACAAATGATTAAACGACAGATAGGCCCCTGACACCCAGACAATGGGGCGGGCATTAGACAGTAAAAAGAGTTAAATGTCTGCCACCAAGACAGCAAGCAAGTACATGAAATTTAGGCCTCTGACACCCACACAATGGGGCTGTCATTAGACAGCAAAAAGAGTTAAATGTCTGCCTCCAAGCATTTAAATGAAATTTAGGCCCCTGA
Organism: Bufotes viridis; assembly: GCA_033119425.1. Classification (NCBI taxonomy): domain Eukaryota; kingdom Metazoa; phylum Chordata; class Amphibia; order Anura; family Bufonidae; genus Bufotes; species Bufotes viridis. Next base: position 120,738,611 of record CM065597.1, on the reverse strand, counting down.
CACCCAAACAATGGAGAGGTCATTAGACATTAAAAAGAGTTAAATGTCTGCCACCAAGACAGCAAGCAAGTACGTGAAATTTAGGCCCATGACACCCACACAATGGGGCGGTCATAAGACAGCAAAAAGGGTTAAATGTCTGCCACAAAGCAATTAAACGAAATTTAGGCCCCTGACACCCAGACAATGGGGCGGTCATTAGACAGTAAAAAGAGTTAAATGTCTGCCACCAAGACAGCAAGCAAGTACGTGAAAGTTAGGCCCCTGACACCCAGACAGAGAAGAGAGGTCCCATAGCAGCAAAAGAGGCATCATGTCACCCACCAACGGAGAAGGCCACTTTTAGTTATTTAGGCCCCAGCACCCAGACAGAGGAGAGAGGTCCCATAGCAGAGAATCAGGCTTCATGTTACCCACCAATGGAGAAGGCCACTTTCAGATATTTAGGCCCCTGGCACCCAGACGGAGGAGAGGTTCATTCAACTTTGGGTTTCCCTGCAAATAATGGTAAAATTTAAAATAGAGGATTCAATAAAGAAGTGCCCTGGAGTACAATAATATATGTTTAAGGGGAGGTAGTTATAAATGTCTATTCTGCACAAGAGATTGACAGGTCCTGTGGGATCCATGCCTGGTTCATTTTTATGAACGTCAGCTTGTCCACATTGGCTGTGGACAGGCGGCTGCGTTTGTCAGTAATGACGCCACCTGCCGTGCTGAATACATGTTCAGACAAAACGCTGACCGTCGGGCAGGCCATCACATCCAAGGCATAAAAGGCTAGGTCTGGCCATGTGTACAATTTGGAGACCCAGAAGTTGAATGGGGCAGAACCATCAGTCAGTACGTGGAGGGGTGTTCACATGTACTGTTCCACCATGTTATTGAAATGCTGCCTCCTGCTAACACGTTTCGTATCAGGTGATGGTTAAGTTAGCTGTGGCGTGGTGACAAAACTATTCCACATCTCTGCCATGCTAACCCTGCCCTCAGAGGAGCTGGCCCTGACACAGGTGCGTTGGAGACCTCTTGCTCCTCCTCTGCCTTCGCCTTGGGCTTCCATATGTTCCCCTCTGACATTTGGGAATGCTCTCAGGAGTTTGGGCAAGTCACATATGAGGCAGTGAGCGGGAAGGCCGAAGTTACTCTGTAGCGCAGACAAGTGAGCAGCGCCAGGATGTGAAGGCCGGAAGCGCGCACAGACGGCCCGCACTTTATGCAGCAGCTTTGACATGTCGGGGTAGTTGTGAATGAACTTCTGCACCACCAAATTCAGCACATGCGCCAGTCCCAGAGCTGCGGCAAGATTTCGCCGATTATCGCACAACCCCAGGACGGGCTTAAGGCTCACCGATAGCAACCACTCGTCGGTCTGTTGTTGTATACCACGCCACAACTCCTGCCCCCAAACATATGAGTTTCAGAATGGCCTGCTGACATTTACCCCAGGCTGTGCTGAAGTTGGGTGTGAAGGTGTTTGGCTGACTGGATGAGCAGGTGGAAGAAGAGGAGGAGGAAGCCGAGTAGGAGGAGGAGACAAAGAATGATGCCCTTCCATCCTTAGCGGCAGAAGGATGTGCGCCAAACAACTCTCCGCCTGGGGCCCAGCCACCACTACATTTACCCAGTGAGAAGTTAGGGAGATATAGTATCCCTGGCCGTGCTTACTGGTCCACTTGTCTGAGGTTAGGTGGACCTTGCGACAGATGGCATTGGGCAGTGCACACTTGATTTTATCAGATACTTGGTTGTGCAGGGAAGGCACGGCTCTCTTGGAGCAGTAGTGGCGGCTGGGAACAACGTACTTTGGGACAGCCACCGCCATCAGCTGTTTGAAGCTGTCCGTGTCCACTAGAGATGGCCCGAACTATTCGCCGGCGAACATAGCTTGTTCGCGTTCGCCTCGGTGGGCGAACATATGCGATGTTCGATCCGCCCCCTATACATCATCATTGAGCAAACTTTGACCCTGTACCTCACAGTCAGCAGACACATTCCAGCCAATCAGCAGCATACCCTCCCTCCCAGACCCTCCCACCTCCTGCACAGCATCCATTTTAGATTCATTCTGAAGCTGCAGTTTTAGTGAGAGGAGGGACAGTGTAGTTGCTGCTGATTTAATAGGGAAATTGATAGCTAGGCTAGTGAATTCAGTGTCCACTCCAGTCCTAAAAGACTCATCTGATCTCTGCTGTAAGGACAGTGTCCTGATAGCACCCCAAAAAGCCATTTTTAGGGCTGCTACATTAGTCTGCTTTTTTTTTTTTCCCCTCCATATATATATTGCAGTTGCCTGGCCTGCCCGTGTGTGAGGAGCTGCAGGCCCACAGACTACATAGTGCCCACTGCCAGTGCCCACCACTCACACCGTGTGGCACAGGACTTTGCATCAAACAAAGGCATTTAATTTTTACCCTTTAATCTAAGGTTAGTTGCTTGCCTGCTAGTGTGTGTCAGGCCGACTTCCACAGACTGTAGTGTGCCCACTGCCAGTGCCCACCACCACTCATACCGTGTGGCACAGGCATTTAATTTTTACACTTTAGTCTAATTTCAGTTGCTTGCCTGCTGCCAGTGTGTGTCAGGCCGACTTCCACAGACTGTAGTGTGCCCACTGCCAGTGCCCACCACCACTCATACCGGGTGGCACAGTAGCTTGCCGATAAATAAGGCATTTAATTTTTACACTTTAGTCTAATTTCAGTTGCTTGCCTGCTGCCAGTTTGTGTCAGGCTGACTTCCACAGACTGTAGTGTGCCCACTGCCAGTGCCCACCACCACTCATATCGGGTGGCACAGTAGCTTGCCGATAAATAAGGCATTTAATTTTTACCCTTTAGTCTAATTTCAGTTGCTTGCCTGCTGCCAGTGTGTGTCAGGCCGACTTCCACAGACTGTAGTGTGCCCACTGCCAGTGCCCACCACCACTCATACCGGGTGGCACAGGCATTTAATTTTTACACTTTAGTCTAATTTCAGTTGCTTGCCTGCTGCCAGTGTTTGTCAGGCCGACTTCCACTGACGGTAGTGTGCCCACTGCCAGTGCCCACCACTCATACCGGGTGGCACAGTACCTAGCACGCGTAGTACCACTTATCTAAAAAAAATGATAGGCAGAGGCAGGCCACCCCGCAGGGGCCGTCGTGGTCCTGGTGCTGTGATTTCCACTGGCCCTGGAATAATGCCCAGTGTTCAGAGGCCACGTACCCTAAACCTGAAAAATTCTGAGGACATAGTTGACTGGCTTAGACAGGACACCCAATCTTCAACAGCTTCCGCTAAGAACCTTGACGCATCATCCTCCTCCAGCTCAGATTCGGTCACCTGCTCTCAAGTTACCACGCACCCACCCGCCGCCACCACCACCACTACCACCACAGCCACCACTGCCGCTTCACTTGATCCGTCAGAGGAGTTATTTACACATCAGTTGGATGCAATTAGTGATGCGCAACCATTATTGCCAGATGATTTAGATTACAGGGATATGTCTCAGTCAGGCAGGATTACACACATGGACGTACAGTGTGATGATGATGATGATGATGTTGTACCCGCTGCTGCTTCCTTTGCTGAGGTGTCAGATACAAGTGAAGCGGTTGATGATGACGATGTGTCCACGGATGCCACGTGGGTGCCTGCTCGAAGAGAAGAAGAGGGGGAAAGTTCAGAAGGGGAGACAGAGAGAAGGAGGAGACAAGTTGGAAGCAGGGGGAGGTCGTCGCAAGGAGTTAGTGGCACAGTCAGACAGCATGTATCGGCACCTGGGGTCAGCCAGACAGCACGCCAGTCAACGCATGCTGTTGCCACCACCAAAATGCCGTCATTGCAAAGCTCAGCAGTGTGGCATTTTTTGTGTGTGTCTGCCTCTGATAACAGCAATGCCATTTGCAACCTGTGCAAAAGAAACTGAGTCGTGGGAAGTCCAACACCCACCTCGGTACAACTGCTTTGCGAAGGCACATGATCTCACATCACAAACGCCTATGGGATCAACACATGCGTACAAGCAGCACACAAACTCAAAGCCACCATCCTCCTCCTGGTCCAGCATCTTCAGCCACGTCAACCACTGCTGTCCTTCTTGCCCCCTCTCAACCACCCACCACTCCGCCTCTCACCTTCAGCAGTTCAATCTCATCTGCCCACAGTCAGGTGTCTGTTAAGGAAATGTTTGAGCGTAAGAAGCCAATGTCACAGTGTCACCCCCTTGCCCGGCGTCTGACAGCTGGATTGACAGAACTCTTAGCCCGCCAGCTTTTACCATACCAGCTGGTGGAGTCTGAGGCCTTCAAAAAATTTGTCGCTATTGGGACACCACAGTGGAAGGTACCTGGACGAAATTTTTTTTCAAAAAAGGCAATCCCTAATATGGGACGTAACAGGGATTAAACTGATAGGAATAGTACTAGTTAAGACACCACTCGGGTGTGACAGTAAATTGCACGGTGCAGATGCAGTGATTGTGGATTAAAACAAAAGGGAGGGAGCCAGCGTTTTTTTAACCATCTCCCCGTTCGAAAAATCAATTCAATAGATGGACCCCAGATTGGGGACGTAACAGGGATTAAACTGATGAGAATAGTACTACAGAAAATACCACTCATATCGGGTGTGACAGTAAATTGCACGGCGCAGACGCAGTGACCGTGGATAAAAACAAAGAGGAGGGAGCCAGCGTTTTTTTAACCATCTCCCCGTTCGAAAAATCAATTCAATAAATGGCCCCCAGATTGGGGACATTAGAGGGATTAAATTGATGAGAATAGTACTACAGAAAATACCACTCATATCGGGTGTGACAGTAAATTGCACGGCGCAGACGCAGTGACCGTGGATAAAAACAAAGGGGAGGGAGCCAGCGTTTTTTTAACCATCTCCCCGTTCGAAAAATCAATTCAATAAATGGCCCCCAGATTGGGGACGTTAGAGGGATTAAACTGATGAGAATAGTACTACAGAAAATACCACTCATATCGGGTGTGACAGTAAATTGCACGGCGCAGAGGCAGTGACCGTGGATTAAAACAAAGGGGAGGGAGCCAGCGTTTTTTTAGTCATCTCCCTGTTCGAAAAATCTATTCAATAAATGGACCCCAGATTGGGTAACGTAACAGGGATTAAACTGATGAGAATAGTACTACAGAAAATACCACTCATATCGGGTGTGAGAGTAAATTGCACGGCGCAGACGCAGTGACCTTGGATTAAAACAAAGGGGAGGGAGCCAGCGTTTTTTTAACCATCTCCCCGTTCGAAAAATCTATTCAATTGACCTTTCGGGGACCCTTGGTGTTCTACGTGGCTGGGTGGAGGAAGAAACCTTCAATGACATCACCGGGACATGGCAAGCTTGGTATCCAACCTTGTGCAAATGGGGAGTTTGCGGTTGTGCAAATGAACTGTTTGCGGTTGTTTGCGGTGCATTAAAAGGGGAGTTTGGTCTGTCAATGTCTGTAAAGTGGGCGTAACCCTTACACTACCTGATCGATACAACATCATACCTGATCGTATACACACACTGGATGTTTTAAAGCATGTTATTCCAAACAATTTAGGAATGTTACGTGATTTATGCCCTTTATGGATTAAAACCCGACTCTGCGTCCACTACGTAATTTTCCATGGGAGTTTTGCCATGGATCCCCTTCCGCCATGCCACAGTCCAGGTGTTAGTCCCCTTGAAACAACTTTTCCATCACTATTGTGGCCAGAAAGAGTCCCTTTGGTTTTTAAAATTCGCCTGTCTATTAAAGTCTATGGCAGTTCGCCCGGTTCGCCAGTTCGCGAACATTTGCGTAAATTCGCGTTCACCGTTCGCGAACTAAAAATTTTATGTTCGCGACATCACTAGTGTCCACCAGCCTGAATGACAGCATTTCAAAGGCCAGTAGTTTAGAAATAATGGCATTAAGGCCCAGGGCTCGAGGGTGGTTAGGTAATTTAAGCTTTCTCTCCAAGGTTTGTGAGATGGAGAGCTGAACGCTGCCGTGTGACATGGTGGAGATGCTTGGTGACGGAGGTGGTGGGGTTGATGGCACATCGTCTGTTTGCTGGGTGGCAGGAGCCAAAGTTCCCCCAAAGGTGGAGGAAGAGGCCGAGGCAGTAGCAGAAGAGGGAGCAGGAGGAGCATGATGGAGTTTCTTGTTTTTAGGGTGTTTACTCCACTGCAGTTCATGCAGGTTGTGCTAACGTTCAGAACGTTAATGCCTCGCTTCAGGCTCTAATGGCACAGCGTGCAAACCAAACTCGGGTCTTGTCGTCAGCACATTGTTTGAAGAAGTGCCATGCCAGGGAACTCTTTGAAGCTGCCTTTGGGGTGCTCGGTCCCTGGTGGCGGTGGCCAGTAGCAGGCGAACTCTCTTGGCGACAGCTGTTCTGCTTTTGGCCCCTGCTCCCTCTTTTGCTACGCTGTTGGCTCGGTCTCACCACTGCCTCCTCCTCTGAACTATGAAAGTCAGTGGCACGACCTTCATTCCATGTGGGGTCTAGGACCTCATCGTCTCCTGCATCGTTTTCCACACAGTCTTCCTCCCTGACCTCCCGTTCGGTCTGCACACTGCAGAAAGACACAGCATTTGGCACCTGTGTTTCGTCCTCATCAGAGACGTGCAGACTCTCATAAGGTGGTATTCCCATGTCCTCATCATCAGGAAATGGTTGTGCGTCAGTGCATTCAATGTCTTCCACCTCTGGGGAAGGGCTATGTGGATTCCCTTGGGAAACCCTGCCAACAGAGTCTTCAAACAGCATAAGAGACTGCTGCATAACTTGAGGCTCAGACAGTTTCCCTGATATGCATGGGGGTGATGTGACAGACTGATGGGCTTAGTTTCAGGCGCCACTTGTGAGCTTTTTACAGAAGACTGGTTGGCAGATAATGTTTTGAACCTGTTGGATCCACTGTTGGCCAGCCAGTTGACTAGCGCCTGTACTTGCTCAGGCCTTACCATCCTTAGAATGGCATTAGGCCCCACAAAATATCGCTGTAAATTCTACCGGGTACTGGGACCTGAGGTAGTTGGTTCACTAGTTTCAGTGTCTATGGCAGAAAGGCCACGTCCTCTCCCAGCACCACAGGGTCCACTAAAACCATCATGACCATGTTCGCGTCCGCTGGAACACTAGATTTAGGGGATTGCTATTTTGGCAATTGAATTTAACCCCAGAACAAAATCTATCCTTTGCCGGACAGTATTAAACTTGGGCAGCTACAGCAGGAACACCAGATTTAGGGGATTGCTATTTTAACAATTGAATTTCACCATAGAACAAAATCTATTCTTTGCCGGAAACTATTAAACTTGGCCAGCCACAGCTGGAACACTAGGTTCAGGGGATTGCTATTTTGGCAATTAAATTTCACCACAGAACAAAATCTATCCTTTGCCGGAAACTATTGAACTTGGCCAGCCACAGCTGGAACACCAGATTTAGAGGATTGCTATTTTTGTAATTGAATTTCACCCCAGAACAAAATATATCCTTTGCCGGACACTATTCAACTTGGCCAGCCACAGCTAGAACACTAGATTTACGATATTGCTATTTTGGCAATTGAATTTCACCCCAGAACAAAATCTATCCTTTGCCGGACAATATTAAACTTGGCCAGCCACAGCTGGAACACCAGATTTAGAGGATTGCTATTTTTGTAATTGAATTTCACCCCAGAACAAAATATATCCTTTGCCGGACACTATTAAACTTGGCCAGCCAGAGCTGGAACACCATATTTAGGGGATTGCTATTTTAACAATTGAATTTCACCACAGAACAAAATCTATCCTTTGCCGGAAACTATTAAACTTGGCCAGCCACAGCAGGAACACTAGATTCAGGGGATTGCTATTTTGGCAATTGAATTTGACCCCAGAACAAAATCTATCCTTTGCCGGACACTATTAAACTTGGCCAGCCACAGCTGGAACACCAGATTTACGGTATTGATATTTTGGCAATTGAATTTCACCCCAGAACAAAATCTATCCTTTGCCGGACACTATTAAACTTGGCCAGCCACAGCTGCAACTCCAGATTTACGGTATTGCTATTTTGGCAATTGAATTTCACCCCAGAACAAATTATATCCTATGCCGGACACTATTAAACTTGGCAAGCCACAGCTGGAACACCAGATTTAGAGGATTGCTATTTTTGCAATTGAATTTCACCCCAGAACAAAATATATCCTTTGCCTGACACTATTAAACTTGGCCAGCCAGAGCTGGAACACCAGATTTAGGGGATTGCTATTTTGGCAATTGAATTTCACCCCAGAAAAAAGTATATCTTTTGCCAGACACTATTAAACTTGGCCAGCCACAGCTGGAACACCAAATTTAGGGGATTGCTATTTTATCAATTGAATTTCACCACAGAACAAAATCTATCCTTTGCCGGAAACTATTAAACTTGGCCAGCCACAGCTGGAACACCAGATTTAGAGGATTGCTATTTTTGTAATTGAATTTCACCCCAGAACAAAATATATCCTTTGCCGGACACTATTAAACTTGGCCAGCCAGAGCTGGAACACCAGATTTAGGGGATTGCTATTTTGGCAATTTAATTTCACCCCAGAAAAAAATTATATCCTTTGCCGGACACTATTAAACTTGGCCAGCCACAGCTGGAACACCAGATTTAGGGGATTGCTATTTTAACAATTGAATTTCACCATAGAACAAAATCTATTATTTGCCGGAAACTATTAAACTTGGCCAGCCACAGCTGGAACACTAGATTTACGATATTGCTATTTTGGCAATTGAATTTCACCCCAGAACAAAATCTATCCTTTGCCGGACACTATGAAACTTGGCCAGCCACAGCTGGAACACCAGATTTAGAGGATTGCTATTTTTGTAATTGAATTTCACCCCAGAACAAAATATATCCTTTGCCGGACACTATTAAACTTGGCCAGCCAGAGCTGGAACACCAGATTTAGGGGATTGCTATTTTGGCAATTGAATTTCACCCCAGAAAAAAATTATATCCTTTGCCGGACACTATTAAACTTGGCCAGCCACAGCTGGCACACCATATTTAGGGGAGTGCTATTTGAATAATTGAATTTCACCACAGAACAAAATCTATCCTTTGCCGGAAACTATTAAACTTGGCCAGCCACAGCAGGAACACTAGATTCAGGGGATTGCTATTTTGGCAATTGAATTTGACCCCAGAACAAAATCTATCCTTTGCCGGACACTATTAAACTTGGCCAGCCACAGCTGGAACACCAGATTTAGAGGATTGCTATTTTTGCAATTGAATTTCACCCCAGAACAAAATATATCCTTTGCCGGACACTATTAAACTTGGCCAGCCAGAGCTGGAACACCAGATTTAGGGGATTGCTATTTTGGCAATTTAATTTCACCCCAGAAAAAAATTATATCCTTTGCCGGACACTATTAAACTTGGCCAGCCACAGCTGGAACACCAGATTTAGGGGATTGCTATTTTAACAATTGAATTTCACCATAGAACAAAATCTATTATTTGCCGGAAACTATTAAACTTGGCCAGCCACAGCTGGAACACTAGATTTACGATATTGCTATTTTGGCAATTGAATTTCACCCCAGAACAAAATCTATCCTTTGCCGGACACTATTAAACTTGGCCAGCCACAGCTGGAACACCAGATTTAGAGGATTGCTATTTTTGTAATTGAATTTCACCCCAGAACAAAATATATCCTTTGCCGGACACTATTAAACTTGGCCAGCCAGAGCTGGAACACCAGATTTAGGGGATTGCTATTTTGGCAATTTAATTTCACCCCAGAAAAAAATTATATCCTTTGCCGGACACTATTAAACTTGGCCAGCCACAGCTGGAACACCATATTTAGGGGATTGCTATTTTAATAATTGAATTTCACCACAGAACAAAATCTATCCTTTGCCGGAAACTATTAAACTTGGCCAGCCACAGCAGGAACACTAGATTCAGGGGATTGCTATTTTGGCAATTGAATTTGACCCCAGAACAAAATCTATCCTTTGCCGGACACTATTAAACTTGGCCAGCCACAGCTGAAACCACTGATTTACTGTATTGCTATTTTCACAATTGAATTTCACCCCAGAAAAATATCTATCCTTTGCCAGACAGTATTAAACTTGGCCAGCCACAGCTGGAACACCAGATTTAGAGGATTGCTATTTTTGTAATTGAATTTCACCCCAGAACAAAATATATCCTTTGCCGGACACTATTCAACTTGGCCAGCCACAGCTGAAACCACTGATTTACTGTTTTGCTATTTTGACAATTGAATTTCACCCCAGAAAAATATCTATCCTTTGCCAGACAGTATTAAACTTAGCCAGCCACAGCTGGAACACCAGATTTAGGGGATTGCTATTTTGGCAATTGAATTTTACCCCTCAATAAAATATAGAAATTTCTTTCCTGAGTTTCTGGGGGTGACAATAAGCACAGCCAAGCCTCTGATGTAGGATATAGCAAAAAAATAACTACTATTGATGGACTGATGGACTTGGTTGCAGTTTGTGTTGGTGCACCACAAGACACAAAATGGCCCCGATCACCCCAGATAAAAGTGACAGAAAAACGCTCTGGGCAGCCTAAAAACCAGTGAGCAATTAACTAGACGAAGTTGAAGGATTCACATCTACAGATCGATCACTTAATTAGGTGTTTTTGCTGAGTTTTCCCTTCCTAATCTCGCCCTCACAGCAGTTGCATCCTATCCCTACACTAATCAGAGCAGAGTGACGTGCAGCGCTACGTGACTCCAGCTTAAATAGAGGATGGGTCACATGCTGCACTTGGCCAATCACAGCCATGCCATTAGTAGACATGGCTGTGATGGCTTCTTAGGGCAAGAATTAACCCCTTAAGGACCGGGCTCATTTTCACCTTAGGACCAGGCCATTTTTTGCAAATCTGACCAGTGTCACTTTATGTGGTGATAACTTTAAAACGCTTTTTCTTATCCAGGCCATTCTGAGATTGTTTTTTCGTCACATATTGTACTTCATGACACTGGTAAAATTAAGTCGAAAAATTTCATTTTTATTTATAAAAAAATATCAAATTTACCAAAAATTTTGAACAATTATCAATTTTCCAAGTTTTCAATTTCTCTACTTCTTCTCTACAAAAAAGTTATTGATTTACATTCCCCATATGTCTACTTCATGTATCGATCATTTTGGGAATGCCATTTTATTTTTTGGGGACGTTACAAGGCTTAGAAGTTTAGAAGCAAATCTTGAAATTTTTCAGAAATTTTCAAAAACCCACTTTTTAGGGACCAGTTCAGGTCTGAAGTCACGTTGTGAGGCTTACATAATAAAAACCATCCAAAAATGACCCCATTCTAGAAACTACACCCCTCAAGGTATTCAAAACTGATTTTACAAACGTCATTAACCCTTTAGGTTTTCCACAAGAGTTAATGGCAAATGGAGATAAAATTTCAGAATTTCGATTTTTGGAAAATTTTCCGTTTGAATCCATTTTTCCAGTAACAAAGCAAGGGTTAACAGCCAAACAAAACTCAATTTTATTGCCCCGATTCTGTAGTTTTCAGAAACACCCCATATTTGGGCGTAAACTGCTGTATGGCCAAACGGCAGGGCACAGAAGTAAGGGAACGCCATATGGTTTTGGAAGGCGGATTTTGCTGGTCTGGATTTTTGACACCATGTCCCATTTGAAGCCCCCTGATGCACCCCTAGAGTAGAAACTCCAAAAAGTGACTCCATCTAAGAAACTACACCCCTCAAGGTATTCAAAACTGATTTTACAAACTTTGTTAACCCTTTAGGTGTTCCACAAGAGTTATTGGCAAATGGAGATGAAATTTCGGAATTTCTATTTTTGTTACCTTGCCTCAAAAAAAGTGTAATATAGAGCAACCAAAAATCATATTTACCCTAAAATAATACAAACAAAACTGCCACCTTATCCCGTACTTTCCAAAATGGGGTCGCTTTTTTGGAGTTTCCACTGTAGGGGTGCATCAGGGGGTCTTCAAATGGGACATGGTGTCAAATAACCAGTCCAGCAAAATCTGCCTTCCAAAAACCATATGGCGTTCCCTTCCTTCTACGCCCTGCCGTTTGGCCATACAGCAGTTTACGACCACATATGGGGTGTTTCTGCAAACTACAGAATCAGGGCAATAAATATTGAGTTTTGTTTGGCTGTTAACCCTTGCTTTGTTACTGGAAAAATGGATTAAAATGGATAATATGCAAAAAAAATAGCTGTTTTGGGACAGTTTTGTATTTTTTGTTATTTACATCGTTGAACTGACAGGTTAGATTGTGTGCTATTTCTATAGAGCAGGTTGTTACAGACGCGAAAATACCAAATATGTCTACTTTTTGGGGTTTTTTGTTTCAGTTTTACATAATAAAGCATTTGCGGGATGAGATGGCGGTTTGAATGGTACTATCTTGGGGTGCATATGACTTTTTGATCACTTGCTATTACACTTTTTGTGATGTAAGGTTACAAAAAAATGACTTTTTTTAAAACGTTTTTATTTTTTATGTTTACGGCGTTCACCTGAGGGGTTAGGTCATGTTATATTTTTATAGAGCAGGTCGTTACGAACGCGACGATACCCAATATGTATCCTTTTTTTTTTTGGTTTTACACAATAATATCCTTTTTGAAACAAAAAAATATATGTTTTAGTGTCTCCATAGTCTGAGAGCCATATTTTTTTCAGTTTTTAGGCGATTGTCTCAGGTTGGGTAGAATTTTTGCGGGATGAGGTGGCGGTTAGATTAGCACTATTTGGGGGGTCATATGACGTTTTGATCGCTTGCTATTACACTTTTTGTGATGTAAGGTGACAAAAAAATGGCTTTTTGACAAAGTTTTTATTTAATTTTTTTTACAGTGTTTACTTGAGGGGTTAGGTCATGTGATATTTTTATAGAGAAGATTCTTACGGACGTGGAGATACCCAATATGTCTACTTTTTTTTTATTTTTTTACATTTAACACTGAAAAGCATTTTTGAAACAAAAAAAATCATGTTTTAGTCTGAGAGGCATAGTTTTTTTATTGTTTGGGCAATTGTTTTATGAAGGGGCTCATTTTTTGCGGGATGAGATGGCGGTTAGATTGGTACTATTTTGGGAGGCATACGCCTTTTTGATCGCTTTGTATTACACTTTTAGTGATGTAAGGTGCCAAAAAATGGCTTATTTAAACCATTTTTTTTTTTTTTATGGCGTTCACGTGAGGGGTTCAGTCACGTGATATTTTTATAGAGCTGTTTTTTACGGACGCGGAGATACCTAATATGTGTAGTGTATTTTATTTTTTTACTTTTTATTCAGTGATTTGTGTTTTTTTTATTTTTACTTTTTTCACTTTTTTACATTTTTTTTGGACCCAGACCCACTTGGTTCTTGTAGATCCAGTGGATCTGATGTCAGTATAATACAGTACAGTACACTATATAGTGTACTGCACTGTATTTTTTACTTTTCACAATCTGGTCAGACTTCTGCCTTTAGCAGAAGTCTGACCAGAGTTACTATACCATGGCAAGCAGGACGCTTCTGAAAGCGTCCTGCTGCCATGGTAACCATCACCCGCTGCCATTAGAGAACAGTGGGTGATGGATAGTGAGGGAGGGGAGCTCCCTCCCTCTGCGATCCCATCCTGGGGGGGGGCTGCATAGGCACAGCAGCCCCCCGATGGGAGAGGGAGGGACCTCCCTCCCTGTTAACACCATCCATACCGCGGTCCGTCCAGCAATGTGCTGGCACTCTGATAGAACCACTAGACACCAGGGAATTATTACAAGGGAGGCGGGCGGGGGATCGCTATTGCCTCCCGCACCGCCTCCCGCCTCCGCAACCACCCCCCCTGCACCCCCGCCGCCATAACAAGATTGGGGGCTGCACGGGGGGTTAAAATAAATATCTTTGGGGCAATTAACTCTCTGATCCCCGCGGGGATTAGAGATCGCTAAAACCGCTGCAAACCGCAGGTCTGAATTGACCTGCGGTTTGCAGCGATCGCCGATACGGGGGGGTCACATGACCCCCCTCGGCATTAGAACATGGTTCCTGCTGATCTACATCAGCAGGAACCATGTTGCTACCGCGCCCACATCGGGCGCAGTAGCAGTTTAAACACAGGGCGTACATGTACACCCTTGGTCCTTAAGTACCAGGACGCAAGGGCGTACATGTACGCCCTTCGTCCTTAAGGGGTTAAAATGCTAGCTGATTGGCTGCTGTGCAGCCCTTCGGCAGGCGGAAAGAAATCACTAAACAACGACCAGTCCGTGTCCCGAACACCCCAAAATTTGGTACGAACCCGAACAATACAGTAGATACTAGATATAACAACTCGCCTTTAAGAAGAGTATACTTGCGTGCTAGACATTCGAAAAGGGATGCGTTATTAAAAGATCGGCTGACATTGAGGGACCCACAAAGGGACATTGTGAGATTCATTACTTCATATAACTCTGGCCACGCCAAACTGTCCTCAATTCTAAGGAAACATTGGAACATCTTATGTCTGGACGATATTTGCCTCCTAATCCATCTATTACCTTCAGACAAGAGAAAAACTTGTGTGATTTACTAGTACACAGTTATTTCCAAGGTGTGAATCCTTACAAACTATTTGGTTCCAAGGTTCCAAAATAGAGATGTCGCCCATCTGGCAACTGTGTTGCTTGCCCTAACATTTTGAAAACCACACCTTTCACAGACGGCATGGGCTGTAAAACATACCAAATCACGCATACCATCTTGTGCAATATGGTTGGTGTAATTTATGTCGCCAGCTGCCCATGTGATCTTTTTTACGTGGGGATGATGTCACGCAAGTTAAAGAGACGTACTCGAGAACAAGTATTAGGCATTGTTGCAGCCAAGGACAAAAAGGATTTAACACGACTGAACACCATCATCTGTCATTTTATAGTCCATCACGCATGTGATGGTGCTCTCCTGAAGGTAATAGGCATAGATAGAATATTAGTAGGCAGTAGGGGTGGCAATCGGAAACTCCTTTTAGCACAAAGGAAAGTGAAATGGATCCTCAAATTAAACACCATTGCCCAGCACCATTTATTGTATACATTTTTTATCGTTTTAATTCTTTCTTTTCTTCTTGATTGCCATACTATATAAACTCAGCAGCACAGTATGTCTTTATCCACTGAGGAAGCGAAACGCGCTCTACTCGTACTGGTTGGTATTATTTATTTTATGATATACTCCTTTATGGTTTTGGCATCAGTTGTTTTGCACTATACACTTTATATTTATGTCTTATGTGATAGTTCAGTCTATCCCCACTACTTATTCGCATCTCTATTAAAGTTCTTTACATTTAAAGGTGTTTTTATATTGTGGGCATTGAGACTCTATACCAACACCATAATTTTAGGAGTCTGGTATTTTGATGTATAATATACCAATGTGATTTCTTTCCTGTATATGTATGCCGTCATTTTATTACATTTAATATACCTATTTTATCTATGTAGTGAACAATAAAAATATATATTTTATATCAATTGTTGCTGAGTATTGTTTTGGTGTGTAAGATTGCAAAATACATACGGTTGTGTGCATGAGCCCTAACTCTGCTGTTCTTGTAACTGCCACAAAAGTGTAAAGATAATTCTAGGAATTGTAGTGTCAGAACAGCTGGTGGACCAGAGGTTGCTAATCCCTGGTCTTGGTTAGACAGGTCTAGAAAATCTACACAAGTAATTGTGGTTTAATACAGAATATTTGCATCGCAGGGACTATAGCAATTTATTAGCTACAGAATCAAAAAGAGAACCCTAAGGTTATGGTCGTAATATGGAAAATAGGTGAGTTCTGGCCATGTGAATTCAGCTTAAGACCTCCTGCACATAGCCATTGTGCAGCTGTTCCGTGCATGGGCCCCATCTGTGCAGCAGCCGCGATGGATTCAGACCCATTCAACTTGAATGGGTCCATGATCTGTCCACACTGTAAAAAAATAGAACAAGTTCTATTTTTTTTGTGGTGCAGAGGCATGGACAGAAACACCACGGAAGCACTGCGTTGTGCGTCCGTGGGGTTCAGTGCCTCTGTTCCACACTGCAGCTCTGGATTACGGACACATTCAAGTGAATCGGTCCGCATCTGTGATGTGGGGAACACACAGCCTGTGCCCTCATATTGTGGACCCGCTGTTTGCGGGCCGCAATACCAGCCATAAAGTCAGTAGTTTAAAATTTTCATTGCAATTCTTTTTATATTAGTAGGGCCAAAATAAAATGCTGAATAAAGAAGAATACCAATTTCTGCAATGCTTTATCATTTGCACTCACATTTCACGAAACATTTACAAACATTTAAACACAAATAAACAATATTTTTAGATAAGTTTTCACATTCAGAGAACTTTAATCAAGTGTTCACGAACTATAATTGTTGAATTTTTAGCATCTAGTCGAACCGTGGCATTACTTTACTAGTGAGAGTTATTTAAAAATGAATAAACGCATTAAGGGCAGATCAAATTCACTCGTACAGTTACAATTGCATATAAAACCTAATTAATGCTGTGTAAGAATCTTTGGAAAGAAAACTGCAATCTGTTAGCAACTTACGTCAAAAATTTCATTCAATAAGGATAATGAGCAATACAAAGAAATTATTTCTGGAATCTTATTTGGTTTTCATTAGTGAACAATCTAAGCCTCATTACAATTAGGGGAAGCCATGTGTTAAAATAGTTTATTTCAAGAATGAAGTTCATTTTAACACATTTCTGCTCACAACATTCTTCTGTGCTATACAACATCCAGTAAACAGCATCTTTGTTATTTCCTATATCTACTTTTTATCTTATTAAAAATAGAATACATGTAACTGTAACCTAAAACCTTACCAGAGATGTCCAACCTTGTATGTTCTTTAGTAATGCTTCCCATGGTGGTGTTACTCTCATTCCAACATTTCATGGTCCCCTGCTGATCTCTTCTTGGTCCCTCTTAATCGGCAGGAAATGCCTACTCAGACAACCTTCAGCCATTGATTGGTGAGTGGTCATTTCCTGCGTGTTGACACATATCAAAGGGTTATCAAAAAGAGACCAAAAGATTGATAAGGTGAGTGTTGACTTTGTTTTATTATTTCGCACTATCGTGATCTTGTAGAGGATCCAATATGTGACCATCGCCAATTGTCAATTGTAGATTCTGTGTCATCTGCTTCTACCATATAATAAAGATGAACTTTCATTGTAATTCTGCCTATGTTGATATTGAGATGATTGTTAAGAATGATCTACACAATCAGAGAGTATTAGTCTATTCTGCGTGGGTCAGTGGTCATTGTTAAAATTTAGATTTCAGAATTCGTTTTTTAATACATATAATGACTAGTGTTGAGCGAATCGAAGTCCACTTAGTGAACTTCGATCCGAATTTCAAGAAAGGCCGGACTGGGGGCAAGGCCTTAGGGGAGGCCGACATGATGGGGGTTCAGGTATGGATCCCCTCCCCCTCACGGTATAGTGATTGGGGCATTTGAGCCAAAGGGGGGTGGTTTTATGTAAAGGGGTATATAGGGGTGAGCGGGAATATGTTAGGGGCCATTTTGGGAGAGTTTTGTCAGCTAGCTCACCCAGCGCTGCAAGAACCCCTCTTACCTGTTCTGATGGCGACTCTGGAGGCCTTAATTGGGGAGCTGCGGGCCACGGCCAACGTCCATGGGGAAGAGTGGATGCAAAAGCAGCTGCAAGCGCACCTTGGGGGGGGGGTGGCAGCGGAGGCTCCTGCCGGGTCTCTGCCTGCTTCTTGCCGGCCCCGCCTCAGTCCTGACCAGCAACGCCCCCCCTGGGTTCAGTTTCGCATTAGGAGCCCCTCCCGGGACCCTCCCCGTCGGCAGGTGGCGGGCCCCGGCTCTGCCCATACCCCGCGTCGGGGAGGAATCCTGCTAGTAGGCGGGACTCACGGGGTGAGCGTTCCCATCACCCCATGTGCAGACGGCATCGTTGGAACGGGACAAGGAACGGCGGGGTCCCCTTGTTCTCCAGGCATTGAGGGGACCCCCCTGCAGGATCAGGATGTCTCCAGGATCGGGGCTGCTGCTGCTCTGGGACCCAGAGGCAGCAGGCCCTCTGCTTCAGACGAGCAGCTTGATGTTGGCTCTGCCCCTTACTCTGTTGTGCAGGCATCAGGGAGCAACGGCCATTACATCCCAGTGGTGCTGCTGGGGGACCTGCGCTTGTTGACGTCTCACCAGGACCGTCTGGATCTTCACAGAGGATGGTTCGTCTGGCTTCAGGATCTGCGGCTGATGGGAACACAGCACCCATGCAGCCAGGTGATATTGCTTGGGGAACGGTATTGCCTTTGTTAGCAGGGGTTGGGGAGGGGCTGGTTCCCCCTTGGCAGACTTAGGTAGGGATTTGGGACAGTTTTTGGGTGTTATGGCGGGTTCATTGGCTGGGTGGGGGGAGGCTGGGGGGTCACCATTGTCAACATGGTGTGGTTGGTGGAGGCACTGGGGGTACTGGGGGGCTGCGTCGGGGGCTTGTGGTGGTTCAGTGTAAGTTGAGACACATGCGGGGGGCCCGGCAGAGGACGAGGTGGTTAGGTTAGATGATAGGGGAAAAGAGGAGGTATATGTTTGCTTTGAGGGGCCGTTGGGTGCGCACTTAAAGCAGGAGGTCCGGAAAAAAATATGGAAAGAGGAGTATATGGAAATTTTTTCCTTGCTTCTACTGGAAAATCACCGGAATGTTGTTCTGCATTATTTTTCTATTTGGATGCGATCGGGGAGAGGTATTGCGTTTACGGGGGACAGGCGTGGCTTCATTACACCGAGCAATTCCGGCAGCGGAAAGCGGTGTGGCCTAATATTAGGTGGGCACATAAGGATTGCCTTATGGTTAAAAGTAACTGCCCCGGTTAGGTCAGGTCAACCCTTTCGGGGGGAATCGGGGTTCGGGGGGAATTGGGGGTTGCGAGCTAATCTGGCTTTGCGGCAGCGTCCGCTAGAGGATTGTGCTTCTTGTTCAATGAGGGAAACTGTAAATTTGAAGCTAAATGCAAATTTAAGCATGAGTGCTCCATGTCCGGGGGGGTGGGGGTTGGATCGCATGGAACAATGCATTGCTTTAAGGGAAATCGAAAAAAAGGGGGGGATGCTTATAGCAAAGGGGGAGACATTGTTGCGGCTAAAGGGGATGGAGGCGTTTCTAAATAAGTATCCAGACAGAGAGGCAGCAGAATTTTTGAGGGAGGGGTTTTTGGGTTTAGGATTCCATTTCGTCCGTCTGGCCTGGTTTTAGTGAAGAACATTTTTAATTCTTCCTTACAGCGTCCTGAGGTGGTTTCGGGGAAGTAGGACAAAGAGGCTAGGTTAGGTAGAAGGGCAGCCCCTTTTGCGGGACCTCTTTTGCTTAATTTACGATTGTTGCTGCTGGGAGTTGTTTTGAAGAAGCAGGCGAATAAGTTTAGGCCTATTCACCACCTGTCCTCTCCAAATGGTGCGTCGGTCAATGATGGCATGGTCCTTGGTTTACGCCTCATTTGATGCGACAGTGGCATAGGTTCGTAAGTTAGGAGCCAGGTCGTTGTTAGCTAAGATTGATGTTAAATCGGCGTTCCAGCTGTTGCTGGTTCACCCGGACAGTTTGCATCTTTTTGGGTGTTTTTGGGAAGGGGGGTTTTATGTGGACCATTGTTTGCCGATGGGTTGCTCCCTATCGTGTGCGTATTTTGAGAAGTTTAGTTATTTCTTGGAATGGGCAGTGGCAAACGTGGCGGGGTGTAAGCCTATTAGTCACTATCTAGATGACTTCTTATCTATTGGGCCCCCAGGTTCAAGAATTTGTTCAGTGTTGTTGCACACGTTGTGCACGCTGTTTTGTAGTTATGGGGTACCGTTGGCGGCGGAAAAGATGTTAGGGCCGGCTACCAAGTTGGTTTTTCTAGGGATAGAAATTGATACGGAAAGGATGGAGTGTCGATTGCCCTTTGATAAACTATTGGATTTGAAAAAGGAGGTGTGCAGGGCGGGGCGGTTGAAAAAAATCCAGTTACTGGAGCTTCAATCTCTGTTAGGCAAGCTCAATTTTGCGTGCAGGGTCATGCCTATGGGTAGGGTTTTTAGTGCGCAGTTCCTTCCCTGAGGCTGATGCCAGCACAGGGAAGGAACACTATGTTGCAACTGCGCATGCGCAATCTCGTGCATCGCGAGATTTACGGCGATCTCACTGAAGCAAGAAGGGGATTCGGCGGACACAGGCGGTACTGGGCTCCTTCACATGGGGGCGTGGCTGGGCACCAGGAAGGATAGTACCCCTTGGGCACCTTCCTGGGTTAGTTTGCATATTAATAAAATCATTTTTTAAAGAAAATAGAAGCACCCAGAGCTATTCTACTGCTATATTGCGGACATGCTAGTGGCGATCTAGCCGTGCATGTCCACAGCTCTATAGGGTCAAATGCCGTGACAGAATCCATTTAACTCAGCCCTGGTCTATACTTTGTCTCTGACCGGTTTGGATAGCTCTTTGGCCATCATGTTGCTCGCTCAGTAGAGTTGCAGCAGAGTCTTTCAGAACAGGTGTATTTATATTCACATCATGTGACACTTTGATAGTGAATAGTGACCTTATTCAACTAATGTGCCTTTGGAAGTTAATTGGTTGGACCAGACTTTATCTAGGAGTTTCATGACCAAGGGTTTAAAAACATATGTACTAACAGTAGCCGGAAGAAGCACAGAGTCGTGCGAAACGGCCGTCGCTACCCGGCGTGCTGCACTTGTTTGAAGGCGTCCCCTCGCCGCCCGCATTGATGTTGTTCCACTGATACGTGAGTTACTGCATCACAATAAATTGAAGCAATACAGCAATGGTGAGTGCCGCCTTCTTCTCTTTTCTATATTGAAGTTGCCATATGTACTAACAATGTTACAGTTTGTGTTTATTTATTTTTAAACAATGCGTTTTTTTTTTATTCCACTGTAGCTATTTCGCCTTTTTCATTGCATAAAATCTAAAAAAAACTATTTTATTTCCAGATTGTAATGGAACAAAACAGAAAAAGCACCAGGGGGTGATACTTTCCTAATTCACTGTAAATTATCAGCATAAATCAATCATTTGTTCAAAATATTCATTCTAGTTTTTTTAGAAAGATATTTCCAACTATGGTTGGGCTTTTTGACATAACAATGTAGAAGAGTTTTGTGACAGACAATTTCATATGACCTTTGAAAATTGAACAAGAGCAGGCTTTTTTTCTCTGAATATTTGCCCTTTTTATAGACATTTTGCAGGGATTTAGCTGCTAAATACAAGCAAACAATAGGTGTAACCTTTACAATATACTCTTTGTGCTGCTCAACATTCATGACATCGACACAAATAAGTTTATTCCTCCAATTATTTGATATGTCCAGTATCCAGTAGGTGCCCTCCTCAGCTTGGACATGTCAGTTCTTGCAGTGGCACTTAATTACCAGACACAGTGGTTTCCCCAACAGTTTTTCTCATCAGTGTGACACTGAGTCACCTGTTAAACTTTACGTTCAGAGATTCTGGGATCTTGGTATGTGTCTAATTATCTTTGCTTTTAAAACAGGCATGTTTCTAATATTTTTCATCATATGTTATCCCCTTTACTGGCATGCTTAGGTGGTTTACTATACTTCATTGTTCAGAAAATCATTCTATTATGAGATGACTAATCTCACTACTAAAACTGTAGCTCTCAACATGGTTAAACTACTTTGGGACGGATTAAATATTTTTTTATAATGTTCGGTACCTTTAAGAATATATAATAGGATTTATAAACTAGTAATTATAAGAGAAACTCAAAAACGTAAGAGTAAGGTCTCTTTCACACGACCGTATGTCTTTTTCAGTGTTTTGCGGGCTGCTTTTATCGGTTACTTTTATCCGTTTTTTGCTTCCGTTGTGTTTCCGTTTCGGTTCAGTTTTTCCATTCCGTTTTTCCATATGCAAATACAGTATACAATAATTACATAGAAAAAATTGGGCTGGACTTAAAATTTCCAATAGATGGTTCTGCAAAAAACAGAACGGATACGGAAGACATATGGATGCATTTCCGTATGCAATCTGTCTTATTTGCGGACCCATTGACTTGAATGGAGCGACGGATCGTGATTTGCGGCCAATAATAGGACATATTCTATCTTTGCACGGAATGGAAAAACGGAAATACGGAAACGGAATGCAGACGGAAACACTTCAGTTTTTTTTGCGGAACCATTGAAATGAATGGGTACGTATACTGACCGTATACGGAACATAAAAAAACAGCCCGTACATTCGCAAAAAAAACGTTCGTGTCCAAGAGGCCTAACAGTATCACTCTTACATACGTTCTATAGGTTAGGGTTCATTCAGATGAGCGATGTTCACGCCAAGGTGATGTACAAGTGTAGAATGGATAGCACCCAGACTCATCTCTGACCCATTATAGTCAATTAGCCAGTTCACTTGCTTTTTTTTTCATGCTAGCCTTTCCTATTCTAGTAAATGGGTCTGTAAAACAAACAGATATCACACGGACGCCATCCATATGACATCTGTTGTACACAAACAGTTCCTAGGAAAGTGGGTTACAGTAGGCATTCTTCAGTTTTTTTTTTCTGCTGACCATTATGACGACATAATGAATGCCATAGACAACCTGATTTAACATGGAAAAAACTTTGTCAGCAAACAGGCCTTTAAAACGTTCAGCTGAATGAGCCCTTTTTAATAAATAGAAAATAGATATGAATGAGAGGGAATGACTACAATATTAGATTATACAAGGTTTGGGTACATGTGTAACCATCTAGATACATAGATCGTCATCGAAGTTATATACCTCAAAATGTTTAATTAAGTGCCATTGCTGGCACTAGGGAAATTTCCAGCCTTGCGCCCCAAGTCCCTGAGCTACCGTAAATTCAGTTGTATACATGCCCCCTAGAGTCACATAACAGTGAATAAGAATTCAGATGTAATCCCCTTCACACGACAGCAGTTTACTTCAATATTTGTAATGCAAAATCAGGAGAAGTATCTACAGAGAAAAAAAGTATAATGCAAAGATTTGTACCTGTTCCAAGTTTTGGACTTATAGTTAGTTTTAACTTACAGTACAAGTAATAATGAAAAATAATGGCTAACATACTGCCAGCTAAAAATGGCCACTGAACTAAATGTACACCCACCATTTGCTCTTATCTGATTATTTATCTGCAAGCCATTTTTGAGACATTAAGCCCAACATGATTCAAATAGAGATGAATTAGACATGCTAAATCATATAGTTCAACACTTGACTGTTTCCTCTCCGCACCATTACAATTCTTACAATAAAATAGCCTATACTTTGCAAGGTTGGCAGGTGAGGGGGATATCAGTTCAGGGATAGCACTGCTCCAGCAAGACACTTCCTCTGCTAGACAGGGTAATGTCCCCTCCACTAAACAAAGGCTCAGGAGCGCAGGACAGCCAAACAGGTGATGCTAGTGGGAGACTCATTTATTAGGGAAACAGAACGTTGTGTTGTCTTCCTGGTGCTTGACTTCGACATATCGCAGATCGGGTTGACAGATTACCGGGAGGGGCTGCCAAAGATCCAGTGGTCTTGATCCACACTGGAGCCACTGTCAAAGTTAGAGGTAGGTGGAGCATCATTAAAAAATGATTTCAGGAATTTAGGTCACAAGTTTAGGGCAAGAATCTCAAAGGTAGTATTTTCCAAAATACTACATGCACCACAAGCCACACAAGAAAGGTAGCCGGTGATTAGGGAGATTAACAAGTGGTTCAAAAACTAGTGTAGGAAGGAGGGGTTTGGGTTCCTGGAGAACTGAGCCGACTTCTCTGTTGGCTACAGGCTCTATCGTAGGGATTGGCTCCAGCTCAATGGGGAAGGTGCAGCTGTGCTGGGTGAGGAGGGGGCTAAAAGTTTGAAGGAGGAACTAGGGACTGTGGGGAGGGTAATTACTTTATAGGAGTGAAAGATAGTGCAGATAGAGACCTGGGGCGAGGTAATGAAATGGGGGAGGATTAGAAGAGGGCTAGAACAGATCAAAATGAATGGTATAGGGTAAAAAATAAACAAAAAACTTGTTCATTGTATGTACTGTATACTAATGCCAGAAGCCTGACTAATAAAACTGGGGAACTGGAAGTGGTAATGTCTGAGAAGGACTATGACATAGTGGGAATAACTGAGACAAGGATGAATGATAGCTATGACTGGGCAGTTAACATACAGGATTACAGTCTGTTTAGAAAGGATCGTCAAAACCGGGGGAGGGGTCTGTCTTTATGTAAAGTCCTGTCTAAAGATATAAGTGAGGGAACTTAACATGTGGAGTCAATGGGGGTAGAAACACATGGAAGCAAAAACAATATTTAAAATACTGATAGGAGCTTGATATAAGCCACCTAATATACCAGAGTCCACAGAAAATCTACTACTAAGGGAAATAGATGAGGAGGCAAATCATAATGAGGTTGTTATTATGGGGGACTTCAACTACTCAGATATAGACTGGGACACTAAAAGCTGTAGATCTCATAAAGGAAACAGGTTCTTGGCAATAACCAAAGACAGTTACTTTTCCCAACTGGTTCATGACTTGACTACAGGGACCACCACCTGGACTTAGTACTAACTAGTGATGAGCGAATATGCTTGGCCGAATACCGGTTTGGCTCAAGCATTGCTGTGCTCGGCACATGGCGGTACTCGGCCGAATACCACCTACACTCAAGCGCCAACCTCGAGTCTTCGCCACACACATTTCATGGGTTGTAAGCAGCCAATCAAGGTTCAGGTAAGTACTGTTAAAATCTAGGACAAAAAGTCCCTTCTATAAAACCGTTTTAGAAACCCTCTGTCAACCATTGATAGATATCATTGACAACTGTCAATGATATCTATCAATGGTTGACAGGGGGTTTCTAAATGGGTTTATTAGAAGGGACTTTTTGTCCTAGATTTTAACTGAAATATTAAAAGGTATGTTTTAAAGGGATTATTATTTTGCTGGTAATTGGCTGAATTTGATTCAGGTAAGTACTGCCCTCACTGTAATGCCAGTAGCCATGTTGGCTGCTGGCATTACAGTGATTGGCTGGCCGGAACGCGTCATCGGGTGCTATATAGCATCCGATGACACATGTTCGGCTCAGACGTAGACAGGGAGAGCAGAGCGTAGGAAGGGAAAGACAGAGTAGGGAGCGAGATTTAACAGATTTTATCAGAAACAATTTTCAAAGACCCAAATGTCCTTTTAAGGACAACAGTGTGTGTGTGTGTGTGTGTGTGTGTGTGCGTTTTACAGCAGCAATCAATTTAACTCTTTCAGTCTCAGGGACAGTGTTTCTGAAGGGACAGATGCAGGGAGAGAAATTAGTTTTTTTTTCTACTAGAAGCTTTCCCAAGAACCAAAAGTCCTTTTTAGGACTACTGAGTGTTTTTGACAGCAGAAAGATATTTTTATTGTGTACCTATTAGTTACATATAATGAAAATCATCCGCAGACTGTGTCTGTAATTATCTGGCCCATATCTAGTGACCATAGTGAGTAGCTTTGTGTAAAAGTACTGTACTACATCAGCAAACAGTGTCTGTAGCGCAAATTCCATTAATCTGGGTCTAATAGTGTCCATATTCTGTGGATTTCTGTGACATATACTGTCTGGCATCCCAAAACAGTGTCTGTATCTGAAATTACATTAATCTAGCCATAATATACTGTCCAGTTTCTGTCGGTTTCTGTGATATATAATGTCCACCATCCCAAAACAGTTTCTGTATTTCAAAATATATATATAAACCATCAACAAATGTGGTGATGCCATTAGCAACGGACTACAAGTGCAGGATGTGCTCCCCTATAGAAATGCACAACTGCATATGGGTATGAGCGCATCCTGCTTGCTTATCACCACATTTTTTGATGGTTTATATATATATATGTACGGAGGTGTATAAACTCCAATTTAAATGTGCCTGTTTTTCATCTTCAGGTCACATTTGGGTGCACCTGCTAGGCTTTGGGCTATATCGGTCAGTCTTGGGTAGGGCTCATAGACACCTCCCACCTCCCATTGCAAGCATGGCTACATGCTGGAGGTAACAGAGGAGATGTTTGTGAGTCATCCTAATGCTCCTGTAATTGCCCACTGGCCCCTGATATGGCCCATATGGCGCAGGTAGGTGAGTGTTAGGGCCCACGGGCTACTTGAGAGACCTTGACGCTGGTGCCCGAGGCTTAAGACATGTCCTCCTAGTAGGATATGTCGAACTAACTCTCAATTTTTAACATCAATGTGAGGGTTTAGTGTGACGGCAGTGTGCACCTATCTCTGGTTCTGTGTTTGTTCTGAGTTCTTGCCACATCCACATAAATTTCATCTTATGTAGGATGTCCATTGTGGTACTTGTAGTCCGTTGCTGGCATCATCCATTGTATGCATTTTTGCTGGTGATTGCCATTAGCAACGGACTACAAGTGCAGGATGTGCTCCCTATAGAAATGCACAACTGCATATGGGTATGAGCGCATCCTGCTTGCTTATCACCACATTTTTTGATGGTTTATATATATATATGTACGGAGGTGTATAAACTCCAATTTAAATGTGCCTGTTTTTCATCTTCAGGTCACATTTGGGTGCACCTGCTAGGCTTTGGGCTATATCAGTCAGTCTTGGGTAGGGCTCATAGACACCTCCCACCTCCCATTGCAAGCATGGCTACATGCTGGAGGTAACAGAGGAGATGTTTGTGAGTCGTCCTAATGCTCCTGTAATTGCCCACTGGCCCCTGATATCGCCCATATGGCGCAGGTTGGTGAGTGTTAGGGCCCACGGGCTACTTGAGAGACCTTGACGCTGGTGCCCGAGGCTTAAGACATGTCCTCCTAGTAGGATATGTCGAACTAACTCTCAATTTTTAACATCAATGTGAGGGTTTAGTGTGACGGCAGTGTGCACCTATCTCTGGTTCTGTGTTTGTTCTGTATTTCAAAATACATTAATCTGGGCATAATATACCGTCCATATTCTTTTATTTTTTGGGACATATACAGTCTGGCATCTGAATATATTGTCCGTATGTAAAATAACTTCAATCTGGCCATAATATACTGCCCATTTTCTGGGGGTTTCTGTGACATATAGTGTCCGTCATCCCAAAACAGTTTCTTTATTTCAAATTACATTAATCTGGGCGTAATATACCGTCCATATTCTGTTTTTTTTGGGACATATACAGTCTGGCATCTGAATACATTGAATGTAAAATTACTTTCATCTGGCCATAATATACTGTCCATTTTCTGGGGGTTTCTGTGACATATAGTGTCCGTCATCCCAAAACAGGTTCTGTATTTCCAATTACATTAATCTGGGGATGTAATATACCGTCCATATTCTATTTTTATTTTTTTTGGTACATATACAGTCTGGCATCTGAAAACATTGTCTGTATGTAAAATTACATTAATCTGGGCCTAAAATATTGTCAAAAATTTGGTGTTTATTGTGACAAATAGAGTCTGGCATCTGAATACATTGTCTTTATGTAAAATTACTTTAATCTGGCCATAATATACTGTCCATTTTCTGGTGGTTTCTGTGACATATAGTGTCCATCATCCCAAAACAGTGTCTTTATCAGACATTAAAAAAATCTACGCCTCATCTTGTGACAAAAACATTAATATGAAGAAGGCGCACACTATGGGATGGGGAAGTGGGCGTTATGCTGATGGTGCACGCAGAGGCCATGGCCCTGGGCACAATGAAACTGTGCCTGCTACCAGTGCACCAGAAAAAAGAACCACCGTACCCAGCTTCATACGTTCACGAGGTGGATGATGATGAGACACAGTTGTCAATCACTGAGGTTGTAGTTAGGTCAAGTCAGGAGGATGAGCAGGGTGAGAAAGTGGAAGAGGATGTGGCTCCAACCCCCATTTCTCCTCCTCTGCCGTTGCCTCTTCCTCCACTTCCACCTCCAACAGCAGTCAGCCATCAGTCGCTAGCAGGAAGCAGTGTAGCACTGCTGTGGGTAAGCATCAACAGGCCGTGCTGAAGCTGATCTGATTAGGGGACAAACAGCACACCGCCACAGAGCTTTGGCAGGGTATAATGGACCATACCGAGCTGTGGCTCTCGCCACTCAACCTACAACCAGGCATGGTTGTGTCTGACAATGGCTGTAACTTGATGGCGGCTTTGGAGCTCGACAACCTGACACACATTCCATGCCTAGCCAACGTCTTAAACTTAGTGGTTCAGCGGTTTATCAAAACCTACCCCAATTTGCAAGAGCTACTAGTGAAGGCACGCTACTTGTGTGCCCATTTCCAAAAGTCGTCTACAGCTTCAGCCAGTCTGTCAACGCTGCAGCATTGCTTGTGGCTTCCAGCCACCGACTGTTGTGCGATGTGAGCATGCACTGGAACTCTACGTTCTACATGTTGGCCAGGCTTTGTGAGCAGCAGAGGGCAGTTGTGGAATACCAGCTGCAACATGGTCACCGCCTTTCGAGTCAACTGACACTATTTACAAGCGAGTAGTGGACATTGATGTCAGACCTATGTGAGGTTTTAAAAAACTTTGATGAATCCACAAAGATTGTTAGTGGCGATAACGCTATTATCAACGTAACCATCCCACTGCTGTGTCTACTTAAACAATCGCTGCTCACAATTAAGGAGGACGCTCTGAATGTGGCAGACGAGGAAATGGGGGAGGACATTACACAGGGTGATAGCCAGACCACCCATAGTTCGTCTTCTCAGCGCAAATTGGACCTTGAAGAGGAGGAGGAGAAGCTGGAGACAGTTGCCTCTTCTACAGAGGCTAGTACCCATGGAACTTTAATTCCACCTGTTCAGAGTAGATAGGCAGAAGAGGAGGAGGAGGATGAGGAGATGGAGAGTCATTCTGATGTCGACATCGACGTCTTGCCTGTTGGTACTCTGACACACATGGCTGACTTCATGTTAGGCTGCCTTTTCCGGTACCCTCACGTTATACACATTTTAGATTACAAGGATTACTGGGTGTTCACTCTTCTCGACCCCCGTTACAAAGAGAACTTCTCAACTCTCATTCCTATGGTGGAGAGGACAAGTAAAACAATGCAATACCAGAAGTTTATCCACCTGACAACGTGGCTGGCACAGTCCGTACTTCCTTAGGCAACCGAGGAACAGTAATGAGCGGCAGGGGCAATATTCGAATTCGAATTCGTAATCTCCAGTCATTATTTTCTTGATTGCGAAAATTAGCATAAAAAATTAGCATAAAATTAGCTTAAACATTTGCATACATTTTTATGCTAATGTTATGCACATTTTTTATTTGCGAATTTTCGCAATCAAGAAAATGATGACATTACTTTCTTTATTGCGAAAATTTGCATATAAATAATTCGCATAAAAATTCGCATAAACTGGTATTTAAAAGGTATCTTTTAAATAGCAGTTATGCAAATTTTTATGCTAATTTTCTGCGAATTTTTATATGAGAATTTTCACAATAAAGAAAATGATGACATTACTTTCTTGATTGTGGAAATTTGCATATAAAAAATTAGCATACAAATTTGCATAAACTGCTATTTAAAAAATGAATATTCGCAATTGCAAATATATTTCGCAATATTCTAAATATTCGCGAATTCTCGAAGTGCCGATATTCGCGATTAAAATTCGTAATTTGAAAATTCGTGATCAACACTACTAGCTACCTCACTTTCCTGATCCTCCTCGCTACAGCCCTCCCCCTCATATACCCCATAGAGTGCTTTCTCAGTGAGCAGCAAACTCTTTTCCAAATTGTCAATGCTTCTCAGTGTTTAAACTCGCCTGGTTAGATACTCGATGTGCGATCCCAAACAGGCAATTTACTCACATTTTGAACAAAGATATGCACTCTCAAACGGTTGATCCATACATTAGAAAAGATGTGCACTGGAATGCGTTGTCAATAATGGAAAACATATGGCGATTACACAAGTAAATAGAAAAAATACAATATAGTGCAGTGATAAGAATGTAACTTACTGTAGTCCCCTCCTAAAGTCCCTGATTTTGAAGTCATGTAATCTGAAGTCACACACTTAATACAAACACACACTTGAAATTAAACACGCGAGCGCTCACAAATTCACATTGTTTGTCTGCTTGTACAAGTGCAGGTCTCAAACCAGACTGCTTTTTTTCTTCTGGATTCAAATGGTTAATGCGATCTTTGACTTCGTTGCAAGTGACATCAGACACCCCTAATCAAGAGTCAATGCGTTCGTCAGACGCAACCCTTAGTTGTAAATATTAGGCTACATTCACATGACCGTATTTTTTTTTTCCGCCTCCGATCCGCATCCGATCCGCATTTTGCAGAGTAAATGCGGACCCATTTATTCCTATGGATGAATAAAATATGCGGACAACATTCAGTATGTTGTCCGCATCCGTGGTTCCGCATTTATACTCCGCAAAAATATGAAGCATGTCCTATCATTGTCTGCAGAAATCGTTCTGCAGCCCCATAGAAGTGAATGGATCCGCAAATTGCGGATGACATACGGAAAGGTTTCCGTATGTCATCCGCAATTTGCGGATCCGTTTCCGTATTTTTATTATAATATTGTATTCTCTCCCCCTTTTCCTTTTTTTTTTTCCTCATCCGTTTTTTGTGGACCTTTTTTGCGGATGACATACGGAAGACACTCGGATCCATTTTTTGCTATGGTCAGTAGGTAAACAGAGCAGAGAAGGTAGCTGTTATTTGAGCGTTATCTTCTTTTCAAACAACTGATCGGCAGAGGTTACGGGAGTCGGACCCTTACCAAACTAGGACTGATAGTGGCCAACTGCTTTAATATCAATTTGTAAGATCAGAAGTAGCTATTAGTGTTGAGCGCGAATATTCGAATCGCAAATTTTAATCGCGAATATCGCCACTTTGAGACTTCGAGAATATTTAGAATATAGTGCTATATATTTGTATTCGCGAATAGTGTTGATCACGAATTTATCGTGAATATCGGCACATAGCAACATCCCTAGCAGCCAACCAATAGGAAAGTTGCCTACCCCTTAGTGTTGATCGCGAATAATCTAATAGCAAATTTATATCGCAAATATATTACATTGTCGATTTTCACAATCAAGTAAATAATGACTGAAGATCTTGAATTCTCGAATTTGAGAATTTATGGCCAATATTCGGCAAAAACTAAATATCCTTAATTCGAATATTGCCTATGCCGCTCATCACTAGTAGCTATCGAGAGTTGTAGCAAATAAACATATTATGATCAAACTTAAGCAAAAATGAATGTTGAACAACTTTCCAAATATTGTATCTGTAAAGTCTGATAAGGCATACAAAGAAATTAACATATTACTCAAAAACTGGTATTGTACCTGAACCCTGGATGTAAGCCAAAAGCAAAAATCTACCTTACAATACTCCAGTTAGGACTATTAATTTCTCTGAAAATGGACGCCATCCAAGAAAAACTTTACACCTCCCGCAAGTGGAGTAGGAGGGCCAGCAAATGTATCTCAAGTGCACTGAATATTGTAACCTGGAATTTTAACTGCCAAGCATTACATATTGGAAACCAAGAATATAAATTACAAATTGAGCTTGCTGATTATAGTCTCTAAGAGTCCAACTGAAACTCACATAGGGGAAAACCTTATAATCAAGTTTCTTGAAGATTATTGTGTGTTCATTCTTATTAGTTGCTAAGCTACAGTACAGTATATGCCTAGCAAAAAACAAGCAAACTGTGATTAAAATTGAAATAGCTACAGATCAGTAACTGTAGGTAGATGATAGATGGAGGTAAGACTTCACTAATGGTGCAAATAATTATTACTACACGAAATGACTGATTTATAATTTATTATTCATATTGCAAACCAGCAACTGCTCCACTGTCTGACTGACAGACTGTTAAAAGGGCCTTATTCTATGCATCATGGCAAATACAGTAAAAAGGATAAAGGGAACCTGTCAGGAAAATCATCCTGTTCAAACCTTGGGAAGCATGAATCCTGACAAGCTCCCTGGTTATGATCATAGCTACAGTATGTTTTACAGACAGAAACAAGGAGATTAGTGATCTAAGGCTAGTTTCACACTAGTGTTAAAGAGATCCGGCAGGATGTTCCGGCAGGGAACTGCTTTCCGGAGCTCTCTGGTTGTGGCATTGCAGGATGTTACCTGATGCTCAATGGCCCTATTAACTATAATGGAGACCGACGAAGATCCAGGTGCAACTCGGCAAATTTGTTGAGAATAAGCCGAACAAAAATCACTACGCTGTCCTCATTATAGTTAATGGGGCTGGTGGTCATTAAGGCAGCATCCAGCAATGCCGGATCCATAGGGCTCTGGCAGGCTGTGCCCTGCCAGAACAGCCTACCAGATCTCTTTAAAAAGTGTTTTCCGACATTTTAAGGCCTCCTGCACACAAACTTTTTTTTCCGTTTACATTCCTTTTTTTGCATTCCGTATACGGACCGTATACGGAACTATTCATTTCAATGGATCCGCAAAAAAACATATGCCTTCCATTCCCGTATTTCTGTCTTTCCGTTCTGTTCAAAGATAGAACATGTCCTATTAGTGTCCGCTTAACGGACAAGGATAGTACTCTTCTATCAGGGGCCAGCTGTTCCGTTCCACAAAAAACGTAATGCACGCAGACGTCATTCGTATTTTTTGCGGATCCGTCTATTGTGGACCGCAAAATACTAAAAAAGCCATACGGTTGTGTGCAAGAGGCCTAAGGCCCTCTTCACACGTCCGCAATTATGTTCCGCATTTTGCGGAATGCAATTGCGGACCCATTCATTTCTATGGGGACACACTATGTCCCGCCCGGATCTGGAATTGTGGACAAGAATAGGCATTTTCTATTAGAGTGGCGGCATTTTGCGGACCGCACATTGCCGGTGTCAGTGTTTTGCGGATTCGTGGATCTGCAAAACACACACGGATGTGTGAATGGACCCTAATACTGATGAGCTATCTTCAAGATAAGTCATCAGTATCTGATCGATGGGGTCCGCCGATCAGCTGTTTTGAAGGCAGCAGACCTCCTTTGAGCACCGCTGCCTTCTCACAGTTTACCAAGCACAACGCCATACATTGTATAGTGGTTGTACTTGGTATTGCAGCTCAGCCTCATTCACTCGAATTGGGCTGAGCTGTTTCTAGGCCACGTGAACAATGAATGCCATGTCACAAGCCTAGGAAAAACAGAGAGAAGGCTGCGGTGCTCACAGAAGGGTTGCTGCCTTCTCAAACAGCTGTTCATGGGGCTCCAGGTATCGGACTCCCACAGATCAGTTACTAATGACCTATCCTGATGGTAGGTCATCAGTATAAAAATCTCAGAAAACCCCTTTAACATTTGTGTAAAACTAGCCTTAGCAGCTCCTAGTTGGCTTGTCCTGGCAAGAGACTGGTAATGCGAGCCACGCCAGTAAGTGACTATTCTACCTATTCCTGACTTTTTTTTTAAACTATGTTTTCCTGAAATTCTGCAGTGTCTCAGTGCAAAATGTAAATGTTTGTAACCAAGTAGCCAGTTAGGATTTCATGTTTGCTCTTGTTTTGGCAACATCAATCACTGTAGGTAACTAATAAAGAGTACTATGGACAGCTGAGACTTCAACTGACCATAACATAAAAGAGGGGTTGGCCAAAACCATCTTTTTCATCAGGATTTAATGAAGATGTTATGCATAAGGAAGACTCCCAACTTTCCTCCGGTGGCAGATGGCAGTGAAGAGGGATCTGGCATATTGGATGTTTTGTTTCCTACAGTAAATAAGTCATTGGCATGCCAGAGGAGTAGTGGCATATTTCCTTTTTCCGACGGAAGACAGTTGGCTGACTGTTATCTCATGTGCATGGTAGCTTAAGGTTGAGTCAGAATAAACATATGTGGACATAGCATAAATAAAAATATTAGAGGAGTGCTTCATACCTTCCTTCGTGGTGATTAGTGTTTGGCGTGAATATTCGAATTATGATTAAGTTTATTTGCGAATATCGCAACTTTAAGAATTTTCTAATATTTAGAATGTAGTGATATATATTCATATTTTTGAATATTCAATTTTTTTTTTCTTCAGTAACCTTTGATTTTACTTGTGGGCCAATGAGAAGGCTGCAATGTCTTTGACTGAACTTAGCAATATCCCTAGCAACCAATAGGAAGGTTGCCTACCCCTTTACTACATAAGAACCTCCCCAGCAGCTATTGTATGCAGTATTTTGCAGATCTGAGAGAGACAGCAGTGTAATTACTGTGCTCTCTGCTTTCCTGTGCCATTACATTAGATAGTTAATATATATATATATATATATATATATATATCTATATATATATAGTCAGTGTAGGTTAGATAGTGATATAGTGTACCTGATAGGTTCCAGTGCAGGGTGTTAGGTAGCGTGATAGTTCTGCTGTCCATACATACATGCTATAGACATAGTGCTGTAATGTTAAAACAATACTTAGTGCACCAATCACTAATATGTAGTCAAACCTGCTAAAATATGAAGCTGCACTTATTGCGCAAAAATATTCACATCATTAATTGCCGATTTGCGCAATCACGAATATATCGGAGCACTCTATCTGCCAACCATTTTCTCCAGTCTCAAGAAACTTCTAGCAGCTTGAAAAATGTAGCTATAGTGACCCACGCCTGTATTGCGTGCGCAATACGCTCATATTACATTGCCGATTTTCACAATCAAGAAAATAACTGCAAATTCGCGAATATATGACGAATATTCTACCAAATATTCGCAAAATATCGCAAATTCAAATATTGCCCCTGCCGCTCATCACTAGTGGTGATCTTGGCCACGAAACATAACACAAGCAAAGATCATTGCAGCAAGTGGAGCCATTGAACTGAATGTTTGCAGTGCTACTCACAAGTTACCACAATTGCGACCCCAAGAGTTGCCAAAAATCATACAGTGTTGCATTTCTTGTGAGTCTGAAGAAAATACTGTATACTGTAGTGAAATAATGTAGCACATGGAAAATTTCTGAAAGCTTATGTTCAGTAATAGAATCCTATGTAATCTCTCCTTACTTCTCTTTTAGTTTACGTCTAGTTGGTTCTCCCTTGCAGCCAATTACTGTGAGGCAACCTTCTTAATTCCATTGCCTCTCACTGTACAGACAACAGACCACATTTTATTAGTTATCAATGCAGAAATCTAACTTTACATTATGCCAGAAAACAGGAGGATTCTTGATTTTCCTGGAGTTCAAGATGAACATCACAGGGTGCTCTGGAGAATTTCCATACATATGGAGCATCTGAATCATGTCATCCCCACCCCCACAAGATCTAACTCTCTTATTTTACTACTAAACCTGCCATCAGGGCTTTCCGCCCCTTCTGTGCATCAACTCATCTTCCTTTGGACAGAACCTCGAGCTCCTGCTTTTGTTCGCTCCACCTTATGACCATTTTGTTCACTCCATAGGTTCTGTGTTTATTACAGATTTACAGATAGGTTTTTTATTATTATTATTTAATAGGTTCATGTTGATGTGATGCTATGACAAATTGCAATAAAACAATTGAAGAACTAATGGCTCAGTCAAGGTAATTGTCAACTTGTAGAGTAAAATCATCGCCTAACAATATCCAATCTGGTAGATCCTTAAAAAGAGACACTGGCTATGATTTCAAGTAAAGCCAGAGGAAATCTAATATAATAAATAAAACTGCAGAGATGTTTGTAAAACGAAAGGAAAGAGTAATAAAAACACAAACCATTACACATCTGTAGCTACAATATATATATGCATGCAATTTGTAACTATATTGGATATAATTGATCCATGTGGCACAATTATATTACTGTAATGCATTTCAAGAGTTGAGACGCAAACATACAACACAGAAAAATTGTTAAAAAGTGATTCATATGGCACATAAATCATGGTAATGTGATTGAAATACACAGAGTCAGGTGAAAACAATCATAAACTGCAATGATAAAAACATATAACATAATTTGTTACACAAAGGACATTATGGATATTGACTAATGTGAATCCTCACCTGAGCTTTCAAAATCTTTGTATGCCTGTGCCCAGGCTTTGCCCTGGTTGCTCAGCGTGTTCTCCATGATCTGGATGTCAGTGAAGGGACAGTTACACTGGGGGAAGGATTCAGAGCACAAACAGGAGCACTGACTGTTCCTGCACACATAGTCGCCTTCCCCATTACACATGATATAACTCAATGCAGCCTGAACAAACTTCTCCTGTAAGTACTGAGGCATAATGATCTGTAGACCTGAAGACAATGACATGATAGAGGAAATTAAACAAAGAAAGGTGTTGGGGGAATATATGGCATATACACATACAAGATATCATAGAAGTGATCACAGATTCACATACCTGCAGACCTTACCCCCTTTCACAGGATGATAAGAGTATGCCCCTGAAAGTCTCACTTATTTATCAATTGCAAAATTTAGCAGAATGAATTATCACAAAAAAAAACCTCCGTTACAGAACTTAGTAAATCGAAGCTACTTGCTTTGAAAAATAAGTGGTAAAATCAGAAGGTGGCTATTATCAAGTTGTGAAAAGTGCTGGACTGGAAGTTTAATCAGAGTTGAGAAATGTGCTGCACAGAATGCTTGTACCAAGAGAAAACTGTCAAGTAGAAGGTGCTACAGAGCATTCTTAATATATGTGTAGCATAGACATAATATACACAAAAATGGATAAACAGCAAAATACTCAGAATTGGTGAAATAAATGAGCCTTGATGTATATTAGATAAATTATGATGCCAGCCCGAAAAGGTTTTTGTGACCCTCTACTCAAATAAATTATTTCTGTTGGGGATTAATCCCATTGTCTGTGTTCATTGAGTTCTGTGTATATGAGAATAGTGGACAGAATTGGTTTTCTCTCCAGGTCTCCAGCTGACTTTCACAGCAGAGCATCTGACATTCGGCTGCCTCATCACCTTGCCTATAAATATGCTATGGCCGTAAACATTTGTTGGGCAGTTGTTAAACAGGTAAATAAGCAATATTTTTAGTGCTTGTTTAGTGATGATGTTCATCAAAGCTTAAAATGTATCCTGCATGGCTTAAACTTGGCCATGTATCATGGATGGTCAAGAGCAGAGGGTACATTTTCTTTAATGTAATGACCAATGGGCAGAAGTGAGTATCATTTTAATCAATGTTTCAATGAAGAAACCATTCACCTATAATAAGAATTAGCATTGTAGATTCCCATGGTTACTACTGTGAAGGAATTATAATGTAATGTCCAGTAAACAATGGGTAGTATGGAGGAATTTATCTGATATTTCTTCCTTGGTTTGCCTCCAATTACAATGGTTAACAGGGAATGCATTTTGTTATGTATTTATTATACACAAGGTCATCATCATGCTTTGAATTGTTTTTCAGAATTCTGTTCTCTGACCCTTAATGGTGTTCACAAAAGCCCACCTAGCCAACATTACCTTTAGAAGTCTGCAAGCTTCATTCTCCCAGTTGTGCCCAGTACATTTGCAGAATTTAGACTGACAATGTCCATGATTTCTGGACTATCCTAATGTAATAATTAATGTTCCGCATACAAGGCCTAATATAATATATGGATCTTTTCTGTGAACCAGTGTACTGTGAATTAACTTGATTTTTTTCTTGTTGGAACAGAGACAATTCATACCTCATATTTTATAATATAGCACTGTAAATGTTTTTGTTTTTATATTTATTTTATCATGCCGCTGTATCTGTCTTTGTGGTAAGATAGACTTTTATTGCTGTAGTTTTCAAAATGATTTTTGACTTGGTGGAAGATCCCTTTTGATGTAACTGAATACTAGTCAGAGAGTGCTAATGAATAACATTCTCTTCATGTTATACCTTAAAAGAATTACCGTACATAAATATCCACTACTTGTATTTAATTTTATTTCTATTACATTAAGTGTTGGTTATATGAAATATAAAGCTCTCTTTGGGCCACACTTCTTGTCCTTAGGTTAATATTTTATGTCAATTGTGTCACATTGGAAAGAAATAATTCATATTCCCTTGGATATCGGTCCGGAATGAAACCATATTGCATAATGGCACAAAGCCATGCACAAAGTGGCATAACTTTTTAATAATAATAATTTAATGGAAGAATTAGTTAAAGTTAGTGTTGACATCTCCAAAAAGAAAGTATTAATTCTATGTATTTAAAGAGGCAAAAATATCCATGGATGTATGTACTGCATGTAGCAATGGTAACACTCACACTCTTAACTCAAATTTCTTAACTCATAATGATATCCCGAAACTAAAGCCATTGAAAAGCAATTGATGGTCTCGGCTTATACATTAAATCAGGGGAATATGTTAAGTATATGTTACTGTTTTGGCACAGTATATTGGTTTGATATATATATAGTATATAGCTGGTATATAGCTTATTTATTTCCTAATAGGTCTATTATAGAGTATTTAGACACCTTTAGATCTTTCTGCTCTTATATTCTTTTCTGCACTGAATATTCAGGGAGATTTACTAAGCTAAATCTGCCAGAAATGTGGCTTAACATGTACCAAGAGGCTGGCGTACATGCGCAATATGCATTTATTGAATGTATCACAGGCATGCTCAACCTGCGGCCCTCCAGCTGTTGTAAAACTACAACTCCCATGATGCCCTGCTGTGGAATGATAGCTGTAGGCTTCCAGGGAATGATGGGAGTTGTAGTTTTGCAACAGCTGGAGGGCCGCAGGTTGAGCATGCCTGATGTATCAGATACTTTGTGTGCCTTGTTCAGCAAAAGAGCACTTTTAGCAGGAAAGGAACATGGTTTTGAAGGTGTGGCTTAATCAAGAGGGCCAACCCTACCAGTTTATATTCCTGCTTAGGATTGATCCTGTTGACAGGTGCAATTTAAGATTTCCGAATATCTGCCAAAATTTCAGTGCAACATTTTAGTGCAAAGTAAGCCAATAGGTGGTGCAAGACTAGACAAAAGTGTCTAAAGATACACCAAATTTATCAGACTGTCTGTCTTAATGTTAGCATTAGTAAATCTGGTCCCATTGTGTTTCTATAGATTTTAAATGTCTTGTGTCATGCCACCATTTCAATAATTTTGGCTATTTTGATCTTCTGTTGTGTATGCTCAAAGATTTGCAGATATTATGGGGTGAATAAATACCTAAAAATATTTATTTCTTTAAATCTGTAGGACTGAAACTAAACCTGAAGTCCCATGTATATGGCAAAGCCATGTGTTGGGCTTGTGCAGGGTATTACAGGGTGTTCTGCTCTTGACACAATGCACATAGGTAAGAACAGTACCATAATATGACATCTATTGGCTCATGCCATGATTTTTCCAGAATCTAAAGAGGAAAAGCTCTGTATGGCATACAGAGGTACCATAGAGCCCCATATAAGTCTGTTGGTGCAGTATTATGGTTCCATACACTAGTATTTTTCTAAAATGGTTGCCCGGAAGTATCTAACAGAAATAGGCCTATATTCAGGCTTATTTCTGGTGCAGATTGTGGTGCAAAGATCCTTTGTGCCACAATCTACTACTTTTCCCCACTCACGCCAGGTCTAAATAAGTGGGCGTGGCATGGCAAGGGAAGGGGTAGTGCCGTCACTTACCATTTTCTACATCTGTTTGAGGAAGCTGTCTTACATTTAGAAGCAGCAGTGGATACGCAAAGGTTATGTAGAGGCCGGTGCCTCTACATAACTGCGGGGGATCCACCATCAGTGCAGGGCTTTATTAAGACCTGTGTCTAAAATTCTGGTCTTAATAAATGTGCCCCTATATTTCTTATATGAGGCAGAATAGGTTAAAATAGAGACATTACTCACCTCAATGATTCCCTGCCACTCCTATTCTGATGCTTACCAGGTGTCCACTGCTCTCTGTTTCCTGGTCCCGACTCAAGAAGCAGGAAAAACCTGTAGTTTTCTGTTAAGGAAATCACTCACTGAGGAGGATCACCGCCGTGGTCGGTGATTGACTGAGCAGACATCTCCTGCAATGTGGGTTAAGCCTGGACCAAGAAGAAGAGACCAGTGGGGACCTGAAACAGCGGAATGAGGGCAGCAGGGGATCTGTGAGGTAAGTAATGCTTCTTTTAAAGAATTTTGCTTCATATTCACATTTTTTTTTATCATGCCAGACAACTAATGTGTTCATTTTATCTAAGAACATTTAATTTGAACTCAATTTATTCTAAAACCTTTTCTTCTATACAGATGTACCAATCCCCATCTTGACTCTTAATGACTTAAATGACTTTTTCAATGGCTTTCAATGTGATTCGGTATGTGATGTCATGGTGGGATGTGAAATCATGCTCAAGTTTAGAACTGCTCCATCTGTAATCCTAAAATGTTGAGGCTGCATATGCCTGTACCACAATAAAGCACCATTCAGCCCTCAAACTCCCATCAAGTGTTTAATTATGTTAGTCTTTCTTGCAACTACATTCCTTCTGTGATTTCTGTGCAAACCTTTGAAATCAGAGCAACAATGTCTCTCTGTACTCTTGCTTTACATTTTTTTCATATTATGTCACCTGGATGTTTGGCATTGATATAAGTTTTTCATACTTCTGAAAATTAAACAACTATGTTCTCCTTCAAACTAGTAGTGATACAAAAGTTGAAGCATCACAAATCCACAAATACCATATATTATTCATTTACTTTTATAAACCTTTTTTAAGGTTTTTTCATGTCACATTCAATAGTAAGACAGAAATGTTCTCAGTCTTGATACAAGGTGAGCACCAAGACACAAAGCTCCTGCTTATTATGTAGAATAATATGTTTATATATGTATAATGACGCTTATGTTGGTGCCATCATCACAATCACCTCTATGAAGGTACCCTCAAATGTTGCAATTACAGACTGAATTATGCACATTTTCCATGTGTAGGAAACATTATGTTAATTCCAATCAACATTATAAATCATAGTTTAGATTGTATGAGTTGGAAAATGTGTACCTGATGTGATTAAAATTGTGACTGCACAGTATTACACAATTTGTAATAAAAATAAATAAAATAAAATAAGCAACAACACAAAAAAAGAGATGATTCTTAGATAATTCTTAGAACTTTATTGTCCCTGTTACTGCTCGTTTTACTGCTTCATGTATTCTCATGTATGGCACCCTGGAATTAATGATCTCTTACAATAAATAGTAATAATACTACTAATAATAATAGTACAAGACATAATACAACAACTATACAAGTGTATATTGTCCTACTTTACCTGTATATGCCTCCAATCTTGTATGAAAAAATACAGGTTTCCCTGTCAGACTTTATATAAAATGAATTGGGGCATGCTCCATCAGTTGCTGTAAAAGGCCTCATTAACATGCCTGTATTTTTGGTCCATATTCGATCCATATTTTTTGCAAATTGCATGCAGACCCATTCATTTCTATGGGGCTCAGAAAAATGTGGACCTCTGTGCTCTCCGCATCTGTGAGGCTGTGCTGTAACTTATAGAAAATGTTTTATTTTTGGTTGTTTTGTGGACGACCACAGCCATTTTGAAAATGGGGCCAGCGAAAGGTGGGAGATGCACACGGGCAGTATCCGCATTTTGCAGATATGTGGTTTGTGGGCTGCAAAATGTATATGTCAGTGTGAATACAGCCTTAAGCTGGGGCCATGAGACCAAAAACATTTGTTTGACTTGGTCAGTTTTATCGGACATCAAACGTCATAAATAAAAAACCCGAAAAAATGTGGTGGAATAGCTTTTTTTTTTTTTTGCAATTGCACTCCATTTGCAATTTTTTTCCTGCTTCCTACTACATCATATGCAATCTTAAATGGTGGTGTTGGAAAGTACAACTTCTCCCGCAAAAAACAAGCTCTCATATGGCTATGTGAACAGACAAATAAAAAAGGCTCTGGGAAGGCAGGGAGCGCAAAACGAAAAAGCAAAAAAAAAAAAAAACACTGGGGGTGAAAGGGTTAAATAGTCAAATCACAGAAAAGTCAGAGGCATTGTGATTTATGATGGAAAAATCAAGTGTGACTAGTGACAAAAAACCCCAACAATGCTGTATCTTTTAGAACTGTCATGTCGAGGCATGTTGCACCACAACTAGAGATAGGAAATTGATTATAAATTAATTCCTCTCAAATCTCCCAAAAATTTGGATTACAGCTAAATCCAAATCTTTTGCAATTCAGTTTGGATGAATCTCTCAAAATAGCAGCCACTGTTTTACAAGCCGGAAGACAGAGGAGAAGGCATCTGCAACTAAACAGAGATAATTTCTGAACCATGTTCTAATTTAAAAATAAAATCTTAAAATCTGACAGTGCAGTGTGTTATTAACCAGGCTCTTTGTTAGAACCGCTACCATGTGTTTACCCAAATTTATACATGTCACTGTCACTTGGCATTAAAGAGCTTGAAAGGGGTTGGATGCAGTCCTAGGAGATCTCAGAGTGTAATACATCACTTTTAAGAGCAGTCCAATGACTTTCAAGTCAGGTCAAATTCATGTGTACCTGTATCAAATCTGCCTATAAATTTGTCAAAACGAATTTCAGGAAATTTGCACATCTCTCATTGCGACCCCCGTTGTCAGTCATTACATGCAATGTTGTGATAAAACATACAAATCTTTATGTTGCATGACACATATGGTGCAGCCCCAGCTTTATGAAGTTATTCTAGGGAAGAATATTACCATACTATGGTGCCCCTTGCATGATACTTTAGCGCAGGGTTTGTTTTGCTAAATAGAAAAATATTGACATACATGAGGTAAAGCCCAGGTAAAATCTGACATTATTCAACGGGTTTCTAATTAGATCTCATGTAGGGAATAGTTAATTACAAATGCAGCAAATTTTAACTTGACATTTAAAGGAGTTTGTCACTTTATAGGTAACATTAAGAAACATGTTTTAAAGATGTTTATACAAAGGTGTTCACCCTTTTGCTCTAATTTGGTTAAATGCTCCTGAAACCATTTCAATACAATATCACGACATGGTAAAAAAAATCTGTGAAAGACTGCGATACACAAAACATCCGCTCAGTGGCCACATATGAACATATACTGTAGGATAGAAACCTTGTGACACAATACTACTGAATCATGTTGTTTTAAAAAGCAGGTCATATCAGGACACACATTATAACATGTCACCAAGTGGACAGGCAAGGAAAGAAGAATCTGTAAATCTGTATTCAATAACCACTGTTTAAAGGGGTTGCCCACTTTCAGGTTACTGTTAACCAATGTGTTTGTGAGATGATTATATGGCACTTACTAATATAGTCTATGTTTTAATTCTGCATCATCTGCTATATTTCATAAGGTATGCTTCCTTGTTTACAAATTCTTTTTGCTGTCCACACAGAGGCCCTGTCCATAAAATGGCTGCTGATGGAGAATCATGTGACCAGGCAAATTACCTCCATGTGATGTCTCCTCCTTTTAAACACACTGCACCTGCACTAAATTCTCAAAAGGACAGGTGCAGATGGCAAGTGCCGTCTATCTGCATGGAGTAGACATCACATGGTGGTTATTTGCCTGGTCACATGACCCTCATTCAGCGGCCATCTTATGGACAGGACCTCTGTGTGGACAGCAAAAATACAAGGGAGAATAAATTATGGAATAGAAAATGGTGCAGAATTTCAACAAAGACTACAGTGGATATAAAAAATCTACACACCCCTGTTAAAATGTCAGGTTTCTGTGCTTTAAAAATGAGACAAAGATAAATTATTTCAGAACTTTTTCCACCTTTAATGTGACCTATAAACTTTACAACTCAGTTGAAAGACAAACTGAAATCTTTTAGGTAGAGGGAAGAAAAAATATAAAAATAAAATAATATGGTTGCATAAGTGTGCACACTGTTAAACTAATACTTTGTTGAAGCACCTTTTGATTTTATTACAGCACTCAGTCTTTTTAGGTATGAGTCTATCAGCGTGGCACATTTTGACTTGGCAAGATTTGCCCACTCTTCTTTACAAAAACACTCTCCTATGCACAGCCCTCTTTAGATCACCCAACAGATTTTCAATTGGATTCAGGTATGGAATCTGGCTGGGCCATTCCAAAACTTTAATCTTCTTCTGGTGAAGCCATTCCTTTGTTGATTTGGATGTATGCTTTGGGTCATTGTCATTCTGAAAGATGAAGTTCCTCTTCATGTTCAGCTTTCTAGCAGAAGCCTGAAGGTTTTGTGCCAATATTGACTGGTATTTGGAACTGTTCATAATTCCCTCTATCTTAACTAAGGCCCCAGTTCCAGCTGAAGAAAAACAGCCCCAAAGC
Organism: Bufotes viridis; assembly: GCA_033119425.1. Lineage (NCBI taxonomy): Eukaryota > Metazoa > Chordata > Amphibia > Anura > Bufonidae > Bufotes > Bufotes viridis. The sequence continues at coordinate 120,694,167 of CM065597.1, read as the reverse complement.
ATGATGCTGCCACCACCATGCTTCACTGTGGTGATGGTGTTCTATTGGTGATGTGCAGTGTTGTTTTTGTGCCAAACATATCTTTTGGAATTATGGCTAGAAAGTTCAACCTTGGTTTCATCTGACCATAACACCTTTTCCCACATGCTTTTGGGGGACTTCAGATGAGTTTTTGCAAAATGTAGCCTGGCTTGGATGTTTTTCTTCGTAAGAAAATGCTTTCGTCTTGCCACTCTACCCCATAGCCCAGACATATGAAGAATACGGGAGATTGTTGTCACATGTACCACACAGCCAGAACTTGCCAGATATTCCTGCAGATCCTTTAATGTGGCTGTAGGCATCTTCGTAGTCTCCCAGACCAGTTTTCCTCTTGTCTTTTCATAAATTTTGGAGGGACGTCCAGTTCTTGGTAATGTCACTGTTGTGCCATATTTTCTCCACTTGATGATGACTTTCTTCCCTGTGTTGCATGGTATATATAATGTCTTGGAAATTCTTTTGTACCCTTCTACTGACTTGACACCTTTTAACAATGAGATCCCTCTGATGCTTTGGAAGCTCTCTGTGGACCATGGCTTTTGCTGTGGGATGCGACTAAGAAAATTTCAGGAAAGACCAACTAGAGCAGCTGAACTTTATTTGGGGTTAATCAGAGGCACTGTAAATGATGGCACGTGTATACTGACTACTATTTAACATGATTTTGAATGTGATTGCTTAATTCTGAACACAGCTACATCCCCAGTTATAAGAGGGTGTGCACATTTATGCAACCACATTATTTTATTTTTTTTATTTTTCTTCCCTCCACCTAAAAGATTTCATTTTGTTTTTCAATTGAGTGGTACAGTTTATAGGTCACATTAAAGGTGGAAAAAGTTCTGAAATGATTTATCTTTGTCTCATTTTTTACAGCACAGAAACCTGACATTTTAACAGGGGTGTGTAGACTTTTTATATCCACTGTATATAGTAAGTGCCATATAATCATCTTACAGACACATTGGTCAACAGCAGCCAGAAAGTGGACAGCCCCTTTAAGTTGTGTGCTGTTTTCTTTATTAGTTAAGCTGCGCCTTCATGTTCAGCCAGCCATCATTTCCATCAGGATTGTACACCTGTCTACAAGACAGATACAAATGGAGAGCCATGTGACCATACATATCATGCGGTCTCCTCCACTGAACATGCATAGTATGTAACACCTTAAATGTTAAGTTAATGTTCGCTACATCTACATGTGGGAATTTGAAAAGGAACTGATAAAATTAAAATGAAGACTGGTTGCTAGAAGATTAACTTGTCACTTAGTTACAGCTTCACTTCCGATTTGCTCCATGAACCAAGAATTCTCAACTCCTCTTTAAGTACTGTATATTACTATCCTTAGAAGTATTATGATATACCAGTTTTGATGGAAAGCCTTAATAGTCTGTAAGCACGAGAAACTTACTAGTTCACATTTCACACCTAATTGCTTCTTCTATACTTTTTTTTGCTGTTATACCTGGTCCACTTGGATTAAATGTTAACTGGCCCTGGTAGGTACTATAAATTTAAATAGAGATTGCCAGACAAATTCACACTTGTATAAATATGTTTAAGGGGCAAATATAGAAAACCCGCAAAATAATCTACAATACAATAAATAATAATGTACAGTATATCTTATGCATACTCATACTGGTACATTTCTATACTCACCCTGAAGATGGAGTTTGCTTTCTGTGCTCTGTAATAGCACCGAACTGACTGAATCAAGATTGTCATAGCTGCTACACCCCAATGGTCCAGTACGAGTTTCAGTGACCTAAAAAAGCGCAAAATGATTGTAACAATATATGGTAGGATCACAACGGTATTTATTTATTTTTTTACATTTTCTGATACATTAATAATACTTTCTTCTTTCAAACAAAATGTCTTGCTTTTCCTATATCCTTCCATAAATATTTAATGTGTTTGTGGTCAACTGTTTGGACTAATACTGAGAATCAATGTATGCTGCCGCAGGAGAGAAATTTTCTTAGTTGTTCAGCTTTTACTCCTTAAAGTAAGTAGAGATCAGCGAAGTATTGAAAAATTCGATTCGGCTGCTTTGCCAAATTTTACAAAATAATTTCTTTGTACTGTAAGTAGTGGATGCAATGACGGGGAGCTGAGATTTCACTGCTCCCCTTCATTTTATCCCTTAGATGTGTTCATAGCTGATTGCGGCTCCTGGCATTAACATTACAGTGTCAAATAAAAAAAAATAGAAAAACAAATAATACACCTTGATTAAAGATCCTGCGCAAAATCTTGCACGGCACATTGCCACACATTGGATTTTGCACGGGATCTTCGTTCAAGATGACAGCGACCAGCTCTTCGAGCTCAAACAGATAAGTATAATTAGTATAATTTTTTTTTTGTTACCACCATTCAGGGAAAATTGATTTGTTACTAGTGTTGAGCGTGACTATTCAAATTGCGAATTTTTATCGCAAATATCGTCACTTTGAGATCTCGCGAATATTTCGAATATAGTGATATATATTCTTAAAAACTAATATTTTTTTTTATTTTTCATCTGAACCCATTACCTAATTACCTAGTATACCTACCTGCTTCTTGCTTGTGGGCCAATGTGAGAAGGCTGCAATATTGTAGACTGTAGTGAATTAGAATATTCTTCATTATTTAATTTATTCTCTCTATATTCGTCATTTTTTCCAATTTAATGTGAACAGGCATTGGCCCAAAAGCAACTTAAGCAGGGAGGAATCATGACTTCAGATGGAAAAAAAATTACGAATATTGAATATAGTGCTATATATTCGTTTTTTAGAATATTCGTCATATTTTTCCATCTAAAGTCATGATTTCTCCCTGCTTAAGTTGCTTTTGGGCGAATGGCTGTTCAAATTAATTTGGAAAAAATGACGAATATTCTAAAAAAACGAATATGTAGGACTATATTCTATAGTGCTATATATTCGTGTTTAAGATTATTCGCATTACGCGAATATTACAGTCAAGATTTTTCGTCCTACTTTATCATCCTCCTCCAGCTTGGAAATCAAGCGTGTACACTATGCGGTTTCCGAGCCGGAAAAGGGTGGCGAATTAGGTGGTCAGGGCAGGCCAGAGTACTGAAAGTGGAACGGTTATCTGGGCATATTGGCGACGGGCTTGGGCACTTGCAGCCATAACGCTGCCCCCCGACACTTGCAAGACCTAATTAGCATAATGGTTTTTTCATGATCTCTATGTGGGATTTTTATTGCAAACTGCTGGCAATGCATTCATAAACTTCTAACAAGAGTAACTGAGGAATGGCAAAACAGAGAGTCATAAGCATAGATTCCCCAGAATTATTAGACATGTAATGAAAGTAGTTTTGTCAGTAGAAGTGATAGGTTTTCTTTAAAACCAGGAAACAAATCTTGATAGCTAGAGATGGGCAAGCTCACATATTAGATCTGACATCTGTTCAAATGATGGCCAATGTTTTTTTTGTTTTTTTTCTAAATATGGATTTAACCAAATTTAGGCTAATTTCACATATGAGTTTTGGTTTCAGGTATTGAGAACTGGCAGAGCATCTCAAAACCTGGCCAAAACAGTTCATTTTTAATTACACATCAGTATGCATCTGTTCTGTTAGGATTCAAAGAAGTTGTTTGGGGGGCCCCATTCAAAAATTTGCTGTGGGCCCCAGTCATTTCTAGTTACGCCACTGGCAATGCAAAATTACAATATTAATTTCACACAACACATGTCATCACATAGCACACAAGGTTTGTACATTTATTAGATATGGTAGTGCACATAAACTCATCCCTAGTAACACAGCCTTAGGCCTCATGCACACAGCCGTTGCGCGGCTGTGGCCGTATTGCGGCCCGCATACAGTGGGTACGCAATACATGTGCACCGGCTGCATGAACCCCGCATCACGGATGCGCACCCATTCACTTGAATGAGTCCTCAATCCAGGAGATGCCGTGTGGTGCGGAATGGAAGCACGGATCAGAAGCCCACGGAAGCACTACGGAGCGCTTCCGTGGTGTTTCTGTCCGTGCCTTCGCACCACAAAAGAATAGAACATGTTCTATTTTTGTACGGTGCAGATGGATCACGGACCCATTCCAGTTGAATTGGTCTCCATCCATCCCGGCCACCACACGGATGTTGGATGTTGCCCGTGCATTGGAGACCGCAAATCACATGAAACTGCTGAACAACGGCCGTGTGCATGAGGCCTTAAAGGGCCTTGGGGTGGAAGGCGGCAAACAACCCATCTTGGGCTGACCTGAGAAGGGAAGCCTACTTATTCCGCTACCACCCTCCTCACCCCAGCTGCTCCTCTGGGCTCCCAGAATGTCACATTCCATTTTGTAAACGCTGCAGCCAATCACTTGCAGCATTAGTGACCTGCTTCCCTTGCGTCACATCTACATTTGACATAATGCAAGGGAACAGTTCACTGCTGCAGTCAGTGATTGCTTCTGTGGTGTCAAAGAGAAACAAGAGGGGGGATTCGCTCACCTCTACTAACCTTGCTCCCCTCATTTGAATAAAAAGTGATCAAAAAGTTGTACATATCCCAAAATGATACCAATAAAACTACAACACACACACACAAAACAAGCCCTCACACTGTAGATGGAAATATATAAAAAGTTTATGGATGTCAGAAAATGGTGATGCAAAGAAAATTTTTATTTTTTCAAAGGTTTTTATTTTTTAAAGTAATAAACCAAAATGAAAACTACACACATTTGGCATCAATAATTCCATCAGTAATTCCATTAAATTGCAGAATAAGGACATCAAGTCAATACATAGTACGCTGTTATACAAAACCCAAAAACCTTGACGAATTGTGTGCTTCAAACCACACAGATTTATTTTCCCATTTTCCAGTACGAGTTATGGTGAATTAAAAATACATTAAAAAGTAAGCCTATGGCTTTTGGAAGGTAGGAAAAAATGAAAATGCAAAAACAAACATTGTTCCAGTAGTGCTTAAGGGGTTTTAATACCCTGTTTTTAGGTCTAAAATTTTCTGCTGATTACTGTTTTTATATACAGTACCCTTACGGTCTATGGTACAGTTGTTGTATTTTTCTGATGCAAAACTCCAAATTCTCAAAACTGGAATAGAAATTCACTGCTTACTCTTATATTATTGAGTTTGATATATCAAAATTATGCAATAAACTTCTACAGTAAGCTCCCCCTAGTGGTGTCTGCAGAAAGATATTTTGTTTAAAATGTATCCTTTCTGAAAAAAGAAATACAACAGCACACTTCAAGTTGACAAAATATTACATTCAAGAGTGGCTGTAGTCTTAAACTGAAATATTTCAGAAATCAAACCTGAAAGTACCTTAATGGCTCCTGTTGATATTTGAATCTCATGAAGTTTTCTCATAGTTCCATCCCTGTCTACAAAATAAGATGATGCCAAATGATGTAGAGACTCCACACTCTGGTTTCCATTCCCTGCATGACGATCCAAGCGACTCTTGTCCATATACATTGTCAATGCCTCCTCACCTGCACAGAATAGAAAACGGTGACTATGGTTAAACTGCCATCAATCTGTAATTCTATTTATAATGCCTTCATTTTATCCTTTATACATAGCAGCACAGCAGTCAATGCATAATAAGCAATTAAGGCACAGAAATTATCATTTAATTCTGTTTTATGTACTTAATTCAATCAGTTAAAGAAAGAAGATGTTCTTTTCTAAGGTGCCCTTAAATCATTCTGTCTGATACTAACTTCTTTGTCACAAAATGGATTATACAATTGAACTTGTAATATAAAGGCATATTTCCTACTGGCTTGTTGCAAGCATGAACGAATGCTCTAAGTTGGATGCGCAATGCGAAAAAAATTACTATTACTTTTTCAATAATCAGAATACTTAGTCGTCTTCAACTTCATATTCTGTTTATTGCGGAAAAAATATATAAAAAAAATATTTTCGCATTGCGCATCCAACTTAGAGCTGTCAATAGGCAACTTTCCTATTGCAAATGCATTTTTTGAATTAGCGAATATAGCGATATATTCGCATTCACCATATTCGCTAATTCGAACAAGCCAATCGTATTTGTAGTTCTGTATCCGTACAAAACGACGATAATGCGAATAATTTCCATAGAAATATTTGTGTGCGTACATATGTTATTCAAGTTCGGCAGTCGGGCAGTAACTTATTCGTATGTGCGCGTGAGCGTGCTTATGCGCATGCGCACGCGCACATACAGGTGTGGCTTCTTCCTGGGAGCAGTTACAAGTTTTGTTGTGGTGCATGCGATCCATGCGAACAAAGATGGTGGAAACAATTTTATCAGAGAGGAGGAAGATATCCTGATCACAGTAAGTTATTGAACATTACATTACAGCTATAAGTACATGTGACGCTTGTAACATTCAAATGTATGTTTATGGAGATAAAACATTCTCAAATTTTCGCAATACATATAAAATCTCATTTCACATAGTTTGCTTACTGCAGTGCTTACATATAAATGATTTGTGGAAACAAGTATTGTTGGCATTCAAAAACAATACTTATTGCCCCAAATCATTAATATCTACTAATCTCTTATATATATATAAAAATAAGTTTCTGTCTGTCTGTTATTTATGGGCGACTAAACGACTGGACCGATCTTCACTAAAATTGGCAGACAGGTACATCAGGTGTCTGGGAAGGTTTTAGACCGGGGCTCAGCTCTCTAGGACATATTATTCCTGAAATATTCCACCAAAAATGACCTGAATTAGCCAAAACAAGCCCCCAACTGCCATACACATGGCCACATGTCCCTTATCAGCCAATAGAAGCTGGCATGTCCCCAGGTTGCCATAACAAGTGATCACAGGTTTCAATAGTTTTCAGGTCCTTAAATATTCATTCATATGATGTATGACGACAAAACTACACTGCTACATGCATGGGGGCAGGGGCCACTATTAAAGAGGCGGGCATTGTGGAGTTCACTGTCATTAACCCCTTAACGCAGAATGCTGTGCATGTACGCCGGGGGAACTTGTGCCAGAACGCATTCCGCCATACATGCACGGCAAGATGATAGGGCGGATGCAGGAGCTGCGCCTGACCAATCACTGCAGGGGTACGGCAGTCCCTGATAGCCAGGCCCCTGCTGTATCTGCCGGCATCGCTGTTTACAGCGATGCTGGTGGATTAACCCCTTCTATGTCGCGGTCAGCGCTGACCGCGACATAGAAGTGGTTTGCGGTTAGTGAACGAGCACATCGGGTCCCCGTGCTGCTGTGACAGGGACCCGATGTGTGAGAAGGCAGACTGATGCCTTGCAGAGGCTGCCCAATGCCTTGCACGGCATCGGGACCTGCCTTCTACGTGTGCCCAGGGGATCTTGATGCCAGAAATCTTTTGCTGATGGCAATCAACAGACAAAAAATGCATACAATGGAAGATGCCAGCCAGTCTTTGCTATTGTTAAGTTTCTGATTGTTCTCCACATCCACATAATCGTTACCTTATGTAGGATGGTTATTGTGGTACTTGTAGTCCGTTGCTGGCATCTTCCATTGTATGCATTTTTTTGCTGTTGATTTCCATCAGCAACGGACTACAAGTGCAGGATATGCTCCCCTATATATATGCACAACCGCATGTGGGTTCGAGCATATCCTGCCTGTTTAACACCACACTACGTTTTCTAATGGTTCAAAAAAAATGGATAGCAGACAAAGCTATATATGATTCACATTGCACATCTAATCTTCCGCCTCACACAATATACCCACCACTACATACCACCAGACCCCCTCTCAAACCCACACCACCTCTGACCATCCCCCACCCCCAACACACACACACACAGTCAATAGCAGGCATTTTCAAACTGCGGCCCTCCAGCTGTTGTAAAACTACAACTCCCATGATGCCCCGCTATAGGATGATAGCTGTAGGATGTCATGGAATGATGTGATTTTTAGTTTAGAAACAGCTGGAGGGCCGCAGTTTGCTGGAGGGCCGCAGCTTGCTGGAGGGCCACAGTTTGCTGGAGTGCCGTAGTTTGCTGGAGGGCCGTAGTTTGAGGATGCCTAGTATATAGATTCTAATAAGTGTCCCGTTGGGCAGGAGAAGTAAGTCATGTTTGACATTTAGTATTTGCTGGTTCATTTAGCTTTACCCAGGGTGCACCACGGGGAGGGGAACCAGACTTACACCCCATACCGTACCGTTACTTCACTAGACAGGTACATCTCTCCTCAGATGGCCAATATCCAATATCTCATACTACACACACATACAATTTCAACACAATCCCAAAAAAAAAAAAAAAATAGGATTAGGTGACTTTAACATTAGAGGCAGGGGAGTATGTCTGACTATTCCAGGAAGGTGAACAGCCTGTCAGATCCGTACTGCCGCTAGTTCATCTACGCCCCTAGAATGATGCTTTGTCCCTATTGACTATAATGGTGGAGGGGGCGGCGGTACGGCAGCAGCAAGGCAGCGCACGGCGATAGACAGTCTAACTGAAAGTTCTGCATGTCGTAGTTTAAGCTCGGGGAACCTCTCGCCCTGTGCTGCCTTAGACATAGTCACCAACATTTATTCATCATCTCAACCACCAAACCAAAAATCATTAGTGTTTGAAAGTGAAATATTAGATTTAAAGTTGCCGTTATAAAATCTGATTATATGCTTTTTTTTTTTATACTGCAACGCATGTTGGAGCAAGGATATGATAAGACCCACTCCCATGCCGAAAAAAATAAAATTGTACGCAGGATAGGCTATGAACTGTGGCGGGAATATGATGGCCAGCACAAGCGTCTGGCCATTTAAAAAAAATGGTCAGATATGAAAAGGAGACACAGGGAAAGAATCCGCGAGATCCGGGACGAAAAATGCCCAGGAATAATGATTACTGAGTGTTGGAATAAAGATACAAAAGTAATGTAAAGCATATGTACATTTTTATTTTTAGATTTTTTTTCTAAAAGTAGTAAAATTTGTTATTATAGGTGTTCCTTTGCCTGCTGTAAGGTGCAGGCCTCCCAGACAGCAGGTGTGGGAGGTCTTGGCGTCAGAGGAGGAGGAGGAGGCCGGACCCTCAGGGCAACTGCATGCCCCTAGCCCCCCAGAGGAGTCAGTGGAGGGTGGACCTTCACTCCAACCCGCCTCACCCCCTCAAATGGATGATGACGGGGACGAGGAGGAGGAGGAGGAAGAGGAACTCATCACCACCCCCCACAAGGAGTGTAAGTATGTGCTGTGGCTGTTTTCATTTATTCACTGTTCTCACACACACGTGTCAGTTTAGTCTTCACCATAGACATTATTTTTTGGAGCAAACAATAGGCATGTTAAAGCTTTACTAATAATCTTTCTTCAGCCCACACATATTGGAGAACCTATAGTCCCACACTTACAGTTCCGTACAAGCGGGATATCAAAAAAGTACTATCTCAACACTCTTTACGGTCGTCCAGAGGTCTGGTTCCTTCTAGGATTGTTCTGCGTTCCAATCGCCTATCCACACTGTATTTTAACAGCCTTTGTAACCACAATGTTATGAAACCCGCAAGATGTAGTACGGGTGTGACCTGTTCTACCCAATGTCTCTGACTATTAAAACCCAGGTCCAAAATAATTTCTAAAGAAAACTTCCCCGAAACCTATAGTTACAGGCGTACTGATTCACCGAGGCATACATTCCCACATTCCCATTGAGACATACCGAGCAGCCATGATTATTCCCCAAACTCGGACCAGATATTGTTGGTGTCAACCCAAATAAACGGGTATATTTGGGGGGGGGCACCCCAAAGTGGGCGGATATACCATTGGCCAATGAAAATTTAGCAATTTTCTATACGTTACTTTTAGGAGTACAATTACCAAACTTTGCTTGTGCTTTGTTAACCGATCCCACCCTCCGGTCCCCTGGAGCGGCCCCCCGGAGACTCCATTTTGTACCATCGACTTTCATAGGAAAACTATTACGTTTTGTCACTAGTTCAGCTTTCAAGTTAAAGTCACCAAACTTGGGTCACTTAGTCATGGGGTCACCCTGAAAATTTGTGTCAAATTTGGGGGACGTTAAAATGTGGGCAGAGCCACAAACATCCAATCAAATTTTCACTGTTGACTTCAGTGTGAAGACTTTATAAAGCTGAAATTCTCACAGTATTTAAGCCAGGGTCCCCAAACTTGGCACTATGGGTTACTAGGTGACTAGGATTAAAATTTATAAAAAAGTGGGTGGAGTCTACAACGCCCAATCAAATTTCAGGCGTTTGTTTAAATGGGAAAAATTAAAACTGCCCTGCTCTTAGACTTTTATTGGCACAGTCTTCAAACTTTGCAAAGTTCGTCACTGGAGGACTGGGATTAAAATTCAAAAAAGTGGGTGGAGCCACCAACAGCCAATCAGATTTCAAGCCAACATCCTGTGGTTTCTTCTGAAACAACACCATCTATTTTATTTATTTATTGTTTTCATTTTTTTACAGTATTGAAAGAAATGCTACTAAAAATCAAGGAGCTAGAGAGGGAGCACCAGACTGTGGTGAAAGCTTCTTCGGAAGCTGCGGGAGCTCAAGATCCAGTTTTCGAACGGCATGAGAGAAATGGAGGAACAGCATGCCAAGGCTGTTGGGCATCTTAAAAAAATTGCGAAAAAAAAAATGAGGGCATTGCCCTATTAAGATTTGTTCAGTTATATATTTTTTTATTTATTTGTAATTATATTGTTTAGTTTTATTTTTTTCAATTAAAAAGTATAATTTTCAGTATAATTGTTAAACATTTTTTTTTAATAAAGGCCCCTAGAGTCCATTCCCAAACTCATCAGTATCCTGACATACAGCATCCGCAGGTATATAGAAATTGAGTAGTATGAGGCCTACACATAACTCAAATGGATCACGATAGTAGTAGTAGGGCCGGCGCCACCCATAAGCAGAGTACGCCACCCCGTAGAGCGCACTCTTGCTGGGGGCGCCAACTCCCGCCCGGGCTGACGCGTCCCTGTGTGCGCACCGCCCCAGCGCAGTATTAAGGCAGACAGTGTGAGAACTTCCCTAGTGTCAGTCCCTGTGGAGTAGCGTAGCTCTGTACAGTCCGCAGGTACAGGAGCTTTTGTTTCCTGTAGCTGTCCGGACTGACAGGAAGTGCTCACTTAGTGTGCACTTCCTCTCAGTCCGGCCGGGTACAGGGAACAAATGCTTCTGTACCCGCGGAACCGGACAGAGCTTGGCCACGCTACTCCACAGGGACTGACACCAGGGAAGTGCTCACGCTGTCTGCCTAAATACTGCGCCCTACTCCACAGGGACTGACAGGAGGTACAGAGTGACACAAGGGGGGAGGGGGGAATGAGAGTGATGGGGGGGATGAGAGTGACAAGAAGGGGCGGCCACCCCACACCAGAGGGACTGACAGGAGGGAACAGAGCGACACAAGGGGGGCAAGAAAGAGAGTGACTAGGGGGAATATGAGTAATGATGGGGTAATGAGAGTGACAAGAAGGGGAAAAGAGTGACACAAGGGAGGGGGGTAAGAAAGAGAGTGACTGGGGGGGGAGAGTTTGACATCCATCACACACACACACACTGCATCCCTTACACACAATGCATCTCTTAGGCTCCATTCACACGTCCAAGTGTGTTTTGCGCATCCGCAAAATACGGACATCGGCAATGTGCGTTCCGCACATCGCCGGCACTCTCCTTGAAAATGCCTTTTCTTGTCCGCAATTGCAGACAAGAATAGGACATGTTCTATTTTTTTGCGCGATGGTAGTGTGGACCCGGGAGTGTGGATAGAAATAAATTGGTCCGCAATTCCGTTCCGCAAAATGCGGAACAGAATTGTGGATGTGTGAATGGAGCCTTACACATGTAAACACAGATTCACAGAACGCACTCTGTACACACATTCAGAAACACACAACACAAACCTTATACACAAACACGAACTTCTTTCTATCCCTTGCACACACCCACACTGCATCACCTACACACTGGTCTCCCTATACACTCCACACACACACACACTGCATCCACTACACACACACTGCATCCACTGCACACTGCATTCACAGCACACTGCATCCACTACACACACACTGCATACACTGCATCCACTACACACACACTGCATCCACTACACACACTGCATCCACTGCACACTGCATCCAATACACACGCACTGCATCCACTGCACACACACTGCATCCACTGCACACTGCATCCACTACACACGCACTGCATCCACTGCACACACACTGCATCCACTACACACACACACTGCATCCACTACACACACACACACTGCATCACCTACACACACTGCTATCCCTATACACTACATCCCATAAGCACACACATTAGATTCTCTACAGCAACACATAACATCCCCTACACACTTCACCCACTGTGAACAAACTAATGGGTGGAACATGTAGGTGGACTTATGGGTGGGCCTTATGGGCATACTCTCCTGGGGCCCAGACCTTGAACTGTGTAAAGGGCCCCAAAAAATGGAGCCGCTTCCCATTCTCCCAGAACATTGATTTTTGCCACCAGAGAGCCTGTCCCACACTAGACCAGTGGAGCCAGAGCCCATCATCATCCTCATCTGGGTGTAAGTAGGCGATCTAGTACATTATTCATGGGACTAGTCTCTAATTTACCTCACATTAAAGGGACACTATATTCCCCAGAACCTCTGCAGCTAAATGTAGTGGCTCTAGTGTCTATAGCCTTTCCCTGCAGGCTTTTTAATGTAAACACGGAGGCCCTCGCGTTAGTTATTATGGCAGATCATATGGGTGGGGCATTGTGATGTCACATGGGGGGGCGGCAAACTTTTCTTTTGCCTAGGGCGGCAAAAATCCTTGCACCGGCCCTGAGTAGTAGTCATTGGTAACGGTTGTGTATTAAATATTAAGTACAAAGAAAAGCATTCTAATAGTCCAGAATTACATTTAAAATAAACTTTTTGGTTAATTAACTAAATTATTTTATGTAGTAACATAAATTTCAAATTATCGTAAATAATAAATGTATTTTTTCATCAAACAATTAACAACTATTAAAATACAAAACTTGAACAGAGTAATAATAACTACAAAAAAACTTGTTTGATTTATCAAATTAGCAAAATTATTAACTTTTACAAATTCCAAAAATTTCTTTACAATCAAATCTTGTTATCAGAAATATAAAACAAAAAAAAGGAACAATGTTGGAACAATAAAATGGTAGGGGTAAGAACTAACCAGCATGGATCTTCAATAGCGTCCAATTTTTTTATACTTTGCATGTTGTAGCATTGCTTCCGCCGTACAGATAGAAACATATGATTGATTACATGACTATGATTATATGAATTCTCTAACCGGTGACATGGCTCCAAGAACATCATATAGTACACAGTTTATACTTAAAATCTTAAAGCAGTGGTTATATATAATTAGCATGTGCAAATCCTCATTACATAATTGCCAATAAGTAACATAAACAAGAAAAGTACCTATACATATTTACATGTTGCTACACGGCTTTATTCACAAAACCGGATTTCCACACAGATGAGTATACCTAACCATGTAGAGAGGTCAACACGGAAGTCACCCATCCCTCCCAGAACGAAAGACAACACCATGTTGGATCCTAAATCCGTGTGACAAAAAAAATAATAATAAAATATATACATCTTCATAGGTTCATCAATCAGTCCTGTACAATGCCAACTGCACAAGACCTTTTGACAAGGGAAGGCCACATGCGGTCCACACCGTGCTACAGCGTGAACCACAACATAGCCGCCCCAAACCACACTTAATTTAAAAAAAATAAAAATAAAAATAAAGTAAAATCATTTCATTTTGTGAATGAAGCCAAACAATGCTAGATAAAATGTCTTTTTAAAAAGATTATTTAAATAAATATTTTTATGTCTAAATATTGACAATACATAAATAAGCTGAGCACATGCGAGAATATGAAACATGCAAACCAGGTTAAGAGAATTCATAATTCTATACTTGTTAAAGTGCAAAAGATAAAATCAGATCCATGATGGTTGTCTACACACGATCAGGACATACAGCATCTAGAGTTAACACCGTACTAGAATGCTGACTCATAAGTTTCCATTTGTAACTAGGCAGAATAACGGCAGGCACTTGCAGGTAAGTACACTTCCAGTTTATAATAAAAAATAACCCAATCGAAATTTTACTTTAAAAAAGGTGTGAAGGTCTGGACTCTATGATTGTTCACTGTGCAATCAAATGTAACTCAACATCTTCATGACATGCAGCAGCATCAATGGCATTATTTAAGGAGTGGTGTATTATCAGTACAACATGTAGCTTGGCCCAATTCAGCAGCATAGGCAGCAGCAGATGTTATGTTAAAAAGCCCAAACGTAACTCAACATCTTCATGACATGCAGCAGCATCAACGGCAATATTTAAGGAGTGGTGTATTATCAGGGCAACATGTAGCTTGGCCCAGTTTGGCAGCACAGGCAGCAGCAGACGTTATGTTAAAAAGCACAAATGTAACTAAACATCTTCATGACATGCAGCAGCATCAACCTCAGGATTTAAGGAGTGGTGTATTATCAGGGCAAAATGTAGCTTGGCCCAATTTGGCAGCACAGGCAGTAGCAGGCGTTATGTTAAAAAGCCAAAACGTAACTCAACATCTTCATGACATGCGGCAGCATCAACGGCATTATTTAAGGAGTGGTGTATTATCAGGGCAACATGTAGCTTGGCGCAATTCGGCAGCACAGGCAGCAGCAGACGTCATGTAAAAAGCCTAAATGTAACTCAACATCTTCATGACATGCAGCAGCATCAACATCAGGATTTAAGGAGTGGTGTATTATTAGGGAAACAGGTAGCTTGGTCCAATTCGGCAGCACAGGCAGCAGCAGACATTATGTTAAAATGCCCAAATGTAACTTAACATCTTCATGACATGCAGCAGCATCAACATCAGGATTTAAGGAGTGGTGTATTATCAGGGCAACATGTAGCTTGGCCCAATTCGGCAGCACAGACAGCAGCAGACGTTATGTTAAAAAGCCCAAATGTAACTCAACATCTTCATGACATACAGCAGCATCAACATCAGGATTTAAGGAGTGGTGTATTATCAGGGCTACATGTAGCTTGGCCCAATTTGGCAGCACAGGCAGCAGCAGACGTTATGTTAAAAGGCTCAAATGTAACTCAACATCTTCATGACATGCAGCAGCATCAACATCAGGATTTAACCCCTTAAGGACCGGAGGTTTTTAACTTTTTGAGTTTTCGTTTTGCGCTCCCTGCCTTCCCAGAGCCATAACTTTTTTATTTTTCGGTTCACATAGCCATATGAGGGCTTGTTTTTTGCGGGACAAGATGTACTTTGCAATGCCACCATTTAATATTGCATATGATGTAGTGGGAAGCGGGGAAAAAATTCCAAATAGGGTGAAATTGCAAAAAAAAAGCAATTCCACCACAGTTTTGCGGCTTTTTAAATTCCGACGTTTGATGTGCGATAAAACTGACTGGTTAATTTTACTCTACAGGTCAGTACGAATCCGGTGATAC
Source organism: Bufotes viridis (assembly GCA_033119425.1). Classification (NCBI taxonomy): domain Eukaryota; kingdom Metazoa; phylum Chordata; class Amphibia; order Anura; family Bufonidae; genus Bufotes; species Bufotes viridis. The sequence goes on along the minus strand of CM065597.1, from coordinate 120,678,538 downwards.
CCTATATGTATAGGTTTTCTTGCGTTTTGATAGTGGGAAAAAAATTCAAAAGTGGGAAAAAATCTGTTTTACTTTTTTGTCACCATGTTTTGTCCCCTATACCTTTTTTGTAATTATATGTACAGAGCTGTATTGGGGCTCATTTTATGCGTCATAATCTTATCTTTTTATTGATACCATTTTGGGGTGTGTATGACTTTTTGATCAGCTTTTATGTAATTTTTTGTGGAAAATGAAGCGACCAAAAATGGCGAATCCGCCATTTGGACGCTTTTTTCCGTTTTGCTGTTTGACGTATGGGGAATATTTTTTTATATTTTTATACTATGGGCGTTTTTGCACATTGCGACACCCATGATGTGTATTTTTTAAATATTTTTAGTTTTTTAATTTTTATTTTAGCAAAAGGGGGGTGATTTGAACTTTTTTGTTTTTTATTTTTATTTTTATTTTTTAACTTTTCATTATTTTTTTTTTTACACTTTTATATAGTTCCCATAGGGAACTATAACTTACAATCATCTGATTGCGATTTTCATACATTCCAATGCAATAGCATTGGAATATATGAAAAAATTGCATATTTCCTATGAAGCCTATTACAGGCAAGGCTCCATAGGAAATACTACAGAGCAGCCTGGGTTTCATTCATAGAGACCCAGGCTACTATAGGCATTCTCCGGCTCCTCTGATTGCCACACGGGAGAACCGGAGCGCAAACCGAAAGTAAAACTTTCGGTTTGTGCGTACTCAGATGCCGTGGTCGGGATTGACCACGGCATCTGAGGGGTTAAATGTCCGCGATCGGCATCGCTGCCGGTCGCTGACATTAGCCGCGGGTGTCTGCTACAGGAACCATGCGGACACCCGCGGCTAAGGCGCCCGCATGGAGCAGGAGCGGGCGCCATCTTTAAAGACCGGACACAACCAACCTGGCCACTGGGTGCTGGAAAAGCCTGCTTGCCAGCCTCTTGCCCCAGAATTATGGGCCCTCTCATCAGCCCATGCTAAAATTAAACCCCATGGTGATTTGACTGTGTTTGTGGCATCTGAGCGCTGTTTGGATATATTGAGCACTCAGAACCAAGCCATCTGGGGATATGTTAAATGTCTATATTTACTGTAATGGTTGGGACATTGTATATTTAAATAGTGATGTCTGTCCTATTGTCCCCACTTGTGTATTGGCGATTTCCCTTTGTCCTGAGAGATAATTGAATGACTCCTCTGTTGTCTCCAGGACAGAAGACATTGTTTAAAACTATGTATTCTCCTGCCTGTGATAATTACATCAACCCATTGTGTAAGGTAATTGTATTACAGGCAGCAGGGAGAATTTTGTAGGGGAGTGTTTAAACTGTAAAGCTGTAAAGGATTGGCTGCTCGGTCACGTTCTCAGTTCCCAACCAGGTTTTAAGAAGTGGTGTATTATCATGGCCACATGTAGCTTGGCCAAATTCAGCTGCACAGACAGCAGCAGACATTATGTTTATAAATAATAAAACTAAGTCATAAAAAGTTAAAAACAGAGGGAACAATTAAAAAACAACGGAGTTTGGGAGGGAGAGCAAAGGAGAGAGATGGACAAGGGACCCTTCAGTGCCCTGAACTGACAGCGGGGGTCATGAATTCACTGCCGATCCAGGACTCATTCATAATGAATGTGAGTCTGTCCACGGAGTCTGTGGACAGACGGGTCCGCTTGTCCGTGACCACCCCACCTGCCGCGCTGAATGCCCACTCAGACAGTACGCTGGAGGGGGGGCAAGATAGTAACTCCAGCGCATACTGAGCGAGCTCACAGCAGGTGTCCAGCCTGGCAACCCAGTACTCCATGGGGTCGTCGGTGGTCATGCTGTCGGAAGCACGTACCGACCCCATGTAGTCTGCCACCATGCGGGCCAGCCGCTGGTGGTGACTGATGCTGCTGCTGCTGCTGGTACTGGGTCGCGCAGACTGGTAGAAGAGCCTCATCTCACCCAGAATGTCACCTTCTCGGCTGGTGCTGCTGGTGCCAGCCGTCTGCTGGGTGAGATGGGCGGGGAGAACTGGAGCTTGAGGCCGAGGGTTTGCCTCTTCCAGCCGGCGGATCAGACAGGCCCTCAATTTTTCAAGACGGGCTTGCCTCCGGCTGGCTGGGATGAACTGCTCCGGTTTCCGCTTGCAGCAAGGGTCTAAAAGGGTGGCCAACCAAATTTCATCCCTCTCCTTAAATTTCTTGATCTGGGGGTCCCTCCTGAGGCATCGCAGCATATGGGCAGCCATGGGGAAGAGCAAGCCCGCTGTGACTCTTCATGACTGCCGGGGACCATGACCTCTTGGTCCTCCTGCTGCTGATGCAGCTGCTTCCGGTCGGAGATGCCCCATACCCGGACTAACGGTGCCCCCAGCACTGGCTCTCCCTCTTGACCAGGCCCAGACTCCTGGACGTGCACTGACTCCTCATCCTCCTCCTCCTCCTGGGCCTGGGCTTGGTCCTGGTGGAGCATGGTTGACTCTTCATGCTCCACCAAGGCACTCCCCCCAGCCTCGAGCAGGCGATCTAGTGTCCTGTCCAGCAGGAACACTAGGAGGAGCACGTCATTCAGACCGACATGCTCCCTGCTGACCATCTTTGTCGCCTGCTCGAATGGGACCAGCACGTGGCAGACCTGCTGTATCTGCCCCCACTCCGCATTGGTGATGTAGGGGAGTGGGTGTGATGGCCGTGAAGTGCCTAGGTCCAGCAGGTATTCCCTCACCGCCCGTCGCTGCTCCCACAACCTCTCCAGCATGTGGAGGGTGGAGTTCCACCGCGTCACACTGTCCACAATCAGCCTGTGGGGGGGCAGGCTGTTGTCCCTCTGTAGTTTGGACAGGGACGCGGCGGCAGTTGGGGAGCGTCTGAAGTGGCTGGCAATCCTACGTACCCTCAGCACAATATCACTCAACCCTGGGTACGTACGAAGGAACTTCTGTACCACTAGGTTGAGGACATGTGCCATGCAGGCACGTGGGTCAGACTGCCAGCATGAAGGGCGGCGAGTAGGTTGCTGCCGTTGTCACTGACAACCATACCTGCCTGGAGCCTTCGTGGTGTCAGCCACTTCTGAACCTGAGCCTGTAGTGCGGACATCAGGTCCAGTGTATCTCCGGTCCCCTAAGCTCACAAGCTGAAGCACGGCCTGGCAGCGGACGTGCCCAACACTTGCGTAGCAATGGGGACGCTTGCTGGGGGGTTCAGCAGCTGTGGAGACAGTGGCTTGCGGGAGAGCAGCAATTCTCCCCTGGACACCCCGGGGTGGCACTACAAAATCAGATGCCGCCAATCCCTCCCCGGTGCCTCGGAGGGATACCCAATGGGCTGTGAAGCTTATATAGCTACCCTGACCATGCCTGCTGGTCCAGGCATCCATTGTGAGATGCACCCTGTTGCTGACAGCATGATCCATCGACAGGGATACATTCCGCACAATGTGCTGGTATAGGGCAGGGAAGCGGTCCTGGCAAAGTAATGGTGGCTGGTGACACGCCATCTGGGTTGGGCCTGCTCTAACATCTGCCTAAATGGATTGCTATCCACCAGATTGTAAGGCAGCAGATGTTGGGCGATAACCTTTGCCAGGAGCCCATTGAGTGAACGCATGCGACGGTCCCTGGGGCGTAGGGTGCGGTGCGTTCAAATGCATCTGCAATAGATGGCTGGCACCGGACGGCAGAGGAGGGTGCAGTGGAGGCAGAGGTATGGCTGCCGGTACCAGTACCTCTATTAGAAGGAGCGGGGGAGTGGAAATGAGTTGGTGGAAGAGGTTGGGGTGGCTGCAGTACAGTGGCAGGAGCTGCTGTCTCCTGCACACTGCTGGTGGCGCTGCTGCTTTGACCACCCCGCATCTGTTCCCACTCCCGCCAGTGGTTGACTCGGATGTGCTGGTTGAGGGCCGTGGTACCCAGCCGAGCCATAGATCTCCCTCTTCTCACCCTGGCATGGCACAGCTTACAAATGCAAACTGTGACATCATCTGCTGCCAGGGTGAAGTAAGCCCAAACAGGCGACTTCCGCACCGACCTCCTGTCAGATGGGGTGGTGCTGGCTTGCGCCTGTTCGGGCTCGGTGCGCACAACTTTTTTATTTTTATTTACCTGACACAGACACTAACTGATACACAGAGACTAAAAGATGGGTTTTTTTGACGTAGGACAGGAAAAACTACACTAAACACGTAAACCTATAAAACTTTTTTTTTTAACCTAAGACAGACACTAACTGACACACAGAGACTAAAAAAATGTTTTTTTTAACGGACGACTAACAAAACTACACTAAATGCCAAACAGTTAAAACGTAAACTCTTTTTTTAACCTGACACAAACAGTAAGGCCCTATTCACACATCTGTTGTGTTTTGCGGATCCACGGAGCCGCGGATCCGCAAAACACGGACACACCGGCAATGTGCATTCCGCATTTTTGCGGACCGCACATTGCCCGGACTCCATAGAAAATGCCTCTTCTTGTCCGCAAATGCGGACAAGAATAGGACATGCTCTACTTTTTTTGCGGAGCCGCGGACCGGAAAATCGGCGGCGCGCTCCGCAAAATCGGATGCGGAGAGCACAGTGTGTGCTCTCCGCATCTTTCCCGGCCCCATTCACAGTCAATGGGTCCGCATGTATTCCGCAAAATTGCGGAATACATGCGGACTACATTGCGGATGTGTGAATAAGGCCTAACTGACACACAGAGACTACAAGATGTTTTTTTTTTTAACGTAGGACAGAAAAAACTACACTAAACACGTATACCTATAAACTTTTTTTTTTATTTTTTATTGTTTTTAAACCTAAGACAGACACTAACTGACACACAGACAAAAAAAGGTTTTCTTAACGGAGAACAGACAGAACTAGACTAAACAAAAAACATATAAAACTTCAAAACTTTTTTTTTTTCTAACCTGACACAGACACTAACTGAGACTAAAAGACTTTTTTAAATTAACAAATAATGGGAAAAAAATAAAACTAGTACACTAACTGGACGGACACTAACTGACAGATAGACCCTACACTATACTATATCACTAACTAACCTAAACTACATGCTGCCCTGAAAAATCTAAACTTTACTATTCCCTAACTGTAGCCCTAATACCTAACCTAAACTATCAAGCACTATCTATCTATCTATCTATCTATCTATCTATCTATCTATCCATCTATATTATATATTACAGCTACCTACCTAACTCGATGCCCTACACTTAACCCTGCACTGAACCCTATCTGCTACACTAGGCCCTAACACTAACTATATTTTTCTGCTAACTCTACGAAACTACTAAACTATCTCAAATTATTTCGAGCCTATCAGCTATAAAACTACACTATTCCCTAATCACTACCTGAAAATAACTAACTAGAATATTTTAAATTTAATCCAGATAATATAAATCGCACAGCAGACAAAATAGCACAGCTCCAAGCTCCAACAAATCCAACACCACAAAATGGCTGCTGGGTGATGTCGTCACTTATATAGTGAAGGGGTAGTCTAGTTTCCTATTGGTTGCTAGGGATGTTGCTAAGTTGTGAAAAAGCCTTCTCATTGGCTATTCAAGCTAGGAGAAGGGAGGGAAAATGATAATGATGAGTCACCTCATGCACTGTAGGAAAAAAAATTAAAAAAATTTGCATGGATAATATATCACTATATTCTACATATTCGAAAATTCTACCAAGCTAAACCTGTATGAAAATAGCTTGATTTCCCTACGCGATTACAAAAATGCAAATATTGTATTCTAAATGATTGTAATTACTGAATACTGATGTATAATTTTCCTCTTTACTGTATTTTATGTCATGCGAAAAATCGTCAATTACTTATGCGCGTGAATCGGATCGCATAAGGGCAGTATACTATTGCTTGGTCGAATAGACGAAGATAGAGAAAATAGTGAATATAGTGCTATATTTGCAATATTTGTCTATTCGAGTAGAACAACCAAGACAACCCATTGAATGAACACAATATCAGACTCCCCTTATGCGGTGCGATTCACGCGCATATGTAATTGCCGATTTTTCGCATGACATAAAATACAGTTTCCTACATAAAGAGGGAAATTATACATCAGTAACAATTCTCATTACTGATTTATAATTGTCCTCTGTATGTAAGATAGTTTGTGTCATGCGAAAAATCGGCAATTACATATGCGCGTGAATCGCACTGCATAAGGGCAGTATACTATTAGGTTGGCTTGCTGGGTCGAATAGACGAAGATAGAGAAAATAGCGAATATAGTGCTATATTCGCAATATTCGTGTATTCGAGTAGATCAAGATAACCCATTGAATGAACACAATATCATACTGCCCTTATGCGGTGCGATTCACGCGCTTATGTAATTGCCGATTTTTCGCATGACATAAAATACAGTTTCCTACACAAAGAGGGAAATTATACATCAGTAACAATTGTCATTACTGATTTATAATTCTCCTCTGTATGTAAGATAGTTTGTGTCATGCGAAAAATCGGCTATTACATATGCGCGTGAATCGGGTGGCATAAGGGCAGTATACTATTGGGTTGGCTTGCTGGGTTGAATAGACGAAGATAGGGAAAATAGCGAATATAATGCTATATTCGCAATATTCGTGTATTCGAGTAGACCAAGATAACCCATTGAATGAACACAATATCATACTCCACCTATGCGGTGCGATTCACGCGCATATGTAATTGCCAATTTTTCACATGACATAAAATGCAGTTTCCTACATAAATTTTAAACTGATTTATAATTCTCTGTATGTAAGATAGTTTATGTCATGAGAAAAATTGGCAGATACATATGCATGTGAATCGCACCGCATAAGGGCAGTATACAGTACTATTAGGTTCATTCAATGGGTTGTCTTGGTCGACTCGGTCATAAGATAGATAAGAAGCAAGCCAACCATTAGGAACTCACCTCTAAGTTGAATTCGCATTGCGATTAATATAACCTGTAATACTCGCATTGCAAATTCAACTTAGAGCTGGGTTCCTAAAGGTTGGCTTGCTAGAATATTACGATTATAACGAATTCACGAATATAGCACTATATTCACAATGTTCGTTAGATTCCAGCAAGTAGCAAGTTCAACCAACCATTAGGAGCTCAGCTCAAAGTTTAATTCGCGATGCGAACATATACTCGCATTGAGAATTAAAGTTAGAGTTGGGTTGATGGATTCCCATTGAAAATGAAAACATGATTCCTTCCTGCTTAATGACTCATTGACCCACAAGAAAGAAGCAGGGACAATTCATGTTTTCGCCTTTCAGATATAGAAAAAATGGCGAATATTCAAAATAGTTAATATATATCATTATATTCTAAATATTCGAGAATTATCGAAGTTGTGATATTCGCGATAAAAATTCGCAATTCGAATATTCGCGCTCAACACTAATCCTGAATGGTTAAAATTATATTACTTAGTAGATATAAAATATGAAAAAATATTTTGTGGCTACAAAATATCTGTTGTAGGACAACACTCGTGCACCAGTCATGGCTATGTATTTGAGACCAAACGTTCACATTGTGTATTAGTCTTCCACGGGGCTTTTTGTTGGGCGCATATGTCTGAATACCTGAAAACATTATTCAGACGAATACTCTGACTGGTATGTTAATTTTAATGGGTTAAACAGAATTCATAGGATTCATCTTTGAACATTGGTTTGTTTTCTGTTCCATTCTGAGATTTTTTCTGGACAGAACAGTAGGGTAGACTGCGCTATACTGTCCAGCAAAGAAGCCAGAAAGCAATGGAAAACAAATCACTATGAATCCAGTAAATGTACCCATCATGGTATATATATGTATACCGTTTGTGTTTTGCTGAGTAGGTATGATGCATACTCTGTGGACTCTGAGCCAATTAGATGCTTTCAGCTTCTGCTCAATATTTTCTTTCCTTCTTATGCTTTGTAACTACAAATTGGGTGAGAAACTGCAGCTACATCCCCCTCCTCTGTCCTCTTCTACTTACTGATTTGCATTGACTAGATGGATTTTTTTTGCGGCACATGGCATTTGTAAAAATAGAGAGCCTGGAAAAAGAAAAGTGAGGAGCATGCAACTTTCTTCAATAAGATTTGTGAATGCATATTATAGTGTGCAATTAAAAGATTAGTGTTGAGCGAGCATGCTCGGCCGAACACCAGTTTGGCTGAAGCATCGCTATGCTTGGCACATGGCAGTATTCGGCCGAATACTCCATGTGCTCGAGCGCAGTGCTCGAGTCTCCTCCCCGCATATTTCTTAGCTGCTACGCAGCCAATAAACGTGCAGGTAAGTGCTGCCCTCACCGTAATGCCATAGCCATGTTGGTTACTGGCATAACAGTAATTGTCTGGCCAGAACGTGTCATCGGGTGCTATATAGCACCCGATTAAGCGTGTTTGGCTCAGTCTTAGTCAGGGAGAGCTGTGCTGAGGAAGGGACAGACAGTGTAGGGAGTTCTATAGGAATATTTTTATTAGAAAAACTTTTCAGAGACCAAAAAGTCCTTTTAAAGACTATTGTGTGTGGCAGCAGCAATATATATTTTTAGCGCAACCTGCACTAAATTGCTAAATCTTTACTGACCCAAAACTCCTTTTAAGGACTATTGTGTGTGGCAGCAATATCTATTTTTTGTGTATCCTGAGCTAAAATATCTGTGACATCCAGTGAACTTTTTCCGTAGACGGTGTCCGATTCTGACAGTGACATTACCAGTGCGACATCTCCAGTGTAATGGGTGCGCTTAAAAAATTTATCTGTGACATACAGTGTACTTTTTCAATAGACGGTGTCCGCTTCTGACAGTGACATAGCCAGTGCCACATCTCCAGTGTAATGTGTGCGCATAAAGATTTTATCTGTGACATACAGTGTACTTTTTCCGTAGACGCTGCAGACAGTGACATTACCGGAGGTACCTCTCCTGTATAACGTTTCCTCATCCCAAATACCTGTGACGTGCCTTGTAATTTTTTATTAGCCGCTGGTGACAGCATTTACATTATCTGCGGGATATCTACTGTGGGATGTTTCCATATCCCAAATACCTTTTTAAATTTTTTTGCGCATACACTTCTAAATCCTACGCTACTGTACGCTACTGTACGTGTGACATACTTTCAAGCATATATAAAATTTAATATGAAGAAGGCGAGCAGTAAGGAACAGGAAGTGGCCACGATGCTGATGGTGCATGCAGAGGTCGTGACCCTTGGCGCGTTTAAACTTTGCCTGCTGCCAGAGCACAAGAAAAACAATCATCCATGATACCTAGCTTCAGGGTGGTGCAGGACACCACTCTTGAAGTCAGGCCCTCGGCCCTAATGTTTTAGATGGTCAGATCAGCAGGCCCTTGCTCCAAATGTCTTTGAGGGTCACCAGCAGGCCATCAATCATAATTTTTCAAGGGTGTTTATGATGCCCTCCTTTATGTGTAATAAAGGGTGTATTGGAGTGCCAGTTCCTTGTAATTTTTGGCAGCCCTTTCACTTAATGCATAGACTTTATGAGTGAAGGAGCCCCACTGCCTAAATAATTGTACCACAATGTGAATGAGGCCCTCCTTTATGTGATATACAGGTTGTATCGGAGTGCCTCTTGCTTGTAATTTTTGTCAGCACTTGCACTTTACAAGTACAACTTGTTACATGTACAAGTAAATATACAGGAATAAATGTTTCCTAACAATTTTTCCTCTAAAATCGATTTTATCATTGGTGTTGTGCGTATTATTGTCAGTCTGTAAAAGTGGCATACCACTTGGACAACATCCTTCCCAGCAGCGACCTGGGAGTCCAAGATGCATCCAGACATCCTCCCCATGATGTCCCCGAATCATTTCGGCGGTGTTTCCATCAATTTCTGACCTTTTCCTATGAACCAGGCACCCTCCCCTCTTCAGAGCAGGAAGTGCCTGGTTTAATGCTCGGGTTCTCCCATTGACTTCCATTATAGCATATATATTATAGCATCCCAGTGTGTTTGGCCCGAGCACCCGAGCACTTGGGTGCTCGATCAACACTAAAAAAGATCATATGATCAAAATGATTTTTTTTTTATTGAGGGTGGGAAAAATTCAGTTACATAGTATGGTTAAAAAAAGATATAGATCCATGAAGTTGGGGATGTGAAATCAAAATTATTTTGCTGTAATCCTAACACCCCTTACCTTTCATACACATGTCTCTAATACCTGTTTTTCATGTCTGAGCTTTCCTTCCCCCCTGGAAGACATCAGATTAACTTGGCAGATCTTTCTCCCCTTCTTGTTTTGTTGAATACAAAACTTTATAGATACACAAACCTTGCTGCACTGCACAGTGATGAGTCACAGGCTGGACACGCCCCCCACACTGCTCTGTCTGCAGCAGCTACATCCACTTAAATGCCTGTGTCCATCTTTCTACACCCACACTTGAATCTACTTCTCTCTCAGTGTCTAAATCCCATCACTGACTATCCACAGTCTTTTCCTTCAGCATCTCCAGAGTGTAATAAAAAATCCTGGAAGCAGCAAGCTCATTGAAACACATCTGTATCTAATCCTATCCTGTGTATCTAAACCCTTATGCACACAACTGTATTCATTTTGCGGTCTCCGAGAAGCTGATCTGTTAAAAAGGGAGACTCTCCATGTGCGACCGGAATTTTTTTGCAGTCCCATTGATTTCTATGGATTTCAGGTCTGCTTTATGAAGACCAGAATAAGACATGTTCTTTTATTTGCAGAACTGACATACGGATGTGGAAAACACATGGACTTCATCAGTGTGCTTTTCACATCTGTATACCAGTACAGCAAAATATAGAACATGTCTTATTCTGGTCCTCATAATGCAGATCTAAAACCCATAGAACTCAATGCCTCTGGAAAAAATGCACATCTCTCACAGGCAGTATCCTTATTTAGCAGATCTGCTACATGGAGAAAGCAGAACGGATATGGTCCTGTGTCCTGTCCTGCAGGTCTAATCCTATCATTTTTGGTCTTGACTGCTGAAGGGTTTATCTTGAGCTATCATGTGTGATACACATGAGATAAGACCATGATCAGCCTGGGAAACATGGTCCGTATGTCGCTGTATCTCCCAGGCCGACCACACTCTCCTGACCGATATGACAGTAATGTATGATACAGCCAGTCTCTTATCTGGTCAGGGGAGCCAAGGTTGGCCTGGAAATTGTGGTTGACACATTGACTGAGCCATGGATTAGTTTGCATGATCCGTATCACTCATACTGAGCTGCCATAGCAGTGTCATACACAGTGTCCCCATAGCAGTTAAATCCACAGTGTCCCCATAACAGTGACATCTACAGCACCCCCATAACAGTGACGTCCACAGTGGTCCCATAACAGTGACATCCACAGATCCCACATAACAGTGCTATCCACAGCACCCTCATAACAGTGACATCCACAGGTCCCCATAACAGTGATATCTAGAGTGCCCCCATAACAGTAATATCCACAGTGCCCCATAACAGTGACATCCACAGCACCCTCATAACAGTGACAACTAGAGCACCCCCATAACAGTGCCATCCACATTCCCCTATAACAGTGCCATCCACAGTGCCTCATGTGCTATCCACAGCGCCCCTAATGACATCCACAGAGCCCCCAAAGTGCTCCCAAGTGCCATCCACAGTGCCCCCATGTGCCATCCACAGTGCCCCTAATGACATCCATAGTGCCCCTAAAGACTTCCACAGTGCCCTCAAAGTGCCCCCCATGTGCCATCCACAGATCCCCCAATGACCTCCACAGCATAGCGATCAGCCTCTGTGGCTGATCGCTATGCTGACACTCATGTACAGTGCTTACATCGCACTGTACGTGAGTCAGTACAGGCTTCACATAGAAACCTGTACACTCAGAAGACGGCCTGGGGTCCCGGTGCATGCACAGTAGTGTGCAAGCGATGGGACCGAGAAAGGCCGGCGGGAAGCGGTGACGTCAGTGATGACATTCCGTCTACTGCCTCAGGCAGGAAAAGTAGAAGACAGCGCTGGACCGGAAGACTTTAAAATGCTTCAGGAGCGGTCACAGGACCGTGAAGAGGATCATAGGAAGGGCTGCACTGTGGAGGGTAAGTATTGGTGTAATAACCTTCCCTCCACAGGTTATGAAGATGGCCATTTTAAAGTAGGGGCCGGAGAATCCCTTTAGCTTTGATGTTATACTGTGGCTCAGTGATTAGCACTAGTGCCTTCATAGTCCTGGGTTCAAATACGACCGTGGACAAGATCTGTATGGAGTTTGTATGTTCTCCCCGTGTTTGAGTGGGTTTCCTCCATGTACACCTGTATCCTACCACACTCCAAAGACATCTTGATAGGGAACTTACATTGTATGCCCCATTGGGGACAGCCTGATGCTAATGTCTGTAAAGCGCTGTGGAATATAGTAGTGCTATATACGTGCAAAAATAATTAAATTTAATTCTAAGAATTTGTCTAAGCCCTTTTTAAAACTATCAACTGTTCCTGAGGTGACTATTCCAGAGATTCACAGTTCTTAAAGTAAAGAAGGCATGTTGCCTCTGAAACCTGAACTTTTATTCTCCAAATGGAGTCAGGGCCCCCTTGACTTTTGAGGGGATTTTACATGTAACAACTTTTCACCAATTATTTTTGTCCCATTAAGGCTCAATAAGTGAAATTATTTTAATCTATCCTCATATCTAGGACCAGGTAGGTTACTCTCCTTTGTACTTTTTCCAGTTTCAAAGCATCCTTTCTACAGACTGGTGCCCAGAATCAGGTGCGTAACTATAGGGGAAGCAGGGGAAGCGGCTGCTTTGGGGCCCTGACCCAGAAGGAGCCCATCCAAGAGGAGGAGAAGTACTAAAAGATTTTGTCAGGGCCCCTCAACATTATTACACATTGAAATGATATACAGTTGCAGTATAAACAGTGCAGAAAACGGATGGAACAGCTGCCAGGCCTGGTCTGAGAGAGCGATCTTTACTAGCCACAGGAAAGGGGGCGGCATGAAAGGAAGGGGTTGTGAAAAAATTACTGGGGGCGGGGGCCCCATTCAGAAATTCAACATTTCTAGTTACGCCACTGCCCAAAATGGAACTGCATATTCCTGATGAGGTCATACCAAACCATTGTAAAGTGGTAATATTATGTTCCTGTCACGTGAATCCATGCCTCTTTTCATACATGACAATATCCTGGTAGCCTTAGAAGCAGCTAACTGACATTGCATGCTGTTATTTAGTCTATGATCTAAAAATATAAGCATCTTTACTATTGTTACGCTCCCCAGGACATATGATACAAGCAGATTATTAGCACCCAGATGCATAACTTTACATCTATCCACATTTATTCTAATGGACTGTATCTGCTAGTTAATACATTTTAACCGCTTGCCGAGCGCCTAACGCACGGATGCGTCCAGGCGGCGGCAAATTTGTTCCTCCTGGACGCATCCGTGCGTCATCTCGCGAGAGGCGAGATTTGCTGTGAACGCGCGCGTTCAGAGCAGAGCGCGGCTCTGGAGTGATTCTACAGCCTGCCAGCGATGATCAATCGCTGGCAGGCTGTAAATGTAAAATAAATTAGATCAAACATGTATATCAGACGCTGTTTTGTTAACAGCGTCTGATATACCTGCTACCTGGTCCTCTGGTGGTCCCATTTACTGGGATCGAGCACCAGAAGACCAGGTAACTCTGTAAAGTTGCACCAAACACTACACTAACCCCCCCCCCCCTCACTTTATAACCGCTATTAACCCCTTGTTAACCCCTGATCACCCCATATAGACTCCCTGATCACCCCCCTGTCACTGATCACCCCCTTGTAAGGCTCCATTCACATGTCCATATGTGTTTTGCGGATCCGCAAAACACGGACACCGTCAATGTGCTTTCCGCATTTTGCAGATCCGCACATTGCCAGAACTATATAGAAAATGCTTTTTCTTGTCCGCAATTGCGGACAAGAAAAGGGCATGTTCTATATTTTTGCGGAACGGAAATGCAGGGCATGTTCTATATTTTTGCGGAACGGAAATGCAGACCCGTAAGTGCGGATCCGCAATTCCGGATCCGAGCGGGACAAAGTCTGTCCCCATAGAAATGAATGGGTCCGCAATTCCGTTCCGCAAACAGAATTTCGGACGTGTGAATGGGGCATAAGGGTCCCTTATCACCGCCAGTTAGCTAGCTACTTGTTAGGTAGTTAGCGCCCAGCCCACCGCACCGCAGTCACTGATTTTGGCAGAGATTTTTTCATCCAAATTGATCAATGCGAATGAAAAAATCTGTGCCGTTCATTTTTTTTCTTTTTTCAGCCCAGAGGCTGAACGGAAAAAAAACCTCTCATTATCCGTATGCTCAATATGAGGAGAATCGCAGAAACTCCTAATGCTGGCCATACGTGTAATGATTGCGGAGACCCTCAAATGCCAGGGCAGTACAAACACCCCACATGTGACCCCATTTTGGAAAGAAGACACCCCAAGGTATTCCGTGAGGGGTATGGTGAGCTCATGTAAAAAAAAAATTTTTTCACAAGTTAGTGGAATATGAGACTTTGTAAAAAAAAAAAAAAAAAATATCAATTTCCGCTAACTTGTGCCAAAATGTTTTTTTTCTGTGAACTCACCATGCCCCTCAGGGAATACCTTGGGGTGTCTTCTTTCCAAAATAGGGTAACTTGTGGGGTATTTATACTGCCCTGGCATTTTAGGGGTCCTAAAGCGTGAGAATCCAAATGCGTAAAAATGCCCTGTGAAATCCTAAAGGTACTTATTGGTTTTAGGGCCCCTTTGCGCATCTTGGCTGCAAAAAAGTGTCACACATGTGGTATCGCCGTACTCAGGAGAAGTAGGGCAATGTGTTTTGGGGAGTATTTTTATAAATACCCATACTTTGTGTGAGAAATATCGCTGTAAACGACAACTTTTTAAATTTTTTTATACAAAGTTGTTAATTTACAGCGATATTTCTCACACATAGTATGGGTATATGTAAAAATACACCCCAAAACACATTGCCCTACTTCTTCTGAGTACGGCGATACCACATGAGTGACACTTTTTTACAGCCTGGGTGCGCAAAGGGGCCCAAATTCCAACGAGTACCTTTAGCTTTTACATGGCTGCTCACAATTTAGCACCACCCAAAATGCCAGAACAGTAAACAAACCCCACAAATGACCCCATTTCGGAAAGTAGAAACCCCAAGGTATTCACTGAGGGGCATAGTGAGTCCGTGGGAGATTTTATTTTATTTTTTGCCAGAAGTTAGCAGAAATGGAAACTTTATAATTTTTATTTTTTCTCTGAAAGTGTCATTTTCCGCTAACTTGTGAAAAAAAATGAAATGATATATGAACTCACCATGCCCCTCCGCGAATACTTTGGGGTGTTTTCTTTCTAAAATGCTGTCATTTGGGGGGTATTTATACTATCCTGGCATTCTAGCACCTGAAGAAACATGACAGGTGCTCAGAAAGTCGGAGCTGCTTCAAAATGCGGAAATTCACTTTTTTGCACCATAGTTTGTAAACGCTATAACTTTTACCCAAACCAATAAATATACACTTATTGGATTTTTTTTTATCAAAGACATGTAGAACAATAAATTTTGCGAAAAATTTATATAGAAATGTTGTTTTTAAAAAAAAAACATTACAACAGAAAGAGAAAAATGTCATTTTTTTGGCAAAAATTTCGGTAATTTTTAATTAATAGCAAAAAAAGTAAAAATGTCAGCAGCAATGAAATACCACCAAATGAAAGCTCTATTAGTGAGAAGAAAAGGAGGTAAAATTCATTTGGGTGGTAAGTTGCATGACGGAGCAATAAACGGTGAAAGTAGTGTAGTGCAGAATTGTAAAAAGTGGCCTGGTCATTAAGGGTGTTTAAGCTAGGGGGGCTAAAGTGGTTAATGATAATACAGTACTTAAAGAGCAGCTGTCATCTTCCACCCAAACCAAGCTGAGTGTCTTCTCTTCTTAGGGGAGGATGTCGTTATTGGCGAACGCACAGTAGTTGTCTGTAGAGATGAGCAAACACCTGGATGTTCGGGTTCGAGAGGTTCGGCCGAACTTCCGGAAAATGTCCGGGTTCGTGATCCAAACTCAACCCGAACTTCATCCCGAACCCGAACCCCATAGAAGTCAATGGGGACCCGAACTTTTGGGCACTAAAAAGGCTGTAAAAGACTCCCGGAAAGGGCTAGAGGGCTGCAAAAGGCAGCAAAATGTAGGTAAATCCCCTGCAAACAAATGTAGATAGGGAAATGATGACTTAACATAAAATAAAATAAAATTAACCAATATTAGTTGGAGTTAGGTCCCATAGCACAGAATCAGGCTTCAAATCACCCACCAATGGAGAAGGTCGCTTACTATTATTTCGACCCCAGCATCCAGACAAAGGAGAGAGGTCCCATAGCAGAGAATCTGGCATCATATCAACCACCACAGGAGAAGGCCACTTTCAGTGACTTAGGCCTTAGCACCCAGACAGAGGAGACATGTCAGATAGCACAAGCATTACATTTATACCATCCAGCACAGGAGAAGGCCACATTTAGTTACTTTGACCCCTGCACCCAGAAAGAGGAGAGATGCCCCACAGCACATATTCAGGCATCATATCACCCACCACAGGAGTAGGCCACCATTTAGTTAATTTGACCCCTGCACCCATGTCAGCTGGTACAAGCATCAGTTTTACATCACCCAGCAGTTCCAGCACAAGAGAAGGCCACTTTTAGAGACTTTGACCCCTGCACCCAGACGGAGGAGAGAGGTTTCACAGCAGAGAATCAGGCATTTAGATCACCCACCACAGGAGTAGGCCACCATTTAATGGGACCCCGGCAACCATGTCAGATGGTACAAGCATCAGTTTTACATCACCCAGCACAGGAGAAGGCGACTTTGAGAGACTTTGACCCCTGCACCCAGACGGAGGAGAGAGGTTTCACAGCAGAGAATCAGGCATTTAGATCACCCGCCACAGGAGTAGGCCACCATTTAATGGGACCCCGGCAACCATGTCAGATGGTACAAGCATCAGTTTTACATCACCCAGCACAAGAGAAGGCGACTTTGAGAGACTTTGACCCCTGCACCCAGACGGAGGAGAGAGGTTTCACAGCAGAGAATCAGGCATTTAGATCACCCACCACAGGAGTAGGCCACCATTTAATGGGACCCCGGCAACCATGTCAGATGGTACAAGCATCAGTTTTACATCACCCAGCACAAGAGAAGGCCACTTTGAGAGACTTTGACCCCTGCACCCAGACGGAGGAGAGAGGTTTCACAGCAGAGAATCAGGCATTTAGATCACCCACCACAGGAGTAGGCCACCATTTAATGGGACCCCGGCAATCATGTCAGATGGTACAAGCATCAGTTTTACATCACCCAGCACAAGAGAAGGCCACTTTGAGAGACTTTGACCCCTGCACCAAGACGGAGGAGAGAGGTTTCACAGCAGAGAATCAGGCATTTAGATCACCCACCACAGGAGTAGGCCACCATTTAATGGGACCCCGGCAACCATGTCAGATGGTACAAGCATCAGTTTTACATCACCAAGCACAGGAGAAGGCGACTTTGAGAGACTTTGACCCCTGCACCCAGACGGAGGAGAGAGGTTTCACAGCAGAGAATCAGGCATTTAGATCACCCACCACAGGAGTAGGCCACCATTTAATGGGACCCCGGCAACCATGTCAGATGGTACAAGCATCAGTTTTACATCACCCAGCACAAGAGAAGGCCACTTTGAGAGACTTTGACCCCTGCACCCAGACGGAGGAGAGAGGTTTCACAGCAGAGAATCAGGCATTTAGATCACCCACCACAGGAGTAGGCCACCATTTAATGGGACCCCGGCAACCATGTCAGATGGTACAAGCATCAGTTTTACATCACCCAACACAGGAGAAGGCGACTTTGAGAGACTTTGACCCCTGCACCTAGACGGAGGAGAGAGGTTTCACAGCAGAGAATCAGGCATTTAGATCACCCACCACAGGAGTAGGCCATCATTTAATGGGACCCCGGCAACCATGTCAGATGGCACAATTATAACATTTATATTACACAGCACATGACAAGGCCACTTTCAGTGAGTTAGGCCTTAGCAACGAGACAGAGGAGACAGGTCAGATAGCACAAGCATCAGTTTTACTGATCACCCACTACAGGAGTCGGCCACCTTTAGTTAATTTGATAGCTTCAACCATGTCAGATGGCACTTGTATCACATTTATATCACCCAGCACATGACAAGGCCACTTTAAGTGAGTTTGGCCTTAGCAACGATACAGAGAAGACAGGTCAGATAGCGCAAGCATCAGTTTTACAGATCACCCACCACAGGAGTAGGCCACCTTTAGTTAATTTGACCCCTGCACCCAGAAAGAGGAGAGAGGTCCCACAACACATAATCAGGAATCATATCAACCACCTCAGGAGAAGGCCACCATTTAGTTACTTAGGCCTTAGCACCGACACAGAGGAGACAGGTCAGATAGCACAAGCATCAGTTTTACATCAACCACCACAGGAGAAGGGCACTTTTAGAGACTTTGACCCCTGCAGCCACACGGAGGAGAGAGGTCCCACAGCAGAGAATCAGGCATCATGTCAACCACCACAGGAGTAGGCCACCTTTTGTTTCTTTGACCCCTGCACCCAGAAAGAGGAGAGAGGTCCCACAGCAGAGATTCAGGCATTTATATCAGCCAGCACAGGAGAAGGCCGCTTTCAGTGACTTAGGCCTTAGCACCGACACAGAGGAGACAGGTCAGATAGCATAAGCATCAGTTTTACATCAACCACCACAGGAGAAGGACACTTTTAGAGACTTTGACCCCTGCAGCCACATGGAGGAGAGAGCTCCCACAGCAGAGAATCAGGCATCATGTCAACCACCACAGGAGTAGGCCACCTTTTGTTTCTTTGACCCCTGCACCCAGAAAGAGGAGAGAGGTCCCACAGCAGAGATTCAGGCATTTATATCAGCCAGCACAGGAGAAGGCCGCTTTCAGTGACTTAGGCCTTAGCACCGACACAGAGGAGACAGGTCAGATAGCACAAGCATCAGTTTTACATCAACCACCACAGGAGAAGGGCACTTTTAGAGACTTTGACCCCTGCAGCCACACGGAGGAGAGAGGTCCCACATCAGAGAATGAGGCATCATGTCAACCACCACAGGAGTAGGCCACCTTTTGTTTCTTTGACCCCTGCACCCAGAAAGAGGAGAGAGGTCCCACAGCAGAGATTCAGGCATTTATATCAGCCAGCACAGGAGAAGGCCGCTTTCAGTGACTTAGGCCTTAGCACCGACACAGAGGAGACAGGTCAGATAGCACAAGCATCAGTTTCACATCAACCAACACAGGAGAAGGGCACTTTTAGAGACTTTGACCCCTGCACCCAGAAAGAGGAGAGAGGTCCCACAGCAGAGATTCAGGCATTTATATCAGCCAGCACAGGAGAAGGCCGCTTTCAGTGACTTAGGCCTTAGCACCGACACAGAGGAGACAGGTCAGATAGCACAAGCATCAGTTTTACATCAACCACCACAGGAGAAGGGCACTTTTAGAGACTTTGACCCCTGCAGCCACACGGAGGAGAGAGGTCCCACAGCAGAGAATCAGGCATCATGTCAACCACCACAGGAGTAGGCCACCTTTTGTTTCTTTGACCCTGCACCCAGAAAGAGGAGAGAGGTCCCACAGCAGAGATTCAGGCATTTATATCAGCCAGCACAGGAGAAGGCCGCTTTCAGTGACTTTGGCCCCCTGCACCCACACAAAGGAGACATGTCAGACAGCACAAGTATAACATTCATATCACCCAGCACAGGAGAAGGATACTTTCATGTACTTTGGCCCCGGCACCCAGACAGAGGGAAGGTTCATTCAACTCTGGGTTGCACCCCAAGATCCTACTTAATTTCAAAAATTGATTTTTCAATGAAGAAGTGGCCAGGAGTACAAGACAACATGGTTTAAGGCAGTTATTAAGGACTACTCTGCACAAGGGAAGGTCAGGTCTTGTGGGATCCATGCCTGGCTCATTTTTATAAACGTCAGCTTGTCCACGTTGGCTGCGGACAGACGGCTGCGTTTGTCAGTAATGACGCCCCCTGCTGTGCTGAATACACGTTCAGATAAAACGCTGGCCGCCGGGCAGGCCAGCACCTCCAAGGCATAACATGCTATTTCTGGCCACGTGGACAATTTGGAAACCCAGAAGTTGAATGGGGCCGAAACATCCGTCAGTACGTGGAGTTGTGTGCAGACGTACTGTTCAACCATCTTAGTGAAATGTTGCCTCCTGCTAACACGTTCCGTATCAGGTGGTGGGGCAGTTAGCTGTGGCGTGGAGACAAAACTTTTCCACATTTCTGCCATGCTAACCCTGCCCTCAGAGGAGCTGGCCGTGACACTGCTGCGTGGGCGACCTCTAGCTCCTCCTCTGCCTTGGCCTTGGCCTTCCACCTGTTCCCTTGTGACAGTTGGGAATGCTCTCAGGAGCGCGTCTACCAGTGTGCGCTTGTACTCGCGCATCTTCCTATCACGCTCCAGTGCAGGAAGTAAAGTGGGCACATTGTCTTTGTACCGTGGATCCAGAAGGGTGGCCACCCAGTAGTCAGCACACGTTAAAATGTGGGCAACTCTGCTGTCATTGCGCAGGCACTGCAGCATGTAATCGCTCATGTGTGCCAGGCTCCCCAGAGGTAAGGACAAGCTGTCCTCTGTGGGAGGCGTATCGTTATCATCCTCTGTATCCCCCCAGCCACGCACCAGGGATGTGCCTGCGCTGTGCTGGGTGCCACCCCGCTGTGAACATGCTTCATCCTCATCCTCCTCCACCTCCTCCTCATCCTCCTCATCCTCCAGTAGTGGTCCCTGGCTGGCCACATTTGTACCTGCCCTCTGCTGTTGCAAAAAACCTCCCTCTGAGCCACTTCTAACAGAGTGGCCGGAAAGTGCTAAAAACGACCCGTCATTCTCCTCCTCCTCCTCCTGGCCCTGGCCCACCTCCTCTTCCATCATCGCCCTAAGCGTTTTCTCTAGGAGACATAGAATTGGTATCGTCACGCTGATAACAGTGGCATCGCCACTGCCCATGTTGGTGGCGTACTCTAAACAGCGCAACAGGGCACACAGGTCTCGCATGGAGGCCCAATCATTGGTGGTGAAGTGGTGCTGTTCCGCAGTGCGACTGACCCGTGCGTGCTGCAGCTGAAACTCCACTATGGCCTGCTGCTGCTCGCACAGTCTCTCCAGCATGTGCAAGGTGGAGTTCCACCGGGTGGGCACGCCGCATATTAGGCGGTGAGCGGGAAGGCCGAAGTTCCGCTGTAGCGCTGACAGGCGAGCAGCGGCAGGATGTGAACGCCGGAAGCGCGCACAGACGGCCCGCACTTTATGCAGCAGCTCTGACATGTCTGGGTAGTTGTGAATATACTTTTGCACCACCAAATTCAGCACATGCGCCAGGCAAGGGATGTGCGTCAAACCGGCTAGTCCCAGAGCTGCCACGAGAATTCGCCCATTATCGCACACCACCAGGCCGGGCTTGAGGCCCACCGGCAGCAACCACTGGTCGGTCTGTTGTTCAATACCCGTGTGGGGCCTGTCCCCCAAATATATGAGTTTCAGAATGGCCTGCTGACGTTTACCCCGGGCTGTGCTGAAGTTGGTGGTGAAGGTGTGTGGCTGACTGGATGAGCTGGTGGAAGCAGAGGAGGAGGAGGAAGCCGAGTAGGAGGAGGAGGCTACAGGAGGCAAAGAATGATGCCCTGTGATCCTTGGCGGCGGAAGGACGTGCGCCAAGGAACTCTCCGCCTGGGGCCCAGCCGCCACTACATTTACCCAGTGTGCAGTTAGGGAGATATAGCGTCCCTGGCCGTGCTTACTGGTCCACGTATCTGTGGTTAGGTGGACCTTGCCACAAATGGCGTTGCACAGTGCACACTTGATTTTATCGGACACTTGCATGTGCAGGGAAGGCACGGCTGTCTTGGAGAAGTAGTGGCGGCTGGGAACCACATACTGGGGGACAGCCATGGCCATCAGCTGTTTGAAGCTGTCTGTGTCCACCAGCCGGAATGACAGCATTTCAAAGGCCAGTAGTTTAGAAATGCTGGCATTCAGGCCAAGGGCTCGAGGGTGACTAGGTGGGAATTTGCGCTTCCTCTCAAAGGTTTAAGAGATGGAGAGCTGAACGCTGCTGTGTGAAATAGTGGAGACGCTAGGTGACGGTGGCGGTGGTGGTGGTGGTGTCGGTGGCACATCCTCTGTTTGCTGCTCGGCAGGTGGCAACATTCCTCTCGAAGAGGAAGCCGAGGCAGCAGCGGTAGAAGGAGCAGGGGCAGCCTGAGCGGGTTCCTTGTTTTTAAGGTGTGTACTCCACTGCAGTTCATGCTTTGCATGTAGATGCCTGATCATGCAGGTGGTGCTCAGGTTAAGAACGTTAATGCCTTGCCTCAGGGTCTGATGGCACAGCGTGCAAACCACTCTGGTCTTGTCGTCAGCACATTGTTTGAAGAAGTGCCATGCCAGGGAACTCCTTGAAGATGCCTTTGGGGTGCTGGGTCCCTGTTGGCGCTGGCCAATAGCAGGCGAACTCTCTGGACGGCGGCTGTTCTGCTTTTGCCCCCTGCTCCCTCTTTGGCTTCGCTGTTGTCTCGGTCTCACCACTGCCTCTTCCTCTGAACTATTTAAGTCAGCGGCACGACTTTCAGTCCATGTGGGGTCTAAGACCTCATCGTCCTCTGCATCGTCTTCCACCCAGTCTTCCTCCCTGACCTCCTCCTGTTCAGTCTGCACACTGCAATAAGACGCGGCAGTGGGCACCAGTGTTTCGTCATCATCAGAGACTCGGTCACTCTGCTGTGGTGGTATTCCCATGTCCTCATCATTTGAATACATAAGTGGTTGTGCGTCAGTGCATGGAATGTCTTCCACCGCTGGGGAAGGGCTAGGTGGACGCCCCTGGAAAACCGTGGGAGCAGAGTCTTCAAACAGAATAAGAGATTGCTGCATAACTTGAGGCTCAGCCTTTTTCCCTGATATGCATGGGGGTGATGTGACCGACTGATGGGCTTGGTTTTCAGGTGCCACCTGTGCGCTTTCCGCAGAAGACTGGGCGGAAGACAATGTGGTGA
The DNA here is from genome assembly GCA_033119425.1 of Bufotes viridis. NCBI lineage: Eukaryota > Metazoa > Chordata > Amphibia > Anura > Bufonidae > Bufotes > Bufotes viridis. The sequence continues at coordinate 120,655,322 of CM065597.1, read as the reverse complement.
ACGTGCTGGAAGCACTGTCGGCCACCCAATCGACTAATGCCTGTACCTGCTCAGGCCTTACCATCCTCATAACGGCATTGGGCCCCACCAAATATCGCTGTAAATTCTGCTGGCTACTTGAGGGAGTTGGTTCACTACTTTGTGCGCCTGAGGCCGAACGGCCACGTCCTCTGCCAGCAACAGAGGCTCCACAGACACCACCACGACAGCGTCCTCGTCCCTTAATATAATGTTTCCTCATTGTTGCGATTCAACTCGCACCACAATAAAATATATTATTTTTTAGCCCCAAAATTCCCACACTGGAAGATATAATTCCTTTTTCCGGTATTAATTACAAGAAAACTGCTGCAAATTGGACACCAGAATTTTTAAAATGCTAGTTTTGGTACATAGATTCCCACATGGGGAGATACAATTCCTTTTTACAGGAGTAAAAACGTGCGGCCTACTGTTTCTGGTCTAACTAACACCAGATTGATTAAATTTGCCTTTTTTTCACCAAAATTACAACACTGGACAATGTAATGCCTTTTTCAGGTATTAATTCCTTTTTACAGGAGTAAAAACGTGAGGCCTACTGTTTCTGGTGTACCTAACACCAGATTGATTAAATTGGCCTTTTTTTCACCAAAATTACAACACTGGACGATATGCCTTTTTGCGGTATTAATTACAAGAGGACTGCTGGTATTTCAGAACATCGGAATTTTTAAAATGCTAGTTTTGCTAGATAAATTTCCCACACTGGGAGAAATATTGCCTAAGCCTTTTTACAGTATTAATTACAACAGGAGTGCTTCTTTTGGTCTAACACCAGAATAATGTTATTATTACGGTGAAAGCTTTTTCTAATTTATATTTCTGGCACATAAAAAAAAAAAAATATTTCTGGCTGACAGTATTGGACTTGGCTGTAGTGGCACTGGCTAGCCTAGCTAGAACAGCACATTCATGGGATTTGCTATCCAAGTGGGTTACTTTCAGTTTCACCACTGATATATTAAATATCTTTGCAGTTAGTATGGGTGACACAAGCACAGCCAAACCCCTGATGTAGTATATCTATGAAAAAATCGACTATTACATGACATTAATGGACGTTGTGGCAGCTTTCGCTGTAGCACCACAAGTCCCAAAATGGCCGCCGCCTATCAGCCCAGTAACATGTGCCAGAAAACGGTCTGCCCAGCCAGAAAAAAAATAGACTTTGACTGAGCAGCTGAATCGCTGTTGTTCTGATTCACAGGTGTAGATTTTTCACTTCTTTGGAGCTTTGGTTTAGACTCTGTGGCAGCTTGTGCTGGCGCACCACAAGTCCCAAAATGGCCACCGCCGGTCAGCCCAGTTACATGTGCCAGTAAAAATCGCTCTGGCCATTCTCAACAAAATAGTGACTTTCAGTGAACAGCTCAGCTGAGTTGTTCTGATGCACAGGTGTAGAAAGGTAGATCATTCAATCACTTCTTTATCCCTGCCTATCTCGCCCTCACAGAAGCTGCATCCTCTCCCTACACTAGTCAGAGCAGTGTGACGTGCGGCGCTACGTGACTCCAGCTTAAATAGAGGCTGGGTCACATGCTGCACTTGGCCAATCACAGCCATGCCATTAGTAGGCATGGCTGTGATGGGCTCTTAGGGCAAGAAGTAAAACGCTAGCTGATTGGCTGCTGTGCAGCCCTTCTGAAAGCGGGAAGTAATCGACGAACAGCGGACCCGAACCCGAACTTTTTTGAAAATGTCCGGACACCACAAAATTCGGTACGGACCCGAACGATTTTTGAACTGTTCGCTCAACACTAGTTGTCTGTGATGCTGGTGTAGCAGACGGACATCTACTGTGCATACACTAATAGGGTAATCTTTGGCAGAGGCACAAGATTACAGAATACAGATTAGATGCCTGGCCCTGTCAATCAAGGGGAGAGCGGAAGAGCTTTAGTGCTTTAAATGGGTTTTGCCACTTCAGCAAATAGCAATTATTATGCAGAGAAAGGTGGCTGTAAACATGGAAACGAGCAGTATATAATGTGATAGAAAAATGAATCCAGGCAACAAAGGAAGCAATATGGCTAGAGTTGAGCGAACCCGAACTGTATAGTTCGGTTTCGTACCGAATTTTGGGGTGTTCAGGACACGGGCCTGGACCCGAACATTTTCAAAAGAGTTCGGGTTCGGGTTCGTCGTTCTGCGATTTCTTCCCGCTTTCTGAAGGGCTGCACAGCAGCCAATCAGCTAGCGTTTTACTTCTTGCCCTAATAAGCCATCACAGCCATGCCTACTAATGGCATGGCTGTGATTGGCCAAGTGCAGCATGTGACCCAGCCTCTATTTAAGCTGGAGTTATGTAGCGCCGCACGTCACTCTGCTCTGATTAGTGAAGGGATAAGATGCAGCTGCAGTGAGGGCGAGATTAGTCAGGGAAAACTCAGCAAAAACACATAATGAAGTGATCGATCTACAGCTGTGAATCATTCAACTTCTGCTAGTTAATTGCTCACTGGTTTATAGGCTGCACAGAGCGTTTTTATGCCACTTTTTCTGGGGTGATCAGCGGCCATTTTGTGTCTTGTGGTGCACCAGCACAAGCTGCCACCAAGTCCATTTATCCATCAATACTAGGTTTTTTTTTTTTTATATATCCTACTGTACATCAGGGGCTTGGCTGTGCTTATTGTCACCCCTAGAAACTCAGGATAGAAATTTCTATATTTTATTGAGGGGTGAAATTCAATTGCCAAAATAGCAATCCCCCAAATCTGGTGTTCCAGCTGTGGCTAGCCAAGTGTAATACTGTCTGCTGCCTGGCAAAGGATAGATTTTTTTTCTGTGGTGAAATTTAATTGCCAAAATATCAATCTACTAAATCTAGTGTTCCAGCTGTGGGTGGCTAAGTTTAATAGTGTCCGGCAAAGGATAGATATTTTTCTGGGGTGAAATTCAATTGCAAAAATAGCAGTACCGTACATCAGTGGTTTCAGCTGTGGCTGAACAAGTTGATTAGTGTCCGGTAAAGGAAAGATTTTGTTCTGGGGTGAAATTCAATTGCCAAAATAGCAATACCGTAAATCAGTGGTTTCAGCTGTGGCTGGCCAAGTTTAATAGTATCCGGCAAAGGATAGATTTTTTTCTGGGGTGAAATTCAATTGCAAAAATAGCAATCCCCTAAATCTGGTGTCCCAGCAGCGGCTGGCCGAGTTTAAAAGTGTCCGGCAAAGGATATATTTTTTTCTGGGGTGAAATTCAATTGCCAAAATGGCCATACCGTAAATCAGTGGTTTCAACTGTGGCTGGCCAAGTTTAATAGTGTCCGGCAAAGGATACATTTTTTTCTGGGGTGAAATTCAATTGCCAAAATAGCAATACTGTAAACTAGTGGTTTCAACTGGGGCTGGCCAAGTTTAATAGTGTCCGGCAAAGGATAGATTTTGTTCTGGGGTGAAATTCAATTGCCAAAATAGCAATCCCCTAAATCTGGTGTCCCAGCAGTGGCTGGCCAAGTTTAATAGTGTCCGGCAAAGGATAGATATTTTTCTGGGGTGAAATTCAATTTCCAAAATAGCAATACCGTAAATCAGTGGTTTCAGCTCTGACTGGTCAAGTTTAATAGTATCCGGCAAAGGATAGATTTTTTTCTGGGGTGAAATTCAATTGACAAAATAGCAATACCGTACATCAGTGGTTTCAGCTATGGCTGAACAAGTTGATTAGTGTCCGGTAAAGGACAGATTTTGTTCTGGGGTAAAATTCAATTGCCAAAATAGCAATCCCCTAAATCTGGTGTCCCAGCAGTGGCTGGCCAAGTTTAATAGTGTCCGGCAAAGGATATATTTTTTTCTTTAGTGAAATTCAACTGCCAAAATAGCAATACCGTAAATCAGTGGTTTCAACTGTGGCTGGCAAAGTTTAATAGTGTCTGGCAAAGGATAGATTTTGTTCTGGGGTGAAATTCAATTGTCAAAATAGCAATCCCCTAAATCTGGTGTCCCAGCAGTGGCTGGCCAAGTTTAATAGTGTCCGGCAAAGGATATATTTTTTTCTGGGGTGAAATTCAATTGCCAAAATAGCAATACCTTAATTCAGTGGATTCAGCTGTGGCTGGCCAAGTTTAATAGTGTCTGGCAAAGGATATATTTTTTTCTGGGGTGAAATTCAATTGCCAAAATAGCAATCCCCTAAATCTGGTGTACCAGCTGTGGCTGGCCAAGTTTAATAGTGTCCGGCAAAGGATATATTTTTTTATGGGGTGAAATTCAATTTCCAAAATAGCAAAACCGTAAATTAGTGGATTCAGCTGTGGCTGGCCAAGTTTAATAGTGTCCGGCAAAGGATATATTTTTTTCTGGAGTGAAATTCAATTGCCAAAATAGCAATCCCCTAAATCTGGTGTACCAGCTGTGGCTGGCCAAGTTTAATAGTGTCCGGCAAAGGATAGATGTTTTTCTGGGGTGAAATTCAATTGCCAAAATAGCAAAACCGTAAATCAGTGGATACAGCTGTGGCTGGCCAAGTTTAATAGTGTCCGGCAAAGGATATATTTTTTTCTGGGGTGAAATTCAATTGCCAAAATAGCAATCCCCTAAATCTGGTGTCTCAGCTGTGGCTGGGCAAGTTTAATAGTGTCCGGCAAATGATAGATTTTTTTCTGGGGTGAAATTCAATTGCCAAAATAGCAATACCGTAAATCAGTGGTTTCAGCTGTGGCTGGCCAAGTTTAATAATGTCCGGCAAAGTATATATTATTTTCTGGGGTGAAATTCAGTTGCAAAAATAGAAATACCGTAAATCTGGTGTTCCAGCTGTGACTGGACACGTTTCAAAGTGTCCGTCAAAGGATAGATTATTTTCTGGGGTTAAATTCAGTTGCAAAAATAGAAATACCGTAAATCTGCTGTTCCAGCTGTGACTGGACAAGTTTCATAGTGTCCGTCAAAGGATATATTATTTTCTGGGGGGAAATTCAGTTGCAAAAATAGAAATACTGTAAATCTGGTGTTCCATCTGTGACTGGACAAGTTTCATATTGTCTGTCAAAGGATATATTATTTTCTGGGGGGAAATTCGTTTGCAAAAATAGCAATACCGTAAATCTGGTGTTCCAGCTGTGACTGGACAAGTTTCATAGTGTAGGTCAAAGGATATATTATTTTCTGGGGTGAAATTCAGTTGCAAAAATAGAAATACCGTAAATCTGGTGTTCCAGCTGTGACTGGACAAGTATCATAGTGTCCGTCAAAGGATATATTATTTTCTGGGGTGAAATTCAGTTGCAAAAATAGAAATACCGTAAATCTGGTGTTCTAGCTGTGACTGGACAAGTTTTATAGTGTCCGTCAAAGGATATATTATTTTTTGGGGGGAAATTCAGTTGCAAAAATAGAAATACCGTAAATCTGGTGACCCAGCCGTGACTTGACAAGTTTCATAGTGTACGTCAAAGGATATATTATTTTCTGGGGTGAAATTCAATTGCAAAAAAGCAATACCCAAAATCTAGTGTTCCAGCTGTGGCAGGCCAAGTGTAAATCTGTCCGTAAAATGGTATATTGCACTCAGCGTGCATCTCCAAGTGTATTTCTTTCCGTTAAATGGTATATTACAGTAAGTGCTAAAATACAGCATAATCCTCTACATTTGCACACACTGTTTTGCATCTCTAAGTGTGTTTCTTTCCGTTAAAGGGTATATTACACAAAGTGTTAAAATACAAGTGCTGAAAGCATAATCCTATATATTTTTTTATACGCTACTGTGCATCTCCAAGTGTAAATCTGTCCGTAAAAGCATACCTTTCATCCAGGGCCTAAATACTAGGCCTACAATTAATATTCCCCTAAATCTGTGGTTACTGCTGTGCCTGGATTAGTGTAATACAGTACATAAATAAATAGCCAGATATTATTAGGTGCCTGTAAAAAAAGGCCTGAATTTGAATTCAATACATTGGGAGAAATAATTTTTTTCTTATTGTGGTGAATAGTAACAATGAGAAAAACATTTAGTAAGGGACACGGACGAGGACATGGTTGTGGTTTTGTTAGTGGACCTTCTGGTGCTGGGAGAGGATGTGGCCGTTCTGCCACAGCCACACAAACTAGTGAACCAACTACCTCAGGTTCCAGTACCCATCAGAATTTACGGCGATATTTGGTGGGGCCCAATGCCGTTCTAAGGATGGTAAGGCCTGAGCAAGTACAGTCGCTATTCAATTGGGTGGCCGACAGTGGATCCAGCACGTTCACAACATTATCTCCCACCCAGAAAGAGCACAGGTGGCGCCTGAAAACCAAGCCCATCAGTCTGTCACATCACCCCCATGCATATCAGGGAAACTGTCTGAGCCTCAAGGTATGCAGCAGTCTCTTATGCTGTTTAAAGACTCTGCTGGCAGGGTTTCCCAAGGGAATCCACCTAGCCCTTCCCCAGTGGTGGAAGACATAGAAAGCACTGACGCACAACCACTTATGTTTCCTGATGATGCGGACATGGAAATACCACCTCATCAGAGTCCGGATGTCTCTGATGATGACGAAACACAGGTGCCAACTGCTGCGTTTTTTTGCAGTATGCAGACCATACAGGAGGTCAGGGAGGAAGACTGTGTGGAAAACGATGCAGGGGACGATGAGGTCCTAGACCCCACATGGAATGAAGGTCGTGCCACTGATTTTCATAGTTCAGAGGAAGAGGCAGTGGTGAGACCGAGCCAAAAGCGTAGCAAAAGAGGGAGCAGGGGGCAAAATCTGAACAGCCGCCACCAAGAGAGTCCACCTGCTACTGGCCACCGCCACCAGGGACCTAGCACCCAAAAGGCACTTCTTCAAATAATGTGCTGACGACAAGAACCGAGTGTTTTGCACGCTATGCCATCAGAGCCTGAAGCGAGGCATTAACGTTCTGAACCATAGCACAGCCTGCATGACCAGGCATCTACATGCAAAGCATGAACTGCAGTCGAGTAACCACCTTAAAAACATCCCTGGCCCTGAATGCCAGCATTTCTAAACTACTGGCCTTTGAAATGCTGTCATTCAGGCTGGTGGACACAGACAGCTTCAAACAGCTGATGGCGGTGGCTTTCCCACAGTATGTTGTTCCCAGCCACCACTACTTCTCAAAGAGAGCTGTGCCTTCCCTGCACAACCAAGTATTGGATAAAATCAAGTGTGCCCTGCGCAACGCCATTTGTGGCAAGGTCCACCTAACCACAGATACGTGGACCAGTAAGCTCTGCCAGGGACGCTATATCTCCCTAACTGCACACTGGGTAAATGTAGTGGTGGCTGGGCCCCAGGCGGAGAGTTTTTTGGTGCACGTCCTTCTGCCGCCAAGGATCGCAGGGCATCATTCTTTGCCTTCTGTAGCCTCCTCCTCCTTCTCGGCTTCCTCCTCCTCTTCTTCCACCTGCTCATCCAGTCAGCCACACACCTTCACCACCAATTTCAGCATAGCCCGGGGTAAATGTCAGCAGGCCGTTCTTAAACTCATATGTTTGGCGGACAGTCCCCACACCGCGCAGGAGTTGTGGCGGGGTATTGAACAACAGACCGACGAGTGGTTGATGCTGGTGGGCCTCAAGTCCGGCCTGGTGGTGTGCGATAATGGGCGAAATCTCGTCGCAGCGCACTGTAGTTCATTCACAACTATTCCGACATGTCAGAGCTGCTGTATAAAGTGCGGCCGTGTGCGCGCGCTTCTGGCGTTCACATCCTGCCGCTGCTTGCCTGTCTGCGCTACAGCGTAACTTCAGCCTTCCCGCTCACCGCCTTATATGCGACATGCCCGCCAGGTGGAACTCCACCTTGCACATGCTGGAGAGACTGTGCGAGCAGCAGCAGGCCATAGTGGAGTTTCAGCTGCAGCACGCACGGGTCAGTCGCACTGCAGAACAGCACCACTTCACCACCAATGACTGGGCCTCCATGCGAGACCTGTGTGCCCTGTTGCGCTGTTTCGAGTACTCCACCAACATGGCCAGTGGTGATGATGCCATTATCAGCGTTACAATACCACTGAGAAAGCAATACCACTGAGAAAACAATACCTTGAGAAAACACCTAGGGCGATGATAGCAGAGGAGGTGGCCCAGGAAGAGGAGGAAGAGGGGTCATTTAAGCACTTTCAGGCCAGTCTCTTAGAAGTGGCTCAGAGGGAGTTTTTTTGCAAAAGCAGAGGCCAGGTACAAATGTGGCCAGCCAGTGCCCACTACTTGAGGATGAGGAGGATGAGGAGGAGGTGGAGGAGGATGAGGATGAAGCATGTTCACAGCAGGATGGCACCCAACACAGCTCGGGCCCATCACTGGTGCGTGGCTGCGGGGAAACAGCTTGTCCTTACCTCTGGGCAGCCTGGCACACATGAGCGACTACATGCTGCAGGGCCTGCGCAACAACAGCAGAGTTGCCCACATTTTAACGTATGTGGACTACTTGGTTGCCACCCTGCTGGATCCCCAGTACAAAGACAATGTGCCCACCTTACTTCCTGCACTGGAGCGTGATAGGTAGATGCGCGAGTACAAGCGCAAGTTGGTACACGTGCTACTGAGAGCATTCCCAAATGTCACAGGGGAACAAGTAGAAGCCCAAGGAGAAGGTAGAGGAGGAGCGAGAGGTCTCCAACGCAGCTGTGTCACGGCCAGCATCTCTGAGGGCAGGATTAGCATGGCAGAGATGTGGAAAAGTTTTGTCACCACGCCACAGCTAACTGCACCACCACCTGATACGGAACATGTTAGCAGGAGGCAGCATTTCACTAACATGGTGGAACAGTACGTGTGCACACCGCTCCACGTACTGACTGATGGTTCGGCCCCATTCAACTTCTGGGTCTCCAATTTGTCCACGTGGCCAGAGCTAGCCTTTTATGCCCTGGAGGTGCTGGCCTGCCTGGTGGACAGCGTTCTGTCTGAACGTGTATTTAGCATGGCAGGTGACGTCATTATTGACAAACGCAGCCGCCTGTCCACAGCTAACGTGGACAAGCTGACGTTCATAAAAATGAACCAGGCATGGATCCCTCAGGACCTGTCCATCCCTTGTGCAGAATAGACATTTATAACTACCTCCCCTTAACCATATATTCTTGTACTCCAGGGCACTTCTTTATTGAATCCTCTTTTTTAATTTTACCATTATTCGGGCAACCGAAAGTTGAATGAACCTCTCCTCCGTCTGGGTGCCAGGGGCCTAAATATCTGAAAGTGGCCTTCTCCATTGGTGGGTGACATGAATCCTGATTCTCTGCTTTGGGACCTCTCTCATCTGTCTGGGTGCTGGGGCCTAAATAACTAAAAGTGGCCTTCTCCGTTGGTGGGTGACATGATGCCCCTTTTGCTGCTATGGGACCTCTCTCCTCTGTCTGGGTGTCAGGGGCCTAGCTTTCATGCACTTGCTTGCTGTCTTGGTGGCAGACATTTAACTCTTTTTACTGTCTAATGACCGCCCCATTGTCTGGGTGTCAGGGGCCTATATGTCGTTTAATCATTTGTTGTCTTGGTGGGAGATATTAAACTCTTTTTACTGTCATGACCGCCCCATTGTCTGGGTGTCAGGGGCCTAAATTTCACATACTTTCTTGCTGTCTTGGTGGCAGACATTTAACACTTTTTACTGTCTAATGACCGCCCCATTGTCTGGGTGTCAGGGGCCTATATGTTGTTTAATCATTTGTTGTCTTGGTGTGAGATATTAATCTATTTTTACTGTCATGACTGCCCCATTGTCTGGGTGTCAGGGGCCTAAATTTAACGTACTTGCTTGCTGTCTTGGTGGCAGATATTTATCACTTATTACTGTCTAATGACCGCCCCATTGTCTGGGTTTCAGGGACCTATATGTCGTTTAATCATTTGTTGTCTTGGTGGGAGATATTAAACTCTTTTTACTGTCATGACCGCCCCATTGTCTGGGTGTCAGGGGTCTAAATTTAACGTACTTACTTGCTGTCTTGGTGGCAAATATTTATCACTTTTTACTGTCTAATGACCGCCCCATTGTCTGGGTGTCAGGGGCCTATATGTCGTTTAATCATTTGTTGTCTTGGTGGGAGATATTAAACTATTTTTACTTTCTAATGACCGCCCCGTTGTCTGGGTGCCAGTGGCCTATATTTCGTTTAATTGCTTGCTGTCTGGGTGAGAGACATTAAACTCTTTTTAATGTCAAATGACCTCTCCTCTGTCTGTGTGTCAGGCGCCTACATAAATGATAATGGCCTGTCCCATTGCAGGTTGACCTGAGGCCTGTGTTGCTGTTATGGGACCGCTCTCCTCTTTGCGGGTGCCATGGCCCTGAGTCTGTGATTGAGGCCTGTGGCACTGCAGGCAGACATGAATCCTTTTTGGCTGTGATGAGAACTTCAACTCCCATAGCATTCCCACCTGATGCAACCCCAACCTCCTATTTAATCTCCTGCTTCTCCAAGTTGCCAATTGATATTGGTTAATTTTTATTTATTTTATTTTAAGTCATTTCCCTATCCCCGTTTGTTTGCAAGGGATTTACCTACATTTTGCTGCCTTTTGCAGCCCTCTAGCCCTTTCCCGGGCTATTTTACAGCCTTTTTAGTGCCCAAAGGTTCGGGACCCTATTGACTTCAATGGAGTTCGGGTTCGGGGTGAAGTTCGGGTCGAGTTCGGATTCCGAACCTGAACATTTTTGGGAAGTTCGGTCGAGCTTCTCGAACCCGAACTTCCAGGTGTTCGCTCAACTCTAAATATGGACAATCACAACATATTAGTAAGTTGCTGGTATTAACTTTTTCTACATGATAAATGGATGCGGACAACACACATATAACATTTTTGTGTTGTCCACAATATTTTACCGCCCTATAGAAATGAATGGGTCGACATTTGATCCATACAAGATTAGAATCTCAGTCACTGATAGTTGACCGGGGCAGTCTTAAAGGGGTTGTCTCACTTCAGCAAATAGCATTTATCATGTAGAGAAAGTTAATACAAGGCACTTACTAATGTTTTGTGATTGTCCATATTGCCTCCTTTGCTGGCTTGATTCATTTTTCTATTGCATTATACACTGCTCGTTTCCACCCTGTGATCCAGCAGCAATGGTGCTCGTGCTTGCACACTATAAGAAAAAATGCCGGCCTCTCTGGTGGCTTGGACCGTGGGAGCTCACATAGGCTAGTACTTTTTTCTATAGTATACAAGCACGACCATGCTGCTGGACTGCAGAGTGGTCGTAACCATGGAAACTTTCTGAAGTGGCAAAACTCCTTTAAGGGAAAAGTACATAGCCCTCAAAGCGCCAAAGACCTAATTTACATTTTAATGAAAGGTGGAATTACTCAGGAATGAGACAACGGATCTGCATGTGTCAGGTATCATATTGCCCAGCAGGATCAACCCGGCATGAGGATTCAACCAATCAATCAGGCATTGTATCTGGTTTTATATGCTTGATTCTGCTAACATATGTTTTTCAACTGTTAATAATCTATTTGATTCTTTTTCACCAAGCGCTTATACATAATCCCTATTAAAACGTTTATGCCCATTTTTAGTACTTTGATCTATTCATATGGACTGCTCCTTTACAATTGCTACCTGTTCAGTTCTTGGGCTACAGTTGGCATGAGCCACCTAGGAATTTGTATAGGAAATAACACCCTCTCCCACCCTGACTGCAGACCATTATGCTAATCTTTGTATACCATTACCTTTAGCAGTAAACATTCAAGCCTACCCTCCCAATAACGGCTGGGCCGTACACTGGTCATTTTGGTTCATCTGTAGGGTTGAGCGAACCTGAACTGTAAAGTTCGGGTTCGTACCGAACATTACGGTTTTTCGCACCTGGATTTCCGTAAAAGTTCGGGTTCGGGTTTGTTGTTTGGTGATTTCTTCCCGCTTTTTGAAAGGCTGCAGGGCAGCCAATCAACAAGCGTTTCACTGCTTTGCCCTAAGAAGTTATCACAGCCTTACCTACTATTGGCATGGCTGTGATTGGCTAAGTGCAGCATGTGACCCAGCCTCTATTTAACCTGAATTCACGTAGCGCCGCACGTCACTCTGCTGCTCTTAATGTAGGGAAAGGCTGCTGCTGGTGCTCTCAGGGAGAGATTAGGGAAGAAATCTGTTGACCTTAGTGGTGTTGACTCTTCAAACTACAGCAATTATTGAGAGTGCTATGCTACATATTTTTTATCCATCTGTTACTGAGGTGGGGGTCGGCGGCCATTTTAGCAACTGCAGTGTCCTTGGAACTGCATGTGACCTGAATGTGTGCCAGCCTGCCAGGGACATCAGTCTAATTATTTTTTGGTAGCTCAGTAGAGGAAAAATTCCCTTTTTCTGGCAGGTCAAGTCCCCCTACATTAACTATTTTAAAATTTTTGGGTGACATAGTGCATTTCTGTAGTTGGGGGGGAATAAACCCGTACTGTCGTACCACAGAGCACGTTTGCATACACCGCTGAAAAACCTATTTTAACATTTTGCGGTGACATACAGCATTTGTTTATTTGGGGGAAATAAACCCGTATTGTTGTTCCACAGAGTAGTTTTGCATACAACTCACAAAAACCTATTTTAAAATTTAGCAGTGACATACTGCATTTCTGTAGTTTGTTGCAATAAACACTGGTCTTGTGCTACATAGCAGATCTGAGGAATACCCTGTATTTCAGTCATTTTAAGTAACTTTTTGAACTCTTTTGAACGCATTTACATAGTTGGTTGCAAACACACAGGTTTTTTGGTAGATAGCACATTAGTAGTGTATGCTGCATTTCTGACAGTCAAATTAAAACGTTAACTTCTGCTTTTACATTGTTGGTTTGAAAAATCAAATTTTTGGGGATAGTGAAGTAATTATATTGAATTTCTTCATTACACTGTTGTGTGACCTAAATAAATTTATTCTTTTTATGACACGGGCACTGCCTTACGGTTAGTGAACTTAATTGTTGACTATTGTCAGTTAAATTGACACCGGAGATAAACCATCTGTTAGTTTGGTGAATGAACGCAAATAATGAGGAGAACATCAAATAAGGGACGTGGGCATGGTCGTGGAGGTGTTGGAGGAGCTCCTGTTGCTGGGAGCCCCAGCCAACCCTTAGGCCCAAAGTATAACCTAGCAGCTCGGCGATCCAGACTTGAAAAAGGGGTAGTTAAACCCCAAAACGCGTAGTCAATAAAAACCGTCATTTGAATACACCTGCCTTAAGGTCTTCTTTGTGCGCCAAGTGGTACCAATCCGATGTACACCAAATTTACAAATCTCTACCTATCATCAGTACCCTGGGGGTCTGGCAACCACCCATTTGGACTGAGCGGATACCGGCAGCACCGACCTACTTTGTTACCCTCACGAGTGTTGTGCCTTTCGTCTGCACAACATAAAAAGGTGAGCGTGACCATGCTTCTACCGTATATCAAGATATTTGAAACACACTACCCTATGAGCGCCTTTTCTCTCTCTATTTTGCAATATGTACCCAGTTGACAGGAATTGTCGGAGCCTTTATGGTTTAATATAGCCAGTCCTGGGTAGAGTTCTGCTCTGCCTCTGTCTCAATTAAGTTATAAGAAATGGGTGCAATGCAAGGAAAGGTCTCTCCACCCCCTCCGTATGTAGGAGAAACATGTAAGGATTGTAACATTAAACATGTGAGCACTTAATATGGTGGATTTGGTGATCTCTGTAATGGAGACACCCCTTTGCTCAGTTTTCCTTCCTTTAAGGCAGGCATCCTCAAACTGCAGCCCTCCAGCTGTTGCAAAACTACAACTCCCAGCATACCCGAACAGCCTACACATATCAGCCTACAGCCTGGCATTGTGGGAGTTGTAGTTTTACAACAGCTGGAGGGCCACAGTTTGAGGATGCCTGCTTTAAGGGATATCTGGCTTTCATTGTGTTGTAGACCCAATACTGGGTCTCCACATTTATTTTGCATATTACTGTTTCCCAGGGAGCTTTGTACTTCGGATTTCTGTGTTGAGACACTTAAATGAGGCTCCACGGTGTTTTTTGTAGCTGGTCTCCCCAGCTATTGTTGTGTTTATGTAAGGATCATGTAGCCCTAGTCTGTGGGACTGATTATTTAGTTACTCCCTGGGTGGTTAATATGACAGGATGGACAGAGGGGATGAAGAGTATAAATTTGTTTACTCAGGAAGGGGCTAATGACACCTTCCATATGGACATGGTAAAAGAGTTATGTTTGGGTGACACTAAAGCTTACCGATATTTTGGTCCAGACCCCCAGTGGAACATGCAGTATGAAGTTGGGAGGGGAAAATTGGCTTACTTATGCACCAAATTGGTATGACAGACCAAATAAAAAGGTTAAGAAACAGAAGGCAGAGAACCAGGAGGGATATAAAAAGAAACATGAGTTAGAAAAAGAATTGACAAGGGGTTCACTTCAGAAGCCCCCTCCTCCTTATTTGGGAAATATCCCACAGATTTATCCATCCCTTTCAAAAGATGACTTAGATTTACTGGCTGGATATACTGCTACCAACATCCGACCACCTACAGCTCCCCAGCTCCCGCAGCCACCTCCGCATTTGCCCCAACCTATGCCTGATCAGAGTGGTCAGGATCCAGCGGCTGGTGCTGTTGGTGATGGGGATGTCATATCTCCCATGCGCCTTAGATCACAAAAATCTTTTCCCAAACCTGAACATATACCTCATCCTGATAAGGACAGTGTCCATGAGGAACAGTTCCCTTTTATGACTGTAGGGGACACCTTGTTAAAGAAACCTATTGAAGTGGATGATATTAATAAGATTGTTAAACACTGCCCTAAACCCTCTGGGACATTTCATTATTTGAAGAGAGCTTGTAAAGGGAGATGTCTGACACAGGAGGATATACGCCTTATAATAGATAGGATAGTTTGGAGCAACTCCCCCTGGGATTGGAGAAAGGTCCCCTCTATAAGCACTCTAGAGCCTCCGAATACGCCGGCTGGAGATTAAAAATTAAATACTGAGGCAGGCATATACACAATGTGGGAAGAAATGGAGAGGTGTTTTCAGATTAGGTCCTCGTTGCTGACTGCTGTAGCCTGTAAACAAAAATCAGGAGAGTCTGTTATAGACTTTTGGAAGAGGTTTAATGAAGTTTGGACTCGGGAGGCAGGAATAAGTAATCAGGATAATATGCATTCTATGCTCATTCAGACTTTCCTTACCAATCTACAGCCACTTCTCCAGCTTACTGTTAAACAAATGATCTCCGAATGGCCTGGTCTTAATAAAGATCAATTCCAAAATAAGTTAATGGAGAAAGATGCGGCTGGTTGTTTTGAAATGGTAAGACCTTAAGAGACCCATTACCAAACTCAGGATAGGAATTGTCCCTCGAATCAGCCCAATAGGGGAAGTGGCAGAGGAAAGGGATGGAGGGCCATACTCTGGGAGAGGGGGGAATAATAGAAATCGCACTGCAGGTTGCTTGAATTGTGGTAAGAATGACCACTGGATCAGTCGATGCCCTTACCCACTCAGGCAACCTGCCGTAAATGATACCCAAGCTCAAGGCACCCAACAATATCCACAAACTCAGATCCGAGATCTTCCCCCACCACTGCCACAGCCCCAGAATAATACCCCTCGTTTTCCCGTAGACTGGGGGCAGCAGACATCACAATGAGGATGCCCGGGGGACAGTATCCCAGCATTCACTCTCATCACAAACCGCTATATGGAATCCCCACTGATTGTGTTAACCATAGAGGGACATCATCTCCCTTTTTTTGTGGATTCTGTTACTACTAGTAGTACTATATGTGAGGATTATTATAGTGGTCCATGAGAGAATACTGAGCCCTCTGTGAAAATTAATGGGATACTGACCAGATCTTATAAAACTCCTCCTCTCTCGATTCAACATACATACAAGAACCAGTCAATGTTCACACAAAGTTTTAGGATCATTCCAAATTGTCCTGTGAATTTATTAGGGAGAGATTTGTTTGCTCTGTTAAGGTTGCAGTTGGGGATTAGCAAGACGGGACACCTACATGTCACATCCTCAGTTATGCCCATTCGTGTACCAAAGGGTAAATGTTTTTTATATTTGGAATGCCAACCTCAGGATCCGCTACTTGATCAGGTTCCTCCTGAGGTTTGGGCAAATACTGACCAAGATGTTGGCCTTATCTCTTGTACACCATATAAGGCAATGCTTAGGTCCAGCGCTGCACCTGTTTATATTAAACAATGCCCCTTTTCCCCAGAAAAAGAAAAGGGGATTGAGTCTATCTTGATGGAATTCCAAGAGTCAGGGGTTATTGAGGAAATTATTTCCCCCTATAATACACCTATCAACCTAGTGAGAAAGGCTGATAATACCTTTAGGTTTGTCCAAGATCTTAGAGCGGTAAATGCACAGATCATACCCATAGCCCCTGTGGTTCCAGATGTACCATTTGTGCTATCAGCTATTCCTGCCCATGCAGAGTTTTTCTCTGTTATTGATATAAAGAATGCATTTTTTCTGTCCCAGTTGACAGGGAGACATGGCCACTCTTTGCTTTCACATTTAAATTTCGCTAGTATACTTGGTGTAGAATGCCTCAGGGTTATGTAGACTCCCCAGTAGTCTACTCCATTGTCCTCCAAGCCACACTGCTCCCTTGGACTGCCCCTCATGGTTCTGTCCTTCTACGATATGTGGACGATCTCCTCATATGTACTTCTACTTTGGAGGCCTGCCAGGCAGACAGTGTTAGTTTATTACTGTGGTTATATGAATTTGTTCACAAAGTTTCTAGGAAGAAATTACAATGGTGTATGGAAAGTGTTGAGTATTTGGACTTTGTTCTCGTTAAAGGTGAGAGGAAAATCAGCCATGCCAGAATTACCGCCGTACTGGGTCTGCTCCGCCTACAAACCAAGAAAGACATGTTAACCTTTCTTGGCATGATTGATTACTGCCGCCAATGGATTGCTGATTGTTCCTACTATGATAATATTCTGAGACAAGCCGCTAATACTGATATGCCTGACTTCATTAAATGGTCTGATGAAATGTTACAAGCTTTTAGTCATTTGAAAAGTGCAATGGTTTCAAGTCCTGTTTTGGGCCTACCCGACTATGGCGTAATGTTTCACTTATTTGCCAGGGACAATTGTAAAACCATGGCGATAGTCCTGGTGCAAGAACATGGAGGCAAATTCCACCCTGTTGCCTTTTTCTCAAAGGTGGTTCCCGTACAGGTTCAGGGCATGCCTGCATGTCTCAGAAGTTTGGCAGTTTGTGCTATGGTCGCTGAGATGGCCGTGCTTATCACCCTAGGTTATCCCACCGTTCTGCATACCTCACACAATGTTCAGGCCCTGTTGAAGAACATACATACAAAACATATGTCAGCACAAAGACTGAGTGGATATGAAGTTTTGTTGCTATCTAATCCTCAACTTCATATCAAATACTCAGCACCCACATTTGGTCCAATGGCTATACTGAATGCCCTACTTGGATACAAAGGAAAGCAGGATGATTTGCCTCCTCCCCATGCATGTACTGAACTTATACATGAACATACCTCACCTGGGCCTGACTTACAGTCCACACCTATTGAAGGAGCACCTGATATTTTTGTGGATGGATCCTGTTCCCGCCCTAATGACAACACTTATCATGCAGAATACGCTGTCGTTCAACTCCTTGATGTTATTCTAGAATCGAATCCTATACCTTTTCAGTCAACCCAAGCAACCCAAGCACATACTGGTCTCCAAACGCACATAGCTAAAGGGAATGCCCTAGCTGATCAGGCAGCAAAAGAGGCTGCTATTAGAAAGGCAGCAACAGTTCAAATGCCCTCCCTAGTTCCAGAAATTACCCTTACTGACAATCTATTGCTAAGCCTGCAGGATTTGGCAACCAGTAGTGACAAGATAGAATGGCAGTCGGTAGGTGCAGTACAAGACCCTGATATGGGTCTTATCTGCAAAGAGGGGAAACCATGTATTCCAGTTGCAAGCGCCTTGATTTTAATTGCACAATATAATAGTCTTGGCCATAGGGGAGCATAGGCAACCACTGACCTTATTTGGAGAGAAATTTTTATACCAAGTCTTAGATCACAGGTACAATCTTATGTTTCACGGTGTATTATATGTCTCATAAACAATTCAATAATTCAAAGAAGGCCCAACACCAGCAGTGAAGAATCCTTTTCTATGTTTGTGTACAAACCTTCTTTCCTCCAGACGCAGAGGATGTCCCCTTGTCACAGTCACAGTCCTGGGGATAAATAGATGATGGGACAGATCTCTGTACTGACCCCTGATATATTTATACATAGTTATTAGATCTCCCCTCAGTCGTCTTTTTTCTAAAGTGAATAACTCTAATTTTGATAACCTTTCAGGGTACTGTAGATCCCTCATTCCAGTTATTACTTTAGTTGCCCTCCTCTGAACCCTCTCCAGCTCTGCTATGTCTGTCTTGTTCACAGGAGCCCAGAACTGTACACTGTACTCCATGTGTGGTCTGACTAGTGATTTGTAAAGTGGTAGGACTATGTTCTCATCACGGGCGTCTATGCCCGTTTTGATGCAACACTGGTTTTTGCAGCTTAATTTGCTGTTTATTAAAATTCGTAGATCCTTTTCCATGTCAGTGTTACCGAGTGTTTTACCATTTAATATGTACGGGTGACTTGCATTATTCCTTCCCATGTGCATAACTTTACATTTGTCAATGTTAAACCTCATCTGCCATTTTTCTGCCCAAGCCTCCAATCTATCCAAATCCCTCTGTAGCAGAAAACTGTCCTCTTCAGTGTTAATTACTTTACACAGTTTAGTGTGATCTGCAAAAATAGATATTTTACTGTGCAGGCCTTCTAAACGTTAGATCAAATTGAACGAGATGTTGCTTGTGCCTCTCCTTTCGCTCCACAGGAACCTATGCATCCTTACCAACCAGGAGACGTGGTGATAGTCTGTTTTCGTCCTTTTGCAAGAATGAGTTCCCGTTTGGACCACCCACCCGAGTGGTAGCAGTCACCAGAACAGCGATTCACACAGAAGAGGCTCCAATCTGGATTCACACTAGCAGAGTAAAAAGCATCCTTGAGGCTTCTGCTCCGGTGACAGACAAAGACAAAGATGGTAAAGCAGGTGTGAAATCCTTGAACAAAGAGATGAGCTCAGAAGAAGTTTCCCTGAAAAGTGCCTTGCCACAGGCTGAAGATGATGACCCCACAATATTCTGTGAGATTTGTTTGTCTGCTGATAATTATGAATCTTTGTGTTTTCTTGACAGTCTGGCTTGTTACTACTTGTATTTATCACCCAGAGGAGATGAGTTTCTTCTGCGGTGCACCAAATAATCAGTCAGTATATAAAAGAGCTCAGGTGCAAGATCCCTTTGCTCTCAGCCCCTTTTAATTTGAACAGAAGAGTATAGTCAGGATGGTAAATGCCCTAAATGTTAGTTCATTGTGCCTTAAAGACTTACAGAGCCCACGGGATCTAATACAAACATGTGTTATTGCTGTGCCTACACCCGATGAATTCCTCCTTGAAGTCTGTCCAATTGTAAACAATACACAATCTTTTATTCCCTTGTATGACTTCTGTGGGAAGTGTCAGAAATTAGGAAATAGCAGGGATAATATTAGAATAATTACTATTAATGTGACTGCAGCAGAGACCTGTTTTACCTTTTCCCAGGATATGACTTTATATTGTGATAGTAGAGACATAAAAAGTGGATTACATAAGAATAGTGTACATTATTATATTGACGACACCAGTAAAAAGAATAGTAAGCTTGCTAGCTCCCTGAATAATTCCATGAGTTGTAATAAGACCATTGTGACTCCCAGTTTTATCTATAATATAATGCTCCCTAAGGGATGTTTTTTGTCTTGTGGTAACAGCACTTAGAATTACATTCCTGCTAATGTTATTGGAGGTCCCTGTGCGTTATCCAGGCTGACTTTGGCCCTTCCCAGTAAACCCCCTATCAGGAGAGCTTACAGATCGGTTACCAAGACTTTATCAGAAAACTGTGACTCTACTTTACCCCTTCTCAGCCGTGCAAAATATACAAGTTTGGGCGCCTCTATATTAGGAGTGCCTGGACTGGCTATATATAATAGTCGTACTATAAATTCTATTGCATGTGACTTGGCTAAATCTCTGAATCATACCTCTATCGCCTTATCAGACATGCTTTTAGATCTACAAGGCTTAATAGGAGCAGTGCTAGAAACTAGATTTGCTGTGGATTTTCTGTTACTTAAACATAATATAGGATGTCAAGATTTTAAAGGAATGTGTTGCTTTAATTTATCTGACCATTCCAGATCAATCCAGTCCCATATTCAAGCGTTACATGAAATTGCCAATAATATCAAGAAGGATGTTGATTCATCCTCTTGGTGGGACTGGTTATTCAGCTAGCTGCCGGACTTGAGTTGGTTAAGAACATTATTTATCAGTATTATAATTATAATTGCTTCCTTGATTATCATATGTTGTTGTATCCAATGTATCTCTTCCCTCATACAGATTTTTTGTGCATTGTGTCCAAAACCCACAGATCTTGGACAACCATATGCTACTTACATCTCTATGAGAGAAAGAAGATAAGTCATGACTTAAGAGGGGATTGAAGGGTTAAATAGAATAAGCTATATGATCTGTATGAATGACAGGATGTTGGATGACATCATACTAGAGGGCGAATGTATTTACATTAGACTTATTTCCATATAAGGAATTGTGTCTACTCAGCACCATTGTATATTTGAACCATATCTGTTTCTTGTATGGATGTATTTATAAGAAGCTGTATTGTCCAAATAAAAATCAGAGCTGTTGCTAGGACCATACTGTGTGTGTGTGTCATTGACATAGCTCTCCAGGCGCCTGTCATTGGGGATGAAGGAGGAATCAGGGTGCATACAGAAGCAGAACCCTTTCAAGAACCATGAGGTCCTACACCCCAAAATATACCACTTAATTCCATGTTATTCATAGGTGGTGAAAAAATCATATTTTTTAAGGCCAGGAATTACCTTTGCGGCCTGCGCTGCATATGTGCTGGGACAATAATATAGTTAATCCGTCTGGGAGTTCAAGGGTTGACATATTTCAATTTTTTGCTGTCAAGTGACCCTGCAGTGTATAGGTTCAAATTGTTGGGTGCAAAATTACAACTTTTGCCAGGTACAAACCCTTTCTCTGCATAGGTGACAGGGACCGAAAATTAAAAAAATCTACTTTTAAATTGTTGGGTGCAAAATTACCAATTTTGCCGGGTACAAACCCCTGCTCTGCATAGGTAACAGTGACCGAAAATGTCTGGGTGCTAGGGGCCTGCATTTTTAAAAATCGTCTGTTCCATTTGTGGGTGACATAAAGCCAGTTTTGCCGTGAATATACCCCTCCTCTGCCTGTGTGCCAGGGGCCTGCATTTTTAAAAATCGTCTGTTCCATTGGTGGGTGACATGAACCCTGTTTTGCCTTTATAAACCCCTGCTCTGCCTGGGTGCCAGGGGCCTGCATTTTGAAAAATCATCTGTTCCATTGGTGGGTGACATCAACCCAGTTTTGCGGTGAAAAACCCCTGCTCTGGCTGGATGCCAGGGGCCTACATTTCTAAAAATCATCTGTTCCATTAGTGGGTGACATAAACCCCGTTTTGCCATGAATTAACCCCTCCTCTGCCTGGGTGCCAGGGGCCTACATTTCTAAAAATCGTCTGTTCCATTTGTGGGTGACATAAAGCCAGTTTTGCCGTGAATATACCCCTCCTCTGCCTGTGTGCCAGGGGCCTGCATTTTTAAAAATCGTCTGTTCCATTGGTGGGTGACATGAACCCTGCTTTGCCTTTATAAACCCCTGCTCTGCCTGAGTGCCAGGGGCCTGCACTTTTAAAAATCATCTGTTCCATTGGTGGGTGACATCAACCCAGTTTTGCGGTGAAAAACCCCTGCTCTGGCTGAATGCCAGGGGCCTACATTTCTAAAAATCGTCTGTTCCATTGGTGGGTGACATGAACCTTGTTTTGCCTTGAATAAACCCCTGCTCTGCCAGGGTGCCAGGGGCCTGCATTTTTAAAAATCGTCTGTTCCATTGGTGGGTGACATCAACCCAGTTTTGCTGGTGAAAAACCCCTGCTCTGCCTGGATGCCAGGGGCCTACATTACTAAAAATCGTCTGTTCCATTGGTGGGTGACATGAACCCCGTTTTGCCATGAATTAACCCCTCCTCTGCCTGGGTGCCAGGGGCCTACATTTCTAAAAATCGCCTGTTCCATTGGTGGGTGACATGAAGCCCGTTTTGCCGTGAATAAACCCCTCCTCTGCCTGGGTGCCAGGGGCCTACATTTTTAAAAATCGTCTGTTCCATTGATGGGTGACATCAACCCAGTTTTGCGGTGAAAAACCCCTGCTCTGGCTGGATGCCAGGGGCCTACATTTCTAAAAATCGTCTGTTCCATTGGTGGGTGACATGAACCTTGTTTTGCCTTGAATAAAGTCCTGCTCTGCCGGGGTGCCAGGGGCCTGCATTTTTAAAAATCGCCTGTTCCATTGGTGGGTGACATTAACCCAGTTTTGCTGGTAAAAAACCCCTGCTCTGCCTGGATGCCAGGGGCCTACATTTCTAAAAATTGTCTGTTCCATTGGTGGGTGACATGAACCCTGTTTTGCCATGAATTAACCCCTCCTCTGCCTGGGTGCCAGGGGCCTACATTTCTAAAAATCGCCTGTTCCATTGGTGGGTGACATGAAGCCCGTTTTGCCGTGAATAAACCTCTCCTCTGCCAGGGTGCCAGAGGCCTGCATTTTTAAAAATCGTCTGTTCCATTGGTGGGTGACATCAACCCAGCTTTGCCGGTGAAAAACCCCTGCTCTACCTGGATGCCAGGGGCCTACATTTCTAAAAATTGTCTGTTCCATTGGTGGGTGACATGAACCCTGTTTTGCCATGAATTAACCCCTCCTCTGCCTGGGTGCAAGGGGCCTACATTTCTAAAAATCGTCTGCTCCATTGGTGGGTGACATGAAGCCAGTTTTGCTGTGAATATACCCCTCCTCTGCCTGTGTGCCAGGGGCCTACATTTCTAAAAATCGCCTGTTCCATTGGTGGGTGACATGAACCCCGTTTTGCCGTGAATAAACCTCTCCTCTGCCTGGGTGCCAGGGGCCTGCATTTTTAAAAATCGTCTGTTCCATTGGTGGGTGACATCAACCCAGTTTTGCCGGTGAAAAACCCCTGCTCTGCCTGGATGCCAGGGGCCTACATTTCTAAAAATTGTCTGTTCCATTGGTGGGTGACATGAACCCTGTTTTGCTGTGAATAAACCCCTCCTCTGAATGGGTGCCAGGGGCCTACATTTTTAAAAATCGTCTGTTCCATTGGTGGGTGACATGCACCCAGTTTTGACGTGAATAAACCCCTGTTCTGCAAGGATGCCAGGGGCCTACATTTTTAAAAAATCATCTGTTCCATTGGTGGGTGACTTGAACCCTGTTTTGTCGTGAATAAACCCTTTCTGCCTGGGTGACAGGGGCCTACATTTTTAAAAATCGTCTGTTCCATTGGTGGGTGATATGAACCCAGTTTTGCCGGTGAAAAACCCCTGCTGTGCATTGCTGACAGGGAGCCAAATTTGGTAAAATCGTCTGTTAATGATAGAAAGATGCATGACTACAAACGCACGCTGGTAGACGCGCTGCTGATGGCATTCCCTCCTGACGCCTCCTCAACCTCCTACTCGACATCCATTTCCTCCTCCTAGATCAAGATTTTTATTTATTTTATTTTATTTTAAGTCATTTCCCTATCCATATTTGTTTGCAGAGCACTTACCCACATTCTGCTGCCTTTTGCAGCCCTCTGGCTCTTTCCAGGACTTTTTTACAGCCATTTTAGTGCCCAAAAGTTCGGGTCCCCATTGACTTCTATGGGGTTCGGGGTCAAGTTTGGGTTAAGTTTGGATCCCGAACCTAAACTTTTTTGTGAAGTTCTGCCGAACCCGTCGAACTCGAACTTCCAGGTGTCCACTCAACTCTATTAATCTGTAATAATCATTTTTGCCCTTGGTCTAACTTTTCAGTCTGAGGTGTTGAATATTTTCAGTCACTGTTAAGGTATAGTTAAATTTTTTGAAATATTTTATATTGTTTAGAGCAGCACCAGTGGGTAGGTACTCAACTTAAACTGGGTGAAGTCCTTGGTGCAGAAATCACACCTTGGAAGTGTATTGTACAAACTAATATTTACATTAATAAACTATTTTTAATGGTTTTTTTTGTTTTTTGCAGCAATATTCAATTTGTCAGCCTCTTTTGAAGATCGATTGGCATTTTGTTGATGTAATAACTTATATATTAGTTCAAATTAATTGTATATATTCTGTTGTATAGCTGCAGTATAATGAGAATCTGGTCAGATCAAAAAACAACTAGCTATTCTTGTTTTGCTGTTTAATATTACTTACCGACCTCCATTCCTTTCTTGAAAGTCTAATATTATCTCAAAAACCATCCCCCACCTCCTTCAGCTCTCTGTAGATATACTAAACTTCATGGTACAATATAAATATAAGCAGTTTTTAGGTTGAAACATAAGGCTTCTGCTCTATTGGCCTAATATACAATAGACTTTCTGAAGTTTTTTTTGGTAATGTAAAAACAAGTATGGGTACAAAAAATGAACAATTTAACAAAGCTTATAGCATTTCTAAAGTATCATAACTGGAAACAGGCAACATCTTTCCTTCCTTTGGGGTCTTTAACAAATACAAACACACTCCATAGTGCTTCAGTTTGGATTTGACTCCGTGCCGTACCGCACCTTCTAGATTGCAGACTGCAATATGGGCTCTGGCCAACAATGGCTATATGCATGAGGCCTAACAGAAAGAATATTACTGCAAGACTAAAGTTTGCTCAAAAACATTTGAGATTAGCAAATTGATTGCAAATTAAACTAATTTTTTCAGAATTTCCCAAAAATTTAGATTCTAGATGAATCTGAATCTATTGCGATCCGGATGAAGCTCTAAGAATGATGGCCACCATTTTACAGGTCACAAATGTTTTTTAAATCTGACAGTATAGTGTGTTTTTAAACAGGTTGTTTGTTACCACTGGCTCCTATCCATTTATCAGTAGCCATAGAAGTCCATGTCATTTTGACATTCCTAATGCTGCCTGGAGCTTGAAAAGGGTTGGATACAGACCTAGGAGACCCCAGTGTCATACATGTCTTTTCATGGCAATCTGAGCACTTTTGATTCAGGTAGCATTTATTTGTACAGGAATCGAATCTGAAGACCAATTCAATAGAATCGGATTCAAATCAAATTTAAGGTAATTCTCTAATTGCTAGGTAACATCTAGTCAAACACCGGGACTTCTGAAAAAATGTGCTTTGGACAAATTAATCAAACATATTGAGCTGCAATACCAGAAGAAATGTTTTGTGAAAAACAAAAACAGCATTTCATCCTTAAAAAAACTATTACCGGCTGTTAAGCATGGTGGTTAAAATTTGATGGTCTAGCTATGAATTCTTAATTACACCAGAAGGTGCTTGGGGAAAATGTAAAGCTATTGAAGCTTAGCCAAAGGCAGACCTTCTAGCATGACAATTACCCGAAACATACCAGTTAATCCACTATAGAGTGGCTTGTAAAAAAAAAAAGATGACTGTAAGATGACTATATGGCACTTACTATTATAGAGGCTTATTTATTATCAGATATACACCAATTCTTGGCCTATATCTGGTGCAGATTGCAGCTCAAAGGTTAATTGTTCCCCAATCTGTGCCTGTTCCCCACTCATGCCAGTGGGAATGGGCCGGCAGGCCTGTCTCATTTATCATTTTCTATGCCTGTTTTAGGTGTAGAAAATGGTCTAAATCTATGCCAGCAAGGGAGCGGGCATACATTTAGAGAGGAGGTGGATATGTAGACTCTGGCAAACGGGTATTAAGACTGGCGTCTAAAACACCAGTCTTAATAAATGGCCCCCATAGTCTTTGTGGATGTTTGCCATGTGTCCGAGTTGGGAAGAACTTATGTGCTGACGATATAGAGGTTCTGACTACTGTCCATTAGAGGGAAGCTGATGGAGGGTCATGTTACCAGACACGTTACTCTTCCATTCAAACACACTGCACCTGCATTAAACTGACAACGGAGCAAGTGCAGATGGCAAGTGCAGTATATTTGAATTGATGAGAATGAGTGATTTGCCTGTTCACATAACCCTCCATCAGCAGCCATTTTATGGACAGGGCCTCTGCGTGAATAGCACAAAAAGTTGGCCAACAAGGGGGAATGCCTTATGAAATGTAGAGAGTAAAGTAAAATAGCTGATCCTGCCTGTGCCATCCACTCCACTGAAACCTCTGCCATAGAACATCAGTACAGAATACCCTGCACCGATGTGCTATTCCCGGCTTCTGCATAGAACATTGATTTTCCTGCCTGCTATTGCTCCTGTAAAGCCTGGTGTAGGATATTCTGCACTGATGTCCTGTTGTAGAGGTTTCAGCTAAGCAGAGAGCAGAGACAAGAGCAGCAATGTGTGCTCCTGCCAGTTCAGTGCCCACTGCAACGCAAATTGTAGATGTCAGAATCCGTACACCGCATACGGTGGTGCAAACCAAACTTTCCCATTGAAGTTTGTGCGAGTGAAAAACCACAGACCATGGATGCCATCTGTGTTCTCTCAGTGGTTTTCAAAGACCATTGGTAGGAGATGCTCTGGAAATCCCCTTTTCTGAATAGCAGTACACATGGAATATGTATAATACATGGAAGATAAAAAACGGAGATGCTATATTTATATACATGTGAATTTCAATATAGACACTGGCCCACATTTCCTAATGCAATTTCACCTAGACCTTGTCATAAAAAGCACTCAAATTTGTTGAGTCTAGTTTTAGAAAACTTCACTATGCCTTCTTCATTAAAGGGCATGGCTTATGGGAAAAGGGTTCAATTTTGGCTCAAAATTCTGTCACAAAGTAAGACAACTAATAGGCTGTGAAAAGTTAGACACATGTGTCAAAAATTTTGGTGCAGTTTAAGAATGCCCATCTAAGTTTATGTTTTCTACAGGATTAGTAAATTTCCCCCCTGTGTACTTAGAAAATATAGCATAAACCTGATGAAGCTGGAAGTCTAAACCGGTCAGGTACAGTCAATTAACTTGATAAGTATTGTTAGAAGTATGGATGAGTGAATTTTTAAAAAATTCGATTTGCCGGTTCACCAAATTTTTCGTGAAAAATTTGTTTTGATCTGAATATATTTGCGGTGAATTACGTTAAAAAATGGCTATTTCCTGGCTGCTGAGAGCATTTATAATGGTGTAGAACACTGTGCCTTGCAGTAACACGCATAGGGAGTCTGATTTTCTAGTGAAATAATACTGTGTGTCCGTAAGACATGCAGATGACAGCTCTTATTTGGCCAAAACGGACCAAACGACTCAAGTATGAACTCAGCCTTACAGGTTAATGTTAGTGTCAAGAAGAAGCGCACTCCTTTTACATCGTGGACAGCTGATTCCACATAGATGTAAATAGAACCTGTTCTATTAAACACTTATAAAAGTAGAGCCCCCCTGACAGAGTGCAGAGGGTGTCAGCAGTAAGTTTGTGTTGATGTCACTGGTCATTTTGCCCTTCCTCTGATCCATCAGAACAATAACCCCCCCAAAAAAACAGATCCTCTCTGTATAGCATTTGCCTTCACTCGGTCAGCATTTGGTCAGTAATCCATCAGTATTGCTAATGCCAAAAAAACAGGAGTGTATCCATAACACAGGTGACACGTGAACCGAATATTTGCATGTCTTCTGTGTTTTGTACCCACTCCTGCTTTTGGCTACCAAATCACAAGACAATTCTGATGGGACTATACAGGCCTATAGCTGCTACACAGAGAGGATCCATTGTGCATCTCATTTTTCCTTCCTTCTGACAGATCAGAAAAAGGGTCAAATAAATGATGATGTCAGCCAAGCCAAAAAGGCTAAATAGTGGCCCAGTTATGAAGAGGGAATGGTGGGAACAGCATGAGGAGACCACAGAGTGGCCCAATGATAGAGTCTGGAGGTGGCGGCAGCGTGAGGAGGCCACAGAGTGGCACAATGACAGAGTGTGGAGGTGGCAGCAGCATGAATAGGCCACAGAGTGGCACAATAACAGAGTCTGGAGGTTGCAGCAGCATGAGGAGGCCACAGAGTGGAACAATGACAGAGTGTGGAGGTTGCAGCAGAATGAGGAGGCCACAGAATGGCATGATGATGAGAGATTGCGGAGGTGGCAGCAGCATGAGGGGGCCACAGGGTGGCATAATGACGAGAGATTGCAGAGGTGGCAGCAGCATGAGGATGCCACAGAGTGGCACGACGACGAGAGATTGTGGAGGTGGCAGCAGCATGAGGAGGCCATAGAGTGGCATGATGACGAGAGATTGTGGAGGTGGCAGCAACATGAGGAGGCTACAGAGAAGCTGCTTCATCTACTTATTTATAGAGAATATGGGACAGAACTGAAGGTTAAAATTTCTCAAGTTTATAAAGTGTTGCTTAAAACACAATTTAACACTACACGTTCTCCAGCACAAAAGTCTTAGCAAATTGATTGTCCGTGAATTTCCCTCGAAGATTGGGATAATATATTGGCAAATTTAAGTTTACTTACTTATAATTTTAATCAAGATTTGGTTTAATTTAATATCAAATATTTAATACATTTTTTAAAATTTGCCAGTCTACTGTTTATTCAACGACATGGTTGACAAAGAGAAAGCATTCCAAGAAACTATTTCTCTCTACCTGGGGACAAATCCTATCAAGATTAATGCAAGTGCGTTATTGGCTGCTCATTGAGCCAGATATTTCTGGGGGAACCTGCCTGGCATGAACAGGCTTCTAGTAGCTACAGACAATGAGAAGACAAAGCTTTAAGATTGCTTGGAGCCCAGAAGAGTCGTGAAATTCATCAAGTCAAGTGTCACATAAAGAATTTCACCACTAAGTAATTTGATCTATACCGCAAAAGGAGGTGTACAATCACCCATAAATTTGAAGAAAAAAGGCCTGTTTCATATAACAAATTTAACCACTATGTAATTCGGCCCATACCGCCAAAAAGGAGGTGTACAATCACCCATACATTTTCTGAAAAAAAGCCAGTGTAACCTTAAGAATTTTACCACTGAGTAATTTGGTCCATACAACAAAAAGAGGTGTACAATCACCCATAAATTTGATGAAAAAAAGCCAGTGTCAGATTAAGAACTTTACCACTAAGTAATTTGGTCCATACCTCAAAAGGAGGTGTACAATCACCTATAAATTTATAAATGTAATGAAAAAAAAAGCCTGTTTCAGATAACAAATTTCACCACTAAGTAATTTGGTCCATGCCGCAAGAGGAGGTGTTCAATCACCCATTAATTTGACAAAAAAAAGCCTGTTTGATATAACAAATTCCACGACTGCGTAATTTGGTCCATACAGCAAAAGGAGATGTACAATCACCTATAAATTTATAGAAAAAAAGCCTGTTTCATATAACAAATTTCCCCACTACGTAATTCGGTTCATACAGCGAAAGGAGGCGTGCAGTCACCCATGAATTTGATGAAAAAAAGCCTGTTTCATATAACAAATTTCACCACTAAGTAATTTGGTCCATACAGCAAAAGAGGGTGTACAGTCACCCATGAATCTTCCCAAAAAAAGCCTGATTCATATTACAAATTTCACCACTACGTAATTTGGCCCATACCATAAAAGGAGGTGTACAATAACCCATGAATTTGACGAAACAAGGCCTGCTTCATATAATAAATTTCACCACTACGTAATTCGGTCCATACAGAAAAAGGAGGTGTACAGTCACCCATGAATTTTCCCCAAAAAAGCCAGTCTCATATTACAAATTTCACCACTACGTAATTCGGCTCTTACCGCAAAAGGAGGTGTACAATCACCCATAAATTTGATGAAAAAAAGGCAGTTTCGTATAGCAAATTTTACCACTAAGTATTTCGGTCCATACAGCAAAAGTGGGTGTACAATCACTATAAATTTGATGGAAAAAAATCCTGTTTCATATAACAAATTTAACCACTACGTAATTCGGCCTATACCGCAAAAAGAGGTGTACAATTACCCATACATTTTCCAAAAAAAAGCCATTGTCACATTAAGAATTTCAACACTAAGTAATTTGGTCCATACCGCAAAATTAGGATGTAGCAGGGTTAAGACTCTACAATCACCCATAAATTTGACGAAAAAAACCCCGTTTCATATAACAAATTTCACCACTACATCATTCGGTCCATACAGCAAAAGGAGGAGTATAGTCACCCATGAATTTTCCCAAAAAAAGCCAGTTTTGGAGAAATAATTTCGCTGCAAAAAGGCCTTTAGTACATATAACTGCACTGCTTAACGGCAAATAAGCCTTGTGTAGTGTAAAAGTTGAGAAAAAAATGAAGACCTATCAACAGATAAATGCAACGATGAAAGGCGAATATAATTTTTTTTCTTCTACTAATACACGGAAAACTTGTCTTCCGAATATATCACTGCACCGCTTATCGGCAATTAGGACCTAATTTTTTCTAACTTTTGCACAAAAGGCTTTTCAACAAAGAAGTACAACGCTGGACAGCAAATTTTTTTTTTTTTCGCCAGTAATACACGGCAAACAGGGCTTCCCAATATATCACTGCACGGCAGAAAGTCAATTGGGGACAATTTTTTTTCTACTTTTACACAACAGACTTTTCAACAACAGATATATGCAACGCTGGACGGTGAATATATTTTTTTTTCACCACTAATACACTGAAAACAGGTCTTCAGAATTTCAGATTATCAATTAGACCCAAATTTTGTTCTACTTTTACATAACAGGCTTTTCATCAGAGAAGTACAATGCAGGATGATGGATATATTTTTATTTTGCCAGTAATACACTGAAAACAGGGCTTCAGAATATATTACTACACTGCAGAACGGCAATTAGGCCCAAATTTTGTTTTACTTTTGTACAACAGGCTTTTCAACTAAATAGGCCACTAAACGCTTTCTGCACAAATAACTGCAGAAGTGAAGTGCATATATATTTTTCTTTCTGTACTGAAATAGGCCACTAAACGCTTTTACCAGAAATAACTGCAACAGTGAAGTGCGTACTGTATATATTTTTCTTTTTGTACTGAAATAGGTCACTAAATGCTTTCAACACATATAACTGCAGAAGTGAAGTGCATATATATTTTTCTTTCTGTACTGAAATAGGCCACTAAATGCTTTCACCACAAATAACTGCAACAGTGAAGTGCGTTTATATTTTTCTTTGGCTTTTTAACATAGCACTTGCACCCCAATAACAAGAACAAATTGCTGGACTGACAGAGCTGTATAATGGCTATTTGGATCCCCAAATAATCTTTTCCTGCACTTGTAAATCAGTTTTCTAGCACTGTCCCTAGAGCCTTCTGACATCTCTCCCTGCACTAAGATGCTGTGAAATGATCCCTCCCTATCCTTTCCCTGCACTTATAAATCATTATTTAAGTTTTTTTTTTCACAATGAGGTTTTTACTATTGCTGTCCCTAGCACCTTTTCACGACTGTCCCTGCACTCGATTTATAGGGCTGTCACAAAGCTGGCTGGTTCACCTCTAGTTAGAAGACACAGAGGGGGACATTTATCAATAATGGCATAATTTGCGCCAAAAAAATACTAACATTACAAATTAAAAGTGCTGATTGGTTTCATCTCATATATCCAAAAGCACACTCGCCTTTTAAAATGTAACTTTTTTAAATATAAACTTGATTATCCAACTATTTCGCTAGATTTGCAACATTTTAACGCCAATATTATGAAAATAAGAGTTTTTTAAACAGAAATGTGCCATTTCATCCAAACCTGCCAGACCACACTTGCGAGTTTTGAAACATATTTGCAACTTTTGAAGTATATTTTCGGCATTTCCACTAGTAAATTGCGACTTTTGTCTCAGACTCGGGACGTTTTTGTTATTGTTTTGTTGAATGTCACTTTCCTGACAAAACCCTGTTGTTTCACTCATTTCTACTGGATAAAAATAAATGCATCCTGATTTAATACTTTTCTATCACTTGTTCCCAGGATCTGTTCTGAATAGTCGAGAAATGTAATATTCGCGTAATGCGAATATTTTGAAACACGAATATATAGCACTATAGAATATAGTGCTATATATTCGTTTTTTACAATTTTCTTAATTTTTTCCAATTTAATGTGAACAGTCATTGGCCCAAAAGCAACGTAAGCAGGGAGGAATCATGACTTCAGATGGAAAAAAATAACGAATATTCTAAAAAACCAAAATATAGCACTATATTCTATAGTGCTATATATTCGGGTGTTCGAATATTCGCATTACAAATATTCATGAATATATGACGAATATTCTAACGAATATTTGTAAAATATCGTGAATTCGAATATTGCCCCTGCCGCTCATCACTAGTGGTTAGGGAACCCATATTTTGCTAATATATGGGGGTCCCAGAGATGGCCATGCAGTACACCATCATTAGTTACCCATCCCTGCTCCCACGAAATGCACAATTTTTCTTTCTGAAAACAAATATACATATATATATATATATATATATATATATATATATATATATATATATATACAGTTGTGTTCAAAATTATTCAACCCCCACTGAAATTGAGTGTTTTGGCCAGTTTGACATTGATTTTGATAATTTCAGTCATCTTGTTTACAATTAAATCAAAGAGGCACTTGTAAGTCAGACAAATATAACATAACATTTATAATGAAATAACCACAAATGTCTTTTCTGTGCTCACATCATTATCAGTTTTATTCAACCCCCAAGTGACATTCAATCTTAGTACTTAGTACAACATCCTTTTCCAGTTATAACAGCTTTTAACCCCTTAGTGACCACCCATATACGTGTTTTTACGGCGGTCACTAAGGGGCCTTAGGCTGGGCTGCCACGTTTTTACGGCGGCCCAGTCTAAGCGCTGCACGGGTCCCCCGTGCAGCGGGAAGCGGGCCCGGCTCTCACATGAGAGCCGCGACCCTGCTCTAACAGCCCGGGCCGGCAGGAGTGCCGATGCGGGCTGTTTAACCCCTTACATGCCGGGCGCAATGGCGCCTGCGCATGTAAAGGGTTGACAGAGGGAGAGAACTCCCTCTGTCACCCATCAGCACCCCGCAGATGCGATCGCGTGGTGCTGATGGGCTGGGAAGCTCACCTTCCTTCCGGCAGGGCCCTGAGCCTGCCCTGAAGTATTCACCAGCAGGCTATACCTCTCTGGCGTAGCCTGCTGGTCAAAGGTAGAATTGCACTGCATTTAAAATGTAATGCATTATAGATATAATGCATTACATTTTAAAAGCAATCAAAATACTGTATATTATAGTCCTCATGTGGGACTATTAAGTAGTAAAAAATTAGAAAAAATACACATTTATTAAATAAAAAAATTCCATGAAATATAAAAATATGCTTTTTTTCCATTGAAAATACGCTTTTCAATGAAAAAATTGCAAAAAAAAATTATCCCCCACATGTTTGGTATTGCCGCGTCCGTAACAACCGGCACTACATAAATATTACATAAATTATCCCCTATAGTACACGCCGTTAAAAAATAAATAAAAAAATGCCCGAATTTCTAATTTATTCTTAATTTTCACAGAAAAAAACGAAATAACAAGCGATCAAAAAGCGGAATTTACTAAAAAATTATACCAATGAAAAATAGAAGTCGTCCCGCAAAAATCAAGCCCTCACACAACTCCATAGAAAAAAAAATTAAAAAGTTATGGGTCCTGGGAATTGGCAATGGAAATCTTTTTTTTTTTTGTTAAAAAAAGAGGTTTTATTGAAAAAAAAGTAGTAAAACTTAAAAAAAAACTATGAGTATTTGGTATCCCTGTAATCGTACTGACCCAGGGAATGAAAATATTATGTTACTTTTACCGAATAATGAACACCGTAAAATTTATAATGTACAAACGCAGTGGCAGTAGTACTATTTTTCCCCTTCTCCCTCCCAGAAAGAGTTAATAAAAGTTAATAACATAGCTATGTGTATCCCAAAACGGCGCTATTAAAAACTACAACTTGTCCCGCAAAAAACAAGCCCTCATACTGCTATATAGACGGAAAAATAAAAAAGTTATAGCTCTGGGAACGAGACCATGAAAAAAGGACGAAAAACGCTTGGTCATAAAGGCCCAAACAGGCTTGGTCACTAAGGGGTTAAACGTGAAGCATAGCTTGACACAAGTGTCTTGCAGCGATCTACTGGTATCTTCGCCCATTCTTCATGGGCAAAAGCCTCCAG
The DNA here is from genome assembly GCA_033119425.1 of Bufotes viridis. NCBI lineage: Eukaryota > Metazoa > Chordata > Amphibia > Anura > Bufonidae > Bufotes > Bufotes viridis. Next base: position 120,620,928 of record CM065597.1, on the reverse strand, counting down.
TTCAGTCACATTCTTAGGCTTGCGTGCTGCAACTGCTTTCTTTAAGTCCCAACAGAGGTTCTCAATCGGATTTAAGTCTGGTGACTGCGATGGCCACTTCAAAATGTTCCAGCCTTTAATCTGCAACCATGCTCTAGTAGACTTGGAGGTATGCTTGGGATCATTGTCCTGTTGAAAGGTCCAACGTCTCCCAAGCCTCAGGTTTGTGACGGACTGCATCACATTCTCATCCAATATCTCCTGGAACTGAAGAGAATTCATGGTACCTTGCACACGCTGAAGCTTCCCTGTACCTGTAGAAGCAAAACAGCCCCAAAGCATGATTGACCCCCCGCCATGCTTCACAGTAGGCAAGGTCTTCTTTTCTTCATAGGCCTTGTTCTTCCTCCTCCAAATATAGCGTTGATCCATGGGCCCAAACAGTTCTAATTCCCTTACGTCCTACCAGCAGCACAGATGGGGTTAACCACCCCCCGTGGACTGGCAGGACCGGCGGAATGTTTAATGAGCCCAAGACTAATAACTCAATTTTACAATTAAGTGTCTCCTTAAAAGGAGGAAGTCAACCCCCAGCCCACTGTGTTTTTTTCTGTCCTCCTGGACAGGTGGACTAGGCGGTTTGTTCCCCCCTTTCTTATGGAAAGTGCGGGGAGCCTTCTTTTCGTTTGGGTAACGGCGTTGCCCTTTTTTCCTAGGTACCTTGTCAGTTTGGCCGGCAGCTTGTTTGCTGCCGGCCTCACGCAGTGCGCCTGGCTGGGAGTATTTTGGCGGCGTCCTTGGTCCGGGATCCCGGTCCCTGTGCGCCGCCATCTTCCGAGAGATAACACGGGGACTCTCCTTTTGCATCACTTCCGGGTAATCCGGCCTTGATTTTTCACGGGCACGATTTTTTATGCGTCTTCCAGTGTGGAGGATTTACTGGGGAAGGGTGGATTGGCTATCCCTCCCCTTCCCCTATTTTTGGAGGCTGTGTGCTCCAGTTCAGTCTCTGGCTGCATATGCTTTTTCAGCCAGCTCCCAGAGTCCTAAAATTGGTGTTGTTCCACTTGTGGTGTTTTTTTCCTCAGCTGCCTCCGGTCTGTTTTTCTACCTTTCCTGCGCAGATAGGTGGTTTACAAATGTTTTATTTGTCTCTTTTTTTCCCGCAGTGATGTCTTCTCCGCGGGATACGGAAGGCAGGAAAGTGGATTTCAAGAGGAAGCATCTATCCTGCTACCATTGCAGCAGTCAACGGTTATTGTAAGCTGATCATACTTGCACTCGTGAGATCGCAGAAGCTAAACAGCTTAAGGCTGGGCTAAGACCAGTTTGGGAGACCGGTTGGGAATCCCTTGGTCTGTGGACCTAACCTACACCAGGTGTTACAGCTGCCGTTAGAGGTTCGGACCTCTGGTGAACCTGCTTTGCAGGATGTGTATCAATGGCTCTGTTAAAGGAGTCATAGGCCTGCTGGATGGAAAGGCTTCCTATTCGTGCCCAGGCCCCTATGGAGACCTCTGTCCCGGTAAGGAGACATTTTTGGTCTCCTTAGTTTCTTCCTCCTCGGATGAGGAGGAGCTGACGTTGTTTTTTCTCCCCTGGAAAGACACAGAAGTTGTTCAAGTCCATCAGGTCGGGGGACCATGATGTTGACTGTGGGGAGCCTCCCGCTCCCGCTACTCGGGCACATCGTGTCTTCAAAGCGGATGAGACCCTCCTCTCTGTCATGATATAGAGTGGAAAAAACCTGGAAAAGCTCCGGTTTTAACAAAGAAGTTAAATCCATGTTCCCGATGGCTTAACCCTTGGTGGATTCGTGGGGATCCATTCCCAAGGTGGACATGGCTATTGCCAAGTTGTCCAAGCGCACTCTGGTTCCTGCAGACGATGGGTCTAGCTGCAGGACCCCCTTGCAGAGTGCAAACTAAGACGGGGTGTTACGGCAGCTGCGGCTTCCGCTTCCACAGCCATAGCGGCTTTTGAAGTCTCTACGTTCCTCTGATCTCGCCTGGATCAAATTCAAGTTGATGTGAAGCAAGTCCTGGGAGCGAGGCCAAACACCGATCCTTGCTCTTGAAGCTAAGCAGCAGGTCTGTGGCTCATGGGAGACCAAGTGTGCCTTTGGCACCCTGTAACAATACTATCAAATAATGTCAGGGGCCTATATATAGCATGGCCCGGGGTTCGCGGCCCATATTCCATTTTGGCTTGAGCCTTGGGTCGCTGACAATTCCTCAAAATACAGCTTATATGGCCTTCCATTCGAGCCCAACCGTTTGTTCGGTTCAGAGCTAGATAAGATCATGGAGGGCCTTTCAGACTAGAAGGTGAAGAGCCTTCCCCAGCAGTCATTTCGAGGGCAGGGCAGACAAGACCGCGGTGGCAGGTCTGGCCAGCAAACAAGCTCTTGTAGTGACTGGAGAGCACAGCGAAAGGCTGAGGTGCTCTCGTGGAGGAGCCAAAGATGGAAAATCCACCTCCTGACTACGGGCCTCTTCGAGGCTCTTGGTTAATTCCCGTTACTCCTGCCGTCCTGCCAATAAGCTTCCCCATTCTTAAGCTTCATGTACCTGTCGGGAGTCGTCTCTCCCACTTCTGAGAAGAATGGATCCAAGAGATCTCGGATCCCTGGGTCCTGAATATCATTTCCAACGGTTATTTAGTCAACAACACCTCTTTTCCTCTGGACAGGTTTGTCAAGATCAACCTTCTACAAGCTGCCAAGGAGGCGATCCTAGAGGCCTACATTCAGGACTACATTTGCAAAGGGGCTATGGAGGAGGTTCCGGCAGGAGAACGGGGCATAGGGATCTATTCACCAGTTTTTCTGGTTCCCAAAGCTTCAGGAGATCTCCGGATGATTATCGATCTGAGATATTTCAATCGATTTATAAGGAAGGTGAAGTTTCGTGTAGAAACCATCAGGTCAGTAGTTCACGTCGTCAATCCTGGAGACGTAATGGCAACCCTGGACCTCAAGAATGCATATCTGCACATCCCGATCCATCCTGGTTCCAGGAAGTATATCAGGATCACGGTCCAGGTGTCCGGTGTCGTCAGGCATCTTCTGTTTGTTGCCCTTCCCTTTGGCATTTCTTCTGCCCCTCACACTTTTACCAAGGTGGTTCAGTGGTGGCGGCTTTGAGGCTTCAAGGACTGATCATCATTCCTTATCTGGACGACTGGCTTTGAAAGCCTCTGCTCTAGCGGTCCTAACCCAACTTCTTCAGGTAACAATCTCCTTTCTGTTCCACCTAGGTTGGATCAGCTGGTAGAAGTCGAACGTGAGCCCGTCGACTTCAGTAAGATATCTAGGCTTCATAATCGACTCCACTGGGATGTCGCTCCAGTTGACTCCAGAAAGAAGATTCCGGGTTCAGAACACGGCAAGTTCCTTTCCGTTCCCCGGCGAGTTACAATCCGGACTCTCATGAAGATGTTGGGGCTCATGTCAGCGTCTGCGGAAGCAGTCCCTTGAGCTCTATGGCACCTCCGCCCTCAACAGTCGGAGGTCCTCTCCTAATGGAATGGCAGCCCTGCTGGGCTAAACTCCCTGTGCTCCCTGACTTGGCAAACTCGGTATTCCCTCAGATGGTGGTGCCATCTTTTAGACGGGAAGTCTATGACCCAGCCAATCTGGGTCATATTGACTACGGATGCGTCCTAAGTAGGCTGGGACCAGTTCACGGGACCTGGTTTCCTCTGGAGTGGCTTCTTTCATCCAATCTCTGCGAGATTCAAGCTATCCGGCTAGCCCTCCTTCACTTAGCCCCTCAGATCCGGGGCAAAACCGTGAAAGTCCAGTCAGACAATGTGACTGCGGTACTTTACAGCAACCAGCAGGGAGGCACGAGATCACTTCCCCTCCTGTCAGAGATCGGGGTGATTCTGGATTAGGCAGAGTTGTACCTTCCCACTTATCTGCTATCCACATCCAAGGCTCCCTCAAGATGATAGCGGCTGAGCCGCAGTCTTCCGTCGGTGGAGTGGTCCTTACATCCGGAGAATCAAGCAGATAGTCCTCAAGTGGGTATGCCAGAGGTGGATCTCTTGGCAACAAGGTTCAATGCCAAGGTGGAGAGGTTCTGCTCCCTTTACAGGGAGGACAACCCCCTGGCGTTAGACGCTCTGTCAATATCCTGGAGGTTCAGGCTGGCTTACATCTTCCCTTCCGTCAGGATCAGGCCTCGGTGATAGCCATCATACTGTTTTGGCCGAAGAGATCCTGGTTTACCTAGCTCACCCAGTTGAGTCGAGGACAATATTGGAGGCTCCCCCCACAGCAGACCCTGGTGTCGTGGGACACTCACCTCTGCTCAGATCTGCACAGATTCAACCTGACAGCCTGGAGGTTGATCAGTCCCTTCCCAGAATAGAAGGGCTTTCAGAGTCGGTCCTGAGAACGCTGTCTCATTCTAGAGCGGACTCTACCAAGAGATCCTACTCTTGTATTATGAGGATATTCTCATCCTGTTGTACCTCAACTGAGGTGGCGTCTGCAGATCCGCCCCTCTCCGCTATCCTTCAGTTCCTGCAAGACGACCTTGATAGAGGCCTTTCCTTCTACTCTGAAGGTTCAAGTTTCAGCCATTTCAGCTTGCCTTAACAGGCTTTTTTCTCAGGACCCGCTGATCAAACGGTTCCTTAGAGGAGCTGAAAGATTAAAGCCTACAGTACTGAGACCCCTTTTTTTCAATGGGTTTTCAGTAGTTCTCAGGGGTTAGCATCTCCCCCTTTGAACCGTGAGAGGAGGTGGACATCAAGTTCGTCACTTGGAAGTTTGTGTTTCTCCTTACAGTGACTTTGGCCAAGAGGGTCTCTGAGCTTCAAGCTCTCTCAGCATGAGCCCTATACCATTTTCTTACATGACCGGGACTTTCTTAGATTCCTCCCGTATTGTAGGCCTAAAGTTCCTTCCTTCCAGAACATCAACCAGGTGATATTCCTCCCGGTTCTGTCGACATCTACCACCTCCTCCTAGGAACCTGCTATACATCCTCTGGACGTCTCGAGATGTCTCCGGATCTATGTGGATAGATCAAGGAGTTCAGGAAAGATGAGAATCTGCTAATCCTGTTGCCGGTAAGTTTAAAGGCTGTAAGGCATCCAAACCTTCTATCAGTCGGTGGATTGAGGAGGCTATTAAGGAATCCCTTGTTTCCACAATCTCTGGACCCTCCGGGATTCGTGAAGGCCCACTCTACTAGAGTTGTGGCTACTTCTTTTGCCGAGAGGAGTCTTCTGCCTCTCAACATGATTTGCAAAGCTGCCTCCTGGAGGTCTGAATCAACATTCATCTCCCATTATAGACTAGATGCCAGTCTAGCTGAGTTTTCGGCCTTTGGGCAGACTTTTCTTAGTTCTGCCAGGCAGGAAGGCCCTCCCTAGGGGTTTCTTCTTGCTATCTCCCCATCTGTGCTGCTGGTAGGACGTAAGGGAATCGTTAATTTCTAACGATAATTTGTTTTCCCTTAGTCCTAACAGCAGCACACAAATTTCCCACCCTAGTAAGTCTAGTTTTCTTCTTACTATAAACACAGTGGGCTGGGGGTTGACTTCCTCCTTTTAAGGAGACACTTAATTGTTAAATTGAGTTATTAGTCTTGGGCTCATTAAACATTCCGCCGGTCCTGCCAGTCCACGGGGGGGGGGTTAACCCCATCTGTGCTGCTGTTAGGACTAAGGGAAAACAAATTATCGTTAGAAATTAACGATTTTGTTTCATCAGTCCACAGAACACTATCCCAAAACTTTTGTGGTTTGTCCACATGACTTTTGGCATACTGCAGTCGACTCTTCTTATTCTTTGAAGACAGCAAGGGGGTGCGCCTGGGAGTTCTGGCATGGAGGCCTTCATTACGCAGTGTGCGCCTTATTGTCTGAGCTGAAACTTCAGCACCCGTATCTGACAAATCTTTTTTCAGTTCCTCAGCAGTCACACGGGGACTTTTCTCCACTTTGCGCTTCAGGTAGCACACAGCAGTCGAAGTCAGCATCTTCTTTCTACCATGACCAGGTAGCGTTTCAACAGTGCTCTTTGCCTTGAATTTGAGAATGATGCTTCCTATGGTGTCTCTTGATATGTTTAACATCTTTGCAATCTTCTTATAGCCATTGCCCTTCCTGTGAAGAGAAATCACCTCTAATACTGTATTACAAAAACAATTGATGTCATTTTAGTTGCATTTGGTTCTTGAAAAAGTCCTTGTAGGATTTTATTCTGAACACAATTACAAATGTACACTAAATTCCCTAAACCCCTTTACAGCATTGGGGGTTAAATAATTTTGAACACAACTGTATATATATATATATATATATATATATATATATATATATTACGAATATTCTAAAAAACTAAAATATAGCACTATATTCTATAGTGCTATACAGTATATTTGGGTGTTAGAATATTCGCATTACGCAAATATTACGTTGCCAATTTTTTGCATAGGAGAAAAAAAATTACATGAATAATATTCTAATTCACTACAGACTACAATATTGCAGCCTTTTTACATTGGCCCACGAGCAAGAAACAGGTAGGTATACTAGGTAATGGGTTCAGATGATCAAAAAAACAAATAAAAAAATGAACATTCGTATTTACGAATATTTATCACTATATTCGAAATATTCGTGAATTTTCGAAGTGACAATATTCGCGATAAAAATTCGAATTCGGGAGTAGTGAAATACTGTACTCACTCAATTCAGCAACTCACATAAACTACAATAAAAAGCATTACAAGCATTCATGGTCTATAGAGTGTGAACAGGGGAGAGCGAGAACCCTTTTTCCTAACAGAGGGAGTCCTTGAACTGCATTTGTCACTTATCAGATATTAATAGCATATGCGTATGCCATAACTGTCTCAGATGATACCCCTGTAAATTGTATTGTGGTCCTCAGACTAAAAAAGACTGTGCATCCCTGCTATAAAGTCTTGAATCGTGAGCTCTGGTCCACATTGGAGCAAGCCACACTTTGCTCATTTATATAAACTAAATGTAAATATTACATAACACATAAGAAATGGATTAAACTGGGATTAGAAGTTGACAGCAAACATGAGCTTTATTTCCACTGTGTGCATATTGAAGTGAGTCACAGAACATCTGCACAATGGCATTTTCTATTCGTCAGCTTTGCAGCAGCAGGGCCAGCACTGCCAGTGTGCCAATTAGATGGTTGAGATAATTATTTGTCAAGCAAGTTAGAAACAGCAGCACTCCTGCGACCTTGGCCATTCATTCCTAATCTATACATGCTCTTGATCTTTTTAAGAAAAAGGCACTTATATCCAGTGGATTTTAAAAACCTGAGCTTTTAGTCTATTAGTAGCGCACACAATGAAGTACTGACATAAGCTATGCAACAGCAGGGACCATAAAAACATGATGCTTCTCAAAATATTAGTTGAATATTGGTTAGCAGGGATCCTTCCAATATTTAATTCATATTATGGGATAGAAGATATGGAAGAAATTTGATAGAACATGCACTGCTTCCCATTGGGTCCATAAAGAACCCATCAGCAAAGCACATGTGTAATTTAGGGCAGACTGTATTCAGTACAGGGCTTCCACAGTCAGACTTTATGCATAAACCCAGGGGCATAGCTGTAGGGGGTGCAGAGGTAACAGTCGCTACCGGGCCCAGGATCCTGAGAGGCCCCAAATATACTTGTGCCGCATAAGAAGACACACAAAGCAATGAGGAAAGGGGGGGGGCAAGATCAACTCTTGCACCAGGGCCCATGAGCCTTTAGATACACCCCTGCATGAACCCCTAAACAGGGATTTGGACTTGGCTGCTGTGAGTACCCTGGTCTTTTCTGCAAAGTTGTTGACTGCTGGAGCAAATGGGATAGAGCTTAACCAAATAAGCCAAGCGTCTGGGTAACAGAGAGTATGTCAAAGCCACGCAGAGTCCAAATAGAGAGTGAGAAAGCTAGCAGATTCTAAACCTGTAAGGAAGTACGGGTGACAGAATAGCAAAGAAGTCAAATAGTCCGGGTTGAGTACCACTATTGAGAGGTAGTGGCTCTGGCAGCAATAATTGCAACAGTGGCAATCCTCACACTGATGCTACCTAGGGGTAGGCAGTGACAGGAGGTTGCACTCTGTCTTCCCTCTGGACACAACTTGATGTTGGGGCTCCGGCCTGATGGTAGTTGGGGTTCCATTGGTTTTATGAGTATTGTATGGGTGCAAGGCAGAAGATAGAGGTGCTGTGGCCAGTGAATGGCACTGGAGTGCCAATATCCCTTAGCATATTTGCCTTTATATATTTTCCTGATTTATTGTTACTTATTCCATTATCAATCGATTAATTAATTTTCCATACATTCCCCCTTTGTTTTTACTTCTGCCTTTTTCATATTATGATTATTAATATTATTATTATTTTCTCCTTTGTAATGGTACCCACTTTCACCAGAAACATCCTTTACCAATATTAAATTGACATCCGAGTTCTATCTCCAACTGTGCGCTCCATAGTGGAACGCAAACAAACCACTAATGTTTACGATGCGCTCCACGCTGTTGGCGCGGGACGCACTTCCGGTAGTGCGCATGACGCACTTCCGGTTCGCGCTCCCCGCGCCCGTTCATCCACGTGCGCGGCGGATTTAAAAGATCCCTGGGCAGGAGGCCCCTTGAGAAGGAGGAACGCTTTTTTTCCCTCCCCCCCACTCTGCTAGGGACATTTGAAAAGACCCTTGGAAAAGGACCCCTGAAGGTATGCTCACTATCCACCACCGAACACAGGGAATAACATTTTTATAAATATATAAGATATTTTTTTCACTATTTTTTTCACAATTTTTTTCACCGTTATGACCGCCCCCATTATAATTTAGTGACTCCATGATATCTAACACTCCCCCCCCCCTCTTCCCTACAAAACAATAAAAAATTATAGATAAGGACAATACCCACTTAATGGACACTATATAATCATGTGATTTTATATTTATATATTTTTATATTTTGCAACCAATATATTTTGCAACTAGATTTTAACTTTTATGGTATTTATGTATTTACCTATCTATCTATCTATTTATGCATTACTGCCCTTATGACCATGCCTATATGTTATGTTATATAGATTCTACATATCATATCTCATTTTTTATCTAATTTTGTATCCAATATTTTATTCTTTGTTAGGTTTATGTTTGTATTTTATTTATCTTTTATCTACATGTTACCCCTGAAGAAGGAGGCTCTAAGACCTCCGAAACGCGTTGGGCCAGATTTCATTAATAAACTCAATTAACCAGAAGCCCCTGTTTATCGGCTGCAGTTAATTAGCTCCATCAGACAAGTGATCCTGGCCAGGGGGGTACAGGGACACAGGTGTCTTGAGCTTTATCCTGTGTCCACCCCCCTGTGAAGTGAGTAAAATTGAGCGCTAAACCGCACTAAAAGGATTACTTTGTAGTACTCTATCTTAGCCATCCAACACTCACTGCTCACCTTGGGTCCCCCCCACTCCCTCAGCCTTGAGGAACAAAATATGATTATTATCATCCATTAACACCCACTAAGTGATTGATCCTACCTTCACCTATCTACCTTACTCTAACCCCATTATTATTTCCGTCTCACTGGGGATTGGCGCCTCGATTGGTGTGTTTTTTCTGTGACCAAACACGGTCTCACCCACCGTGCCACCGTCACTCATTTTTCTTCTGATCAGTAGGGGGCTGACTGGTTCAAACCCCTAACACCTGTGCTGCCCCCCACACGATCGTGACTGTTTGTTATTATTTTTATTATTATTATTATTCATTACTCAATATATATTTATTTTATTTTTTGTTTCTAATCAATACCACTTTTCTATAAATAAGTTTATCCCACCATATATCTTTCTGCCCTCTGGCGCCCCCAGTCCAGGGTTTTTCTGTTCTTACAGAGCTACTCAACCTCTGTTTTTTCCTTTTTTACTGGAGTGACTTACCAGTCAAATTGTAGAAAATAGATTTCTCGTTTTACTAAAGTACAGAATGGGAGTTATAGTACATCTAATAGTAACACCGTTTCCAACAAGATAACCAAGAATGGGAGTTGTGCATCTTCCTTTTATCTTTCCAAAGTTTCTCTCTCTCTCTGCAAAACTTGTCTTTAATTCCCAGGGTAAGTATCAAAGTATGTGAGGGTGTTTTAGCAATGTCCTTCTCACTGCAGTAAAGTCTTAATCAGCCTTGAACAGTGAATACCTTACTAACTGACTCCAATGCTTTATCATCTAGATTCTGGAACTTCTTGGGTCCCTCTTTATCTCTGTTTCTGGAATACTTTAAAGTAGCAATTATTTTCTTGATGCACAGCTCCAAGGAGTGAACACATGTAGCTCCTCTCACTTCCTAAACTAACACTAGAATAAACTAGGGGCATTAACCCTGACATCCATACAAAACCATACAGGGTAGTACGAAAACCATTAAACATTTAAATGACAAGAACAGTTTTCTATTACCCTATTCTGGGGTACTGCAATACCAAGTAGGTTTAATCTATGAGTGTAGTCAAAGGGACCTGGTTCAGAAAACAGAAATGTGAAATAGCAGTCTAATATAGTATATCAGGTTGAGGGACAGTCTCCAATAGCTAATGCTGTAGAGCAAACTTAAACTTCTGTAGCAGCTATTGTCTACAATGCATTTGCAAAGTCTATAGACCTTTTCACTTTTTCACATTTTGTTCGTTTCGGTCTTGTGCTAAAAAAAAAAAAAAACGGAATGTTGAAAATATTTGCTAATTTTTTAAAAAGAAAAAATTTATATATTTTATTGACATAAGTATCCAGATCTTGGTAGAAGTACCTTTGGCAACAATTACTGTATATCCTTTGTCAAGTTGGATAGGGACCATTGGTGGACAGCTGTTTTCAGGTCTCTAAAGAAATGTTCTATTTGGTTAAAGCCAGGGCTCTGGCTGGGCCACTCAAAGACATTCACAGTGTTGTCCGTTGTCCTTGTGTTGTCTTGGCTGTGTGTTTGGGGTCACTGTCTTGTTGGAAGATTAACCTTTCACCCAGTCTTAGGATGAAAGAACTCTTAATCAGGTTTTCATTAAGAATTTCTCAGTCCTTTGCTCCATTCTGCTTTCCCTCAAATCTGACCACTCTCCCTGCCCCAGCTGCCCAGCTGCTGAAAAGTATCCCCACAACATGATGCTGCTATCAAGATGCTTCACTGTAGGGATGGTATTTGGCAGGTGATGAGCAGTGCCAGTTTTTTTATGACATGGCACTGAAGATTGAGGCCAAAAAGTTCAATCTTGTTCTTCATTAGACCAGAGAATCTTGTTTCTCACAGTGTGAGAGTCCTTTAGTTGTTTTTTCAAGGAGCCAGAGCAGAATTTGGGAGTAGTAGTGGCTCTGACTAAATGATGTGCAACGGTGGCTTCCCTCAGGCTGTCACTCCCTGAGGTCGGTGCAGTGAAGGAAGGGCACCCTTTCTTTTCCCGGGGCACTCTCTGTGACTAGGGTTCCTGTCTGACAGTAGTCCTGGGGCCCTTGATATTAAATGTCCGCCCATGGCCAGTGTGTGGTGTAGTAAGAGTAAGTAAACCAGGCCAGCAAAGGACAACAAATGTTCTTCTTTACTTGAATACAATTTGGGAATTGTAGTACATCCAACAACAGTCTGTACACAGTGCAAATTCTCCTCAGATGTCTGGACGCACAATTTTGGAAAGAATTGCCCCTGGTTCTTTCCAAAGTCTTGCTAAAGTCTTTCTCACTAGAATAGTAACTGTATTCTGTCAATAATGCCTGCAATCTGCACTGGGTGTGATGTCGAAAGTGGAGTAATATTTCAAGACAGATGTATTAGACTTAAAGATGCCCCAGATTTATTAAACATCATGCAACAGTCTATATATTTGGAGCAAATTATCGCAATGCAGACTCCTGCACAACTGACTTTAAAAATGAACCTTGATGATAATTCTCCAACCACCACTGTTCCTATGTACAAACTGCAGATGTCAGCTTATGTTGTATCCCTGCACTAGTCAGTAGTGATGAGTTGCAGAGGCAATATTCAATTTTGCGATATTTTGCGAATATATGGGCGAATATTCGCCATATATTTGTGAATTCAAGAATTCGCTATCTTCGTACACTATTTTTTTAGATAGCGAAAATCGCAATGTAAAATTCACTAAATGTGCATGCACAAAAAGGGTGTGGCCTAATTGTGCAACTGTTTTCAAACTACCCGAAGTTTGAGAAGATCGGAGAAGATGGTGGGAAGCAATTTTCGCGACAGTGGAGAAGAACTTCTGATCACTGTAAGTAATTTGACATTACAGCAGTGTATTTGATTACATTTCACATGCATGTCAGAACAACCGCTTTATATGCAGATAGAGTGTAGTGATGAGCGGCAGGGGCTATATTCGAATTTGCAATATTTTGCAAATATATGGGTGAATATTCCACATATATTCGCGAATTGTGAAAAATCGGCAATGTAATATTCGCATAATGCGCGCACAGTACAGGCATGGGTCACTTTGGGTACATTTTTCAAGCTGCTAGAAGTTTACTGAGACTGGAGATAATGGTTGGCACAGCAGAACATTACAATAGCTTTATATATGAAGGTAGAGTGCTCCAATATATATTCACGATTGCAAAAATTGGCAATTAATGATGCACATATTTTTGTGCAATACGTGCAACTGGGTGACATTACAGCACTATGTATATATGTACAGTAGAACCGATCACACTACCTAACACCCTGCACTCGAACCTATCAGCTACACTGTAAATCAATGTAACCTACACTGACTATCTCTCCCTAACTATCTGAATTATATATCTAAGTTAACTGTCTACTGTATATATAGCAAAGCACAGAGCACAGCAATCGCATTGCTGTCTCTCTCAGAACTCCATTACACTACAGTAAATGGCTGCTGGGGAGGTTGCTTATATAGTAAGGGGTAAGCAACTTTCGTATTGGTTGGTAGGGATGTTGCTACGCTCAGACAAAGACATTGCAGCCTTCTCATTGGCCCCACAAGCAAGAGGGAGGATACTGATGAAAAAAAAGTAGAATATTCAAAATTACGAATATACTGTATAGCACTATATTCTAAATATTCTCGAATGCTCAAAGTGCCGATATTTGCAATAAATATTCGCGAATCGAATATTTGCGCCCAACACTAATAGAGTGTTATAAAATATTCGCGATTGCGAAAATCGCCACTTATGGTGTGAATTTCTTTTTGCAATACATACAGCTTCACATTTTATTAGGTCTAAGTAGATATTACTGATTGGTGCACTAAGTATTGTTTTGACATCACAGCACTATGTCAGTAGCATGTATGTTTGGCAACAGAGAAATATCTCACATGCACATTGCACATCCATTTTCCTGCCGCATACTATATACTTCACAAAATGTTGATCAAGCATGCTCAGCCGAACACGAGTTCTGCCACTCCTTCAAGACAAATCAAACAAATCACAGAAAAAAACTATATATAAACCATCCTGCACGACACGGCATTAAATGCGCGGAAGTGGGTTTAGATGAATTTTGATCAAAATGTATTGACCAAGTGTCTCAGGTTTTATCAAGAGTGAGGGCTTAGTCCATATGTTATGCTTGCATCTATTATTATAGTGCATTATTTTCTGTGATTTTGTAAGTGTGGCCGTATGCATCCACGCATTTAATGCCGTGTCGCGCAGGATGGTTTATATATAGTTTTTTTTTTCTGTGATTTGTTTAAATTGTCTTAAAGGAGTGGCACCTTCATGTGTGAATACGCTCCTATACTGGGAGTGATATTCAAGTGCACTTTTGCTTCACCTATCTAATAGGTGACCTTGATTAAGGTGGTACATATAGGTGTGTGTGTCTCTCTTCCCACCGGTTGCTGATGCACATGAAGGTAACAAGGGGCAGCACACCATATGTGTGGGGACTGTGCTCCTGAAAAATGCAAAACAGCATGAATAGGTTAGCATAGGAACCCACCTGAACTGAGACCACCTTGTCGTCTGGTAGGTGGGCTTAGATGTATTTTGATCAAAATGTATTGACCAAGTGTCTCAGATTTTATCAAGAGAGAGGGCTTAGTCCATATGTTATGCTTGCATCTATTATTATAGTGCATTATTTTCTGTGATTTTGTAGGTGTGGCCGTATGCATCCGCGCATTTAATGCCGTGTCGTGCAGCATGGTTTATATATAGTTTTTTTCTGTGATTTAACTAACTAATATACCTAACACCCTACACTGGAACCTAATCAGCTAACATATTACCTAACTAACCTACACTATCTACCACTAACTATCTGGAATATATATGAGGTATCAGAAGTATTATAAAACAGCAATTCAGCACATCATAATTATCACACTCCTCTCGCTTTCACTACTGCATGAAACAGCACAAAATGGCTGCTCGGGATTTTCTTATATAGTGAGGGGTAGGCAACTTTCCTATTGGTTGCTAGGGATGTTGCTAAGCTCTGACAGAGATATTGCAGCCTTCTTATTGGCCCACAAGCTAGAAGCAGGGAGGGATCATGTGTACTGTGGGAAATTTTTTTTTCAAAATTACTAATATATATCACTATATTCTAAATATTCGCGAATTCTCGAAGTGCTGATAAAAGTGCTGCCGATAAAAATTTGCAATGCGAATATTCGCGCTCGACACTAATAGTCAGTTCACATACTGTATATACATTTATGCATATATTTACTGTAATGATATAATTTGTGCAGTAGCTGGGTAGGACTGGGTAGGTTTACTGCTGAGAGTTGAAGTGTAATTACACAGCTTCATTAGCGTCTGTATTTTCTTTCCATTCTCTGTATATATTTGTATTGATTTTATTCACAAAGCTTCAGTGGTGCACTCGTGGAATTTTTCAGTTGCCCAAAGCATCCCTGCAGGGCTGGATTAAAGAGAGGAAGTAACGACCCCTGCCAGCCAGAATTTCTACACAATGGCTCTATGGAAAGTACAAAGTGGTCTTATTTATTGACTCTCTGGTTGCCACAGCATTCCATCCCATCCCAAATCCATATAATGTTGTGACATTTCATTGGCACCAGTGGGTGTGGGGATTGTACGGTAGCCCTCTCTCATTCCTCTTCTTCCCATTCTTTATCTGTTCCCTGATGCCTGCTTGATGATGAGCTTGGCAAAGTGTCACCTTACTGGCTTCACCATGCAGGAGGTGAGTATGAGGAGAGATAGTTAAAAGGAATAAATGGTGAGGTAAGGAAGTACTGCCACTTGGTTCTTGTTACAGCAAGGGATAAACTCTAGGCCAGAGAGAGCAGACGTTTCTCTAGCCTCCAGTAGAGCAGAAGTTTTCCTCCTGTATCAAAGGCACAGATAAAGATAAAGTAAAGAATACCCTAAGGGCTCATGCACATGACTGTATGTATTTTGCGGTTTGCAAAAAACGGATGCAAAACCCGCATGAGATTTGTGTGCATTCTGTATTTTGTGAAACAGAACAGCTGAAACCAAATAGAACAGTACTATCCTTGTCCCTAATGCGGACAATAATAGGACAAGTTCAATTTTTTTTTCAGAATGGACATACGGAAACAGAATGCAAGCGGAGTAACTTCCATATTTTTTTTTTTTGCGGACCCATTGAAATGAATGGCTCTAAATACAGTCTGCAAAAAAAATGGAACGGACATGGAAAGAAAATAAGTTTGGGTGCATGAGCCCTGTGTGTGAGGGATCTGATTTGTTGCTTGTGCCCACTGGCTGTGGATTCTAAGCATTGAATACTATCAATCACTAATAAGGGCTCATGTACACGGCCGTTGTGTGCCCTTGGCAGTATTGCAGCCCTCATATAGCGGGTCCGCAATACACTTGAATGGGTCCGCAATCACGGAGATGCGGAACGAAAGCACGGATCGGAACCCCATGGAAACACTACGGAGTGCTTCTGTGGTGTTTCTAGCTGGGCCTCTGCACCGCAAAAGAAAAGAACATGTTCTATTTTTTCCAGAGTGGGTGGATCGCGGACCCATTCAAGTTAAATGGGTCTGGATCCGTCCCAGCCGCCGCACAGACATTGCCCGTGCATTGGGGACCACACATTGTGGTCCCCAATGCACGGAAAAGCCGCACAACGGCCGTGTGCAAGAGGCCTAAATGGTCCAGCTTGCACTCAGAACAAAGATTTAAATGTATAAAATACAAGTTTTATTGCCTCTTTTCCCATAAAACTATTTATCAATCTGCTTTATAACATGCTGCTTGCAGATTGAACTACATTTTGTGGTGACAGATCCTCTTTAAATAGTACTGCTAACTATTGAAGTAAATAACACTGTTAAGCTGTGCATAGAAATAATGCTGCTATGGAAAAAAATAATAACACCGTATACCGTACTTTTTCACATCGCTGGTATGTATTCAGTTATGGCTTTCCGTTATTGAGACAAGTGAATTTTTTAAAAATTTGATTCGGCTGGTTCGCCAAATATTCTGAAAAAATTTGGTTTGATCCGAATTTATTCGCGGTGAATCGCGTTAAAAACGGCTATTTCCATGCTGCAGAGAGCCTTTATAGTGGTGTAGAACACGGTGCCTTACGGTAACACGCATAGGGAGTCTGCTGTGGTAGTGAAATAATACTGTGAGTCAGTATACCATGCAGATGACAGGCATCGCTCTTAGAAATACTGCACACTTCACTTATTTGGGCAGTCACGGGCCAAAACTGACCAAATAACTCAAGTGTAAACTCAGCCTTACAAGTCAATGTTAGCGTCAAGAAGAAGCGCACTCCTTTTACACTGTTGTCAGCTGATTCCACATATATGTCAACAGAACCTGTTCTGTTAAAAGCTTAAACAAGTAGAGCCCCCCAAGTGGAGAGGGTGTCAGCAGTAAGTTTGTTTTGACATCACTGATTATTTATCCCTTCCTCTGATCCGTCAGAACAATAACCTCCAAAAAACCAATTCTGTCTTTGTACCAAACAAGTTGCAGAACAGTGGGACACCGCCATGCCCTGCACATGTGGTATGCTGGAGGGGCAGTATGAATTGTCCCTACAGTAGAGGTTGCATTGTCGCAGGACCAACGGCGTGACAATGTAGAGGAGGACGCGGCGTCACCTGGCCAAGTTGCTGGTGTGGCTGTGCAGGAACCACATTCACCCAGTGGGCCCTAAAGGACATGTATTGTTCCTAACCGTAGATACAGCTCCACACGAAGGCGCTACCGTGCACTTTGGCAGACACCAACAGGCTCAAGGGCTGGCCCACCTTCTGTTCTACATACGTGTGCAGTTCTCTGAAAGGTGCAGAGTCCACCACTTGGAAAGGGAAGGACTGCAGCACCATCAACTTGGCCAGCAGCACGATCAGCTTCTGCGTCGTTGGATGAGTGCACGCATACTGTTGTCTCTTGGCAAAAGCTTCGGTGATTGATTGCTGATGTAGTGAGTGACGAGGAGTAGGAGGACAAGGAGCAGGAGCATCAGGACCAGTAGATGATGGGAAGGACAGACAGCTCCCTTCGTGTGAGGTGGTAGAGCCTTGACTGCCTGAAATCGGCTGCGTGCCACTGGGTAACGCAGCGGTTGCTCCGGCAGGCTGGACCACCACATCGGAGCCACGGTTCTCCCAGGCCACTTTATGGTGACGCTGTATATGTTGACACAGGGAATTGGTACATATGGACATGTTTACCTCCTCCGGCGGTAAAACAAAAAATTGCCACACCGCCAAGTAGGTGATTTTACCCCCAACACTACGCACTGACTGCTACCGCCACTGCCTCTATGAAATCGTGCACCGCTACTTCCCTGGCAGGTAGGTTCCTGCAAAGCGGGTGGTCTACCCAGGGCACATTTGGCTACTGACCTCTCATTGCTGCCACCCTGCTGACTCCCGGCCATGCTAGCGACTTGCTGGCTCCGCCGCTACCTCACGGGCAAGCTGCCACCCTCTTCTCCCGATGATGAAACCCCTTCGTCAGAGGGGGTGAAGACTTGATGACGTAGGTTTGCTACATCGCTCCTCCCTCCGACCACGCTATCCCACCGCACTATGCAAGACACGGGCCTCTCTATCTGACCAGCAGGATGCCCCCACCTCTGGTCACTTTGGGTTCTCCTGGACCGGACTATCAGATCCCCTGCGTTTGTCCACCTTGTCTGGTGGTGTCTGCTTGCTGCCTCGCTTGCAGACGGGGCGGTCGCCCTCCTTCTGATGTTTCAGTCCCCGCTGCTTGGTGCCTCCCCCCTCCTTGGATCTTCGGTGTCGGCTCGGACTTGGTTACAGGTTTGAAGTTTGAAGTATCGAATATATGTTGCTTCGTGTCCTCCTCTGCCTCCATGTTTGAACCCTCCTCCCCCAAGCCCTGTGTAATCATTTTCTCGATCTCCCTGCTTCATCTATTCATTTATAGAGAATATGGAAAAGAAGGTTAAAATTTCTCAACTTTATAAAGTGTTTCTTAAAGCACGATTTAATAATACACGTTCTTCGGGACAAAAGGCTTGGCAAATTGATTGTCTGGGAATTTCCCTCGAAGATTGGGATATTATATTGGCACAATTTTAATCACGTTTTGGTTCAATTTAATATTTTGCACCGAATCTATATCACACCTTTATGGCTTAATAAATGTGGTTTAAGGGATACTTCTAATTGTCCATAGTGTGATTTATCTGGGGCGGATCACTTGCATATGTTTTGGTCATGTAAAGAGTTGAAACAATATTGGGGGGCAATTTATAATTTTATTATCCGTGAATTGAAAGTTGAGATTCCGTTTACGGTGGAATGTTGGGTACTGAGTGACCTCACCAAGGTAGAATGTCCAAAATATAAAAGGATTCTTTTGATTAAAATAATGTTCTTGGCGAGACTTTTGATTGCTAGGGTTTGATTCTCTCGAAATACTCCAAGCATTACTTCAAGGGTTAACCTGGTTAATAAGATTAAGAGACATGAAACCATTTTACATAAGCAGAGTAATGCTGAGGGAATAATGGACTAAAATCTGGGGAGAATGGAAGTTTTAAGGTTTTCCTGCCTATACTACCTCATTATCTCCCCCTTTTTCGCTTATTGATGAGGGGGGAGACGCGGGTTTATTAGGGGAAAAAGAATATAATAATGTTTTGTTTTTGATGAATTGTATTGTTTGAATTTCAAAAAAAAAAAAAAGATGAGTAGCATATCACACGTTGAGAGTGAAAGGAGTAAGTGCAAAGCAGTGCAAAGTATTTCAGGAAAGGAGTGTGCTGATCTAGTTGAAGATTGTGGACTAAGGCCTCTTTCACATGAGCGTGTCCGGATTAGGTCCGGATGCGTTGCGGATGCGTTCAGTGAAAACTGTGCGATTTCACAGGCAAATCCATTCAGTTTTGCCTGTGATTGCATTCAGTTGTTCAGTTTTTTCGGCGCGGGTGCAATGAGTTTTGATGCGTTTTTCACGCGCGTGATAAAAAACTGAAAGTTTACAAACAATATCTCCTAGCAACCATCAGTGAAAAACGCAATGCACCCGCACTTTCTTGCGGATGCAATGCATTTTTCACGCAGCCCTAGCCCCATAAAAGTGAATCGGGCTGCGTGAAAAATGCATTGCATCCGCAAGAAAGTGCGGGTGCGTTGCGTTTTTCACTGATGGTTGCTAGGAGAAAAACGCAGAATATAGAACATGCTGCGATTTTCACGCAACGCACAAGTGATGCGTGAAAAAAACGCTCATGTACACAGACCTATTGAAAGGAATGGGTCAGGATTCAGTGCGGGTGCAATGCGTTCACATCACGCATTGCACCCGCGTGGAAAACTCGCCCGTGTGAAAGAGGCCTAAGAGTTACAAGGTGGAAAGAGCAAGGTCTCTAGCAGCACAGAGTATTTCAGGAGTGTGTCGGTTGTGTTGGAAAGGACAGACAGAATTAATGGTTCTCCAAAAGCTTAGAATCAACATTGAAAAATACAGTGATCCCTCAAGATGCAATTGCCTCAGGAAACAATTAGTGATGAGCGAGCATGCTCAGCTGAGTATTGGTTCGGCTCGAGCATTGCTATGCTCGGCACTCGGCTTTACTCGGCCGAGCACCGCGTGTATTCGCCGCATGGCTCGAGTCTCCTCCCGGCATATTTGGCGCTTGCTAAGCAGCCAATGAAGGTCCAGGTAAGTAATTTCCCTCAGTGTAAGGCCATAGCCATGTTAGCTGTAAGCCTTACACTGATTGGCTGGCCGGAACACGTGATATCATTTCATATAGGAGCTGAGATCCGGCGCTCAGCTCATTCAGCGTCAGGGAGAGCAGACAGTAGGTAGGGACAGATAGCTTTTTGCTCTAAACTTACTGATTTCACTCCAAAAACCTTATTGAAAGAACTAACAGTCCTTTTAAGGACTAGAGTGTGTGTTTGACAGCAGTGCAGCACCTTTTTTATTTTTAAGAAGGGGTTTGCTTCAGCACTATCAGGGACAGGCGTCATCAGGAAGGGACAGATAGTGCAGGGCTTGAAAATTTCTTTTTTAACTTCTAAAAGACAGAAAGATTTCAGATTAGTGACATCTACAATACGCCATCCGAAAGCAGTATGTTGGGCAGATATTATAAAAAGGGGCTTATTCACTACAGCGTGCCTGGTACTGAGATATACACTGCTACATCATAAAGCAGTGTGTTGGGCAGACATTATAAAAAGGGGCTTATTCACTACAGTGTGCCTTAAGTGGGGAAAATTGGCTTCTACCTCTAAGGTTTATTTTTTGCCTTTCTCTGGATCAACTAGCAGGATGACAGGCCAAACTGGATGGACAGATGCCTTTTTTCAGCCTTATGTACTATGTTACTATGTTACTAAGATATACACTGCACCATCATAAAGCAGTGTATTGGGCAGACATTATAAAAAGGGGCTTATTCACTACAGTGTGCCTGCTACTGAGATATACACTGCACCATCAGAGAAATTATGAATTCTGTGGAAATTAACCTAACTTGTGCCGGTATGTGCGTTCAATCTGCAACTGTTATATTATTACTCCAGCAGTTTTAGGCACATCTGTGTGTGCATTTAGGCCGCAACCGTGTATACTGTATTCCCGCAGAGAATACATTTTATTTGGGACAAATTTGTTTCCGATATAGAACTACATCCGAATACAGTGTGTATTGTCAAAATGATATTATCTCTGGACTAGTGTAGTGTCGAAAATCTTTGTTTTTCTGTATCCAGTACCTTACTGGAAGCCAATACAGTGTGTATTGTAAAAATAACATTATCTCTGGGCTAGTGTAGTGCCAACAATCTTTATTTTTCTATATCCAGTACATTACAGCAAGCCAATACAGTGTGTATTATAAAAATTACATTATCTCTGGGCTAATGTAGTGACAAAAATCTGTATTTCTCTGTATGCAGTATATTACAGCAAGCCAATACAGTGTGTATTGTAAAAATTACCTTATTTCTGGCCTAGTGTAGTGCCAAAAATCTGTATTTTTCTGTATCCAGTATATTACAGGAAGCCAATACAGTGTGCATTGTAAAAATTTCATTATCGCTGGGCTAGTGTACTGCTGAAAATCTTTATTTTTCTGTATCCCATACATTACAGCAAGCCAATACAGTGTGTATCGTAAAAATTACATTATCTCTGGGATAGTGTAGTGCTGAAAATCTTTATTTTTCTGTATCCAGTACATTACAGCAAATCAATACTGTGTGTACCGCAAACATTACATTATCTCTTGGCTAGTGTAGTGGCAAAAATCTCTATTTCTCTGTATCCAGTACATTACAGGAAGCTAATACAGTGTGTATTGTAAAGATTACATTATCTCAGGGCAAGTTTACTGCTGAAAATCTTTATTTTTCTGTATTCAGTACATTACAGTAAGCCAATACAGTGTGTATTGTAAAAATTTCATTATCTGTGGCCTAGTGTAGTGCCAAACATTTGTATTTTTCTTTCTCCAGTACATTACAGCAAGCCAATACAGTATGTATTGTAAACATTTAATTATCCGTGGCCTAGTGTAGTGCCAAAAAACTGTATTTTTCTGTATTCAGTACCTTGCTGAAAGCCAATACAGTGTGTATTGTAAAAATTACATTATTTATGGGCTAGTGTAGTGACAAAATTCAGTATTTTTCTGTATTCAGTACCTTGCTGAAAGCCAATACAGTGTGTATTGTAAAAATTACATTATTTATGGGCTAGTGTGGTGACAAAAAGCTGTATTTCTCTGTATGCAGTACATTATAGCAAGCCAATACAGTGTGTATTGAAAAAATTACCTTATCTCTGGGCTAGTGTATTGCCAAAAATCTGTATTTTTCTGTATGCAGTACCTTACTGAAAGCCAATAGAGTGTGTATTATTAAAATTACATTACCTCTGGCCTAATGTAGTGCCAAAATCAGTATTTTTCTGTATCCAGTACATTACAGCAAGCTAATACAATGTGCATTGTAAAGATTACATTATCTCTAGGCTAGTGTAGTGCCGAAAATCTTTATTTCTCTGTATCTAGTACATTACAGCAGGACAATACAGTGTGTATTGTAAAAATTACATTATCTCTAGGCTAGTTTACTGCTGAAAACCTTTATATTTCTGTATCCAGTACATTACAGCAAGCCAATACCGTATGTATTGTAAAAATTACATTATCTCTGGGCTAGTGTAGTGCTGAAAATCTTTATTTTTCTGTATCCAGTACATTACAGCAAACCAATACTGTGTGCACCGCAAAAATTACATTATCTTTTGGCTAGTGTAGTGGAAAAAATCTCAATTTCTCTGTATCCAGTACATTACAGCAAGCTAATACAGTGTGTATTGTAGAGATTACATTATCTCTGGGCTAGTTTACTGCTGAAAATCTTTATTTTTCTGTATCCAGTAAATTACAGCAAGCCAATACAGTGTGCATTGTAAAAATGTCATTATCGCTGGGCTACTGTACTGTTGAAAATCTTTATTTTTCTGTATTCAGGAGACTACAGCAAGCCAATACAGTGTGTATTGTAAAAATTTAATTATTTGTGGCCTAGTGTAGTGCCAAACATTTGTGTTTTTCTGTCTCCAGTACATTACAGCAAGCCAATACAGTGTGTATTGTAAAAATATCATTATCTGTGGCCTAGTGTAGTGCCAAAAATCTGTATGTTTCTGTATTCAGTACCTTGCTGGAAGCCAATACACTGTGTATTGTAAACATTACATTATCTCTGGGCTAGTGTAGTGCCGAAAATCTTTATTTTTCTGTATCCAGTACATTACAGCAAGCCAATACAGTGTGTATTGTAAAAAATGACATTATCTCTGGGCTAGTGTAGTGACAAAAAGCTGTATTTCTCTGTATGCAGTACATTACAGCAAGCCAATACAGTGTGTATTGTAAAAATTACATTATCTGTGGCCTAGTGTAGTGCCAAAAATCTGTATTTTTCTGTATTCAGTACCTTGCTGAAAGCCAATACAGTGTGTATTGTAAAAATTACATTATCTATGGGCTAGTGTAGTGACAAAAAGCTGTATTTCTCTGTATGCAGTACATTACAGCAAGCCAATACAGTGTGTATTGAAAAAATTACCTTATCCCTGGGCTATTGTATTGCCAAAAATCTGTATTTTTCTGTATGCAGTACCTTACTGAAAGCCAATAGAGTGTGTATTATCAAAATTACATTACCTCTGGCCTAATGTAGTGCCAAAAATCAGTATTTTTCTGTATCCAGTACATTACAGCAAGCTAATACAATGTGTATTGTAAATATTACATTATCTCTAGGCTAGTGTAGTGCCGAAAATCTTTATTTCTCTGTATCCAGTACATTATAGCCGGACAATACAGTGTGTATTGTAAAAATTACATTATCTCTAGGCTAGTGTACTGCTGAAAATCTTTATATTTCTGTATCCAGTACATTACAGCAAGCCAATACAGTGTGTATTGTAAAAAATTACATTATCTCTGGGCTAGTGTAGTGACAAAAAGCTGTATTTCTCTGTATGCAGTACATTACAGCAAGCCAATACAGTGTGTATTGTAAAAATTACATTATCTCTGGCCTAGTGTAGTGCCAAAAATCTGTATTTTTCTGTATCCAGTACCTTACTGGAAGCCAATAGAGTGTGTATTGTCAAAATTAAATTATCTCTGGGCTAGTGTATTGCTGAAACTTTTTTTTTCGGTATCCAGTACATTACAGCAAGCCAATACAGTGTGTATAGCAACAATTGCATTATCTCTAGGCTAATGTAGTGCCGAAAATCTTTATTTCTTTTTTTCCAGTACATTACAGCAAGACAATACAGTAAGTGTTGTAAAAATTACATTATCTCTGGGCTAGTGTACTGCTGAAAATCTTTATTTTTATGTATCAAGGACATTACAGCAAGCCAATACAGTGTGTATTGGCTATTGTATTTTTCTGTAGTAATTACATTACAGCAAGCCAATACAGTTTGTATTGTAAAAATGTCATTATCTGTGGTCTAGTGTAGTGCCGAGAATTTGTATTTTTCTGTCTCCAGCGTATTACAACAAGCCAATACAGTGTGTATTGTAAAAATTTCATTATCTGTGTTCTAGTGTAGTGCCGAAATTTTTTTTTTCTTTCTCCAGTACATTACAGCAAGCCAATACAGTGTGTATTATAAAAATGTCATTATCTGTGGCCTAGTGTAGTGCTTAAAATTTGCATTTCTCTGTATCCAGTACATTATAGCAAGCCAATACAGTGTGTAGTGTAAAAATGGCATTATCTGTGGTATAGTGTAATGCCGAAAATTAGTATTTCTCTGTATCCAGTACATTACAGCAAGCCAAAACAGTGTGTAAAGTAAAAATTACATTATCTGTGGCTTAGTGTAGTGCCTAAATTTTTTTATTTCTCTGTATCCAGTACATTACAGCAAGCTAATACAATGTGTAGTGTAAAAATTTCATTGACTGTGTCCTAGTGCAGTGCCAAAAATATTTATTTTTCTGTATCCAATAAATTACAGCAAGCCAATACAGTGTGTATTGGAAACATTTTATTATCTGTGGTCTAGTGTAGTGCCAAAAATTTATATTTTTCTGTCTCCAGTACATTACTGCAAGCCAACACAGTGTGTATTTTAAAAATGTCATCTGTGTCCTAGTGTAGTGCTGAAAATATTTATTTTTCTGTATTCAGTACAATACAGCAAGCCAATACAGTGTGTATTGTACAAATGTCATTATCTGTGTCCTAGTGTAATGCAGAAAATCTGTATTTTCCTATATCCAGTACATTACAGCAAGCCAATACAGTGTGTATTGTAAAAATGTCATTATCTTTGGGGTAGTGTAGTACAGAAAATCTGTATTTTTATGTATCCAGTACTGTCCAGCATCAGAAAACTGTGTCTTTAGCAGACAGTAAAACAATCTAAGCCACATCTACAGGCAAAACCATTAATATGAAGAAGGCGAGCACAAAGGGAGGGGGAAGTGGGCATGATGCTGATGGTGCAAGCAGAGGCCGTGGCCCTGGGCCTGATGCTGATGGTGCTAGCAGAGGCCATGGCCCTGGGCGTGATGCTGATGGTGCAAGCAGAGGCCGTGGCCCTGGTTGTGATGCTGATGGTGCAAGCAGAGGCTGTGGCCCTGGAAGTAATGAAAATGTGCCTGCTGCCAGTGCACCAGAAAAATCAAAAAAGTCCACCTTACCCAGCTTGATGTCCAACTTAGCTGGGCAGTGCAGGGCAACAATGTCCAAGTCGGGCCAGTGTGAAAAGGTGGTCGGTTGGATTGCCGAACATAATGCTTCCAGTCGGTTAAGCACCACCCTCTCTTCCACGAAGTCCAGTCTCTGTAGCCAAGAGTCTGGTCAGCCAAATCCTCACTCTGATCCTCCTTCCTCCCACCATGTAATGTCTGACCAAACAAGTGATCCCACACTCGGATATTCACTTCACCTCTTTTCATCGGCAGTACTTGGTTTGGCTCTCTCGCCAAGCATGCTTGAAGAGGTACCTAAGATATTGTGCCCTGATTCCCAACCTCTTGAGCCTTCACAGTCTCAAGAAGATGAGGGTGATAAACGGCAATCATTCGTTCATGAGGTGGATGATGATGAGACACAGTTGCCAATCACTGAGGTGGTGGTGAGGTCAAGGAGCTTGACACACATTCCATGCCTAGCCCACATCTTAAACTTAGTGGTTCAGTGGTTTATCAAAACCTACCCCAATTTTCAGGAGTTACTAGTGTAGGCCCATTTCTGAAAGTCGTCCACAGCTTCAGCAGGTCTGTCAACGCTGCAGCAGCGCTTCCCGCTTCCAGCTCACTGACTGTTGTGCGGCGTGAGCACGCGGTTGAACTCTACATTCTACATGTTGGCCAGGCTTTGTGAGCAGCAGAAGGCAGTTGTGGAATAACAGCTGCAACATGGTTGTCGCCTTACCAGTCAACTGCCACTATTCAGATGCGAGGAGTGGGCATTGATGTCAGACCTATGTGAGGTTTTAAAAAACTTTGATTATTCCACACAGATGGTTAGTGGCGATAACGCTATTATCAGTGTGACCATCCCACTGCTGTGTCTACTCAAACGATCGCTGCTCACAATTAAGGAGGATGCTTTGAATGTGGCAGATAAGGTAATGGGGGAGTAGATGACACAAGGTGATAGCCAGACCTCTTCCAGTTCGTCTTCTCAGCGCAAATTGGGCCATGAAGAGGAAGAGGAGCAGGAGACACATGCCTCTGCTACAGAGGCTAGTACCCATGGAACTTTAATTCCATCTGTTCAGCGTGGATGGGCAGAGGAGGAGGATGAGAGTATGGAGAGTCATTCTGAAGTTAACATTGACGTCTTGCCCGTTGGTACTCTGACACACATGGCCGACTTCATGTTAGGCTGCCTTTCCCGTGACCCTCGCGGTATACACATTTTAGGTAACACAGATTACTGGGTGTTCACCCTTCTCGACCCCCGCTACAAAGAGAACTTCTCATCTCTGATTCTTATGGTGGAGAGGACAAGTAAAACCGTGCAATACAAGAAGGTACTTGCTGACAGATTGCTCCAAAATTTTACATCTGACAATGCGGCCACCAGAGTTCGTACTTCCTTAGGCAACTGATTAAGGGAGACAAGGGGAACACACAGTAGTTCCAACAGAGGCAGGGCAACACTTTCCAAGGCATGGGACACTATCATAACACCACGCCAGCAACCTCACACTGAATCGCGGCCAAGTGCTACAAGGATGGAAAAGTTTTGAAAGATGGTGAAGGAATACATTTCAGACCGTGTCAGCATCCTAAATGATCCCTCAGTGCTTTACAACTACTGGTTGTACAAGCTGGACATGTGGCACGAACTTTCGATCTACGCCTTGGAGGTGCTGGCCTGCCCTGCCGCCAGCGTATTGTCTGAGCGTGTATTTAGTGCTGCTGGTGGCATTATAACAGATAAGCGTATCCGCTTGTCCACTGACAATGCTGACAGGTTGACTCAGATAAAAATGAACAAGGCCTGGATTGCCTCTGACTTCTCTACTCCACCAGAGGAAAGCTGAGCTAATGAGGAACAAAAACGCAATTTAAGTGTATGCTTTTTCACCGCAAAAAAAAGAGTATAAGTTTGAATCTTTATAAGTTTTTTCATCTGCCTCCTCCTGCGCCTCTTCTTCCATACAGAATATATATGCCCTCACTTCAATGTTTTGTAGGGTTCGCTCGGCTTCAGGCCCTCACCTTCAATGCTTTATAAGGTCAGCTCACCTGTAGGCCATCACTGCAATGTTTTATGGGGTTCGCTCACCTTCAGTCACTCAACTCCAATGCATTATACGGTCTACTCACCTGTAGGCCATCACTGCAATGTTTTATAAGGTTTGCTCGGCTTCAGGCCCTCACCTCCAATGCTTTATATGGTCTGCTCACTTGTAGGCCATCACTGCAATGTTTTATGGGGTTTCGCTAGGCTTTAGGCCCTCACCTCTAATATGGTCTGCTCACCTGTAGGCCATCACTGCAATGATTTATGGGGTTTGCTCACTTTCAGTCCTTCACCTCCAATGCTTTATACGGTCTTCTCACCTGTAGACCATTACTGCAATGTTTTATGGGGTTCGCTCACCTTCAGGACCTCACCTCTAATTTTTTATATGGTTTTTGAGAGCCACCAGTAGGCCATCAATGATAATTTTTCAAGGGTGTCTATGATGCCCTCCTTTATGTGTAATAAAGGGTGTATTGGAGTGCAGGTTCCTTGTAATTTTTGCCAGCCCTTTCACTTAGTGCATAGGCTTTATGACTGCAGCAGTGTAACTGAACAATTGTAGCACCATGTGAATGAGGCCCTTCTTTATGTGATATACAGGCTGTATCGGAGTGCTTCTTCCTTGTAAATATGGCAGTATTTGCACTGTATATACAATTAAATATACATGAAAGAATGTTTCCTAACAATTTCACCTCTAAATTTTTTTTTTTTTTTAGGGGGCGGGATTTTGGACAAGGGACAATATGGTTCCCAGCAGCGACATTGGAGTCCAAGATGCACCCAGCACCCCATGCTGTTCCAGATCCATTTTGGTGGTGTTTCTGTCACTTTCTGACCTTTTCCAATGGACCAGGCACCCTCCCCTCATCCGAGCAGGGGGTGCCTGGTTGTCTACCATTGACTTCCATTATACTCAGGTGCTCGGCCGAGCGCACGAATATTGATATGTGTTCGGACCAAATACCCGAACATCCCAAACACTTTGGTGCTCACTCATCACTAGATACAATATTTTCAACATACAATGTTTTTTTCTGACCCATCGTAAGTTGAAACTAGACTCAACATACCTCAGACTCAGATCCAACCAATCAAGGCCACTTCTCTGTATTAGTTGCTAGTTAGCAGCTATTCCTGACTGTTACTGTATATATAAGAACCTGTTTTATCTGTCTTAATTATCTGCGTATTCTTTCTTAAATCTTAATTTTCTCTTATCTTGGATGACATATTAGGGCTTTGGAACCGATTACTCAAGTTACAATGGTTTTAACATACAATGGTTGTCCTGGAACAAATGAATATTGTATCTTGAGGAACCACTGTATATGGCATCAGAGGTGTGTGAGGAAACCATCACAATAGGACGTGAATGCCATCCAGGGCACGTTGTATATGTGGGCGACATACAGAAGAATACCAGGAAACAGATTGAAGAATGGGGACAATTTGATCTGAAAATTGGCAGAAGTCCTTGTAATGACTTGTCTGTGGTTAACCCGTACCGGAAAGGCCTTTATGGGGGCAGTGGACAACAGTTTTTTTACTTTCCACGATTACTCAATAAAGTGTTGCCTAAGACAGGAGAGAATCGGGCAGTCTTCTGGTTATTCGAGAACGTGGTTGCGATGGAGAAAGCATTCAAACAAAACAATTTCTCTCTACCTGGAGACGAATCCTGTCAAGATTGACGCAAGTGCGATATCGGCTGCTCATCAAGCCAGATACTTCTGGGGAAACCTGCCTGGCATGAACAGGCTTCTAGTAGCTACAGACAATGAGAAGACAAAGCTTCAAGATTGCTTGGAGCCCGGAAGAGTCACAAAGTTCATGAAGATTCAAACCATAACTACCTGATCTCTTTGTCAGGGAAAACATCCCGAATTCCGAGTCATCATGGATGGGAAGGAGGACATCCTGTGGTGCATGGAGATGGAAAGGGTCTTCGGATTCCCCCCGCACTATACGGACATCTCAGAAATGAACCGCTGCTCCCGACAGAAGCTCTTGGGAAGGTAACGGAGCATCCCGGTGATCTGGCATCTATTCGCCCTGCTGAAGGATTATTTTGAAAGTTTGTAGAAGCCACATGTGGCCCCCACACTGTAGATTTATCATGGAGACACCGGATTTTATAATATTACATTATTATATAAGGAAAAGGAAAGAAAAAATTAAGCCCCTTCGTTACTCGGCTTCCAAGTGCGATCAACTACATCATCATCATCGAGTACTGTCTGCACATCACTGATGTCCTTCTCAACCGTCTCTGGGTAAGGAGCCTGACCGCTCGCAAAACCAGCTCCCTCTCCACTCTCCTCGTCACTACTTGCCCGCCTAGTGGAGGAAGCGGCGGATGTTTCCTCCACATCTTGGCTGGCCAGTAGCTGCTGACTGTCTTCTAGTAGCTCGTCCTCACTGTATAGTGGAGCTGAGCCCAAAGCATACAATACTTCTCTGGCTCTGGGAACAGAAAAGGGCAGAGGCAGGTAGAGGACAGGTGAGGGGACAGGGCCTGCTCCCAGGCCATGCCAACTAAGGGTTGTGTCTGACTAACCCACTGACTCCTGGCTGGGGGTGTCTGATGTCACTTGTGACAAAGTCGAAGATCGATTCAACCACTCAAGAACCGCTGGGTTGTTGGTCACGACAAGACCGCTAGCTAACACTGGGAGCTCAGGCCTCTCGAAGTGACCCCTGATGCCATGGCCCCTTACTCTGATGCGACCTCTGTCTGCGCCAGAAACATTTACGCCTCTACCCCTCCCCTGTGCAGGGCCTAGCACTTCTCTTTCTGACATACTGTAAGATCAAACATAAGCCCTTTTTTTCCACTAATACAAGCCAAAAAGGCTTTAGAACAGATAACTGGGGGGCGTGTCCGGTAGCCGAGGAGTGAGGTCAGATATTTGCACAGCTCTGTAAAGGATTGCCTAATCCAGCACGATCTACCCTCTCCACGCGCCCTTTTTGGCATCAATCTGCCTCAGAAGTGTTAGTCCTGCCTTCGGCTACATTTTTAACTGACTCCGGTGAGATTGGACTTACCAGATTCAGAGTTACCGCTTGGGCCTGCTGTGTGTGGAAGGCCGCGGACTAAAGTGGCAGTGCGCACTCGATCCGTGGTCGATCTCCAGAGCCACTCTGCTCTGCCGAACACCCCTTGGACTACATCAAGAGAACCCTGGAGAGGCTACTCAAGGCGATTTCAAACATCTGGTCCAAAGTTACAGCTCCAGGCCTACCACGCCTAGGAGAGCTGGAACAGCTCCAGAACCGTTCCAGTCCAAAGAGACCTCTGGATCCGCAGTGAAGACCTCCGCTGTGTCCATATCACAGAAGACATCAGCCCTGCAGTCCCCTGTGGGCACGGCGATGGATCCGCCATCTTGCCCGGTCTGCGCGCTCCACCTGACATCAGCTCTACTCGACACCCCGACCAAGAGTGCAGTCTCTTACACATGAGGGAGCCCTGGTATGATCCACAGGTGGGAGAGGGACAAGACCAGATATCATTAGAGCAACGGAGAGCAACATCCAGCCCTTCTCCGCTCCTCTTCACTTTTCTTTCCCGGATGCTCCCCCCCTATCCCCCATCAAGATACCCATATCCCCCCCTTTGGTCTCTTGCAGGCACCCCTCTGCATCCATATAGGCACTGCCTAAATTTTTGAGAAACCCCCTGTCTGCAAATGTAATTCCACCTTAACCTCATTATTTAAAGGGCCAATGACCCAATTTTTCAATACAGTCTGAACAGCCTATAGGTGACCTTTCTAGGCTGCCATTATTTTGCGCTACACCCCTTGCCTGCCATCAGCCCCTGAGCGCACTAGGATGTGAAGCTAATATAATGCAAGGGGAACACATTCAACCCAAAACAACTTACACACATATTCAGCTTTTTCTCCCCCCTCGCCATCACCCCAAGCACCCATCCCTCCAGATTGAAAACTGAATTACACTATCCTAAATCCCTTCCACAAAGCTAGGAGAAATGCCCATGTACTAAATGTTCTACATGTAAAGGGATTGGTCACAAATAACAAAAGGACCAGGTCACACAGCACATATAGTGAAAATTGGCAAACAAAAGGGCTCTACGCAGGACATACAGAGACCCACAAAAAACTCTACCCTGTCTCAGTCAGACCTAGACAGATACATAATGAAAAAAGCTCAAGTTCACCTCGGGGCTCAGTCCCTAACTCCTAAAAGTCGTGCCCCATGCCCAGTACCTACATCTCAAGAAAGAGACAATGAAGAAGAAGGCACAACTGATACCCCTTCTGAGCTTCCCATCTCCAGGTCCTTAATCTCCCAGGCCCTGACCAAAGCTCTCAATCCAGTCCTAGAAGAACTATCTGAAATAAAAAAGAGATGCGGCAGATAGGACACAGTGTGGAAGCTCTCGAATCCACACAATCTGCTATAACAGGGTACACCAAACAGAATACAGATACCCTGGCAAAATAACAACAACACATCAACCATTTATATGATTACATCAAGGACCAAAACAACAGAGGAAGAAGAAACAACATTCACTTAAGGGGACACCCCGAATCAGTCGTCCCAGATGCGATACCAAAAGCAGTATCCAAAATTTGCCATTTACTACTGGGTGAAGATTACTCTGAATCCATTGTCATTGAAAGAGCACACAGGGCAATAAGGCCCAAACCCAGACCCAACGAATCGCCAAGAGACATAATCTGCAAACTCCTAAACTTTGCCCAGAAAGAACAAGTGATGAAAAAGGCAAGAGAACACTCACAAATAACCTATTGTTCTATTTCAAGACCTGGCTCCTGCCACACTGAACAAGAGGCGCATCTTAAAACCACTGACAGATATCCTTAGTCTACATGCACACGACCGTATGAGTTTTCGGTCCGCAAATTACATCCGTACCCCATCAGTTTTGTTTTTGTGGATCCATTGCAACAATGCCTAGAACGGACAAGAATAGAACATGTTATATTTTTTTTGCGAAGCTACGGAATGGACATAAGGATACGGATAGCACACAGTGTGCTGTCCACATTTTTTGCGGACCCATTGAAATGAATGGGTCTGCATCCTATCCTCAAAAAAAACATAACGGACACGGAAACAAAATACATTCATGTGCATTAGGCCTAAGGCACAGGAAAATTGCCTTCCATTGGCTGTTCCCATTTGGCATGCTAATTACCTGGAAAGAAAAGAAATACATCATCAAATCCCCAAGGGATCTCCCAGACCTCTTTGAAGCTCTAAAGATTGAAGATGTTGACATTCCTGATTGGTCTGCGACAAATGACATCTGCATCCCACCCGAGATCACCCCATAGACCCCTTGGGAAACAGTTACGTCAGGCAAAGCCCAAAGATCCAAGAAGAAACAAAGAAGACTAACCCCGAGACGAATCATCTCAGAGGAGGACTGTGGCCTAGGTGCCCTACCAACCCTCTCTTCTGACAGCTGTGGGGCAACTGGTTTCACCATTGCACCATGGATGTGACAGGCCCTAACGGCCTCCTCGGGTCTCCCATGCTCTGATTTTCCGATCCTATACCTTCTCCGCCAGCTGGAGTTATTCAAGCACCATTTGGTCGAGAGCTTGGGAATTACCTTTATGGTTCCTGGTGCGGATTTAGCCTACAGGGCTGGTTTTGCAGCAGGGACGTTATAAGCTTGCCTCTGTTAGACATTTTTAAATTTGGTACCACCCCCTCTAACTTTTCATGGTACCTGTACCTACAGTAGGTGTAAACAACTGTCTAAATCCAAGGCACGCTGCAAACTTTTGACTATATTCAAAAGTTGTGATCCTAAGTGGTCTTGTTCAGGTTTCCGAGACCTTCTAACAGTTCAGTTATTATGGAGGTTCATTGATACTAATGTTATTACCTGTTTTGTTTTATATGTCTTAGCTCTCTCCTGCTCCCACCTTTCCTCTGCCATTCTTCCTGGCCCAAGTAACAAAGCATCCTTTCATACTCCAAAGACACCCCCTCTACGCACTTCAAAGATAAGGTATATACCCAAAGCATCTTACACCATCTATAATTCACCATGACCACTTGCAGAATAGCAACTTACAGTGTAAGAGGCTTCAAATCCCCTTCAATATAAAGCGAAATTTTACAACAGCTACACAAAGAAAAAGCCAATGTCATCTTTATCCAGGAAACTCTCGCTACAATCTCTGGTATCATAGTACTTCAGCCCATTATAATAGACTAGGTGTGAGCTTGGGTATACACAAACACACTGATTTCTCCCTGATTGATTCAAAATTATATAGTGAGGGACGTTTTCTCCTAGTAAAAGAGAAAATAAACACACAACTATACACCTTCGTTAACATTTATGCCCCCAATCCCTCACCCAAGAACTTTATTTGGTGTCTAAATGAGATACTGCTGGACAGACCAGCTACAAAAGAGAAGATTGAAAAAAAATTCAAAGAGTACTTCTCAATAAACACATCGGAGGACACTTCTCCCCAAGTGTTATGGGAAGCCCACAAATCTGTTATTAGATTAATTCATCTTGGTAGCTGGCTGCATACCTGAACAAAGAGAGGCGAGCAAAGATAGCTGGTCTGTACAATAAGATCTCTAGGCTGGAATACGCTCATAAACGCTCTCAAAACAGTAAACATTTAAAAGAACTATCCGAGTCCAGAGTGGAACTTAAAAAGATATTAAATACCCAGTCAGAAAATATTTACCTGTCCCTAAAACAGAAATTTTTTGCTAATGGGAACAAACCCACAAAGTTCATGCTAGCTTGCTTAAGACAATGCAAACGTAAATCAAGAATTGCAGCCATTAAACAAACAGACATTACCCTTTTAAGAGACGATGAAAGCATATCAGCTGCTTTCCAGAATTTCTACTCAGAACTGTACAACATAAACACTATAGACTCAGATAGCATTAAATGTAAAAAAACGTGACCTGACGGAAGATTTCCTAAAAAAGGTAGATCTTCCATCAGGCTTCTAACCTTTTTTTTCCATTACTACTAAAGAGTTAGACTTAACCCTGAAACAGATGGCCGAGGGGAAGTCCCCAGGACCAGATGGCCTTCCAGTTTTTTACTATTCCACCTTCCCAGATACTCTAAAACCATTCATGCTAAAAGCCTTCAATTCAGCGCTAACCGGCACTCCATTCCCACCTCAAACCTTAAAAGCCCACATCACTTTAATTTACAAACCATAAAAAGACCCGACCTTATGCTTCAGCTATAGACCTATATCCTTACTAAATTTTGATCTCAAAATTTATGCCAGGATACTCTCTAATAGAATTACACCACTGCTCAAAGACTTATTACAACCTTACCAGTTGGGTTTTATACCCGGTCGTGAAGGCAAAGACAACATGTACAAAATACTGAACACGATTGCATTAATGAAGAGGAGGAACAAATCCATGGTCCTGTTATGTCCTGGATGGGGTTCCCTGCCCCTTCATTGAAGCAATATTTACAATCTCTGACCATCCAAGCGCTTATATCAAAGTAAACAACATCCTTTCCCAAGCAGTTTTAATTAACAATGGCACTAGGCAAGGTTGCCCTTTATCTCCGATTCTTTTTATACTGACCTTTGAGCCCTTACTCCAACTTATCAGACAAACCAAAGATATCAAAGGTGTGAAATGTAGAGTAATGTTATTCAAACAAGCGGCCTATGTAGATGACCTACTCCTAATGGTCTCAAATCCCGCACAATCATTTCTCGCCATAGTTAAGATCTTTCACTCCTTTGGTTACATATCAAATTTTAAAATAAATATTTCTAAATCCCAGGCAATGGGAATAAATGTAACACCCAAAACTCTTCAACACTTACACAAAGAATCCCCATTTGAATGGGCCATTACATCCCTAAAATTCCTAGGAATTAAAATCCCGCCAGACCCCTGGAAATATATGATATACATTATCTCCCCTTATTAAAATCTATACCAGGGATCCTTAGCTGAGCGGCAAATATACTTTTTCTTTTTTCGCTAATACACGCCACAAAAGGCTTTACAACAGATAACTGCACCGCTGAGCGGGAAATATATTTTTTCTTTTTCCACTAATGCATGCCACAAAAGGCTTTACAACAGATAATTGCACCGTTGAGAGGCAAATATAGCTTAACTTTTTCCACTAATACATGGCACAAAAGCATTTAGAGCAGATAACTGCACCGCTGATCGGCAAATATATTTTACTTTTGCCACTAATACACGACAAAAAGAACTGTAATTTTTGCAGCTCACCACACAACAGCTAATAAGCCCTTTTTTTCCACTAATATACTGACAGGGAATGTTCCACAGCATTGGCGCATAGCAAATGTGGTACCAATATTCAAATAGGGTCCAAAAACAGAGCCCGGAAACTATAGGCCGGTAAGTTTAACATCTGTTGTGGGGAAACTGTTTGAAGGTTCTCTGAGAGATGCTATCTTAGAGGATCTCAACGTAAATAAGTAAATAACGCCATATCAGCATGGCTTTATGAGGGATCGGTCATGCCAAATGAATTTAATCAGTTTCTATGAGGAGGTAAGTTCTAGACTTGACAGCGGTGAATCAATGGATGTCGTATATCTGGACTTCTCCAAAGCATTTGACACTGTACCACATAAAAGGTTAGTATATAAAATGAGGATGCTCGGACTCTGAGAAAATGTTTGTAAGTGGGTAAGTAAGTAAGAGGGTGGTTATTAACGGTACACACTCAGATTGGGCAACTGTCAATAGTGGGGTATCTCAGGGGTCAGTACTGGGCCCTATTCTTTTCAACATATTTATTAATGATCTTGTAGAAGGCTTGCATAGTAAAATATCAATTTTTGCCGATGACACTAAACTGTGTAAAGTAATTTACACTGAAGAGGACAATATACTGCTACAGAGGGATCTGAATAGATTGGAGGCTTGGGCAGATAAGTGGCAGATGAGGTTTAACACTAACAAATGAAAAGTTATGCACATGGGAAGGAATAATGCAAGTCACCTGTACATACTAAATGGTAAAACACTCGGTAACACTGACATGGAAAAGGATCTAGGAATTTTAATAAACATCAAACTAAGCTGCAAAAACCAGTGTCAGGTAGCTGCCACCATGGCCAATAAGATAATGGATTACATTAAAAGGGGCATAGACGCCCATGATGAGAACATAGTCCTACCACTTTAAAAATCACTAGTCAGACCACACATGGAGTACTTTGTACAGTTCTGGGCTCCTGTGAACAAGGCAGACATAGCAGAGCGGGGAAGGGTTCAGTGGAGGGCAACTAAATTAATAACTGGAATGGGGCAACTACAGTACCCTGAAAGATTATCAAAATTAGGGTTATTTACTTTAGAAAAAAGAATTTTTTACTCCCCTTAAGTGGGGAAAATTGGCTTCTACCTCACAGGGTTTTTTTTTTTTGCCTTCCTCTGGATCAACTAGCAGGATGACAGGCCAAACTGGATGGACAGATGTCTTTTTTCTGTCTTATGTACTATGTGACTATGTTACTATGTTACTAATACAAGCCAAAAAATGCTTTAGAACATAAAACTGCACAGCACAAGGGCAAATAAGACAGAAATATTTCATTGTGATAAACTCTGTTAATGCCTGTATCAAACACTTGCACCATAATAAGAACAGTTTGCTAGAATTACAGAGCTGTATAATGGCAATTTGGATCCCCAGACAGTGCAGCAAGGTGTAATAGGATTGTTCCTATTCCCAGACTGTAACCTCCCCTAATGAACCCTGTTCAACATAAATGCTGTGGAATGATTCCTCCCTATTCTTTCCCTACAGATTGAATAATCTTTCCCTGCACTTGTAAATCGTTTTTTTTAGCATAATTAAGTTTTTTCTAACACAGTCCCTAGCACCTGCTAACGTCTCTCCCTGCATTAAGTACACTTGTAAATGGCAGAATCTAAGATGGCTGATGCTATTTATAAGGCTGTGACATCACAGGGCTGGCTGGCTGCTGATTGGCTGCATGCATGGCATTATGGGGGATCTCACCTTCCCAGAGTTCCTTGCTCCATGTGCTCACACATGCAGCAGCCATTTTAGGAAAAATTGTGATTCATTACCACGAAGCTTGAGAAATTTCAGCTTCGGTGCAAATCAAATTTTTGCTAAAATTCGAATCGAATTCCACTTCGCCAGCTACGATTCGCTCATCTCTAGTTATGCTGGACGGAAAACAAAGTTCTGTCGACAGGACACTGTTTTCTGTCTAGCATAACGGAAGCCAGACGGATCCGTTATGCTTGCCCGTAAACTTTTATTATGATGGATCGAAACGGAATGCCTCTAAAGGTTTCCTTTTTGATTTCCGTCCATGGATTCAGTTATTTTCCGTTATAACCATGTTATAATGGGAAGCCATAGTGGAATACATAATGAGGATGTGAACAAGCCCTAATTGGTATATGACACTCCGAGGTCTCCTAGGACTCAGATTTTTATATATTTTCATTATCCCTTTATTTTTATTTTATTTATTTTTTACACATTTTTGCTCTTTCTCGCCTTCTCTAGCCCCTTTTAAATTCTTGAACACAAAGACAGGAAGAGCAAATGATCCCAGAGTGATACTGACATATATAGCTATGGCTAAACACATGGTATTGGTAAACACATGTATAATGTTTCCTCATCCCAAATACCTGTGGCATTCCCTGTAATTTTTTTATTAGCCACTGGTGACAGCATTGACATTATCTGCAGGATATCTCCTGTATGACGCCTTCACATCCCAAATACCTTTTTACATTTTTTTGTGCATACACTTCCGAATGCTACTGTTCTTGTGACATACTTTCAAGCATATATAACAATTTATATGAAGAAGGCGACTAGTAAGGGACGGGGAAGTGGCCGTGATGCTGATGGTGCACAGCAGCAGACCCTCACCCCTAATGTTTTAGATGGTCAGATCAGCAGCATGCCCTCAACCATAATTTTTTTGATGGTAAGCTAAGCAGCAGGCACTCAACCATAATGTTTTAGATCAGGCTTCCTCAAACTGCGGCCCTCCAGCTGTTGCAAAACTACAACTTCTAGCATGCCCAAACAGCTTACAGGTATCAGCCTACAGCATAGCATTGTGGGAGTTGCAGTTTTACAACAGCTGGAGGGCCGCAGTTTGAGGATGCTTGTTTTAGAGGGTCAGCTCAGCAGTAGGCCCTCAACCATAATTTTTTCAATGGTCAGCTCAGCAGCAGACCCTGACCCCTAATGTTTTAGAGGGTCAGCTTAGCAGCAGGCCCTCACCCCTAATGTTTTAGATGGTCAGATCAGCCGGCTCTTGCTTTAAATGTCACCAGTAAGTCATACAGTAAGTACATGATAAATATACCCTTTTTGCACAGATGGGTTTGTACACATTAGAATAAAAACTTAAGCTTGTTACCTCCAAGTGTGGCAGAGACTACAAGATGAGTCCCGTATTTCTTGATGATGGTCTCTATAATTTGTTGAGAAGTTGGCCTCCGTCCTAGAAGTCTCAAACTTCGCTGGAATTCAGGCATCAAGGGCAGAATACTTTTAAGAGGTTCCTTACGGTCCACTGCCACGTTCCTCACCTTCCAGCGGGCAAACTCTCTTTAAAGGAATGTACATTAAAAATGCTAGTGAGAAAATGCTTCATTTATAGGAATTCAATAAGATATAAAGATAAAAAGCAATCTGAACAGCTAGTTCTTTCAAATTAGTAATAATAGTATGTTTCTAAATACTGTATATGAGACTCTTATGTTGTAATTATTGTTTTCAGACCATTATACAGATCTAATGTTAACTTGGCACTTAAAGAGCATTTGTCAGCGTTATCAACCCTATTAACCAGGCATATTGCCTGGTAGGGTTGATCATGCTCAGTAAAATAATATCTTTCTTTTTTTGTAGGGTGAACAGTTTTTGAGATAGTTAACATTTTATATTTATGCAAATTACTTATTTTCAGCACCAAGGGGCTGGTCATACCGCTTGGAGCACCTTTACTGCTATGCCACTTGGTGCTCTGTGTACTGTCCCTCCCCTTTGATTGACAGGGCTAGACATCTTGTGTAGCCCTGTCTTGTGGTGCCTGAACTGTAGCAGAGTTATTATGGTGTAAAAACAGTTGTTGGTGTCCGTGTGTTTTAGCAAAATCATGCATTCCCCTAGAAATACATGATTTAAATAATATGCTGTGGCCAATATGTGGTTGCCTGCTCTTATTAGTGGCAGCAGAGCCTCTGGAGAAGAGAGCAAGCACAATAAGGGGAGAAGGGACTACTTACTGTCCTTTCTATCCTCCCAGCAACTGCTCTCCTCCACTGTCTGTGAAACCACCAATCATGTCAGTTCACCCGAAAGTGGAGGCACCATGGCTTCAAAGACAGAGTTTGTTTTGTACTTTATGCCACATTTTTCAAATG
This sequence comes from Bufotes viridis, assembly GCA_033119425.1. NCBI lineage: Eukaryota > Metazoa > Chordata > Amphibia > Anura > Bufonidae > Bufotes > Bufotes viridis. Next base: position 120,580,710 of record CM065597.1, on the reverse strand, counting down.
CCTCATGTTGTTTGATAAATAATTGTCTCATCCTAAAAATCAAACACTTATCTAGAAAAGTTACTCCAGTTTTCCTACTTTACCCTCCTACCAGAGTGAGATTGCAATTTTGAGAGTGAAACCTATCAACATAGCTAACCATGCCTGACGAGTCCTGTCGAGGGGAAATACACGTTGAGTTGTTAGTGCTTGGGGCTGTATACACTTGTAACAGCCGTTTCTCATGGTATGTCTATCTAATGTTTGGATATTGAATCCTGATGTGTTCAAATATCTTTATATAGGGTGTTCAATAAGTTTTATACCCCAACATGTTCTGTCAGTCTAAAGCTACTTTCACACTAGGGTTTTCAATTCCGCTATTGAGATCAGTCATAGGATCTCAAGAGAGGATGAAAATGCTTTAGTTGTGTCCCCATTCATTGTCAATGGGGACAAAACTGAACTGAACGAAATGGAATGCACCAAAATGAATTCCATTCCGTTTGGTTGCACTCCCATCGCGGTCAGAATACCGCAAAGTGATGCGAAGCAAGATGGATCCGTCCTGACACACAATGTAAGTCAATAGGGATGGACCAGTTTTCTCTGACACAATAGAAAACGGATCCGTTCTCCCATTGACTTTTAATGGTGTTCATGACGGATCCGTCATGGCTATATAAGACATAATACAACCGGATAATTTCATGATGGATGCATGCGGTTGTATTATTGTAACGGAAGCTTTTTTACAGATCGATGACGAATCCACAAAAACGCTAGTGTGAAAGTAGCCGTAAAGAGCTGGGCTTGTCTTTGTCTGGACATGCAACACACACAGTAGCAGTTCAGTCTGATGAAAGCATTGGAAGTGACAGGATGGCAAGTGCAGGTCTACAAAGAAAGTAAGGGATTTTAAGCTTTGTTATGTGATTAAATTACTTACAAAGGAAGAAGAGCAGCCTAAAGAAATCCATGAAAGGATAATTGCTGTAACTGGTGAAGATGCACCTTCCTACTACCAAATAAAGTTTGGGGCCAAGAAGTTTAAATTGAGTAGGGAATCAATTGATGATGAGCCCAGTGAGGGGTGACCTGTTGAAGCATCTTCAGAGGAAATATGCCATAAAGTCCATGCTTTGGAAGCATAAGTGATCAACAACTCCAGACATTTTGTGTGCAACAGTCAGCTGGAAAGACCATGGCAACAGTTTTTTGTGACACAGAAGGCGCTTTATTACTAGAATTCATGTCACACAATACAACAATTACCGAAGACACCTATGCTTCAACAATGAGGGCTTTATGTGAGGCAATTAAAGAGTTTTGCTTGAAAGTCAAAAAATTCAAAACCTTGTTAACCTTTTGCTCATCAGTGTAAATGCCATAAAAACTATAGTAGAACAGCCATTTTTTGGGTCACCTCACCTCCAAAAAAAACCTAATATCAAGAGATTTTAAAAGTCATATGTACACCAAAATGGTATCAATCAAAACCATCACCTCATCCAGCAAAAAACGAGTCCCCACATAAAACCAATAAAAAAAGAACAATAAAAAATATGTCTCTAAGAAAATGACAACAGAAAGACATGTTTTTTTCAAACGGTTTTACTTAAAAAAAAAAATATAGATATATTAGGTATAATGGTACAAGCATAATATCAAGCAATCAAAAAGTTTTATGTTCCTCAAAATGGTACCAATGAAAAGGTCAGCTCATCTGTCAATAAATGAGCCCTCAGAGCAGACCATCGACAGAAAAACAAAAAAACATGGCTCTCAGAAAATGGTGATACAAAAAAACTTAAAAATGTTTTTATTGTGTAAAAGTAGCAAATCTGAAATTGTTATCTGTATAATCGTACTGACCAGCAAAATAAAGGTAATGTCATTTTTCCTGCAAAGTGTATGCCACAGAAGGAAATAAGCAAGAATTGCTGCCTTTTCTTTATCCTGCTTACCAAAAAGAGAACTAAAAATCAATCAAAAAGTTGTATATACCCCAAAATATAACCAACGATAATGGAAACTGCTCCTGCAAAAAATAAGCTCTCACAAGAGAAGAATAAAAAATGTATGGTTCTCACAAAATAGCTGTACTATTACACCAGAGGCTGATAGAAATCAATATGGTGCCCATAAACTAATCCATCAAAATCTGCACTGCAATAGCCTAAAGGTGATCTTTCCTTTCGGAACCCTGCAGAGTACCCAAACAGCAGTTTATGTTCAGATTCATGGAAGTATACTGTAGAACCTACCTAAAAATGTAAGGGGCGCGTGAAGTCTCAGGTGTCACTTACCAGACACAACATATTGGGCACTGATATGCTATATCTGTGCCAAAACTTGCAGATTACATTTTGCACTGGGCCATGCTCATTGATTTCTGCAAAATACCTGTGGAGTCAAAATGCTCACTCTACCCCTTGATAAATAACTTGGGGGGAGTAGTTCAAAAATATTATCACTTATTTCACTGTATGGTTACCTCAGCGTCCTTGAAAATGTGATGTACCATCCAAAACCCATTCCAGCAAAATTTGCGCTCCAAATGTCAAATGGTGCTACTTCTATTCTGAGCCCTGACATGTGCACATACAGCAGCTAACGTTCACATTTATGGCATTTCCATACCCCGTCGAAACCACCTAGCAATTTAAGATGTATGGTGTTAGTCTCAGATATCAACAGAAGGTCACAACACATTGAGCATAGATATGCCATATCTTTGGGAAAATTGCAATTTTTATTTTTGCAAGGTCCCCTGCACATTAATTTCTGCATAATAGTTGTGGCATTAAAATGCTAACACCAATCTTTAATAAATACCTTGGTGAGCTGAGTTTCCAAAGTAGGGTCACTTCTCGGGGCTTCCATTTATTTTTTTAACCCCAGAGCCTCTACGGTTTTCAGCATAAATCACCACATTGGGTCTTAAAATACACATGGTGCTCTTTTACTCCTGATCCCTGTTATGCGTCCAGGCAAAAGATCAAATCCATATGTAGGGGGCTTAGTTTTCAAACTGGCAAACACTGGGCACAACATATTGGGCACTAAAATAGTAGATCTGTTCCAAAAAAAAATAATTTTTACTTTGCAGCATCTGATGTTCATTCATTTCTGCAAAACTACACTCCTTTTTGAATTATGCTTTTTAAAATGGGGTTACTTCTTTGGCTTTACTTATTTTTACTTTATTGCATAACCTCTGTGGCTGTTTACCAGTGATGTATAAATCACCTCTGTCTCAATAGCACTCTCTTTCCTCTGAACCCTGAATTGTACCTAAGCAGTAGTTGACGCTCACATAGAGGGCATTGTCATAATAAAAATTATGCATTAAAATTTGGGGTGCTTTTTACCACTTCTGAAAATGAAAAATCTGGCGCTAAATCTTATTGGAAGAAATGAAAATTTTCACTTTTATAGCCAGGTGTTTCTAAATTCTTTTGAATGCCAGTATGCCAAATCACTCACTACACCCCTGAATAAATTCCTTTAGGAGTGTGATTCCCAAAATATGGTCTCATTTTGTGGGTTTCCACTGTAGGGGTACCTTAGGTTCTCTTCAAATGTTATATGGTTCCCAAAAACTATTTGAGCAAAATTTGCCCTCCAAAAACCGTATTGCATTTGCATTTACGGCCATTGCATTTACCATTGTAGTGCACCATTTTCAGTGATTTTCTGTTTTTATAGCCCCATCCGCACATTTGTCTTACATGTTGTCCGTTGTGGGCATCCTCTATTGTATGCATTTTTTGCTGGGGATTGCTGTTAGCAACAGATCACATGGGCAGGATTTGCTTCCCCGTGTAGAAATGCGAAACTGCATTTGGGGTCTCGAGCATCTTTTGCCATTTAGACCAATTTACTCCGTGAATTTGTTTGTTTTACTGTTATCCCCTGCTGTGTTACAGGAAAAAATGAATAAAAATAGAAAATCTGCAAAAAAAGTGATGGTTTCTATTATGAAAGCCCCTCAAAGTCACTTCAGAACTGGTCCTTAAAAAAGTGGGTTTTCAAACAAATTATCATCCGAAAAAAATAAAAAATAAAATTACATTTACAAAATGATGGCAACCTAAATTACAAATGCAGTGAATGTTCACTGTCTGAAAAGCCAATAAATTCAAATATAGAAAATTGCTAATTTTGTAAAATTTTCTATAAATTTGGGATTTTCTTTTAAATAAATAAAGGTAAAGAATATCAACCCAAATTTACAACTAATATCAAGTATACTGTTCCATAAAAAAACTCAGAATTGCTTGGTTAAATAAAAACTGACAGGTCAGATTTACAAAATTAGACTTAGTCAGTAAGTGGGGTAAATTGTCTACTTCTTAAAGCACAAGATTACATTATTTCTTTCATTTACCAGTACAAGCTGACACCTTGGGAAAGATTTATTAACCGCTGTAGGACCGCCTAACGAAAGGATGCGTTCGGCGGGCAGGCGGGTTATTCTGGGTGGACGCGTCGGTGCGTCATCTCGCGAGATGATGCGCTGATGCCGCCGCGCATGCGCAGTGCGCGGCGGTAAAACTTTAAGAAGGAGTTGGTTATCAATGATCAGTGCTGGCAGGCTTATGACTTTTAAAAAATCTAATCAAAAGCCATCTAACACATTATATTTATAAATATATAATGTGTTAAATGGCTTCTGTGCTCTCTGCTGGGTCCTTTTTGTCAGTTGGACCCTGCAGAGAGCACATGTAACAGTGAGTACACCAAACACTATACACTTAGCCCCAGATCACCCCTCTTTACCCCAATTACCCCTTGATCACCCCTTTCAATCACCTGTCAATCACTAGTGAAAGGGAAAAAGTGATCAGTGTAAACTGTCACTTTTTTTTTCCACTAGTATTGACTGTTAGGTTTAGTTTAGTTTAGGCCCCTTTGGTAGGTATTTAGCTTCTGTTAGCACCCAGCCCACCGCACTGCAGTCACTGATTCGCTGATTAGCGTAGCGATAATCAGCATTTGGACTTTTATAGTATCTGTAAGTGATCAGAACTGATCACAGTCAGATCTATAATAGTTTTAGTGTCACCTTAGTTCGCCCCCCACCCAAAACGCAGTGTTTGCCTGATGAGGCCTGATCGGCCGCCCACACGTGTGTTCACGTACGCCCCAGACCCCCCCGCCCCCGCAGGAGTGACAACATTTTTTGTCACAAGTCAGTGGATTATGAGACTTTGTAAAAAAAAAAAAATTCCATTTCCGCTCACTTGTGACAAAAAATAAAAACTTCCATGAACTCACTATGCCCATCAGCGAATACCTTAGAGTGTCTACTTTCTGAAATAGTGTAATTTGTAGGGTGTTTCTACTGTCTGGGCATTGTAGTGCCTCAGGAAACATGATTGGTGCTCAGAAAGTCAAAGTGTGGAAATTCACTTTTTTGCACCATAGTTTGTAAACACTATAACTTTTACCCAAACCAAAAAAATTACACTTTTTGAATTTTTTTTTATCAAAGACATGTAGAACAATAAATTCAGAGAAAAATTTATATAGAAATGTAGTTTTATTTGAAAAAATTTACAACAGAAAGTGAAAAATGTCATTTTTTGGCAAACAATTGGTAATTTTTGATTAATATCAAAAAAAGTTAAAATGTCAGCAACAATGAAATACCACCAAATGAAAGCTGGTAAGTTGGTAGGATTGTAAGTTGTATGATGGAGCAATAAACGGTTAAGGAGTGTAGTGCAGAATTGTAAAAAGTGGTCTGGTCATTAAGGGTGTTTAAGCTAGGGGGGCTGAGGTGGTTAAGACCAGCATTTTGTAAAACGGCCATAATCTGTGCTATGTTGGAGGGAGATGAACCACAATTTAGAGGTTCTTAATAAATGTAGCACATCTTGGGCCAGTAGTGTGCCAGAACTGAAATCTAATCCAGCCAGGAGCTGAGGTCAATTTCAGATGTCATGTACACCAGTTTTCTGGCACCCGTTGTTAAAGCAAATCTTAGGTTCAAGAAAAAAAGTTTCACATTAACTGGGTCACAAACAATACACTTATATGTTGACCTCTCGTTTATCTTTTTAGTTGCAGATTCACTAATTCTCAGGCTCCTCTTCTGTGATTCAAGATGGCTGGACTGCTCCTCAGACTATCTGATACACACTGTGCACGTCCTGCTTGAACAGGCATGCTCTTGAGTTGGTCATCACTGTTCATGTGAGCAATGCTGGCCAATTCAAGGGCAGCAGGAACGCTTGGTCTACCAAATGACAGTGAGCATCAGACATTCTCAGGAGAGATGCAGCCACCTTGGATGCCAAAGGAGGAGCCTCACAATCAGTGGATCTGCAACTAAAAAAATGAAAAGGAGGCCATCAAGTAGGTGTTCAGTTCATACCCCAGTTAATGTGAATATATTTTTTTCTTTATTTAAATGGTTGCTTTTTAAATGTGCAGCCTGCCCCCTCCCAGAGTGTCAAAAAATGTCAAAATGTTTGAAGATTTTGGTGCAAACCATGAATTGTGCCAAAATGTGCAACTTTTCCTAGGTTGCAATGTGCACCTTTTCTAAATACAAAAGACTACAAAATAGCTCAGACTTTCTATCACTGGTCCAATTATTATCAAAAGGAGGTACTTTTAAATAGATTTGGGAACACCTCTATTAAGACTGGTATTTTAGATGCCGGTCTTAATAAAGCCCTGCACTGCCAGCACCTCTACATAGCTTTGGTAGATCCCCTGTCGCTATTAAATGTAAGACATCTAGCTATCTGTGTTACATTTAGCGCATTTTCTATGCCTAAAAAAGGTGCAGAAAATTATGAATGAGATCCCTTCCCCACCCACGCCATGCTCATTTTTTTAGACCTGGGGTGAGCAGGAAAAATGGCGCAGATAGTGACGCAAAAGGACCTTTGCACCGCAATCTGCACCAGAAATACACCTATTTTAGGTGGCTTTCTGTTAAAAAAAATCACCCCCTTGGTCTTTACCTCAACAATATTAACATTATTGATTATGGTTTTTAACCATCTCCCGACCGTCTAACGCAGGGATGCGTCCTGCAGGCGGCCGGGATGTTTCTCCTTGACGCGCGGGTGCGTCATCTCGCGAGACGCGAGATTTGCAGTGAACGCGCGTGCGCGGACGCGCGCGTTCACTGCAGGAGGCAGGGAAGAAGTTATTGTACAGCCTGCCAGCGCTGATCGTTTGCTGGCAGGCTGTACATTTAAAAAGAAAAGTGATCAAAATGTAAAAAAAAAATTATTTACATAAAAATGTAATATTAAACTTTGTGGCTTGCTGCCTGCTCCTCTGGTGGTCCCTTTTGCTTGGGACCACTAGAGGAGCAGGCAGCTATGTAAGTTGCAGCAAACACCACACTATCCTCCCCCCTGTCACTGATTAACCCCTGATCACCCAATATTAACTCCCTGATTACGCCCTGTCACCCCCCTGCCATTGATCACCTCCCTGTAAGGCTCCATTCAGACGTCCGTATGTGTTTTGCGGATCCGCAAAACATGGACACCGGCAATGTGCTTTCTGCATTTTGCGGATCCGCACATTGTCAGAACTATATAGAAAATGCCTTTTCTTGTCCGCTATTGCGGACAAGAATAGGACATGTTCTATATTTTTGCAGATCTGGAAGCAATTCCGGATCCGAGCGGGACAAAGTTTGTCCCCATAGAATTGAATGGATCCGCAATTCCGAGTGAATGAGGCCTTAGGATCCCTTAGCGATCGCAGTTTTACAAGCACTCCTATGTCCTTTCCCCTCTTTTTTTTTTTTTTTTTTGCACATTTTTGGCAGAGATTTTTTCATCCACATTGATAAATGTGAATGAAGAAATCTTTGCCGTTCATTTTTTCTTTCAGCCCAGATGCTGAACTGAAAATAAAAATCTCAAATTATAAATTTCAGCAACAATGAAATACCACCAAATTAAAGCTCTATTAGTGAGAAGAAAAGGAGGTAAAATTCATTTGAGTGGTAAGTTGTATGACCGAGCAATAAACCGTGAAAGTAGTGTAGTGCAGAATTGAAAAAAGTGGTCTGGTCATTAAGGGGGTTTAAGCTAGGGGGCTGAAGTGGTTAATAAAACTGTATTCAAAAACCTTATTTTTTTGTAATGGGAGTCAATAGCAGCACATTGGCATACAGCTGCATATGTTAAATGTGATGTTGACTCTTTCAAACAGTACTAATAAAAAGTGTGAATGTAGCCCAACAAACACTTTTCATGGATTGGTCACTTAGTATTAATGTGAAGACAGGAAATGCACACAGTGAAGCAAGAACATAAATTTCTCTTATGTTTAATTATCTCGGTATATTTATCTGACGTGTACACTTGTTGCCATTTCATACTGTTTTGTTTTGTATGTTTCCATGGTAATCTCTCTCATAACTATTGGAGAACAAAAGATGCGTAATATCTGTGGAGGCTGCATTAATCCTCCTGTGGATTTGTGACAAGTTAATCCTTTGTACTTTGCAAATCCACCTGTACTGTTTTTCTGATTTTTTCCCAGTTATTTTTATATTTTCACTGCTTCACTGTCGTTGGCCCCTATATATGATTTTTAGTGTTTTTATGTCATAGAGAGGTAAAGTCATATAACTAGTAGTATGTGTACTGTAATCACTTGTTTTTGACTGCCACTGTGGACGTTTATGACTAATACAGAGACTCTATGCACGGCTCTATATTCAAATTTCATATAATAAATATGATACAATATATTTTATAGCTGACACAAGCAGGTTTGCCATTAGATAAATAAAATAGAAGGAAATGTGTCAAGCCTTGCGTTATAGAATTATCGCTTCAAAAAGTTAAAAAAAATATAGAGCTTTGCAACTTTTTAGGATTATTATTTGAGCAAAACATTTCAGACATTTTGCATTTTTACACTACTTACAGTTAGCGTGTTGAGCTGATTTAAGCCAGATTTATTAACTGCAATTTTTTTCACGAGTCACAAAAAGTGTCCCAATCTGGAGTAACATTTCAAGACAGAAGTGGTAAGATGCATCAAATTTATTAAACATTATGCAACATTTCATACATTTTGCTCTCATCAATGCAGAATTCTGCAAATTGGACTTTAAAAATTGTAATTATAATAAATGTTCCTCAGTGCATTCAATTCATTCTACTGGCTATTTGCATTTCTTCTATTCTCAAATTTATCATGTAGTTGACATGAAAAGGGTATGTATTCTGCATGCACTCCACTAGTAGGTCCCATTTTGATTATGCCTCTTAATTGACCCACACTGTCATTCCTAAGATCTAATTTTACCAGAAAGCCACCACTTAGCAGATGCATGGAATAAACTATACCGTATATATGTGCGGTTGACAATGACAAAGCTTACTAAGCTCCAAAAGGTCCAACTTGCATTTATTTAGTCCAGCAATACAACAGTGCATCAACTAATCAACAAAACAAAATACTTGCCCATCTAAACAGATTAGGTTTCCTAATCTAAAGCTCAGTTCATACACAGCAGTATTTAGGGGATGAGGACACTATAGCAGGCTGCTGTGACTTCCCAAACTCAGCCATTACCTCCACTAGCTGCATTCTGTCACTAACTACAACTGCATTGTGACAGTAATATACCTCAGCTAATTGTAGCCAGGGGAAAGCATGTACTGCAGTGGGAAAGGAATGACAGGTCCCACTTCTTGCCTACCTACCTCTCAAAATCCAGCCCTGAAAATAAATTTGTCAAAGGCCTGTGGGGAGTCGCTCTGGTAGACAGCGGTGCGGGTGCAGTTTAGAGGCAAAACAAGGAGTCCAGATGGTGCATCAAACAGTGTTTTATTCACACTTGCACGCCATAAAAGAAAAGCAGTCTCTTGGTGACAGTTCACACACAACGGAAATACTGTGGCAAAACGAAAACAGGCCAACACAGGGTCCAGTCACCTTGGGTGGTTTAGGTGCGGGTTCACACCTAGCAGTCGGCTCAGCCGCAGGCGATTCCACCTTCAGGTCGCAGGGAAACACCACCTTGCTGAGCTCCTTCCTCCAGCACAGAGAATTCCTCAGCCCTGTTTGCAGGCTCCAGGATAATCACACCCTCAGACACAGCTGCTGGCTGCGTTATATACCCAGCCCAAAACATGGACTGGACCGTGGGGAGCAGCCACCCACCCTACTCTTTAGCTGCTCCCAGTAAGAGCCGGCCCGGATCGGCTTTGCAGCCATGCTATTTAACAGAGCAGCACTAGCTGCTGCAGACCAAAAACCCCGGCTCTTACCTCACCGAGGCCAGCAACCTCGGTGACACGTACCTGCTATCAAATACAACACCTTGCACCCTCTTACAGGCCTCAGAAAAGTACGTTTTCTGAGGAGAACTCAGCTTTTGAGGATTTTGTTATTTTGTCCAACTTCACAATCTGGCAATATGATCCCTGGCAGAACTATGCAGGATCTGCGCAAATAACTTCACATGACTAGTAGCATTATTAGAACTGACTGGGCCCCATAGCAAGTTTTTGAATGCCCCTCCCCCCTCACTTAAACGTCTTTAAAACCCCCTCCTACCGTGCAACCCCCACTCCTGCATCTAGTCAAGAAAGCTGTTTCAGACCAAGCCCGGTAGTCACTCCATCCGTTTCTTACATATATATATATATACTGTATGTCATGTCACTGTATATATAACACAAGAGAGTGAATCTGAATCGCACATCCTCAGTACTATGCTTTTGATATAACGACTGTCCTTCAGCATAGTTACATGGCATCTCAGCCCAATTTGTAATACATTCTATGCTGTGCATAAATGAGGCATTAGTATACAGTTTGATCAAAGAGCATAGGCCCACTTACCGCAACAAGGTTGCCTCTACAAGTGGGGACCTACTCAAATTTTATGGGGCAGCAGTGCACGGCGACCACCGGCGGCCCAACACCGCACCAGCAGCAGACAGCAGGACCCAGTAGCTACACAGCACCCCCACTGTGCAGCAAAGTCACCTTGGCTCTGGGCCCCTCCACCCCACCAGCAGAGCACCGAGGCAGCAATGGCAGCCACACAGTACTGCACCATGTGAACGAGTGAAAAGAGTTCACCCAGTCACAACCCTCAGAAAAACCATCTGAGAGATAGTAAGAATTTATGGACCCTTTGCAGACTCAGGCTAATTAAAAACACCAAGTCCAAATAGCGAGGAGTGCTGATACCAGAGGGGGGGGGGGGGGAGAAAGAAAATAGATTCTAACAATATAACACAAGAGAGTGAATCTGGATAGCACATCCTCAGTACTATGCTTTTGATATAACGACTTTCCTTCAGCATAGTTACATGGCATCTCAGCCCAATTTGTAATACATTCTATGCTGTGCATAAAGGAGGCATTAGTATACAGTTTGATCAAAGAGCATAGGCCCAATTACCGCAACAAGGTTGCCTCTACAAGTGGGGACCTACTCTAATTTGATGGCGCAGCAGTGCACGGCGACCACTGGCACCCCAACACCGCACCAGCAGCAGACAGCAGGACCCAGTAGCTACACAGCACCCCCACTGTGCAGCAAAGCCACCTTGGCTCTGGGCCCCACCACCCCACCAGCAGAGCACCGAGGCAGCAATGGCAGTCACACAGTACTGCACCATGTGAACGAGTACAAAGAGTTCACCCAGTCACAACCCTCAGGAAATGCATCTGAGAGATAGTAAGAATTTATGGACCCTTTGCAGACTCAGGCTAATTAAAAACGCCTAGTCCAAATGGGGAGAAGTGCTGATACCGAAGGGGGGAAAAAGAAAATAGTTATGATAGTTACATTTTAATTGTATCGTTTCTTTTTCCCCCCTCTAGTGTCAGCACTCCTCCCAATTATACTATAATATACTAATGCCTCCTTTATGCACAGCATAGAATGTATTACAAATTGGGCTGAGATGCCATGTAACTATGCTGAAGGAAAGTCGTTATATCAAAAGCATAGTACTGAGGATGTGCTATCCAGATTCACTCTCTTGTGTTATATTGTTAGAATCTATTTTCTTTCTCCCCCCTCTGGTATCAGCACTCCTCGCTATTTGGACTAGGTGTTTTTAATTAGCCTGAGTCTGCAAAGGGTCTATAAATTCCTACTACCTCTCAGATGGATTTCCTGAGAGTTGTGACTGGGTGAAATCTTTGCACTCATTTACATGGTGCAGTACTGCGTGTCTGCCATTGCTGCCACAGTGCTGTGCTGGTGGGGTGGTGGGGCTCAGAGCCAAGGAGGCTTTGCTGCACAGTGGGGATGCTGTGTGGATTCTGGGTCCCGCTGTCTGCTGCTAGGGTGGTGCTGGGGCGCCGGTGGTCGCCGCGAACTGCTGCGCCATAGAATTAGAGTAGGTCCCCACTTGTAGAGGCAAACTTGTAGCGGTAAGTGGGCCTATGCTCTTTGATCAAACTGTATACTAATGCCTCTTATGCACAACATAGAATGTATTACAAATTTGGCTGAGATGCCATGTAATTATGCTGATGGACAGTCGTTATATCAAAAGCATAGTAATGAGGATGTGCGATCCAGATTCACTCTTATATGCTAGACATGTTACTGTATATATTGTCACTGTTTATAAGATCATTATAAAATACTGTTGCAGAGAATCTGACAATAAAATCTTTTAGTCCTCTTCTCAGATGGGCCTCTTCTGAGTTTGGGCCCCATAGCATCTGCTTCCCCTGCTTTCACTATAGCTATGCCCCTGTACATGACCAGATCTGTGTAGGTCTTGAAGCCAGAGAGTAGAGCAGCAAGGAGGCTCCAGAGAGAATTAGGGCTGTGGTGTAAGTGCCTGAGGGTTCTGAATCTAGTTTAGGGGTATGGTCTGGGGTCTTTATTAGATTAGGGAGTATTAATATAGCTGGTCTGGTCTAGGGACTCAATTTAATTAGGTCTATTTAGGGACGGGGTCTGTTCTGGAGTCTGTGTTTGTTCAGGTGGTGTGGTTTAGAAATGTGACAGTTTAGGGGATCAGAGTATTTGATGTGGTCTGAGGGTCTATATTTATTTGTGTTGCTATTCAGCATTGCAGTGGCTGCAGAAGACAGGAATGAAAGATGTCTGGGCATCAAACTGTGCAGTTGTTAGTAGTGATGTCACGAACATAAAATTTTCAGTTCGCGAACAGCGAACGCGAACTTCCGCAAATGTTCGCGAACAGGCGAACCGGGCGAACCGCCATAGACTTTAATAGACAGGCGAATTTTAAAAACCAAAGGGACTCTTTCTGGCCACAATAGTGATGGAAAAGTTGTTTCAAGGGGACTAACACCTGGACTGTGGCATGCCGGAGGGGGATCCATGGCAAAACTCCCATGGAAAATTACGTAGTGGACGCAGAGTCGGGTTTTAATCCATAAAGGGCATAAATCACGTAACATTCCTAAATTGTTTGGAATAACATGCTTTAAAACATCCAGTGTGTGTATACGATCAGGTATGATGTTGTATCGATCAGGTAGTGTAAGGGTTACGCCCGCTTCACAGACATTGACATACCAAACTCCTATTTTAATGCACCGCAAACAGTCCATTTTCACAACCGCAAACTCCCCATTTGCACAAGGTTGGATACCAAGCTAGCCACGTCCCGGTGATGTCATTGAAGGTTTCTTCCTCCACCCAGCCACGTACAACACCAAGGGTCCCCGAAAGGTCAATTGAATTGATTTTTCAAATGGGGAGATGGTTAAAAAAACGCTGGCTCCCTCCCCTTTGTTTTAATCCATGGTCACTGCTTCTGTGCCGTGCAATTTACTCTCACACCCGATATGAGTGTTTTTTTCTATAGTACTATTCTCATCAGTTTAATCCCTCTAACGTCCCCAATCTGGGGGCCATTTATTGAATAGATTTTTCGAACGGGGAGATGGTAAAAAAAACACTGGCTCCCTCCACTCTGTTTTAATCCACGGTCACTGGGTCTGCGCCGTGCAATTTACTGTCACACCCGATATGAGTGGTATTTTCTGTAGTACTATTCTAATCAGTTTAATCCCTGTTACATCCCATATCAGGGATTGCCTTTTGTGAAAAAAATTTTTAGGCCTGGTACCTTCGACTGCCTTCACAATGACAGACCAAACTCTCATACACCAAACTGAATTGATTTCAGGAACCGGGAGATGGAAAAAGCAGCTTGGTCGGTCCTCATACTCCCAAATTGGGGCACTGCGCGTGCACAGAGCAATGTGCTGTGACACCCTATATGAGTGGTGTCTTAACTAGTACTATTCCTTTCAGCGGCTGGCGGGTGCGTGGTAACTTGAGAGCAGGTGACCAAAGCTGAGCTGGAGGAGGATGGTGCATCAAGGTTCTTAGCGGAAGCTGTTGAAGATTGGGTGTCCTGTCTAAGCCAGTCAACTATGTCCTCAGAATTTTTTGGGTTCAGGGTACATGGCCTCTGAACACTAGGCATTATTCCAGGGACAGTGGAAATCACAGCACCACGACCATGACGGCCCCTGCGGGGTGGCCTGCCTCTGCCTGTCATTTTTTTTTCGATAAGTGGTACTGTGCCACCCGATATCAGTGGTGGGCACTGGCAGTGGGCACACTACAGTCTGTGGAAGTGGGCCTGACACACACTGGCAGCAGGCAAGCAACTGAAATTAGACTAATGTGTAAAAATGAAATGCCTTATTTATCGGCAAGCTACTGTGCCACCCGGTATCAGTGGTTGGCACTGGCAGTGGGCACACTACAGTCAGTGGAAGTAGGCCTGACACACACTGGCAGCAGGCAAGCAACTGAATTTAGACTAATGTGTAAAAATGAAATGCCTTATTTATCGGCAAGGTACTGTGCCACCCGGTATCAGTGGTTGGCACTGGCAGTGGGCACACTACAGTCAGTGGAAGTGGGCCTGACACACACTGGCAGCAGGCAAGCAACTGAAATTAGACTAATGTGTAAAAATTAAATGCCTTTTTTTATGCAAGGTCCTGTGCCAGCCGGTATGAGTGGTGGGCACTGGCAGTGGGCACACTACAGTCACTGGAAGTCAGCCTGACACACACTGGCAGGCAACTAAACTTAGATTAAAGTGTAAAAATGAAATGCCTTTTTTTGATGCAAAGTCCTGTGCCACATGGGATGACAGGGGTGGGCACTGGCAGTGGGCACACTACAGTCAGTGGAAGTCGGCCTGACACACACTAGCAGCAGGCAAGCAGCTGAAATTACACTAAAGTGTAAAAATTAAATGCCTTTTTTGATGCAAAGTCCTCTGCCAGCCGGTATGAGTGGTAGGCACTGGCAGTGGGCACACTACAGTCACTGGAAGTCAGCCTGACACACACTGGCAGGCAACTAACCTTAAATTAAAGTGTAAAAATTAAATGCCTTTTTTGATGCAAAGTCCTGTGCCACACGGGATGACAGGGGTGGGCACTGGCAGTGGGCACACTACAGTCAGTGGAAGTCAGCCTGACACACACTGGCAGGCAACTAACCTTAGATTAAAGTGTAAAAATTAAATGCCTTTTTTTTATGCAAAGTCCTGTGCCACATGGGATGACAGGGGTGGGCACTGGCAGTGGGCACACACTACAGTCTGTGGGCCTGCAGCTCCTCACACACAGGCAGGCCATGCAATTGCAATATGCATATAAAGGGGAAAAAAAAGCAGACTAATGTTGCAGCCCTAAAAAGACGCTGTCCTTACAGCAGAGATCAGATGAGTCTTTCAGGACTGGAGTGGACACTGAATTCACTAGCCTAGCTATCGATTTCCCTATTAAATCAGCAGCAACTACACTCTCCCTCCTCTCACTAAGACTGCAAATTACAAATGAATCTAAAATGGATGCTGTGCAGGAGGTGGGAGGGTCTGGGAGGGAGGGTATGCTGCTGATTGGCTGGAATGTGTCTGCTGACTGTGAGGTACAGGGTCAAAGTTTGCTCAATGATGATGTATAGGGGGCGGACCGAACATCACATATGTTCGCCTGCTGAGGCGAACGCGAACAAGCTATGTTCGCCGGGAACTGTTCGCCGGCGAATAGTTCGGGCCATCTCTAGTTGTTAGGAGAAGTCATCATGGCAAGGCTTAAGTTCCATAAAAAGTGTACAAATAGAGTGTAGTTCATACCCACTTTGCTATGCTAGTACTGACAGCTAAGTGTTACCAGATGTGTCCTTCATTCCTTTTGTAGGCTATCCTGAGTGCCGCAAGGTAACTAGCCTTTAAAGAAATCATAACTTTAAAGAGGACCTTTCATCAGTCTAAAAAATGTGTACTAACTATGCTGAAATGTAGAGCGGCGCCCAGGGATCTCCCTGCACTTACTATTATCCCTGGGCGCCGCTCCGTTCGCCCGGTATAGGCTCCCGTATCCTCTGGGACTTGGTTATACTAGGCGGAGCCTAGGATCACTTGGTTATAGTAGGCATATCCCAGGCTGTAGTGCTGGCCAATCGCAGCGCTCAGCTCATATCCTGTTTTTTTTTTTCTCCCAGGCTTATGAGCCGAGCGCTGCGATTGGCCAGCGCTACAGCCTGGGATACGCCTACTATAACCAAGTGATACTAGGCTCCGCCTAGTATAACCAAGTCCCAGAGGATACGGGAGCCTATACCGGGCGAACGGAGCGGCGCCCAGGGATAATAGTAAGTGCAGGGAGATCCCTGGGCGCCGCTCTACATGTCAGCATAGTTAGTACACATTTTTTAGACTGATGAAAGGTCCTCTTCACACAACCTGTCTAATTTTTTTGTCCACAAAAAATAGATTTTTAAAAAAAAGATTGCATTCATTTTTACCCTCACTCTCATCAATGCCAAACAGCTATTCTCATCCACAAAAACAAATAAAAATAAGACCTGTGGTGAGATTTTTGAATTAGGCACACAGATCCATGGAAAAGACTGATGTGTAAATAGACCCATTAATTTGTATGGGTCAATGTGCCATCCATCCATTTTTTTTTTTTTTTTTTATATGGTTGTGCACCTTAAATGACTTGTCTGCGCTCCTGACACATCTGTTTTAGTAAATTCTTTTATTCCCCAACATATAACAATTCTGGGGCATGTTTTTCTTTTCAATTTTTTTGTTAGAAATCTGTATGTGCAGTGCCAACTAGCAAAAATATTCAATTAAAAATTAAATTGACAACTGTTACCAGTTGATACCAGTTGGAGGTGTGTCTCTACACTGTCTGTCACTGTCCAACTAAGGTTGACAGAGTCAGACTGTGTAGGGACACATCCCTTTGACAAGGGGAACGGTAACAACCAGTTGTTAATTTATTTGCAAATTTCTAGGAGGAATAACAAAACAACAGCACAATGCAAAGATCCTAAATTGTTATTTCATAGGGATTACAAGTATTCATAAAAAAATGCTAGTTGTCACTATTAGAAGAAAGTATGAGTGAACTAGTTTGGGTTTCTGGTTCGGTCTGAACTTTGCTCTTTTTGAGACGGCAGACAAACCGAGTCTTTTCAGGTTAGTTCCAGAAGAATCCACAAAAACGGCATGTAGTACCATTTTAGTGCACATGTTGATGGTAAAAAGGCAATGGGGAGGAAGAAGAAGGGTTCTATCATGACGCTGAGAGAATGTGTGTGTGTGGGGAGGAGCTTGCCCTGATTGGCTCCCAGGGTTACAGACAGCCTGGATGAGCCAATCAGTGCTGCAGCAGGCAGGGAGGTGCCCTAGCAGAATGAGCAGAACGTCATTCTGTGAGGAGCTGTGAATGAGGTGTAGGAGTGTTTGCCAAAAAAACAATCTTAGGAAGTTAGGGAGGGTCAGAAATTGATCAAGCTTGTATTCTACTGCCAGGGACAGTGAAGGGAAAGGCTAGAATTACAAAGAAGAAGAAGTGTGTGTATAACATAGGGACAAGTGGGGAAGCTGTCAGCCACGTGAGAAGAAAGGAGTTGAGGCTGGCTGTGTTTGCTAGTACAACTGCTGCAAACCTCTAAAGCAGCTAGCTGCAAGGAAATCCTTTTATGTTTTTCACATTTTCACAGAAATCCTTTTTTTTGGGGGGGGGGGGGAGGGTGGAATAAGCTAAAACTTTACCACGCATGTTCTACCATCAAGCTAGCAATTTTATTCTGTTTTAGTTTGAAAAGCCATATATATCAGTGACTGAGAAGGAAATATAAGGGCTAAATCCATTATTATCTCCACATATACACAGTTCCTGTTTTTTGGGAAGGGAGGTGGGGTATTGAATGGAATTATTCCAGCATATAGGTGATCAGCAAACCAATGCACAGACTAGGGCAACAAGTTACCTGTGAGTGGTAATTGAAATTGAGCATCAGGCCTCAATTCATCCATTTCAGTCTATTGTATTTCCACACGGTTCGAATAACTATTTTTTTTGGGACTTGTTCAATTTAAATAGCATTAGGTGAGCAGTACACCAATACACAGGCTAGGGTAACAATTCACCTCTTAGTGTTAACATAAAACTAAGCATGAGGCATCAATCATCCATTTTAGTCTGTTGTATTTTCACACGGATGGAATTAAAAAAAAATTGTAACTACCCAGTCTAGGGCAACAACTGACCTGTGATTTAGGCCTAAGTCAGTTTCCCTGAATTTCTATCTCCACTTGGTGTCAATTTTTTTTGGGGGGCGGGAAGGGGTTTGTTAAAATTATTAAAACCAGCATATAAGTGATTACTACAGCAACACACAAGGTAGCACACAATATTATGTAAGAAGCCCAAATATATAAGGATTAAAGAAGAGTTACAACTAAAAGACAGAATATGGGTAGTAGCAGCATCAGCCATTCGGTTAGAAGTTCTAGAAGTAGTAGAAGGCCACAGTTGTCCCTGGTGATTTCGGAAAGACAACATTATTGTTGAGAAGAAAGAGGAGGAGATTGTGAATTGGATGGCTCCCTCCTCCTCTTAGTCACAGCAGGATGAAGTAGAGGTGACTTCTGAATCTGAGTGCCATGTAGCCAAGGGTCACAGTGTTCCTCATGATCCTCCTCCTTACAGCCCCAGAAAAGGCTTTCAGTGGAGTCCTCTAAGTATTCATTGCCCCTTCCTAGAGGGTTGCCTTCCTTTTTCCTAAAAAGTGGCAAGAAAACCCCACCACTCCCTATAGCAGATGACCTATGAGAGAGCAGTCAGCGTTTATACTGCCCTGAGGAGTGGATGTGAAGGAAGAGGCTGCAGACCCCAGGCATTGCCGTGTTGGTGTAGGTAAGTAGAGGCACTCATAGCCATGGTATTGGCTTTGGGGGCAGTGAAAGTAGCAGTCAGGGCAGAGCAGGAGAGGGGGGGGGGGGGGCAAAGAATGCACCATGATATCCCACAGTCTGATAGAAGCGGCAGGCAGGGTGAGGACTCCGATGATAATTGTGTACTGACAGGACCTGGGAGCCTGATCAGGGTACTGTGGAGGAGGCAACATCAGAGGAGGATGGTGATGGTGGCTGCGATAAAGAGCAAGGGCCACACACTTTCCAAAGAACAGCCAGTGCCATGTGTGCTTTGGAATCTGGTGATTCCACTGATGCTGTGGGTGGGTTAGGCCCAACATGTGCCACAACTAAGCCCAAATCGACTGCCTTAAGTATCTTCTGTCTGTCATTTTTTCTCCACACCACCGGAAGACAAAAGCATTGTCTAGTGCAAGCTGTGCAAGTGGAGGAGACGGAGCACACCCAATCATCTCAGTGGGGGGTGGAGCCAAAAATAACTGGCTCCTCGGGCACTCTGACCAGTATGGTGACCTGTATGCTCACTTGCTTACACAAGCAAAAGAAAGTGGGTTGGGACAGCACCATCCGTGGTCAATAGACCATGTGTCCATAGTGTGGCGGTGCACGCGATGTCAGTTCCTGGCCCATGGACCCCTTGTCAAATACGGTCAACCAAAAGGAAATCGCAGCACTCCAAAGTCTTCAATCAATCTTCTGTATTCCACCCCAAAAATGCAATGTTTCAACTCACTGGGAGTCTTTATCAAGCATACATTGTAACAGTAGTGGGACAAATATATACACAGTGCCCTCATCCTATTGGCTGCAAGCACGACCCTAAAGATCATACCCTCCTACTTCCTGTGACATCGCCAATAATTTATACATGGTAAGTAGAGATGAGCGAACACCTGGATGTTCGGGTTCGAGAAGTTTGGCCGAACTTCCCGAAAATGTTCGGGTTCGGGATCCGAACTCGACCCGAACTTTATCCCAAACCCTATTAAAGTCAATGGGGACCCGAACTTTTAGGCACTAAAAAGGCTGTAAAATAGTCCAGGAACGGGCTAGAGGGCTGCCAAAGGCAGCAAAATGTAGGTAAATCCCTTGCAAACAAATGTGGATAGGGAAATGAATTAAAATAAAATAAAAAATATGTAACCAATATCAATTGGAGACAGGTCCCACTGCAAGGAATCATGCGTCATATCACTCAAGCCTGGAGAAGGCCACTTTCAGTTATTTCGGCCCCAGCACCCAGACAGAGGAGAGAGGTCCCACAGCAAGGAATCATGCGTCATATCAACCACCACCGGAGAAGGCCACTCTCAGTTATTTCGGCTAGCACCCAGACCGAGGAGAGAGGTCCCACAGCAAGGAATCATGCGTCATATCACCCACCACTGGACAAGGCCACTTTCAGTTATTTCGGCACAGCACCCAGACCGAGGATACAGGTCCCACAGCAAGGAATAAGGCGTCATATCACCCACCACTGGAGAAGGCCATTTTCAGTTATTTAGGCCCCAGCACCCAGTCAGAGGAGAGAGGTCCCACAGCAAGGAATCATGCGTCATATCAACCACCACCGGAGAAGGCCACTCTCAGTTATTTTAGCCCAGCACCCAGACAGAGGAGAGAGGTCCCACAGCAAGAAATCATGCGTCATATCAACCACCACCGGAGAAGGCTACTCTCAGTTATTTAGGCCCAGCACCCAGACAGAGGAGAGAGGTCCCACAGCAAGGAATCATGCGTCATATTACCCACCACTGGAGAAGGCCATTTTCAGTTATTTAGGCCCCAGCACCCAGTCAGAGGAGAGAGGTCCCACAGCAAGGAATCATGCGTCATATCAACCACCACCGGAGAAGGCCACTCTCAGTTATTTCAGCCCAGCAGCCAGACAGAGGAGAGAGGTCCCACAGCAAGGAATCATGCGTCATATCAACCACCACTGGAGAAGGCCACTTTCAGTTATTTCGGCCCAGCACCCAGACAGAGGAGAGAGGTCCCACAGCAAGGAATCATGTGTCATTTCACCCACCACCGGAGAAAGCCACTCTCAGTTATTTCAGCCCAGCACCCAGACAGAGGCGAGAGGTCCAACAGCAAGGAATCATGCGTCATATCAACCACCACTGGAGAAGGCCACTTTCAGTTATTTAGGCCCAGCACCCAGTCAGAGGGGAGAGGTCCCACAGCAAGGAATCATGCGTCATATCACCCACCACTGGAGAAGGCCACTCTCAGTTATTTCGGCCAGCACCCAGACCGACGAGAGAGGTCCCACAGCAAGGAATCATGCGTCATATCACCCACCACTGGACAAGGCCACTTTCAGTTATTTCGGCACAGCACCCAGACGGAGGATAAAGGTCTCACAGCAAGGAATCATGCGTCATATCACTCACCACTGGAGAAGGCCATTTTCAGTTATTTAGGCCCCAGCACCCAATCAGAGGAGAGAGGTCCCACAGTAAGGAATCGTGCGTCATATCAACCACCACTGGAGAAGGTCACTTTCAGTTATTTCGGCCCAGCACCCAGACAGAGGAGAGAGGTCCCACAGCAAGGAATCATGCGTCATTTCACCCATCACCGGAGAAGGCCACTCTCAGTTATTTCAGCCCAGCACCCAGACAGAGGCGAGAGGTCCAACAGCAAGGAATCATGCGTCATATCAACCACCACTGGAGAAGGCCACTTTCAGTTATTTAGGCCCAGCACCCAGTCAGAGGGGAGAGGTCCCACAGCAAGGAATCATGCGTCATATCAACCACAACCGGAGAAGGCCACTCTCAGTTATTTCAGCCCAGCACCCAGACAGAGGAGAGAGGTCCCACAGCAAGGAATCATGCGTCATATCAACCACCACTGGAGAAGGCCACTTTCAGTTATTTCGGCCCAGCACCCAGACAGAGGAGAGAGGTACCACCGCAAGGAATCATGCGTCATTTCACCCACCACCGGAGAAGGCCACTCTCAGTTATTTCAGCCCAGCACCCAGACAGAGGCGAGAGGTCCAACAGCAAGGAATCATGCGTCATATCAACCACCACTGGAGAAGGCCACTTTCAGTTATTTAGGCCCAGCACCCAGACAGAGGAGAGAGGTCCCACAGCAAGGAATAAGGCATCACATCACCCACCACTGGAGAAGGCCACTTTCAGTTATTTCGGCCCCAGCACCCAAACAGAGGAGAGGTTCATTCAACTTTGGGTTGCACCGCAAGATCATGGTAAAGTTAAAAAAATGAGGATTCAATAAAGAAGTGCCCTGGAGTACAAGAATACATGGTTGAGTGGGAGGCACTTATAAATGTCTATTCTGCACAAGGGAGGCACATGTCCTGTGGGATCCATGCCTGGTTAATTTTTATGAACGTCAGCTTGTCCACGTTGGCTGTGGACAGGGGGCTGCGTTTGTCAGTAATGACGTCCCCTGCCATGCTGAATACACGTTCAGACAATACGCTGGCCGCCGGGCAGGCCAGCGCCTCCAAGGCATAAAAGGCTAACTCTGGCCACGTAGACAATTTGGAGACCCAGAAGTTGAATGGGGCCGAACCATCAGTCAGTATGTGGAGGGGTGTGCAGACGTACTGTTCAACCATGTTAGTGAAATGCTGCCTCCTGCTAAAACGTTCCGGATCAGGTGGTGGTGCAGTTAGCTGTGGCGTGGAGGCAAAACTTTTCCACTTTTCTACCATGCTAAAACTGCCCTCAGAGGAGCTGGCCGTGACACTGCTGCGTTGGCGACCTCTTGCTCCTCCTCTGCCTTCGCCTTGGGCTTCCAACTGTTCCACTGTGACATTTGGGAATGCTCTCAGGAGCGCGTCTACCAGAGTGCGCTTGTACTCGCGCATCTTCCTATCACGCTCCAGTGCAGGAAGTAAGGTGGGCACATTGTCTTTGTACCAAGGATCCAGCAGGGTGGTAACCCAGTAGTCCGAAAACGTTAAAATGTGGGCAACTCTGCTGTCGTTGCGCAGGCACTGCAGCATGTAGTCACTCATGTGTGCCAGGCTTCCCAGAGGTAAGGATAAGCTGTCCTCTGTGGGAGACGTATCGACATCGTCCTCCGTATCCCCCCAGCGACGCATCAGTGATGGGCCTGAGCTGTGTCGGTTGCCACCCCGCTGTGAACCTGCTTCATCCTCATCCTCCTCCACCTCCTCCTCACCCTCCTCGTCCTCCAGTAGTGGGCCCTGGCTGGCCACATTTTTACCTGGCCTCTGCTGTTGCAAAAAACTCACTCTGAGCCACTTCTAACAGACTGGCCTAAAAGTGCTAAAAATGACCCCTCATCCTCCTCCTCCTCCTCCTGGGCCACCTCCTCTTCCATCATCGCCCTAATCGTTTTCTCAAGGAGACATAGAAGTGATATTGTAACACTGATAACGGTGTCATCGCCACTGGCCATGTTGGTGGAGTACTCGAAACAGCGCAACATGGCACACAGGTCTCGCATGGAGGCCCAATCATTGGTGGTGAAGTGGTGCTGTTCCGCAGTGCGACTGACGCGTGCGTGCTGCAGCTGAAACTCCACTATGGCCTGCTGCTGCTCGCACAGTCTCTCCAGCATGTGCAAGGTGGAGTTCCACCTGGTGGGCATGTCGCATATGAGGCGGTGAGAGGGAAGGCCGAAGTTCTGCTGTAGCGCAGACAGACGAGCAGCGGCAGGATGTGAACTCCTGAAGTGCGCACAGACGGCGCGCACTTTATGCAGCAGCTCTGACATGTCGGGGTAGTTGTGAATGAACTTCTGCACCACCAAATTCAGCACATGCACCAGACAAGGGATGTGCATCAAACCGGCTAGTCCCAGAGCTGCGACGAGATTTCGCCCATTATCGCACACCACCAGGCCGGGCTTGAGGCCCACCGGCAGAAACCACTCGTCGGTCTGTTGTTCAATACCCCGCCACAACTCCTGTGCGGTGTGGGGCCTGTCCCCCAAACATATGAGTTTCAGAATGGCCTGCTGACGTTTACCCCGGGCTGTGTGGAAGTTTATAGTGAAGGTGTGTGGCTGACTGGATGAGCTGGTGGAAGAAGAGGAGGAGGAAGCTGAGTAGGAGGAGGAGGCTACAGGAGGCAAAGAATGATGCCCTGCGATCCTTGGCGGCAGAAGGACGTGCGCCAAGGAACTCTCCGCCTGGGGCCCAGCCACCACTACATTTACCCAGTGTGCAGTTAGGGAGATATAGCGTCCCTGGCCGTGCTTACTGGTCCACGTATCTGTGGAGAGGTGGACCTTGCCACAGATGGCGTTGCGCAGTGCACACTTGATTTTATCGGATACTTGGTTGTGCAGGGAAGGCACGGCTGTCTTGAAGAAGTAGTGGCAGCTGGGAATAACATACTGTGGGACAGCCATGGACATCAGCTGTTTGAAGCTGTCTGTGTCCACCAGCCTGAATGACAGCATTTCAAAGGCCAGTAGTTTAGAAATGCTGGCATTCAGGCCCAGGGCTCGATGGTGGCTAGGTGGGAATTTACGCTTTTTCTCCAAGTTTTGTGAGATCGAGAGCTGAACACTGCCGTGTGACATGGTGGAGATGATTGGTGACGCAGGTGGTGGTGTCAGTGGCACATCCTCTGTTTGTTGGGCGGCAGGTGCCAACATTCCTCCCGAGGTGGAGGAAGAGGCCGAGGCAGCAGCAGAAGAGGGAGCAGGGGGAGCAAGAGTGAGTTCCTTGCTTTTAAGGTGTTTACTCCACTGCAGTTCATGCTTTGCATGTAGATGCCTGGTCATGCAGGTTGTGCTAAGGTTCAGAACGTTAATGCCTCGCTTCAGGCTCTGATGGCACCGCGAGCAAACCACTCGGGTCTTGTCTTCAGCACATTGTTTAAAGAAGTGCCATGCCAGGGAACTCATTGAAGCTGCTTTTGGGGTGCTCGGTCCCCGGTGGTGGTGGCCAGTAGCAGGCGAACTATCTTGGAGGCGGCTGTTCTTCTTTTGCTCCCTACTCCCTCTTTTCCATGTGGGGTCTAGGACCTCATCGTCCCCTGCATCGTCTTCCACACAGTCTTCCTCCCTGACCTCCTGTTCGGTCTGCACACTGCAGAAAGACGCAGCAGTTGGCACTTGAGTTTTGTCATCATTAGAGACGTGCGGACTGCAATGAGATGGTATTCCCATGTCCTCATCATCAGGAAACATCAGTGGTTGTGCATCAGTGCATTCTATGTCTTCCACCACTGGGGAAGGGCTAGGTGGATTCCCTTGGGAAAACCTGCCAGCAGAGTCTTCAAACAGCATAAGAGACTGCAGCATAACTTGAGGCTCAGACAGTTTCCCTGATATGCATGGGGGTGATGTGACAGACTGATGGGCTTGGTTTTTAGGCGCCACCTGTGCGCTTTCTGCAGAAGACTGGGTGGGAGATAATGTTGTGAACGTGCTGGATCCACTGTCGGCCACCCAATTGGCTAGCACCTGTACCTGCTCAGGCCTCACCATCCTTAGAACGGCATTGGGCCCCACCAAATATCGCTGTAAATTCTGGCGGGTACTGGAACCTGAGTTAGTTGGTTCACTAGAACGTGTGGCTGTGGCAGAATGGCCACGTCCTCTCCCAGCACCAGAGGGTACACTAACACCACCACGGCCGCGTCCGCGTCCCTTACTAGATGTTTTCCTCATTGTTACCGTTCACCAAGCACCACAAGAAGAAAAAAAAATTTGGCCCAATGTATTGATTTCAAATTCAGGCCTTTTTTTTACAGGCACCTAACACTATCTGCCTATTTATTCATGTAGCGTATTACACTAATCCAGGCACAGCAGTAACCACTGTTTTAGGGGAATATCTCTTTTAGGGCTAGTATTTAGGCCCTGGATGAAAGGTATCCTTTTATGGACAGATTTAAACTAGGCCTGCAACAGCTGGAACACCAGATTCAGGGTATTGCTATTTTGGCAATTGAATTTCACCCCAGAACAAAATATATCCTTTGCAGGACACTATGAAACTTGGCCAGCCACAGCTGAAACCACTGATTTATGGTATTGCAATTTTTGCAATTGAATTTCACCCCAGAACAAAATATATGTTTTGGCGGACACTATTATAGTTTGCCAGCCACAGCTGTGACACCAGATTTATGGTGTTGCTATTTTGGCAATTGAATTTCACCCCAGAACAAAATATATGTTTTGGCGGAAACTATTATAGTTTGCTAGCTAGTGCTGGGACACTAGATTTAGGGGATTGCTATTTTGACAATTAAATTTCACCACAGAAAATAATCTATCCTTTGCCAAACAGCAGACAGTATTATACTTGGCTGAAACAAAGCTGGAACACCAGATTTAGGGGATTGGTATTTTGGAAATTGTATTTAACCCCTTAATAAAATATAGAAATTGCTATCCTGAGTTTCTAGTGGTAACAATTAGCACAGCCAAGCCCCTGATGTAGGATATAGCAAAAAAAAACTAGGATTGATGGATTGATGGACTTGGTGGCAGCTTGTTCTGGTGCACCACAAGTCACAAAATGGCCGTCGATCACCCCAGAAAATAAGTGACAGAAAAACGCTCTGTGCATCCTAAAAACCAGTGAGCAAGTAACTAGCAGAATTTCAATCATACACAGCTGT
This sequence comes from Bufotes viridis, assembly GCA_033119425.1. NCBI lineage: Eukaryota > Metazoa > Chordata > Amphibia > Anura > Bufonidae > Bufotes > Bufotes viridis. Next base: position 120,553,916 of record CM065597.1, on the reverse strand, counting down.
AGATCGATCCCTTCATTATGTGCTTTTGCAGACTTTTTCCTGCCTAATCTCGCCCTCACAGCAGCTGCATCCTCTCCATACACTAATCATAGCAGTGTGACGTGCGGCGCTACGTGACTCCAGCTTAAATAGAGGCTGGGTCACATGCACTTGGCCAATCACAGCCATGCCATTAGTAGGCATGGCTGTGATGGGCTCTTAGGGCAAGAAGTAAAACAATAGCTGATGGCAACAGCCCTTCAGAAAGTGGGAAGTAATCGCCGAACAACGAACCCGAACCCGAACTTTTTTGAAAATGTTCAGGTCCGGGTCCCGAACACCCCAAAATTCGGTACAAACCCGAACTATGCTCGAACTGTTCGCTCAACACTAGTCATGACAGCACCTACAATACATTGTTCTAATTCCATTCAATTCATTCAAGCTTCAGCTGAGGAATGACCTACAGCTGACTTTCTCAAGAAGCTTCCATTTCAATTTGATTTGTTTTTAACATACTGAATATGCTTTTGCAAAAAGCATTTCTATGTTGAATAGGTAGAACACATTTTAATAGTTGTGAAAGCAATTTAAACTTCGATTGCAAAGTCACTGGTTATATAATCCGTGAACTGTAATTCTATAATATATGAATTCTGCCCTGGTAAGAGAAAAAGAGAAAACCTTTCAAGTACTATTTGACATTTGTTTTAAATTGTATTAACCCTTAAATGACTGTCTCACTTCAGCAAATAGCAGTTATCATGTAGAGAAAGTTAATACAGGGCACTTACTAATGTATTGTTATTTCGATATTGTCTCCTTTGCTGGCTGGATTAATTTTTCCATCATATTATACACTGCTTATTTCCATGGTTATGACCAGCCTGCAATCCATCAGTGATGGTCATGCTTGCACACTATAGGAAGGGGCGCTGGCCACTCTGGTAGCCAGGAGTGCGGGCTGTGCACTGCACATATGCTGGTACTTTTTCCTATAGTGTGCAAGTGGCTTGTATTAACTTTCTCTCCATAATAAATGCCATTTACTGAAGAGACAACCTCTTTAACCCCTCAAGGACCCTGGACGAGAATACTCGTCCTAACTGAGCGGTACTTAGCGTGTGAGGACGAGCATTCTCATCCTACAGTTAAACTGTCACCATGTCTGCAGACATGGTGACAGCGCTGAGACCTCGGCTGTTACACACAGCCAGGGGTCTCAGCTAACCGGCTGGGGACCAATCAGAGCAGTCCCCGGCCAGTGATCGCTCTGATTGGCTAGTCTGTAGAGACTACACAATCAGAGGCTTCTGATGCCGGATCAAAGGTTCTGATCCCCGCAGTCCATGACTGCGGGAATCAGAACCTTATAAAGCGTATAAGTTATATCCCCAAACCCCCCGCCCCCTGAGCCCTCAATGTCCCCCTATGTGGCCAGGAGGCGGGCAGTGTGGCGTGCGGGATCGCGATCCCCCGCCCACCTCCTCACTAAAAACCATGGTGTTCCAGTGGTGTTAGCAGAGTGTCAGCACATTGCTGACTCTCTGCTAAAAACGGCTGGAATCTGTGCTTGTACAGATGCCAGCCGTTTAACACCTTCCATGCCGCGGTCCGTACGGACCGCTGTATGGAAGGGGTTAACAGGGAGGGAGCTCCCTCCCTCTCCCATCAGGGGCTGCTGTGCCTTTGCAGCCCCCTGACAGGATGGGATCGTAGAGGGAGGGAGCACCCCTCCCTCCCCATCACCCGCTGCTCAGTTCTTGCAGCGGGTGATGGTCACCATGGCAACAGGATGCCTCCAGAGGCATCCTGCTGGCCATGGTAATAGTAACTCTGATCAGACTTCTGCTAAAGGCAGAAGTCTGACCAGACAGTGTAAAGTACAAAATACAGTACAGTACACTATATAGTGTACTGTATTATACTGACATCAGACCCACTGGATCTTCAAGAACAAATTGGGTCTGGGTCAAAAAAAGTAAAAAAAAAAAAAAGTTAAAAAGTAAAAAATAAAAAAACATATCACTGAATAAAAATAAAAAAAAACTGAAATACACTACACATGTTAGGTATTGCCGCATCCGTAAAAACCTGCTCTATAAAATATCACATGACCTAACCCCTGAAGTAAATACTGTAAAAATAAAAATAAAAAATTGTGTAAAAAAAGCCATTTTTTGTCACCTTGCATCACAAAAAGTGTAATACCAATGCCTCCCAAAATAGTACCAATCAAACCGCGATCTCATCCCGCAAAAAATGAGCCATTTTTAAAAATGATATTATTGTGTAAAACTTAAATAAATAAAGAAACAGTATAAATATTAGGTATTGCCGCGTTTGTAACAACCTGCTCTATAAAAATAACACATGACTTAACCCCTCAGATGAACACAGAAAAAAATATATATAAATACCGTGTCAAAAGTCATTTTTGTCACCTTACATCACAAAAAGTGTAATAGCAAGTGACCAAAATGTCATATGCACCCCAAGATAGTGCCAATCAAACCGCAAAAAATGAGCCCCTACATAAGACAGTCGCCCAAAAAATTTAAATTAAAAATATGGCTTTCAGAATGTGGAGACACTAAAAAATATTTTTTTTCAAAAATGCTTTGTTATGAAAAACTGAAACAAAAAACCCAAAAAGTTGTCACATTTGGTATTGTTGCGTCTGTAACAACCCGCTCTATAGAAATAGCACACAATCTAACCTGTCAACAATGTAAATAACAAAAACTAAAAACGGTCCCAAAACAGCAGTATTTTTGCAAATGTTCCATTTTAATCCATTTTTCCAGTAACAAAGCAAGGGTTTACAGCCAAACAAAACTCAATATTTATTACCCTGATTCTTTAGTTTGCAGAAACACCCCATATGTTGTCGTAAACTGCTGTATGGCCAAACGGCAGGGCATAGAAGGAAGGGAACGCCATATGGTTTTTGGAAGGCAGATTTTGCTGGACTGGTTTTTTGACACTATGTCCCATTTGAAGCCCCCCTGATGCACCCCTACAGTAGAAACTCCAAAAAAGTAACTCCATTTTGGAAACTACAGGATAAGGGGCAGTTTTGTTTGTACTATTTTAGGGAAAATATGATTTTGGTTGCTCTATATTACACTCTTTTTGAGGCAAGGTAACAAAAAATAGAAATTCTGAAAAATCCTCTACATTTGCCAATAACTCTTGTGGAACACAAAGGGTTAACAAAGTTTGTAAAATCGGTTTTGAATACCATTAGGGGTTTAGTTTCTTAGATGGAGTCACTTTTATGGAGTTTATACTCTAAGGGTGCATTGGGGGGCTTTAAATGACCTTCCAAAAACCATATGGCGTTCCCTTCATTCTGTGCCCTGAAGTTTGGCCAAACAGCACTTTACGACCACATATGGGGTGTTTCTGCAAACTACAGAATCAGGGCAACAAATACTGAGTTTTGTTTGGCTGTTAACCCTTGCTTTGTTACTGGAAAAAATGGATTAAAATGGAAAATTTTCCAAAAAAATGAAATTCTGAAATTTTATCTCCATTTGCCATTAACACTTGTGGAAAACCTAAAGTGTTAACGATATTTGTAAAATCAGTTTTAAATACATTGAGTGGTGTAGTTTCTAAAATGGGGTCATTTTTGGGTGGTTTCTATTATGTAACCCTCAAAAAGTGACTTCAGACCTGAACTGGTCCCTAAAAAGAGGGTCTTTGAAAATTTTCAAGATTTGCTTCTGAACTTCCAAGCCTTGTAGCGTCCCCAAAAATGAAATGGCATTCCCAAAATGATCGATACATGAAGTAGACATATGGGGAATGTAAATCAATAACTTTTTTTGGTGGTATTACTATGTATTAGAGAAGTAGAGTAATTGAAACTTGGAAAATTTCAAATTTTTCAAAATTTTTGGTACATTTTTTATTTTTTTATAAATAAAAATGAAATTTTTGACTCCCTTTTACAATTGTCATGTAGAACAATATATGAAGAAAAAACTATCTCAGAATGGCCTGGATAAGTAAACGGGTTTTAAAGTTATTACCACATAAAGTGACACTGGTCAGATTTGCAAAAATGGCCGGGTCCTTAAGGTGAAATAAGGCTGGGTCCTTAAGGGATTAATGACCAGTAATGTTTTGTGTTTTTGCTCTGCATTTCAGCAGCCATACCTTTTATCTTTTCATTGAAATAACTGTCTGAGAACGTATTTCATGCAAGATAGATGTTATTATTCTTTGGAGTTGTTCTGGGATACATATAAATTTGGTGCAATTTATGAATTTTGTATAAATGTTTTTGCTGCTGAAATATAGAGATACATAGAAATATAACTTTTACAGCATTCATGTTTCAAACTAAAATACTAGATAATTCAAATGTTCATGTTATTACGGTCATATGGAGGTACATACCTTATAGGAATAAAAGGCTAAGAAACAATAAGAAACCAATGTGAATAAATAGAACCGTAAAGATAGCAATAAATGACAAAAAGAAAGCATATAAATCACTAAAACAGGAGGGGAGCCAGGGAGCACTGATAAACTATAAGGAAAAAAATAGAATATGTAAAAAACTGATAAAAATTGTCGAACTAGAGACCGAGAGATTAATTGCCAAAGAGAGTAAAACTAACCCTAAAATGTTCTTCAATTATATAAATAGTAAAAAATATAAATCTGAAGGAGTCGGCCCTCTACATAGCAATGAGGGGGGTGTTGCAGAGAGCAACGAGGATAAAGCAAAACTATTAAATATTTTTTTTCCCTACTTTATTCAAAGAGAAAAATAAACTGTCAGATGAAATGCAGAATGTAAAAATAAATTCCCCATTAAAAGTGCCCTGTCTGACACAGGAAGAAGTACAACAGTGACTTAAAAAGATTAAAATAGACAAATCGCCAGGACCAGATGGCATACACCCCCATATCCTAAGGGAATTAAGTGATGTCATAACCAGACCTTTATTTCTAATATTTACGAACTCTATACTGACAGGGAATGTTCCACAGGATTGGCACATAGCAAATTTGGTGCCAATATTCAAAAAGGGTCCAATAACAGAGCCTGGAAATTATAGGCCGGTAAGTTTAACATCTGTTGTTGGTAAACTGTTTGAAGGGTTTCTAAGAGATGCTATTTTGGAGTATCTCAATGAAAATAAGCAAATAACGCCATATCAGAATGGCTTCATGAGGGATCAGTCTATGAGGAGGTATATCTGGACTTCTCCAAAGCATTTGACACTGTACCTCATAAAAGGTTAGTATATAAAATGAAGATGCTAGGAATGGGAGAAAATGTCTGTATGTGGGTAAGTAATTGGCTGAGTGACAGAAAACAGTGTGGTTATTAACGGGAAATACTCAGATTGGGTCACTGTCACTAGTAAGTAGTGTTGAGCGCGAATATTCGAATAGCGAATTTTTTTAGCGAATATCGGCACTTCGCTAATTCGCGAATATTTCGAATATAGCTCTATAAATTCGCTATTTCGAATATTAGTTTTTTTTTTTGTTTTGTTTTTAGTTATATTTTTTTCTTTCCCTCTTCCCAACAGTAGTTCTTACCTGTCCTGAGGATTCCTGGCTTCCTGGCTGCTCTAGTCAGTGCCCATTGCCGCTTCTGCCGACTTCCGTGCTCATGGAGCGTCCCCATCCATGGGAACGTCTCCATATACTAAAATGTACTGTCGGATTTGAGGAATTACGTTGAAATCGCAATGCGATTAATTCAAGTTATATTAATCGCATTGCGATTTCAGCTTAGAGCTGGGTTTATAATGGGTCAGCTGCTTGCTAGAATGAACGAAGTTAACGAATATGGAATATAGCAGCACTGCTAAGTTGAATTCGCAATGCGATTAATTTAACTTAAAGTAATCGCATTGCGATTTCAACTTAGCACTGCTAGTGCCACTGCTATATTCCATATTCGTTAATTCTAGCCTATGTAAGATAGCAGTGCTAAGTTGAAATCGCAATGTGATTACTTCAAGTTAAATTAATCGCATTGCGAATTCAACTTAGCAGTGCTGCTATATTCCATATTCGTTAACTTCGCTCATTGAATCGTTAACTTCGCTCATTCTAGCAAGCTGACCCATTATAAACCCAGCTCTAAGTTGAAATCGCAATGCGATTAATATAACTTGAATTAATCGCATTGCGATTTCAACGTAATTCCTCAAATCCGACAGTACATTTTAGTATATGGAGATGTTCCCATGGTGATGGGGACGCTCCATGAGCAAGGAACTTTATGGTTGGCTTGGTAGAATTAGCTGAATAGCGAATATGACGAATGTATTCGTCATATTCCTCAAAACGAAGATAACGAAGTATTCTACATCTTCGCTTTAGCAACCTATTCGTCAACCTCGCTAATTCTAGCAATCAAATAGGAAGGTTGACTATAGAGACAGCTGTGTTAAATTCGCTATGCGATTTTTTTTTTTAATAGAATAATTATATTACTTGATATAATTATTATAATTATTCTATTTATTAAAAAAATATATATAAATAATCGCATAGCGAATTAAACACAGTTGTCTCTATAGTCAACCTTCCTATTTGATTGCTAGAATTAGCGAAGTTGACGAATAGGTTGCTAAACGAAGATGTAGAATACTTCGTTATCTTCGTTTTGAGGAATATGACGAATACATTCGTCATATCCGTCATCTTCGCTATAATTCTAGATATGAAACCAATAGGAAAGTAGCCTTAAGTTAAAATCGCAATACGCGATTATTTAAATCGCATATTAATCGCGGTAACTAGAATAATGACGAATATTCGATTTCGACGAATATGAAACGAATATTCATTCGAATATTCGCGAATTTCGTCGAAATCGAATATGGCACCTGCCGCTCATCACTACTAGTAAGGTACCTCAGGGGTCAGTATTGGGCCCTATTCTCTTCAATATATTTATTAATGAGCTTGTAGAAGGCTTGCACAGTAAAATATCTATTTTTGCAGAAGACACTAAACTGTGTAAAGTAATTAACACTGAAGAGGACAGTTTTCTGCTACAGAGGGATCTGGATAGATTGGAGGCTTGGGCAGAAAAATGGCAGATGAGGTTTAACACTGACAAATGTAAAGTTATGCACATGGGAAGGAATAATGCAAGTCACCCGTACATATTAAATGGTAAAACACTCGGTAACACTGACATGAAAAAGGATCTACGAATTTTAATAAACAGCAAATTAAGCTGCAAAAACCAGTGTCAGGCAGCTACTGCCAAGGCCAATAAGATAATGGGTTGCATCAAAAGGGGCATAGATGCCCGTGATGAGAACATAGTCCTACCACTTTACAAATCACTAGTCAAACCACACATGGTGTACTGTGTACAGTTCTGTGCTCCTGTGAACAAGGCAGACATAGCAGAGCTGGAGAGGGTTCAGAGGAGGGCAACTAAAGTAATAACTGGAATGGGGCAACTACAGTACCCTGAAAGGTTATCAAAATTAGGTTTATTCACTTTAGAAAAAAGACGACTGAGGGGAGATCTAATAACTATGTATAAATATATTAGGGGTCAGTACAGAGATCTCTCCTATCATCTATTTATCCCCAGGACTGTGACTGTGACGAGGGGACATCCTCTGCGTCTGGAGGAAAGAAGGTTTGTACACGAACATAGAAAAGGATTCTTCACGGTAAGAGCAGTGAGACTATGGAACTCTCTGCCTGAGGAGGTGGTGATGGTGAGTACAATAAAGGAATTCAAGAGGGGACTAGATGTATTTCTGGAGTGTAATAATATTACAGGCTATAGCTACTAGAGAGGGGTCGTTGATCCAGGGAGTTATTCTGATTGCCTGATTGGAGTCGGGAAGGAATTTTTTTCCCCTTAAGTGGGGAAAATTGACTTCTGCCTCACAGGGGTTTTTTGCCTTCCTCTGGATCAACTTGTAGGAAACAGGCCGAACTGGATGGACAAATGTCTTTTTTCGGTCTTATATACTATGCTACTATGTTACTATGTAACCCCTTAGTGACCAAGCCTGTTTGGGCCTTAATGTCCGAGCCAGATTTTGGAAATCTGACATGTGTCACTTTAGCAGAGAATAACTTTGTAAAGGTTTTTGAACATCAAAGTCATTCTGATATTGTTTTCTCGTCACATATTGTACTTTACTTAGGTGGTAAAATTTTACCAATAAAATATCCGTATCTTTATAAAAAAAACGTAAAATCTATGAAAATTTGTAAAAATTGGCATATTTTCCAATTTTCAACTGCAATATTTCACATACATACATAAATACTATATTTTTATCAGAAATATATTTCAACATCTTTACTTTATTTTGGCTGCACGTACAAAAAACTTTTTTTTTAGTTAGGAGACTAATTTTAAAATCTTTCAAGTACATATTTTTTCCTGCAACAAGCCGAGTGTGAAGAGGCTTATAAGTGTCAGAATAATATAACACCCCAAATGTGACCCCATTTTGAAAACTAGACCCCTTAACGTATTCATCTATGGGTGTAATATGTTTTTTGACCCCATAGTGTTTTAAAGAAATAAATGCTAAGAAGGTGAAAACATTTTATTTATTTTTTTCATTTTTTACGGCAGGGCCAAAACAAAAAGGAACATCCACTGGCTTTCAGAACACAACATTTGTTGGAAAATGTTTTAGGCCAAATTTCACACTTGTAATGGCGTTAAGCTGCCAAAACAATAAACCCCCCCAAAAAAAAAAATAACCCCATTTGTAAAGAGAGACACCCTAAGGTATTCATCTAGGGGTGTAGTGAGCTTTTAGACCCCCCTAGTTTTTTGTAGAAATTAATGCTAAGCAGGCAAAAAAATATATATTTTTCATTTTTTACACAAGAGTGTCAATTTTTTTTCTACAAAGCACATGAAAATGAAGAAGTACACCCCAAGATATATATCACCCCATTTCTCCTGTCTTCAGAAATATCCCCATTGTGGCCTGTCTTGACATACAGCAAGGGCACAAACATAAAGGAGCACCTGGAGTCCTTCACATAATAAACTGAAAATGGTTCAGTCCCCATTGCACACATGTAATGGCGTTGAGCTACAAATGAGAGAAAACCCTTACAAAGGACCCTATTTTACTAGATCCCTTAAAGCATGCATCTAGTGGTTAGTGATGAGCCGGAGGTGCCATATTCGATTTCGACGAAATTCGCGAATATTCACTAGAATATTCGTCTCATATTCGTCAAAATTGAATATTCATCATTATACTAGTTATCGTGATTAATATGCGATTTTAAATAATCACGTATTGCGATTTTAACTTAAGGCAACGTTCCTATTGGTTTGATTTTTAGAATTAGCGAAGATGACGAATATGACGAATGTATTCATCATATTCCTCAAAACGAAGATAACGAAATATTCTCCATCTTCGTTTTAGCTCCATATTTGTCAACTAAAGTTGACTAGGCAGCTAAGTTTTTAGTTCGCTATGCGATAATATTACTTTGCTTTTTTTTTAATAATTAGAATAATTATAATACTTGATAATTATTATAATTATTTTATTCATTTAAAAAAAAAAGCTTTTTTTTAATAATTAGAATAATTATAATACATGATAATTATTATAATTATTTTATTTATTTTAAAAAAAAGCAAAGTAATATAATCGCATAGCGAATTAAACACAGCTGTCTCTATAGTCAACTTTCCAATTTGATTACTAGAATTAGCGAAGTTGACGAATAGGTAGCTAAAACGAAGATGGAGAATATTTCGTCATCTTCGTTTTGAGGAACATGACAAATGCATTCGTCATATTCACTAATTCTGCCAAGCCAACCATAGTAAACCAGGTCTAAGTTGAAATCACAATGCGATTAATATAACTTGAAGTAATCGCATTGCGATTTCAACTTAGAGCTGGGTTTCTAATGGGTCAGCTTGCTAGAATTAACGAAGTTAACGAATATGGAATATAGCAGTGCTAAGTTGAAATCGCAATGCAATTAATATAACTTCAATTAATCGCATTGCGATTTCAACTTAGCACTGCTATATTCCATATTCGTTAACTTCGTTAATTCTAGCAAGCTGACCCATTAGAAACCCAGCTCTAAGTTGAAATCGCAATGCGATTACTTCAAGTTATATTAATCGCATTGCGATTTCAACTTAATTCTCACATCCAACAGTACATTCTAGTATGGAGGCGTTCCCATGGTGATGGGGACGCTCCATGAGCACGGAAGTCGGCAGAAGCGGCAACGGGCACTGACTGGAGCAGCCAGGAAGCCAGGAATCCTCAGGACAGGTAAGAACTACTTTTGGGAAGTGGGAAAGAAAAAATTTAACAACAAAAAAAAACAAAAACGAATATTCGAAATAGCGAATTTATAGCGCTATATTCGAAATATTTGTGAATTAGCTAAGTGCTGATATTCGCTAAAAAAATGCGCTATTCGAATATTCACGCTCAACACTACTAGTGGTGTAGTTAACATGCTGAGTGCAAAATTGTTCACAAGATACAAGAACACCGATAGGGCTATAATGACAAGCTGGGATTCAAGGACAGTGACTGGTCGTACAATGTCTCTTTAGCCCCATCAATCCCTATATGAGAGACGAACGTGCTAAGTGACGTGGTGCACCATAACAGGCCCCTGCCCGGCAGGGTAAAAAACCGCTATGCACACAATCAACCAGTCACCTACAGAATATATAAAAGGACAGTAATGGATCACTAATTCCCAAAATAATGTCAGAATTTGTAGACGTGTAGTGGGGCGTACACAAATAAAATCCTAAATAAAGCCCTAAGTGTACTGATGAGGAACAACTCAATCATTAGAGATCCTCCAAATAAAAAAATATTATGCCAATATTATGATATAGTAATGTAAATGAAATTAACAGCTTTGTGTGGCAGGACATAGTCATAAAAAAATGAAATAATGAAAATTAAGAAAATAAATCAGAAAAGGTAAAATTTGTTCCAATGTCTGAAAAAAAAATTAGCTCCACAACTCATCCCAAAAGGTTCCCTCCCTCCCTGGAAAGGCCAGAAACTAAACAGAAAATGAGAATAAATCGACTTCCTTAAAACACCCTCCACCCACTCTTTTTGGTATTAAATAATTTGAACAATTAGCAACAGTATGCTATGTCTTGAAACAAGGGTAATTGCAAAGGCCTGGTTGTGATAGGCAACTCCTTCCATGTTTGCTACACACCCGGCATAGTTTCTGAGGATATGTCTTGCTGGCAGTGGCAGGGATGGGGTGAGGGATGTGGCATTCTGAAAGCCTTCAAACATCCTCAGATTCAAAGGCTTGCCCAGGTGCGGGGAACTCAAACAGGAGACTCTCAACCACGTTCTCTTGGTGCTCGAGAAAGCTGAGGGTTCCTTGGGCCTTTGTAAATGAAACAAAACTATTATAGGTAGCAAAGAAAAAAAGGGGGTCAGTCTGCACATCCCAATGCGCAGGTGCACGTTGCTATGGCTGAAAACACAAGGTAAAACATACAATGCAACAGCACTCTGCAAACCAAATAAAGTACAAGAAAGTATTATTTGGGCCCATCTGCCACACGTCAAGGCTATCTCTGTAAGACGGGAACCTAACACTAAATTCTACCTGTTATGTGCAATGACGGCTACTATAGAATTCAGGCAGTGTAGGTTCCACATGCATGCTGGGCCCACCTTTAATTATTGCATTTTTGGTGCCAAAATGGCCTCCATTGAAACCAGGGAATGCAGGTACCAACATGCATGCCGAGCCCACTCCACACCTCCCCTAGTGCCAGATGGCTACCAACGAATGCAATGAGAGTCCACCCTATACCTCTCCTGGTGCCACAGGCTTCCAGTGAGTGAGGGAGAGCAGGCTAAGCTTTATACTCACATGAATTAAAATAAGCCTATGGGGCACGACTGAAGTGTCAGCCACACCTCCAGTACAAACTGAAAAGAAAAAAAGGGGGTTATTCAGCACATTCCAATGACGTGTGGCAGACAGGCCCAAATAATGTTGTACAAAATGTATTTGTCAAGCATCTCATTTACAAAATAAGCATGGAATTAGCATTAGAATACTTTCTTGTACTTTATTTGGTTTGCAGAGTGCTGTTGCATTGTATGTTTTACCTTATTATAGGTAGCAATCTGAATGAGGTAGATTGCTACCTTTTTATACCAGGCCCTGTTTCTTCGTTTCACCAGGTAGGGTTAAAGCGCCTGGTCCGAGAAGTCTACACCTCCCAAAAATTTAATATAATCTGTCACACAGTCTGGTTTGCGTTTGTCAGCAGTAGCCCCCCGCTCCCTAACTGCCACTGTATTGTCTGCGTGCACGGTGGTAAGCATGGAGACATCCTTCCTGTCCTTCCACTTCACTGCAAACAGCTGGTCACTTGCAAGGGCAAAGGATGTTCCTCTCTCCAAACGCTTGGACACCAGCGGTTGTGGGTATCCCACTCTATTTTTATGGACTGTCCCACAAGCCCCTTTGTTTGCAGCATGGAGGGATTTAAAAAGGAGTATACTAGTGTAAAAATTATTGGTGTACACATGGTACCCTTTGTGCAGGAATGGCGCCAATAGATCCCACACAATTTTTTCCGATGTCCCAATGTTTTCGGGGGAGCCTGGGTGGTTAAGTTGGGAGTCTCTGCCCTCATATACAGACAGACCGCAGTTGTAGCCAACTATATAATTTTACCCCACATCTGGCACGCTATAAGGGAATAAGCGGACGGAAGGAAAGGCGGCCGTTAAAACTAAAAAGGGATTCATCGACGGACAGATTTTTATCAAGGGTATATAATTTTAAGAATAAATTCCTAAGGAGGTAAATAAGGGGTCTCAATTTATTTAGGCGTAAAGCTGGGTCAGTTCTGGGGGGACTTGGCAATTATCTGAAAAATGCATAAACCGCATTAGGGCTTCATAGCGGTTTCAGATCATAACTGCTGCAAACACAGGGGTGGAGTGGACAGTACTCGCAGCCCAATACAATTGGACAGATGGCTTTTTTACAATGCCCATGTCCAAGGTAAGCCCCACATTTTTTTTATTTCAGGGACACTTGTGGGGGTCCACCGTCTTATATAAATAGACATGAGCTTTTGTACAGCAAATTGTGTGGAGTACAGATTAGTTTGCTGCACAAATAATTCCAGGACTTTATCGTCCACAAATAAATAAAAAAAAAAAATCATAAAGAGTAAAATTGGTGATGTCCACATTAATTTGTGGAGTAGATAAATTTGGGGAAAATGAAGAAGTAGGATAACACGTAGTAGAAGGGACGGGACCGCTGGGTGGTGAATGCGATTAGATGGCAACTTCTACCATCATAGGGCTATGGGGTCTGGGGATGGAAGCAGAGCTAGAGTCCCCACTATCGGAAAATATTTCCGCCTCTGAAGCAGTGTCGGATTCAGATTGTTGCCTGTTCTGCGCTGAATAATCTTCGAGCCATTTTATTTACTAAAAAGCTCATAGAGAAAAAAAATAGTAAATTTATCCCACCCTAAAAATTAAAAGTAAGTGTTCGCTAGCATCAGTAGCAGTATGCCCACTGACCAACTAACACATGGACTATGACAGTTGGCCTCCGACCGCCAGTGACAGACGGACAGTCACAGTTGGCCTCTGACCGCCAGTAACAGACGGACACACGGGCCCTAATGAAAGTAACTGACCCTCCCTAACAGATGGCTAATGACGGAAGTCTAATAACGGACGCCCACTACTTGCCACTTACGGACAGACAGTTTATAAATAGATTTTTTCGCACAGCCAGGACAGAAGTCTGATCTCTCTCTCTCCTGATAGGACAACTGCACTGAGGGGAGAGAGAAACACAGCCCATGTCCTAGCTGTGTTTAGTAAATATAATTGATGTAATTTCCATGATAGGTTTATCATGGAGACCACATGATCAGGGACCAATAGTAATGGTCCCTGATGGTTACAGTAACCACTATGCATGCCTGCACCATTTTGCTTGTTTTTTTACTTTATTTCAGGGGGGGGCTTGTATGCCGATTGGGGCATATTTCAAAACTCTCTCTCCTCTCCAGAGGAGAGAAAACCCGTGCAGGGGCCCAGCTTATAGTGTGCTCATGCACAAGGCCGCCGCCACCATCTTTCTTGAGGGAATGGGATATTGGGAGGTGAGGATCGGGACCCAGCTTTCCCTTATGGGCAAGCTGGGGAACCCAATCCTAGCACAGAAGACTTTCTCCATCCTCTCTTACATGAGAGGAGGGAGAAAGTTTACTGCCGGCAGCTCAGCTGTTGGCATTTTCGGTGTATCAAGGCGATCAAATGATCAGAGACCACTTGTCACGGTTTCTGATCACTGCCCCCAGCCCTCAGCTACCTCCAGTAGCTGCGGGCAGGGAGCTCTTGCGCTTTTTTGTAGCACTAGCTTGGGTTGAAGTGCCGCCGTAAAAAAGCAGCGCTCCAGCACAATGCCCCTTAATGACCGCCGTAACAACACATGTGGGTGGTCACTAAGGGGTTAATGTGTGCCCAATAAAATGTATTTAAAACTAAGTAATGGTGATTTATTTTTTATTTTTAAGTTAAATTATCATATCATTTTCGGCTTAATATTTTATATTTTTTTAAGATTTATAATGTATCAGCATACTCCTGTATGTTAATACATTATGCTTTGTGTCATTATGACACAGGCTTCTGTTAGGGCAAGACTAATGTGCCCTATTAACAAACTTACTACACAGACAACCCTGCAGTCCTTCGTAGAACCTCAGAGCTGAATGCTGATCGTTTCTCCAGACTCCAATCGTGTCACTGGGAGAACCAGTGACCGGATCGCAGGGAGGAAGTCCCCTTTTATCATTTAGCAGTATGCACCATGGCATTATCAAAGGGTTACTGTCTGCAATCAGAGCATCTTCGGACCCTGGCTGTGAGGCAGAAGCCTACACTTAGGACCCAAACTGTCATTAACAGCAGGTTCTTAGCGCAGGAGTGCAACTGCAGCAATAACAAAAAATGTTGCTGCAGACTGAGGACCTACGCTGACCTCTGTTAAAAGACAGTGGGTGGTAGCTAAGGGGTTAAAGTTGTCATATATCCTATTAGAGAACTCTGAGTTAAAAGAGGAGAAAAGTCCTAAATTTAGGATCCTCATCTCTTGCGTTTGAGAGAGCAGTTAAAAAGCATCTTGGGTGGCGTGGTGGCTAGCACTGGTGCCTTGAAGTGCTGGGGTCCTGGATTCATGTCTGACCAAGAACAACATCTGCATGGAGTTTGTATGTTCTCCCCGTGTTTGCACAGGTTTCCTCCCACACTCCAAAGACATACAGTACTTATAGGGAACTAAGATTGTGAGCTTCATGAAGCACAGCAAGTGATGCTAATATGTGTAAAGTACTGCAGAATATGTCAGGGCTATATAAATGAGTAAAATAAATAGAATCTTGCTCTCTGTAGGACATGTACTGTTTTACACAGGCATCCCACTGATTTGAATGGACACTGTGCAATAATTTATTTCCCCTTTGCTAAAGGGAACAGAAAGCTTACTTCCATGCTTCTCTACAGATTACAGCTGACTGCCAGGAGTCCCAGGAGGGGACCCATTCAGTGAACAGAGATTTCTTGGGACATAATGCCCCTTTAACTATTTTAATACTGGTTCAGTGTGCCTATAAAATACTGTCAATGCCATAAGTGCTAGTTACTGTATGTTATAGGTAAACCTACCTTCATAATCTCAGATGTGCTCTAATAAAATACTCTCACTTTAGTACATTGTATTGTTCTTGAAAGGGTTCCCCAAAAACTATGCGGATCAATATAACATTGATTGGGACTTCCAGAAATCAGCTGTAAATTGCAAGACCACCTCACAGCAAGTGTCTAATTCCCCTACAATGGAGAGTGGCAGATGGGAAATGAGGTAGTACAGAGATCCCATAAAAAAAAAAAAAAAACAGATGTTCCAAGAGACAGACTTTGCAGCTGCTCCCTGCTCCATTTAACTGGTGGAAGTCCCAAAAAAGAGAACTTTCTGAAGAGAGGATTCTCTGAAGATGGGTCTTGTAAACCAGCCAAGCCCATTATGTCCTTTTAGAATAAAAAATCCATTAACTTCTCAATTTGACTCCTGTAAGTAGTGTTGAGCGAACAGTTCGAGCATAGTTCGGGTTCGTACCGAATTTTTTGGGTGTTCGGGACACGGACCCGGACCCGAACATTTTCAAAAAAGTTTGGGTTCGGGTCTGTTGTTTGGCGATTTCTTCCTGCTTTCTGAAGGACTGCACAGCAGCCAATCAGCTAGCATTTTACTTCTGGACCTAAGAAGCCATCACAGCCATGCCTACTAATGACATAGCTGTGATTGGCCAAGTGCAGCATGTGACCCAGCCTCTATTTAAGCTGGAGCTCGTAGCGCCGCACGTCACACTGCTCTGATTAGTGTAGAGAGAGGACGCAGCTTCTGTGAGGGTGAGATTAGGCAGAGAAAAGTCAGTAAAAGCACCTAATGAAGTGATCGATCTACAGCTGTGAATGATTCAACTTCTACTAGTTAATTGCTCAATGGTTTTTAGGCTGCACAGAGCGTTTTTCTGTCACTTTTTTATCGGGTGATCGGCAGCCATTTTGTGACTTGTGGTGCACCAGAACAAGCTGCCACCAAGTCCATCAATCCATCAATACTAGTGTTTGTCTGCTATATCCTACATCAGGGGCTTGGAAGTGCTTAATGTCACCCCTAGAAACTCAGGATAGAAATTTCTATATTTTATTAAGGGGTTAAATTCAATTGCCAAAATAGCAATGCCCTAAATCTGGTGTCCCAGCTGTGTCTAGCCAAGTGTAATACTGTCTGCTTTCTGGCAAAGGATGGAACATTTTCTGTGGTGAAATGCAATTGCCAAAATAGCAATACCCTAAATCTGGTGTCCCAGCAGTGGCTGGCAAAGTATAATAGTGTCTGGCAAAGGATATATTTTTTTCTGGGGTAAAATTCAATAGCCAAAATAGCAATAACATAAATCAGTGATTTCAGCTGTGGCTGGCCAAGTTTAATTGTGTCCTGCAAAGGATAGATTTTGTTCTGGGGTAACATTAAATTGCCAAAATAGCAATACCGTAAATCTGGTGTCCCAGCAGTGGCTGGACAAGTTTCATAGTGTCCGTCATAGGATATATTATTTTCTGGGTTGAAATTCTGTTGCAAAAATAGAAATACAGTAAAACTGTTCTTCCAGCTGTTGCAGGCTTCGTTTAAATCTGTCCGTAAAAGGGTATATTTTTTTCTGCGGTGAAATTTAATTGCCAAAATAGCAATACCATAAATCAGTGGTTTCAGCTATGGCTGGCCAAGTTTAATAGTGTCCTGCAAAGGATATATTTTTTGCCAAAAAAACAATACCCTAAATCTGGTGTTCCAGCTGTTGCAGGCCTAATTAAAATCTGTCCGTAACAGGGTATATTTTTTTCTGGAGTGAAATTTAATTGCCAAAATAGCAATACCGTAAATCAGTGGTTTCAGCTGTGGCTGGCCAAGTTTAATAGTGTCCTGCAAAGGATATATTTTGTTCTGGGGTGAAATTCAATTGCCAAAATAGCAATACCGTAAATCTGGTGTCCCATCAGTGGCTGGCCAAGGATAATAGTGTACGGCAAAGAATATATTTTTTTTTGGGGTGAAATTCAATTGCCAAAGTAGCAATACCATAAATCAGTGGTTTAAGCTGTGGATGGCCAAGTTTAATTGTGTCCGGAAAAGGATAGATTTTGTTCTGGGGTGAAATTCAATTGCCAAAATAGCAATACCATAAATCAGTGGTTTCAGCTGTGGCTGGCCAAGTTTAATAGTGTCCGGCAAAGGATATATTTTGTTCTGGGGTGAAATTCAATTGACAAAATAGCAATACCCTGAATCTGGTGTTACAGTTGTTGCAGGCCTAGTTTAAATCTATCCGTAACAAGGTATATTTTATTCTGGGGTGAAATTTAATTGCCAAAAAAGCAATACCATAAATCAGTGGTTTCAGCTGTGGCTGGACAAGTTTAATAGTGTCCTGCAAAGGATATGATTTGTTCTGGGGTGAAATTAAATTGCCAAAATAGCAATACCGTAAATCTGGTGTCCCAGCAGTGGCTGGCCAAGTTTAATAGTGTACGCAAAGGATATATATTTTTTATGGGGTGACATTGAATTGCAAAAATAGCAATACCATAAATCAGTGGTTTCAGCTGTGGCTGGCCAAGTTTAATAGTGTCCGGCAAAGGATAGATTTTGTTCTGGGGTGAAATTCAATTGCCAAAATAGCAATACCGTAAATCAGTGGTTTCAGCTGTGGCTGGCCAAGTTTAATAGTGTCTGGCAAAGGATATATTTTGTTCTGGGGTGAAATTCAATTGCCAAAATAGCAATACGCTGAATCGGGTGTTCCAGCTGTTGCTGGCCTAGTGTAAGCAACAGAATCAGCAAACAGCCGCATCATGGTTTAGTTGTGGCTGGCGATATAATTGTTCAAAGCACCGAGTCTCGCTAAAATTCAATTCACGCTGAATCGGGTGTTCCAGCTGTTGCTGGCCTAGTGTAAATCTGTAGGTAACAGGATATATTTTTTACTGGGGTGAAATTCAATTGCCAAAATAGCAAAACCGTAAATCTGGTGTCCCAGCAGTGGCTGGCCAAGTTTAATAGTGTACGTAAAGGATATATATTTTTTATGGGGTGACATTCAATTGCAAAAATAGCAATACCATAAATCAGTGGTTTCAGCTGTGGCTGGCCAAGTTTAATAGTGTCCGGCAAAGGATAGATTTTGTTCTGGGATGAAATTCTATTGCCAAAATAGCAATACTATAAATCAGTGGTTTCAGCTGTGGCTGGCAAAGTATAATAGTGTCCATCAAAACATATATTTTGTTCCTGGGGTGAAATTCAAATGTCAAAATAGCAATACCCTGAATCTGGTGTTCCAGCTGTTGCAGGCCTAGTTTAAATCTGTCCATAACAGGATATACTTTGTTCTGGGGTGAAATTCAATTGACAAAATAGCAATACCATAAATCAGTGGTTTCAGCTGTGGCTGGCCAAGTTTAATAGTGTCCGGCAAAGGATAGATTTTGTTCTTGGGTGAAATTCACTTGCCAATATAGCAATACCCTGAATCTGGTGTTCCAGCTGTTGCAGGCCAAGTGTTAATTTGTCCGTAAAAGGGTATATTACACTCAAGGTGTATATACAAGTGCTGAGATGGTCATCCTCAATAACTTCACACGCTACCGTGCATCTCCCATTGTATTTCTGTCCGTTAAAGGGTATATTAGACAAAGTGTTAAAATACAATTGCTGAAGGCATAATCCTACATATTTTTTCACACGCTACTGTGCATCTCCAAGTGTAAATCTGTCCATAAAAGGATACCTTTCATCCAGGACCTAAATATTTGCCCTACAATTGATATTCCCCTAAATCAGTGGTTACTGCTGTGCCTGCATTAGTGTAATACGGTACATAAATAAATAGGCAGATAATGTTAGGTGCCTGTAAAAAAAAGGCCTGAATTTGAAATCAATACATTGGGCCATATATTTTTTTTCTTCTTGTGGTGCTTGGTGAACGGTAACAATGAGGAAAACATCTAGTAAGGGACGCGGACGCGGTCGTGGTGGTGTTAGTGGACCCTCTGGTGCTGGGAGAGGACGTGGCCATTCTGCCACAGCCACACGTCCTAGTGAACCAACTACCTCAGGTTCCAGTACCCGCCAGAATTTACAGCGATATTTGGTGGGGCCCAATGCCGTTCTAAGGATGGTAAGGCCTGAGCAGGTACAGGTGCTAGTCAATTGGGTGGCCGACAGTGGATTCAGCACGTTAACAACATTATCTCCCACCCAGTCTTCTGCAGAAAGCGCACAGGTGGCGCCTGAAAACCAAGCCCATCAGTCTGTCACATCACCCCCATGCATATCAGGGAAACTGTCAGAGCCTCAAGTTATGCAGCAGTCTCTTATGCTGTTTGAAGACTCTGCTGGCAGGGTTTACCAAGGAAATCCACCTAGCCCTTCCCCAGTGGTGGAAGACATAGAATGCACTGATGCACAACCACTTATGTTTCCTGATAATGAGGACATGGGAATACCACCTCATCGGAGTCCGCACGTCTCTGATGATGACGAAACACAGATGCCAACTGCTGCGTCTTTCTGCAGTGTGCAGACCGAACAGGAGGT
The DNA here is from genome assembly GCA_033119425.1 of Bufotes viridis. Taxonomy (NCBI): domain Eukaryota; kingdom Metazoa; phylum Chordata; class Amphibia; order Anura; family Bufonidae; genus Bufotes; species Bufotes viridis. The sequence goes on along the minus strand of CM065597.1, from coordinate 120,533,711 downwards.
CAGGAAGGAAGACTGTGTGGAAGACGATGCAGGGGACAAATGATGGTCGTGCCACTGACTTTTATAGTTCAGAGGAAGAGGCAGTGGTGAGACCGAGCCAACAGCGTAGCAAAAGAGGGAGCAGGGGGAAAAAGCAGAACAGCCGCCGCCAAGAGAGTTCGCCTGCTACTGGCCACTGTCACCCGGGACCGAGCACACCAAAGGCAGCTTCAAGGAGTTCCCTGGCATGGCACTTCTTTAATCAATGTGCTGATGACAAGACCCGAGTGGTTTGCACGCTGTGCCATCAGAGCCTGAAGCGAGGCATTAACGTTCTGAACCTTAGCACAACCTGCATGATCAGGCATCTACATGCAAAGCATGAACTGCAGTGGAGGAAACACCTTAAAAGCAAGGAACTCACTCAGGCTCCCCCTGCTCCCTCTTCTGTTGCTGCCTCAGCCTCTTCCTTCGCCCACCCTTCGGGAGGAATGTTGGCACCTGCCGCCCACCAAACAGAGGATGTGCCACCGACACCACCACCTGCGTCACCAAGCATCTCCACCATGTCACACGGCAGCGTTCAGCTCTCCATCTCACAAACCTTGGGGAGAAAGAGTAAATTCCCACCTAGCCACCCTCGAGCCCTGGGCCTAAATGCCAGCATTTCTAAACTACTGACCTTTGAAATGCTGTAATTCAGGCTGGTTGACACAGACAGCTTCAAACAGCTGATGGCCATGACTGTCCCACAGTATGTTGTTCCCAGCTTCCACTACTTCTCCAAGACAGCCGTGCCTTCCCTGTACAACCAAGTATCTGATAAAATCAAGTGTGCACTGCGCAACGCCATCTGTGGCAAGGTCCACCTCTCCACAGATACATGGACCAGTAAGCACGGCCAGGGACGCTATATCTCCCTAACTGCACACTGGGTAAATTTAGTGGCGGCTGGGCCCCAGGCGGAGAGTTCTTTGGCGCACTTCCTTCTGCCGCCAAGGATCGCAGGGCATCATTCTTTGTCTCCTGTAGCCTCCTCCTCCTACTCGGCTTCCTCCTCCTCTGCTTCCACGAGCTCATCCAGTCAGCCACACACCTTCACCACCAACTTCAGCACAGCCCGGGGTAAATGTCAGCAGGCCATTCTGAAACTCATATGTTTGGGGGACAGGCCCCACACCGCGCAGGAGTTGTGGCGGGGTATTGAACAACAGACCAACGAGTTTCTGCCGGTGGGCCTCAAGCCCGGCCTGGTGGTGTGCGATAATGGGCGAAATCTCGTCGCATCTCTGGGACTAGCCGGTTTGACGCACGTCCCTTGCCTGGCGAATGTGCTAAATTTGGTGGTGCAGAAGTTTATTCACAACTACCCAGACATGTCAGAGCTGCTGCATAAAGTGCGGGCCGTCTGTGCGTGCTTCCGGCGTTCACATCCTGCCGCTGCTCGCCTGTCTGCGCTACAGCATAACTTAGGCCTTCCCGCTCACCGCCTCATATGCGACGTGCCCACCAGGTGGAACTCCACCTTGCACATGCTAGCCAGACTGTGGGAGCAGCAGTAGGCGATAGTGGAGTTTCAGCTGCAGCACGCACGGGTGAGTCGCTCGGCGGAACAGCACCACTTCACCACCAATGACTGGGCCTCCATGCGAGACCTGTGTGCCCTGTTGCGCTGTTTAGAGTACTCCACCAACATGGCCAGTGGCGATGACGCCGTTATCAGCGTTACAATGCCACTTCTATTTCTCCTTGAGAAAACACTTAGGGCGATGATGGAAGAGGAGGTGGCCCAGGAGGAGGAGGAGGATGAGGGGTCATTTTTAGCACTTTTAGGCCAGTCTGTTAGAAGTGCCTCAGAGGGAGTTTTTTTGCAACAGCAGAGGCCAGGTACAAATGTGGCTAGCCAGGGCCCACTACTGGAGGACGAGGAGGATGAGGAGGAGTTGAAGGAGGATGAGGATGAAGCAGGTTCACTGCGGGGTGGTACCCAACACAGCTCAGGCCAATCACTGGTGCAAGGCTGGGGGGATACGGAGGACGATGACAATACGCCTCCCACAGAGGACAGCTTGTCCTTACCTCTGGGCAGCCTGGCACACATGAGCGACTACATGCTGCAGTGCCTACGCAACGACAGCAGAGTTGCCCACATTTTAACGTGTGCGGACTACTGGGTTGCAACCCTGCTGGATCCCCGGTACAAAGACAATGTGCCCACCTTACTTCCTGCACTGGAGCGTGATAGGAAGATGCGCGAGTACAAGTGCACGCTGGTAGTTGCGCTCCTTAGATCGTATCAAAATGTCACAGAGGAACAGGTGGAAGCCCATGGCGAAGGTGGAGGAGGAGCATAAGTTCGCCAACACAGCTGTGTCACGGCCAGCTCCTCTGAGGGCAGGGTTAGCATGGCAGAAATGTGGAAAAGTTTTGTCTCCACGCCACAGCTAACTGCACCACCACCTGATACGGAACGTGTTAGCAGGAGGCAGCATTTCACTAACATAGTTGAACAGTATGTGTGCACACCCCTCCACGTACTGACTGATGGTTCGACCCCATTCAACTTCTAGGTCTCCAAATTGTCCACGTGGCCAGAGTTAGCCTTTTATGCCTTGGAGGTGCTGGCCTGCCCGGCGGCCAGAATTTTGTCTGAACGTGTATTCAGCACGGCAGGGGGCGTCATTACTGACAAACGCAGCCGCCTGTCCACAGCCAACGTGGACAAGCTGACGTTTACAAAAATGAACCAGGCATGGATCCCACAGGACCTGTTCCTCCCTTGTGCAGAATAGACATTTATAACTGCCTCCCCCTCAACCATGTATTCTTGCACTCCGGGGCACTTCTTTATTGAATCCTCATTTTTTTAACTTTACCATGATCTTGCGGTGCAACACAAAGTTGAATGAACCTCTCCTCAATCTGGGTTCCGGGGCCTAAATAACTGAAAGTGGCCTTCTCCAGTATTGGGGGATATGACGCATGACTCTCTGCTGTGGGACCTCTCTCCTCTGTCTGGGTGCTGGGGCCTTAATAACTGAAAGTGGCCTTCTCCAGTGGTGGGTGATATGATGCCTTATTCCTTGCTGTGGGACCTCTCTCCTCTGTCTGGGTGCTGGGGCCTAAATAACTGAAAGTGGCCTTCTTCAGTGGTGGGTGATATGACGCCTTATTCCTTGCTGTGGGACCTCTCTCCTCTGTGTGCTGAGGCCTAAATAACTGAAAATGGCCTTCTCCAGTGGTGAGTGATATGACTCCTTATTCCTTGCTGTTGGACCTCTCTCCTCTGTGTGCTGGGGCCTAAATAACTCAAAGTGGCCTTCTCCAGTGGTGGGTGATATGACGCATGATTCTCTGCTGTGGGACCTCTCTTCTCTGTCTGGGTGCTGGGGCCTAAATAACTGAAAGTGGCCTTCTCCAGTGGTGGGTGATATGACGTCTAATTCTCTGCTGTGGGACCTCTCTCCTCTGTCTGGGTGCTGGGGCCGAAATAACTGAAAGTGGCCTTCTCCAGTGGTGGGTGACTTGAAGCCTTATTCTCTGCTATGGGACCTCTCTCCAATTGATATTGGTTAATGTTTTTATTTATTTTATTTAATTTTAATTCATTTCCCTATCCACATTTGTTTGCAGGTCATTTACCTACATTTTGCTGCCTTTTGCAGCCCTCTAGCCCTTTTCTTGGACTATTTTACAGCCTTTTTAGTGCCCAAAAGTTCGGGTCCCCATTGACTTTAATGACGGGATACTCGAACCCGAATATCCAGGTGTTCGCTCAACTCTTCCTGTAAGTCAGTAAAGAACGATTCTATGAGTATTCATATGTAGAAGGTATGTTCAATCAACCCCACACATCTGCTTTATTCCTACTGCTCTGCCTGTACAGTATATAGGGCAGTATGTACCGTGTGACAGATCTGCTTTAAACATGCAAACCAGTTATAGTTTTATCCAGCTGCATCATAGCTGGATGGAGCCTACAAGTCGCATCATCTTCATGAAAGAGAATATCAAAAGCGACAATGCGTGGAAAGATGTCATGTAAAAATAATGCATGCAGAATGCCTCTTTTTTATCATAATGCAGTATTTTAATTTATCCCCATGAAACAGGATTGTTCTAATATACAGGATGCATAATACTTTTCATTTGGCATGTTGGTGAAAATGGTCAGATATGTCTATTAGAAATGACACAAGGTTAGCTTCATCTTTTACAGTCAAGTGAGCAATATGATGAGCCCATTGAGCTCCATGAGTTTCTCAGGGTTAATTATACCTCTATGTTTTCTTTCAATTTCAGATGCAATGTTAGAAAGAAAGTCAGCACAGTTCTGACTGAAGCTGAAAGACATCTCTCAGTGGCTTTTTTATGCATTTCCTATCATGTTTGGCCAGGGGCCTATCAAGAAAATATATAACCACATATAAAACCACAACTATAAAAAGGATGAAGGATGGCATTCATATGCCCTAACAGGGGGCATGAACAGGCATTGCTTATTTATCATTACTTTTCATACCTTCTCACTTCCTTCTGGGATTTGCATCCCCACCTATCCCTTGGTTGAACTTGATGGACTTATGTCTTTTTTCTTGTAAATTTTTTGTTTATTAAACAACACAGATACGTGTACATTCGAGTCAATAGAGTGTCATTCGGCTTACATTGACATCAAAAGTATTAAATATAGATATTAAAATGTGTTACAATTCTGATGATGCATTACTAAGTTATCGTATCTGTCGACTTATGTCTTTTTTCAACCATATTAACTATGTAACTATGTAACCTTACCATCAAGAATTACTATACGGTGTGAGAGCAGTTTTACAATGGCTGATGATTAGGCACATGATTGTTGCTGTCTGTAAATATGCCTCAGTCACCTGACAAATTAGTAAATTCTCAATTGTCGAGTTATCAGATTTTTTTATGCACCAGTAAAAATCATTTTTTTGTTAGCAGCACAGTGGCCTGGGTACACAAGGGATGTGCTGGCAACAAGTGAAACCTGAATCAGGAAGAACAATCATATTAATGATTGTCCTACCCTATACTAACAATAATTGCTGCATGTAAAGGACATTTAACAAGAACCAATCGACAGACATTATTATCAATCGTTAATGGGCAGAAAATCTGACAGTGTATAAACACTCTAACTAGCACAGAACAATGATATAGAAAATCAACTGGAGCTCCTTTAGTATTTTTTTACAAAGATAGAATACTGCTTGAATGAAGGACCCCATAGTTCACTACTTTTGATCATTGGTTAACATGATTGTCGCTATGAAGTTCCAGTATACACATAAAGATATTATACTGGCAAAAGGGGCACTTTTATGCCTACATAAAAGATAAGATACATGCAAGTTTGCTGGTTTGTTGGCTGATCAATGTAATTTGTACACATAGGTATGATTGGGTGAATGCATGCTCAAAAAGGTTCAAAGGCTTCATTAATGTTTTTACAACTGTGTTTGGGCACAGAGTTGTATTTTACTATTTAAATATACATATACAGTATTTACTTTCCAAGTAAGGGACACCATTTTCAGAGGGTTTTTTTCCGCATTGTACAAGTCCTCTATTCCCATCCATGGTCCCTTTTACCAGCTAGTATTTGGATTTCTGTTTTGGATTACTATTTATTTGTCACAAACACAATCGACAAGACACTCTTTTGCCTACATTGACAAACTAAAGACATGTATCTCAGTACTCCTTTGTTCAAAAAAAACATTCAGTACAGGCATTTCCTAGCAATCCTCCTCTGCACGTATCAAGTTTAATATGGTCTGCCCAACCAACATGTGGCTCTTAAGTATGACCACCAACATTCAACATGCATTATTTTCAATTTACTCTGCCCCCTAAAGACAAGAGTGTGTTTATAGAAAAGGTGGAAATTGTTACCTGTAAATCTTGTATCTAGTTGAGTAGCCCTGCCGATGCCTCTCCACAAAGGACAGGTAACTCTTAGAATGGTGAAATGGACCTCGATCAGAGATGAGCCAGTCAAACTCTTTGGAGACATGTTCCTGGGATTGGAATGATTCCTGTACAGCGATCTGCTCCCAAACAAACAGGAAAGAGAGCAACTTGACTAGACGCCAGCTCATGCTTCTCCCTCTGCTTTTCCCCTCTCATTCTTGCTCCATTTTCTGGAGTCCTATGAGAAAAAAGAAGAGAATTATAAACATTTTACTAAAGTTACATTGTCTACTCATTTGCACACTACCCTATATTTTTCTCATTTATGCTGTATATATACAGACAGAAATCAAAAACTTAAAACAACAACAAACGATACAGTAGTGTTAAAAAAAAAAAAGCAGCCAAACACCATTAACCTGATAAATCACTGTTTTTGGTAGAAGTGATATTTCTACACAGCAAATAATTTACTTGTAAGTGTAGTAGAGTAATAGAAAAAACACCCAACAATTAGCACACGCATGCCCCTCATTCTGAGTAAATGAATCAATAATTGAAAGTGGGGTGCTCAAAATAATAGCAGTAAATATCTAAATTGGTGAAGTCATTAAGACAACCCGTGAGCACTGAATTCAAGCAACAGTAAACTATGAAGGCAGATATGGCAAAAATCACGACATAGGGATATTTCTCATACCATGGTTTTGGGCCTATTTATTGCATACCAGGGATCATTGATCAGTTTGAATACATGAAAATATTTGAGAAGATCTTGTTGTCCTATGCAGAAGAAGAAATGCCCTTGAAAATGGTGTAACAAAGTGACAATGACCCAAAACACACCAGTAAGCAAACAAGATCTTGGTTACAGACAAACAGGATTGAGTTAATGGAATGGCCAGCCAAATCCGTTAAACTCAGTCCCATAGAGAACTTTTGGGGTGACTTAAAAAATGTAGTTTATGATGCAAAACTCAAAAATGCAGAAGACTTGTGAAATGTAGTCCAATCGTCTTAGACTGGAATACCTGTTTAGAGGTACCAGAAGTTGGTCAACTCCATGCAACACAAACGTCAAGCAGTTATCAGAAACAATGGTTCCCTTACGTCCTACCAGCAGCACAGATGGGGTTAACCACCCCCCGTGGACTGGCAGGACCGGCGGAATGTTTAATGAGCCCAAGACTAATAACTCAATTTAACAATTAAGTATCTCCTTAAAAGGAGGAAGTCAACCTCCAGCCCACTGTGTTTTTTTCTGTCCTCCTGGACAGGTGGACTAGGCGGTTTTGTTCCCCCCTTTCTTATGGAAAGTGCGGGGAGCCTTCTTTTCGTTGTTTTTTTCCTAGGTACCTTGTCAGTTTGGCCGGCAGCTTATTTGCTGCCGGCCTCGCGCAGTTGCGCCTGGCTGGGGTATTTTGGCGGTGTCCTTGGCCAGGATTCCCGGTCCTGTGCGCCGCCATCTTCCGGAGGTGATGCGGGGACTCTCCTTTTGCATCACCTCCGGGTAATCCTGCCGTGATTTTTTTCACGGGCACGATTTTTTTCCTAGATGCGATTTTTTTTTATGCATCTTCCTGTGGAGGATTTGCTGGGGGAGGGGTGGATTGGCTATCCCTCCCTTTCCCCTATCTTGGGAGGCTGTGTGCTCCAGTTCAGTCTCTGGCTACATATGCTTTTTCAGCTAGATCCCAGAGTCCTAAAATTGGTGTTGTTCCTCTTGTGGTGTTTTTCAAGGTGGACATGGCTATCGCCAAGTTGTCCAAGCGCACTCTGGTTCCTGCAGACGATGGGTCTAGCTGCAGGACCCCCTTTCGGAGTGCACACTAAGACGGGGTGTTACGGCAGCTGCGGCTTCCGCTTCCACAGCCATAGCCATAGCGGCTTTGAAGTCTCTACGTTCCTCCGATCTCGTCTGGATCAAATTCAAGTTGATGTGAACCAGAGGTTTTTTCCAGGACGACATACTGGCTGCTTTCAAGACCATCAACCTGGCTACGGACTTCTTGTGCGATACCGCACAGCTCCAGTTGAAGCTAGCGAAGAAGTTCCCCGCTAGCAAAGCAAGTCCTGGGAGCGAGGCCAAGCACAGATCCTTGCTCTTGAAGCTAAGCAGCAGGTCTGTGGCTCATGGGAGACCAAGCGCGCCTTTGGCACCCTGTAACAATACTATCAAATAATGTCAGGGGCCTATATATATAGCATGGCCCTGGGGTCTGGCCAGCAAACAAGCTCTTGTAGTGGCTGGAGAGCACAGTGAAAGGGTTTGAGGTGCTCTCGTGGAGGAGCCAAGATGGAAAATTCCACCTCCTGACTACCGGCCTCTGCGAGACTCTTGGTTAATTCCTGCTGTCCTGCCAATAAGCTTCCCCATTTCTAAGCTTCATGTACCCGTCGGGAGTTGTCTTTCCCACTTCTGAGAAGATTGGATCCAAGAGATCTCGGATCCCTGGGTCCTGAATATCATTTACAACAGTTATTTAGTCAACCTCACCTCTATCCCTCTGGACAGGTTTGTCAAGATCAACCTTCTACAAGCTGCCAAGGAGGCGATCCTAGAGGCCTACATTCAGGACTACATTTGCAAAGGGGCTCTGGAGGAGGTTCCGGCAGGAGAACGGGGCCTAGGGATCTATTCACCAGTTTTTCTGGTTCCCAAGGCTTCAGGAGATCTCCGGATGATTATCGATCTGACATATTTCAATCGATTCATAAGGAAGGTGAAGTTTCGTGTAGAAACCATCAGGTCAGTAGTTCACGTCGTCAATCCTGGAGACGTGATGGCAACCCTGGACCTCAATAATGCATATCTGCACATCCCGATCCATCCTGGTTCCAGGAAGTATATCAGGATCACGGTCCAGGTGTCCGGTGTCGTCAGGCATCTTCTGTTGTTGCCCTTCCCTTTGGCATTTCTTCTGCCCCTCCCTGTGCTCCCTGACTTGGCAAACTCTGTATTCCCTCAGATGGTGGTGCCATCTTTTAGACGGGAAGTCTATGGCCCAGCCAGTCTGGGTCATATTGACTACGGATGCGTCCTAAGTAGGCTGGGACGCTCACCTAGACGACTCTCAAGTTCACGGGACCTGGTTTCCTCAGGAATGGCTTTTTTCATCCAATATCCGCGAGATTCAAGCTATCCGGCTAGCCCTCCTTCACTTAGCCCCTCAGATCAGGGGCAAAGCGGTGAAAGTCCAGTCAGACAACGTGACTGCGGTACTTTACATCAACCAGCAGGGAGGCACGAGATCACTTCCCCTCTTGTCAGAGATCGGGGTGATTCTGGATTAAGCAGAGTTGTACCTTCCCACTTATCTGCAATCCACATCCAAGGCTCCCTCAATATGATAGCGGCTGAGCCACGGTCTTCCGTCAGTGGAGTGGTCTTTACATCCGGAGAATTAAGCAGATAGTCCTCAAGTGGGTATGCCAGAGGTGGATCTCATGGCAACAAGGTTCAATGCCAAGGTGAGAGGTTCTGCTCCCTCTACAGGGAGGACAACCCCCTGGCGTTAGACGCTCTGTCAATATCCTGGAGGTTCAGGCTGGCTTACATCTTCCCTCCCTTTTCCATGATACCGAGGGTATTGATGAAAATCCGTCAGGATCAGGCCTCAGTGATAGCCATCATACTGTTTTGGCTGAAGAAGATCCTGGTTTACCTAGCTCACCCAGTTGAGTCGAGGACAATATTGGAGGCTCCCCCCACAGCAGACCCTGGTGTCGTGGGACACTCACCTCTGCTCAGATCTGCACAGATTCAACCTGACAGCCTGGAGGTTGATCAGTCCCTTCCCAGAATAGAAGGGCTTTTAGAGTCGGTCCTGAGAACGCTGTCTCATTCTGAGGCGGACTCTACCAAGAGAGCCTACTCTCATCCTGTTGTACCTCAACTGAGGTGGCGTCTGCAGATCCGCCCCTCTCCGCTATCCTTCAGTTCCTGCAAGACGGCCTTGACAGAGGCTACTACTCTGAAGGTTCAAGTTTCAGCCATCTCAGCTTGCCTTAAACAGGCTTTTTCTCAGGACCCGCTGATCAAACGGTTCCTTAAAGGAGCTGAAAGATAAAAGCCTACAGTACTGAGACCCCTTTTTTCAATGGGTTTTTCAGTAGTTCTCATGGGGTTAGCATCTCCCCCCTTTGAACCGTTAGAGGAGGTGGACATCAAGTTCGTCACTTGGAAGTTTGTGTTTCTCCTTGCAGTGACTTTGGCCAAGAGGGTCTCTGAGCTTCAAGCTCTCTCAGCACATGAGCCCTATTCTTACATGACCGGGACCTTCTTAGATTCCTCCCGTATTGTAGGCCTAAAGTTCCTTCCTTCCAGAACATCAACCAGGTGATATTCCTCCCGGTTCTGTCGACATCTACCACCTCCTCCTAGGAACCTGCTAGACATCCTCTGGACGTCGAGATGTCTCCGGATCTATGTGGATAGATCAAGGAGTTCAGGAAAGATGAGAATCTGCTAATCCTGTTGCCGGTAAGTTTAAAGGCTATAAGGCATCCAAACCTTCCATCAGTCGGTGGATTGAGGAGGCTATTAAGGAATCCTTTGTTTCCACAATCTGGACCCTCCGGGATTCGTGAAGGCCCACTCTACTAGAGCTGTGGCTATTTCTTTTGCCGAGAGGAGTCTTCTGCCTCTCAACATGATTTGCAAAGCTGCCTCCTGGAGCTCTGAATCGACATTCATCTCCCATTATAGACTAGATGCCAGTCTAGCTGAGTTTTCGGCCTTTGGGCAGACTTTTCTTAGTTCTGCCAGGCAGGAAGGCCCTCCCTAGGGGTTTCTTCTTGCTATCTCCCCATCTGTGCTGCTGGTAGGACGTAAGGGAATCGTTAATTTCTAACGATAATTTGTTTTCCCTTAGTCCTAACAGCAGCACACAAATTTCCCACCCTAGTAAGTCTAGTTTTTTTCTTGCTATAAACACAGTGGGCTGGGGGTTGACTTCCTCCTTTTAAGGAGATACTTAATTGTTAAATTGAGTTATTAGTCTTGGGCTCATTAAACATTCCGCCGGTCCTGCCAGTCAACGGGGGGTGGTTAACCCCATCTGTGCTGCTGTTAGGACTAAGGGAAAACAAATTATCGTTAGAAATTAACGATTGTGCAACTAATGTTTTAAACAGCCTAATATCCTTTTCTCTTTACTTTCTATAAAGGATTACCTCAAACTGGATAAATATTGTTACTTGAATTAAATGTGTAGAATTTCGAGTGCATTTATGGAAATAAAAGTTATTATAATGATTTTGCGATACATTTTTTTTTTTTTTTTTACTCACTGCTATTTTTTTAACATTACTGTATGCACATAGGAATAATATGTATTAAAACTATATCAAGCATAATGCTAAAGAGAAAACATAAAAAGTAGGTTTGACAACCAGTTGACTGATTCCACGGTACAGTCCGGAATTATCTTTTGATATTAACCCCTTCCCGACCAGTGCCGTAATAGTACAGCACAGCGGGACGTAGCTTGCCGCCCAGCGCCATACTATTACGGCGCGCTGATCGGGTGGGTGCAGGAGCTGTTCCTGTTAGCTAGACCCCTGCTATATGAAAACACAGATGCTGGCACATTAACCACTTTTATGCCACAGTCAGCGCTGACCGTAACATAGAAGGGGTTTTCTGTTGGTGAGGGAGCCCATCGGGTCCCCGCGCTGCTGTGGCGGGGACCCGATGGGTGAGAAGGCAGCCTGATGCCATGCAAAGGCTGCCCAATGCCTTGCACGGCATCGGGCCTGCCTTCTACGGGTGCCCAGGAGATCCAGCCTCAGGCTGGGTCTCCTAGGCTACCTGTTAGTGTATTAGTCTGTGCAATACTCTAACAAGCAATGCATTACAATACAGACCCCCAAAAGTTGAAGTCAGAATTTTTTTTTTTAAGTAAAAAAAAACTTTTTTAATAAAAAAAATTCATTTTCAAGAAAAAAAATAAAAAAATGCCCCTTTTCCCTAATTCCATAATAAAAAAAAAACACACATATTAGGCATCGCCGCATCCGTAACGACCGGCTCTATAAATATATCACATGATCCACCCTGTCCTCAAAATAGTACCAATCAACCGTCACCTCTTCCATCAAAAAATGAGTCCCTACCTAAGACAATTGGTTAAAAAATAAAAAAGCTATAGCTCTCAGACTATGGAGACACTAAAACAGATTTTTTTTTGTTTCAAAAATGCTATTGTGTAAAACTTAAATAAGAAAAAGTATACATATTAGGAATTGCCACATCCGTAACGATCTGCTCTATAAAAATATCACATGACCAACCCCTCAGATGAATGCTGGAAAAATAAATAAATAAAAATACAAATTTTTTGATCACCTTGCCCCATTAGGTGTAATAAATGGTCAAAAAATCATATGTACCCAAAAATGGTTCCAATAAAAACATCAACTCTTCCTGAAAAAAATGAGCCCCTGTACAAGATGATCCGGAGAAAAAATAAATAAAATAAGGCACTCAGAAAATGGAGACATAATTTTTTTTTTCCAAAAATGCTTTATTATGTAAAACTGAAACAAACAAAGTAGACATATTTGATATAATTGCGTCCCTAACAACCTGCTCTATATAAATAGCACCCAAATGTCATCTCAAAACCAGTCCAGCAAAATCTGCCTTTTAAAAACCATATTGCGTTCATTTCCTTCTGCCCCCTGCCGTGTGCCTTTACATCACTTAACGACCACATGTGGGGTGCTTCTGTAAACCGCAGAATCAGGGTAATAAATATTAAGTTTTGTTTGGCTGTTAACCCTCGATGTGTAAAAAAAAAAGTAAAATTTTGAAATTTCATCTCCATTGTCCTTTAATTCTTGTGGAACACCTAAAGGTTTAACAAAGTTAGTAAAATCAGTTTTGAGTAGCTTATGTGGTGTAGTTTCTACAATGGGGTCATTTATGGGGGGGTTTAACTATGTAAGCCCCACAAAGTGACTTCAGACCTGAACTGAATTGCTTCTAAAATTCTAAGCCTTCTAACATCCTAAAAGAATGAAATAACATTTACAAAATGATGCCAACATAAAGTAGACATATAGGGAATGTTGAGTAATAAATATTTTGAAGTATCACTTTCTGTTTTTAACGCAAAGAAATTAAAATTTTTAAAATTGCGAACTTTTCAAATTTTTTGGTAATTTTTTTTTTTTTTATAAATAAAGGTGAAATATATTGACTTAAATTTATACCTATTATAAAGTACAATGTGTCACGATAAAACAGTCTCAGAATGTCTTGGATAAATAAAAGTGTTCCAAAGTTATTACCACAGAGTGACACATGTTAGATTTGCAAAAAAATGGCCTGGGCAGGAAGGTGAAAACTGTCCCGGGGTTGAAAGGGTTATTCGTTATATGATGATATAATAAACAATGTCACCCTATACTGTACATCCTTTAGACCCTTATAGATGAAGTCAAACAACACTGCCTCACCTCAAACCATCAGAAACTACATTTTAACAATGCAAGAATATTTTTGATAAAATGTACACATTGGCCTTTATTTTAGTTAGCATATTTTTGCAACATAAGACGCATTCTTTCGCTCAAAAGTTGAGGAAATTGTCCCTGCTTCTTATGGGGTAAATGCTAATGAGCAAGCGCTCATTAGAACTGGAGGACTGGAAAGTGGTGAATAGTGTTGAGCGAACAGTTCGAGCATAGTTCGGGTTCGTACCGAATTTTGGGGTGTCCGGGACACGGACCCGAACCCGGAAATTTTTAAAAAAGTTCGGTTTCGGGTTCGTTGTTCGGCGATTACTTCCCGCCTTCTGAAGGGCTGCACAGCAGCCAATCAGCTAGCGTTTTACTTCTTGCCCTAAGAGCCCATCACAAACATGCCTACTAATGGCATGGCTGTGATTGGCCAAGTGCAGCATGTGACCCAGCCTCTATTTAAGCTGGAGTCACGTAGCGCCGCACATCACACTGCTCTGATTAGTGTAGGGAGAGGATGCAGCTTCTGTGAGGGCGAGATTAGGCAGGGAAAAGTCAGCAACAGCACCTAATGAATGGATCGATCTACAGCTGTGAATGATTGAACTTCTGCTAGTTACTTGCTCACTGGTTTTTAGGCTGCACAGAGCCTTTCTCTGTCACTTATTATCTGGGGTGATCGGCGGCCATTTTGTGACTTGTGGTGCACCAGAAGAAGCTGCCACCAAGTCCATCAATCCATCAATACTAGTTTTTTTTGCTATATCTTACATCAGGGGCTTGGCTGTGCTAATTGTCACCCCTAGAAACTCAGGAAAGCAATTTCTATATTTTATTAAGGGGTTAAATACAATTGCCCAAATACCAATCCCCTAAATCTGGTGTTCCAGCTTTGGCTAGCCAAGTATAATACTGTCCGTTGTCTGGCAAAGGATAGATTATTTTATGTGGTAAAATTCAATTGCCAAAATAGCAATACCATAAATCAGTGGTTTCAGCTGTGGCTGGCAAAGTATAATAGTGTCCACCAAAACATATATTTTGTTCTGGGGTGAAATTCAATTGCCAAAATAGCAATACCCTGAATCTGGTGTCCCAGCTGTTGCAGGCCAAGATTCATAGTGTCCGCAAAAACATATATTTTGTTCTGGGGTGAAATTCAATTGCCAAAATAGCAATACCATAAATCAGTGGTTTCAGCTGTGGCTGGCCAAGTTTCATAGTGTCCTGCAAATTATATATTTTGTTCTGGGGTGAAATTCAATTGCCAAAATAGCAATACCATAAATCAGTGGTTTCAGCTGTGGCTGGCAAAGTATAATAGTGTCCGCCAAAACATATATTTTGTTCTGGGGTGAAATTCATTTGCCAAAATAGCAATACCCTGAATCTGGTGTCCCAGCTGTTGCAGGCCAAGTTTCATAGTGTCCGTCAAAACATATATTTTGTTCTGGGGTTAAATTCAATTGCCAAAATAGCAATACCCTGAATCTGGTGTCCCAGCTGTTGCAGGCCAAATTTCGTAGTGTCCGCAAAAACATATATTTTGTTCTGGGGTGAAATTCAATTGCCAAAATAGCAATACTATAAATCAGTGGTTTCAGCTGTGGCTGGCAAAGTATAATAGTGTCCGCCAAAACATATATTTTGTTCTGGGGTGAAATTCAATTGCCAAAATAGCAATACCCTGAATCTGGTGTCCCAGCTGTTGCAGGACAAGTTTCATAGTGTCCGCAAAAACATATATTTTGTTGTGGGGTGAAATTCAATTGCCAAAATAGCAATACCCTGAATCTGGTGTCCCAGCTGTTGCAGGCCAAGTTTCATAGTGTCCGCAAGAACATATATTTTGTTCTGGGGTGAAATTCAATTGCCAAAATAGCAATACCATAAATCAGTGGTTTCAGCTGTGGCTGGCCAAGATTCATAGTGTCCGCAAAAACATATATTTTGTTCTGGGGTGAAATTCAATTGCCAAGATAGCAATACCCTAAATCTGGTGTCCCAGCTGTTGCAGGCCAAGATTCATAGTATCCGCAAAAACATATATTTTGTTGTGGGGTGAAATTCAATTGCCAAAATAGCAATACCCTGAATCTGGTGTCCCAGCTGTTGCAGGCCAAGATTTATAGTGTTCGCAAAAACATATATTTTGTTTTGGGGTGAAATTCAATTGCCAAAATAGCAATACCATAAATCTGTGGTTTCAGCTGTGGCTGGCCAAGTTTCATAGTGTCCTGCAAATTATATATTTTGTTCTGGGGTGAAATTCAATTGCCAAAATAGCAATACCATAAATCAGTGGTTTCAGCTGTGGCTGGCAAAGTATAATATTGTCCGCCAAAACATATATTTTGTTCTGGGGTGAAATTCAATTGCCAAAATAGCAATACCCTGAATCTGGTGTCCCAGCTGTTGCAGGCCAAGTTTCATAGTGTCCGCAAAAACATATATTTTGTTCTGTGGTGAAATTCAATTGCCAAAATAGCAATACCACAAATTAGTGGTTTCAGCTGTGGCTGGCCAAGTTTCATAGTGTCCTGCAAATTATATATTTTGTTCTGGGGTGAAATTCAATTGCCAAAATAGCAATACCATAAATCAGTGGTTTCAGCTGTGGCTGGCAAAGTATAATAGTGTCCGCCAAAACATATATTTTTCTGGGGTTAAATTCAATTGCCAAAATAGCAATACCCTGAATCTGGTGTCCCAGCTGTTGCAGGCCAAGTTTCATAGTGTCCGCAAAAACATATATTTTGTTCTGGGGTGAAATTCAATTGCCAAAATAGCAATACCATAAATTATTGGTTTCAGCTGTGGCTGGCCAAGATTCATAGTGTCCGCAAAAACATATATTTTGTTGTGGGGTGAAATTCAATTGCCAAAATAGCAATACCCTGAATCTGGTGTCCCAGCTGTTGCAGGCCAAGATTCATAGTGTCCGCAAAAACACATATTTTGTTCTGGAGTGAAATTCAATTGCCAAAATAGCAATACCCTGAATCTGGTGTCCCAGCTGTTGCAGGCCAAGTTTCATAGTGTCCGCAAAAACATATATTTTGTTCTGTGGTGAAATTCAATTGCCAAAATAGCAATACCACAAATTAGTGGTTTCAGCTGTGGCTGGCCAAGTTTCATAGTGTCCTGCAAATTATATATTTTGTTCTGGGGTGAAATTCAATTGCCAAAATAGCAATACCATAAATCAGTGGTTTCAGCTGTGGCTGGCAAAGTATAATAGTGTCCGCCAAAACATATATTTTGTTCTGGGGTTAAATTCAATTGCCAAAATAGCAATACCCTGAATCTGGTGTCCCAGCTGTTGCAGGCCAAGTTTCATAGTGTCCGCAAAAACATATATTTTGTTCTGGGGTGAAATTCAATTGCCAAAATAGCAATACCATAAATTATTGGTTTCAGCTGTGGCTGGCCAAGATTCATAGTGTCCGCAAAAACATATATTTTGTTGTGGGGTGAAATTCAATTGCCAAAATAGCAATACCCTGAATCTGGTGTCCCAGCTGTTGCAGGCCAAGATTCATAGTGTCCGCAAAAACACATATTTTGTTCTGGAGTGAAATTCAATTGCCAAAATAGCAATACCCTGAATCTGGTGTCCCAGCTGTTGCAGGCCAAGTTTCATAGTGTCCGCCAAAACATATATTTTGTTCTGGGGTGAAATTCAATTGCCAAATTAGCAATACCCTGAATCTGGTGTTCGAGCTGTTGCAAGCCAATTGTAAATCTGTCCATAAAATGATACCTTTCATCCAGGGCCTAAATACAAGCCCTAAAAGAGATATTCCCCTAAATCAGTGGGTACTGCTGTGCCTGGATTAGTGTAATACGCTACATAAATAAATAGGCAGATAGTGTTAGGTGCATGTAAAAAAAGGCCTGAATTTGAAATCAATACATTGGGCCAAATATTTTTTTTCTTATTGTGGTGCTTGGTGAACAGTAACAATGAGGAAACATCTAGTAAGGGACCCGGACGCGGTCGTGGTGGTGTTAGTGTACCCTCTTGTGCTGGGAGAGGACGTGGCCATTCTGCCACAGCCACACGTCCTAGTGAACCAATTACTTCAGGTTCCAGTACCTGCCAGAATTTACAGCGATATTTGATGGGGCCCAATGCCGTTGTAAGGATGGTAAGGCCTGAGTAGGTACAGGCGCTAGTCAATTGGGTGGCCGACAGTGGATCCAGCATGTTCACAACATTATCTCCCACCGAGTCTTCTGCAGAAAGCGCACAGGTGGCACATCACCCCCATGCATATCAGGGAAACTGTCTGAGCCTCAAGCTATGCAGCAGTCTCTTATGCTGTTTGAAGACTCTGCTGGCAGGGTTTCCCAAGGGAATCCACCTAGCCCTTCCCCAGTGGTGGAAGACATAGAATGCACTGATGCACAACCACTGATGTTTCCTGATGATGTGGACATGGGAATACCACCTCATCGGAGTGCCAACTGCTGCGTCTTTCTGCAGTGTGTAGACCGAACAGGAGGTCAGGGAGGAAGACTGTGTGGAAGACGATGCAGAGGACGATGAGGTCCTAGACCCCACATGGAATGAAGGTCGTGCCACTGACTTTCATAGTTCAGAGGAAGAGGCAGTGGTGAGACCGAGCAAACAGCGTAGCAAAAGAGAGAGCAGGGGGCAAAAGCAGAACAGCCGCCTCCAAGAGAGTTCGCCTGCTACTGTCCACCGCCACCAGGGACCAAGCACCCCAAAGGCAGCTTCAAGGAGTTCCCTGGCATGGCACTTCTTTAAGCAATGTGCTGACGACAAGACCCGAGTGGTTTGCACGCTGTGCCATCAGAGCCTGAAGCGAGGCATTAACGTTCTGAACCTTAGCACAACCTGCATGACCAGGCATCTACATGCAAAGCATGAACTGCAGTGGAGTAAACACCTTAAAAGCAAGGAACTCACTCTGGCTGCCCTGCTCCCTCTTCTGCTGCTGCTTCGGCCTCTTCCTCCGCCTCGGGAGGAATGTTGGCACCTGCTGCCCACCAAAAAGAGGATGTGCCACCGACAACACGACCTGTGTCACCAAGCATCTCCACCATGTCACACGGCAGCGTTCAGCTCTCCATCTCACAAACCTTGGAGAGAAAGTGTAAATTCCCACCTAGCCACCCTCGAGCCCTGGGCCTGAATGCCAGCATTTCTAAACTACTGGCCTTTGAAATGGTGTCATTCAGGCTGGTGGACACAGACAGCTTCAAACAGCTGATGTCCATGGCTGTCCCACAGTATGTTGTTCCCAGCCGCCACTACTTCTGCAAGACAGCCGTGCCTTCCCTGCACAACCAAGTATCCGATAAAATCAAGTGTGCACTGCGCAACGCCATATGTGGCAAGGTCCACCTAACCACAGATACGTGGACCAGTAAGCACGGCCAGGGACGCTATATCTCCCTAACTGCACACTGGGTAAATGTAGTGGCGGCTGGGCCGCAGGTGGAGATTTCCTTGGCGCACGTCCTTCCGCTGCCAAGGATCGCAGGGCATCATTCTTTGTCTCCTGTAGCCTCCTCCTCCTACTCGGCTTCCTAATCCTCTGCTTCCACCAGCTCATCCAGTCAGCCACACACCTTCACCACCAGCTTCAGCACAGCCCGGGGTAAACGTCAGCAGGCTATTCTGAAACTCATATGTTTGGGGGACAGGCCCCACACCGCGCAGGAGTTGTGGCGGGGTATTGAACAACAGACCGATAAGTGGATTCTGCCGGTGGGCCTCAAGCCCGGCCTGGTGGTGTGCGATAATGGGCGAAATTTCATTGCAGCTCTGGGACTAGCCTGTTTGACGCACATCCCTTGCCTGGCGCATGTGCTGAATTTTGTGGTGCAGAAGTTCATTCACAACTACCCCGACATGTCAGAGCTGCTGCATAAAGTGAGGGCCGTCTGTGCGTGCTTCCGGCGTTCACATCCTGCCGCTGCTTGCCTGTCTGCCCTACAGCGGAACTTCGGCCTTCCCGCTCACCGCCTCATATGCGACGTGCCCACCAGGTGGAAGTCCACCTTGCACATGCTGGAGAGACTGTGCGAGCAGCAGCAGGCCATAGTGGAGTTTCAGCTGCAGCACGCACGCGTCAGTCGCACTGCGGAACAGCACCACTTCACCACCAATAATTGGGCCTCCATGCGAGACCTGTGTGCCCTGTTGCGCTGTTTCGAGTACTCCACCAACATGGCCAGTGGCGATGACACCGTTATCAGCGTTACAATACCACTTCTATGTCTCCTTGAGAAAACGCTTAGGGTGATGATGGAAGAAGAGGTTTCCCAGGAGGAGGAGGAGAAGGAGGATGAGGGGTCATTTTTAGCACTTTCAGTCCAGTCTGTTAGAAGTGGCTCAGAGGGAGGTTTTTTGCAACAGCAGAGGCCAGGTACAAATGTGGCCAGCCAGGGCCCACTACTGGAGGACGAGGAGGATGAGGAGGAGGTGGAGGAGGATGAGAATGAAGCAGGTTCACAGCGGGGTGGCACCCGACACAACTCAGGCCCATCACTGGTGCGTGGCTGGGGGGATACGGAGGACAATGACGATACGCTTCCCACAGAGGACAGCTTGTCCTTTCCTCTGGGGAGCCTGGCACACATGAGCGACTACATGCTGCAGTGCCTGCGCAACGACAGCAGAGTTGCCCACATTTTAACGTGTGCAGACTACTGGGTTACCACCCTGCTGGATCACCGGTACAAAGACAATGTGCCCACCTTACTTCCTGCACTGGAGCGTGATAGGAAGATGCGCGAGTACAAGCGCACGCTGGTAGACGGGATCCTGAGAGCACTCCCAAATGTCACAGGGGAACAGGTGGAAGCCCAAGGCGAAGGCAGAGGAGGAGCAAGAGATCGCCAACGCAGCTGTGTCACGGCCAGCTCCTCTGAGGGCAGGGTTAGCATGGCAGAAATGTGGAAAAGTTTTGTCTCCACGCCACAGCTAACTGCACCACAACGTGATACGGAATGTGTTAGCAGGAGGCAGCATTTCACTAACATGGTTGAACAGTATGTCTGCACACCCCTCCACGTACTGACTGATGGTTCGGCCCCATTCAACTTCTGGGTCTCCAAATTGGCCACGTGGCCAGAGTTAGCATTTTATGCCTTGGAGGTGCTGGCCTGCCCAGCGGCCAGCGTTTTGTCTGAACGTGTATTCAGCACGGCAGGGGGGCGTCATTACTGACAAACGCAGCCGCCTGTCCACAGCCAACGTGGACAAGCTGACGTTCATAAAAATGAACCAGGCATGGATCCCACAGGACCTGTTCCTCCCTTGTGCAGAATAGACATTTATAACTGCCTCCCCCTCAACCATGTATTCTTGTACTCCGGGGCACTTCTTTATTGAATCCTCATTTTTTTAACTTTACCATGATCTTGCGGTGCAACCCAAAGTTGAACGAACCTCTCCTCTGTCTGGGTGTCTGTCTATGCTGCACTTCTCCTTTCTCTGACAGAGCTCCAGCAGCTCCCCTAACAGCATCCAGTTAGTTTATAGCTCCCTCCACACAGCTAGTTACACAGACACTCCCCTATCACTTTAGCTAACCAAGTCTAGCTAGTTTATAGCTCCCTCTCACCCAGTGAGTTAAATAAATGCTCCCCTATCAATGTCCCTATTTCCAGTTTGACAAGTCCATGGACAAAACATCACATGAAATAAGAAAGAGTTGCATGGACATGGTCATGTGACCACAGCCCACAATGGAAGATACAAGCACTAAAGGTAAAAGAAATAAACTAAAAAATTACAGGTACCTTCATAAATTATTATTTTAAAGGATATTGATGCAAACCAGAAAACCCCTTAAAAATAAGAGCAGCTGACGGAACTCATCTAACTCAAATACCTGAAACAGGCTTGTCATTTGAGAACAATTAGTATGTGGTTTACCATTTGTAAGTGAAACAAAGTACAATAGTGACATTGCTTCTAGAAATAGTAGCCAACAAACTAGATGAAATATACTGACAAGCACCAGATTAATTAAGGAAGATCAGAAGTTAGAGAAGCCGTCACGTCACCTAAAGCAACCCCAGATAAAGATGAAATGCTTATTTTGCTTCTGTAATCATTCAAATGTTCTAATTGCTTATTTCCATTCCAGTCTGCAGTGTTCAATTGTACAAATCTGAGTGATTACTAGACATTTTCCTTAAGCACACTTTCTTCTTCCTAAATGTATTTATACTTAGTTACAAAATTAGGTATGTGTTTTATTATTTTGAACGCTGAAAAATAAAAAAGATGGTAGCTTCAAAGAGCAGTATATCCTATTCTTTATCTCAAGAATGGTAAAAAAGTGAGCGTGATGAGAAGAAAAAACTTTGTTGAGTGGTTAAAGAACATCTCAGAACTAGCTAGCTTCCTACTCAGGGTTATAAAAATCAATTCAGCACTGATTTCTAGGCAGGAACAGACAAGTAAAAGTATGGGTCATGGCACAGAAATTGAGAAGAATCAAGAGTTTCTCTTGTCAGTTGTGTATGTATATACCCTCATCACTTGTACAAAATTTTTTAATTTTTTATTATTTCTGACCCCATTCGTGTCCTGTCATGGCGCATATGACAAAGCAAGTGTCCTGTACCTTATAAATGTAATTAGTGACCCATATGGTTAATTTAAGCCTGTTATTTGAATGAAGAGCTAACCGTTACCCTCTGAAAGTAGTTTCCCAGTAACAACACATCCCCTATTCATGGAGTACACAAAAACAGAGGTCATATAGTTCCTTTGAGAATGGATGTTTTGACCCTTTTTAATTTTGGCAGCATATTAGCTATGTGCCAGTCCTGTAGAACAAACTCTCTTTAGGCCACCTTCCCATGAAGGTTGAAAACTTCATCCTGCCGTTCTCCAGACCCTTGCCTTGAGGACGGCAGGAAAAAGTTTTCCACCTTCATGCACTAAAGTTATGTTTTATCTAAAGGCACTGGTTCCTACAAAGTTTCTGTTTTAAAAGTATTTTCCACCCTTGATCTGTGGAGTGATTATGCTGCAACAATTACCACGCCAGGACATCATGCTCCAATAGACTGGGTGAATGGGTGAGCTGTGCAAGCTTGTTTCTTTTTTTCATTTGATATACTTTTTAACATGGAAACCTGTAAGCGGTGGATGCCAACATATGCCAATACAGGAGGCGGTATCGGTCAGAGGTACTGTAAACTAATCAATTTTCAAGAAAGGTCTTTAGGTTGCTTTTGAACTTGTTCAGTGAATCAACAATCATAACATATTGTGATAGAGAGATACATAGTTTCTGCTCTTACAGTAATGAATCTAAATCTGAGAACTTTCTGTTCTCGAAATATTAAATGATGCTATCTCAGTCATCATCAATACAGGCCTGAGTACAACAAGATTATCAGAACAACTTTGTACACTTTAACTATAGTAGGTCACCCCTAAGCTGTATTTTTTACAAATTGAATAGCCCCAAGTTTGATATTTTGCTTGGTAGTGCAATCCACTTTAATTATCTTGGTCATCCTCCTTTGCACCCACTCTAGTTCAGCTATATCCTTGTTATATGCAGTAACCCAAAACTGTACACAATATTGCTTGTGTGATCTGAGTAGTGATTCGTATAGAGGCAAAACTATATTCTGTTCTTAAGAATATATGCCTCTTATGTTGCATCCCATGATTTTATTTGCCTTGCACATATTTTCCAATAGTCCCAGCATTCTTATCTTATGTACCAACCTTTTATGCTATACACTATCATACTATTTGAAAAGTCTTGAAACACAATATCCACCACCTTATCCTGATCCAGTCCAGAACTTACCTCCTAATTGGTCAGATAAACCCATGCCAAAGCTATGTTATAATTTTCTTTTTATTGAGATACTCCATTATAGCATCTCTTAGAAAACCTTCACATAGTTTACCCAGAAAGAGGTTAAAGTTACCTGTCTATAGTTTGGGGCTCACTTTTTGATGCCCTTTTGAATACTAACAACAAATGTTTAATGTGCCAGTTCTGTGAAACAAACATGATCTAAATAATTCAAATACAGAGGACAGCGCTGAAATTCCCACCACACATGCCCCTATATAAAAATATGATTGCTAATATTTGAATTCTGTTGCAAAACTACATTTATAAAAATTGCTTATATCTGCAAAGACAGAATTATATTTCTAGTCTCTGCAAAATTATCTTGGCAACATGATACACAATAGAACAACTGAAGTTTAAATGCTGACAGGGAGATGCTGAAATGGTCCTGGGAACACTGTGATGACACAGCTTTTTATTCTCAATGTGAGTAGAGAAAATGCTAAAAATATATTAAAAACTAGAAGAAAAAAATCACTTAATATTGAGTTGAATTTTCCAGAAAATGCAATGATCAAGCAATTATGAAAAATAACTACAAAACTAACAACTTTAAATTACTTTGCCCAATTTTACTGTTTATTAGGCTTGAATAAGTTTCATATGCCACACAATAATTTGAAATAAATGCGTTTTTGATGACTCAAATATCAATGACTTATCTTTAGGATAGGTCATCAATATCCCATTAGTTAGGAACCCTCACTAATCAGCTGTTTGAAGAGGTCACTATGCTTTTTCCAGACTGTCATCAACAGTACTGTTCCTAGTATACAATGAAAAGGTCACAGCACTTGCCCAAGCATCACAACCCCTTAAAACAGCTGAAACTGATGAAAATAATTGATTTCAGGCAAAATGATTTATCAGGTGGAATTTAACAATAAACATGGATGACCAATGACACGCCATCTTTGTTTGAAATGAAGTCAGTCAAGTTTTCCATGTTTTAAAGCTGGTCCTATGAAACCTCTTTTGTTCAAATAAATATATTTTATCCATCAAGAATTTGCCTCAAAAGATTGTTTGTCCCTCACGCAATATCATTGAACTTGTATGGCAAGTTTTAACAATAGTAGCCAATATGGACTGAAAAGTGTATGACTGTGTCTGCAAAATGATCATTCACCAGGCGATCATTCATTCAGCGGTTGTTGAGCCATCAACCTACTACTATGTAATGTATATGGCCAACTGTAATATAAATGGCCAATTTTAATCTGCCAAAAGACGAACCAGAAAGTGTTTTATGGAGATAATAGCACAAGGAAACTATAGACATCACCCATAACTTCAGTCACTGAAAACCTAGAAAAGAAGCAGGCTATTAAACACAATTGTAATTTATTCTACTAGACATTTTACGTATCAGATCTAGTTGTTCACCTTTAGCCTACATGCACACGGCAGTGGTTTTTTGCGGCCTCCGTTCCGTTTTTTTTGCGGATCCGATGGTTTCCCATTCATTTCTATGGATCCGTTAAAAATGCGGATGCCTCTTCCGTTGCCTGTCCACATCCGCTGTCCACATTTCACGTCCGCAAAAAAAATATGGCATGTCCTATTCTTGGACCCATAGAAGTCAATGGGTCCGCAAAAAATGCGGATGACCAATGGAAGCCATCCGTTTGTCATCCACATCCGTTTTTTTTGCGGATGGTTGCTTGGAAACCAGGGAACTTGTACAGGTACTTTAAGAAACTGGTTTAAGCCTTCCGTTTTTTTTGCGGATCCGCAAAAAAAACCTGAAGAATACACGGAAACACAACCTACAAAATTTGCGGACAAAGGGAAAGGATGTGGCTGTTAAAAAAAAAGGAAGACGGATCCGCGATTTGCGGACAGCAAAAAACAACTGTCGTGTGCATGTAGCCTTAGTCACATATGACTACACCTAAGAATATATAGACATCTTCATATTATGGAAATAAAGCCACCTCAAAGATTCACACAATGATATAAAATTAAGTCTATGCCATTCATCAGAAGTTCTGGGTATGAGATTTGTCCTTTCCTGATATATTCTAGCATCTTGTATAAAAAAGATCCTTCCTTTTCAGACTTCTCAGCACTGCCAGAGGAAGAACTGATATATTTACTATCTGTAATGAACGTGTTTTATTTTTTTATTTATTTTTATATTTCCAGATGAAATCAAAAAAAGCAAAATGGAAACCACAAATCCATTACATACATTTCAAGAGAAAATAGCAGCAAAACAGCAGAACCTTTTAATGAACCTTGCAATTACTTTATTATAGTGGGCTACAAATGAAATTAAAACACAAAGAAAATGGTTTAGGAATAAGAAGTAAGCAATGAATTGTGTCAGAGTTCACCGACTGAATAAGTACTTGTCTAACAGCTGGACATAAAACCATCTTGCAGAAGTGGGTGGAAGTTACTAAAAACACACGCATACTATATATATGGAATGGATTGGCTTGCAAACTCACTGAAAAAAAGAAATCATTGCCAAATTATTCTCTGTTCAATATAATTATATATGTGCTCTACCCTTAAGGCCCCTTTAGATGGTACATTACAGCAGGTGATTGTTGGGAAGAAAGCGTTCCTTCCCGGAAATCGCTTGCTCGTCAGTGGAAGAGAGCAATTGCTAATGCCATCGCTCATCCCCATACAGACTCGCTGTTTGCTGGCAGCAGTGCGTGTTTTTTAAATTACATGATCTGCTACCCACAAATAACGATTTAGGTGTCTACACAAACGATCCAATTACTCGACGAAGGGGAGCCAGATAATCGCTAGCGAGCATTCCTATGAACGCTTATTAGTGATTATCTGGCAAATTCTTGCCACCCAGCTGTGTAGGAAACTATTCCATTATTTAAAAATCCCATCCCCATTTTCCTCTTAAAAAGATAGTCATCTACTTTGTAACATGGAACACCCCTTTAATTTAGTATCTACTTTATAATGAGTTGCATGCATCACTGCTATAATTTAAGCCTACAACTTACAAACATCATCTCTTATTGACTAATCGTCTACAATTATGTTTCTTCTTCAAGATTTCCCTTTCCTGGCAATGGTACTCCAGTATTTTGAACTAGTGATGAGCGGCAGGGGCTATATTCGAGTTCACGATATTTGACGAATATTTTGTAGAATATTCGTAATATATTCGCAAATATTCGAAAATAAACAAACGAATATATAGCAATATATTGAATATTAGAAAAAATTCTTAATGATAAATCTGGATAAACATTTAACACTGCCCACAAAACATATGGCTTCCCCTTAGTAAATGCTGTGTTACATGCAAATACATCATAAATTTGATGCAAATGCTTATTCCACCAACAAAACAGGCAAAATCACTCCACTTTGCTGGCGCAGCATGCTTGATACATTACCCCCTTAGCCTGTCTAGATCTGTACTGCATTTATTAAATGCATGCCCTGCTTTTTGTTGCTGATCCATTTATTTCTCAACACTATGTGAGAAAAAATGGCCATCTGCATAAACCCATTGACTTCAATCAGTCAGTTTTCATTGTAGATGCTGTCTGTTTTACAAACCAACAGCACCAGCACATGAAATTCATTTGTGTGATTGAGTGCTCCGGATATTTGCAACATTTAGGTGGAAATAATAAAAAAAATTACTTGAAAAATTGTATTTGCTAAAAAGCCAATATTCAATAGTTATCTAATGTGCTGTGAAAAATGTATTTGTCACATTCAACAGTTTCTGATATTTAAGCAAAGTGTAATTTTTGACAAAATGGAACTGAGCACTCTGGTTAACTTTGGATACCAATATGTTCCACCATACTCCGTTCCCTTGAATTCCATACTTGACCAGTTCTCCACAAACAATGAACTTCTCTGTGGCTGCAGTGGTTGCATGTTTTTTATGACTTTAAGTCCCTTTACACAGGCTGACTGACTAGATAATTATTGGGAACTACCATGCAGATTCAGTGTTTCTGGTTTACACAGGGCTATCTGATGCCCAGATACAAATGATTTTGGGTGCCACATCAATTATGCTTTCACCTGATAAAACAGAGTTTATTTGTTAACTGAGTGATTGGTGGTAAATTTACACAAGCCAATTTTCGGGAATGAGCATTCCTACGAATGTTTAAGCAGTCCATTTAAAACTTCCTCAAGGATCCTTTTACATTAGCAGATTTCTGCCCAGTAATGAGTGCAGAATAACTACTGTATATAGCATGTCATCATCATTTATTTTAAGGACATTCACACTTATTACTGTCGGCACATCCCCTGGTAAGATGGAAAGGAGTGTTGCTGAAAATAAAAATTGTTATTCTGGTGTAAAAGATTCAATCAGCTGACAAATTACCATTTGCTGGCTAATTAGACCAAGGATAGCAAGCAACATTTGTTTTTTTTCGCCTAATAACTGTTCTGTGTCAAATACCCTTTAATTTAGATGGCTACAATCTGTCATTTAAGAGAAGAACCACCATTTTTTGTCTTCTCTATTTGAATATAACTACATTACTTCTACATGTCTTCTCTATTTGAATATAACTACATAGCATAATGACTTCCTCGAGTCCCATTGATTATGGTTTTGTGACCCCTTGAATATTATAATATAGTTCAACATGTTATAATATGGTCCAACATGAAAGAATGATATCAAGCAGAGACATTGAGCAGGTAGTTTCCTAGTGGCCCATTAAGATTGCAGTTCATACATAAAAAAAATAATAATAATAATATTCTGTCTTTAACTTGATTGGTAGGTAGGTATATAGGTACATCAGGTGACAAATAAATGACTGTTTATCTGACAATTATCACTCTCACACCAGGGAACAAGTGGGGGGGGGGGCATTCTGAAACCATTGTCTTGGGAACCAACTTAGATTTTCCCCTTGATAACAAGTTATTATTAACAATGACCACTAAGTAATATATCACACTGCACTACTCAAAAAGTAAATTGCAGGAGAACGATATTCCTCTCAAACATGTTGGAAGCAGGGGACTATTTCATTTGTAAAATTCAACTCAGTAGTATAATTCTATTGGGACTCTATATTGTCTTTATTTTATTAGGTCTATTGCAGTGACAGGTTCCCTTTATATAAGTACAAAAAACATTCAAAGACTATTTTAGGATGTTTTAGTAGGTAATGTTGAATTTAGAATAATAATCAGTTGCAGTATAATTCTTAAAGGGGTTGTCTGACCCCAAACAACTAATTTTAGTGTGGGCCGTGCATCTCAGCATTGACATGTCCCCAAGCAGAATGTAAACACATAGGCTCAGCAGTCATGCACTGCTTGGGAACACATAACCACAAATGGAAATTAATGGATACAGTCATGCACATGACCATGAATTGCATGACACACTTCCAGTTCACTGGGGACAGGAGCACCAGTGCCGGACTCGAGTGGCATTTCAGTAGGCAAGTGCATTTTTTTTTTCTTTCGTTTAAACAATTTTGCCGGCCTTTCATGAACATTTTTTGGGCTCAGACAATTCCTTTAACATCTGCAGTACATCAGTAGAAAGTGTATAGAACACCTCACTAGAAGGGCAGCAGCACAACAAGAACATTGGCCACTATATTGTGGTTGGAGGTGTGTAGTTCTGGCATTGGAGCTACTATGAAACAGTTGCTTGCCAGGGTTGTCAGGAAATGGACAGCCACAGATCTGATAGGCTATAGCTACTAGAGATGGGTCATTGATCCAGGGAGTTATTCTGATTGCCTGAATGGAGTCGGGAAGGAATTTTTTATTCCCCTTAACCAGTCCGGGACCGCCGTACGCAGGATTGCGTCCTGCGGGCGGCCGGGATCTTCTGAGTGGACGCATATACGCGTCCTCTCGCGATGCGCGAGATTTCGCGTATATGTGCCCGCGCATGCGCAAATCGCGCATCGCAGTAAATTCAAATCGGCATCGCTGGCGGGCTGATGTCATTCAAAAAAACGAATCAGGAGCCATTTAACCCATCATATTTGTAAATATGATGGATTAAATGGCTTCTGTGCTCTCTCCTGGGTCCTTTTCGTTGGTTGGACCCAGGAGAGAGCACACCTTACTGTGAGTACACACAAGCGCCACACATTAGCCCCTGATCAGCCCCCCATCACCCAAATTAACCCCTTGATCACCCCTTTCAGCACCTGTCAATCATCCAGTGAAAGGGAAAAAAGTGATCAGTGTAAACTGTCACTTTTTTTTCACTAAGATTGACTGTTAGGTTTAGCTTAGTTTAGGCCCCTTTGGTAGGTAGTTAGCGTTAGCGCCAAGCCCACCGCACCGCAGTCACTGGTTCGCTGATTAGCGTAGCGCTAATTAGCGTTTGTACTTTTATAGTATCTGTAAGTGATCAGAACTGATCACGGTCAGATATATAATAGTACTAGTGTCACCTTAGTTCGCCCTCCACCCCAAACGCAGTGTTTGCCCGATCAGGCCTGATCGGTTGCCCACACCTGCGTTCACCCACGCCCACCCCGCCGCAGTGACAAAAAAATTTTTTTGTAGTCACTGCACAATCCTTCACAAGCGCTGCGGCAATAAAAAATCAGTTTTGATCTTTTTATCAATCGCAGCGGCTTCTGTACTTCGCTACCCTCTCAATTGTAAGACAGGCTTGCTTTTTTCTTGGGTAGTCTCAGGGAATACCCCCTAAATTTAGACGCCCAAATGTCAAACAAGGGGTATTCCTCTGAAGAGGCCTACAGGATTCTGACCCAGTCGGATGAGGAGTGGGAACCCTCACCTGACGAATCCAGCGGGTCGGAATACCAACCTGTAGAAAGCAGTGGCAGTCTGACCCAAAGTTCTGACGAGGAGGTGGAGGTCCCTGATAGAACCAGGCGTACCCGGCCCCGTGTCGCTAGACCACAGGTTGCGCAGGATCCGTTTCAAGGGCAGCAGAGTGGGGCTGGCGCTGCCGGATTACGTGGTGAGGCATACACCAGCAGCGCAGCCCGTCCTGGACCTTCTACCAGCACTGCCGTAGAACATGGTGAAGTGGCGAGCACCAGAAGGGCAGTTGAAGCTGGTACGGTGGCACGTGCAATAGTTTCCCCGTCGCAGCCACCGCAAAGACAACAGGCCCATAGAGCCCCTAGAGTCTCTGAGGTGCTGGCAAATCCTGATTGGCAGCCCCCAACTTCAGCCGCACCAGTAGTTCCCCCTTTCACCGCCCAGTCAGGAGTTCGGGTGGAAACAGCTCAGATCGGATCGGCGCTGGGGTTTTTTGAGCTGTTTTTCACTGCGGAGCTCTTTGACATAGTTGTGGCAGAAACAAACAGATATGCCACTCAATTTATCACCGCCAACCCGGGAAGCTCTTATGCCCAGCCTTTCCGGTGGAAACCAGTCCAAGTTTCCGAATTTAGAACTTTTCTGGGCCTTCTCCTCAGCATGGGCATAACTAAAAAACATGAATTGTGGTCATATTGGTCCACGAACCCAATTCATCACATGCCCATGTACTCTGCTGCCATGTCCAGGACACGTTTTGAGACCATCCTGCGTTTCCTGCACTTTAGCGACAACACCACCTCCCGTCCCAGAGGCCACCCAGCTTTTGACCGGCTCCATAAAATTCGGCCCCTCATAGACCATTTCAACCAGAAATTTGCAGATTTGTATACCCCTGCTCAAAACATCTGCGTAGACGAGTCCCTTGTACATTTTACCGGGCGCCTTGGCTTCAAGCAGTACATCCCGAGCAAGCGCGCCCGGTATGGGGTCAAATTGTATAAGCTCTGTGAAAGGGCCACAGGCTATACGCACAAATTTCGGATCTATGAGGGAAAAGATCAGACCCTGGAGCCGGTCGGTTGCCCTGACTACCTGGGGAGCAGTGGGAAGATAGTCTGGGACTTGGTGTCACCCTTATTTGGCAAGGGGTACCATCTTTATGTGGACAACTTTTACACAAGTGTGCCCCTCTTCAAGCATTTGTTCCTAGAACAGATTGGCTGCTGCGGCACCGTGCGACCTAGTCGCCGGGGCTACCCCCAACGGCTCATTACGACCAGACTTGCAAGGGGGCAGAGGGCTGCACTGTGTAACGACGAACTGCTCGCGGTGAAATGGAGAGAAAAGCGTGACGTTTACATGCTCTCCTCCATTCACGCAGACACGACAGTACAAATTGAACGGGCAACCAGTGTCGTTGAAAAGCCCCTCTCAGTCCACGACTATAACCTCCACATGGGAGGGGTGGACTTCAACGACCAGATGTTGGCCCCTTATTTGGTTTCCCGAAAGACCAGACGCTGGTATAAAAAAGTGTCTGTTTATCTGATTCAATTGGCTCTATATAATAGTTACGTTCTCTACAGTAAGGCTGGGAGAACTGGATCTTTCCTAAAATTCCAGGAAGAGATCGTCGAGAACCTCCTGTACCCAGGAGGTTCCGTGGCCCCATCCACCAGTGTAGTTAGCCGTCTACACGAGCGGCACTTCCCCAGCGTTGTGCCGGGTACCTCAAACCAACCGCCACCCCGAAAAAATGTTGTGTCTGTAGCAGGAGTGGAATAAGGCGTGACACCCGTTATTTCTGTCCTGACTGTCCTGACCACCCTGCCCTATGCCTTGGAGAGTGTTTCCGGAAGTACCACACTCAGGTACACTTAGGGACATAGGGACAGCACTACACAGGTAGTTTTTTTTTCCACTCAGGCTCTAGGGTCTCTCAGGACACTAGGTTTTGAGAGACCCTAACACATAGGGACGGTGCTGGTGTGCTACAGCAGAAGTGTGAAACGGTAGAAACCTCTCCTTTCACTTGGGATAACGCGTATAATGTACTTCGCACCATCTCTGTGTGATTTACACTTTACACATTGTCCCATGGGAAAGGAGAGATTTCTGCTAGGAAAATAAAGAGTGACATGGAAAACAAAAAAAACAAAAATTAAACAGGTAGCAAGAAAAAAAAAAAATCTTGAGTTAGTTCAGGTTTTTATGTTCATGTTTTATAAAAGTTTTAAAATGTTCTGGTTTTATAAAGTTTGCAACGTTCAAGTCATGTGCCTGCTGCCTGTTTTTTCTTCTTTTTTTTTTTTTTCCCCCCCCATAACCACCCTTTATTTTCCAGGTATACCAACAGACCAACGGACCAACCGACGAAAACGCCGCAGCACTGATGTGAATTCTGAGAGAAGCATTGATGCTATCAGAAGACACGTGAAGTCAGTGTATGCGGCGCTGCAAGACGAGATTTCTCCTCTGCAGGACAGGTACGTTTGCCCTGGCATGTGAGCTGAGGAGAGGTGTTGGAGTTCATATGCTTTGGCAAACACTTTGTATCAAAAAATCTGGCAAAGATGTCTTCCTCCACACCGATTGATTGATCGATGTGAATGGAGAAATCACGTTTGCCAGGACATAGGAGCTGAGTGGGTATGGATGTTTGGGCGGAGCCCCTATGTCCTGGCAATCGCCAGGCCCCTCTTTTTCTTGCATATTTTTGGCAGAGATTTTTTCATCCACATCGATCGATGCGAATGAGGAAATCTGTGCCGTTCATTTTTTCTTTCAGCCCAGAGGCTGAACGGAAAAAAAATCTCATTACCTGTATGCTCGATATAAGGAGAATAGCAGAAACTCCTAATGCTGGCCATACATGTAATGATTGTGGTGACCCTCAAATGCCATGGCAGTGGAAAAACCTCACATGTGACCCCATTTCGGAAAGAAGACGCCCCAAGGTATTCGCTGAGGGGCATCTTGAGTCCATGAAAGATTGAACTTTTTGTCACAAGTTAGCGGAAAGGGAGACTTTGTGAAAAAAACAAAAAAATCAAATTCCGCTAACTTGGGCAAAAAAAAAAAATCTTCTATGAACTCACCATACCCCTCACAAAATACCTTGGGGTGTCTTCTTTCTAAAATGGGGTCACATGTGGGGTATTTATACTGCCCTGGCATTTTAGGGGCCCTGAAGCATGAGAAGAAAAAAGTGTAAAAATGCCATCCTAAAAGGTACTCCTTGGATTTAGGGCCCCTTTGCGCAACTTGGCTGCAAAAAAGTGGCACACATGGGGTATCGCCGTACTCGGTAGAAGTAGGGCAAAGTGTTTTGGGGTGTATTTTTACATATACCCATACTGGGTGTGAAAAATATCTCTGTAAATGACAACTTTGTAAAAAATTTTATACAAAGTTGTCATTTACAGAGATATTTTTCACACCCAGTATGGGTATATGTAAAAATACACCCCAAAACACATTTCCCTACTTCTCCTGAGTACGGCGATACCCATGTGTGGCACTTTTGCATCCAAGATGCGCACAGGAGCCCCAAATCAATGAGTACGTTAGGATTTCACCGGACATTTTTACGCATTTGGATTCCAAACTGCTTCTGACGGTTAGATGCCCCTAAAATGCCAGGGCAGTAAAAATGCCACACAACTGACCCCATTTTAAAAAGAAGACACCCTAAGGTATTCTGTGAGGGGTATGGTGAGTTCATGTAAAATTGTATTTTTTGGCACAAGTTAGTGGAAAATGAGACTTTGTAAAAAAAATAAAGAAAAATAAATAAATTTCCATTTCCGCTAACTTGTGCCAAAAAATAAAAAATTCCATGAACTCACTATGCCCCTCAGTAAATACCTTAGGGTGTCTACTTTCTGAAATGGCGTCATTTATTGGGTGTTTCTACTGTCTGGGCATTGTAGTACAATCAGGAAACAGGACAGATGCTCAGAAAGTCAAAGTGCGGAAATTCACTTTTTTGCACCATAGTTTGTAAACCCTATAACTTTTACCTAAACCAATAAATATACACTTATTGCATTTTTTATTTATCAAAGACATGTAGAACAATAAATTTAGAGAAAAATTAATAGAGAAATGCAGTTTTATTTGATAAATTTTCCAACATAAAGTGAAAAATGTCGTTTTTTTGCAAAAATTTCATCAAAAAAAGTAAAATAGGAAAAAAAGTAAAAATGTCAGTAGCGATGAAATAGCACCAAATGAAAGCTCTATTAGTGAGAAGAAAAGGAGGTAAAATTCATTTGGGCGGTAAGTTGTATGACGGAGCAATAAACGGTGAAAGTAGCGTAGCGCGGAATTGTAAAAAGTGGCCTGGTCTTTAAGGGTGTTTAAGGTAGGGGGGCTGATGTGGTTAAGTGAGGAAAATTGGCTTCTACCTCACAGGTTTTTTTTACCCCCTTCCTCTGGATCAAGTAGCAGGATGACAGGCCGAAATGGATGGACAGATGTCTTTTTTTCGGCCTTGTGTACTATGTTTCTATGTCCTCCAGACCTACCTTAAAGGGTTTTTCTGGGAGTTTTACAATGAGGACCTTTCCTCTGGATAGGTCATCAGTATCTAATCAGTGAGCATCTAACACCTGGGGCCCCCACAATCAGCTGTTTGAGAAGACAGTGGCCTTCTCTCAGTTCTTCTGAGGCCATGTGACATCACGTTCATTGGTCACATGGCTTAGGTGCAGCTAAGCCCTATTGAAGTGAATGGGGTTTAGCTGTGATACCAAGCACAGCTGCTATACAATATATGATGCTGTACTTGGTTTGCAGAAAGAAGGCCGTGGCACTACTGTGAGCATCGGTGCCTTCCCAAACAGCTGATCAGTGGGGGTCCTGGGTGTGGCACTCCCACTGATCAGATACTGATGACTTATCCAGAGGATAAGTGCAACTCTTCACCCCCACTGAATGAGCAGCCAGGTTTTGAGTAGGAATGCTTCCTTCCCAATAATTGGTTGATTCTTGGCATGTGTAAATCTACCTTTACAGCATTCAATAAAACAGCCTATATTCCTTAGAGGGGTGGGCCACTTTCTGGCTTTCTGTTTTGACCAATGTGTACATATGTAATATGACTATGTGACACTCACTAATATAGCCTTCGTTGATTTTCTGCGCCATATTCTTTATTAGATAAATCATGTCCCCTTGTTGGAAAAATCTTCAGTGTCCACAAAGGAGACCTGTTGATAAGATGGCTGCAGATGTAGAGTCATGTGACCAAAAATAACTCCTTCAACATTACAATATTAACAAATACTTTCACTTATCTGAGCTTACAATGTTGAGAATTTAGTACAGGTGTAGTGTGTTTGAATGGAGAACACAGAATGATTTTCCTGATCACATGTCCCTCCATCAGTAGCCATTTTATGGACAGGACCTCTGTGTGGACAGCACAAAAGACTTGACCAACAATGAGTACCTTATGAAATATAGAAAATGGCACAGAATCAACAAAGGCTATATTAGTAAGTGCCATATAGTTATCTTACAAACACATTGATCAAGAGTAGCTGAAAAGTGGCCAAACCCTTTAATCATGGATAGTGCAATGTTTTGATCCATCAAGGGGTCTTTTTAAGTTTTATTTAACCAACAGGATGCTCTCATTCTTCCTAGTGCATCATTGTGTGTATGATACTCATAAAAGACTCCTGGATCTATGGTCTATGGAGCTGTATGATTTAAACCCTTAAAGGGGTATACCCATCTCAGACATTGGTGACATGATGCTAGGATGTGCCACCAACAGGGGCGTAACTACCATAGCGGCAGACCATGCGACTGCTATGGGGCCCAGGGCAAGAGGGGGCCCAGTCTTAGTTGGGATTATCTCCTCTTCTACTGGAGGTGAAAACTTGGTCAGGACTCTATCCTCTAAAGGAACAACTTTTAGCAAATGAGGCAGTGGAAAAATGGCCCAAGGGTCATTGAAAAGGGTTTAGGCAGAAAGGCCTGGTGTGGAGGGCCTGGTTTGATCCTTCCTATGGGGCCCTTACTTCTCTATGTAAACCACTGAACACCAATATCAGATTGGGGTGGGTCTGATCTCTGGAACCTGCCCTTATCTCTAGAATGGGTCTCCCAAAGCAAAGTAGAGAACACCACGCAAGCCCTGCCACCCTCTATTTGGTGCTATGGGAGTTCCAAAAATAGCCTAAGGGCTGGCTCTGCTATTTCCGGCAGTCTCACAGAGGTGAATGGAGAGATAGTCATGAATGTGCTGTGCACTCTCCTTCACCTCTGGGGCCCCTTTCAGGAAATAGGAGCGGATCCCAGAGGAAGGACACACACCTATCCTAGCGATATGCCACTGAATGTATTAACTGCATTATGCTGTTGAAGTTTATAATACGATAACTGAGAAATTCAAGCTGACAAATCTAAATTTAATTAAATAAGATATCTATTTAAGATAATGTATCTAACACAAAATGTATTAAAAACATAATTGGTGTGATTTATCCATTGAAATAATCATAAATGTGCCATTATGTGGTCAGAAAAAAATTTCACCTTGAAAGGTTAAAATGTTAGTTGTCGCCCATTATGTCAACCCAGAGATGACAAAGAATCAGCCTCATACATTTCTGTCTTTGAATAATCTAAATAACTGAAAGATATATGAATGACATTCAAAGATAGAGATCTGAAGCAGCTGGAAAAGTCTAGAAAAAGAACAGTGACTGATTGGAGAAGACAATGCAAATATAGCTGTGTCATTTCCCATAGCTTAGATAAAAGACACAGAAAATAATCTATTCACCCTTTCTGTCTCTTACCATTAGATCATAGATGGGTGGGCATTATTGCAATATAACATACTATTAAGACATCGCAATGGCGCACACTGAGGAGCTGAGCCTTTTCGACCACCCTACAGAATTAGAGATAACTCCAGCAGTTTAACCCCTTAGATGCAGAAGTCAATAGGCTAAGGAAGAATTCTGTAATAGCAGAGTCCCAATGCTGGGATTCCTAGGAATCATGGAAATGGAGGTCCCAGAACCCCTTATGAGAATAGAGCGTGTACATCCTCATCTCAATTCACTTCTACGAGACTGTTGGAAAAACCATTGAGCACTGTACTTAGCTGTCCCATGAAGTGGTGGTCAAGCATAAGCACCACCTCTCGATTTTCATAGAGGAATCCAGGATAGGGAATAAGTGTTGTTAGTGGGAAAACCCATTTAAATCTCTTACAGACCATGCCATTTTACCTTCCTGGTCCAGGCTAATTTTGATGTGGCATTTACTCTTTTCTTAATTAGAATTTCTCTGCTTTAAAGAGGACCTTTCATGTGAATTTTCTAGATCAATTAAACACCTTTCCTTGTGGCTGACGCTTGTGGCTGATGCTGACACCCTGGTTGTGTTTTTTCAAATACCGCTCGTACGCCCCGCTGTGCCCCCTGCAGTTTTCGCGCTCAGTATGCTAATCCTGAGCATCGGTACAGGGAGGAAGAGACACCAGGGTTTCTTAATGGGAGTCTCCTTCACCCTGGCTATGCTGCGGTCCAATCTCAGCGCAGAGCCTCACAGCCTGGGAGAAGGTGAGCCTCCCTAAAGTGCCCCCTGTAGTAATAAAGCCCCCTAAACTGCCCCTATAGTAATGAGGCCCCCTGAAGTGTCCACAGTAGTAAAAAGGCCTCCTGAAGTGCTCCAACTAGTAATAAAGGCCCGTTAAATGCCCTTAGCAGTCATAAGGCCCCCTAAAATGCTCCCAGTCTTAATAAAGCATCTACATAAGGCCACCTGTAGAGCTCCCAGTATCTATAATGCCCTTTATAGTGCCCCAGTAGTTGTAAAACATCCATGTAATGCCACAGACATTATAATGCCCCATGTAGTTCCCCCAGTAGTTATAATGCCCCCAGTATTGCCCCAGTACTTATAATGTTCCCCTGTAGTAACCCCAGTAGTTATAATGTCTAATGTATAATGTCATAATTAAAATGCCCCTGCATTGTTCCAGGACATATAATGTTCCCTGGAAGTGCTCCCAATAGTAATAATGCCCCTCTAGGATGCCCCAGAGTTGTAATGCACCCTTGTAGTGTCCCTAGTAGTTATAATTAGAAATGAGCAAATTTTTTTAAAAAATCCATTCGCCGATTCGCCAAATTTTGTGGGAAAAATTCGGTTTGATCTGAATAAATTTGCGGTGAATTACATTAAAAACGGCTATTTCCTGACTGCAGAGAGCCTTTATAGTGGTGTCAAACACTGCCTTGCAGTAACACGCATAGGGAGTCTGATGTGGTAGTGAAATAATACTGTGTGTCAGTATGACATGCAGATGACAGGTGTCACTTTTAGGCCTCTTTCACAGATTTTTTTTCATCAGTACCCTCACTGCTTCTTGCTTGTGGGCCAATGAGAAGGCTGCAATATCTTTGTCTGAGATTAGCAACATTCCTAGCATTTAATAGGAAAGTTGCCTACCCCAGTTCTGAGAGAGACAGCAGTGTCATTGCACAGTGCTCTGTGCTTTGCTGAGTCATCAGGATTACATTAGATAGTTAGTTAGCTCATATATATAATACATATTGTTAGTGGGAGATAGTCAGTGTAGGTTAGATAGTGATATAGTGTAGCTGATAGGTTCCAGTGCAGGGTGTTAAGTAGTGTGATAGGAATTACTGTGCTGTGATAGGGATTAG
The DNA here is from genome assembly GCA_033119425.1 of Bufotes viridis. Classification (NCBI taxonomy): domain Eukaryota; kingdom Metazoa; phylum Chordata; class Amphibia; order Anura; family Bufonidae; genus Bufotes; species Bufotes viridis. The sequence continues at coordinate 120,495,016 of CM065597.1, read as the reverse complement.
TGTCTAGCAGCTTGAAAAATGTAGCAAAAGTAAGCCATGTCTGTATTGCGTGCGCAATACGCGAATATTACATTGCCGATTTTCGCAATCGAGAAAATAATGACGAGACTCATTTGATTCTTTGAGTTAAAAGAATAGTGTGTTACCTCCCTACCAGGAGCTGCTCCTCTCTGCGGCTCCCTGTCTCCCGCTGCTGACAAGTCAGTGGCTGCTAGGTGTCCAGACCAGATATAGAGGAGGGTCCAGCCTCCTGTCATCAGTCAGGTGGGGTCTGAAGAACTGTTCTATACACTGCAGCAGAGGGTACAGCCGAGGTGACTCATGTTGACTGTAGGGGGTGCAGAGCTGTGTTTGCCGGGGGCGAGTGAGGGCAGTGTGGATCAGACACCTGACCTTCGGCATGCCAACTAATCGTCGTTTCAGATGAACCAACTGACACTTGGCTGGGGGTGTCTGATGTCACTTGGGATGAAGTGGATGACAGAGTCAACCATTCCAGAACTGCTGGGTTGCTGGTCAAGACAAGACCGCTAGATGACACCAGGAGCTAAAGCCTCTCGCTGCTACTCCTGCTGCCATGCCCTCTTACTCTGTGACCTGTGTCTGTGCCAGAAACATTTAGGCCTTTGCCACTACCCTGTGCAGGACCTGGCACTTCTCTGTGTGACATACTGTTAGATTCAATAAATAAATAAATTAAAACACCCCACAAAAGGCTTTACAACAGATAACTGCACCGCTGAGCAGCAAATATATTTTTTATTTTTACACTAATACACGTCACTAAAGTCTTTACAAGAAATAACTGCACCGCTGAACGGCAAATATATTTTTGCTTTTTGCATTAATAAACGTCACAAAAGGCTTTACAACAGATAACTGCACCGTACAATGGCAAATATGATGTAGAAATATTGCCTTGTACAAAGTAATAAACCCTGTCAATGCCTGTATCAATCAGCTCTTGCACCCTAATAAGAACGGTTTGCTGGAATTACAGAGTTGTATAATGGCAATTTGGATCCCCAATCAGTGCTGCAAGGTGTAATGGAAAGTTCCTATTACCCAGGCTGTAACCTCCCCTACTGAACCCTGTTCAACATAAATGCTGTGGAATGATTCCTTCCTATCCTTTCCCTATACCTTGAATAATCTTTCCCTGCACTTGTAAATCATTTTTTTTAACACAATGAGTTTTTTTTTTCTTTCACTGTCCCTAGTGCCTGCAGACGTCTCTCCCTGCACTAAGTACACTGGTAAATGGCCGAATCTAAGATGGCTGCGCTATGTATAGAGCTGTGACATCACAGGGCTTGCTGGCTGCTGATTGGCTGTATACATGGCATTATGGGTGATCCCGCCTTCCCAGAGTTCCTTGCCCCATGTCCTCACACGTGCAGCAGCCATTTTAGGAAAAAATGCGATTCGTTACCATGAAGCGCGAGAAAATTTGCATTCAGTGCGAATTTAATTTTTCCTGAAATTCGGATCGAATTCCACTTCGGCAGCTTAAATTCCTTCATCTCTAGTTACAATACCCCCTGTATTGTTCAATTACTTATATACCACTGTAGTGTCCCAAGCAGTTGGAATGTCCCCTGTAGTGTCCCCAGTAGTTATACTGCCCCTTTGTATTGCCTACTGTGTATTGCCACAAAAGTGTCATTGTGCGGCCTCCATCTTGTCATGACGATCTCATCGATTTTCGACCACCTGCGCTGCCTTATAGGCTTCATGTCTAGTGGCTTGTGTCATATGGGAGTAAACTGTGGGGCCAGGACGCATTGCTTCTCATGCCCCACTGCAGTATTCAACTGTATTGCTGTTTTAAGGATGGCGATACAGTTGCATCTGTGGCAGCCACTATTTTCAGGGCATGGGCAAAACATCCATCACCCAAGCTCTGAATATTTTGGACTTGCAATGCCCCAGGATCAGGCGGCCCACTCCAGCACTGGACTATCTGGCATTTATCAGAATTGCCAGTGGGCAGTTCAGTCCTGGTAGAAACTTATGTTGCCCCAGGCGTGGGACTGAAAAGGCTGATAACATCCTTCTTTTATGGTTTTTTGCACGTATTCTGAATATTTGGGCATAGAAAATATATCCCTTATTTTAGTTGTTAGTTCCTAAACTAAATATGCTTATTCGGTTTGTCAACAGAGGATATGGAAAATCATAACTGTTTGACTATTAGTAAACTATTATTTTATTTAAGACTATGCATTGCTAGGAACTAGATTAAAAAAGAGGCCCCCTCAATTCACACGTGCCTATGAGCTCACGCAAGTGCACAGAGTCGTTCTTCATCCAAAGATGGAGAGGCAGGGAGAAAGGAGACACTTCTCTGACTGCAGAATATCTATTTAAAGAGATTCTGTCAGCCAGATTTTCAATAGTGAGTTGTTAATATCGTCATATCCGTCTCCACGATCTAATAAAAAATGTACTAGTTTTACCCCAACCTTTTTGATAAATATCTGTTCTATTCATATGCTAATTCGCTTACGATTGTGCCCAAGGGGCTGTCCCTCCTGCCGTTTGTGCCCAGCCGTGCCCATTCTCGCCCAGCCCAGCGCCACCCCGCTATTAATTATTCACTCCTCTCTAGAGATGAGCGAACACCTGGATGTTCGTGTTCGAGAGGTTCGGCCGAACTTCCGGAAAATGTCCGGGTTCGTGATCCGAACTCAACCCGAACTTCATCCCGAACCCGAACCCCATAGAAGTCAATGGGGACCCGAACTTTTGGGCACTAAAAAGGCTGTAAAAGACACCCAGAGGGATTATATACCGCAATAAACGCATTGCGATTACAACTTTGAGCTAACGATCACCATGGGAATGTACTGTCGGATCTGAGAATTTCAACTTAGCATTGCTAAATAATTCCATCCATATCGTTAACTTACTGAGTCAGTAAGTTAACGAATATGGATGGAATTATTTAGCAATGCTAAGTTGAAACGGCAATGCGATTAAGCAGATATATAAGAATCGCATTGCGATTTCAACTTAATTCTCACATCCGACAGTACATTCTACTGGAGGAGGCATTCCCATGGTGATCAGTAGCTCAAAGTTGTAATCGCAATGCGATTTCAGCTTTAAGCCTGTACTATTCTGCTATATATTACTTTCAAAATGCTCCGAGAGAACATGCCGAACTCCGAACCCGAACCCGAATTTTTATGAAAATGTTCGGGTTCGGGTCCGTGTCACGAACACCCCAAAGTTCGGTACGAACCCGAACTATTCTCGAACTGTTCGCTCAACACTACTCCTCTCCTCTTTTTTTTTCCTAAATGTACCATAATCTAGCGCATGCGCCGCTCTTACTCATGTCCAGGCCCGACCGGTGTCCTGGCAGCAGCCTCATCCAGTGTAACCACGCAGGTGACTCCCCAATGAACGGAACGGCCGCGTGCATGAGGCCTTAGGGCCGGGACGATGGGTAGGGGAGGGTAGTCATCTGCCTAGGATGCCACTTCGCCCCATAAAGGGGGGGCGCGGTACAATTTCACAAGCCTCAGGCCGCTAGGCCTCAAGCCTATGAGGCATTAGAACAGAGCAAGAAGCTGAAATGACATCACTGCAACCTCCAGTTCTGGGTCTCACATGTCGACGTTATCACGTGAGACCCGGAGCAGGAGTGGTGATATAATTGGGACTGCATGCATCAGGACGCAGCAACACCAGCCACATATAAAACTGTGGTCTGCATCGCAGACAGCGGTGGGAGACGGGAGGGAGGCAGTTTTTTTTTATTTTTATACTAAATGTCCACACTGCTGGGGGCACCAGGGATGGGAGGAAGGAGATCATTATCTATACCTGGCACTACTGAGGAGGAATGGAGGAGCATAATATATATATATTGACACTATGGGGGGAAGCAGGCTCGGACTGGCCCACAGGGGTACAGGGGAATCCCCCAGTGGGCCCCTGATGAAGGTGGGGCCCTAGTTTCCCACCCCCTGCACAAGTGGCACATAAGACATTAGATTTACTGCACTACATACATATATTCAATGTACAGCACCTCAACCAGCCTATGTTCATACAAAAAAAACTTGTTAAATTATTTATTATATTTGACTGTATCCATACTGGGGGCCCCCAAAGTAAATTTTACTGGTGGGCCCTTGGTACCCCAGTCCAACACTGGGGGGAAGCAGTATATATTGGAACTAGTGGGGGGCACTACAGGTGACATTAGAGCCACTGGGAGCATTATGGTTATATTATTACTACTAGAGTACTGTAGAGAAGTTATTATTATTTGACGCAATATGGAGGGCATTGCTACGAATGTGGTCCATCTTGGGATGTATTTTCACTATTGGGGACAACTTTACTAATGAGGGCAGTCTGGGTGTATAGTATGTTGTTTGTGGACATGGGGGGATCAGAACAGGCACAGTATTGGGGGTAGCTTCAAGAAGTTCTTCGGGTTTTTTCATATTGATAACCTATCCTTAGGATAGGTAATAAATATTAGATTGGCAGGGGTCTGACACCCGACACACCAAAAAGCTGAGCTGGAAATCTTATAAGATATCTACTGCTGTATGTCTATGGGACAGCAGCAGTGAACAGCACTCACCGCCTTCTGTTTTTAGAACATTATTACAAGATGTGGGCCCCCTCTTTTGATTTTGCCCCGGGCCACGTTTTGTCTAAAACCGTCTCTGAATGTGATAATCTCAAACAATACCCTTATTCATGACATCAATGGCCAACCCCATGTACAAGTTACCAAAATATTGTTCATGACTTGTTTCATCCCTTCATGGAAAATGTTAATCCAGGATCCAGACACTTTCAGGAAGACAACGCACCATGTAACAAACATTGCACACTTAGGGATTAGTTTGGATTGAATGGTCGCATTCAAAGTCCCTTTGATCTTAAGTACACTAAACATCTTTGTAGCTGTGCACAGTATGGCTGTAATGTTAATCTACAATGGCTGTGGGGTGCTATAAGGTTGACATGTTAAAGCAGACTGTCTGTACGATTGAGCTGATCTGCTATAGGTACAGTAGGTGCACCTAATACAAAAAAATAATATGTATCGCTATCTGGTTTTTACTAGCACAAATGTGCACCTTTCGTAGCAATATCATGTAAATAAAATACAGTTAGAAAATGGGGCATATTTGCCTTTTTTTAATTTGATTTAACTTTTGGAGATATAATTGTCTTTTTCTATGTATTTACTTTTGTTTAACACTTTAGAAAATGTGTTAACAAGTTTCAAAAATGTTATTGTCAGAACATGTAAGGATTTCCTACAAGAGACTTAAAATAGGAGATTCAATTGCTTAACCCTTTGTGATTTCTCCTGGTTGTTTCTATAGCTGCTACATGTTTTATTTTATTTCTATCATGTTTCTGTTTTCTGCTGTCCACTGATGCCCTACACAAATAGAGAAAAGAGAGATGGTAAGTAGTGCTATTCCAGGGGTTTCCATGGGGAACCAAAAGAGCGCTAGTGATGAGCGGCAGGTGTCATATTTGACTTTGATGAAATTTGCGAATAATCGATAGAATATTCGTTTCATATTCGTCTAAATCGAATATTCGTTATTATTCTAGTTATTGCGATTAATATGCGATTTAAATAATCGCGTATTGTGATTGTAACTTAAGGCTACTTTCCTATTGGTTTGATATCTAGAATTAGCGAAGATGACGAATATGACGAATGTATTCGTTATATTCCTCAAAACGAAGATAACAAAGTATTCTCCATCTTCGTTTTAGCTACCTATTCGTCAACTTCGCTAATTCTAGCAATCAAATAGGAAAGTTGACTATAGAGACAGCTGTGTTTAATTCGCTATGCGATTATATTATTATTTTTTTTTTTTATAAATTAAATAATTATAATAATTATCAAGTATTATAATTATTCTATTTATTTTAAGAGAAAGCAAAGTTAATATAATCGCATAGCGAATTAAACACAGCTGTCTCTATAGTCAACCTTCATATTTGATTGCTAAAATTATCGAAGTTGACGAATATGGAGCAAAAACGAAGATGGAGAATACTTTGTTATCTTTGTTTTGAGAAATATGACAAATACATTAGTCATCTTCGCTAATTCTATCAAGCCAACCATAGTAAACCATGTCTAAGTTGAAATCGCAATGTGATGACTTTAAGTTATATTAATCGCATATTCGAAATAGCAAATTTATAGCACTATATTAGAAATATTCGCGAATTAGCAAAGTCACGATATTCGCTAAAAAATTCGATATTCGAATATTCGCACTCAACACTAAAGAGCACCACAAAGCCGGAGAGTTTGCGAAGTTCTTAAAATGATGTAAATAATAATTTGTATAAGGAAAGAGGAATGTATAAAACAGAGAAGCAATTATAAAAATTATATATAAAAGCACATACACATCAGTCTTAATACTATACTTTGTAGCAGTTGTAACTGCTGATGGATAGAATGTATGTATGTATTATTGCAATGGTAAAGGACTTAGGCCTCTTTCACACGGGCGTCATGTTTGACGCCCGGATAAGAGGCGGGTGTGTTGTGGGAATATGCGTGATTTTCCCGCGCGGGTGCAAACGTTTGTAATGCGTTTTGCACGCGCGTGAGAAAAATCGCCATGTTTGGTACCCAGACCCGAAACCATGGTAAGATGGACCATGTGATTGGACCATGTGATGTGACGTCATCACAGGTCCTTTAGTTGTTAGCTGATGCTGGGAAAGAGAGGACAGATCGCAACTACGCCATCAAGTGGCTAAGGTAAGTTAACTTTTATTATTTTTAACCCCTTCCTCTTCATTTTACTATGCATTCTTTATTAAGAATGCTATTATTTCCCCTTATAACCATGTTATAAGGGAAAATAATAAAGATCTGGTCCCGTTGCTAAGCAACCATGCGGGGATATAGAGCATGCTGCGATTTTCACGCAACGCAGAAGTGATGCGTGAAAATCACCGCTCATCTGCACAGCCCTATAGAAATTAATGGGTCCGGATTCAGTGCGGGTGCAATGCGTCCTCCTCACGCATTGCACCCGCGCGGAAAACTCGCCTGTGTGAAAGGGGCCTTAAGAAAGTAAAGGATAAACTCAATACACCAATACTTGCACCTCCTCCGCCGAGCTCGCCTCTAGGTGGTGGATAAGGCTCCTAGGTCCCCAAAGGATGACACCGAGCTCCTGGATAAGGTAGAAGTCTTTATTTCTGAATGTAAAAGCTTGACGTGTTTCGGGATAGTACCCCTTTATCAAGAGCATGAGTGAAAAGCTGGTGTAAGAACATTTATATAGGAGAACAAAACCACATGGTGGTTTGGAGGGGCCGGCCATATCTGACCTCACTTCCTGGTACTCTAAAAAAAAAGAATTAACTTGTGTGATTAATAAAATCAATTTGTGATATAATGTGATCAACTAGTAAGTTGTGGGTAATGACTGTGTGAAAAAACTTTTTTATGGCTTGGCTTTATTAGTTTGGAATTATAGGGACCTAAGGGGGGGATGGGATTTTATGTGTTCCACGGTGGGACGCATGGGCAAGAGCTTGGTCTTTCGTTAAATATCTCTCACGCCTGACGGGGTTAATGTGCGGTCCTGTTAGGAATTTTGGACTTTCCTTGGGGGGGGGGGTTTGCTCAGTCGCTGTTGGGATCAGGAGTGTTAGACTGCCACTTGCGCTCCACCGTGGAACGCATCATATGGGGCCGCATGCACTCCATTGTGGCACGCACCCTAGGGTGAGTAAAGAAATAGAGGACAGGTCAATGCACTCCAGGATGGAACACACTAAGTTGTCTACTCCACCCCTCAGTAGGTGGAGGATGCGTTACACCCCAGAGCGCACTTATGCTGTGGCTGTCATTATTTCAAGCACCAAAAATTATGTGGCTGAAGGTACATTAGGCAGTCACTGGATACAAATTTTACTGTAGGACAGTACAGGCCCCAAAAATTAGGCATTCACCTGAAAGAAAAGGCCTTTAACCTCTTAAGGACGCAGGGCGCAGAACATACATGTACGGCCTAAGAAGTTCTGATCACCGCAGCGCTGTGGGTGGTGATCGGAACAGGATGCCTGCTGAAATCATTCAGCAGGCATCCTGTGACAATGCCGAGGGGGGTCCTGTGACCCCCCCGTGTCGGCGATCGCAACAAACCGCAGGTCAATTCAGACCTGCGGTTTGCTGCGCTATCTGTAGTCTCTGATCCCCGCGGTCTGTGACCGCGGGGATCAGAGACTAAAATCTGGGGGGATTGCGGGCGGTGCTGCGGGTGGGTGGCGCGGGAGGCCTCCTTTCAATCGATTTCCCTGGTGTCTAGTGGGTATAGCAGGGGTCAGCACATTGCTGACCCTCTGCTATAAACTGCTGACATCTGTGCTGCAGATGTCAGCAGTTTAACCCTTCTATACCACGGTCCGTACGGACCGCGGTATAGAAGGTGTTAACATGGAGGGAGCTCCTCCCTCTCCCATCGGGGGCTGCCGTACCTTTGCAGCCCCCCCGACGGGATAGGATAGTAGAGGGAGGGAGCTCACCTCTCTTCCCATCATCCGCTGCTCTGTAATGGCAGCGGGTGATGGTTACCATGGCAGCAGGACACTTTCAGAAGCGTCCTGCTTGCCATGCTATAGTAACTCTGGCCAGACTTCTGCTAAAGGCAGAAGTCTGACCAGACTGTGAAAAGTAAAAAAATACAGGGCAGTACACTATATAGTGTACTGTTCTGTATTATATAGACACCAGATCCACTGGATATACAAGAACCAAGTGGGTCTGGGTCAAAAAAATACATATCACTGAATAAAAATAAAAAAAAACAAATAAACTACACATATTAGGTATCGCCGCGTCCGTAAAAATCTCTTCTATAAAAATATCATGTGACCTAACCCCTCACGCAAATACCGTAAAAAAAACACAAAAAAATGGTGTAAAAAAGCCATTTTTTGTCACCTTGCATCACAAAAAGTGTAATACCAAGTGATCAAAAAGGCGTATGCCTCCCAAAATAGTACCAAAAAAAAACGCCATCTCATCCCGCAAAAAATGAGTCCTTATATAGGAAAATCGCCCAAAAAAAAAAAAAAATATGGCTCTCAGACTATGGAGACACTAAAACATAATTTTTTTTTTCTAAAATGCTATTATTGTGTTAAAGTAAAATAAATAAATAAAAAGTATACATATTATGTATCGCCGCGTCCGTAAAAACCTGCTCTATAAAAATATCACATTATCTAACCCCTTAGGTAAATACTGTTAAAAAAATAAAATAAAAACAATGTAAAAAAAAAAATTTTTGTCACCTCACATCTCAAACTGTAATAGCAAGCGATCAAAAAGTTATATGCACCCAAAAATAGTGCCAATCAAACCGTCATCTCATCCCGCAAAAAATTATACCCCACATAGGACAATCACCCCCCAAAAAAAATAAAAAATAGGGCTCTCAGACTAAGGAAACACTAAAACATGATTTGTTTTGTTTTAAAAAATGATAATATTGTGTAAAACTTAAATAAATAAATAAAAAGTATACATATTTGGTATCAGCGCGTCCGTCGCAACCTGCTCTATAAAAATAACACATGACCAAAACCCTCAGGTGAACACAACAAAAATAAATAAATAAATACGGTGTCAAGAGCCATTTTTGTCACCTTACATCACAAAAAGTGTAATAGCAGGCGACCAAAATGTCATATGCACCCCAAGATAGTTCCAATCAAACCACCATCTCATCCCGCAAAAAATGAGCCCCTACATAAGACAGTCGCCCAAAAAATAAAAAAAATATATAACTTTCAGAATGTGAAGACACTAAAAAAATCATTTTTTTCAAAAATGCTGTATTATGTAAAACTGAAACAAAACCCCCTAAAAAGTAGCCATATTTGGTATTGCCGCGTCCATAGCAACCTTCTCTATAGAAATAGCACACAATCTAACCTGTCAGTTCAACGATGTAAATAACAAAAAATAAAAACGGTCCGAAAATAGCTATTTTTTTGCAAATTTTCCATTTTAATCAATTTTTCCAGTAAAAAAACAAGGGTTAACAGCCAAACAAAACTCAATATATATTGCCCCGATTCTCTAGTTTGCAGAAACACCCCATATGTGGTCGTAAACTGCTGTATGGCCAAACGGCAGGGCGTAGAAGGAAGGGAACGCCATATGGTTTTTGGAAGGCAGATTTTGCTGAACTGGTTATTTGACACCATGTCCCATTTGAAGCCCCCCTGATGCACCCCTACAGTGGAAACTCCAAAAAAGTGACCCCATTTTGGAAAGTACGGGATAAGGTGGCAGTTTTATTTGTATTATTTTAGGGTAAATATGATTTTAGGTTGCTCTATATTACACTTTTTTTGAGGCAAGGTAACAAAAAATAGAAATTCCGAAATTTCATCTCAATTTGCCAATAACTCTTGTGGAACACCTAAAGGGTTAACAAAGTTTGTAAAATCAGTTTTGAATACCTTGAGGGGTGTAGTTTCTTAGATGGAGTCACTTTTTTGGAGATTCTACTCTAGGGGTGCATCTGGGGGCTTCAAATGGGACATGGTGTCAAAAATCCAGTCCAGCAAAATCCGCCTTCCAAAAACCATATGGCGTTCCCTTACTTCTGTGCCCTGCCATTTGGCCATACAGCAGTTTACGCCCACATATGGGGTGTTTCTGAAAACTACAGAATCGGGGCAATAAAAATTGAGTTTTGTTTGGCTGTTAACCCTTGCTTTGTTACTGGAAAAAATGGATTCAAACGGAAAATTTTCAAAAAAATCGAAATTCTGAAATTTTATCTCCATTTGCCATTAACTCTTGTGGAAAACCTAAAGGGTTAATGATGTTTGTAAAATCAGTTTTGAATACCTTGAGGGGTGTAGTTTCTAGAATGGGGTCATTTTTGGATGGTTTCTATTATGTAAGCCTCACAAAGTGACTTCAGACCTGAACTGGTCCCTAAAAAGTGGGTTTTTGAAAATTTCTGAAAAATTTCAAGATTTGCTTCTAAACTTCTAAGCCTTGTAACGTCCCCAAAAAATAAAATGGCATTCCCAAAATGATCGATACATGAAGTAGACATATGGGGAATGTAAATCAATAACTTTTTTGGGCGGTATGACTCTGTATTATAGAAGTAGAGAAATTGAAGCTTGGAAAATTGCTAATTTTTCCAAATTTTTGGTAAATTTGATTTTTTTTATAAATAAAAATGAAATTTTTCGACTTAATTTTACCAGTGTCATGAAGTACATTATGTGACGAAAAAACTATCTCAGAATGGCCTGGATAAGAAAAAGCGTTTTAAAGTTATCACTACATAAAGTGACAGTGGTCAGATTTGCAAAAAATGGCCAAGTCCTTTAGGTGAAATAGGGCTGAGTCCTTAAGGGGTTAATGCCGCTGTATATATATAAGACAAGGACCATTCTTTGTTCTGGGTGGCAGCGGATATGTGTGGGCTGGCATGAGGAAATTCAATTACACATGGTCGTCACAGGTGTTGAATTCCTCCGAGATCCATGCCTCATTCATTTTTAGAAATGTGAGGTAGTCCACACTGTCGTGAGCTAGGCGGGTGCGCTTATCGGTCGCATCCTCCCCCCCCCTGCTGCTCTGAACGTCCTTTCGGACAGGACACTCGACGAGGGGCAAGCCAAGAGTTCCATGGCAAATTGTGCCAGCTCAGGCCACAGGTCAAGCCTACACACCCAGTAGTCTAGGGGCTCCTTGCTTCTCAGAGCATCCACATGGGCCGTTAACCCAATGTAGTCGGACACCTGTCAGTCTATGCGTTCCCTGAGTCTGGATACGGAGGGTGGCTGTTGATGGGTTGGCTGCAAGAATGATCTCATTTCCAAAGTGACCAACACATCTTTAAACCACCCTCTTCTTGCAGGTGTGATAGGATTGGTACCCACACCTGTTTTGCTGTGTGTGGAAATTCCTCTGCCAGCGCCCGCAATAGCAGAATGCAGCATCTCTCACAGCAATGCCTGGAAATGCTGCATTCTGCCAGCCCTCTGTAATGCTGTGATGCTGGTAACATTTCCGCCATTTTCTGTTTGTACCAGGGGTCTAAGTCCGTTGCCACAAAGTACTGGTCCTTGCCCTTTATGCTTTTTATATGGGGGTTCCTCTTCAAACACTGGAGCATGAAGCCCAGGAGAATGTCATCCTCTGTCTTCTCTCCCCAGCCACGGACAACACCAGGGATCCCCGAAAATACCTCTGATTCGAGTGGAGGGGCTATGGTGGCAGTGGTGATGTATTTGGGGGTGCACACAGCAGAAAGTGAGGAGGGTGCAGAATGATACAGAGGATGAGGAGGGTGCAGAAGTGGAAGGCTGAGTGATCCACTCAAACAAATCTGGTGCCCCCTTTGAAGTAATCACACGCACCTTCTCCAACTTCCCACTTAGGCTCCAGTCTGGTGCACCTGCCCGACCCCTACCACCCCTGCGGAATGGCCTGCCTCTTCCTCTGCCTGTCATTTTCAAAATGACCCTGTGCCTAAGTCCCTAGAGCAGAGCAGTATTTGTGGAAGCAGGTATATTGCAGTCCTCAATCAGTATTTTGTGGAAGCAGGTATATCAAACCCCTTTATCAGTATTTTGTGGAAGCAGGTTTATCTCAGCCCTCAATTAGTATTTTGTGAAAGCAGGTATATCAAACCCCTTAATCAGTATTCTGCCGAAGCAGGTATATCACAGGCCTCAATCAATATTTGATGGAAACAGGTATATCGAACCCCTTAATCGGTATTTTGTGGAAGCCTCAATCAATATTTGGTGGAAACAGGTATATCAAACCCCTTAATCAGTATTTTGTGGAAGCAGGTATATTGCAGTCCTCAATCAGTATTTTGTGGAAGCAGGTATATAAAACCCCTCAACCAGCATTTTGTGGAAGCAGGTATATAAAACCCCTCAATCAATATTTAGTGGAAGCAGGTATATTGAACCCCTTATTTAGTATTTTGTGGAAACAGGTATATCACTCCCCTCAATAATTTTTTTTTCCACAGTAGTTATATCACACCACCCCGTTTATTTTGGGCAAAAGGTATATCGCAGCCCCCAATCAGTATTTTGTGGAAGAAGGTATATCACACCCCTCAATCTGTTTTTTTGGGGGGCAACAGGGATATCACACACGTTGCAAATAGTTCTTACAATGGCGCTTGTCCCTCTATATAGGTGCGGTATCGCAGCAGAACTGCACACAACTGCTGCACAATACAAATGCACTATAATATACTTTCTATGTTAGAAAGTATATTATAGGTATATGACACCCCTCAATCAGTTTTTTTTTTGTGGCAACAGGTATATCACCCCCTTTGCAATTAGTTGTTCCATTAGCGTTTGTCCCTCCATAAAGCTGCGGTATCGCAGCAGAACCGCACACAACTGCTGCACAATGCAAATGCACTATAATATACTTTCTATGTTAGAAAGTATATTATAGGTATATCACACCCCTCAGTATATCACACCTCTCGAGAGCACACCTATACCAGTCCTAAAAGGACTGTTGGGGCCCTGTTAGCTAGCATTTGGTATCCCTAACAGCCTGTCCCTTCTCCACAAAGCAACCTCTCCCTACACTGACAAAACACAGAATGTAAAATGGCTGTCAGATCGGGTTCTGTTATAGGGTAGGGGTGTGTCCATGTGCTGAAACGTCTCAATTGGCTGTTCTGTCCCACCTGGTAAAAATTCGGCACAATGCACAAGAATATGGCGCCGGCGGACATCACCATATGGCCGCTGCCTATCTACGCCATCGTCCATCCTCTCGCAGGTCTTACTGGGGGTTCCTCTGCCATGGCTGCTGTGGCGGGGGGGGGGGGGGGTAGGAGCAGTTCCTGCTCCATCAGCGGCAATTTGAGTCTAGAATCTCTGATGAGCAGCTTTCTTCACCCGCATACTGCTCAGCCAGTAGTGTGGCATCAGAGCGGATATTTAGTGCGGCGGGGGCCATAGTTACCCCAAGAAGAACTCGTCTGTCCACCCAAAATGTGGAGAGACTAACCTTTGTCAAGATGAATCAGGTGTCGATCAGCCAGGATTTCCACCCACCAATGCCTGATGCATCAGACTACATCATCCATGGTGCCACACCAGCACTTTGACAAAAGAGACGGGTTTCTTCTGGCTACCTGCCTCAGCTACTATTCTGATGCTGCCATCCCCCTGATGCCACACATCTGATGCCAAGTGCTTCTTCTTTCACCCACCATCTTCACCTGGTACTGGTATTGCCACCTACCACCCCTCTCTGTCACCAGTTTACTCTGTGGTCTCCTGATGCTTCTGCCACCTCCACACTATGTCACTTTGCCACTCTGTGGTCTCCAGATGCTGCTGCCACCTCCACACTTTGTCATTGTGCCACTCTGTGGTCTCCGGATGCTGCTGCTACCACCTCCACACTGTCATTGTTCAACCCTGTGGCCTTTTCCTGATGGTACTGCTGCCGCCACCTCCACGCTCTGTCATTATGCCACTCTGTGGTCTCCTAGTGATGCTGCTGCTACTGCCACCTCCACACTGTCATTGTTTCACCCTATGGCCTCCACCTGATGCTGCTGCCGCCACCTCCACACTATGTTATTGTGCCACTCTGTGGCCTCCTGATGCTGCTGCCACCTCCACACTGTCATTGTGCCACTCTGTCTCTTCCTCCCGATGCTGCTGCCACCTCCAGACTCTGTCTGTAGTCTCTTCATGCTGCTTCCACCTCACCACTATGTTAAAGGGCCACTCTGTGGACTTCTCATGCTGTTCTTACTCTCCCCACTTCATGACTGGGACACTATTTTGCCTTTCAGCCTGGCTGAAATCATTATTTATTTGATCCTTCTTCTGATCAGAAGGAAGATAATATGAGACGCACAACGGATCCTGTCTATGTAACAGCTGTAAGACCTGCATGACATGGCCCCTATTTTGCATCAGAATTGGCTTGTGATTTAGTAGCCATAAGCAGGAGTGGGTACAAAACACAGAAGACATGCAAATATTCCATTCACGTGTCATCTCTGTTTTGGATCCACTCCTGTTTTATTGGGCTTTAGCAATACTGTTGGATTACTGACCAAATGCTGACCGAGTGAAGGTGGATGCTCCACAGACAAGATCTGGTTTTGGGGGTAATTGTTCTGACGGATCAGAGGAAGGGCAAAATAATCAGTGACGTCAACCCAAGCTTACTGCTGACATCCTCTCCACTCTGTAAGGGGGGCTCTACTTGTATAAGCGTTTAATAGAGCAGGTTCTGTAGACATCTATGTGGAATCAGCTAATGAAGGTGTAAAAGGAGTGCGCTTCTTCTTGACGGTAACATTGAAATGTAAGGCTGAGTTTACACTTGAGTTATTTTTAGTCAGTTTTAGCCCCGTAACTGACCAAATAAGGGAAGTGTACTGTGATTCTAAGAGCGACGCCCGCCATCTGCATGTCATACTGACTCACAGTAATGATTTAATACCACAGCAGACTCTCTATGGGTGTTACTGCAAGGCACGGTGTTTTACACCACTATAAAGGCTCTCTGCAGCCAGGAAACAGCTGTTTTTTAAGATGATTCACCACAAAAAAAATTGTTTCAAATAGAGTTGAGTGAACACCTGGATGTTCGGGTTCGAGAAGTTCGGCCGAACTTCATCCCGAACCCGAATCCCCATTGAAGTCAATGGGGACCCAAACTTTTGGGCACTAAAAAGGCTGTAAAATAGTCCAGGAAAGGGCTAGAGGGCTGCAAAAGGCAGCAAAATGTAGGTAAATGCCCTGCAAACAAATGTGGATAGGGAAATGAATTAAAATAAAATAAATAAAAATTAACCAATATCAATTGGAGAGAGGTCCCATAGCAGAGAATCAGGTTATTTAGGCCCCAGCACCCAGACAGAGGAGAGAGGTCCCACAGCAAGGAATAAGGCGTCATTTCACCCACCACTGGAGAAGGTCACTTTCAGTTATTTAGGCCCCAGCACCCAGACAGAGGAGAGAGGTCCCACAGCAAGGAATAAGGCGTCATATCACCATCCACTGGAGAAGGTCACTTTGAGTTATTTAGGCCCCAGCACCCAGACAGAGGAGAGAGGTCCCACAGCAAGGAATAATGCTTCATATCACCGACCACCGGAGAAGGCCACTTCCAAATATTTAGCCCATGGCACTCAGACAGAGGAGAGAGATCACATGGCAGAAGTTCAAGCTTCATGTCACCCACCATTGTAGCAGGCCACTTTCAGTTATTTAGGCCCCGGTGCCCAGATTGAGGAGAGGTTCATTCAACTTTGGGTTTCACCGCAAGATAATGGTACAGTTAAAAAAATGAGGATTTATTAAAGAAGTGCCCCGAAGTACAATAATACATGGTTGAGGGGGAGGCAGTTATAAATGTCTATTCTGCACAAGGGAGGGACAGGTCCCGTTGGATCCATGCCTGGTTCATTTTTATGAACGTCAGCTTGTCCACGTTGGCTGTGGACAGGCGGCTGCGTTTGTCAGTAATGACGCCCCCTGCGGTGCTGAATACACATTCAGACAAAACGCTGGTCGACAGGCAGGCCAGCATCTCCAAGGCATAAAATGCTAACTCTGGCCAGGTGGACAACTTGGAGATCCAGAAGTTGAATGGGGCCGAACCATCAGTCGGTACGTGGAGGGGTGTGCACACATACTGTTCAACAATGTTAGTTAAATGCTCCCTCCTGCTAACACGTTCCGTATCAGGTGGTGGTGCAGTTAGCTGTGGCGTGGAGACAAACCTTTTCCACATTTCTGCCATGCTAACCCTGCCCTCAGAGGAGCTGGCCATGACACAGCTGCGTTGGCGACCTCTTGCTCCTCCTCTGCATTCACCTTGGGCTTCCACCTGTTCCCCTGTGACATTTGGGAATGCTCTCAGGAGCGCGTCTACCAGCGTGTGCTTGTACTCGCGCATCTTCCTATCACGCTCCAGTGCAGGAAGTAAGGTGGGCACATAGTCTTTGTACTGGGGATCCAGCAGGGTCCGCACACGTTAAAATGTGGGCAACTCTGCTGTCTTTGCGCAGGCACTGCAGCATGTAGTCGCTCATGTGTGCCAGGCTTCCCAGAGGTAAGGACAAGCTGTCCTCTGTGGGAGGCGTATCGTCATCGTCCTCCGTATCCCCCCAGCCACGCACCAGTGATGGGCCTGAGCTGTGTCGGGTGCCACCCCGCTGTGAACCTGCTTCATCCTTCACCTCCTCCTCATCCTCCTTGTCCTCCAGTAGTGGGCCCTGGCTGGCCACATTTGTACCTGGCTTCTGCTGTTGCAAAAAACCTCCCTCTGAGCCACTTCTAACAGACTGGCCTGAAAGTGCTAAAAATTACCCCTCCTCCTCCTCCTTCTCCTGGGCCACCTCCTCTTCCATCATCGCCCTAAGCGTTCCCTTAAGGAGACATAGAAGTGGTATTGTAACGCTGATAACGGTGTCATCGCCACTGGCCATGTTGGTGGAGTACTCTAAACAGCGCAACAGGGCACACAGGTCTCGCATGGAGGCCCAATCATTGGTGGTGAAGTGGTGCAGTTCCTCAGTGCAACTGATGCGTGGGTGCTGCAGCTGAAACTCCACTATTGCCTGCTGCTGCTCGCACAGTCTCTCCAGCATGTGCAAGGTGGAGTTCCACCTGGTGGGCACGTCGCATATTAGGCGGTGAGCAGGAAGGCCGAAGTTACGCTGTAGCGCCGTCAGGCGAGCAGCGGCAGGATGTGAATGCCAGAAGCGCACACAGACGGCCCGCACTTTATGCAGCAGCTCTGACATGTCGGGGTAGTTGTGAATGAACTTCTGCACCACCAAATTCAACACATGCGCCAGGCTAGGGATGTGCGTCAAACCGGCTAGTCCCAGAGCTGCCACGAGATTTCACCCATTATTGCACACCACCAGGCCGGGCTTGAGGCCCACCGGCAGAAACCACTCGTCGGTCTGTTGTTTAATACCTGACTGGATGAGCTGGTGGAAGCAGAGGAGAAGGAAGCCGAGTAGGAGGAGGAGGCTACAGGAGGCAAAGAATGATGCCCTGCGATCCTTGGCGGCTGAAGGACGTGCGCCAAGGTATTCTCCGCCTGGGGCCCAGCCGCTACTACATTTACCCAGTGTGCAGTTAGGGAGATATAGCGTCCCTGGCCATGCTTACTGGTCCACGTATCTGTGGTTAGGTGGACCTTGCCACAGATGGCTTTGCGCAGTGCACACTTGATTTTATCGGATACTTGGTTGTGCAGGGAAGGCACGGCTGTCTTGCAGTAGTGGCGGCTGGGAGCAACATACTGTGGGACAGCCATGGCCATCAGTTGTTTGAAGCTGTTTGTGTCCAACAGCCTGAATGACAGCATTTCAAAGGTCAGGAGTTTAGAAATGCTGGCATTCAGGCCCAGGGCTCGAGGGTGGCTAGGTGGCAATTTATGCTTTCTCTCCAAGGTTTGTGAGATCGAGAGCTGAACGCTGCCGTGTGACATGGTGGAGATGCTTGGTAACGCAGGTGGTGGTGTCGGTGGAACATCCTCTTTTTGGTGGGCGGCATGTGCCAACATTCCTCCCGAGGCGGAAGAAGAGGCCGAGGCAGCAGCATAAGAGGGTGCAGGGGAAGCCTGCGTGAGTTCCATGCTTTTAAGTTGTTTACTCCACTACAGTTCATGCTTTGCATGTAGATGCCTGGTCATGCAGGTTGTGCTAAGGTTCAGAACGTTAATGCCTCGCTTCAGGCTCTGATGGCACAGCGTGCAAACCACTTGGTTCTTGTCGTCAGCACATTGTTTAAAGAAGTGCCATGCCAGGGATCTCCTTGAAGCTGCCTTTGGGTGCTCGGTCCCTGGTGGCGGTGGCCAGTAGCAGGCGAACTCTCTTAGCGGCGGCTGTTCTGCTTTTGCCCCCTGCTCCCTCTTTTGCTATACTGTTGGCTCGGTCTCACCACGGCCTCTTCCTCTGAACTTTGAAAGTCAGTGGCACGAACTTCATTCCATGTGGGGTCTAGGACCTTATCGTTTCCTGCATCGTCTTCCACACAGTCTTCCTCCCTGACCTCCTGTTCGGTCTGCACACTCCGGCAAGACGCAGCAGTTGGCACTTGTGTTTCGTCATCATCAGAGACGTGCGGACTCCGATGAGGTGGTATTCCCATGTCCTCATCATCAGGAAACATCATCATCAGTGGTTGTGCATCAGTGCACTGATGGGCTCGGTTTTCAGGCGCCACCTGTGCGCTTTCAGCAGAAGACTGGGTGAGAGATAATGTTGTGAACGTGCTGGATCTACTGCCGGCCACCCAATTGACTAGCGCCTGTACCTGCTCAGGCCTTACCATTCTTAGAACGGCATTGGGCCCCACCAAATATCGCTGTAAATTCTGGCGGGTACTGGAACCTGAGGTAGTTGGTTCACTAGGACGTGTGGCTGTGGCAGAATGGCCACGTCCTCTCCCAGCACCAGAGGGTCCACTAACACCACCACGACCGCGTCCGCGTCCCTTACTAGATGTTTTCCTCATTGTTACCGTTCACCAAGCACCACAATAAGAAAAAAAATATTTGGCCCAATGTATTGATTTCAAATTCAGGCCTTTTTTTACAGGCATCTAACACTATCTGCCTATTTATTTATGTAGCGTATTACACTAATCCAGGCACAGCAGTAACCACTGATTTAGGGGAATATCTATTGTAGGGCTAGTATTTAGGCCCTGGATGAAAGGTATCCTTTTATGGGCAGATTTACACTTGGAGATGCAAAGTAGCGTGTGAAAAAATATGTAGGATTATGCCTTCAGTAATTGTATTTTAACAATTTGTGTAATATACCCTTTAACGGACAGAAATACAACGGGAGATGCATGGTAGCGTGTGAACTTATTGAGGATGACCCTCTCAGCACTTGTATATCCACCTTGAGTTCAATATACCCTTTTACGGACAGATTAACACTTGGCCTGCAACAGCTGGAACACCAGATTCAGGGTATTGCTATTTTTGCAATTAAATTTCACCCCAGAAAAAAAATATACCCTTTTACGGACAAA
Source organism: Bufotes viridis (assembly GCA_033119425.1). Classification (NCBI taxonomy): domain Eukaryota; kingdom Metazoa; phylum Chordata; class Amphibia; order Anura; family Bufonidae; genus Bufotes; species Bufotes viridis. The sequence goes on along the minus strand of CM065597.1, from coordinate 120,474,925 downwards.
TCTAAACTAGGCCTGCAACAGCTGGAACACCAGATTCAGGGTATTGCTATTTTGGCAATTAAATTTCACCCCAGAAAAAAATATACCCTTTTACGGGCAGATTTAAACGAAGCCTGCAACAGCTGGAACAACAGTTTAACTGTATTTCTATTTTTGCAACTGAATTTCACTGCACAAAATAAAATATCCTTTACCGGACACTATCAAACTTGGCATGCCACAGCTGAAACCACTGATTTATGGTATTGCTATTTTGGCAATTAAATTTCACCCCAGAAAAAAATATATCCTTTGCCGTACACTATTAAACTTTGCCAGCCACAGCTGAAACCACTGATTTATGGTATTGCTATTTTGGCAATTGAATTTCACCCCAGAACAAATTATATCCTTTGCCGGACACTATTAAACTTGGCCAGCCACAGCTGAAACCACTGATTTATGGTATTGCTATTTTGGCAATTGAATTTCACCCCAGAACAAAATATATCCTTTGCTGGACACTATTAAACTTGGCCAGCAAGTGCTGGGATACCAGATTTACGGTATTGCTATTTTGGCAATTAAATTTCACCCCAGAACAAAATATATCCTTTGCCGGACACTATTAAACTTGGCAAGCCACTGCTGGGACACTAGATTTACGGCTTTGTTTTTTTGGCAATTGAATTTCGCCCTAGATCAAAATATATCCTTTGCCGGACACTATTAAGCTTGGCCAGCCACTGCTGGGACACCAGATTTACGGTATTGCTATTTTGGCAATTGAAATTTACCCCAGAGCAAAATCTATCCTTTGCCGTACACTATTAAACTAGGCCAGCCACTGCTGGGACAGCAGATTTACTGTATTTCTATTTTTGCTACTGACTTTCACCCAAGAAAATAATATACCCTATTGCGGACAGCTTTAAATGAAGCCTGCAACAGCTGGAACAACAGTTTTACTGTATTTCTATTTTTGCAACTGAATTTCACCGCAGAAAACAATATATCCTTTGCCGGACACTATTAAACTTGCCCAGCCACAGCTGAAACCACTGATTTATGGTATTGCTATTTTGGCAATTGAATTTCACCCCAGAACAAAATATATCCTATGCCGGACACTATTAAACTTGGCCAGCCACTGCTGAAACCACTGATTTATTGTGTTGCTATTTTGGCAATTGAATTTCACCCCAGAACAAAATATATCCTTTGCCGGACACTAATAAACTTGGCCAGCCACTGCTGGGACACCAGATTTACGGTATTGCTGTTTTGGCAATTGAAATTTACCCCAGAACAAAATATATCCTTTGCAGAACACTATTAAACTTGGCCAGTCACTGCTGGGACACCAGATTTACTGTATTTCTATTTTTGCTACTGACTTTCACCCCAGAAAATAATATACCCTATTACAGACAGCTTTAAATGAAGCCTGCAAAAGCTGGAACAACAGTTTTACTGTATTTCTATTTTTCCAACTGAATTTCACCGCAGAAAATAATATATCCTTTGCCGGACACTATTAAACTTGGCCAGCCACAGCTGAAACCACTGATTTATGGTATTGCTATTTTGGCAATTGAAATTCACCCCTGAACAAAATATATCCTTTGCCGGACACTATTGAACTTGGTCAGCCACTGCTGAAACCACAGATTTATGGTATTGCTATTTTGGCAATTGAATTTCATCCCAGAAAAAAATGTACCCTTTTACGGACAGATATAAACTAGGCCTGCAACAGCTGGAACACCAGATTCAGGGAATTGCCATTTTGGTGAATTAAATTTCACCCCAGAACAAAATCTATCCTTTGCCGTACACTATTAAACTAGGCCAGCCACAGCTGGGACAGCAGATTTACTGTATTTCTATTTTTGCTGCTGACTTTTACCCCATAAAATAATATACCCTATTACGGACAGCTTTACATGAAGCCTGCAACAGCTGGAACAACATTTTTACTGTATTTCTATTTTTGACACTGAATTTCACCGCAGAAAATAATATATCCTTTGCCGGACACTATTAAACTTGGCATGCCACAGCTGAAACCACTGATTTATGGTATTGCTATTTTGGCAATTGAATTTCACCCCAGAAGAAAATATATACTATGCTGGACACTATTAAACTTGGCCAGCCACTGCTGGGACACCAGATTTACGGTATTGCTATGTTGGCAATTGAATTTCACCCCAGAAAAAAAATATACCCTTTTACGGACAGATCTAAACTAGGCCTGCAACAGCTGGAACACCAGATTCAGGGTATTGCTATTTTGGGAATTAAATTTCACCCCAGAACAAAATCTATCCTTTGCCGTACAATATTAAACTTGGCCAGCCACTGCTGGGACAGCAGATTTACTTTATTTCTATTTTTGCTACTGACTTTCACCCCAGAAAATAATAAACCCTTTTACGGACAGATTTAAACGAAGCCTGCAACAGCTGGAACATCAGTTTTACTGTATTTGTATTTTTGCAACTGAATTTCACCGCACAAAATAATATATCCTTTGCCTGACACAATTAAACTTGGCCAGCCACAGCTGAAACCACTGATTTATGGTATTGCTATTTTGGCAATTGAATTTCACCCCAGAACAAAATATATCCTATGACGGACACTATCAAACTTGGCCAGCCACTGCTGGGACACCAGATTTACGGTATTGCTATTTTGGTAATTGAATTTCCCCCCAGAAAAAAATATATCCTTGGCCGTACACTATTAAACTTGGCCAGCCACAGCTGAAACCACTGATTTATGGTATTGCTATTTGGGCAATTGAATTTCACCCCAGAACAAAATATATCCTTTGCCGTACACTATTAAACTTGGTCAGCCACAGCTGAAACCACTTATTTATGGTAGTGCTATTTTGGCAATTGAATTTCACCCCAGAACAAAATTTATCCTTTGCAGGACACTATTAAACTTGGCCAGCCACAGCTGAAACTACTGATTTATGGTATTGCTATTTTGCCTATTGAATTTCAACCTGAGAACAAAATATATCCTTTGCCGTACACTATTAAACTTGGTCAGCCACAGCTGAAACCACTTATTTATGGTACTGCTATTTTGGCAATTGATTTTCACCCCAGAACAAAATATATCCTATGACGGACACTATTAAACTTGGCCAGCCACTGCTGGGACACCAGATTTACGGTATTGCTATTTTGGTAATTGAATTTCCCCCCAGAAAAAAATATATCCTTGGCCGTACACTATTAAACTTGGCCAGCCACAGCTGAAACCACTGATTTATGGTATTGCTATTTGGGCAATTGAATTTCACCCCAGAACAAAATATATCCTTTGCCGTACACTATTAAACTTGGTCAGCCACAGCTGAAACCACTTATTTATGGTAGTGCTATTTTGGCAATTGAATTTCACCCCAGAACAAAATGTATCCTTTGCAGGACACTATTAAACTTGGCCAGCCACAGCTGAAACTACTGATTTACGGTATTGCTATTTTGCCTATTGAATTTCAACCTGAGAACAAAATATATCCTTTGCCATACACTATTAAACTTGGTCAGCCACAGCTGAAACCACTTATTTATGGTACTGCTATTTTGGCAATTGAATTTCACCCCAGAACAAAATGTATCCTTTGCCGTAAACTATTATACTTTGCCAGCCACTACTGGGACACCAGATTTAGGGGATTGCTATTTGGCAATGAAATTTCCCCACAGAAATTAATCTATCCTTTGCCAGACAGCAGACAGTATTAAACTTGGCTAGCCACAGCTGGAACACCAGATTTAGGTTATTGCTATTTTGGCAATTGAATTTAACCCCTTAATAAAATATAGAAATTTCTATCTTGAGTTTTTAGGGGTGACAATAAGCACTGCCAAGCCCCTGATGTAGGATATAGCAAAAAAAAAAAAAATAGTATTGATGGATTGATGGACTTGGTGGCAGCTTGTGCTGGTGCACCACAAGTCACAAAATGGCCGCCGATCACCCCAGAAAAAAGTGACAAAAAAGTGAGCAATTAAATAGCAGAAGTTGAATGATTCACAGCTGTAGATCGATCACTTCATTAGGTGCTTTTGGTGACATTTCCCTGTCTAATCTCGCCCTCACAGAAGCTGCATCCTCTCCCTACACTAATCAGAGCAGTGTGACGTGCGGCGCTACGTGACTCCAGAATAAATAGAGGCTGGGTCACATGCTGCACTTGGCCAATCACAGCCATGCCATTAATAGGCATGGCTGTGATGGCTTCTTAGGGCAATCTGTAAAACGCTAGCTGATTGGCTGCTGTGCAGCCCTTCAGAAAGCGGGAAGAAATCGCCAAACAACGGACCCGAACCCGAACTTTTTCAAAAATGTTCGGTTCCGGGTCCATGTCCCGAACACCCCAAAATTCGGTACGAACCAGAACTATGCTCAAAATGTTCGCTCAACACTAGTTTCAAACCACATTTTTTCGAAAAATTCTGTGAACCGGCCTAATCGAATTTTTGAGAAATTCGCTTATCTCTAGTGACAAGCTAGAGTCATGGAAGGGTGATATAGAGATGCCACCAGCAGATCTTCTCAAGGACTGTCACCCACATAATAAATAGAGACATTATCATATAGGATCTATCTGAAATCACACAACACCAGTTTAAACTCGCAGTATTATTATTGCTTAAAAGAGCGAAATTAAGACATCTCATATTATCTGATTATAAGAAAGGCTTAAATGAAAGCACTTCATTCAGACCATCAGGGGTAACACTCTTCATTTTAAATATCTATTTCGATTCTGCTCTGAGGATTTCACCATCCCAGTCCCCCCCACACTGCTTCTGGGGTATATGCTAAATCCCCAAAAGCAAATGGAGGATGTGTTCCCATTATGTACCTCATTTATATGTCGAGCTACACTTGTGTCCTTATTGTTCAGAATGTCATTGAAATGATCCCTAATTCTGCATCTAAGCTCTCCTTTTGTTTTGCCTATGTAAAACAGTTGGCATGTGCATTTAGCAAGATAGATCACCCTACTTGACTGGCAGTTGATAAAGTCTCTGATTTCATATTTGTGACCTGTACATGCCGATGTAAATCTTTTCGTCATCAAAGCAACACATTTGCCACATCAGAACATCCCCCTTGGTCTCCGTGATAACCATGTGTCAGATTGTGTCCTCTGCCTGTCAGATTGTAGAAGGGTTGGTAGTGGCTATTGACCAACCTCTCCCTCAGGCTCTGCCCCTTCATTGGGTAAGGACTGATGACTTCCTTTAGGTCTGGGTCATCACATAATATACCCCAAAATTTGCTCTGTGATCACCCCCACTGCCGTGCTAAGCACGTTCGGACAATACACTGGCCCCAGAGCAGGCCAGCACCTCCAAGGCATAAAGGGAAAGCAGAGGCCATGTGCCCAATTTGAAGGACCAGAAGTTAAATGGGACAGACCCATCAGTACGTGTAGGCGTATGCATGCGTACTGTTCCACCATGTTGCTGAAATGCTTCCTCCTGCTAAGACCTTCCGTATCAGCTAGTGGTGCTGGTTGTTGTGACGTGCTGACAAAGCTTTTCCACATTTTGGCCATGCTAACCCTCCCTTCTGAGGTGCTGGCGTTGCCCCAGCTGCATTGGCGACTTCTTCCTCCTCCTCTGCCTTTGCCTTGTGCTTCCACTGAGCCCCCCTTGTCAGGTGGGAATGACATCAGCAGCACGTCTACCAGCGTGTGCTTGTACTCGCACATATTTCGATCACGCTCCAGTGATGGAATTAACGATGGCACGTTGTCCTTGTAGCGGGGATCCAGCAGGGTGGCCACCCAGTGATCAGCACTGGTTAGAATGTGGGCAACTCGGCAGTCATTGCGCAGACACTGCAGCATGTAGTCGCTCATGTGTGCCAGGCTTCCCAGAGGCAAGGACAAGCGGTCCTCTGTGGGAGGTGTATCATCTGTGTCCTCTGTATCCCCCTAGCCACGCTCCAGTGATGCCCATGAGTGGCTTTGGGTGCCATCCTGATGTGAACACGGTTCCTCCTCCTTCTCATCCTCCTGAGCTGTGCCCTGGCTGGACAGTTGTGTACCTGGCATCTGACACAAACGCCCCGCATGGAGGCACACTCATTGGTGGTGAAGTAGCGCTGTTCCGCAGAGCGACTCACCCATGCGTGCTGCAGCTGTAACTCCACTATCGCTTGCTGCTGCTCACACAATCTCTCCAGCATGTGCAAGGTGGAGTTCCACCTTGTGGGTATGTCACATATAAGGCGGTGAGCGGGAAGGTCAAAGTTATGGACAGGCGAGCAGCAGCAGAGTGAGAACGCCGAAAGTGCGCACAGATGGCCCGCGCTTTCTGCAGCAGCTCTGACATATCGGGGTAATTTTTCAGGAACCTCTGCACCACCAAATTCAGCTCATGCGCTAGGCAAGGGATGTGCGTCAAACCGGCTAGGCTCAGAGCTGCCTTAAGATTTTGCCCGTTATTGCACACCACCAGGCCGGGCTTGTGGCTCAATGGCACCAACCATTCATCGGTCTGTTGTTTCATGCCGTCCACAGCTCCTGCGAGGTGTGGGGTTTTCCCCCAAACAGATGAGTTTCAAAATAGCCTGCTGTCGTTTCCCCCTGGTTGTGCTGAACTTGGTGAAGAAGGTGTTACACTGACCGGATGAGGAGGTGGTAAATGAGGAAGCAGAGTAGGAGGAGTAGGCAACAGAAGGCAAAGAAAAACATCCTGCAATCCTCGGTGGTGGAAAGACATGCGGCAAACTTCTATCCGCCTCAGGCCCAGCCGCCACTGCAATTAGCCAGTGTGCAGTGAGAGAGATATAATACTGGCCCACGTATCAGCAGTTATGTGGACCTTGCCACAGATGGCGTTGCGTAGTGCACACCTAATTTTGTCCGCGACTTGGTTGTGCAGGGCAGGGATGGCTCGCCTGGAAAAGTACTGGCGGCTGGGAACCATGTACAGCCACCGCCATAAGGTTTTTAAAATTCTCCGTCTCCACCAGACGGAATGACAGCATTTCAAAGGCCAGGAATTTTGAAATGCAGGCAGTCAGGGCCAGGGATTGCAGGGGGGTACTTCCTCTTTCTCTTCAGTGTTTGGTCGCTTCCATGGGACAGTATGGAGATGCTTGGTGATGGTGATGGTGGTGTTGCTGCCACATCCTCTGTTTGTGGAGTGGCAGGTACCACTGTCACTCTAGAGGGGAAGGAAAAGAGACTGCACCAGAGGAGTGAGCAGGAGGAGCCTGAGATCTTATGTGGTTTTTGAGGTGTTTATTCCACTGCAACTTGTGCTTTACTTTTAGATGCCTGGTCATGCAGGTGGTGCTCAGGTTTAGAACATTTATGGTTCTTTTTAGGCTCTGATTGCACAGCGTGCAAACCACTCACATCTTGTTGTCAGAACATTGTCTGAAGAACTGCCACGCCAGGGAACTCCTTGGAGCTGGCTTTGTTGTGCTCAGTCCCTAGGTCTGGTGGGCAGTAGCAGCCCTACTGGCTAGGGGACGGCCACTCTGCTTTTGCACCCTTCTCCCTCTAGGCCCTGTGTGACCACCACTTCCTTCCTCCGAACTGCACACTCATGATCTTGATTCCATGTGGGGTCTAGGACCTCATCATCCTCCACATCATCTTACACCCACTCTTCACCCGTGCCAGTCTGCACACTGCAGAAAGCCACAGCAGTTGGCACCTGTGTTTCGTCATCATCAGAGACGTGCTGCGGTGGTCCTCCCATGTCCACATACTGAAACATAAGTGGTTGGACATCGGTGCGCTCAATCTCTTCCACTTCTGGGGCAGGGCTATGTGGACGGCCCATGGAAACCCTGCCAGCAGAGTCATCAAAAAGCATAAGAGACTGCTGCATGACTTGGGCCTTAGACTGCTTAGCTGATTTGCAAAGGGGTGAGGTGAAAGACAGATGCCCATGGGCTGCAGGTGCCAACTCGTTATTCGGGCCTACAAAATAACGCTGAACGTTCTGTCGCCTATGTGCACCTGAGGAAGGTGTTTCATTTGGGAGTGTAGCTGGCACAGATCGACCACGTCCTCTCTCTGCAACAGGAGCTCAACCAACACAAGCAGCACCATGACCAGGGCCACATCCCTTATTTGATGCTCTCCTCATTCTTTAAGGTCACCCACCAATCTAACAGATGGGTTAACTATATTAATTTCAATGTCACGTATGCAATGCAGGTGTTCCTCACACAAAAATTGGGTATATTTCACCCACCAAACTAACAGAAGGATTAACTATATTTATTTCCTGGTCAGGTATGCAGTGTAGGTGTACCTCACACCAAGAATGAGAATATGTCACCCACCAATCCAACAGACAGATTAACTATATTAATTTCCATGTCATGTATGCAATGCAGGTGTAGCTCACACAAAAACTGGGTATATTTCACCCACCGAACTAACAGACAGATTAACTATTATATTTTTGTGCCAGGGGTACAAAGATGGTGGATTGCACCCACAAAAAAATCGCTATAGGTCACCCACAGAATTAACAGCCAGATTAATCATTATATTTCTTTGTCAGGGGTTTAAATATGGTGCATTGCACCCACAAAAGAACACTATAGGTCACCCACAGAATTAACAGCCAGATTAATTATTATATTTCTTTGTCAGGGGTGCAAATCTGGTGTATAGCAGCCACAAAAAATTCACTATAGGTCACGAACAGAACAAATAGCCAGATGAGATTCCTAACACTTTCCCTCACTTCAGCTGCCTGCTTCCTGTCCCTGCACTAAGAGCTGATGGGCGGTGCTACACGTGAGCCAGCTTTTATAAAGGCTGAGTCACATGATGCACTGGCCAATCACAGCCATGTCATTACTAGGCATGGCTGTGATGTCTTCTATGTGCCCACAGCTTTAAAGTTTGTTGATTAGCTGCCCTGCCGCCTTTCAACAAGCTTTATTAAATGCCCGAACACCGAACTGGAACCCAAACTTTTCCGGCAAAGTTAGGGTTCGGGTCCGGGTAGCCAAAATCATAAAGTTCAGTACGGACCCGAACTTTACAGTTCGGGTACGCTCAACACTAACCCTAAGTTCTGAGTACTGATATACAGTATGCGTATATTGAGCAGCCAGAAGGGGAGTGCTGTGAGAAGGATGGGAGTGGTAGCAGCTCTAGTAATAGCTGTACACATAGGTCACAGTGGCAATCCTAACAGAGATACTACCAAGGGCCATAAAGTGACAGAAGTGAGCAATCTTTTCTTCCCTCAAGGTACACCCTAATATTTTATATTACTTGGTGATAGTTGGGGTGCCCTTGGTGTTTTGAGTTGGTTCAGGTTCAAGGTATGAGGTGTAGATGCAATGGCTGGCATATGACGGAGTAAGTAACCAGGCTAGTTGTAGTAAAAAGCCTCCCTTTACTAAGGTGTGGACTAGAACTAGTAGTACACTAAGGTGCAGAATAGAACTAGTAATACATCCAACAGTATAAAGGCACAGTTCCAAGTAATTTACAGTACAATTTCTCCCCAATGGCAATGCATGGATAGTAACGGTGATTGGGGTTGTGGTACTGCTCTCTTTTTTTCCAAAGTCTCTCTCTCTCTCTCTCTCTCTCTGTAGAACCTTGGCATGCAATTGAGGTTCTGAATATATGTTCTGTAATTCCCAGCCTGAGGGGTAAAGAATTAAGGTACAGCTGTCCAAATTGTCTCAAAGTCTGGAAGGGTGCATTAGCAATGCTCCTCTCACAGTAGCAAAGTCTCTGTCTGCCAATAAACCTTGTAGATTCTGGACCTTCTAGTTTATTTCTCTCCATCTGGAGTACTTTTGTAGTAGAGTAGCTTGCTTGGGTAACTGTAGTCTCAGAGGTGAAGATTCTTTGAGCGTAGTCCTAGCTCTGAGGATTAAGAAAATTTAGATTCTTTATCTTCCTCAGCTGAGCTTAGACTCTCAACTGACTAACAAGCACCATCTCCCAGCACACTAAAGGGGCTGGGTCAAGGGGTTTATCCTGTAATGCAGCACATTGTGTAAGATTATAGTTTTAGGGTACTTTGACATCATTTATTTGAGTAGAAGTTCTTGGTTTAGGAACGTTGAGAAACACTGATTTATACTACAAGATTTGGCATTTCCTCAAGGTTTATACCTTGTTTATAAACTATGCCATTATTGTTTGACTGTACTATTTAGTGAAATTTTCCTACTGAATTAACTCAAATGAAACTATATATATATATATATATATATATATATATACACTCACCTAAAGAATTATTAGGAACACCTGTTCTATTTCTCATTAATGCAATTATCTAGTCAACCAATCACATGGTAGTTGCTTCAATGCATTTAGAGGTATGGGCCTGGTCAAGACAATCTCCTGAACTCCAAACTGAATGTCAGAATGGGAAAGAAAGGTGATTTAAGCAATTTTGAGCGTGGCATGGTTGTTGGTGTCAGATGGGCCGGTCTGAGTATTTCACAATCTGCTCAGTTACTGGGATTTGTACGCACAACCATTTCTAGGGTTTACAAAGAATGGTGTGAAAAGGGAAAAACATCCAGTATGCAGCAGTCCTGTGGGCGAAAATGCCTTGTTAATGCTAGAGGTCAGGGGAGAATGGGCTGACTGATTCAAGCTGATAGAAGAGCAACGTTGACTGAAATAACCACTTGTTACAACCGAGGTATGCAGCAAAGCATTTGTAAATCCACAACACGCACAACCTTCAAGCGGATGGGCTACAACAGCAGAAGACCCCACCGGGTACCACTCATCTCCACTACAAATAGTAAAAAGAGGCTACAATTTGTACGAGCTCACCAAAATTGGACTGTTGAAGACTGGAAAAATTTTGCCTGGTCTGATGAGTCTTGATTTCTGTTGAGACATTCAAATGGTAGAGTCCGAATTTGGCGTAAACAGAATGAGAACATGTATCCATCATGCCTTGTTACCACTGTGCAGGCTGGTGGTGGTGGTGTAATGGTGTGGGGGATGTTTTCTGGGCACACTTTAGTGCCAATTGGCCATCGTTTAAATGCCACGGGCAACCTGAGCATTGTTTCTGACCATGTCCATCCCTTCATGACCACCATGTACCCATCCTCTGATGGCTACTTCCAGCAGGAAAATGCACCATGTCACAAAGCGCGAATCATTTCAAATTGGTTTCTTGAACATGACAATGAGTTCACTGTACTAAAATGGCCCCCACATTTACCAGATCTCAACCCAATAGAGCATCTTTGGGATGTGGTGGAACGGGAGCTTCGTGCCCTGGATGTGTATCCCTCAAATCTCTATCAACTGCAAGATGCTATCCTATCAATATGGGCCAACATTTCTAAAGAATGCTATCAGCACCTTGTTGAATCAGTGCTACGTAGAATTAAGGCAGTTCTGAAGGCAAAAGGGGGTCCAAAACCGTATTAGTATGGTGTTCCTAATAATTCTTCAGGTGAGTACATATATATATTGTGATATTCAGGGGATCAGGGATCAGATTCACTTGATTTATGCTGTCTCACAGTTCAAACAAAGGTCTTTTATTGGCTACTTAAAACTAAGCATCCGCCAGGGTACAAACAGAAACAAAATTGCAGCTTTGCTGAGTAAACAAAAATAGTCCAGTTTCTCTGGCCTCAACCAAGTCTTTAAAGGCTTTGAAAAGACATAGTTCACTTACTGACACCTCAGTATTACTTTTCTTTGGCAAGCTGGGTTTTTCCTTCCCTGTAGCACTGGGAAATCCATCCGGGAGCTGTGATCCACACACCAGTGTGCACCAGTCTACCTCTAGACAAGCCCTGGGGTGGAATGGAAAGGCCCGCCCAACCTTTTCCCTTCCATTCCAGAGTCCGGGCCCCAAACAACAAATAACCTGCAACTCTGGGTTGCAAACTACCCCGGACTCCTTCTCCAACTGCCTGTCTAGAGAGCAGCAAAACAAAAAATGGGAGAAATATATCTTCCATCCAGGACCCATCCCTGGAGTCCTGTACAATATATATATATATATATATATATATATATATATATATATACATATATATATATATATATATATATATACAGTATATTTGAATATTTGATGACACCCAATTCTGAAACCTCTCTAGCTCGCCTATAATATTACATTAGGATCACACATTTTATCTTTTTTAAATACCATAAAATCTAATTTGCTTTTGCAGATGATTCTTGACACTGAGAAATTCTGCTTAGCTTACTTGTAACCAAAACACACAGTCATTTCCTTGTTTTGTTTCCCCAATTAATGTATATGCAGCATTATGATTAAGGCAACCCAGGCACATAACTTTAAATTTATTAACATAAAGATTCTTCTGCCATATTCTTTCCCATCCTGTCTTTGTGTAATATTTTGCAATTCTGCCGAGTTTCTTGTGGTACCCCACTACTGACTTTAGGAAATTTTTAGTATCCTATCCACCTTTTACAATTATTGTTTTCTGTCCAGTAGCCAATTTCTTTACTCATGTCCCTTAGGTTGCCTACAATCACCTTCACTACAAGGTTCCTATGTGGTATATTATCAAATGTTTTTGCAAAATCCAGATAAATAATATCTGCCACATGACCAACATCCTGATTTGCACTTACCTCCTCAAAGAAACCCAGCATATCTGATAGGTACAACCTGTTTTTTCAGGAATCCATGCTAGTTACCAGTTACCAGGGGCGGAATGGCCATAGACCTTACAGGGAAATTTCCCCCCCGTGGGCCGATGCTCCGGGGTACCACCCAAGTCCTCCTTTCTGCCGCTGACTGGGTACATAATAAATTATCAGTGGTAATTAAAGCTGTTAGAATCAGGCACTCATATACCCGGCCAGTGACTGTACAAGCCCTCCTGAAATCAACTGCTGTGGCCCTCATCTCACCTCTTAAGCCCCCTGCTTCATATCTTAATTAAAGACAACTGAAGGAGGAGGAGGACAGAAAATGGCAGCTATTGATGGCCACCACAGAGAGTCAGCTTTTAGAGCAGTATATTGTGCTACACTGTGATTTGGTTCGGCTGGGATGGTATTTTGCACTATGGTATTGTTGACCCCACCTACTTGTGTTGCTCCACCTTCTGTTAATTTGGACTTGCCTACAAAAGGGGCTCCTTTTTTTTTTTTCTTCCAGGGCCACATTAAGTTCCCAATCCACCCCTGTCAATTACTATTTAACCTACTGCTATATATTTTTGAAGCTCATCTCTTTGAATACCTTCAAGTATTTTACATTCCAAAGATGTGAGACTTACTGGCCAGTTATTGCACAGTTCCATTCTTTTACCTTTCTTAAAAATTTCTATGACATCTGTCATCTCTCCAACCTTTACCACTGACCCTGTTACAATAGAGTCTACGATGAGATTAAATGGCCTATCAATTACTTAGCTTATTTCCCTTAGTACCAGTGGATGTATGCTATCTGGGCCATTTATTTTGCTCAGGCACAGCTGTACTTCTTCATGTGTTATGATTTTGGTATTTGCTGGAGAACCTTAATTACTTCCCCCTGAATGATATCTGGGACTGGCACCTCACAGTTAAACACAGGAGAAATGTAGAATTTAAAGGGACACTTCCATCAGAAAGAGGGTAGCGGTGATTGATGTTTTCAAATTCAATATATATAGAATTTTATTTTATTTTATTTTGGACAGCTTTTCTTTTTCACTTTAGCAGTATTATGCTGTGGAAATTTAAAATATTGTCATTCTGTAGCACACACATAATATTAATAATAGGACATAATAATATAGACAGATAACCTATTGTCAGTTTACTGCTACTGTGAGGGGGAGATTTATGTTTAAGGTACACCTCAGAATAATGGTAGGTGTAGAATTGGCATACCAGTATGACAGCTCTACTGTTCTCTTGATAGGTCTAGATAAAGATGATGTTATGGCAGTCGGTGTGGAACCACTGTGTCAACCAACAGATTTGACTTTTGGCTAATTGTAAGGGTATTATCTTGGCAGTTCCCTGGTATTCGCCCTTTAACCCCTAGATAAGGATCTGGACTTTGCTGCAGGGGAGCCACCAGGCTGCTACCTCCTGGACTAGTTTCTGTAAGGTTAACAGCCGACCCACAAGGCAAAGACATTCAATATGGTAAATGGTCCAACAGGCACAGGTCAGATCAGGCAGTAGAGGGCCAGAATCTAGTAAACGGGCAGAAGTCAGTACATGAGCAGACAAATGGGTACAGCACATATTTACAGGAACTAACCTGTTGCTTCAGCACCCTTTTGCAGGGGAAGGTTCCTAGGTATCCAAAAATGAACACCCATTGGCTTGAGTGATTTAGGGTGTGCATGTGCTGGTGTGGCACACCCCATGGGCAGAAGGGAGAGGCCTCACCAGCTAAAGGCAGGCTGCAGCCTGCAGAGGAACTGAAGAATCTGGAGGGGGAGTGAAGCAGCACCAGTGCCTGCCCAGGAGAGTGGGACAGCTGGAGGAATAGGCCATCAATGTAAAAAATGCCTACAGAAGAGCATTGCACTGATTAGTGCTGTGATTCTCTAATTGAGTCACTCACCCCATTTCACTCTGGTCATAGTGATGGCGTGACTGAAAAAGTTACTGTAATCAAGAAGGTCCTCATACCTAAAATTCCAAACAAAGAGGAAGCTAAAAAGCCAGAACAGGTAGTATACATAAAGTCACTGAAAAAGATTATACCCAGAAAACCATCCACCCATTTTTTGTTTAAAATGATTGCATAAAATATTCACAAATAGGCTGTTAATATGTTATTTAAAAAAATATGAAAGTGTCTTTTTAAAATCCCTGCTTTCCCTTTGATATCTACAATTATATTCCTATTATCATCTTACATACTCTACATTCTACTTAGACACACTGGTTTTGTTTTGTCTATGGACATTGTGTTACCTTTGGGTATAAACGCACAACAAGATTTGTGTAATATATTTATAAAAACTCTCAATTTACATTCTGTAACCCTATTTGCAAAAACATGATCCCTCTCTAAAATTTAGCTCTTCCCTTAGTCTACTGAATTTAGCTTGAATATTATATTGAAACTTTCCATATTATTGTCACTGTTGCCTAATTGCTCCTGATTCTTCATATCCAATATTGTATCTGGTCTGTTTGACAAGACTAGATCTAGCAAATTATCTCTTCAGGTCAGTTCATCGACCGAGAGAAATAATTGCTCTAGAGTTGTGGTTAAAAACTTAGAGCTTACAGCTTTTTCCACAATCAACAAACTCAATGTCCCAATTAATGTTGGGATAGTTAAAATCCCCAAAATAAAGACCCCGATTATTATTTCTTCTTGTTCTTATTTGTTGCTACATTTCATCCTCTTGTTCGGCTATGTTAGGTGGCTTATGACAAACTCCAATTAATAGTTTACTGTTGTCGCCTATTGCATATATAGTAACTCATAAAGATTCCACATTATCAGAACCTTCTCCAGCATTATTATATAGCATTGATCTTACCTGGATACCTTTGTCAGTGACGGTGGCCTCCCCATGCCAGAGATGTTTCTTTATGGTCCTTATCTTCCCCATTGCTGTATACCCAAACCTCAATGAGCATTGTGTATACACATCAGGCAACAGCAATATCCAGTGTGAACTTGTGATCGCCAGGTAACTGCAGGGCCTGGACATGATTTAAGGGAGTTGTCCACTCCTTTTTTATTGATCACGAATCACGAATATTTAGAATATAGTGCTATATATTCATATTCCCGAATAGTGTTGATCGTGAATATTTTAATCGCATATTTATCGTGAATTTATCATGAATTTATTGCGAATATCAGCACTTAGCAACATACCTAGCAACCAATAGGAAAGTTGCATACCCCTTAGTGTTGGTCGCAAATATTCTATCGCGATTTATTAAATATATTACATTGCTGATTTTCGCAATCAAGTAAATAATGACTGGGGATTACGAATTTGCGAATTTATGGCGAATATAGAGCCAAAAATTAGCAAAATATCGCAAATTCAAATATTGCCTATGCCGCTCATCACTAATTAGCAGGGGTGAGGGGTTTTGAACTCTTGCTGATCAGATATTAATGGCCTATCCTGAGGATTAGTCAGTAATAATGAAGGAATGGACAATCCATTTAAAAATAATTTTAGTTGTATGTCGCGCAATTAAAAGAAAAGTTGAAAAAAATAGAAAAACAGACTTTTTCCCTTCTTTTCAAATGTACCATGTGTAAAAAAAAAAGTGGCATTAAAATAAGGTCTTAAGTAACACACAAAAGCTAACTTTCGAGGATGTACTGTATGTACTAAAAAAGCTAAAAATGTGTCTAGTCACAAAGGGGCATAAATAGCCGGTCTTAAACTGGTTAAATTTGTAAACCACATCAGCAACAAATGACATAACATAAACGTGGGACATTGTAACCATATCTTAGAACAGACAGGTATTACCATCTCAATTGCACCACATATCCCAATACAGCACAATATGCATTACCAGAAGCACCACATACCACAGGGCAGCACATAATACTTCTCAATCAGTACCAAACAAATACTTCTCCAGCAATGTCAAACAAATACCACAGTGCAACACAAAATACCTCCCTATCAGTACCAAATAAATACCACAGTCCATAACAAAATACCTCACCAGGAGTAGCAAATACTATAGTGCAACACAAAATACTTTCCCAACAGTGTCAAAGAAATACCCCAGTGCAGCATGAAATACCTTTCCAGCAGCACCCAACAAATACCACTGTGCAAATAAAAATTACTCCTCAGCAGTGCCAGATACCACATTGCAGCAACACTGGCAGCAACATTGTCCCCTCACTCACTGGCAGCAATATTGCCACACTAACTGTCCCTCCCATATTGGCAGCAGCATTGTCTCTGTTACCACCCCTCCTCTACTGGATGAAGGGTTGCTCACTCTAGCCATCCTTCTCCATATGGCAGCAGCATTGATCTTCTAACTACCCCTTTCCCACTGGCAGCAGCATTATCATTGTCAGTGACGGTGGCCTCCCCATGCCAGAGATGTTTCTTTATGGTCCTTATCTTCTCCATTGCTGTATACCCAAACCTCAATGAGCATTGTGTATACACATCAGGCAAAAGCAATATCCAGTGTGAACTTGTGATCGCCAGGTAACTGCAGGGCCTGGACATGATTTAAGGGAGTTGTCCACTCCTTTTCTATTGATTGCCTATCCAATTCACTTCAGCATTGCTGCAGTAGCCTGCTCTGTCCACTTTTGTGTATTTTTAATGGGACTTCCTTCACAAGCTGATCATCAGTAGTGTTCATCGTGAATATTCGAATCGTGAATTTTAATCGCGAATATCGCCACTTGAAGGAACACTGGCAGCAACATTGTCCCCTCACTCACTGGCAGCAGTATTGCCCCACTAACTGTCCCTCCCCTATTGGCAGCAGCATTGTCTCTGTTACCACCCCTCCTCTACTGGAAGATGCCATATGGCAGCAGCATTGCTCTTCTAACTACCCCTTCCCCACTGGCAGCAGCATTATCCTTCTAACCACCCCTCCCAAACTGACATCTGCCTTGTTTCCACTAACCACACCTCCTCCATTAGCACAAGCAGCATTGTCCCTTATTTATACCCATTTCCCACAGAGAGCAGAATTGTTACCTTTAACCAGTCTTCTACTGGCAGCAATATCATTTCTCCTAACCATTGTTCCAATATCAGCAGCAGCATTGTTCTCCGTAAACCACCCCTCCCCCGCTTGCAACAATATTGTTCCCCTAATCCCCCCTCCATCACTTGCAGCATCATTGTTCCCCTTCCCTCACCTCCTGACCTTATGTGAACATGATATGATCACAGATCTTTCAGCTGTTCTAATCTTAGACACTACACTGATACTGTAGGTCTTGCATCATCAGAGCCGTTTTTGCCTAAAAATGTCGAGCAGCCTCCTGACTAAATGGCCCACCATAAATCTGCCCTGTTGGGCAGATTACCTTCCAGGTCAGGATATTATTATCATCACACTGTTAATGATAATTAGTATTCAGTTACTGGCTACGTGCCATGAAACATGTCTGGGATAATTTAATTATTACATCTTTAATTACATCTATTGATATATATAGATTCAGTGTAAGGAAAATACTTTGAATTAAAGAGTAATTCATGAACCTGAAATGCATACATCTTCTGAAATGGACTTGAATTCTTATGCTGATTGCACAGGAAGAATTTAGAAGCTCCTGTTTTAAAAAGTATCTATGGTTACAAATAAAAAAATACATTGCAACAGCACTCTGCAAATCAAATAAAGCACAATAATACCATAGTAATAGAAACTATTCTGGTGCTAATGCTACACTTATTTTGAAAATTTGAGATTCTTGGCAAATACATTTTGTACAAAATTATTTGGGCCCGTCTGCCAAACGTCAAGGCGATCTCTGTAAGACGAAAACCTAACACTTAATTCTACCTGTTATGTGCCATAACGGCAACCATAAAATTCACGGAGTGCAGGTTACACATGAATGCTGGTTTCACTCTGCTTTTTATCATATTTGGCACCAAAATGACCTCCATTACATTCAGGGAATGTAGGTACCAACATGCATGCTAAGCCCACTCTATATCTCTCCTGGTGCCAGATGGTATCCAATAAATGCAATGAGAGACCACTCTATACCTCTCCTGGTGACAAAAGGCTTCCAGTGAGATGGGCCCAAATACTTTTGTACAACATGTATTTGCCAATAATCTCAAATTTACAAAATTTATTTTGCACCAGAATAATTTCTATTACTATAGCATTATTGTACTTTATTTGGTTTGCAGAGTACTGTTGCAATGCATTTTTTTCTTTGGGTTTCTAGTCATGGCAGCGTGCACCTGTGCATTGGGGTGTGCTGACTGACCCCTTTTTTTTCATGGTTACAAATAGAGATGAACGAATTTCTCAAAAATTAGATTCGGTTGCAGGGCAGTACAAGGAGTTTTGCGGCCCTAGGCAAAATAAAAGGTTGCCGCCCCCTATGTGACATTACAATGCCCCACCCATATGATCTGCCATATTAAAGGGGTTCTGCAGTTTATTTAAACTGATCGGTGGGGGTCCGACACCCCCACTGATCAGCTGCCTGGGCGGGGCT
Organism: Bufotes viridis; assembly: GCA_033119425.1. NCBI lineage: Eukaryota > Metazoa > Chordata > Amphibia > Anura > Bufonidae > Bufotes > Bufotes viridis. The sequence continues at coordinate 120,455,771 of CM065597.1, read as the reverse complement.
AAGCTTCATTCAAGTGAACAGAGCTTAACCCCGCCAAGGCCAGTGATACTAGTCGTGACGTCACTGCGCCTGTGGTAAACAGCAAGAAGGCCGAGGCGCTACTGACAGTGCTGCTGCCTTCACAAACAGCTGATCGGCGGGTGTCCCAGGTGTCGGACCCCAGCCGGTCAGATGCTGATGATCTATCCAGAGGATAGATCATTAGTTTAAATAAACTGCAGAACCCCTTTAACTAACGCCAGTTCTCTCTCTCCCCTTCTTGTTATGCTCTCCCCCCTCTTGTCATTCTAATCCCCCCCATGTCATTCTCTTTGTCCCTCTTGTCCTTCTCTTTGGCCCTCTTGTCATTCTCTTTGTCCCTCTTGTCATTCTCCCCCCCCCACCTCTGGTGTAGCGTGGCCGAGCTCTGTATGGTCTGCGGGTACAGGCGCTATTGTTTCCTGTACCCGAGCGGACAAACAGGAAGTGAACACTGTGTGCGCACTTCATGTCAGTCCGGCCAGGTACAGGAGACAGATGCTCCCTGTACCCACGGACCATACAGGGCTCGGCCACGCTACAATGATGGAGTGACAGGTGGGAGCGCTGGGTGCTTCCCTCTCGTCAGCCCCTCTCCTCTTGCTGCGCCTGTGTGGTGCGCCCTCATGGACGCGCCAGCTCGGGCAGTGCTGCAGCCGCCAGAGGCTCAATATAGAGTGCTCGGGCGGATGCTGCATGAGGGGGGGCTTGTGCGCCTGGCGCGCCTCTTCCTAAGGGGCGCTCTACGCGGCTGCTTAGCCGGCTTATAGGATGCGCTGGCCCTGGCCCAATGACATAGTGTGGAGGTGGCAACAGCATTCGGATACCACAGAGTGGCAAGGTGACATAGTTTGGAGGTGGCAGCAACATCAAGAGACCACAGAATGGTAAGGTGACATAGTATGGAGGCAGCAGCAGCATCAGGAGACCACAGAGTGGCACAATGACAAAGTATGGAGGTGGCAGAAGCAGCATGAGGAGGCCACAATGTGGCAAGGTGACATAGTGCTGAGGTGGCAGCAGCATCAGGAGACCACAGAGTGTAAGGTGACATAGTGTAGAGGTGGAAGCAGCTGCATCAGGAGGCCACAAAGTGGAAAGGTGACATAGTGTGGAGGTGGCAGCAGCATCAGGAGACCACAGAGTGATCCAGTGACAGAGTGAGGAGGTGGGTGGCACTAACAGTACTCGTTGACGATGGTGGGTGCAAGAAGGAGCACTTGGCATCAGAGGTGTGGCATCAGGCGGGTGGTAGCATCAGAATAGTAGCTGAGGCAGGTAGCAAGAAGAAACCATTCTCTTTTGTCAAGGTTTGGGTGAGGCAGCATGGATGATCTAATCTGATGCATCAGGCATTGGTGGGTGGAAATCCTGGCTGATTCACGCCTGATTCATCTTGACAAAGGTCAGTCTCTCCACATTTTGGGTGGACAGGCGAGTTCTTCTTGGGGTAACTATGGCCCCTGCCGCACTAAACACCCGCTCTGATGATGCACTACTGGCTGGGCAGGACAGCTTTTCGAGGGCAAACTCGCCCAGTTGCGGCAACAAATCCAGTTTGGCTGCCCAGTAGTCCAATAGACCTTCAATGATGGCTGTCAGGGTGCACTCCAAGTATGCCACCACCTGCTCGTTCAGGTTCTGCTCTATGTCTAGCTGCTAGTGAGTAGTTTCTTCACTATGCGGGTGAAGAAAGCTGCACATCAGCGACTCTAGACTCAGGCTGCTGCTGATGGAGCTGGTACTGCTCCTGCCAACCCACCCCTCCCCAGTAGCCATGGCAGTGGAACGTGAGCGCAGAGGGCCCCCCGTCAGACCTGCGAGAGGATGGATGATGGCGCAGATAGGCAGCGGCCAATTGACTACATAGGACGTCTCTAAAGTATGTCATCCTAACATGGTGGAAAGCCAATAGTCATCCCTCTGCTGCATGGTGACAATACAGCTGTCATTATGCAAGCAAGTGAGCATGCATCGGGCAATTTGTGCAAGTGACTCAGGGGAACTCCCTGCCTCCATCTTCCCTGCATACAGCCACGGTGTGTCTGAGTCTTCTGCTTCATCTTCCTCATCTCTTGCTCCTCGGGCTGCTACTGCTCCTCCTCTCCTGTCAGCTGTGTAGAAAAACCACCCATTTCACTGCACATTGCTTGTGCTCCAATGTCCTCCTCCTCCTCCAGTTCAGCACCCACAGGGCTCATGTGGTCGTGAGATAAAGGCAATGCGTCTCCAGTCTCCTGACCAGCCAAATTTACCAGCATCTTTTGTAGGATATGACTCAGTGGAATTACGTTGTTCATCCCATAGTCCTGGTGACTGACAAATAAAGCCTCCTTAAAGGGCACGAGTAAACGGAAGGTGTCACACATGAGCTGCCACTGGCTGACATCGAAGTTACACAGGGGAATACCTCTGTCCGCCTGTATCGAGAGAAATCGTTTATTGCATTTCACTGTTCGTACAGTCGGTTCAACATATGGAGGGTGGAATTCCAACGGGTGTAAACGTCGCATATCCGCCTATGTTGGGGGATGCCGATCTGCTGCTGCAGCTCAAGAAGGGTGTGCTTAGCGGTGTACGCGTGGCTGAAGTGCATGCAAAATGGGTGGAAGACTCCAGGAAACGCTTGACAACCAGATTGAACACGTGCGCCATGCAGGGCGCATGGCTCAGCTCTCCTTAACGCAGCCCCGACACCATGTTCTTATTTTGAGTTGTAGTGGAGAAAGCCAGGATTCGATTTCTTGATGAAGGACAAGTAGGAGTTCCTCCCCTGTGTGACTCTGTTTGCCCAAGCAAACTAGATGCAGAACAGCGTGACACCGCGTGCCCTGCACATGTGGTATGCTGGTCGGGCACTGTGAATTGTCCCTGCAGTGGAGGCTGAGGACAAGGTGGAGGATGAGGAGGCAGAGGATGACATTGTCGCAGGACCAACGGCATGAGTACGTGGAGGCAGAAGCGGCGTCACCTGGCCAAGTTGCTGGTGTGGCTGGGCAGGAACCACATTTACCCTGTGGGCCGTAACAGATACAAATTGTACTTGACCATAGTTACAGCTCCAGATTTCGGCGCTGACGTGCACTTTGGCAGACAACGACAGGCTCAACGACTGGCCCACTTTCTGTTCTACATATGTGTGGAGGGCTGGTACTGCCTTTTTGGCAAAGAAATGACGGCTTGGGACTCTCCACCTCGGCACAAGCCATCAGTAGAGTTGAGCGAACCCGAACTGTATAGCTCGGGTTCGTACCGAATTTTGGGGTGTTCGGGACCCGAACATTTTCAAAAAAGTTCGGGTTCGGGTTCGTTATTCGGCGATTTCTTCCCGCTTTCTGGAGGGCTGCACAGCAGCCAATCAGCTAGCGTTTTACTTCTTGCCCTAAGAAGCCATAACAGCTATGCCTACTAATGGCATAGCTGTGATTGGCCAAGTGCAACATGTGACGCAGCCTCTATTTAAGCTGAAAGGATTCACGTAGCGCCGCACGTCACACTGCTCTGATTAGTGTAGGGAGAGGACGCAGCTTCTGTGAGGGCGAGATTAGGCAGGGAAAAGTCACCAAAAGCACCTAATGAAGTGATCGAGCTACAGCTGTGAATCATTCAACTTCTGCTAGTTAATTGCTCACTGGTTTTTAGGCTGCACAGAGCGTTTTTTCTGTCACTTTTTTCTGGGGTGATCGGCGGCCATTTTGTGACTTGTGGTGCACCAGCACAAGCTGCCACCCAGTCCATCAATCCATCAATACTAGGGTTTTTTTTTTTTTTATATATCCTACATCAGGGGCTTGGCTGTGCTTATTGTCACCCCTAGAAGCTCAGGATAGAAATGTCTATATTTTATTAAGGGGTTAAATTCAATTGCCAAAATAGCAATAACCTAAATCTGGTGTTCCAGCTGTGGCTAGCCAAGTGTAATACTGTCTGCTATCTGGCAAAGGATAGATTATTTTCTGTGGTGAAATTCAATTGCCAAAATAGCAATCCCCTAAATCTGGTGTCCCAGCAGTGGCCGGCCAAGTTGAATAGTGTCCAGCAAAGGATATATTTTTTTCTGGGGTGAAATTCAATTGCCAAAATAGCAATACCGTAAATCAGTGGTTTCAGCTGTGGCTGGCCAAGTTTAATAATGTCCTGCAAAGGATAGATTTTGTTCTGGTGTGAAATTCATTTGCAAAAATAGAAATACCGTAAATCTGATGTTCCAGCGGTCACTGGACAACTTTAATAGTGTCCGGCAAAGGATAGATAATTTCCTGGGGTGAAATTCAATTGCCAAAATAGCAATCCCCAAAATCTAGTGTCCCAGCAGTGGCTGGCCAAGTTTCATAGTGTCCGGCAAAGGATGTATTTTGTTCTGGGGTGAAATTCAATTGCCAAAATAGCAATCCCCTAAATCTGGTGTCCTAGCAGTGGCTGGCCAAGTTTAATAGTGTCTGGCAAAGGATATTTTTGTTCTGGGGTGAAATTTAATAGCCAAAATAGCAATCTCCTAAATGTGGTGTCCCAGCAGTGGCTGGCCAAGCTTAATAGTGTCCAGCAAAGGATATATTTCTTTCTGGGGTGAAATTCAATTGCCAAAATAGCAATAACGTAAATCAATGTTTTCAGCTGTGGCTGGCCAAGTTTAATAGTGCCTGGCAAAGGGTAGATTTTGTTCTGGGGTGAAATTCAGTAGCCAAAATAGCAATCCCCTAAATCTGGTGTCCCAGCAGTGGCTGGCCAAGTTTAATAGTGTCCGGCAAATGATATATTTTGTTCTGGGGTGAAATTCAATTGCCAAAATAATAATACCGTAAATCAGTGGCTTCAGCTGTTGCTGATCAAGTTTAATAGTGTCCGGCAAAGGATTTATATTTTTTTGGGGTGAAATTCAGTTGCAAAAATAGAAATAATGTAAATCTGGTGTTCCAGCTGTGACTGGACAAGTTTCATAGTGTCCATCAAAGGATATATTATTTTCTGGGGTGAAATTCAGTTGCAAAAATAGAAATACCGTAAATCAGGTGTTCCAGCTATTACTGGACAAGTTTAATACTGTCCGTCAAAGGATATATTATTTTCTGTGGTGAAATTCAATTGCCAAAATAGCAATACCGTAAATCAGTGGTTTCTGCTGTGGCTGGCCAAGTTTAATAGTGTCTGGCAAAGGATAGATCATTTTCTGGGGTGAAATTCAATTGCCAAAATAGCAATCCCCTAAATCTGGTGTCCCAGCAGTGGCTGGCCAACTTTAATAGTGTCCGGCAAAGGATAGATTTTGTTCTGGCGTGAAATTTAATTGCCAAAATAGCTATACCGTTAATCAGTGGTTCCAGCTGTGGCTGGCCAAGTATAATACTGTCCGGCAAAGGATAGATTTTAAATTGTTGGGTGAAATATTACCATTTTTGCCAGGTACAAACCCCTGCACTGCATAACTGACAGGGAACTTACAATTGGCGATTACATTCTTGCATGAAATAAAGCCTTTTTGGGCTGTTAAGCCAAAGGTAGTCGCCAATAACTGGTTTATTTTTTATTTTTTTTTATAAATTAGTGTAGACCCCAAAACATTGGGAAAATATAAAAAATAAAACAAAGTGTAAGTGCACGGTAGTATAACAGTTTTTGGGTGAGGCCGGTATACATGTCTATTCTGTATAAGGTACAAACAAGTCCTGTGGGATCCATGCCTGGTTCTTTTTAATAAACAAAAGCTTGTCCACATTGTCTGTGGACAGGCGGCTGCGCTTGTCTGTGATAATGCCACCAGCCATGCTAAACACACGTTCAGACAATACAGTGGCTGCAGGGTAGGCCAGTACCTCCAAGTCGTGAAGGGCAACCTCAGGACATGTGCCCAATTTGATGACCCAGAAGTTGAATGGGGCAGACCCAGTGGCGTAGCTAGAAATGATTGGGCACCACAGCAAATTTTTGAATGTGGCCCCCCTCCCCCAGTAATTTTTGCGCAAACCCCTTCCTTTCATGCCGCAATGCCTGTCGCTACTAAAGATCGCTCTCTCAGACCAGGCCCAGCAGCTGTTCCATTCGCTTTCTACACTGTCTATTCTGCCACTATATATAATTTAATTGTTTAATACTGTTACTCCTCCTCCTTCTCCTGGATGGGCCCTTTCTAGGTCACGGCCCTAAAGCAGTTGCTTCCCCTGCTTCCCTTGTAGCTATTCCCCTAGGTAGACCCATCAGTCAATACATGTACTGTTCCACCATGTTGCTGAAATGCTTCCTCCTGCTAAGATTTTCCATATCTGCTGGTGGTGCAGGCTATTGTGGCGTGATGACAAAGCTTTTCCACATTTTGCCCATGCTAACCCTGCCTTCTGAGGTGTTACTGGTGACCCAGCTACATTGGCAAACTATTCCTCCTCCTCCTCTGCCTTCACCTTCTGAGTCCCCGGTGTCAGGTGTGAATGCCATCAGCAGCGTGTCTACTAGCGGGCTCATCTTCCTATTACACTCCAGTGAGGGAATTAAGGACGGCATGTTGTCCTTGTAACGGGGATGCCACAGGGTGTCCACCCAGTAATCAGCAAAAGTTAGAATGTGGCAGTAACTGGGTGGTCGTTGCGCAGGCACTGCAGCATGTAGTCGCTCATGTCTGCCAGGCTGCCCAGAGGCAAGGACAAGCTATCTTCTTTGAGGGAGGTATATCGTCTGTGTCCTCTGTATCCCCCAGCGTTCCTCCTACTCCTCTTCCTCATCCTCCAGAACTGTGCCCTGGCTGGACAATTGTGTTCCAGGCCAGGGTCTATGTTGGTGCAGATACCCACCCTTCGAGCCACTTGTATTTGGTTGGCCTTAAGTTATGGATAAGGCGTGTATATAGTTTTGTTTCTTTATATGGTTAGTTTAGCTGCCTTATAGTTATTTTTTTAAAAAATTAAGTAAATTTGTAAATAGTTTGTTAATGGTTTGAGTGAAAGGGTGGGGGGGGGGGTTGTTGAGTGTGTAGGGTGTGAGGCTGTGAGGGTTTATTTTCCATCCGCTTTCTACACTGTCTATACTGCCTAATCTAATTTCATTGTATAATACTGTTGAGGGGGCCCTGACAAAGTCTTTTAGTCCTCCTCCTCCTCCTGGATGGGCCCCTTCTATGTTATGGTCCCAAAACAGTGTGCTTCCCATGCTTCCCTGTAGCTACGCCCCTGGGCAAAACCATCAGTCAGTACGTGTAATCTTCCACCATGTTGCTGAAATGCTGCATCCTGCTAAGACGTTCCAGATCTGCTGGTGGTGCAGGTTGTTGTGGCGTGATGACAAAGCTTTCCCACATTTCGCCAATGCTAACCCAGCCTTCTGAGGTGCTGATGGTGACCCAGCTGCCTGTGAGCTGGCTTGGGTGCCACCCTGCTGAGAACACGGTTCCTCTTACTCCTCCTCATCCTACTTATCCTCCTCATCTTCCAGAACTGTTCCAGGCCAGGGACTATGTTGGTGCAGGAACCCACCCTTCGAGCCACTTGGATATCACTGGCATTAAGTTAAGGATAAGGCGTGTATATAGTTTTGTTTGTTTATATAGTAAGTTTAGCTGCATTATAGTTATTTTAATATGTTTTTAAGAAAATTTGTAAATAGTTTGTTAATGGTTTGAGTGAAAGGGGGGTGGGGGTGTTGTGTGTGTTCAATTAACTAAAGTGATTTTCACTGTCTAATGTTTAGGAATTTCTGCACCCCAAATTCAGCACATGTTGCAGGCAGGGGATGTGTGTCAAACCTGCTAGTCCCAGACCTGCTAGTATATTTAGCCAATTAGCACACAACACCAGGCCGGGCTGGAGGCTCAGTGGCACCAACCAATGGTCAGTCTGTTGTTCCATGCCTGTCCACAGCTCCTGCGCGATGCAGGGTTTGTCCCACAAACACACAAGTTTTAAAACAACCTGCTGTCGTTTCCCCCTGGCTGTTCTGCTGTGGGTGGTGAAGCTGTTACGCTGAGTGGATGAGGAGGAGGTAGAGGAGGAGGAAGCCGAGTAGGAGGAGGAGGTAACAGGATACAAAGAGAAATGCCCAGCAATCCTCGGGGGCAAAAGGACATTCGCAAAAATGCTATCCGCCTTTGGGCCAGCCGCTACATTTACCCACTGTGTTGTTGGTTATGTGGACGTTGCCACAGATAGCGATAGGGATGGCTCGCCTGCAAAAGTAGCCGCGGCTGGGAAACACATACTGTGGGATAGCCACCGCCATAAGGTTTTCAAAACTGTCCACCAGACAGAATGACAGCATTTCAAAGGACCAGGAAGTTTGAAATAAGGCATTCAGAGCCATGGGTAGGGGGGTACTTCCTCTTTCTATTTTTTTCTCTCTCCAGTGTTTGGGAGACAACTGATAGCTGAACACTTCCATGGGATTTGGTGGAGATGCTTGGTGACAATGACAGATGTGGTGGCGTTGCTGCCACATCCTCTGTTTGCTGGGTGACAGGTGCCACTGTCACTCACTTCGGCTCAAGTTTAGAATGTTTATTTATTATTTTTCTGTATTTTATTTTTATTTTTTAAGTTATTTCCCTATTCAAATATGTTTGCAGGGCATTTACCTACATTTTGCTGCCTTTTGCAGCCCTCTAGCCCTTTCCAGGGCTATTTTACAGCCATTTAAGTGCCCAAAAGTTCGGGTCCCCATTGACTTCAATGGGGTTCAGGTTCGGGGTGAAGTTCGGGTCGAATTCGGATCCCGAACCCGAACATTTTCGTGAAGTTCGGCCGAACTTCTCGAACCCGAACATCCGGGTGTTCGCTCAACTCTAGCCATCAGTTATCTGAAAAATGGAAAGGAAGGGAGGGATTGTAGTACCAGCAACTTGGTCAGCAGCACGTTCAGCTTCTGCGCCGTTGGATGAGTGCACGCATACTGTTGTCTTTTTTCAATCACTTTGGTGATTGATAGCTGATGGAATGACTGACTAGGAGGAGCAGCAGGAGCATCAGGACCAGCAAATGATGGAAAGGATAGAAAGCTTCCTTCGGCTGAGGTGGTGGAGCCTTGACTGCCTGAAATCGGGTGCATGCCACTGGGTGATGCAGTGGTTGCTGCGGCAGGCTGGACCACTACATTGGAGCCACGTTTCTCCCAGGCCATTTTATGGAATGCTGCATATGTTGAAGCAGAGACGTGGGGCACCCTTCATCAACTGCCCACATATTCGACAAATGGCCATGTTCACCTTCTCTGGCGGCTTAACAAAAAACTGCCACACAGCCGAGTAGGTGATTTACGCCCAACACTCCGCATTAACTGACTGCTACTGCCACTGCCTCCGTGAACCCCTTCACTACTACTTTCTGGGTTGGTAGGCTCCGGACCTACCACTTCTGTCACCCTGCTGATTCCCAACCAACCTACCCACTTGCTGGCTTCACCGCTGCCTTACGCGCAAGCTGCCACCCTCTTCTCCCGTAGATGATGAAGCCACTTCGTCACCAGGCTCCCAATTGCGATCAGCTACATCATCATTGAGTACTGTCTGCACTTCACTGATGTCCTCCTCAACAGTCTCTGAGCCAGGAGCCTGACCGCTCACAACACCAGCTCCCATGCCACTCTCCTCATCACTACTTTCCCACCTACCAGAGGAAGCGGCAGATATCTCCTCCGGATCTTGGCTGGGCAGTAGCTAATGACTGTCCTCTAGTAGCTCGTCCTTGCTGTATAATGGAGCTGAGACCACAGCATATATTACTTCTCTGGCTGAGGGAACAGAAAAAAACGGAGGCAGGTTGAGGACAGGTGAGGGCACAGGGCCTGCCATGCCAACTAAAGGATGTATCTGACAAACCCACCGACTCTTGGCTGGGGGTGTCTGATGTCAATTTCGAGTCAACCATTCAAGAACCGCTGGGTTGCTGGTCAAGACACGACCGCTAGCTGATACTGGGAGCCCCCAGTTCAGGGACTGTCACTTCTCTGTCTGACATACTGTTAGATCAAATAAGTAAATAAAAAGAAAATGAATACACTCCAAAAAGGGCTTTAATTTTCTCACTTCACCACATAATGGCTAATAAGCCCTTTTTCTTTTTCCCCACTAACCAACAACAAAAAGGGCTTTCATTTTTGCACTTCACCACACAACAGCTAATAAGCCCCTTTTTTCCCCACCAATACACGCCAAAAAAGGCTTTAGAACATATAACTGCGGCTGTGAATGTCAAATAATGTTTTTTTTTGCCACTAATACACGCCAAATAGGGTTTCATTTTCTCACTTCACCACACAACAGATAATAAGCCCTTTTTATTTTCCCCCTTATACAGGCCAAAAAAAACGCTTTAGAACAGATAACTGCGGGCGTGAATGGCAAATCAAGTTTTTTTTTCGATCTGAATTTACTCAAGGCGAATCGCGTTAAAAAACAGCTATTTCCTGACTGCAGAGAGCCTTTATAGTGGTGCAGAACACTGTGCCTTGCAGTAACAAGTATAGGGAGTCTGCTGTGGTAGTGAAATTATACTGTGAGTCAGTATGACATGCAGATGACAGGCGTTGCTCTTAGAATCACTGCACACTTCACTTATTTGGTCAGTTACGGGGCCAAAACTGACCAAATAACTCAAGTATGAACTCAGCCTTACAGGTCGATGTTAGCGCCAAGAAGAAGACCACTCCTTTTACATCGTTGTCAGCTGATTCCACATAGACGTGTACAGAACCTGTTCTATTAAACGTTTATACCAGTAGAGCCCCCGCCAAAAAAACGGATCCTGTCTGTGTTGAGCATCCGCCTTCACTCGGTCAGCATTTGGTAAGTAATCCATCAGTATTGCTACTGGCAAATACCCAGGCAAATGAGGTGTAGAACAGCGTGACACCGCCGTGCACATGTGGTATGCTGGGGGAGCACTGTGAATTGTTCTTGCAGTGGAGTCTAAGGACCCAGTGGAGGCGGATATTGTCGCAAGACCAACGGTTTGAAAACGTGGAAGAGGAAGCGGCGTCACCTGGCCAAGTTGTATGTGTGGCTGGGGAGAAACCACATTTACCCATTGGGCTGTAAAGGACATGTATTGTCCTTGGCCATAGTTACAGCTACTGACCAATTTTCCCAAAACAGGCTGTATCACAAACAAAGTTCACCACTGAATGGGTAATCAATGTAATTCGCTTCATACAAAAGAAGGTCTACAATCACCCATCAATTTTCCCCATAAAGTCTGTTTAACAAAGAAATTTCACCAATGAATGGCTAATCGACGTAATTTGGTTTATACATACAATCACCCATCAATTTTCCCAAAAAAAGCTGTTTCGCAAAAACATTTCACCAATGAATGTGTAACAATCCTACAGGCTCACCGGAGTCAGAGGACAGCTGGCTGGAGGTAGGAGTGGAGCCCAGTGGCAAGGACCGCAGACAGGTAGTAGGTGCAGGAAGTCTGGCAGAGGCGTAGTCGGTTGGCAGGCGGTGGGTCAGGGCAGGCGGCAGTAAGTGTGGACAGACAATCCGGATGGGCAACGGTGGTAGCAGTTCAGTAGGTAGGGACAAAGCAGAAGAGTAGTCGGTAGTCAATTCCTGTTCAGCAGTGGACTTACGGTAGTAGGAAGAGCAGCAGATGAGGAGAAGCTTGATCAAGGCTCAGGAGCTCAATAATCAGCAAGCTAGAGTGCAAGGGGGCGGACTTATATAGGAAAGTAACAGGTGTGGGGAATTAAGGGTGATGAGCAACGCTTGGCAAAACTGAGGTTAAATAATAGGCTTCAGGGAGGATTGTCCTGAGAGGATGGTAGCCTAGTAAGCAGGGCTACTGTCTGGGATGTGGCTGGTCACGGGTTTAAATCCAGACAGAATGGCTAATCGACATAATTCGGTTCATACAGAAGTTCATCTTGCCTATATTCTTTTTCCTTTTAATACAGCCCAAAAAGGAAATATAACAATCGCAATTCACCGCAGAACGGCTAATAGAACAGATGTTTCTATCCCATTAATATACCCTGTAAATGGCTGTAGTACAATAAAACTTCCCCGCTGAACGGCAAATATATATATTTTTTTTCCACTAATACACACCAAAAAGGGCTGTCATTTTCTTACTTCAACACACAACGGCTAATAAGCCCTTTTTCTTTTTCCCCACTAATACATGCCAAAAAGTGCTTTAGAACATATCTGCAAAACGGCAAATATATATATATATATATATATATATATTGTGGTAAGGTGCAAGGTACTGTGGTCGACGGGAGGTACGTGTCACCGAGGTTCCTGGCCTCGGTGAGGTAAGAGCCGGATTTTTGGTGTGTCAGCAGCAGCTAGTGCTGCTTGACACCTTGCTATTTAGTTTGGCTGCAAAGCCAATCCGGGCCGGCTCTTACTGGGAGTAGGCAAAGAGTTGGGTGGGTGCCTACTCCCCACGGTCCAGGCCGGGTTTTCCCGGGCCTTTATAACACAGCCAGCAGCTGGGTGTGGGGGAGGTGATTGTCCTGGAGCTGCAGATGGTGCTGTGGAGCTCTCTGGGCTGGAAGCAGGAGCCCAGCAAGGAGGAGTGCAGACGGCCTGGAAGCCTGACGTGGTTGATCTTGCGGCTGGGCCGACAGCCAGGTGCGAACCCGCACCTAAAACCTCCCAGGTGATTAGAACCTGTGTTTGGACATTTTGTTTTACCTCACGTTTTCTGATGTGTGTGATTTAACACCAAGTGACTGTTCGCTGTTTATTTTTGATGCAAGTGTGAATAAAACACTGTTTGCTGCACCTTCTGGACTCCCTTTTGCCTCTATACTGCACCCGCACCGCTGTCTACCAGAGCGACTCCCCACAATATATATATATATATATTTTGCCACTAATACATGCCAAAAAGGGCTTTAGAACATATAACTGGACCACAATCTTCAAATATATTTTTCTTTTGCCACTAATACATGACAAAAAGGGCTTTAGAACATATAACTGCACCGCTGAACTGCAAATATATTTTCTTTTTCCACTATTACAAGACAAAAAGGGCTATAAAACATATAACTGCACAGCTGAATGGCAAATAGGCCCTTATTTTTTACACTTATTTGCGCCACAAAAGTCTTTAGAACATATAACTGCACCGCCAAGCGGCAAATATATTTTTCTTTTGCCACTAATACATGCCAAAAAGGCTTTAGAACATATAATTGCAATGCTGAACGACAAATATTTTTTTCTTTTGCCACCAATACACGCCAAAAATGGCTTTAGAACATATAATTGCAATGCTGAACGACAAATATATTTTTCTTTTGCCACTAATACACAACAAAAAGGGCTGTAGAACATTTTACTGCACCGCAAACAGCAAACATATATTTCTTTTGCCACTAATACACATCAAAAAGGGCTTTAGAACATATAACTGCACAGTTGAACAGCAAATATATTTTTATTTTGCCACTTTTACACGACAAAAAGGACTTTACAACATATAACTGCACCGCTGAACAGCAAATATATTTTTCTTTTGCCACTGTTACACAATAAAAAGGGCTTTAGAACATATACCTGCACCGCTGAATGGCAACTAGGCCCTTATTTTTTCAACTTATACACACCACAGAAGGCTTTAGAATATATAACTGCACCGCTGAACGGCAAATATATTTTACTTTTGCCACTAATATACGCCAAAAAGGGCTTTAGAACATATAACTGCACTGCTGAATGGAAAATATATTTTACTTTTGCCACTAATAAAAGGCAAAAAGGGCTTTTAAACATATAACTGCACCGCTGAACGGCAAATATATCTTACTTTTGCCACTATTACACGACAAAAAGGGCTTTAGAACATATAACTGCACCGCTGAACAGCAAATAGGCCCTTATTTTTTTACACTTATAAATTCCACAAAAGGCTTTAGAACATATAACTGCACTGCCGAACAGCAAATATATTTTTCTTTTGCAACTAATACATGACAAAAGGGGCTTTTTGAACATATAACTGCACTGCTGAACTGCAAATATATTTTTATTTTGCCACTATTACACGACAAAAAGGACTTTAGAACATATAACTGCACCACTGAATGGCAAATAGGCCCTTATTTTTTTTCACTTATACATGCCACAAAAGGCTTTAGAACATATAACTGCACAGCTGAACAGCAAAAATGATTTACTTTTGCCACTAATACATGGCAAAAAGGGCTTTAGAACATATAACTGCACCACTGAACGACAAATATGTTTTTCTTTTGACACTAATACACGCCAAAAACGGCAATAATTTTCACACTTTACCACACAATGGCTAATAACTTAAGCCCTTTTTTCCCACTAATAAAAGCCAAAAAATGCTTTAGAACATTTAACTGCACCACACAAGGGCAAATAAGACATGGAAATATTTCCTTGTAATAAACCATGTTAATGGCTGTATCAAACAGCACTTGCATCCTAATAACAAGAATGATTTCCTGAAATTACAGAGCAGTATAATGACAATTTGGATCCCCAGTCAGTGCAGCAAGGTGTAATAGGAATTTTCCTATTACCTAAGCTGTAAACTCCCCTATGGAACCCTTTTCAACATAAATGCTGTGGAATGATTCCTCCTTATCCTTTCCCTACACCTTGAATAATCTTTCCCTGAACTTGTAAATAGTATTTTTTAGTACAATTAGTTTTTTTTAGCACTGTCCCTAGCACCTGCTGACATCTCTCCCTGCACTAAGTACACTGGAAAATGGCAGAATCCAAGATGGCTGAAGCTATTTATAGGGCTGTGACATCACAGGGCTTGCTGGCTGCTGATTGGCTGCACGCATGGCATTATGGGTTATCCCACATTCCCAAAGTTCCTTGCTCCATGTTCTCACATGTGCAGCAGCCATTTTAGGAAAAAGTGCGATTCGTTACCGCGAAGCGTAAGGAAATTCGGATTCGGTGCAAATCGAATTTTTTCTGAAATTCGGATCGAATTCCACTTCGTCACTTCGCTCATCTCTACTGCTGATACCTTCCTCTCAACAGTGCTCTCTCTTTAGCATTCACTCTTAGGGCTCATGCACACAGCCGTTGTTCGGCCGTACCCGTATTGTGGTCTGCAAAAAGCGGGTCCGCAGTTTGTGAGCACCGGCCGTGTGCACTCCACATCACGGATCACTTGCAATAAAGTCATTGTGCTGCCTGCACGTTAGAGCGATGGTGTCATCAATTCACAACCATCTAGGCTGTTTCAAAGGCTTCAACCTAATGGCTTGTGTACTATGAGAGTGAGAGGTGGAGCCAGGAACCATGCTGTGCCACGTCACACTATTTAACTGTATAGCTCTTCTCAGGACAGAGAGTTGTATCTGTGGTGGCCACTAGAGATGAGCGAACACCTGGATGTTCGGGAAGTTCGGGTTCGAGATCCGAACTCGACCCGAACTTTATCCCGAACCCGAACCCCATTGAAGTCAATGGGGACCCGAACTTTTGGGCACTAAAAAGGCTGTAAAATAGTCCAGGAAAGGGCTAGAGGGCTGCAAAAGGCAGCAAAATGTAGGTAAATGCACTGCAAACAAATGTGGATAGGGAAATGAATTAAAATAAAATAAAATAAATAAAAATTAAACAATACCAATAGAGAGAGAGGTCCCATAGCAGAGAATCATGCGTCATATAACGCACCACTGGAGAAGGCCACTTTCAGTTATTTCAGCCCCAGAACCCAGACAGATGAGAGAGGTCCCACAGCAAGGAATCATGCGTCATATCACCCACCACTGGAGAAGGCCACTTTCAGTTATTTCGGACCAGCACCCAGACAGAGGAGAGAGGTCCCACAGCAAGGAATCATGCGTCATATCACCCACCACTGGAGAAGGCCACTTTCAGTAATTTCGGCCCAGCACCCAGACAGAGGAGAGGTTCATTCAACTTTTGGTTGCACCGCAAGATCATGGTAAAGTTAAAAAAATGAGGATTCAATAAAGAAGTGCCCCGGAGTACAAGAATACATGGTTGAGGGGGAGGCAGTTATAAATGTCTATTCTGCACAAGGGAGGCACAGGTCCTGTGGGATCCATGCCTGGTTCATTTTTATGAACGTCAGCTTGTCCACGTTGGCTGTGGACAGGCGGCTGCGTTTGTCAGTAATGACGCCCCCTGCCGTGCTGAATATACGTTCAGACAAAACGCTGGCCGCTGGACAGGCCAGCACCTCCAAGGCATAAAATGCTAACTCTGGCCACGTGGACAATTTGGAGACCCAGAAGTTGAATGGGGCCGAATCATCAGTCAGTACGTGGAGGGGTGTGCAGACGTACTGTTCAACAATGTTAGTGAAATGCTGCCTCCTGCTAACACGTTCCATATCAGGTGGTGGTGCAGTTAGCTGTGGCGTGGAGACAAAACTTTTCCACATTTCTGCCATGCTAACCCTGCCCTCAGAGGAGCTGGCCGTGACACTGCTGCATTGGTGACCTCTTGCTCCTCCTCTGCCTTCGCCTTGGGCTTCCACCTGTTCCCCTGTGACATTTGGGAATGCTCTCAGGAGCGCGTCTACCAGCTTGCGCTTGTACTCGCGCATCTTCCTATCACGCTCCAGTGCAGGAAGTAAGGTGGGCACATTGTCTTTGTACCGGGGATCCAGCAGGGTGGCAACCCAGTAGTCCGCATCACGTTAAAATGTGGGCAACTCTGCTGTCGTTGCGCAGGCACTGCAGCATGTAGTCGCTCATGTGTGCCAGGCTCCCCAGAGGTAAGGACAAGCTGTCCTCTGTGGGAGGCGTATCGTCATCGTCCTCCGTATCCCCCCAGCCATGCACCAGTGATGGGCCTGAGTTGTGTCGGGTGCCACCCCGCTTTGAACCTGCTTCATCCTCATCCTCCTCCACCTCCTCCTCATCCTCCTCGTCCTCCAGTATTGGGCCCTGACCTCCCTCTCAGCCACTTCTAAGAGACTGGCCTGAAAGTGCTAAAAATGACCCCTCATCCTCCTCCTGGGCCACATCCTCTTCCATCATCGCCCTAAGCGTTTTTTCAAGGAGACATAGAAGTGGTATTGTAACGCTGATAACGGTGTCATCGCCACTGGCCATGTTGGTGGAGTACTCGAAACAGCGCAACAGGGCACACAGGTCTCGCATGGAGGCCCAATCATTGGTGGTGAAGTGGTGCTGTTCCGCAGTGCGACTGACGCGTGCGTGCTGCAGCTGAAACTCCACTATGGCCTGCTGCTGCTCGCACAGTCTCTCCAGCATGTGCAAGGTGGAGTTCCACCTGGTGGGCACGACGTAAATGAGGCGGTGAGCGGGAAGGCCGAAGTTCCGCTGTAGCGCAGACAGGCGAGAAGCGGCAGGATGTGAACGCCGGAAAGGATGTTCGTCAAACCGGCTAGTCCCAGAGCTGCAATGAGATTTCGCCCATTATCGCACACCACCAGGCCGGGCTTGAGGCCCACCGGCAGAAACCACTCGTCGGTCTGTTGTTCAATACCCCGCCACAACTCCTGTGCGGTGTGGGGCCTGTCCCCCAAACATATGAGTTTCAGAATGGCCTGCTGACGTTTACCCCGGGCTGTGCTGAAGTTGGTGGTGAAGGTGTGTGGCTGACTGGATGAGCTGGTGGAAGCAGAGAAGGAGGAAGCCGAGTAGGAGGAGGAGGCTACAGGAGGCAAAGAATGATGCCCTGCGATCCTTGGCGGCTGAAGGACGTGCGCCAAGGAACTCTCCGCCTGGAGCACAGCCGCCACTACATTTACCCAGTGTGCAGTTAGGGAGATATAGCGTCCCTGGCCGTGCTTACTGGTCCACGTATCTGTGGTTAGGTGGACCTTGCCACAGATGGCGTTGCGCAGTGCACACTTGATTTTATCGGATACTTGGTTGTGCAGGGAAGGCACGGCTGTCTTGGAGAAGTATTTGCGGCTGGGAAGAACATACTGTGGGACAGCCATGGACATCAGCTGTTTGAAGCTGTCTGTGTCCACCAGCCTGAATGACAGCATTTCAAAGGCCAGTAGTTTAGAAATGCTGGCATTCAGGCCCAGGGCTCGATGGTGGCTAGGTGGGAATTTACGCTTTTTCTCCAAGGTTTGTGAGATGGAGAGCTGAACGCTGCCGTGTGACATGGTGGAGATGCTTGGTGACGCAGGTGGTGGTGTCGGTGGCATATCCTCTGTTTGGTGGGCGGCAGGTGCCAACATTCCTCCCGAGGCGGAGGAAGAGGCCGAGGCAGCAGCAGAAGAGGGAGCAGGGGGAGCCAGAGTGAGTTCCTTGCTTTTAAGGTGTTTACTCCACTGCAGTTCATGCTTTGCATGTAGATGCCCGGTCATGCAGGTTGTGCTAAGGTTCAGAACGTTAATGCCTCGCTTCAGGCTCTGATAGCACAGCCTGCAAACCACTTGTCGTCAGCACATTGTTTAAAGAAGTGCCATGCCAGGGAACTCCTTGAAGCTGCCTTTGGGGTGCTCGGTCCCTGGTGGCGGTGGCCAGTAGCAGGCGAACTCTCTTGGAGGCGGCTGTTCTGCTTTTGCCCCTTGCTCCCTCTTTTGCTACGCTGTTGGCTCAGTCTCACCACTGCCTCTTCCTCTGAACTATGAAAGTCAGTGGCACGACCTTCATTCCATGTGGGGTCTAGGACCTCATCGTCCCCTGCATCGTCTTCCACTCAGTCTTCCTCCCTGACCTCCTGTTCGGTCTGAACAGTGCAGAAAGACGCAGCAGTTGGCACTTGTGTTTTGTCATTATCAGAGACGTGCGGACTGCGATGAGATGATATTCCTATGTCCTCATAGTATAACATAGTATCATAGTATATAAGACCGAAAAATGACATCCGTCCATCGAGTTCAGCCTGTTTCCTACAGGAAACATCATCAGGAAACATCAGTGGTTGGGCATCAGTGCATTCTATGTCTTCCACCAGTAGGGAAGGGCTACGTGGATTCCCTTGGGAAACCCTGCCAGCCGTGTGTTCAAACAGCATAAGAGACTGCTGCATAACTTGAGGCTCAGACAGTTTCCCTGATATGCATGGGGGTGATGTGACAGACTGATGGGCTTGGTTTTCAGGCGCCACCTGTGCGCTTTCTGCAGAAGACTGGGTGGGATATAATGTTGTGAACGTGCTGGATCCACTGTCGGCCACCCAATGGACTAGCGCCTGTACCTGCTCAGGCCTTACCATCCTTAGACCCGCATTGGGCCGCACCAAATATCGCTGTAAATTCTGGCGGGTACTGGAACCTGAGGTAGTTGGTTCACTAGGACGTGTGGCTGTGCCAGAATGGCCACATCCTCTCCCAGCACCAGAGGGTACACAAACACCACCACGACAGCGTCCGCGTCCCTTACTAGAGGTTTTCCTCATTGTTACTGTTCACCAAGCACCACAATAGGAAAAAAATATATTTGTCCCAATATATTGATTTCAAATTCAGGCCTTTTTTTTACAGGCACCTAACACTATCTGCCTATTTATTTATGTAGCGTATTACACTAATCCAGGCACAGCATTAACCACTGATTTAGGGGAATATCTTTTTTAGGGCTAGTATTTAGGCCATGGATGAAAGGTATCCTTTTATGGACAGACTTAAACTAGGCCTGCAACAGCTGAAACACCATATTCAGGGTATTGCTATTTTGGCAATTGAATTTTACCCCAGAACAAAATATATAATTTGCAGGACACTATGAAACTTGGCCAGCCACAGCTGAAACCACTGATGTATGGTATTGCTATTTTGGCAATTGAATTTCACCCCAGAACAAAATATATGTTTTGGCGGACACTATTATAGTTTTCCAGCCACAGCTGAAACCACTGATTTATGGTGTTGCTATTTTGGCAATTGAATTTCACCCCAGAACAAAATATATCCTTTGCAGGACACTATGAAACTTGGCCAGCCACAGCTGAAACCACTGATTTATGGTATTGCTATTTTGGCAATTGAATTTCACCCCAGAACAAAATATATGTTTTGGCGGATACTATTATAGTTTTCCAGCCACAGCTGAAACCACTGATTTATGGTGTTGCTATTTTGGCAATTGAATTTCACCCCAAAACAAAAGATATCCTTCGCAGGACACTATGAAACTTGGCCAGCCACAGCTGAAACCACTGATTTATGGTATTGCTACTTTGGCAATTGAATTTCACCCCAGAACAAAATATATGTTTTGGCGGATACTATTATAGTTTGCCAGCCAGTGCTGGGACACCAGATTTATGGTATTGCTATTTTGGCAATAGAATTTCACCCCAGAACAAAATATATGTTTTGGTGGACACTATTATAGTTTGCCAGCCACAGCTGTGACACCAGATTTATGGTATTGCTATTTTGGCAATTGAATTTCACCCCAGAACAAAATATATGCTTTGGCGGACACTATTATAGTTTGCCAGCCAGTGCTGGGACACCAGATTTAGGGGATTGCTATTTTGGCAGTTAAATTTCACCCCAGAACAAAATATACCCTGTTACAGACAGATTTAAACTAGACCTGCAACAGCTGGAACACCAGATTCAAGGTATTTCAATTTTGGCAATTGAATTTAACCCTAGCACAAAATATATAATTTGCAGGACACTATGAAACTTGGCCAGCCACAGCTGAAACCACTGATTTATGCTATTGCTATTTTGGCAATTGAATTTCACCCCAGAACAAAATATATGTTTGGCGGACATTATTATATTTTGCCAGCCACAGCTGAAACCACTGATTTATGGTATTGCTATTTTGGCAATTGAATTTCACCCCAGAACAAAATATATCCTTTGAAGGACACTATGAAACTTGGCCAGCCACAGCTGAAACCACTGATTTATGGTATTGCTATATTGGCAATTGAATTTCACCCTAGCACAAAATATATCCTTTGAAGGACACTATGAAACTTGGCCAGCCACAGCTGAAACCACTGATTTATGGTATTGCTATTTTGGCAATTGAATTTCACCCCAGAACAAAATATATGTTTTGGCGGACACTATTATCGTTTGCCAGCCAGTGCTGGGACACCAGATTTATGGGATTGCTATTTTGGTATTTGAATTTCACCCCAGAACAAAATATATGTTTTGGCGGACACTATTATAGTTTGCCAGCCACAGCTGTGACACCAGATTTATGGTATTGCTATTTTGGCAATTGAATTTCAACCCAGAACAAAATATATGTTTTGGCGGACACTGTTATAGTTTGCCAGCCAGTGCTGGGACACCAGATTTAGAGAATTGCTATTTTGGCAGTTGAATTTCACCCCAGAACAAAATATATGTTTTGACGGACACTATTATAGTTTGCCAGCCACAGCTGTGACACCAGATTTATGGTATTGCTATTTTGGCAATTGAATTTCACCCCAGAACAAAATATATAATTTGCAGGACACAATGAAACTTGGCCAGCCACAGCTGAAACCACTGATTTATGGTATTGCTTTTTGGGCAATTGAATTTCAACCCAGAACAAAATATATGTTTTGGCGGACACTATTATAGTTTTCAAGCCACAGCTGAAACCAGTGATTTATTGTGTTGCTATTTTGGCCATTGAATTTCACCCCAGAACAAAATATATTCTTTGCAGGACACTATGAAACTTGGCCAGCCACAGCTGAAACCACTGATTTATGGTATTGCTATTTTGGCAATTGAATTTCACCCCAGAACAAAATACTTCCTTTGCAGGACACTATGAAACTTGGCCAGCCACAGCTGAAACCACTGATTTATGGTATTGCTATTTTGGCAATTGAATTTCACCCCAGAACAAAATATATGTTTTGGCGGACACTATTAGAGTTTGACAGCCACAGCTGTGACACCAGATTTATGGTATTGCTATTTTGACAATTGAATTTCACCCCAGAACAAAATATATGTTTTGTCGGACACTATTATAGTTTGCCAGCCAGTGCTGGGACACCAGATTTATGGGATTGCTATTTTGGCAGTTGAATTTCACCCCAGAACAAAATATACCCTGTTACGGACAGTTTTAAACTAGGCCTGCAACAGATGGAACACCAGATTCAGGGTATTGCTATTTTGGCAATTGAATTTCACCTTAGCACAAAATATATAATTTGCAGGTCACTATGAAACTTAGCCAGCCACAGCTGAAACCACTGATTTATGCTATTGCTATTTTGGCAATTGAATTTCACCCCAGAACAAAATATGTGTTTTGGCGGACACTATTATCATTTGCCAGCCAGTGCTGGGACACCAGATTTAGGGGATCGCTATTTTGGCAGTTGAATTTCACCCCAGAACAAAATATATGTTTTGGTGGACACTATTATAGTTTGCCAGCCACAGCTGTGACACCAGATTTATGGTATTGCTATTTCGGCAATTTAATTTCAACCCAGAACAAAATATATGTTTTGGCGGACACTATTATAGTTTGCCAGCCAGGGCTGGGACACCAGATTTAGGGGATTGCTATTTTGGCAGTTGAATTTCACTCCAGAACAAAATATACCCTGTTACGGACAGATTTAAACTAGGACTGCAACAGCTGGAACAACAGATTCAGTGTATTGCTATTTTGGCAATTGAATTTCCCCACAGAACAAAATATATAATTTGCAGGACACTATGAACCTTGGCCAGCCATAGCTGAAACCACTGATTTATGGTATTGCTATTTTGGCAATTGAATTTCACCGCAGAACAAAATATATGTTTTGGCGGACACTATTATAGTTTGCCAGCCAGTGCTGGGACACCAGATTTATGTTATTGCTATTTTGGCAATTGAATTTCACCCCAGAACAAAATATATGTTTTGGCGGACACTATTATAGTTTGACAGCCACAGCTGAAACCTTTGATTTATGGTATTGCTATTTTGGCAGTTGAATTTCACCCCAGAACAAAATATATCCTTTGAAGGACACTATGAAACTTGGCCAGCCACAGCTGAAACCACTGATTTATGGTATTGCTATTTTCGCAATTGAATTTCAACCCAGAACAAAATATATGTTTTGGCGGACACTACTATCGTTTGCCAGCCAGTGCTGGGACACCAGATTTAGGGGATTGCTATTTTGGCACTTGAATTTCACCCCAAAACAAAATATATGTTTTGGCGGACACTATTATAGTTTGCCAGCCACAGCTGTGACACCAGATTTATGGTATTGCTATTTTGACAATTGAATTTCAACCCAGAACAAAATATATGTTTTGGCGGACACTATTATAGTTTGCCAGCCAGTGCTGGGACACCAGATTTAGAGGATTGCTATTTTGGCAGTTGAATTTCACCCCAGAACAAAATATATGTCTTGTCGGACACTATTATAGTTTGCCAGCCACAGCTGTGACACCAGATTTAGGGTATTGCCATTTTGGCAATTTAATTTCACCCCAGAACAAAATATATAATTTGCAGGACACTATGAAACTTGGCCAGCCACAGCTGAAACCACTGATTTATGGTATTGCTATTTTGGCAATTGAATTTCACCCCAGAACAAAATACTTCCTTTGCAGGACACTATGAAACTTGGCTAGCCACAGCTGAAACCAATGATTTATGGTATTGCTATTTTGGCCATTGAATTTCACCCCAGAGCAAAATATATGTTTTGGCGGACACTATTATAGTTTGCCAGCCACAGCTGTGACACCAGATTTATGGTATTGCTATTTTGGCAATTGAATTTCACCCCAGAACAAAATATATGTTTTGTCGGACACTATTATAGTTTGACAGCCAATGCTGGGACAGCAGATTTATGGGATTGCTATTTTGGCAGTTGAATTTCACCCCAGAACAAAATATACCCTGTTACGGACAGATTTAAACTAGGCCTGCAACAGCTGGAACACCAGATTCAGGGTATTGCTATTTTGGCAATTGAATTTCACCCCAGAACAAAATATATGTTTTGGCGGACACTATTATACTTTGCCAGCCACAGCTGAAACCACTGATTTATGGTATTGCTATTTTGGCAATTGAATTTCACCCCAGAACAAAATATATGTTTTGGCGGACACTATTATAGTTTGCCAGCCACAGCTGAAAGCACTGATTTATGGTATTGCTATTTTGGCTATTGAATTTCACCCCAGAACAAAATATATGTTTTGGCGGACAAAATTATAGTTTGCCAGCCAGTGCTGGGACACCAGATTTAGGGCATTGCTATTTTGGCAGTTGAATTTCAACCCAGAACAAAATATATGTTTTGGCGGACACTATTATAGTTTGCCAGCCAGTGCTGGGACACCAGATTTAGGGTATTGCTATTTTGGCAGTTGAATTTCACCCAGAACAAAATATATAATTTGCAGGACACTATTGAAACTTGGCCAGCCACAGCTGAAACCACTGATTTATACTATTGCTATTTTGGCAATTGAATTTCACCCCAGAACAAAATATATGTTTTGTCAGGACACTATGATAGCTTGCCAGCCACAGCTGAAACCACTGATTTATGGTATTGCTATTTTGGCAATTGAATTTCACCCCAGAACAAAATATATGTTTTGGCGGATACTATTATAGTTTTCCAGCCACAGCTGGAAACCACTGATTTATGGTATTGCTATTTTGTCAATTGAATTTCACCCCAGAACAAAATATATGTTTTGTCGGACACTATTATAGTTTGCCAGCCAGTGCTGGGACACCAGATTTATGGGATTGCTATTTTGGCAGTTGAGTTTCACCCCAGAACAAAATATACCCTGTTACGGACAGATTTAAACTAGACCTGCAACAGATGGAACACCAGATTAAGAGTATTGCTATTTTGGCAATTGAATTTCACAC
The DNA here is from genome assembly GCA_033119425.1 of Bufotes viridis. NCBI lineage: Eukaryota > Metazoa > Chordata > Amphibia > Anura > Bufonidae > Bufotes > Bufotes viridis. The sequence continues at coordinate 120,431,021 of CM065597.1, read as the reverse complement.
TAGCACAAAATATATAATTTGCAGGTCACTATGAAACTTGGCCAGCCACAGCTGAAACCACTGATTTATGGTATTGCTATTTTGGCAATTGAATTTCACCCCAGAACAAAATATATGTTTTGGCGGACACTATTATATTTTGCCAGCCACAGCTGAAACCACTGATTAATGGTATTGCTATTTTGGCAATTGAATTTCACCCCAGAACAAAATATATGTTTTGGCGAATACTATTATAGTTTGCCAGCCACAGCTGAGACACTAGATTTATGGTATTGCTATTTTGACAATTGAATTTCAACCCAGAACAAAATATATGTTTTGGCGGACACTATTATAGTTTGCCAGCCAGTGCTGGGACACCAGATTTAGAGGATTGCTATTTTGGCAGTTGAATTTCACCCCAGAACAAAATATATGTCTTGTCGGACACTATTATAGTTTGCCAGCCACAGCTGTGACACCAGATTTAGGGTATTGCCATTTTGGCAATTTAATTTCACCCCAGAACAAAATATATAATTTGCAGGACACTATGAAACTTGGCCAGCCACAGCTGAAACCACTGATTTATGGTATTGCTATTTTGGCAATTGAATTTCACCCCAGAACAAAATACTTCCTTTGCAGGACACTATGAAACTTGGCTAGCCACAGCTGAAACCAATGATTTATGGTATTGCTATTTTGGCCATTGAATTTCACCCCAGAGCAAAATATATGTTTTGGCGGACACTATTATAGTTTGCCAGCCACAGCTGTGACACCAGATTTATGGTATTGCTATTTTGGCAATTGAATTTCACCCCAGAACAAAATATATGTTTTGTCGGACACTATTATAGTTTGACAGCCAATGCTGGGACAGCAGATTTATGGGATTGCTATTTTGGCAGTTGAATTTCACCCCAGAACAAAATATACCCTGTTACGGACAGATTTAAACTAGACCTGCAACAGATGGAACACCAGATTCAGGGTATTGCTATTTTGGCAATTGAATTTCACCCTAGCACAAAATATATAATTTGCAGGTCACTATGAAACTTGGCCAGCCACAGCTGAAACCACAGATTTATGCTATTGCTATTTTGGCAATTGAATTTCACCCCAGAACAAAATATATGTTTTGGCGGACACTATTATATTTTGCCAGCCACAGCTGAAACCACTGATTAATGGTATTGCTATTTTGGCAATTGAATTTCACCCCAGAACAAAATATATATTTTGGCGAATACTATTATAGTTTGCCAGCCACAGCTGAAAGCACTGATTTATGGTATTGCTATTTTGGCTATTGAATTTCACCCCAGAACAAAATATATGTTTTGGCGGACAAAATTATAGTTTGCCAGCCAGTGCTGGGACACCAGATTTAGGGCATTGCTATTTTGGCAGTTGAATTTCAACCCAGAACAAAATATATGTTTTGGCGGACACTATTATAGTTTGCCAGCCAGTGCTGGGAAACCAGATTTAGGGGATTGCTATTTTGGCAGTTGAATTTCACCCCAGAACAAAATATACCCTGTTACAGAAAGATTTAAACTAGGCCTGCAACAGCTGGAACACCAGATTCAGGGTATTGCTATTTTGGCAATTGAATTTCACCCTAGCACAAAATATATAATTTGCAGGACACTATGAAACTTGGCCAGCCACAGCTGAAACCACTGATTTATACTATTGCTATTTTGGCAATTAAATTTCACCCCAGAACAAAATATATGTTTTGTCGGCCACTATTATAGTTTGCCAGCCACAGCTGAAACCACTTATTTATGGTATTGCTATTTTGGCAATTGAAATTCACCCCAGAACAAAATATATGTTTTGGCGGATACTATTATAGTTTTCCAGCCACAGCTGAAACCACTGATTTATGGTATTGCTATTTTGTCAATTGAATTTCACCCCAAAACAAAATATATGTTTTGTCGGACACTATTATAGTTTGCCAGCCAGTGCTGGGACACCAGATTTATGGGATTGCTATTTTGGCAGTTGAGTTTCACCCCAGAACAAAATATACCCTGTTACGGACAGATTTAAACTAGACCTGCAACAGATGGAACACCAGATTAAGAGTATTGCTATTTTGGCAATTGAATTTCACACTAGCACAAAATATATAATTTGCAGGTCACTATGAAACTTGGCCAGCCACAGCTGAAACCACTGATTTATGGTATTGCTATTTTGGCAATTGAATTTCACCCCAGAACAAAATATATGTTTTGGCGGACACTATTATATTTTGCCAGCCACAGCTGAAACCACTGATTAATGGTATTGCTATTTTGGCAATTGAATTTCACCCCAGAACAAAATATATATTTTGGCGAATACTATTATAGTTTGCCAGCCACAGCTGAAAGCACTGATTTATGGTATTGCTATTTTGGCAATTGAATTTCACCCCAGAACAAAATATATGTTTTGGCGGACACTATTATAGTTTGCCAGCCAGTGCTGGGACACCAGATTTATGGTATTGCTATTTTGGCAATTGAATTTCACCCCAGAACAAAATATACATTTTGGCGGACACTATTATAGTTTGCCAGCCACAGCTGTGACACCAGATTTATGGTATTGCTATTTTGGCAATTGAATTTCAACCCAGAACAAAATATATGTTTTGGCGGACAAAATTATAGTTTGCCAGCCAGTGCTGGGACACCAGATTTAGGGCATTGCTATTTTGGCAGTTGAATTTCAACCCAGAACAAAATATATGTTTTCGCGGACACTATTATAGTTTGCCAGCCAGTGCTGGGACACCAGATTTAGGGGATTGCTATTTTGGCAGTTGAATTTCACCCCAGAACAAAATATACCCTGTTACAGAAAGATTTAAACTAGGCCTGCAACAGCTGGAACACCAGATTCAGGGTATTGCTATTTTGGCAATTGAATTTCACCCTAGCACAAAATATATAATTTGCAGGACACTATGAAACTTGGCCAGCCACAGCTGAAACCACTGATTTATACTATTGCTATTTTGGCAATTAAATTTCACCCCAGAACAAAATATATGTTTTGTCGGCCACTATTATAGTTTGCCAGCCACAGCTGAAACCACTTATTTATGGTATTGCTATTTTGGCAATTGAAATTCACCCCAGAACAAAATATATGTTTTGGCGGATACTATTATAGTTTTCCAGCCACAGCTGAAACCACTGATTTATGGTATTGCTATTTTGTCAATTGAATTTCACCCCAAAACAAAATATATGTTTTGTCGGACACTATTATAGTTTGCCAGCCAGTGCTGGGACACCAGATTTATGGGATTGCTATTTTGGCAGTTGAGTTTCACCCCAGAACAAAATATACCCTGTTACGGACAGATTTAAACTAGACCTGCAACAGATGGAACACCAGATTAAGAGTATTGCTATTTTGGCAATTGAATTTCACACTAGCACAAAATATATAATTTGCAGGTCACTATGAAACTTGGCCAGCCACAGCTGAAACCACTGATTTATGGTATTGCTATTTTGGCAATTGAATTTCACCCCAGAACAAAATATATGTTTTGGCGGACACTATTATATTTTGCCAGCCACAGCTGAAACCACTGATTAATGGTATTGCTATTTTGGCAATTGAATTTCACCCCAGAACAAAATATATATTTTGGCGAATACTATTATAGTTTGCCAGCCACAGCTGAAAGCACTGATTTATGGTATTGCTATTTTGGCAATTGAATTTCACCCCAGAACAAAATATATGTTTTGGCGGACACTATTATAGTTTGCCAGCCAGTGCTGGGACACCAGATTTATGGTATTGCTATTTTGGCAATTGAATTTCACCCCAGAACAAAATATACATTTTGGCGGACACTATTATAGTTTGCCAGCCACAGCTGTGACACCAGATTTATGGTATTGCTATTTTGGCAATTGAATTTCAACCCAGAACAAAATATATGTTTTGGCGGACAAAATTATAGTTTGCCAGCCAGTGCTGGGACACCAGATTTAGGGCATTGCTATTTTGGCAGTTGAATTTCAACCCAGAACAAAATATATGTTTTGGCGGACACTATTATAGTTTGCCAGCCAGTGCTGGGACACCAGATTTAGGGGATTGCTATTTTGGCAGTTGAATTTCACCCCAGAACAAAATATACCCTGTTACAGAAAGATTTAAACTAGGCCTGCAACAGCTGGAACACCAGATTCAGGGTATTGCTATTTTGGCAATTGAATTTCACCCTAGCACAAAATATATAATTTGCAGGACACTATGAAACTTGGCCAGCCACAGCTGAAACCACTGATTTATGCTATTGCTATTTTGGCAATTGAATTTCACCCCAGAACAAAATATATGTTTTGTCGGCCACTATTATAGTTTGCCAGCCACAGCTGAAACCACTGATTTATGGTATTGCTATTTTGGCAATTGAAATTCACCCCAGAACAAAATATATGTTTTGGCGGATACTATTATAGTTTTACAGCCACAGCTGAAACAACTGATTTATGGTATTGCTATTTTGTCAATTGAATTTCACCCCAAAACAAAATATATGTTTTGTCGGACACTATTATAGTTTGCCAGCCAGTGCTGGGACACCAGATTTAATGGATTGCTATTTTGGCAGTTGAGTTTCACCCCAGAACAAAATATACCCTGTTACGGACAGATTTAAACTAGACCTGCAACAGATGGAACACCAGATTCAGGGTATTGCTATTTTGGCAATTGAATTTCACCCTAGCACAAAATATATAATTTGCAGGTCACTATGAAACTTGGCCAGCCACAGCTGAAACCACTGATTTATGGTATTGCTATTTTGGCAATTGAATTTCACCCCAGAACAAAATATATGTTTTGGCGGACACTATTATATTTTGCCAGCCACAGCTGAAACCACTGATTAATGGTATTGCTATTTTGGCAATTGAATTTCACCCCAGAACAAAATATATATTTTGGCGAATACTATTATAGTTTGCCAGCCACAGCTGAAAGCACTGATTTATGGTATTGCTATTTTGGCAATTGAATTTCACCCCAGAACAAAATATATGTTTTGGCGGACACTATTATAGTTTGCCAGCCAGTGCTGGGACACCAGATTTATGGTATTGCTATTTTGGCAATTGAATTTCACCCCAGAACAAAATATACATTTTGGCGGACACTATTATAGTTTGCCAGCCACAGCTGTGACACCAGATTTATGGTATTGCTATTTTGGCAATTGAATTTCAACCCAGAACAAAATATATGTTTTGGCGGACAAAATTATAGTTTGCCAGCCAGTGCTGGGACACCAGATTTAGGGCATTGCTATTTTGGCAGTTGAATTTCATCCCAGAACAAAATATATGTTTTGGCGGACACTATTATAGTTTGCCAGCCAGTGCTGGGACACCTGATTTAGGGCATTGCTATTTTGGCAGTTGAATTTCACCCCAGAACAAATTATACCCTGTTACGGACAGATTTAAACTAGGCCTGCAACAGCTGCAACACCAGATTCAGAGTATTGCTACTTTGGCAATTGAATTTCACCCTAGCACAAAATATATAATTTGCAGGACACTATGAAACTTGGCCAGCCACAGCTGAAACCACTGATTTATGCTATTGCTATTTTGGCAATTGAATTTCACCCCAGATCAAAATATATGTTTTGGCGGACACTATTATAGTTTGCCAGCCACAGCTGTGACACCAGATTTATGGTATTGCTATTTTGGCAATTGAATTTCAACCCAGAACAAAATATATGTTTTGGCGGACAAAATTATAGTTTGCCAGCCAGTGCTGGGACACCAGATTTAGGGCATTGCTATTTTGGCAGTTGAATTTCAACCCAGAACAAAATATATGTTTTGGCGGACACTATTATAGTTTGCCAGCCAGTGCTGGGACACCAGATTTAGGGGATTGCTATTTTGGCAGTTGAATTTCACCCCAGAACAAAATATACCCTGTTACAGAAAGATTTAAACTAGGCCTGCAACAGCTGGAACACCAGATTCAGGGTATTGCTATTTTGGCAATTGAATTTCACCCTAGCACAAAATATTTAATTTGCAGGACACTATGAAACTTGGCCAGCCACAGCTGAAACCACTGATTTATACTATTGCTATTTTGGCAATTGAATTTCCCCCCAGAACAAAATATATGTTTTGTAGGCCACTATTATAGTTTGCCAGCCACAGCTGAATCCACTGATTTATGGTATTGCTATTTTGGCAATTGAAATTCACCCCAGAACAAAATATATGTTTTGGCGGATACTATTATAGTTTTCCAGCCACAGCTGAAACCACTGATTTATGGTATTGCTATTTTGTCAATTGAATTTCACCCCAAAACAAAATATATGTTTTGTCGGACACTATTATAGTTTGCCAGCCAGTGCTGGGACACCAGATTTATTGGATTGCTATTTTGGCAGTTAAGTTTCACCCCAGAACAAAATATACCCTGTTACGGACAGATTTAAACTAGACCTGCAACAGATGGAACACCAGATTCAGTGTATTGCTATTTTGGCAATTGAATTTCACCCTAGCACAAAATATATAATTTGCAGGTCACTATGAAACTTGGCCAGCCACAGCTGAAACCACTGATTTATGGTATTGCTATTTTGGCAATTGAATTTCACCCCAGAACAAAATATATGTTTTGGCGGACACTATTATATTTTGCCAGCCACAGCTGAAACCACTGATTAATGGTATTGCTATTTTGGCAATTGAATTTCACCCCAGAACAAAATATATATTTTGGCGAATACTATTATAGTTTGCCAGCCACAGCTGAAACCACTGATTTATGGTATTGCTATTTTGGCAATTGAATTTCACCCCAGAACAAAATATATGTTTTGGCGGACACTACTATAGTTTGTCAGCCAGTGCTGGGACACCAGATTTATGGTATTGCTATTTTGGCAATTGAATTTCACCCCAGAACAAAATATACGTTTTGGCGGACACTATTATAGTTTGCCAGCCACAGCTGTGACACCAGATTTATGGTATTGCTATTTTGGCAATTGAATTTCAACCCAGAACAAAATATATGTTTTGGCGGACAAAATTATAGTTTGCCAGCCAGTGCTGGGACACCAGATTTAGGGCATTGCTATTTTGGCAGTTGAATTTCACCCCAGAACAAATTATACCCTGTTACGGACAGATTTAAACTAGGCCTGCAACAGCTGCAACACCAGATTCAGAGTATTGCTATTTTGGCAATTGAATTTCACCCTAGCACAAAATATATAATTTGCAGGACACTATGAAACTTGGCCAGCCACAGATGAAACCACTGATTTATGCTATTGCTATTTTGGCAATTGAATTTCACCCCAGATCAAAATATATGTTTTGGCGGACACTATTATAGTTTGCCAGCCACAGCTGTGACACCAGATTTATGGTATTGCTATTTTGGCAATTGAATTTCAACCCAGAACAAAATATATGTTTTGGCGGACACTATTATAGTTTGCCAGCCAGTGCTGGGACACCAGATTTAGGGGATTGCTATTTTGGCAGTTGAATTTCACCCCAGAACAAAATATACCCTGTTACAGAAAGATTTAAACTAGGCCTGCAACAGCTGGAACACCAGATTTAGGGTATTGCTATTTTGGCAATTGAATTTCACCCTAGCACAAAATATATAATTTGCAGGACACTATGAAACTTGGCCAGCCACAGCTGAAACCACTGATTTATTGCTATTGCTATTTTGGCAATTGAATTTCACCCCAGAACAAATATATGTTTTGTCGGCCACTATTATAGTTTGCCAGCCACAGCTGAAACCACTGATTTATGGTATTGCTATTTTCGCAATTGAAATTCACCCCAGAACAAAATATATGTTTTGGCGGATACTATTATAGTTTTCCAACCACAACTGAAACCACTGATTTATGTTATTGCTATTTTGTCAATTGAATTTCACCCCAAAACAAAATATATGTTTTGGCGGACACTATTATAGTTTGCCAGCCAGTGCTGGGACACCAGATTTATGATATTGCTATTTTGGCAATTGAATTTTACCCTAGAGCAAAATATATGTTTTGGCGGACACTATTATAGTTTGCCAGCCACAGCTGTGACACCAGATTCATGGTATTGCTATTTTGGCAATTGAATTTCACCCTAGCACAAAATATATAATTTGCAGGACACTATGAAACTTGGCCAGCCACAGCTGAAACCACTGATTTATGTTATTGCTATTTTGGCAATTGAATTTCACCCCAGAATAAAATATATGTTTTGGCGGACACTATTACATTTTGCCAGCCACAGCTGAAACCACTGATTTATGGTATTGCTATTTTGGCCATTGAATTTCACCCCAGAACAAAATATATCCTTTGCAGGACACTATGAAACTTGGCCAGCCACAGCTGAAACCACTGATTTATGGTATTGCTGTTTTGGCAATTGAATTTCACCGCAGAACAAAATATATGTTTTGGCGGCCACTATTATTGTTTGCCAGCCACAGCTGAAACCACTGATTTATGGTATTGCTATTTTGGCCATTGAATTTCACCCCAGAACAAAATATATCCTTTGCAGGACACTATGATACTTGGCAAGCCACAGCTGAGACACCACTGATTTATGGTATTGCTATTTTAGCAATTGAATTTCAACCCAGAACAAAATATATGTTTTGGCGGACACTATTATAGTTTGCCAGCCACAGCTGTGACACCAGATTTATCGTATTGCTATTTTGGCAATTGAATTTCAACCCAGAACAAAATATATGTTTTAGCGGACATTATTAGAGTTTGCCAGCCAGTACTGGGACACCAGATTTAGGGGATTGCTATTTTGGCAGTTGAATTTCACCCCAGAACAAAATATACCCTGTTACAGAAAGATTTAAACTAGGCCTGCAACAGCTGGAACACCAGATTTAGGGTATTGCTATTTTGGCAATTGAATTTCACCCTAGCACAAAATATATAATTTGCAGGACACTATGAAACTTGGCCAGCCACAGCTGAAACCACTGATTTATTGCTATTGCTATTTTGGCAATTGAATTTCACCCCAGAACAAATATATGTTTTGTCGGCCACTATTATAGTTTGCCAGCCACAGCTGAAACCACTGATTTATGGTATTGCTATTTTCGCAATTGAAATTCACCCCAGAACAAAATATATGTTTTGGCGGATACTATTATAGTTTTCCAACCACAACTGAAACCACTGATTTATGTTATTGCTATTTTGTCAATTGAATTTCACCCCAAAACAAAATATATGTTTTGGCGGACACTATTATAGTTTGCCAGCCAGTGCTGGGACACCAGATTTATGATATTGCTATTTTGGCAATTGAATTTTACCCTAGAGCAAAATATATGTTTTGGCGGACACTATTATAGTTTGCCAGCCACAGCTGTGACACCAGATTCATGGTATTGCTATTTTGGCAATTGAATTTCACCCTAGCACAAAATATATAATTTGCAGGACACTATGAAACTTGGCCAGCCACAGCTGAAACCACTGATTTATGTTATTGCTATTTTGGCAATTGAATTTCACCCCAGAATAAAATATATGTTTTGGCGGACACTATTACATTTTGCCAGCCACAGCTGAAACCACTGATTTATGGTATTGCTATTTTGGCCATTGAATTTCACCCCAGAACAAAATATATCCTTTGCAGGACACTATGAAACTTGGCCAGCCACAGCTGAAACCACTGATTTATGGTATTGCTGTTTTGGCAATTGAATTTCACCGCAGAACAAAATATATGTTTTGGCGGCCACTATTATTGTTTGCCAGCCACAGCTGAAACCACTGATTTATGGTATTGCTATTTTGGCCATTGAATTTCACCCCAGAACAAAATATATCCTTTGCAGGACACTATGATACTTGGCAAGCCACAGCTGAAACCACTGATTTATGGTATTGCTATTTTGGCAATTGAATTTCACCGCAGAACAAAATATATGTTTTGGCGGACACTATTATAGTTTGCCAGCCAGTGCTGGGACACCAGATTTATGGTATTGCTATTTTGGAAATTGAATTTCAACCCAGAACAAAATATATGTTTTGGCGGACACTATTATAGTTTGCCAGCCAGTGCTGGGACACCTGATTTAGGGGATTGCTATTTTGGCAGTTGAATTTCACCCCAGAACAAAATATACCCTGTTACGGACAGATTTAAACTAGGCCTGACACAGCTGGAACACCAGATTCAGGGTATTGCTATTTTGGCAATTGAATTTCACCCTAGCACAAAATATATAATTTGCAGGACACTATGAAACTTGGCCAGCCACAGCTGAAACCACTGATTTATGGTATTGCTATTTTGGCAATTGAATTTCACCCCAGAACAAAATATATGTTTTTGCGGACACTATTATCGTTTACCAGCCAGTGCTGGGACACCAGATTTAGGGGATTGCTATTTTGGCAGTTGAATTTCACCCTAGAACAAAATATATATTTTGACGGACACTATTATAGGTTGCCAGCCACAGCTGAAACCACTGATTTATGGTATTGCTATTTTGGCAATTGAATTTCACCCCAGAACAAAATATACCCTTTTAAGGACAGATTGACACTTGGCATGCAACAGCTGGGACACCAGATTCAGGGTATTGCTATTTTAGCAATTGAATTTCAACCCAGAACAAAATATATGTTTTGGCGGACACTATTATAGTTTGCCAGCCACAGCTGTGACACCAGATTTATCGTATTGCTATTTTGGCAATTGAATTTCAACCCAGAACAAAATATATGTTTTAGCGGACATTATTAGAGTTTGCCAGCCAGTACTGGGACACCAGATTTAGGGGATTGCTATTTTGGCAGTTGAATTTCACCCCAGAACAAAATATACCCTGTTACGGACAGATTTAAACTAGGCCTAACACAGCTGGAACACCAGATTCAGGGTATTGCTATTTTGGCAATTGAATTTCACCCTAGCACAAAATATATAATTTGCAGGACACTATGAAACTTGGCCAGCCACAGCTGAAACCACTGATTTCTGCTATTGCTATTTTGGCAATTGAATTTCACCCCAGAACGAAATATATGTTTTGGCAGACACTATTATATTTTGCCAGCCACAGCTGAAACCACTGATTTATGGTATTGCTATTTTGGCAATTGAATTTCACCCCAGAACAAAATATATGTTTTGGCGGACACTATTATAGTTTGCCAGCCACAGCTGAAACCACTGAATTATGGTATTGGTATTTTGGCAATTGAATTTCACCCCAGAACAAAATATATCCTTTGCAGGACACTATGAAACTTGTCCAGCCACAGCTGAAACCACTGATTTATGGTATTGCTATTTTGGCAATTGAATTTCACCCCAGAACAAAATATATGTTTTGGCGGACACTATTATCGTTTACCAGCCAGTGCTGGGACACCAGATTTAGGGGATTGCTATTTTGGCAGTTGAATTTCACCCCAGAACAAAATATATGTTTTGGCGGACACTATTATAGGTTGACAGCCACAGCTGAAACCACTGATTTATGGTATTGCTATTTTGGCAATTGAATTTCACCCCAGAACAAAATATACCCTTTTACGGACAGATTGACACTTGGCCTGCAACAGCTGGGACACCAGATTCAGGGTATTGCTATTTTGGCAATTGAATTTCAACCCAGAACAAAATATATGTTTTTGAGGACACTATTATAGTTTGCCAGTCACAGCTGTGACACCAGATTTATGGTATTGCTATTTTGGCAATTGAATTTCACCCCAGAACAAAATATATGTTTTGACAGACACTAATATAGTTTGCTAGCCAGTGCTGGGACACTAGATTTAGGGGATTGCTATTTTGACAATTGAATTTCACCACAGAAAATAATCTATCCTTTGCCAAACAGCAGACAGTATTATACTTGTTTAGCCAAAGCTGGAGCACCAGATTTAGGGTATTGGTATTTTGCCAATTGTATTTAACCCCTTAATAAAATATAGAAATTGCTATCCTGAGTTTCTAGGGGTGACAATTAGCACAGCCAAGCCCCTGATGTAAGATAAAGCAAAAAAAAAAAATTGTATTGATGGATTGATGGACTTGGGGGCAGCTTGTTCTGGTGCACCACAAGTCACAAAATGGCCGCCGATCACCCCAGAAAATAAATGACAGAAAAACGCTCTGTGCAGCCAAAAAACCAGTGAGCAAGTAACTAGCAGAAGTTCAATCATTCACAGCTGTAGATCGATCACTTCATTAGGTGCTTTTGCTGACTTTTCCCTGCCTAATCTCGCCCTCACAGCAGCTGCGTCCTCTCCCTACACTAATTAGAGCAGTGGGACATGCGGCGCTACGTGACTCCAGCTTAAATAGAGGCTGGGTCACATGCTGCACTTGGCCACTCACAGCCATGCCATTAGTAGGCATGGCTGTGATGGGCTCTTAGGGCAAGAAGTAAAACGCTAGCTGATTGGCTGCTGTGCAGCCCTTCAGAAAGCGGGAAGAAATCGACGAACAACGAACCTGAACCCGAACTTTTTTGAAAATGTTCGGGTCCGGGTCCGGGTCCCGAACACCCCAAAATTCGGTACGAACCCGAACTATGCTCGAACTGTTCGCTCAACACTAGTGGCCACTACTTATGGTGCCCTTGGCAAAACATCCAGATGTTTTGACGTAGCGATACTATAGGAGAAAGTGGCCCACTCTGGCACTGGCCCTTCTGGCTTTTTCCAGAATTACTAGATGGGCAGTCCAGCCCTGGGATAATGAGAACATAGAAAATTAACAGGACCAGAATTTCTAGAACAATTCTAGCACAATAAAAAAATTAGAACCTCTTATTATGTTGAGTGACATCACTCCCAATGTATGAATAATTTTTCATTACAAGTTTTCCCGGCACCCAGAAAAAGCAACATAAGGGTAACTAAAGTATATGCAATCAGGTATCATTTTCTGACAGCCTGTATCTCAGTATATGCTGTTGTAAAGCTTAAAACCTGTGAGATGTTTTATACCTCAAAGAGCTCTTTCTAGCTATTCACCTTCATAAAAATTAAAACCTTGTGAAGTTGTGACTAACAGTTAATTAACTAAAATAGCTGGTGTCTGGTTAGGCAGATTTTTCTTACAAATACAGAAAAAAATAATTGATTTATCTTGTATTTCAATACTCGTATGCTATGTCTTAAGGAGAATCTAGAGAACAAGCATTTCACAACCAGTAGGCAATTAATATGTAAATATAAAATCCCTACACTGATCATTTTGATTTGCATTGGGGATTCTAGAAAGACTAAGAAGATCAGAGGGGAAAACACATGTAGTTATGCAAATATTAGCTGTGAATTTGCAGAGTACATTATTAGCATGGCACTGTAGGTGCATGATGATAGAAGTAAAATAGATCTCTTCGTATGCATCGGACCGGGATTGTTCAAATGAATAATCCATATACAGAAGACCACTACAACGAATGGGATTGAAGGGATTCTAAAATAGCTAAATATTTTTGTAATAACTGGTATTGAGCGAATCAAAGTATTTGAAGCGGAGTTCTGTCCGAAGTTTAGGAAAACTTTGCTCTTCTTGGTAACGAATCAGTTTTACCAAAAATGGTGGCTGCATGTGTTACAAAGTGAAATTAAGAAGCCCTGTAATGCGAGATCACCCATAATGTGGTGCAGCCGGTAGTTTTGATCGAGCACCAAAGTGCTAGGGTGCTCTGGTGCTCAAGTAGAAATCTTTGGGATGCTCACCTGAGCACAATGGAAGTAAATGGGTGAACCAGAGCATTTAACCAGGCACCCCCTGCTCTGAAGAGGGGAGGGTGTCTGGGTTACAGAAAAAGGTCAGAAATTGATGGAAACACCACTGAAATGGTTCGGGGACAGCATGGGGAGGATATCTGGATGCATCTTGGACTCCCAGGTCGCTCCTCGGAATGATGTTGTCCGAGTAGTATGCCACTTTTACAGACACAAAACCAAAGATAAAATCGATTTTAGAGGAAAAATTGTTAGGAAACATTCTTTCCTGTATATTTACTTGTATATAAAGTGCAAGTGCTGCCAAAAATTACAAGGAAGAGGCAATCTGATACAACCTGTATATCACATAAAGGAGGGACTCATTCACATTGTGAACTAATCCTCCCAGTTGCTTTAGTTCCTGGTGAACTAATCTTTATCAGGAATGTGAACTAAATAAGTTAGTTCACTTAGAAATCAGTTCATTTTGGACTGATTGTTCATAAACTACCCATCACTACTGTGAGCTGAGCATGGGGAGAGACGTGACAAGCGCTCAAGCGCTAGGGACAGTGTTGCTGAAAACTGTTAATATTGGAGAGGGAGAGTGCAGGAAAGTGTAGGGGGACTGAAAGGATAGTGTACAGAGACTGCAGGGAGACAGTATTGTCGTGTGCATCACTGCACAGAGCAACCGACATTCATAGTTAATCCGTTCCATTAGCGATACAGTTTGTGTGCCGCAGTTTTAAAATCTTTGTACACTTTCGGGGGCAATTTCTTTTTTTAAGATTGCATTTTATCGATTTTGGGCTCAAAATAATTTTTTCAACTGGTCTTTATAAAAAAAATATTGGGACATTCTGTCACAAAGGGTTAACCACTGTTTTTCTAACTGTGTGATTGGTACTTTCACTATCAAATTTTGCCGGTCATCTAATAAACCTTATCTCTAAATTACTAAGAGGTCATATCAGTAAGATAAGGATTGAGCCTTAATGAGAGTTTATAATCTCAGAGACCAGAGATAAGGAGTCTGTCAGCTCCCTGTCTGACTGATCAGAGAGAAAATTTAGATTCTGCTAGTAGAGCATCTCAGATCTGTACAGAGAAAAGGACTCCATATTTTTTCATAAAGACCAATTTAAAAAGATCATTTTTATCTCATCATGAGTACAATGAAAGGTGTACATAGCCTTTAAAGGAAGGTGTCATGTATCATTATGTGCATCACTGCTGCTGCTACTGCTGACCTGACACCCTCCTTACTGTGTCATGGGACAACTACTGTCACTGTTACTGCTGTGTATGAAGCAGGCTCACTTCCACAGCCGACTTCATACATTCCCTCAACCACCAAGACATATGGGTATACCTGATTTATAGCAATTTGTGACAAATTAATTTCTAACAAATTGAATTTCATGGCAAACTTCGGCAAATCGGCCAAATCTAATTTTTCTAAACTTTGCTCATCTCTAGTTATAACCATATAGAAAAGCCGCATAATTTTGTTGTAACTATATAGAAATTGTTTTGAAGGCACACTAAAAGAGAAAATGCAAAAAGAATACAAAAATCTCAGCATTTCTTCCCTTCATTTCATTCTTTCCTTGGTCCTACCTGTTCTCACATTACAATCACAACTGAAAAATAATAAAGGAATCTTCTGTCTCACAAGCTCAGACATTTCCCTTTCCTCCTCACAATCCTGTGACTTGCTGTAACTGGCTGGAGCAGGAGCCTTTCTGCCCTGTCTGCAGTTGGAAAAAAAGATTATTAATCTCTGCCCACTTTGCTTAGCAATGTCACCCTATCAGAAACCAACCTAAGATGAAAGAGTTCAACAGATTTTAACTCCTGCAAGATTTCTACAAGACTGTTTGAGTCAGGATCATAAATAAAATTCAGCTAATATTCTCTTTAAGAGTATCTGTCAGCATGATCAACCCTATTAACCCAGACATACTGCCTATTAGCCTTGATCATACTCTGTTAAGTTATCCATTAGTAGTTCAGATCTGTGCCCACAATTTTGAGAAATGTGCACTTTTTTCAATATGCTAATGAAGTATTCGGGGCACTGATGGACGGCCTAACCCCTCCGGGCACGGCTTTACCACAACCTTTCCCGCTTAGTCACTCTCTCCACATCTTACGTGACAAGGCCAGGCATCCTCACTGTCTTTCTGCTTGGCCTGTAATCACAGTGTTGAGCAAATTGAAGTTAATGAAGTGGAATTCAATCTGAATTTCAGGAAAAATTTGATCTGCCATGAGTCCGAATTTACTGGCGCTTTGTGGTAACGAATGAATTTTTCCTGAAATAACGGTAAAAGAAATCGTACTGACCTCATCCATTTGAACACGAAGAGGCCGTTGTGCCCACCTTGATTGAGGGAAACATGTCAATTCTCATGCTTGCTGATGTGTGACGTCACCACTTCATCATGCTGGGAGGAAGCATATACTTCATCAGTGATACTGATGATGCCACTGCGCCCACCCAGTGTGATGATGTGGTGCCATTATCAGGTCAGCGCACGCATGGGAATTGGTGCGTTTTCGTCAATCAAGATGGCCGCGATCATATAGATGAGGTGAGTGTATATGCATATAATATTTTTTAACCCCTGATTAACCCCCTTGAATGTGACTCGCAGATGGCACGATCATCCTTGAACATGGCGTCTGAGGGATTATGTGATGGGGCGGTACGATTGTCGAAGTAATTCGTAACGAATCGAATTTCTTGATGAAATTCGTCGAAGTAGACAAATCAAATTTTTGAAAACTTTGCTCTAATCAGTAATCACAGTGCATTCACCAACATGTGCATAAGTCAGATCTTAGGGATCAATTAAATCAGCATAATAGGCAGTATGCCTGATTTTATATGGTTGGTCCTAATGACAGATGTAGGACTACTACATAAAGGAGAACTATAATAAAAAATATCGCTTCTTTATATGAAATATGTGATGGTTTACCAGGTGGATGCCTTTCTACTTTATAATGGTTTGAAATGATAGGACTAAGGCCTGCAGCTTCTCTGCTCCTATAGCGGCTGACAATTCTTCCATTATGTGCTATATAAATAAAACATTGTTAATGGGAACCTGTCATCAACTTTATGCTGCCCATACTAACGGTAGCATAAAGTACAAACAGGTGAGATGATTTCAGCGGTCTGTCATTTAAAAGTTAAAAGAAAGTGGTTGCCGAGAACATCACAATCATTGCAGACTGGGCCTGGAAAAAAGTCAAAGTCACCTGAGAAGAGTCATGGTTATTCATATATTCCTGCTCTCCCTGCCGATCTGCTGAGGACTGGCAGTCTTCTACCTAGTTTTCTCCCTTTCTAACTAGGAGAGAACTGCCAATCATCAGCAGATGGGCAGGGAGAACAGGAGATTATAAATAACCATGACTCTTCTCAGGTAGATTTGACTCTTTTCAAGACATGTGCTGCAATGATTATAATGCTGGTTCTTGGCAACCACTTACTTTTAGCTCATAGGTGACACACCGCTGAAATCAGCATTTCTGTCACAAATTTATGCTGCCCTCATCGAGGTCAGCATAAAGTTGATAATAGGTTCCCTTTAAACGGAATATTGTGGATCATGCAACCATATCCTTAAAAGTGTTGTCCCGTCTCTAAAACCCGTAAAATTGAAGCCATCCGGCTGTGGTTCTAACATTTGTAGCCCCTGACTTATACCTGGTGCATACTTCATGGGGTCATTCTTTTCCACCACAGTGGCCTTTACATGTTGCAGTAATAATTTCAACCCCAGTTGGGTGTGCTACTGGAACAATTAGAAATAGTGGCAAGCGTGCTAATCCCACATTCCATAGCAAGACGACCCACATAACAAACAATATATCTACATAACAGGTGAAGCCGCCACCTCCTAATAAAGTCAAATAAATGGGCAGACTCAAATATGTCATGGCTGCTATTAGCTTTAATTATTTATTTTATTTCATTACAGCATGCTCTTTGCGGAGTAATAATATCAGAATTTGAATAATTTATTCAAGCTCATAAACTATTGAGTTGATAAATTGCAAGCCCATAAAATATATCATTAGTTCAACATTATGAAAAATGTAATATATCTCAGCAGTTAAACTAAAGTATCAATAGATCAATAATTTAAACAAACATTCTATTTTAGTGAAGATGAAGAATTGATGAACATACCCGAGACCTCTGCATGTCGTCAGGCACAGGATTTCGATGTTTGTGTACCTACTCTACTCTAAAACATCCTGACAGATGTTGTTTAAATGAATATTGATTTTTTTTAATACCAAAGGGCTTTGTTCAATGGTCAAGGCGATATCATAAAGTAAACCAGATTATTGATTTTTCTACTTCCTATACGAGTGTCTGTCTTGTTCTGTCACAGCTTACATTTTACATAAAAAATCATATAATAGGATAAGATATATCCTACTATACATAACAAAGGTATAATGAGTAAAGATAGCTGGCATAAAAAAGACAAAAACTGTGTTTGCGTTTGGAATTGAAATTC
Organism: Bufotes viridis; assembly: GCA_033119425.1. Lineage (NCBI taxonomy): Eukaryota > Metazoa > Chordata > Amphibia > Anura > Bufonidae > Bufotes > Bufotes viridis. The sequence goes on along the minus strand of CM065597.1, from coordinate 120,412,679 downwards.
AGATTTTCATCTTTGTTGGATCTAACTTTACTGATGAAGGTAGTTGAATTGTGCATAAGTCAAAAGTACCCAGGTCAGTGCAGATGAGAATTAAAAGCCATAACAGGCCTGTCAACATATAAGTATCTCAGTAGCTTAGTCAATACCAAAGTTCTACGACTTATACTTTGCAATGAAATTACCCACCTCAGCCCCCCTAGCTTAAACACCCTTAATGACCAGGCCACTTTTTACAATTCTGCACTACACTACTTTCACCGTTTACCACCTTTTCTTCTCACTAATAGAGCTTTCATTTGGTGGTATTTCATTGCTGCTGACATTTTTACTTTTTTTGCTATTAATCAAAAATGACCAAAATGTTTGCAAAAAAATGACATTTTTCACTTTCTGTTGTAAAATAAAAAATAATAATAATAAAATACATTTCTATATCAATTTTTCACAAAATGTATTGTTCTACATGTCTTTGATAAAAAAAATCCAATAAGTGTATATTTATTGGTTTGGGTAAAAGTTAAAGCGTTTACAAACTATGGTGCAAAAAAGTGAATTTCCGCATTTTGAAGCAGCTCTGACTTTCTGAGCACCTGTCATGTTTCTTCAGGTGCTAGAATGCCAGGATAGTATAAATACCCCCCAAATGACACCATTTTAGAAAGAAGACACCCCAAAGTATTCGCAGAGAGACATGGTGAGTTCATGTATCATTTCATTTTTTTTCACAAGTTAGCGGAAAATGACAATTTCTGAGGAAAAAAAAATAATAATAAAGTTTCTGCTAACTTCTGGCAAAAAAAATCTCCCACGGACTCACTATACCCCTCAGTGAATACCTTGGGGTGTCTACTTTCCAAAATGGGGTCATTTGTGGGGTGTGTTTACTGTTCTGGCATTTTGGGCGGGGCTAAATTGTGAGCAGCCATGTAAAACCTAAAGGTACTCATTGGAATTTGGGCCCCTTTGCGCACCCGGGCTGCAAAAAAGTGTCACTCATGTGGTTAAATTTTTTTATACAAAGTTGTCAGCTTACAGAGATATTTCTCTCACCCAACATGGGTATATGTAAAAATACACCCCAAAACACATTGCCCTACTTCTCCTGAGTACGGCGATACCACATGTGTGACACTTTTTTGCAGCCTGGGTGCGAAAAGGGGCCCAAATTCCAAAGAGTACCTTTAGGATTTCACAGGGCATTTTTACGCATTTAGATTCCAGACTTCTTCTCACGCTTTAGAGACCCCTAAAATGCCAGGGCAGTAAAAATACCCCACAAGTGACCCCATTTTAGAAAGAAGACATCCCAAGGTATTCCATGAGGGGCATGGCGAGTTCACAGAAAAAAAAATGTACACGCGAACCACGTGGGACGCCAGTGGAGTGAGCGGAGCAGTGAGCCTCACAGCAGACAGGTACTGCTAGGACTGTATCTTGGAGGATGCTGCACTGACTGTAGCGATATTGCAGTGTACGGTCAATGGTTATTTAAAAGGCTGCCTGGATCAAATTAGAACAGCAGGTGCTCTTCTCATGCAGAGAAGACTATGGGTTGTATATGAAGGGCCATTAATAAAGTCGCATATGAATGGCATATGAACTTTTGTAGCCACACATTATCAATTGGAATCTTTACCTGGATACTATAACTGACTGAAGGAAAGGAGAAACTATATGATCGCTCTGAGTATACTACACAATGCTGAGTATAGAATGATGAACTTTAGACATACGGTTGTCATTTTATAATTTTAGCGATCAATTGAAAACTACAGCATTATCTCTTTACAATATATCAGGATTTGTGCAATCAAGCATTATTAACTGGATATATGTAGTCATGTGTTAGTGCTCTTTGTGTGAACATTTTTTTTTTCATTTTTACTTTTTAGATTTATTTTATTAATGTTATTTCTGTATGGCTCTATTGTAATAAATTTTTATATACATCTATATTGGGTTTAAATGAGGTGTGCTCGTCCTATAATCAGTCATTATCAGTCTATTTCTATTTACTGGGTAAGGTGAGACCCATTTTAGGACTGAGCACCTGTTACATACCTACCTGGAGTGAGCCACCCTACTCTTTTGTTTCAAGTGTTAGTAAAAGCTTTCAAGAAAGATCTACTTGTCTCAAAAGCCCTAGACCAACTCAAACGTTCAATTTTTACTCGTTTCACTTTCCCTTTTTTTTTTGTGTACATATTCATTACAGATGAACGAATCGAAGGTGACAAAGTGAAATTTGTTTCGAATTTCAGGAAAAATTTGATTAGCAACTAATGAGAATTTCCTCGCACTTCGTGGTAATGAATCACATTTTTTCCTAAAATGGCGGCTACACGTGTGAGGACATGGGGCAAGGAACTCTTGGAAGGTGGGATGACACATAATGCCATGCATGCAGCCAATCAGCAGCCACCCAGCCCTGTGATGTCACAGCCCTATAAATACGGTGGCCATCTTGGATTCTGAGTGCAGGGACAGACGTGAGAAGGCTCTAGGGACAGCAATAGGAAAAATCTCATTGTGAATTTTTTTTGGGAAAAGACGATTTATAAGTACAGGAAAAGGATAGGGACTTTAGCTAGGAATCATTTCACAGAATCTTTGTGCAGGGAGAGACATCAAAAGGCGATAGGGACAGTGCTAAAAAAAGCGATTTAAAAGTGCAGGGAAAGAATATTTGGGGATCCAAATAGCCATTATACAGCTCTGTCATTCCATCAATTTGTTCTTGTTATTGGGGTGCAAGTGTTATGGTGAAGAGCATTTAGTGGCCTATTTCAGTACAAAAAGAAAAATATATACGCATTTCACTTCTGCAGTTATATGTGGTGAAAGCGTTTAGTGGCCTATTTCAGTACAAAAAGAAAAATATATACGCACTTCACTGTTGAAGTTATTTGTAGTGAAAGCCTTTAGTGGTCTATTTAAAAAAAGAAAAATATATACGCATTTTACTGTTGCAGTTATTTGTAGTGAAAGCGTTTAGTGGCCTATTTCAGTACAAAAAGAAAAATATATACGCACTTCACTTCTACAGTTACATTTGTTGAAAGAGTTTAGTGGCCTCTTACAGTAGAGAAAGAAAAATATATACATACTTCACTGTTGCAGTTACAGTATTTGTGGTGAAAGCGTTTAGTGGCCTATTTCAGTATAAAAAGTAAAATATATATGCAGTTCACTGTTGCAGTTATTTGTGGTAAAAGCATTTAGTGGCCTATTTTAGTACAAAAAGAAAATTATATATGCACTTCACTGTTGCAGTTATTTGTGGTGAAAGCATTTAGTGGCCTATTTCAGTACAAAAAGAAAAATATATATGCACTTCACTTCAACAGTTACATTTGTTGAAAGAGTTTAGTGGCCTCTTTCAGTAGAGAAAGAAAAATATATACACACTTCACTGTTGCAGTTACAGTATTTGTGGTGAAAGCGTTTAGTGGTCTATTTCAGTACAAAAAGAAAAATATATATGCATTTCCCTGTTGCAGTTATTTGTGAGAAAAGTGTTTAGTGGCCTATTTCAGTACAAAAATAAAAGTATATTCTCAGTTCACTTCTGCAGTTATATTTGTTGAAAGTGTTTAGTGGCCTCTTTCAATACAGAAAAAAATGTATATACGCACTTCACTGTTGCAGTTATTTGTGGTGAAAGCGTTTAGTGGCATATTTCAGTACAAAAAGAAAAATATATTAGTAGCTTTTAGGGGTGTTTTAATTTGCTTTTAATTTATTTAGTTCAGCTAAAAGTATGTTAGACAGAGAAGTGCCAGGCTATGCACAGAGGAGTGGCAGAAGCCAAAATGTTTCTGGAGCAGGCACAAGTCGAAGCAGACTAAGGGGGCGTGGCAGCAGGAGTCGCAGCGAGAGGCCTGAGCTTCCAGTGTCATCTAGTGATCGTGTCTTGACCAACAACCCAGCGGTTCTTGATTGGTTAACTCGGTCATCCACTTCATCCCAAGTGACATCAGACACCCCCAGCCAACAGTCGGTGGGTTCGTCAGACACAACCCTTAGCTTTCATGGCCCAGGAGCAGACCCTGTGCCCTCACCTGTCCTCAACCTGACCGTTGTTGTTCCCTCAGCCACAGACCTATTGTATGCTGTGGGCTCAGCTCCACTATACAGCGAGGACAAGCTACTGTACTAGAAGACAGTAAGCAGCTACTGCCCAGCCAAGATCTGGAGGAGACATATGCCACTTCCTCGGCTAGGCGGGTAAGTAGTGAGAGTGACGTGGGAGGTGATGTTGTGAGCGGTCAGGCTCCAGACCCTGAGACCGTTGAGGAGGACATCAGTGATGTGAAGACACTACTCGATGATGATGAAGCCGATCGCACTTGGGAGCCTGGAGCAGAAAGGGCTTCATTATCATCAGGAGAAGAGGGTGGCAGCTTGCCCATGAGGCAGCAGCTGAGACTGCAAGGTGGTAGCATGGCTGGGAATCAGCAGGGTGGCAGCAGTGGGAGGTCTGGAGCCAAACGTGCCCGGGGTGGCCCACCTGCTTCACAGCAGCCTACCTGCCCGGGAAGTAGTGGTGCAGGGGTTCACATAGGCAGGGCGGTAGCAGTCAGTCAGCACGGACTGTTGGGGGGAAAATCACCTACTCGGCGGTGTGGCAGTTTTTTCTTAAGCCTCCAGAGGAGTTGATCGTGGCCATATGTAGAATCTGTGGGCAGAATGTGAAGCATGGCCAGGGTGCCAATGTTGGCACCACAGCCCTGTGTCAACATATGCAGTGTCGCCATATAGTGGCCTGGGAGAACCGTCGCTCCGATGTAGTGGTCCCGCCTGCCGCAGCATCCGCCGCATCACCCAGTGGCACACACCCAGTTTTAGGCAGTCAAGGCTTCACCACCTCAGCCGAAGGAAGCTGTCTGTCATTCCCATCTTCTGCTGGTCCAGATGCTCCTGCTCCTGCTCCTATTCCTCGTCAGTCATTCCGTCAGCAATCGATCACTGAAGCGATTGCCAAGAGACAACAGTACTTCTGGGAAAGGGGTGGGGTGGCAGGGGCATTACCAGCTCCATCAGCAGCAGCCTGAGTCTACAGTCACTGATGAACAGCTTTCTTTACCCGCAAAGTGAAGAAACTACTCCCCAGCAACAGCTGGTAGACCTGGAGCAGGATCTGAACCAACAGGTGGTGGCATACTTGGACAGCACCTTGCCACCCCACATTGAAGGTCCACTGGACTACTGGGCAGCCAAACTGGGTTTGTGGCCGCAACTGGCCGAGTTTGCGCTGGAAAAGCTATCCTGCCCGGCCAGTAGTGGCATCAGAGAAGGTGTTTAGTGCGGTGGGCGCCATAGTTACCCCAAGAAGAACTCGCCTGTCCACCCAAAATTTGTGAAGATAAATCAGGCCTGGATCAGCCAGGATTTCCACCCACCAATGCCTCATTCAATGCCAATGACTCTGTCATTGTGCCACTCGGTGGCCTTCTCTTGATGATGTCACCCCCCACAATCTGTCATTTTGCCACTTGGTGGCCTTCTAAAACTGCTGCCAACTCCAGACTCTGTCATTGTGCCACTCGGTGGCCTTCTACTGATGCTGCTACTGCTGCTTCTGCAACCTCCACACTCTGTTATTGTGCCACTCGGTGGCCTCCTCATACTGCTGCCAAATCAAGACTCTGTCATTGTGCCACTCCGTGGCCCCCTCATACTGCCGCCAACTCCAGACTCTCTCACTGTGCCTCTCAGTGGCCTCCTCATACTGCTGCGGCCTCCAACTCTCTCATTGTGCTACTCGGTGGCATTCTCCTGATGCTGCTACTGCTGCCTCCGCCACCTCCAGACTCTGTCATTGTGCCGCTCTGTGGCCTCCTGATGCTGCCGCCACCTCCACACTGTCGTTGTGCCACTATGTGGCCTCCTCCTGATGCTGCCGCCACCTCCAGACACTGTCATTGGGCCACTCTGTGGTCTCCTCATGCTGCTTCCACCTCACAACTATGTCATAGGGCCACTCTGTGGACTTCTCATGCTGTTCCCACCCTCCACATTTTATGATTGGGCCACTATTTTGCCTTTTGGCCTGGCTGACATCATCATTTATTTGACTTTTCTTCTAATGTTAGAAGGAAGGAAAAATGAGACACACAACGGATCCTGTCTGTGTAGCAGCTGTAAGGCCTTTATGGTCCCATCAAAATTGGCTTATGATTTGGTAGCCAAAAGCAGGATTGGGTAGAAAACACAGAAGACATTCAAATATTCCATTCACGTGTCATCTCTGTTTTAGATCCACTCCTTTTTTATTTGGCATTAGCAATACTGATGGATTATTGAGCAAATGCTGACCGTGTGAAGGCGTATGCTCCCCAGATAGGATCCGTTTTTTGTGGGTTATTGTTGTGACGGATCAGAGGAAGGGCAAATTAATCAGTGATGTCAACACAAACTTACTGCTGACACCCTCTTCACTCGGTCGGTGGGCTCTACTTGTATAAGGGTTTAATAGAACTGTTTTTGTAGACATCTATGTGGAATCAGCTGACAAGGGTGTAAAAGGAGTGTGCCTCTTCTTGACGCTAACATCGACCTGTAAGGCTGAGTTAATACTTGAGCTATTTTGTCAGTTTTGGCCACGTGACTGCCCAAATAAGTGAATTGTGCAGTGATTCTAAGAGCGAAGCCTGTCATCTGCATGTCATACTGACTAACAGCATTATTTCACTACCACAGCACACTCCTTATGCGTGTTATTGCAAGGCACAGTGTTCTACACCCCTATAAAAGCGAACCCCCCGAATCGAATTTTTGAAAATTTAGCTCATCTCTAATATTCATAAAAAGTTCCAAACTAATGTAATATGGTGAATGGCAGGGTTAATGGTTCTTCTAAGACTTTTCACAACCAGTACCAGATACCAAAACTGATATCTATATTCCTATCTGATTAGTTTAAATGTTCACTGCACACACACATTAAACAATTATATATATACCCGATGATCTGATGTCCTGATATTTATGTGGGTCTGATCTGAGGATCTGATATAAGGTCTGATGAAAAAAAAAAAAATTCCCATAGTGAACCCACATCAGACCTTTTATCAGCCCACAGTGAGACCCCCATCTAGACCTTATATCAGCCCATAGTGAGACCCCCATCAAACCTTATATCAGCCCACAGTGAGACCCCCGTCAGACATCAGATCAGCCCACATAGTGAGATCCCCATCTAGACCTTATATCAGCCCATAGTGAGACCCCCATCAGAGCTCAGATCAGATTAAAATATTAGCTATCCTACGCCGCTGCTCCTCTCCACCTCCAGCAGAAGTCGCGCTCCCCTGTCTTCCCGGCCTAAGCTGCTCTGTCACCTGACTGCGTGCAGTGTCAGGTCATAGTGCGCGCACTACGTGAAGTGCCGGCCCCATGAATGAAGACCGGAAGGGTGAGTATTACAAGCACTTGCGGCGGTTCACTCCCCGCTACCAATGGATATGGTAGCGCTCACTAGTATTCACTTTATAAGACCGTTGGCCATCTCCCCCCCACTTTTGGGTGGAAGAACATGTGTCTTATAAAGCGAAAAACATGGTACATATATATATATATATATATATATATATATATATATATATATATATATAATATATATAAATTATATATATATATATATATATATATATATATATATTATATATATATTATATGTATAGATATATATTATAATAATAATAATATATATTTATATAGCGCCACCATATTCCGCAGCGCTTTACAAATTCATAGGGTTCTAGTACTAAGTCCTGAGGAATTCCAACATCAAGAGGAAGAGGAGAAGAAGAAGAGCCAGCGAATAAAACACTAAAGGAGTGGCCAGAGAGATAGGAAGAGAACCAAGAGAAAGCAGTGTCCTTAAGGCCAATTGAGTGGAGCAGGGTGAGGAGGAATTTATGGTCTATGGTACCAAGTGCTGCAGAGTTATCCAGCAGAATTAGTAGAGAATAGTCACCATTTATTTTTGCTGTTAGGAGATCGTTGGACACTTTAGTGAGGGCAGTTTCTGAAGAGTGAAGAGGGCGAAAGGCAGATTGAAAGGTGTCAAGATGAGAGTTTGCAGAGAGATAGCTTGTTAAGCGAGAGTAGATATGACGTTCAAGAAGTTTAGAGATGGAGGGGAGGTTAGAAACAACTCGGTAGTTAGCAGCACCGTTCGGGTCAAGAGATGGTTTCTTTAGTAGTGGGGTTAAAATAGAGCAGGGCTGGCCAACCTGCGGCTCTCCAGCTGTTGCAAAACTACAACTCCCAGCATGCCAAGACAGCCTACAGCTATCAGCCTACAGCAGGGCATGGTGGGAATTGTAGTTTTACAACAGATGGAGAGCCGCAGGTTGGCCAGCCCTGTAATAGAGTGTTTGAAGGAGGAGGGAAAGATACCAGAAGAGAGAGAGAGGTTAAAGATTGTAGTTAGGTGAGTGATGACAGCCGGGGAGAGGGACTGGAGGAGGTGTGATGGAATAGGATCACTGCTACAGGTCGTGGGTCGAGAGGAAGAGAGAAGCCTGGAGACTTCATCCTCCGTTATAGGGACGAAAGAGGAGAGCAAGCATGTGGAGGAGTTGGAGGGAGGAGAATTAAAATTATTTGGGGCCTGACAGATTATTTTCTGCCGGATGCTGCCTATCTTGACTCTGAAGCAAGTGGCCAAGCCATCAGTGCAGAGGTAAGTGACAGGTTCTGGAACATTTTATATACATGTATATATATATATATATATATATATATATAAAAGGAAATTCCACGGTACTTCCCAAAAATAGGTACGTGTTTATTTCACCAGATGCAACGTTTCGGTTCTCCCTTTGGAACCTTTTTCAAGCAGTCACTGCTTGAAAAAGGTTCCAAAGAGAGAACTAAAATATTGCATCTGGGGAAATAAACACGTATCTATTTTTGGGAAGTGCCCTGGAATTTCCTTTTTCATTTATAGTTTGATGGGAGGATCACAGCCACAGTCGCTGGCACCCCTTTTCTTCTACTTTTTTCTACTGCTGTCTGCAGTGCTGCCTGTGCCCAGCCGCATTGACTTATATATATATATATACTCACCTAAAGAATTATTAGGAACACCATACTAATACGGTGTTGGACCCTTTTGCCTTCAGAACTGCCTTAATTCTACGTGGCATTGATTCAACAAGGTGCTGATAGCATTCTTTAGAAATGTTGGCCCATATTGATAGGATAGCATCTTGCAATTGATGGAGATTTGAGGGATGCACATCCAGGGCACGAAGCTCCCGCTCCACCACATCCCAAAGATGCTCTATTGGGTTGAGATCTGGTGACTGTGGGGGCCATTTAAGTACAGTGAACTCATTGTCATGTTCAAGAAACCAATTTGAAATGATTCGCGCTTTGTGACATGGTGCATTATCCTGCTGGAAGTAGCCATCAGAGGATGGGTACATGGTGGTCATGAAGGGATGGACATGGTCAGAAACAATGCTCAGGTAGCCCGTGGCATTTAAACGATGGCCAATTGGCACTAAGGGGCCTAAAGTGTGCCCAGAAAACATCCCCCACACCATTACACCACCACCACCAGCCTGCACAGTGGTAACAATGCATGATGGATACATGTTCTCATTCTGTTTACGCCAAATTCCGACTCTACCATTTGAATGTCTCAACTGAAATCGGGACTCATCAGACCAGGCAACATTTTTCTAGTCTTTAACAGTCCAATTTTGGTGAGCTCGTGCAAATTGTAGCCTCTTTTTCCTATTTGTAGTGGAGATGATTGGTACCCGGTTGTAACAAGTGGTTATTTCAGTCAACCTTGATCTTCTATCAGCTTGAATCAGTCGGCCCATTCTCCTCTGGACTGTAGCATCAACAAGGCATTTTCGCCCCAGGACTGCCGCATACTGGATGTTTTTACCTTTTCACGCCATTCTTTGTAAACCCTAGAAATGGTTGTGCGTGAAAATCCCAGTAACTGAGCAGATTGTCAAATATTCAGACCGGCCCATCTGGCACCAACAACCATGCCACGCTCAAAATTGCTTAAATCCCCTTTCTTTTCCATCCTGACATTCAGTTTGGAGTTCAGGAGATTGTCTTAACCAGGACCACACCCCTAAATGCAATGAAGCAACTGCCATGTGATTGGTTGACTAGTAACATAGTAACATAGTATATAAGACCGAAAAAAGACATTTGTCCATCCAGTTCAGCCTGTTTCCTACAAGTTGATCCAGAGGAAGGCAAAAAAACCCTGTGAGGCAGAAGCCAATTTTCCTCACTTAAGGGGAAAAAAATTCCTTCCCGACTCCAATCAGGCAATCAGAATAACTCCCTGGATCAACGACCTCTCTCTAGTAGATGTAGCCTGTAATATTATGACACTCCAGAAATAAATCCAGTCCCCTCTTGAATTCCTTTATTGTACTCACCATCACCACCTCCTCAGGCAGAGAGTTCCATAGTCTCACTGCTCTTACAGTGAAGAATCCTTTTCTATGTTTCTGTACAAACCTTCTTTCCTCCAGACGCAGAGGATGTCCCCTTGTCACAGTCACAGTCCTGGGAATAAATAGATGATGGGACAGATCTCTGTACTGACCCCTGATATATTTATACATAGTTATTAGATCTCCCCTCAGTCGTCTTTTTTCTAAAGTGAATAACCCTAATTTTGATAACCTTTCAGGGTAGTGTAGATCCCTCATTCCAGTTATTACTTTAGTTGCCCTCCTCTGAACCCTCTCCAGCTATGCTATGTCTGTCTTGTTCACAGGAGCCCAGAACTGTACACTGTACTCCATGTGTGGTCTGACTAGTGATTTGTAAAGTGATAGGACTATGTTCTCATCACGGGCGTCTATGCCCCTTTTGATGCAACCCATTATCTTATTGGCCTTGGCAGTAGCTGCCTGACACTGGTTTTTGCAGCTTAATTTGCTGTTTATTAAAATTCCTAGATCCTTTTCCATGTCAGTGTTACCGAGTGCTTTACCATTTAATATGTACGGGTGACTTGCATTATTCCTTCCCATGTGCATAACTTTACATTTGTCAGTGTTAAACCTTATCTGATAATTGCATTAATGAGAAATAGAACAGGTGTTCCTAATAATTCTTTAGGTGAGTGTATATATATATATATATATATATATATTATTATTTTTTTTTTTTTTTTTTCTTGTGACTCACTAAATACTGTGATTTTGTTATAATTCCGAAATTATCTCCAGATATGTGCACATCATTTAATTAAAATATATTCTCAAATATGAGAAATATGATATTCACTACATTGCCATACATTTTTATCTATAACAGTTGGCACACAATATACTAAAACTGCATTTAATGACATTTGATAAGCTGACTGATAATGTGGTTTCAATGCCCTGAATATATTTAAAGGAAAATATCAGGTATCAGCATTTTTCATAACTGTGTGACTTGGCTACATGCCACTTGGCTTGAAGCCTATTTACTTTAATATTCACAAGATCTCTACATTTGCTAATAAAAAGCTCAACTGTATGCCGTTATTTCATATTTATATATTTAGTAATTTATTTTTTTCTAAAAACCCTAATATAATTTTATTAATACAAATTCTATTTATTTAAAAAACATGGGTTCTTTTATTTAGTTACAGTCAATAGAATTACATGTGTTTTTATTAGAGATTAGCACATTTTTTGAAACTCGATTCAGCTGTGATTCTAATCAATCAGTTAAAAAATTTGATTCGGTCGAAATCGATTCTACCTGAATTAAAAGTGCTCGAATTGACCTAAAATTGGTGTATGACACTGTGAGGTCTCCTAGGACTCCAATTTTTCTTTCTTGCCTTTGTTATTTATAAAGTTCTCTCCTCCCTTCCCCCAACTTCAAGCTCTTAATTGAAAAGTCAGCAATATATAGTCAGAGACACTGATATATGTAGCTATGTGTAAATGCATAATTCATGTTGTTAACAAACAACTTATTTAAAAAACAATGCGGATTTATGCTTTTTAAAATTTAAATACAGTTAAAAAATTGTACATTAGTGGGGGAAGATGCCTATCCATATAAATCAATGGCTTCTTTTGAACAAACGAACAAAAAATGATGCCTCAAGGGGTTGTGCAAGAATACCGGAGGTGATTTGGCAAACCTCTCCACTTGGCCAGAGCTCTAAAGGGAAGCTTACCTGCTTTGCTTCCTGGTGCTTGCTCTCTACTCCCTCTTCTCCTTGCCTTCAAGAATGCATATGTCCATCTGTTCAATGTTTCAGTAATTTTTGCACAACTTGTTGTTCTCTAACAATCAGCTTAATAGCAAAATTCACAACAGGTGTTTGATCTATGAATCGCCCAATATATTTCCTGGTTCAATTAGAATTGGTATTTAAACAGTCCTCCTCATCATGCTGTTCACATTTTGACATCATGAGACCAATATGACACCTAACAATTGATCAACAGTACCTCGCCATGGAGAGGATTCAAGCAGTATGTTCTCAGATGGAAGTGGCTACTGAGCTTAGAGTGTCATAGAGTGTCATCAGCAGGTTGCAATTGTGAATAAATGCCCTGCAGAATCGGTTGATGAATGCCACAAAACTCCAGGCACATTTAAGCGAGGTGAGAGGCACCCTAGTGTCACGTCAGACCATTTAAATCCATTTACATCAGCATGGTCTGCGTACTAGATGACCTGCAAGGGTACCTGATCATGGTGAGGCTTCAAGCAGTATGTTCTCAGATAGAAGTGTCCACTGAGCTTAGAGTGTCACAGAGCGTCATCAGCAGGTTGCAACAGATATAATATCACTGTAGCGTGAACTTTTTAAGTTTTTCATCAATTTCACTCGAAAGCCAACTATCCCTAACTTTTTGTGTGTACTGTATATGTAAATACACATGCACACTCTGTAACAAAAAAAGGACTAGTTACAAGGTTATGCAAACTGAGAAACTAGTAGGCATTGCTAAGATTAACAAATGATTACATTTTCATGCTCCAATTTGTGGCATGTGGAGGGGCATAAAAGCCAGATTAAACACATTTTTTTTAGCCATCAGAAACCCCAAAAATCCGATTGTCATGTTTGATAATTGTGTGATACCTCCTGTTCATCAATGTGCCAATTGTTGCCAAATTAACAGGAACCGAATCCTTGAACTAAGAGACCTCTGGTTATTACTAAGGCAGATCGCTACTAGAGATGAGCGAACACCTGGATGTTCGGGTTCGAGAGGTTCGGCCGAACTTCCGGAAAATGTCCGGGTTCGTGATCCGAACTCAACCCGAACTTCCTCCCGAACCCGAACCCCATAGAAGTCAATGGGGACCCGAACTTTTGGGCCCTAAAAAGGCTGTAAAAGACACCCAGAGGGATAATATACAGCAATAAACGCATTGCGATTACAACTTTGAGCTAACGATCACCATGGGAACGCCTCCTCCAGTAGAATGTACTGTCGGATCTGAGAATTAAGTTGAAATCGCAATGCGATTCTTATATATTTGCTTAATCGCATTGCGATTTCAACTTAGCATTGCTAAATAATTCCATCCATATCGTTAACTTACTGAGTCAGTAAGTTAACGAATATGGATGGAATTATTTAGCAATGCTAAGTTGAAACGGCAATGCGATTAAGCAGATATATAATAATCGCATTGCGATTTCAACTTAATTCTCACATCCGACAGTACATTCTACTGGAGGAGGCGTTCCCATGGTGATCGGTAGCTCAAAGTTGTAATCGCAATGCGATTAAGAATACATAAGAATCGCATTGCGATTCCAACTTTTTAGTACTCAACTTTTAAAATCGTACACCACTTTAAGTTCCAAAGTTGCAATCGCGTTCGAATAGAACTTAAAGCTGTCTCTTAGTCAGTTTTAGTATTGGTGTGCTGTAATAGAAGTTACATTCGTACGCCGAATATAACTTAGAGCAATACAGTCAACTTTACACTGTTAGTTTTATTATCGCGATAATACAACTATTCAAGAATCGTGTACGTGCGTCTGTACGTGTGTGCGTTACCTCGGACACTATTCTATTTTGCCAGCCACAGCTGAAACCACTGATTTATGGTATTGCTATTTTGGCAATTGAATTTAACCCCAGAAAATAATCTATCCTTTGCCAGACAGCAGACAGTATTATACTTGTCTAACCAAAGCTGGAACACCAGATTTAGGGATTGGTATTTGGGCAATTGTATTTAACCCCTTAATAAAATATAGAAATTTCTTTCCTGAGTTTCTAGGGGTGACAATTAGCACAGCCAAGCCCCCTGATGTAGGATATAGCAAAAAAAAAAAAAACTAGTATTGATGGATTGATGGACTTGGTGGCAGCTTCTTCTGGCGCACCACAAGTCACAAAATGGCCGCCGATCACCCCAGAAAATAAGTGACAGAAAAACGCTCTGTGCAGCCTAAAAACCAGCGAGCAAGTAACTAGCAGAAGTTCAATGATTCTCAGCTGTAAATTGATCCGTTCATTAGGTGCTGTTGCTGACTTTAACCTGCCTAATCTCGCCCTGACAGAAGCTGCGTCCTCTCCCTACACTAATCAGAGCAGTGTGACGTGCGGCGCTACGTGACTCCAGCTTAAATAGAGGCTGGGTCACATGCTGCACTTGGCCAATCACAGCCATGACATTAGTAGGCATGGCTGTGATGGGCTCTTAGGGCAAGAAGTAAAACGCTAGCTGATTGGCTGCTGTGCAGCCCTTCAGAAAGCGGGAAGTAATCGACGAACACCGAACCCGAACCCGAACTTTTTTGAAAATGTCCGGGTTCGGGTCCGGGTCCCGGACACCCCAAAATTCGGTACAAACCCGAACTATTCTCGAACTGTTCGCTCAACACTAATCACTACCCACCTAGGCTAAGATGCTAGTAGTTTTTATTATTGCACATTCTGGTGGTTGGAAGAACAACTATAAACTGGAATGACAGCAAGAGGTGCACAGAGAAGACTCTCTGTATGGACAGATCATCTGATGAGAAGAATGGCACACAGTGATCCATTCTGTACAGAAAGTTTAATTGGATGTCTCATCCCAAGCTTAGGGTGGCAAACAGTGTCTACACAAACCATCAGACGTCCAGCTACCGGTGTTCCAATAACCTTAAACCTCTGCTCTTAAAGGCTATCATGGTGCACAGCAAGTTGGCAGGCTGGAATGGAGGTCTGTCCTCTTCAGTGACGAGTCCTGTTTTTGTCTCGAACGTAATGATAGCCAGTGACTGGTCTGGAGAGAACATGGGCAAAACGAGGGAGAGCCCTTTACAAAGGAACGGAACACCAATATTGCTCCCAGGAATATAGTGCAGAGTGGTGTAATGTAGTGTAGCCAGGCCCCTCTAGTCGACAGGTCAGGTACATTCACAGCTCAGTGTTACACTGATTTGGTCATGGAGCCTAAAATAAGGTCATTTCTGCTAAGTGTCCCAGGAGCCATTTTTCAACAGGACAACACCAGGCTGTCTGTTGATATTGCTACTATGAGCAGCCTGCATGGCCAAAGCATGCTACTATGGCCTGCAGCATCTATCATTGAGCACATCTGGCAGTTATTTGTTGGCAATAACAAAGGGATCTGCCAGCAACGGATCTTATAGATTTGAATGCCCGAGTGTATTAAGCATGGTAGAACATTCCTCTGACAACCATTCATAACCTCTTGATAGCATGCCAAGGCATGTAAGTGTGTGTTTTTTCTTCATGTGGTGCTAATACTCGATACTAAATAGATTGAGATGTATTAAATGTTTTGTTTCCATTATTAATAATTATCATGTCATTAACATGTCTAACAATATTGATTATAAATATATATATATATATATATATATATATATATTTGTGATGAGCTAATTTCTTGAAATTCATTTTGTGTCAGATTCGTAGAATAAAAAAATAAAAAAAGATTTGTTATGAAAAGATGTCTCTTATTTTTTATAAATTTTTGCTCTTTAAAAACACACTGCGTTGCCACATTTGCTATGGTTTTTCATTTAAAAAGCTTCTGAAAATTGTCCCATATCAGGGACATATGGTATTTAATATTTTTACATGCACAATTGTTAATTGTCAGAAGAAAGAGTGGCTTGTTTTGAATGAGAAGGAAAGAATTATTTATTTTCATTGGGAGCAGCAGTAATACAGAGAGAATGTGGAAAGTGGATAGTAATAGTAGAAGTGGCAGTAGGGTATTGGCAGCACGGAATATCAACTATAGTGGTGGTATCAGCAGCAGCCATATGGTACAGACATGATGCCAGGCAGACCGAGAGTGGCAGTAAGGCATGATGGCAGCAGCAGAAGCCATGCGGTGGGCAGGCAGACAGTAGCAGTCACAATATGAAAATCCTAAAAAAAAAATCAATTTCTTGTACATTTAATGTTTTGGACACTGGTGGAGGACAACTTCACTCGTTTGGGTGTCATAATGTCCCCTGCTACGCTAAAAACCCTCCCTGAGATGAAACTAGAGGATGGACAAGAAAGAAAGGAGAGAGTCCATGCTAGGCTAGTTTAGGCCACCGGGGTCAGGAAATATGGTATGCACCAGGCAGGGGCGTAGCTAAAGGTTCATGGGCCCTGGTGCAAGAGTTCATACCCCTTCCTAACACCACCAGTTCCCTGTGCTCCCATGCCCGCCCGCTCAACGGCAGAGCTAAAATCTCACCAATACATTTTACATTCTGACCCCCATAATTTTTATTTTTATGTGTATGGAGCTGTGTGAGGGCTCATTTTTTGTGGGCAACCTGTACTTTTTATTGATATCATTTTGGGGTGTGTATGACTTTTTGATCACTTTTTGTTCAATTTTTTGGTGGGAAGTGAAGAGACCAAAAATCATAGAATCAGCCATTTAACAGTTTTCTTCCATCTTGCCGTTTATATGGGATAAATATTTTTATATTTTAACAGTACAGGTGTTTTCGCATGTGAACCCTTAATGTTAATTTTTATATTTGTTCATGTATTTTTATATTAAGTTTTAGGAAAGGGGGTGAATTGCATTTTATATATTTTTTACATTTTTTCTTTTTTTTACTCTTTTTAAGAGATGTAATACAGTATAGTTCCGCTGCATGCACTTAATTACACACTTACAACAAAGCCCCACTGTACTTATTACATATTCAGTATAGCTCTGCTGCATGCACCTTACCCACACACAGCTTCACCATACACATTACACATAGAGCTCTGCTGCACGCACATTCACACACAGCTCTGCTCTACACATTACACATAGACCTCTGCTGCATGCACATTTCCCACACGCAGCTCTATTGTACACATTACTCATATAGCTCTGCTGCATGCACATTCACACACAGTCTTGCTGTAACATTACATATACAGCCCTGTTGTACACATTACATATACAGCTCTGCTGCATGCACATTTGCCACACTCAGCGCTGTTGTACACATTACATATACAGCCCTGCTGCACGAAAATTCAGACACAGCTCTGCTCTACACATTACACATAGACCTCTGCTTCATGCACATTTCCCACACGCAGCTCTGATGTACACATTACTCATATAGCTCTGCTGCATTCACATTCACACACAGTCTTGCTGTAACATTACATATACAGCCCTGTTGTACACGATACATATGGCCCTGCTGCACAAACATTCACACACAGCTCACCTGTTCTTAAGCTGAGCACAATAGAAGTAGATCTGGCCCTGCCAGTTTTTGGGAGCTTCTGGTTGTATGTTACCTCTGCTCTTTATTGCCGCCACAGCAACCTCCTTACACCCGATCTGGCTCCCGAGTCTTACCCAACACATAATCATGGTCATAGTACTCACCCACCCAACACTTTTATCAGACTGTGACATGTCATTGTGGGCTCTTTGGCCCTATGTCGATTCCCTGCACTCTATTTGCACTGACTACGACTGTCACTACCACTGCCCTACAGCCAGTAGCTACAAGTTCCACTACTACTCGCCAGATGGCTGCTGCTGCTACTAAACACTGCTACTAAACACATTCTGACTCTAAGATGACAAGGCATGGGTCTTTCATTTTGCACTTTTTGGTCTATCAATCATTTTATTATGAGGCCTATAAATAAAAAGTCCCAGGTTTCCTATAAATGATAAGTCACAGGTTTCCTAAATGAAAAGTCAAGGGTTTAGTACATACAAATTATTAAACGGTACTAGCAAAATTGCAAGTATTTTTCTGTAGTTTGAAGACAGAGGTACAATTAAATATCTTGAATCCCTCCACTTCCACAAACAGACTGCACACTGTTATTGAAAATTTACAATGGTAATAATACAATATTTGCAGTGAATTGTTTTTGAACTACATGGTCTGATGGAGTGATACTACTGGCCCTTCGCTAAAACTTCAGTGTGACAATGCAATATGTTTGCAGTGAATTTAAATGTCTTTTGATCTAGATACTGTGTTGCAGTATGGCTTCACTAACTTGATATAATTTGCCTAACTGATTTGAAATGCAACTTTGCTGCTGTATTCGGAACAAGACTGTCCCCCTTCTCCGATTTTTTTTTTCTAACAGCCAGGCCACATCCATAACCAGTACAGTGTCCTTGTCATTGTCATCATTAGCTACTGCTTCTTCCACTCAAAATAACCCTCCTCCTCATCCTTCTCCACCTTCTCCACATCCTCCTAAATGAGCATTCCTCCATTCTCAACAGAAACAGAGCAAATCATTTACTCCTCCCTCCTTTTTATATGTGTAAACTGTAGTGTTGTTATGCTGTCTTTGAATTGATGAGCCTGGGCAAGAGACAGATTAGTTTTTAATTTGCACCAAGCAGCAAAATTCCTGCTGGACGTCTCCCTGGCAACTACAACTGGCCAAGGTGGTCAGCGACAATGTCAAGAACATTGTGACTACACTGCATTTGGAGGAAATAATGCACACTTCCTGCATGGTATATGTGATAAATATAAAAGCAAAATTGGAAAATATTTTTCTGCTGCCAAAAGTAAGGCAAAATTGCTATATTACGGGGATACTCTCTATATACAGCTTTCAGCAGCTTTTGCCTTGCAGATGCCTGAAGACCTATGAGAACTCGTAGACATCAGAATGTTTTACACAATTTTTCAGGCCAATTGGAGCACTTTTGATTACAGCAAAATTGGTACAATCAGACCCTTATCGAATTTCACGAAATTCACTCATCTCTAGTTTATACCTATTTGGGCATCAAAGTCAGGATATTGTGTTTTTTTATCTGAAGTTGTTAATAGTCTCATCAATGTCTGTAGTACTACTTGAATACAAACCTGTTGTTGATTTAGGGTTTTTGTTTTGTTATTTTTTATTGTTTAACCCTTTTAATGCCGATCGTGGTCATTACAGCCTTTAGATGCTGTGATCAAGTGTGATCACGGCATCTAAAGACTGAAAAACCCAGACGCGCTCTCTTCTGAGTTAATACCAGCATACCCGTGTGGCGATTGGGGATGTCGGTAATTCATTCAAATAGGCTGGGTCTCTCTGCAGGTGGCCAACATAAGAAGTCAGCAATTCATATATTACTTTACTGTTATTTGCACTATGGTAATAGTCAATAGAAAAAAAGTTGTGAACATGGTAGCCTCCTAAAGAGGCTATAAAAAAATAAAATAAATGAATATAATTAATTTAAATCTTTCTGTAGAATAAAAAAAAACATAAATAATAAAAAATATAAACATTATGGGCATCACCGTGTCTGGAAATGCCCATACTATTAAATTATAAAAGTATTTTTCCAATACAGCGAATGGCATAACAGAAAAAAGTATCAAAATGGCTGATTCTTCATTTTTTCATCACTTCTCTTACCCCAAAACATTTTATAAAATGTGATCAAAAAGTAATATACTTACAAATGGTATCAATAAAAACTACAGATCTCCCCCAAAAAATTAGCTCCCACCCAACTCAGTAGACATAATTATACAAAAGTTAAGGGGTAGTATATATTGAGGGTGGCGCCTCTTTTGGACTGAGCAACACCCAAGTACCTGGGACTTCTCAGCACAAAAGCAATTTAGCTGGTTCCTGCAGTGCCCTGAATGAAAGGAGACTGGTAAGTCCATGAGAGGCAGTATCTGTAATTTTAGGGACCCTTGTGCGGAAGCCGCCGTGACGTGGTACTTGGGCCCAGACATACTTTTGATCAAAAATGTGCGCTAAGAGTTTCCTTCATTCCATTTTTTTGAAATGAGCCCCTTTTCCTATTTTTTGCTAACAGGTTATAATGTATTGTGCAGCCATCTTTTAACCAACAAAAGTTAAGGTGGTCAGAATATGGTGATGTAAAAAGAAAATGTTTTTCAAAGTTTTGATTTATCTATACAGTATTTAGACATATAAAACCTATACATATGTGGTGTCGTTGTAATTGTACTGACCTAGAGAAGGAAAGGAATTGGTCAGTCTTGCTACGAAGGGAACTCCGTAGAGACAAAACCCATAAAACCCCATTTGGAATTTTTTCCCACTTTCCACTATATTGTATGCCATATTAAATGGTACAATTTGTCCCGCAAAAAACAAGCCCTAATATGGATATGTGAACTGAAAAATAAAAAAGCTATGGCTCCAAGAAGGCAGGAAAGAAAATTTAAATTGCAAATACGAAAATAAAATAAAAATAAAATACAGTATCCTAAGGGTGAATGCATCCACTGTTCTTTTTGTTACTGTACATAGGTTTTTCTTCACAACCCAAAAAGTTCTCTTTTTGTGTTTTACACCAATAACAATCACCTTGTATACTGAAATTTCTAAAAGTAACTAAACTTTTATTCAACTTTTTTCAAATGTCCCAAATGTCCTAAAAAAATCATTTTTGTAATATACTTTATTACGAGAATTGGCCTTTTTACTAAACAAATGGGCACCCAAAGTCCTGATTTCTACCACACTTTAAATTTACTATATTTACACATTGCTGATTGCTCAGTGTTGTAAGGAGTCTGGTTCCTTGCGCTGTAGAAGTGGGGCCCACAGCGAACAGTGTACAGGCCAAACTGAGGGCACACATTATGTGAACTGTACAGAGAGGCTTAAAAGTTGCCTGTTGTTCTTCTCTCAAAACACTGACTATGTGTGGTTCCAAACGGACAGCTAGACACTTGTCAGAAACGCCAGTAAACGGAAGCCCACTGCTTGAGTTGTCTACCAAAGGAATCCAACCTTATTTTACTTTGTGAAAAGGTGATGATGTCTCAAGCCCCTTGGGAGAGAAGCAGACAGGCTGCATCTATAGAGAACAGCAATCTAAAATGGCTGAAGACACTTCCTAGACTAAGGGTCATCTCCTGCCTAAGTGATTTACATAACCTGGTTAAAGCTGCTACTCACTTTTGCCACTAGATGACAGTGATAAACTACACAACCTATATAAGTAACTATCATTTAATTAGCCTGTAAAGAAAGCACACCTGTGAAGAAGTTTGAAAGTATAGAATATGATATGTAGTATGCTTAATTATGAAAGAATGCTAAACTGATACCAATGCTGGTCATCTCAGTCAGTTGATACTTTAGTATACAGATAGAATTGATTTTAGATATCTGACATTAAATATGGCATATTAATATTGTATAACAGAAAGGTGAATAACAACACTTCTTTACATGTAGGGGTTGCTATTTCACTGTTCGACTAATATGTGTTTTTTAAACTTTGGCGTTTGCCCATACCCAAAAATAGTAGGACAGACCTACTTTCCTAGTACATGGTTCTTCTGTCCCATCAGAAGTCATCTATCTCTTCATTCAGGAAGAGATTCCCTTAATGAGATTGTCATAAAGGGCACAGTGGCCGATACTGGGAGCACTGTGCCTGTATGGCCCCTTTCACACGAGCGAGTATTCCGCGCGGCTGCAATGCGCAATGTGAATCCGGACCCATTAATTTCCATGGGTCTGTGTACATGAGCGTTGGTTTTCACGCAACACTTGTGCGTTGCGTGAAAATCGCAGCATGTTCTATATTCTGCGATTTTCACGTCAACGCTGACCCCATAGAAGTTAATGGGGCTGCGTGAAAATCGCAACGCATCCGCAAGCAAGTGCGGATGTGATGCGTTTTTCACGGATGGTTGCTAAGAGATGTTGTTTGTAAACATTCAGTTTTTTATCACACGTTAAAAATGCATGAAAATGCATTGCACTCGCGCGATAAAAACTGAACAACTAAACGCAATCACAAACAAAACTGAATGCACTTGCTTGCGAAATCGCGCAGTTTTCACTTAACGCATCCGCAACGCATCCGGACCTAATCCGCTCAGGCTCCTCTGCAAGGGGCCTAACTAGGTTACTGGCTCTGATGGTACATGTTCCCTTGTGTTCCCTTGTACGTGTTATGTGTTAAACGAATTTGGTTACATGAACTTAGTTATGTAGCACCTTTATTCTAGTTTTAAAGGGGTTGTCTCAGCAAACTATATTTATCATGTAGACAAAGTTAATACAAGGCACTTACTAATGTATAGTTGTGTCCAATTCACCTTGTAACGACATTGTAAGGCATTGATTAGACATCGATGTCCTAGGGGTCCTGTGAGTTTGCATCAAATCCCAAATTACTGATGATGACCTAATAGAGAAATATGGTGTTCTAAAATCTATGTATCTACTGGATAGTGGGCAGTGATCTTATTCCTAGTTTCATAATTTTTTTGTTTCAGCCAATTAGCTGAGAGTCGCTCTGTTCCCTCCTACACTGTCATAAAGCTTCAGTCTTAGCTTCCAGTTCCTGTGCCAATATCATAGAGTAATGAAAGAAAAGGACATCTGACCAAGTAGCAACTCTGAGAAAGCAGCCTTTGTAATCACTCTGATGGTCAGCAGTTGGTTCCTGCCAGATGTCTAGGTTTCAGGATTGGACACCTACTATATAGTATGTCATAAACTATCTACTAAAACTTGGACTGAGGGCCTGTCTATTACTTCCTCTATTTAGAATGTCACAAACCCTTTAAAATTTGTTCCTAAAAATCATAAATTGTGATTTGTTTAGGCATGCACTGCTTGTTATTGGGCTTATTGCTAAGCAAGCTGGATCCCTTTGGGCTAAATGATCTTGTCTTCAACGATCCGTTTTATTTTGAAACTTTTTCTCAAAAAATCTATTTTATAAAAATGAAATTGCATTTCAAAATGTATATGTAACAATTTTGTTAATCTTAATTGGGGTATTGATATAACAAGTAGTTTTTCTGTTCTATGTCATACCATTCTGTTTCATATCTTAAAGGGAATGTTCACCTTAAAATTTTGCCATTTTGTCATTTACAGGATTGGATTGTTTTAACTTTGAAACAAAACAAAAAAAAAAAGATTATTTACCTCTTGAGCTGAGGTTCTGATAGGTCCCTTTACTTTTCCTGATGTGACATACATTCACATGACTACTACAATCAGAAGTGATGCTAAAAAGTATGATATGTGATTGCTGATGACTGTGATTAGCTGCAGTGGTCACTTGGGTATTCGTGGCATCATTGCTAAGGACAAGTAAATATTGATGTACCATACATTCACATTACTACAACCAGCAGTAATGCTAACAAGTATGGTATGTCTAGAATAAACCAATATTAGACGCAATGGATTGTTGGTTCACCACCAGGGTGCTCTCAGTAAGGTAGTTCCACCCTTCTACCTAGATTAGATAAATATAGAGATATATACGAGAACTGGGCACACCTGAATGATATAAGGTCTATAATTTATAATTCCACAACGTTGCTATATTAAGTTGTGGACTGTTATCTACATTTTTGGTGGCTATTGGACTTTTACTGCTATTTGGGAATTGTGGATGAATTTTACCGTTATTGTGTCTTTATATGTTATTTAATTTAACCCACTATTGGTATCTTCGCAGTACATGTGCCCAATTTGTCGCATCCATTTTTATACAAATAAATTATAGACCCTTTTCTTTTAAGTGTGCCTAGTTCTCGTATATAGCCAAAAATGTAATAGGTGGCTCACGTCTCTCAATTATATGGATAAGGTGCACAGTTCCTGTAATTTCACCCAACTTATAAAACAAGTTATATATACAAATTGAACCGGCACTCTAGATCTGGATATATAGAAACAGTTTATTATATCATAATTAAAATTTATATCATAAAATTTTAAAATGCAAAAAATAATGAGAAAAAAAAAAATATAAAAAAAAAAAAAAACACTAAGGTTTTCAATATACCCTTGTTGTGATATACGTATCTTGCTAATACCAATCGTATTATACGTTATAAGAAAATTTAATACTGATATTCAATGTTCTTTCTTACAGCACTATTCACACAGTGTGTTTTCAAGGTGCGTTTTATGAGGAGATCCCGTTTATGAGGGGTCTTTATTCTCCAGAGTACAATGAATGGCTCTAAAATTAAGACTCTGGACATTAATTTTAGAGCCATTATTATGATATAATAAACTGTTTCTATATATCCAGATCTAGAGTGCCGGTTCAATTTGTATATATAACAGTTCTCTATAAGTATGGTATGTGATTGCTGATGACTGTGATTGGCTGCAGTGGTCACTTTGGTATTCATGGCATCATTGCTAAGGACAAGTAAACATAGACTAGTGGGACCACTGGAGCATCAGCGATGGATCACTGGAGGATTTAACAGGAATATAACACTTTTTTGTTTTGTTTTTTATAACTTTTATTACAATTACTTTATTTTAAAATACAGATAACCCATCTCAATGATAAAATGATGGTGTCTGCCGCTATCACCAGGGGTAGTTTACTGCATACACTTCATACATTGAACCAAGTGATAGAACAATACTCAGTAAGCACTAGTGTTGGCCGCATGGACCAACATGCTACAGTGGAGCAGTTAACTGCCCAAATGAACCAGGGGGCTAGCAGACGTGTCTAAAACAACAGTTTAGTGAACCCTACTGCATATGGGGCTCCCAAACAGATGGATAGTCACTGCACCTCATCTAACAATGTTCCATCAGCAGAAAAGGCTTCAATTTTTGCAGCAGTATTGGAAGTGGACATCCACTGATTGGCAAAGAGTTGACTTCTCTGATGAGCCACGTTTTCTGCTTCATCAAACAGACTTTCAAGTACTACTCTGACTCCTAATTCCCAAGACATGACCCCAATTGAGCATCTATGGGACAACCTAGATCATTGTGTTCACTCTATGGACACTGCCCCATGCACCCTCCAGCAGCTAGAGGCAGAGTGGTCATAGACCTCAGAGGAAAATTTCCCAGTAAGCCCATGCCCAGGGGGGTGCCTAAGCCTTCCTCTCCGCCAGGTACATAATGAGCTCTCAGCGGTAATTAATGCTATGAGGATCAGGTATTCATGTAGCGACTGCACATTCTCTCTTGAATTTAACTGCTGTGGCCACATCTCCCCTCCTAAGCCCCTGCTCCATATTCTAATCAGAGACAACTGGTTAAGGGGAAAAATGGCAGCTATTGATGGCAAATACTGTGCTGCACTGTGGTATATGGTTCTGCTGGGACAGTATTTTGTGCTATGGTATTGCTGAGCCTACCTACTTATGATGCCCTGCTTTCTTTGTATCCCCTTAGAACATGAGGCCAGTTTCAGGTTGTTGTTTTTTTCTAGGGCCACTTTAAGTTTCCAGTCCTCCCCTGTCATCTGTGAAATGCACTGCAGTAAAAATGGCTCCAGATACCTGTGACAACCTACCAGGACCTTATTGAGTCACTCCCAGACCATCTAGCTGCTGTCTGTGCTGCACACGGCAGTTACTGTGGATATTAGCTGGTAGTCATAAAATGTGACTCGACTGTGTACAAAGAAACAGAAAACTCATCTTAATGTTAGATCCAATGAGTTTTTCTCTCTCATCAATCCAATATATATTACTGTTGGCATCAAAGCTCCCCCAAGTGGCTACATATATCTTCCAAAAGAAGGGAACCTATGATAGCCACAACAGAAATATACTGTAATTTTGATCCACCCAATGCTGGTGTCAATTACGTTTCTGTTATTTCAGCCAATTAGATGGCCATACTGAACAACATTTTACTGTTGTAATGAGGAAATGAGACTAATGCTGAAACTTTACAGCAGTAATGTTGAATACCAGACTATTGATATTTCTATGAACCATTTTTCTATTAAATTATAAACATCCTGGTGCTAAAAGTTCCTTTATGACCATACGTTTTCAGCTGTATGGCTTATAGAGGCTCCATTTACAATGTGCAAAATGTCTGAAGCACAATTGAGATTTTGTGTTCCACAATTTCCTTAAAAATGCATGAGTTTGCAAAATAAAGAGCAGAAATTGCAGTGGTGCCAAAAACTGCAATGCCTGAGAAAAGAGAACAATGGAAGATAAAGGACAGGAATTTAAAACTCTACACTTTATGAGCATCACAAAGTGGTTTTTTTAGTTTTTACTTTAAAAAAGAACCAATTATAGTGCTCAGACCCACCAACCGGGCACTTCAAGTGGTACCACTTTCGGAGATAAGGACAAATAAGTTAAAATGGTGGCCATATTTTTGTGTTAGTCACTATCCACCAACCACTAGTTATTACTTAACATATAGGGAGACCATGCTGCTGCTTTAGGTCCAATGGTGACAGGGGGCTGAGCCCTAATTAGTACATGTTGTGAAATTTGCTTGTGATAGCCTTTGCTGATGTCCAAGGACACAAGTCTGCTTTCATTGAAATCAGGCCAACAGCAAATAATAGGGTTAGGCTGACATGTAGTCAGGTTTTATTGAAAAGGTTGCAAATATAAAATAAAACAACACAGCAAAATAAATCCTTGAGTGTCCAGGATTATGCAAATAAAATCACTGACTAACAGCTGGAGAAGTGCTTCTCCCTGCCAGCTTACAAAAGAACACTTCCAGCAACCTTTTACTCATACTTGACTCTCACACAGCCAGACTTTCTGTGCCCTCAGACAGAGAGAGCTAACTGCTGGCTCTGTTAAAGGTGTTGTCCAAGAGTAAAACAGCCTCTCAGAGTGGCCAACCTGCAGTAAAGATCACACTTACCTGGCCACTGGATTCATAGTCTGATGCTCCCTGGCCGGCTGTTCTCTCCCTGTCACGCTCAAATCAACATCCATCAACGGGGCGGACACCTGCTTCCTTTGTGTCGTGTGACCAGTTGTGATGCAAGGGGATCAGGTCACTATTGCAGCCTATGATTGGCTGTAGCAGTCACATGTCCCCCTGTCGACAGATGTTGATTTCAAAGCAACAGGGAGAGAAAGAGCATCAGACACTGAACCCAGTGGTGGGGACCAGGTAAGTATGACCTCCACCGTGGGTTGGCCACTCTGGGTGGTCTGTCTCACTCTTGGATAACCCCTTTAAATATCCATCCAATGTGTTAAATTAATTAATTAATTACCTAAAAGATGAGGGTCTCTCACCTGCTAGTTCACATGGGAAAGGAATCTTGGAGAAATATACCTCCTCTCCATAACCAATCCTGCACTGGTGTCACAATGTGCAGAACCAAAGTAGAATATACTGTAGGATGGTAAATTGACCAATGATCATAGTAAAAGGCTATAGTGGAGGGGATGAAGTCATTTATCAGCATTAATGCAGATGAGAAACGTTTAACCCCTAAGATGCTGTGGTCAATTGTGACCATGATACCAGAGCCATCACTGCTGCACTCCCAGTTATCCAAATGGCTCCCGCATGGTTAGATCATGGGAGCCATTTGGTTGCTATGGCAGTGTTGGGCCTTTAGAAGGCTCCAAGGCCTGCCATAGTGAAGCTCCTATCAGGCCTTGCCTGTGTTAGAGCTTGATAGGAAGATAGCAATTCTTCTATAGGCAGCAATGGTAAATCATTGCAGTCTTTGGGAGAAACGATCAGATGATCGCATGCTAAAATCCCCTTGCGAGACTAAAAATAAGTATAAAAAATGAAAACCTTTTTTTAAATATAGAATAATATTTCTCACCCCCCTTCCCTATTTTACAAATAAAAATAAATAAAAATAATAAACATTATTAGTATCGCCAAGAACCGCCTAAACTACTATATATTATATAAAAGTATTTATTACCTATGGTGAATGGTGTAACGACAGATTTGTCATTCTTTGGTTGTCTCACCTCCCTAAAAGAATTTAATTAAAAGTGATCAAAAACACCACCCCAAAACTGTACAATAAAAAAACATTAATAACAAAGATATAAGGGTCCTAATATGGCAATTCAAAGAAAAAAATATTTTCAAAGAGTTTACTTTTTTAACCCCTTAAGGACACGGCCCTATTTCACCTTAAGGACCAGGCCATTTTTTCAAAATCTGACCATTGTCACTTTATGTGGTAATAACTTTAAAATGCTTTTTCTTATCTAGGCCATTCTGAGATTGTTTTTTCGTCACATATTGTACTTCATGACAGTGGTAAAGTGATTTTAAATTTTCCAAGTTTCAATTTCCCTACTTCTATAATACATAGTAATACTGCCCAAAAAAGTTATTGATTTACATTCCCCATTTGTCTAATTCATCTATCGATCATTTTGGGAATGCCATTTCATTTTTTGGGGACGTTACAAGGCTCAGAAGTTTACAAGCAAATCTTGCAATTTTTCAAGAAATTTTCAAAAACCCACTTTTTAGGGACCAGTTCAGGTCTGAAGTCACTTTGTGAGGCTTACATAATAGAAACCACCCAAAAATGACCCCATTCTAGAAACTACACCCCTCAAGGTATTTAAAACTGATTTTACAAACGTCATTAACCCTTTAGGTTTTCCACAAGAGTTAATGGCAAATGGAGATAAAATTTCAAAATTTAGATTTTTTGGAAAATTTTTCATTGGAATCCATTTTTTTCCAGTAACAAAGCAAGAGTTAACAGCCAAAAAAAAACTCAGGGTGCAGAAGGAAAGAAACGCCATATGGTTTTTGGAAGGCGGATTTTGCTGGACTGGATTTTTGACACCATGTCCCATTTGAAGCCCACCGATGCACCCTTAGCGTAGAAACTCCATAAAAGTGACTCCATCTAAGAAACTATACCCCTCAAGGTATTCAAAACTTTGTTAATTCTTTAGGTGTTCCACAAGAGTTATTGGCAAATGGAGATGAAATTTCAGAATTTAATTTTTTTGTTACCTTGCCTCAAAAAGTGTAATATAGAGCAACAAAAAATCATATTCACCCTAAAATAATACAAACAAAACTGCCAAATTATCCTGTAGTTTCCAAAATGGGGTCACTTTTTTGGAGTTTCTACTGTAGGGGTGCATCAGGGGGGCTTCAAATGGTACATGGTGTCTAAAAACCAGTCCAGCAAAATCTGCCTTCCAAAAACCATATGGCATTCCCTTTCTTATACGCCCTGCCGTTTGGCCATACAGCAGTTTACGACCACATATGGGGTGTTTCTGCAAACAAGAGAATTAGGGCAATAAATTTTGAGTTTTGTTTGGCTGTTAACCCTTGCTTTGTTACTGTAAAAATGGATTCAAATAGAAAATTTGCAAAAAAATAGCTGTTTTGGGACCATTTTGTATTTTTTGTTATTTACATCGTTGAACTGACAGGTTAGATTGTGTGATATTTCTATAGAACAGGTTGTTACGCATGCGAAAATACAAAATATGACTACTTTTTGGGGGGTTTTGTTTCAGTTTTAATTAATAAAGCATTTTTGAAAAAAAATATTTTTTAGTGTCTCCACATTCTGAAAGCCATAGTTTTTTTTTTTTTGGGGAGATTGTCCTATGTAGGGGATCATTTTTTGCAGGATGAGATGTCAGTTTGAATGGTACTATTTTGGGGTGCATATGACTTTTTGATCGCTTGCTATTACATTTTTTGTGATGTAAGGTGAACAAAAAATTGCTTTTTTGACAACTTTTTTATTTTTTATGTTTATGGCGTTCACCTGAGGGGTTGGGTCATGTTATATTTTTATAGAGCAGGTCCTTACGAACGCGGCGATACATAATATGTATACCTTTTTTTATTTATTTAGGTTTTACACAATAATATACTTTTTGAAACAAAAAAAACATGTTTTAGTGTCTCCATAGTCTGAGAACCATATTTTCTTCAGTTTTTAGGCGATTGTCTCAGGTTGGGTATAATTTTTGCGGGATGAGGTGATGGTTAGATTGGCACTATTTGGGGGGGGGGTCATATGACTTTTTGATCCCTTGCTATTACACTTTTTGTGATGTAAGGTGACAAAAAAAATGGCTTTTTGATGAAGTTTTTATCTAATTTTTTTTAAGTGTTCACTTGAGGAGTTAGGTCATGAGATATTTTTATAGAACAGATTCTTACGGACGTGGAGATACCTAATATGTCTACTTTTTCGTTTTTTTTTTTACATTTAACTCTAAAAAGCATTTTTGAAACAAAAAAATCATGTTTTAGTTTGAGAGCCATAGTTTTTTTATTTTTTTGGCAATTGTTTTAGGTAAGGGCTCATTTTTTGCAGGATGAGATGGCGGTTTGATTTGTACTATTTTGGGAGGCATACACCTTTTTCATCGCTTTGTATTACACTTTTAGTGATGTAAGGTGCCCAAAAATGGCTGATTTACACATTTTTTTTATTTTTTTTTATGGCGTTCACCTGAAGGGTTCGGTCATGTGACATTTTTATAGAGCAGGTTTTTACGGACGCGGCAATACATAATATGTGTAGTATATTTTATTTTTTTAATTTTTATTCAGTGATATCTGTGTTTTTTATTTTGACTTTTTTTTCACTTTTTTACTTTTTTTTTTGACCCAGACCCACTTGGTTCTTGTAGATCCAGTGGATCTGGTGTCTGTATAATACAGTACAGTACACTATATAATGTACTGTGCTGTATTTTTTACTTTACAAAGTCTATATAGACCTTTAGCAGGTCTATTCAGACTTTCAGTACCATGGAGAGAGCAGAACACTTCTGAAAGCGTACTGGTTCCATGGCAACCATCACCCGCTGCCAGAACTGAGCAGCGGTGTATGGGGAGGGAAGGAGGCCCCTCCCTCTGTGATCCCATCCTGTCGGGGGGTTGCAAAGGCTCAGCAGCCCCTCGATGGGAGAGGGAGAGAGCTCCCTCCCTGTTAACACCTTCCATACTGCGGTCCGTACGGACCGCAGTATGGAAGGGGTTAAACGGCTGGCATCTGCAGCACAGGTGCCAGCCGTTTATATCAGAGTGTCAGCAATGTTCTGACACTCTGATAGAACCACTATACCGCCAGCGATGTTACAGAGGAGGCGGGCGGGGGATCACTATTGCGATCTCGCCTGCCACACAGCCCACCTCCTGCACCACCTCCAGCCGCTTGCAACCACCCCCCCTGCGCCCCCGCAGCCACAATATGATCGGGGGCTGCAGGGGGGGTTAAATGTACCACTTTGGCGGCATTTAGACTCTGATCGCGAATTGACCTGCGGTTTGCAGCGATCGTCGATACAGGGGGGTCACAGGTACCTTGTTCCGATCACTGCCAGCTGAGCAGCAGTGATCTGAAATACTCATGACGTACCGGTACGTCATGTGTCCTTAAGGATTCAGGAAACATGACGTACCGGTACGTCATGTGTCCTGAATGGGTTAAGTATTAAAACACAAGAAAAACTGTAAAAAATACGGTATCTCTGTAATCGTTCTGTCACGCAGAATGCATAGTGATGAGCGGGAGATGCCATATTCAATTTCGCGATATTTCGCATATATATGTATATTCGTCATATATTCGTCTAAATCGAATATTCGTCATTATTCTATTTATCGCGACTAATATGCGATTTACTTATTCGCGTATTGCGAATTGAACTTTGAACGGGGTATAAAGGCAACTTCCCTATTGGTTGGCTATCTAGAACTAACAAAGATAACGAATATAGCGCTATATTCTCTATCATCGTTAATGGTATCTTGGGTTCAGATTTGAAAAAAAAAAAAAAAAAAAGAAATATAAATTTTTTATGAATATATAGCACTATATTCTAAATATTCGCAAATTAGCGAAGTGCCGATATTCGTAAAAAAAATTTGCCATTCGAAAATTCACGCTCAACACTAAGAATGAAGATAACATTTTTATTACATAGGGAACACTGTAAAAACAAGTCCATAAAGTAATGGCCAAATTGTGTTTTTTTTCCAATTTCACCCCATTTAGATTTTTTAGCTTCCCACTAAATCGTATGCAATAGTAAATGGTGCCATTAGAAAGTACACCTTTTCCCGCAAAAAAAACAAGCCTAGGAAAAAAAATTATGATGTTGCTGCATTATAATGGTAGGCCAATGTCGATCTTTGATACCAGTCAATTCCACTTTTTCCCTCTCCTTAGGAATCAATACGTACTAACCAAATATATTGTGCACAGAAGGCTGGACAATGAAGGATGGAGATGTTTGAAGGTAAAGCCCCAGATATTTCCAATGGCAGGTCTGATGCAAATACATGATAATTCAATCTCTGGCTTTACTGTGTATTTTGAAATGCTTTAGTTGCCTCCTTAGTAGTGAGCGAGCATGCTCGGCCGAATATCTGTTTGGCTCGAGCATCTCTATGCTCGGCACATGGCGGTACTCGACCGAGTACGGCATGTGCTCGAGCACAATGCTTGAGAATCCACCCCGCACATTTCACGGGTTCTATGCAGCCAATAAAGGTGCATGTAAGTACTGCCCTCACTGTAATGCCAGTAGCCATGTTGGCTGCTGGCATTACAGTGATTAGCTGGCCAGAACGCGCCATCGGGTGCAATATAGCACCCGATGACGCATGTTAGGCTCAGACGAAGACAGGGAGAGCAGAGGGTAGGAAGGGAAAGACGGTGTAGGGAGCGATTTTCACAGTTTTTATTCAGAGAAAGCTTTTCCAAGACCCAAAAGTCCTTTTAAGGACTACTGTGAGTGTGTGTTTTAGAGCAGCATTCTATTTACCTCCTGCAGTCTCAGGGATAGTGCTTTGGAAGGGACAGATAGTGCAGGGAGAGACATTTGCTGTTTTTAGTACCAAAAGCTTTTCAACGACCCCAAAGTCCTTTTAAGGACTACTGAGTGTGCTTCACAGCATCAAGATATTTTTATTTTATACCTATTAGTGACATATACTGTACATCATCCGCAGACTGTGTCTTTAATAATCTGGGCCACATCTAGTGTCTATAATCTGTGGTGTTCTTTAACTAATACTGTAGAACAGTTTCTTTATTGCAAATTCCAAAAATGTGGGCCACATCTACTGTCCATAATATGTGGTGTTCTGTAACCATTACTGTAGAACATCTGCAAACAGTTTCTGTATTACAAATTCCAGTAATCTGGGCCATATCTAGTGTACATAATCTGTGGCGTTCTTTAACCAATACTGTAGAACATCTGCACATAGTTTATGTATTACAAATTCCAATAATCTGAGCCACATCTAGTGTCTATAATCTGTGGTGTTCTCTAACCATTACTGTAAAACATCTGCAAACAGTTTCTGTATTACAAATTCCAATAATCTGGGACACATCTAGTGTCCATAATCTGTGGTGTTCTCTAACCAATACTGTAGAACATCTGCAAAACAGTGTCTGTATTACAAATTCCAATAATCTGGGCCTAATGTAGTGTCTATAATATGTGGTGTTCTGTAACCATCACTGTAGAACATCTGCAAACAGTTTCTGTATTACAAATTTCAATAATCTGGGCCACATCTAGTGTCCATAATCTGTGGCGTTCCCTAACCAATACTGTAGAACATCTGCAGTTTTTGTATTACAAATTCCAATAATCTGGACCTAATATGGGGTCCATATATTGTGGGTTTCTGTGACATATACTGTCCTGCATCCGAAAAATGTATCTTTAGCATTAGTGGACAGTAAAACAATCTGTGCCACATCTAGTGACAATACCATTAATATGAAGAAGGCGAGCACTAAGGGATGGGGAAATGGGCCTGATGCTGATGGTGCACGCAGAGACCGTGGCCCTGGGCGCAATGAAACTATGCCTGCTGCCAGTATACCAAAAGAATAAATAAATAAATCCACCGTACCCAGCTTCATGTCCAACTTAGCTTGGCAGAGCTAGACAACACTGTCCAAGTCGGACCAGTGCGAACAGTTGGTCGGTTGGATTGCTGAAGATAATGCTTCCAGTCGGTTAAGCACCACCCTCTCATTAGAGATGTCCCGAACTATTCACCGGCGAACATCGGATGTTCGCATTTGCCGCGGAGGGCGAACATATGCGATGTTCGGTCCGCCCCTATACGTCATCATTGAGCAAATTTTGACCCTGTACCTCACAGTCAGCAGACACATTCCAGCCAATAAGCATACCCTCCCTCCCAGACCCTCCCACCTTCTATCAAAAAGCAAGGACAGCATCCATCTTAGATTCATTCTGAAGCTGCAGTGTAAGGCCCCATTCACACGTCCGCAATTTTGTCCGCATCCATTCCGCAATTCTGCTGAATTGATGCGGACCTATTAATTGTGAATGGGGCCTTACATGATGCGAAGAGCACACTATGTGCCCTCCGCTTCCGTATTTGCGAAGCTGCGGCTCCGAAACATCCGGCCGCGGCTCTGCAACCTGCAGACAAGAATAGGCATCTCTATGGGGAGTGCTGGCATGGTGTGTTGCGGATCCGCAATTTGCGGATCCGTAACACACTACGGACGTCTGAATGGGGCCTTAGTTAGAGCAGGGAGAGTGCTGCTGCTGCTGAATTAATAGGGAAAGTGTTAGCTAGGCCAGTGTTCTGTGTCCACTCCCGTCCTCAAAGACCCATCTGATGTAAGGACAGCGTCCTGACAGCACCCCAAAAAGCCCATTTTAGAGCTGGTACATCAGTCTGCTTTTATTTAATTTTTTCTATATATATATATTGCAGTTGCCTGCCCGTGTGTGAGAGGCTGAAGGCCCACAGACTGTACTGTGTGCTCACCACTCATATAGGGTGTCACAGTACATTGCACGGCGCACGCGCAGTGACCTAAAGTTCAAACGAAGCGGAATGAGCATGGGTCTTTTTCCATCTCCAGGTTACAAAAATCTATTCACTACACCGGCCCTGGCCCTGATAAGGGACAAAACAGAGATTAAACTGATAGAAATAGTACTTAGTTAACACTAGTTGCATTGGTGGCAAATTCGATTGCAAGTGCCCAAAATTAGAAGGAAGCGGACAGAGCAAGCTTTTTTCTCTATCTCCCCATGCAAGGATTCAATTCAATGCACGTCCCCTGATAGGGGACTTAACAAAGATTAAAATGGTAAGAATAGTAGTTCACACTATTTGTATTGGTGGCACAGTACATTGCGCGGCGCACGCGCAGTGCCCCAAATTGGAAGTAAGAGGACCGACCAATCATCTTTTTCCATCTCCCGGTTCCTAAAATCTATTCGATACACATCCCCTGATAGGGGACGTAACAGGGATTAAACTGATAGGAATAGTACTACTTAACACATCACTCATATAGGGTGGCATAGTACATTGCACGGCGCACGTGCCGTGCCCCAAATTGGAAGGAGGAGGACCGACCAACCATCTTTTTCCATCTCCCGGTTCCTAAAATCTATTCCATACACCGGCCCCTGATAGGGGACAAAACACAGATTAAACTGGTAAGAACAGATATTTTTAATTTAAAAAAAAGAGGACAGCCTCTGCGGAGCTGGGTATTTTTTGGCCGCGTTACTGAACGCTCATGCACAATGGCTGTAGGCTCATGCGTCCTTTTGCGGAGGTGACAAACCTGGTCAGTCAAACCCAAGGCAATAGTCTAGAAGAGGCAGTGGTGTTACAAAAGATAGAAGTCAGCCCACACAAAACAGGCCCACAACCGTTACACGGAGCACCCCCATGTGTAAATCTACTTTGCCAAGGGGTAGGTGTTCCGCAGTATGGCGCTTTTTTGAGGAAAGTGCAGACAACAAGAGAGTGGTAGTTTGAAACCTGTGCCATACCAAAATGATCCAGGGCGTGAACACTAGCAACCTCACCACCACCAGCATGATCCGCCACATGGCATCCAAGCACCCTAATAAGTGGGCCAAACGCCTGGGTCTCCAATCTGTGTCTGTGGGTCGCACCACTGCCTTCTCTTCCCCTGTGTTACGCACTGCTGGCCAATCCCCTGTCGAAGGCGCAGGCCCGGATGCCCCTCGCCCTGTACTTGGACCTTCGCATGAACCGTCAGCAACATCCACTTCCCTGTCCCAGTGCAGCGTCCAAATGTCGATAACACAGGAATTTAAAGTGCAAATACCCAGCCACCCACAGGCCATAGCACTAAATGTGCAACTTTCTAAATTACTGGCCCTTGAAATGTGGCCATTTAGGCTTGTGGGAACTGAGGACTTCCACAGCCTGATGTTGGCGGCCGTCCCTCGTTACGCAGTCCCCAGCCTCCACTGTTTTTCACAGTGTGTAAATGTGTCCCAGAACATCACCCGTGCCCTGACAAACACACTTACTGGGAAGGTCCACTTCACCACAGACACATGGACAAGTGCTGGTGGCCAGGAATGCTACATTTCCCTGACCGCACACTGGGTGAATGTTGTGGAGGTCAGGAGTGAGGCGTACCCTAGGATGGCACAGGTGCTACCCACACCCAGACTTGCGGGCCCTACATCCATCAGGGTCTCGGCCAGTAGCTATGTTAGTGGCTCCAACCCCACTTTTCCTCCTCCCCCTCCTCCTCCACTTCCACCTCCAGCAGCAGTCAGCCATCAGTCGCTAGCTGGAAGCAGTGCAGCACTGATCTGCTTAGGGGACAAACCGCACACCGCCACAGAGCTATGGCAGGGTATAAGAGAACAGACCAAGCTGTGGTTCTCGCAACTGAACCTACAACCAGGCATGGTTGTGTCTGACAGTGGCTGTAACTTGGTGGCGGCTTTGTAGCTCGGCAACCTGACACACATCCCATGACTAGCCCACGTCTTAAACTTAGTGGTTCAGCGGTTTATCAAAACTTTCCCCAATTTGCAAGAGCTACTAGTAAAGGCGCGCCACATGTGTGCCCATTTCCGCAAGTCGTCCACAGCTTCAGCTGGTCTGTCAATGCTGCAGCAGCGCTTGCGGCTTCCAGCTCACTGACTGTAGTGTGATGTGAGCACGCGCTGGAATTCTACGTTCTACATGTTGGCCAGGCTTTGTGAGCAGCAGAGAGCAGTTGTGGAATACCAGCTGCAACATGGTCATCGCATTTCGAGTCAACTGCCACTATTCACAAGCAAGGAGTGGGCATTGATTTTAGACATCTCTAAAGGTTTTAAAAAACGTTCACTAATCCACATAAATGGTTAGTGGCGATAACGCTATTATCAGCGCCACCATCCCACTGCTGTGTCTACTCAAACGATTGCTCCTCACAATTAAGGGGGACTCTCTGAATGTGGTAGACGAGGAAATGGGGGAGGACATTACACAGGGTAAAAGTCAGACCACCCACAGTTCATCTTCTCAGCGCAAATTGGACCATGGAGAGGAGGAGGAGGAGCTGGAGACAGTTGCCTCTGCTACAGAGGGTCATTCCCATTAAACTTTAATTCCATCTGTTCAACGTGGATGGGCAGAAGAGGAGAAGGAGGAGAAGGATGAGGAGATGGAAAGTCATCCTAATGTCGACATCGACGTCTTGCCTGTTGGTACTCTGGCACACATGGCTGACTTCATGTTAGGCTGCCTTACCCGTGACCCTCGCGTTATATGCATTTTAGATTACACGGATTACTGGGTCTTCACCCTTCTCGACCGCCGCTACATAGAGAACTTCTCATCTCTCATTCCTGTGGTGGAGAGTACGAGTAAAACGGTGCAATACCAGAAGGTACTTGTTGAGAGATTGCTCCAACATTTTACATCTAAAAACGTGTCCGGCAGAGTCCGTACTTCCTTAGGCATCTGAAGATGGGAGACAAGGGGAACATACAGCAGTTCCAACAAAGGCAGGGCAACACTCTCCAAGGCATGGGACACTTTCATGACACCCCGCTAGTAACTTCACCCTGAAGCGCTGTCTAGTGCTACAAGGAGGGAAAAGTTTTGGGAGATGGTGAATACATAGCAGACCGTGTCAGCATCCTAAATGTGCCTTACAACTACTGGGTGTCCAAGCTGGACACGTGGCACGAACTTGCACTTTACGCCTTGGAGGTGCTGGCCTGCCCTGCCGCCAGCGTTTTGTCTGAGCGTGTATTTAGTGCTGCTGGTGGAATTATAACAGATTAGCGTATCCACTTGTCCAATGGCAAAGCTGACAGGTTGACTCAGATAATAATAAAACAGGGCTTGGATTGCCCCTGACTTCTCAACTCCACCAGAGGAGCGCTCAGCTGATGATGAACATAAAAGCAATTTCAATCTATCATTTATAATGTACTTAATCTACTGCAGTGTATTCCCATGCACCTTTTCCACCACAAAAAAAGAGTATATAGTTGAATCTTGTTTACTCCTCCTCCTCCAGATTGTATATATTTCCTCCACTCAAATTTTTTTATAGGGTCAGCTCAACTGCAGGCCCTCAACTCAAATTTGTTTTATAGGGTCAGCTGAACAGCATGCCCTCGCATATAATGTTTTAGAGCGTCAGCTGTACAGCATGCACTTGCATATAATGTTTTAGAGCCTCATTTGAACAGCATGCACTCGCATATATTGTTTTAGAGCGTCAGCTGAACAGCATGGACACCCATATAATGTTTTAGAGGGTCAGCTCAGCAGCAGGCCCTTGCCCCTAATGTTTTAGAGGGTCACCAGCAGGCCCTTGCTCCAAATGGTTTTGAGGGTCACCAGCAGGCCATCAATCATAATTTTTCAATGGTGTGTATGATGCCCTCTTTTTTATGTAATAAAGGGTGTATTGTAGTGCCGGTTCATTGTAATTTTTGGCAGCCCTTTCACAGTGCATAGGCTTTATGAACAATTGTACCACAATGTGAATGAGGCCCTGCATTATGTGATATACAGGCTGTTTCGGAGTGCCTCCTGCTTGTAATTTTTGGCAGCACTTGCACTGTATACACAATTGAATATACAGGAAATAATGTTTTCTAACAATTTTTCCTGTGAAATAGATTTTTTGGGGGGGTTTTGAGTGTATTATGGTCAGTCTGCAAAAGTGGTGTACAACTCAGACAACATGGTAACCAGCAGCAACCTGGGAGTCCAAGATGCCTCCAGGCATCGTCCTAATGCTGTTCCCGATCCGTTTCGGTGGTGTTTCTGTCACTTTCTTACCTTTTCCAATGGACCAGGCACCGTTCCCTCTTCAGAGCAGGGGGTGCCTGGTTGTCTCCCATTGATTTCTATTATACTCGGGTGCTTGGCCGAGCACACGAATATAGCAATGTGTTTGGGCCGAACACCTGAATACTTTGGTGCTCGCTCATCACTACTCCTTAGGGTACTTTCACACTAGCGTCAAAGTTTTCCGTCATTGAGTTCCGTCCTTGGGGCTCAATAAAGGAAAAAAACTGATCCGTTTTATCATAATGCATTCTGAATGGAAAGCAATCCATTCAGTTTGCATCAGTTTGTCTTCAGTTCAGTCCTTTCACGTTTTTTTGGACGCAGATAAAAGCACAGCATGTTGTATTTTTATCTCCGACCAAAAATGCGGAAACACTTGACGGAATGAAGGATCCGCCATTAATTTCCATTGAAATGTATTAAGGGCGGATCCGACATTGAAATTTGACGCATTAACGGATCCGTTCTTCCACTCTGCGCATGCGCAGACCTTCGAAATTGGTAAAATAATAAGTAACGAATCCGTTATTTCAATACAATTGTCAAAAGGATCTGCAATTGGATCCGTTTGCAAATGAAATCCGTTTTCAAACGTTTTAACGGAACCGTCAGGCAGTTCCGTTGACTGAACTGCCTGGCAGAATCCTTTAACGCAAGTGTGAAAGTACCCTTAGTAATGGCGTATATAAACTCACAAAACTAATTTGTGAGATGACCTTCCATTTGTTTCAATGAGCTTAACACAATGCACAATGTAGCATCCTAGTAAATTCTGATGTTTCTTATGCAATAAAATGACAAAACAAAAGACCTGATGTATCAAGACCGATGTCTGCTAGACCGGTGTTGATGGGGCCTGTGCTGCTGGGCCATGTAACTTATGACAGGGCACAGGCTTCGTCATAAAAGACATACCTCTCTGTCCACCGGAATTAAATCTATGGCAGCTCGGAACTGCCATAGATTTCAGTCATTATTTCTGGTGTTAAAAATTATTAATAAGGCAGGGCTGATGGAAACACCCCCACACCACCTTAGCCACACCTCCTTTTTATAAAATTGGTGAGAGCAGCGTAAAATGCCAATTGCGTCTAGAAAAGTAAAAAAAGATGTAAGGGAAAAATGAATTTCCCCCACAGTGTTTAAATTGAAAAGGTGTTTTTGATGGAAATGTTATTTAACCAGTAGAGGACCTGTACATGTACGGCGCAGATGTCTGTGACTTAAGGAGACGCAACCGCCCGAT
Source organism: Bufotes viridis (assembly GCA_033119425.1). Taxonomy (NCBI): domain Eukaryota; kingdom Metazoa; phylum Chordata; class Amphibia; order Anura; family Bufonidae; genus Bufotes; species Bufotes viridis. Next base: position 120,372,146 of record CM065597.1, on the reverse strand, counting down.
CCGGGGCAGTGGTCTGGCAGTCACTGATAGCCGGACCCCTGCTGCATGCCGCCGCATTAACCCTTGATGTGCCGCGGTCAGCGATGACTGCAGCACTTGCGATGTCGGACGGGGTTCGGAGCTGCTTTTTGTGTGAAATGTAAAAAAAACTAAAAAAGTAGATATATTTAGTATCGCTGCATCCGTAAGAACCTGCTCTATAAAAATACCACATGACCTAACCCCTCAGGTAAACACTGCAAAAAAAAAAAAAACTGTGCAAAAAAAGCCATTTTTGTCACCTTAAATCACAAAAAGTGTAATAGCAAGTCATATGTACCCCAAAATAGTGCCAATCAAACCGTCATCTCATCCCACAAAAAATGATACCCTACCTAAGACAATCGCCCAAAAAATAAAAAAAACTTTGTAAAATCAGTTTTGAATACCTTGAGGGGTGTAGTTTCTTAAATGGGGTCACTTTTTTGGAGTTTCTTCTCCAGGGGTGCATCAGGGGGGCTTAAAATGGTATACGGTGTCAAAAAACCAGTCCAGCAAAATCTGCCTTCTAAAAACCATATGGCATTCCTTTCCTTCTGCGCCCTGCCGTGTGGCCATACAGCAGTTTACGACCACATATGGGGTGTTTCTGTAAACTAAAGTATCAGGGAAATAAATATTGAGTTTTGTTTGGCTGTAAACCCTTGCTTTGTTAGTGGAAAAAAAATTATTAAACTGGAAAATCTGCCAACAAAAGTGAAATTCTAAAATTTTATCATCCATTTTCCATTAATTCTTGTGTAAAACCTAAAGGGTTAACAACATTTGTAAAATCAGTTTTGAATACCTTGAGCGGTGTAGTTTCTAAAATGGGGTCATTTTTGGGTGGTTTCTATTTTGTAAGCCTCACAAAGTGACTTCAAACCTTAACTGGTCCTTAGAAATTGGGTTTTGGAAATTTTCTGAAAAATTTTAAGATTTGCTTCTAAACTTCTAAGCCTTCTAATGTCCCCAAAAAAGAAAATTTAATTTACAAAATAATTCAAATATAACCTAGACATATGGGGAATGTAAAGTAATAACTATTTTTGGAGGTATTACTATTTATTATTAAAGTAGAGAAATTGAACTTTGGAAATGTGCAAATTTTTCAAAATTTGGGGTAAATTTGGTATTTTATTATGAATAAAAAGAAAAAAATAAAAAGAAGAAATTTTTAGACTCAATTTTACCACTGTCATGAAGTACAATATGTAACGAGGAAACATTCTCAGAATGTTCTGGATAAGTAAAAGCGTTTTAAAGTTATTACCACAAAAAGTGACGCATGTCAAATTTGCAAAAAATGGCTGGGTCCTTAAGGAGAAATATGGCAGGGTCCTTAAGGGGTTAAATGAATGGCATTAAACACAAATTACATCTTTTATTCAGTTCTTGGCAAGCAGTGATTGACTTGTGACTGCAAGAGAAGATACAACTGGCAAAGGTCCATATTTCTGCAGGTGGCATCTAAAAATGGTTTCAAAAATGCATCTATGCCATACAGGTTTCAGTTGCTTTCTAATCAGATTTTATGAAAATGTAAAAGGCATTCATTAATCAAATATTCAGTAGTAAAAATTCTGAATGTATTGTAAAGACAATATGAATATTGCATACACTATATGACCAAGATTATGCTTAATATTGAGATCAAGTATTTCAGATGCACCCTATGCAAACAGGGGCAGACAATGAAGCCCACAGCCAAGTAGTCTCCAGAGACAAACATTAGTAGTAGTATGGGTGGGATTGAAGAGCTCAGTGACTTTGATTGAGACACTGTATATGTATTCTGTTTGTTAAATAAAGTTGAAAAAAGCTATAAGTTCAACCAAGGGATAGGCAGGGACGCAAATTTTACAAACAGGGGAGTGAGACCCATATTTCTACACATTTTCATAAGCATTTACTTTTAAGAATACATCTAAACCCTTTCTAAAACTGTCCATTGTCCCTGTGGTGACCACGTCCAGAGGTAGTCTATTCCATAAGTTTACAGTTCTTACAGTAAATAAACTTTGACGCTTCTCGAGACTGAACTTTTTCTTCTCCAGTCAGAGGCAGTGCCCCCTTGTCTTTTGAATGGATTATACTTCGAACAGCTTTTCGACATATTTTTTGTATGACACATCTGTATACGTTAATCATGTCCCCCCTGCCCTAATAACTAAGACCATCCATGCCTCTTCAGATAAGTTTAGTCACTCTCCTTTGTACTTTTTCCAGTTCCAGAGCTTCCTTTCTGTGAAGTTGGTCCCTTATATCATTAAAATTCCTGATTTGCTAAATACCCCGTCAACTGCGAGTGCTATTGTTGTGCCATTTAGTGTAATTTGTCCTCTTTAAAGGTGCATTAAGAGCACACTACTCCACCTCATTTTGGGGATTGGTGGGGGTCACAGAGCTCAGACCCCCACCAATATAAACTTTTAATGATGTTTAACAAAAGTGGGTCTCAGAGCTCAGACTCCCACCAATATAAACTTTTAATGATGTTTAACAAAAGTACACTGCCACTTTAAAGCATGACTACTGTGCAGGCACAGCCCAGTTTTGCTGGTTAGCCTGCCCTGTCTCCCTTGTAGGGTCTCCCACAAACAGAGCTATGCTTTAACCCTTAGAGTACCCTATGATTTTCCGCTTTAGTTTTTTTTACACCCTGCCTTTCTGAAGCCATAACTTTATTTATTTTTTTCTCTTCACATAACCATATGAGGGCTTGCTTTTTGTGGGACAAGCTTTACTTTCTTATAGAATCAGTTAATATTACATATAATGTAGCAGGGAGCAGGAAAAAAGATTTTGAATTGGGTGGAATTGGGAAAAAAAAGCAATTCCACCACAATTTTATGGATTTTGTTTTTATGGCGTTCTCTACGTGGTAAAAATGACCTGTTACTCTCATTCTCCATGTCAGTACGATTATGGTGATACAAAAAAAAAATAGTTTTTTCTTTTCACTGCCATATTCTAACCCCTATAATTTTTCTGTATTTATGGAAACAGAGCTAATTTTTTTGTGGGGCAATCTGTGCTTTTCAGTGATACCATTTTGAAATGTGTGTGACTTTTTGATCACAGGCAAAAAATGGCTAATTGGCCATTTAGAATTTTCTTTCCTTTACACCATTTGCCGTATGTGATAAATATTGTTATATTTTAATAGTACAGGCATTTTCTTATGCATCGATGCCCATGATGTTTTTTTATTATTTATTTGCTGCCAAAGACAGCTGGCCCTACCTAGCAATCTGATAGACAGTGAATGAAGTGGCGGTAACCCTGGGTAGGTGATAAATGTTGTTCGAGACCAACCCCTTTAAGCACCTACCCCACCTGCTACTTCACACAGTTTTTCCAGCAGTCACATGCTTTTAAACCTTTCTTCCACACACCAGGTAAAAGTTATAAACATTATCCTTGCTATATATAAGCAAGAATATCAATTACCAGCAGCAGCAGAAAATGTCTTAAAAGTCATGGACTGACCTACAAGGACATTGACCCCTTCTTAAGCCTAGCTCATCTACATATATATTAGCACGCATGGTGACCTTCCTAAAATATCTAGGTGATAGCACAGGAAACACATTATCATCTCCCTGCGCCAGAAAAGTAGTTTTGAAAAGTCGCAAACACGTGTGCAATAAGGGCAGTTTTATGCAACCCTTGCCATATTTCAGAAAAGGGGTGTGGCATGGGTGGGAAGGGGCCTGTACAGCACCTTGACAAATGTAACTTAATTTGAGACAGTTTTCTGACACAAATAAAGGCAGAAATCTACAGCAGCTCCGAGCTGCCAAAGATTTCTGTCCAGGCGCATGTGCCTTGTCATAAATCTGGCCCATACTCCAGCAGCTCAGGGTATAGCAAGACCAGCTCAGAAAGAGCCAGTCTTGATAAATCTCCCTCTTTGGATCTATTCCATTCACATAGTATTGGCTTTTACAGCAGTGGAAGCTCTCAGCAGAATATGGATGTTGTTGACAGTCCCGTGCTCTTCTGTGCTAGGTGTTTTCTTTTTTTTAAGTTTTCTTTTATGAAAATGTGTAGTGTATGAATAGAATCACCCAGCCCCATACAATTCTGAAGTTAATAGGTGACAGGATTGCAATATATAGACCCTGTAGTAGCACAACACTAGAGTGGGACTATCTACCTCATCTAGTGTAGTACTCACCAGATTATGAGGTGTGAGAGAAGGGAGGCTCTGATGCCCATGGTTGATTCATGTTCATTTATTATTGCAGATGACTGTGTGAATAAAGAATTAAAGAATCTAAACCAAAACCAGAGCATTAACACCATTAGGTATGCAGTGCATGGTCTTAGAAAAACACAAAGGCATCCTTCATTCTAATTGTACACTCCCTTTTCCGGACTTGCTGTACTCTTCCATGGGCAATTTCCCTATGGAGGTCATCACCAACTTCCATTGAAAATTCTTGAAGCAAATAAACATATTTGCTTTGTAACCCATACATAATAGGGAAAATGTAACCTTGATTTGCCCACTTTCATTCTTTTTTAGGACAGTGATAGTGTGCTTCACAATAGAACTACCGTACACCATGCTAGTCAGTGATATCATATACCATTGTGTATGGCATAATAGATAAACATACACCACCATCATTATGACTCGAATATGGTTTGTCATTTATAGCTGATCTCTGTTTCCTTTCCTTCCAAAATATAAGTACTTTTCCCAAGGGTCTCAACCAACATTGATCTAGCCACAACTTAAGCAGCCCAGAGATAACCATAGCTGAGAAACCAGTACATGCAAACAAACAAAAAAATCAAAAAACAGAAAGCCAATCTGTGTTGTTTCTGATGTGTTTCTTTCTAATATTCTCTGATTTCCTGCCATACCTACAAAGTATGGTTGAGTTAACAGACTTTCTAATAAGTATATATAAAATGGACTTCTACATATGTGTAGAGCTGAATGAGATTCAGATGTTCAAAATTAATACGTTTAAGAATAATATAATACAAAATCTGTTTTATTATATTTCCCATAGTCTTCAGCCTACATCTGGCAAAAGGATAAACAGTCAAGACTTTGTCTAATGTTGTGGAAAGGACACACAGTCCTTGGCCCAGTGTATCAGCATAATGCAGAATGGAGGAGTTTTCTTTTTTCGTTTTCATTATTTCTCTCCAATTATTTACTTGTCTGAACTGTTAAAAATATATATAGACCTGACTATAAATGCATTCAAAGCAAGAGTTGCTGAGAGAGGAGAAACTTTGGATATTCAAGTTAATTTACTGATTTACAAAAAAATTAAAGCACTGTATCGTAAATATATAACAATCACACCTTTTGGGCTAACAATTTCTTAATATGTTTTCATTTGAAATACAATAATACTATGATTACCATAAGACACCAAAGTGTACAGTACCATAAGCCATATGGAAAGCAAAGCTCCTGCAATGCATGGGTGAATTTTCAGGCACAGTATATCAACGATCTTATTGATGCATGGAAGAACTTTTCCTGCTAATCCAACCTGCAGGTTTAAGCATCTGGCTCTCAAATTAATATGATTCTGGTTCACTAGCAACAAATCTTGAGACAGCCACTTTAATCAGCTTCTGTAAAAGTTTTAATTACCCATCTGAAAACCTAGACACTGCTTGGTGTTTTGGTCATTAAAAAGGTCCTTTGGGTTAATGCAGTTACATAAAAACAAATCCTACACTTGTTTTTTCTCAATAGTAATATTTCAATAAAAATAATCAGTGTGAATTACATAAGGAATTAAACCTATACTATATGCTTTCATAATCTTTTATGAAGAATCAAAGGAGTAGAACATAGCCCACAATATCTTATAACTAACTGTGTCAACCACTAAAGTAAGTCTAATTATGCCAATTGAATATTTACTTCTATTATGTTCAATCATTTTTGTTGGGTTTTATCATTTAAAAAAAAATAAAACTACTTTACTGTGGACCGTAAAACTCTTCTTACATGGGCAGATATAAAGACTGGTAGTGACCACCAATCAATGGTAACAGTGCAGACTGCACTAATTACCTTCATTTACATATGCTAGTTATCTTTAATATGGGAACAATCATTCATCCCTATACAGTTTTGGTTTGTTGACAGCATGTCCCCTACATGCTTACAAGTTATAAGGGTTTTTTGTGCCACATAAGAGCTTTAATCAGTTAGCAAAAAAGCTTTTGCTCATTTGTTGGGTGATCATAAATAAGCTTCCCGATCATCAACCCACTTGAAAAGGCCCTAATGATACACTAGGATAGAGCTATAGGTCCTAATTTATCAAGACTGGCGTGTGCTACTCTGGTCTGGATTGCACTTTCACTTTTGGAGGAGGCATTTAATTGATGACAAGGTGCAGGCTTCGTCATAAATTCAATGCCTCCTCCAACAGTCCATGATCCAGACTGAAATCTACAGCAGCTTAGACCTGCCATAGATTACAGCCATTATTTAGGCCAGTTTTTGATCTAAATAATGATAAATGTGCTGGGGCCACTGGTCTCATTCACACACTGCCCTCATCACTCCGCCTTTTCTGAAACCTGGCAAAGGAACGCATAAAAATATAAGTTGGAACAAAAAATGGGCATGATAGAAATAATAAAATCCCCACATAGTGTGATGTTTACATTTACAGCGTAGATGTCCGTGACTGAAGGACCATCACTGTACATGTACGGTGTTGTGATCGGGTGGGTGCAGGAGACACGCCCGCCAGATTCACTGCAGCGGTCCAGCAGTCACTAATAGCCGGACCCCTGCTGCACGAAATCACCGATGCTGGCGCATTATCCTTTAAAGAAGACATATTAGGTATCGCTGCATTCATATCGACTGGCTATATAAAAATATCACATGATGTAACCCCTCAGGTGAACACCGTCACAAAAAATAAAATAAAAGCTGTGCTAAAGAACATTTTTTTACCACCTTACATCACTAAAAGTGCAACACCAAGCGATCAAAAGGGTGTATGCCCCCCAAAATCATACCAATATAACTGTCACCTCATGCCGCAAAAAATGAGCCTCTACCTTAGACAATCACACCAAAAATAATAAAACGATGGGTTTTAGACTAAGGAGACACTAAAACATGATTTTTTTGGCTTCAAAAATGCTTTTATTGTGCTAAATGTAAATAAAAAAATAAAAAAGTTGACATATTGTGTATCGCCGTGTCCGTAACAACCTGCTATATAAAAATACCAAACGACCTAACCCCTCAGGTGAACACTGTAAAGAAATAAAATAAATAGGTGTCAAAAAAGCCATTTTTAAACACCTTACATCACAAAAAGTGTAATAGCAAGCGATCCGAAGGTCATGTACATCGCAATAGTACCAATTTAACTGTCACTTCATCGCGCAAAAATAAAACCCTACCTAAGACAAATGCCCAAAACATAAAAAAACTATGGCTCTCAGAATATGGAGACACTAAAACATGATTTTTTTTGTTTGTGACCTTCAACAGCAGCCTTTCCCTAGAGTGGCCAGAGGTCCGGTTTTAGGTGGGACAGTCTAACTTTCAGACTCCCTATCCTCAGTCTGGTGCAGGGCCAGTATGGACACAGGGATGTGCATTTTGAACAGCTCATTCTCAGACAGCAGCACTGTGCTGTCTGAGCATGAGCTGCAGGGAGAAAGTCACCCTCCCCCCCACCCCTGCAGCTGATAGAATTTTACCTTTATTTTTTCAATACCCGTCGGCTGCAGAGTGGGAGGGGCGCAGCCTAACTGGGTTGGGGCGTGGCTTAGTGGATATGGGGGCGGAGTTTTCAAGTCTGTCTTTTGAGGGTGGCCTGAATGGCCACCCTAACTGCCCTCTTAGTTAAGTGACCTCCACAGCACTCCTCTTCCTTAACCATGTTAAGGACATCACCCTTCCCCTTTAATGCTGACCTACAGCAGTGAAGAAAAATGGCTGGGTTGTTATGGAAACCTGGTGTAAAACTGTTTGTATGTGGAGACTAAGGGCCTGCTAGCTTCGATTGGCTGATAAGGGACATGTGACCATGTGTATGGCAGTTGGGATATAAAGTTGGGATATGAAAAGAAAGACCTGCAGGCTTCTATTGGCTAATAAAGGTCATGTGATGTGCCATAGTTGCATTTTTTGGGGAATATCTCAGGAACGGTACATGCTAGAGAGCTGATACCTGGTCTAAAACCTTCCCGGTCACCTGATATACCTGTGTACCAAATTTTGTGATTGTAAATGTGACGGTGCAGATTCCTTTAGCAGACATACATATACACACAGAGACACATACATACACTCAGCTTGATATATATATATATATATATATATATATATATATATATACTGTATATATAATATATAAAGCTAAGTGTATGTGTGTATGTATGTCTGCTAAAGGAATCAGCACTGTCACATTTATAATCATGAAATTTGGCACACAGGTCCATCAGGTGTCTGGGAAGGTTTTAGACCGGGTCTCAGCTCTATAGCATGTACCGGTACTGAGATATTCCCAAAAATGCATTAGCCAATAGAAGCCTGGTCACATGACCCTTATTGGCCAATAGAAAATCACAGGCCCTTAGTCTCCACATACACACAGTTTTACACAGGTTTCCATAACAACCCAGCCATTTTTTTCACTGCTGACCCTTAACGAGGCAGGGTGCTCTGGATGACACTGTTAAGGGAGCGGAGTGCTGTGGAGGTCACAGTTAAGGGGGCAGGTAGGGTGGCCATTCTCAAAAGACAGACTTAAAAAACCCGCCCCCATATTCACTAAGCCACGCCCCAACTCAGTTAGGCTGCGCCCCCCCCCCGCAGACAATGGGGATTGAAAATATAAAGGTAAAAAACTTCTGTGAGCTGCAGGGGTGGGAGGGAGGGTGACTTCTGCTGTCTGAGAATGAGCTGTTCAAAGGTACATCCCTGTGTCCGTCCAGGCCCTGCGCCGGACCAAGGACAGGGAGTCTGAAAGGCAGACTGTCCAGCCTAAAACCGGACCTTTGGCCACCCGGGGCAGGATGCTGTTGAAGTTCACAGTTAAGGGGACGGTCCACTATGGAGGTCAATGTTAAAGGGCAGATTGCTGTAGAGGCCACTGTTAAGGGGACGGGGTGTTTTGGAAATCACTGTTAAGGAGATGGGGTACTGTGGAGGTCACTAATAAAGGGGCGGCCGCTGTGTAGGTCACTGTTAAAGGTATGGGCTGCTGTGGCGGTCGCTGTTAAGGGGGTACGATGCTGTGGAGGTCACTGTTAAAGGGGCGGGCGCTGTGGAGATCTCTGTTAAGAGAACAGTCCACTATGGTGGTCAGTGTTAAGTTGTGGGGTGCTGTACAAGTCACTGTTAAGGGGGTGGGGTGTTATGGAAATCACATTTTAAGGGCACGGAGCTCTTTGGAGGTCACTGTTAAGGGGGCGAGTTATTGTGGAAATCACTGTTAACGAGACGGGGTACTATGGAGGTTACTAATAAAGGGGCTGCCGCTATGGAGGTCACTGTTAAAGCGGAGGGTGGTGTGGATGTTACTGTTAATGGGCAGGCCACTGTCTAGGTCACTGTTAAAGGAGCAGGGTACTGTAGATGTCACTGTTAGAGTGGATACTGTCAATATCTTTTAACGACACACACAAACATTAAATGAAATAGATGAAATATATACCCCTGCGAAACCGGGTCTTTTTACTAGTATATATATATAACATACACTACACATAAACCGGGTCTACTCTAACAGGTGAACTTACTGTGATCTTTTCTAAACTTTTGAATGCAGATGTCCAACTGTACGGTGTTTCAGTACTTTTTGTACAACTTGCTATTCTCTAACATGGAGCTTAACGGCAAAATTCACAACAGGGGTTTTATCCATGAATCACCCAATACGTTTTCTGGTTCAATTAGAATTGGTATTTAAACACTCCTCCTCATCATACTGTTCACATTTTGACATCATGAGACCAAGACGACACCTAAGCATTGATCAACAGAATCTCGCCAGGGCGAGGCTTTAAGCAGGATGTTCTCAGATGGAAGTGGCACTAAGTTTAGAGTGCCATCAGTATGTTGCAACAGAGATGCAAAGAGACTGGAAGAGTCACAGAAAGCCATAGAAGTGGACATCCTTTGGTCATATCCCACACTGATGATCCCTTCATTGTGAACAATGCCCTGCTGAACCAGATGATGAATACCACAGAATGCCAGGCACATTTAAGGGAGGTGAGAGGCACCCATGTGTCATGTCAGACCATTCAAAACTGTTTACATCAGCGTGGTCTGCATGCCAGATGATCTGCAATGGTAACTGACCACACCACCAGGCACAGGCATCATTGTTTTGCATGGGCCAGGAAGCATCTTTGCTGGATGAGGGACCAGTGGGCCTCAGTTCTATTCACTGATGAAAGTTAATTCACACTGAGCAGAAATGAGAAAGGACTAGCCTTTGGTGTAAAGTATGGGCAGGTGTGTCTAGTCAATACAGAACTACCAATACTTTGTGAATGCTACAGTGACAAGCCCATACTACTTGAATGACATCATTAATCCAGTCATTGTGCCTCTGAATGAACAACACAAGCTTAATTTCATCTTCATAGCTCATCAAGGTCGCATCGTTAGGGAATGGCTGCTGGAGACTGAAGTACCTCAAATGGAGTGGCCTGCACTTTCTCCAGACCTGAATCCCATTCAAAACCCATAGGATCAGCTGAGTCGCCGTGTAGAGGCTCGTAACTCTGTACCCCAGAACCTCAATGACCTGAGGGCCATCCTTCTAGAAGAGAGGATTGCAATGCCTCAGCAGACAATAAGTCGACTTGTGAATAGCATGAGACGCTGTTGTCAAGCTGTAATTAATGCATGAGTTATTGAGACATTGACATTTTTTGTGGGGGTATACCCACCTCTGTTGTTGGCTTTTGTTTAAATAAATTGAGATGAAAAAATCACCATTGCATGCTTCTACTTAAATGCTCTAATTTCATTATACAATATTAATGTAGAGTGAACTTTTTATGTTTTCCATAAATTTCACCAGACAGAGCATTTAGCAACTTGGACAAAAAAAATTAAATAAATTAAATAAATTACCCTCACCTCTTAAACATACCTGAAGAAAAGTAGCGTGAATTTACAGTACACTAAAATAAACATTAAACGATAATCCAGCAAAATTGTTCCTTCTTCAGGTTGTTGGGATTTTACCTTTATTTTATTTATGTAGCTAAAAATAGCCATTTTCAGTGAAAACATATCAATTATTTGTATATGACTTGAATTTTTAGACATTTTTAGACATAATACTTTAGACATAAAGTATACCCAATGATTTTCTGGTAGAACATTGTCCTTTCAAGGGAAAAACATGGGAGAAAGCAGTAATTTTTGAAGTAGAGATCTACATTTTAGGTTTAGTTTAAACTTAGTTCAAACTTAATCTATTGGGATTGGTTATTTCTTCCATCTTCTTCAGCCCTGAGAAGATGTTAAAAATTCCAAAATCCATTCTTTTCCATAATTTTATAATTCTGACTTTTAAATTTAAGACACACTGGATCAGGTTTTAAAAACACCTCGTCTTGTGGCAAGATAATGTGTACTGTATACTAAATGACAATGGTACAGATCATTTTATTATTTGCCCCAGGATTGTCTCTGATCAAAGTAATCACTCTACAGGAACCAGAAGGTAAAGTCTAGGTCAATACCAAGCCAGACCAAAAGTCAGATGGCAGAAGTTTCAAGGAGCATATGAGAAAAAAAAGTCATGTATGGAGCAAAATAATTCATATCAGAAATCAGCAACCAGTAGGATCTCAAAATCAGGATTGAGAACTAAGTTGCCAAGCCAGGAACATCAAGAAAATGGCATGGCCACTGAGTTTTATGGCTTTGTGCTCTAAATATATTTTTGTCTTCATTATACTTTCGAAAAAAGGACCATGACAAGTTGATGTATTAAAATTACACAAAAAAAAACTGGTCAAAACAACAGTTTCAACAGTTACACATATTCATTTATTTACTGTAAATGCTTTTTTGCACTAGAACAAATGCAATTGGCATATTTGTTGACTTATCAAGTCTAAAATATATCCACTCCAATATTACTATCTATGCAGCGAGTGAAGAAGTTGTCACAAGAGAAATGTCTCTCATAGATGATGACCTTCAGTCTCCTCTATTATTTATGTTTTTTTCATTCCTTATACAGTAGACTACGATGAACTGGCAGATGATCCACATTTGGAAGGAATTAATACTGTGGCATGGTTAATTATCCTTGTTCAAATACTAAGAAAAGGTCAAGTGCCAGTTTTCCATTCCTAAATTTTCTATATTGGGCTCCTCTGCTACTTTTAGTCATCTTCCCAGAGGACAGAAGTATATATATTTATTTATGTTTTTATTCAGAAATAATAGCAGACAATAGTTTATGCACTCAAAAATCCAATTTCATAAAAATTTTCTGTGCTGTAATATAATTATTTGTTATACAGTTTCCATTATTTTATTCTTAAATCATAAGAAAAAGGACAGATAACATATACATAGACAGAGATAGATAGATAGATAGATAGATAGATAGATAGATAGATAGATAATAATACTTTATTTGGGTAAAAAAATGGGACCTTCATGTTAACTTAACATTGGACATTTTTGCACAAATTTTCATAATCTGAATTTTTCAATTGGATTCTAGAATTTACTTTTCATAACTTATTATGTCTTTTAGACACTTTTTACACCTCACCAAACAGGCTGGGTGACTAATAAAAGAGGCATGGTTTAGCCAAAAGGTCATGATTTAAAATGCAGAAAATTGTGCCAAAGTTTTGGGACAGCAAATTTGGTCTTAAGTACACCAAATAAGTGTCTATCATGTCTAGCAAAATCTGCTAAATTTACCATACAATGTAATTAAATTTAAGACATTAGTAAAAATATAGGCAGAAATCCAAAATGTATATGGAACAAATATGTAACATTAGTTAAGCATTACTAATTTTACTTTAAAAAAAATTCAATGTTTTACAGGAAAATGTTTCGCTACATCCCCCAAATAAAAGAATTAACAATGAATTAATTACTTAAGATTTGCTATAATTCTTTGATCAAAAATTTTAGTCAAACCATAGAAAAGTCAATAATGGATTTGAAGAATATGGGTTTGGAAAATATGTAAATTTGTAAAATTGGCATATCAGTAATTGTGAAAAAGAACTATAAACAATAATAAATCACACCATTTTAACATCATTAAACAATAGAAATAAATGATTCTACATCTGTATGAATAAACCTAAATAATGCAAGCCAGAGCAAAATACTTTCCTTTGTCAGTTATAGATTGTAGATGATAATGATGTCCTCTTTGAAGAGGAGACAAAAGACTAAACATGCAATTTTCTGAGAAAAAAACCCCATAGCTAACTCATCCTGGCAAAATTGCTGATACAATACAGAATGTTCAAGTGAACAAAAGACACACAAAACCTTTGTACAGAAAATAACAACAAGGAGGAAGCAAAGGCAGAAGGAAAGCATATAACAGGGAGTGAAAAAGAACAAGGAAGCATACAGGCATTATTTACTATGGCCACAAGCTTATCATAATGAAACTGAGAGAACAGGAGTTATTGGAAAATCTATTCTAAGGACACACAAGTTCCTCAACCTACTGTTCACAAGGAGGCAGTATATGCTGCTAGGAAATGAAAAGATCTCCTTTTACTTGAAGAACAGAAGGAAATGCAAATAAGGCACACAAAGCCACATTCTCAACCTAACTGTGCCATGGATTCCAGAATTTTAGTAAAGATTGATGAAGTCTGGTTGACCAGAGGACATATACATTCATTATACTGCTTATTCACTTTGACCTTGTTTTTATTGAGATATATATATATATATATATATATATATATATATATATATATAATGCATGGTTCAATAGCCCCAATAACATTTGCTATGCCAGTTGACTATCAATTTGTGTGAAGTGATAGTTATGATGATGACTTGTTTCTAGTAGGCAGTTTCACTAAATGATAACCAGTACATTACACAGTTAATAATGTTAGCCGTGGGATTAGAAAAAATTGGAATATCCACAGCCCCTGAGTTTCTGAACATGTCTGCACATGCCTGCAATCACATTTATAGATCATTTTTAACAGATAGCTAAAGCACACATTGTATTTAAAACTACCTTGGTGCTTAAAGTAAGGTAAATGAGAACATAGCTATTAAGTAGAGGGGCACAGGTAACCTTGAGGAAGGTGAAATGTACTAGAATGAACCAAAGTATTGGCCATTTTCACCCCACATTTGTCTTTAAATGCAATATCAAATAATATATTTGTGTGCGAGTGCATATATATGCATGCATATACATTAGGAATATATTATTCCATGTACACAGAGTTGAACAGAGCAGCTGTTATGCTTAGTTTTCTAGACCATCCACCCTTCAATAATATATTTTGTCACATTACACAGGCGCCATTGCGAATAGAATTACGTGACAGGTAATTTTGCTACAGACAGAGTTGCTGTGCACAGTATAACTTTGCTCCAGTACATGATACAACCTCCTAGCTGTGCAATAGGCATACAATATTTCATGCTCTTGGCTGCTGTTCCAATACAAAAAAAAAGATACAGTGATCATATATTATTATGACTTGCATAATATAAACTGATATAAATTAAGATAAAACTTCACCTTATGTTTATACATTTGCTTGCTGGTGGCTGAATGACTATAAAGTTACCCGTGACGACAACTTAATTTACATGCACACACTGAAATGGGAGAGTGGGGTAAACTTACATAGGAGGAGCCAAGACAACCCTGTTATCACTTTAGAAATTCTGTCCTCGGCACTAGAGATGATTTCCTGCTTGAATGATCCAATAGATGAAGAATAATAATGCATTTTATACATTTTACTAAATTTCACCATTAATTTATTTTTCTCGTCTTCAATCAACTTCTCAAGCTTACTAATTTAACAAATTGTTCAGTGATTCAGATTTTATTTTCCGGAATTTTATGAGAGTTTTATGCAAAAGAAAGAGCTGATCTATAACACATGATGTGGTAGAGTTATGGAGACATATGCAATGTTAATATATATATATATATATATATATATATATATATAGTATTATTTTGCTATTTCATGACTGATGAATATCTATCTATATATATATATATATATACATACACACACTGCAATCTAAGACTGTGTATCCTCTACCTAATACCTCACACTTACAAGCAGAGTACTGCTGTTGGTTGTCAGCAGAGGTCACGTCCCAAATTACAGACACAAGGTCCAGGCCCAT
The DNA here is from genome assembly GCA_033119425.1 of Bufotes viridis. Classification (NCBI taxonomy): domain Eukaryota; kingdom Metazoa; phylum Chordata; class Amphibia; order Anura; family Bufonidae; genus Bufotes; species Bufotes viridis. The sequence goes on along the minus strand of CM065597.1, from coordinate 120,356,749 downwards.
TTCACTAGCCAACATCTAAAATCCGCCTCTAGACTATTAGAAATGCATCCAGTCTTTGCTGGATTTACATAACAGCTGATAACACGTTTTCTCACCAGAGCCCAGAAAGCAATGTTGCAGAACCTGAGACAGCTCCATCTAAAAATATAGAACCAGGCTGCAAAATGTACCCATGCTGAAATCCCTTTCCTCTATAGGTTTCAACTGACGCACAGAAAAGTATGTGCACTTTATCCATACCTAGAAGCATGTGTTGTTATTACATGTGGCTCAGTGGTTAGCACTGCTGCCTTGCTGCACTGGGGGCTGTGTGTTTAAATCCAACCAGTGCAACATCTGCATACAGTTTCCATATTCTCCTCTTGCTGACATGGGTTTACGCTTAGTGCTCTGCTTTCCTTTCCTCCCACACTCCAAAAACATGCTTAGGTTAACTGCCTTCCTATGACATTGGCCTTGTGAGCGTTATTGGCATAGAAAAAAAAAGTCTGTAAGCCCCTCTGGGGTCAAGGAGCAATGGTAGTGCATTTCTCTGTACATCAGTATTGAATTGGTTGGTGCTATACTAGGTAATACATTAATAAAATGTGAGGCTGAGCACATCCGGCTGTAAGAGTTCCTGTCTGCTGGTAGGAGTGTGGGCACGTTTGATTTCTAGGTGCCCACACATTCATCCTGTGTTCATTCCTTTGGATTCCAAAAGGGATGTTTAAATGTGTACACGTGTATCAGCGTCTGAATTTATAATCGAGCTTACGTGCCCTGTATGTACTCAGATATAAAGCACCCCATCATTAAAGTGTACATCCAGTCGCACTTGGACATGCCTTTAAATCAGCCTACATAACCAGTGTGTATGGATGTGACTGTGTGCATCTTACGTCCATGCTCACAGGTATTAACCATTTACCTGCAGGTGTCTGTATTGTGGAGTCCGTGTGCTCTGCATTGCCCATTTGAGCACATAGACACATGTGTGTGTTAAGCATGTCTAGTTGCCTCTGTTCTACGCTTAAGTCAATATTTGTTTTAGATTGTTTGTATGATTGTTTAAGTCAATGTATGTTTTATATTGTTTGTGTCATTGTTGCTTTCTCTGAATGTAAAACGATCTGGTATATGTCAGTGCTATATTAATAAAGGGTAATGTTAAACTTGCCTTCTGTCAGCGTGCCTTTCCGGCAGGGAATAGGTATCCACAAGCAGTTATTATCCGAGGTAGGTACCTCTGGGTGCTGTTAACATGCTGATTCTGCTGGCTGTACTGTAATCTTGAATTGTCAGCAGTCCTTGTCATGCTCAGACACAAAACAACCTTCCTTTCGAGAGATCCCAAGCATTAAAAAAGGCAGTGGTTTTTGAACGTGCTGGCTATTTTCCTCCTTGTACTTATGCAGACAAGATGATGACTGGAGCAGGAAAAAGAGAGTGAGGGGTAGTTGAGGGGGATGGGAGATGGGATGTAATGAATGAGGAAAGAGCTGGGAGGAGCTGGCTGCACAGATCTGATCCTGAGCTCTGTACCCTATGAAATTCAGGAGCAGGAGGCAGAATTGAGGTGGGACAGAATAAAGATAAACTGAGCCCATCCAAAATATCCTGGTGTGTCAGAAACTGGAGCGAAAGAGGAGACCGAGTCTAGGGAGACAATATTTGGCCAGTGCCGTGATGCTGAGAGCACTGTCACACCAGAGGAGAGGAGGCTTCATTGCTGGATATAGATGCAGCATTGAGGAGAAAACATGGCTTCAGAGCAGAGAGGTAGGAGAGGCAAGGCATGGTGGTCATTTGAGGGATGTGATTTTTTCCCCTCAGTAATAAAGTATGGGTAGCACGTTGCATGCCAACACAATGAATTAATTTACTGTCACATGTGCTGCTCTCTCTGAGCTGCAAGTGTCATTTGAAGATTAGTCTGGATAGATGTGCTGCCTTCTCTCCAGAGACCAGAGACACAAGGATGTTTCTGGGTCCTAAAGCGGATCCTCCCTGGTTCAGACATTGCTGCAGTAAGAATTGCCTTATCTCAGATGGCTGACATTCTAGAATAGGTGGGGTCTCACTTGAAGCAGCAACATATACATACACCAGTAAGGGCACCGCCAGGTACATTTGCATATATGGTGCCCATTTTAGGACATTCCTGCTGCATCACCAGCACTCTTCCACCAGTACTCCGCACTCCCTCCTTCAGATACAACCTGGTTTTTGCTGTAAACATCTTGTTATTCATCCTCCCTCAGTAGCTGTCACCTATTTCTCTTAACCTTTATCTTCTATTATTCACTGTGCAAATACAGCACAAACCTACCTCATTCTTCGTGCAATTTGCTGCAGCTTACTATGCTTTATAGCTGCAATATATTCCAGAATCCAATGAATTTACAAAATGATGGATCATATCAGTGATGCAAATGCTGGTTATATATATATATAGTGTATACAGTATCTCACAAGTGAGTACACCCCCTACATTTTTGTGAATATTTTATTATATATTATCATAGGACAACACTGAACATCTGACATTTTGATACAATGTAAAGTAGTCAGTGGACAGCTTGTATAACAGTGTAAATTTGGTGAGCCCTCAAAATAACTCAACACGCAGCCATTAACGTATAAAACCGCTGGCAACAAAAATGAGTACTGCCCAAAGTGTTACTATTTTTTTTTGGCCACCATTATTTTCCAGTACTGCCTTAACTCTCTTGGGCATGTAGGTCACTAGAGCCTCACAGGTGGCCACTGGAATACTCTTCCACTCCTCCATGACGACATCATGAAGCTGGTGGATGTTAGAGACCCTGTGCTCCTCCACCTTCCTTTTGAGGATGTCCCACAGATGCTCAATAGGGTTTAGGTCTGGAGACATGCTTGGCCTGTCCAGCACCTGTGTTTGAGGTCGTTATTATGTTGGAATACTTCCCTGCAGTCTAGTTTCCGAAGGGAGGGATCATGCTCTGCTTTAGTATGTCACAGCACATGTTGGTATTCATGGTCGACTCAAACAGTGAACTGTGAATCCCCACAGCCAGCAGCACTCATGCAGCCCCAAACCATGACATTCCCATCACCATGCTTGACTGTAGGTAAGACACACTTGTCTTTGTACTCCTCACCTTGTTGTCACCACACACGCTTGACACCATCTGAACCAAATTAATTTATCTTGGTCTCCTCAGACCACAGGACATGGTTCCAGTAATCCAAGTCCTTAGTCTGCTTGTCTTCAACAAACTGTTTGCAGGTTTTCTTGTGCATCATCTTTAGAAGATGCTTCCTTCTGGGACAACAGCTATGCAGACCAATTTGATACAGTGTGCAGCGTATAGTCTGAGCACTGACAGGCTGACCCCCCCACCCCTTTAACCTCTGCAGCAATGCTGGAAGTATTCATGCAACCTCTGGATACAAGGCCCCATTCACACGTCCACAATGTTCGTCCGCACCCGTTCCGCAAATCTGCGGAATTGGTGCGGACCCATTCATTTTGAATGGGGACGTGATGGATGCGGAGAGCACACACTGTGGTCTCCGCATCCGCATTTGCGGCGCATGCCGCCGATCTTCCCGCCGGCGGCTCCGCAATAATATAGACCATGTCCTATTCTTGCCCGCAATTGCGAACAAGTATAGGCATCTCTATGGGGCTGGCGGCAAGGGGTGTTGCGGATCCGCAACACACTACGGACGTGTGAATGGGGCCTAACGCTGTCCTTGTGCATTTAACTTCTTTGGTTGACCCTGGCTAGGCCTGTTATGAGTGGAACCTGTTAAGTTAAACCACTGTATGGTCTTGGCCACTGTGCTGCAGTTTAGTTTCAGAGTGTTAGCAATCTTCTTATAGCCTAGGCCATATTTATGTAGAGCAACAATTCTTTTTTTCAGATACTCAGAAAATTCTTTGCCATGAGGTGCCATGTTGAACTCGCAGTGACCAGTATGAGAGAGTGTGAGAGAAATAATACCAAATTTACCACCCCCCCCGCCATGCACACCTGATACCTTGTAACACTAACGAGTCACATGACACCAGAGAGGAAAAATGGCAAATTGGGCACAATGTGGGCATTTTGCCTTAGGGGTGTAGAGGTGTGTTAGAGGGGTGTGAGTTATTTTGAGGGCACACAAAATATACACTGTTATACAAGCTGTACACTGACTTCTTTACATTGTATCAAAGAGTCAGATCTTCAGTGTCGTCCCATGAAAATATATAGTAAATATTTACAAAAATGTGAGTGGTGTACTCACTTTTGTGAGATTCTATATATATATATATATATATATATATATATATATATATATATATATAATATATATATATATATATATATATATATATATATATATATATATATATAGTATATAGTTAGGTCCATATATATTTGGACAGAGAAAACATTTTTCTAATTTTTGTTATGTACATTACCACAATTCAGATGCTGTTCAGACTTTCAGCTTTATTCAGTGGGTTGAACAAAATGATTGCATAAAAATGTTAGGAAGGACTTCCGGTTCCGGCACAGACATGTGAATCAGCAGGGTGAGCGAGCTCCTCGGCTACACGTCTGAATTGCCTGCCATATTGCCTGTGAACTATCTTACAACTGCTCCTACAACAGCAGAAGACCTACCTGAAACCCTGAGATGGTGCATGGACCGTTTCATTTTAAACATGGGCAAGAAAATCAAGAGCAAAGTGACTTCGCTGCCACAGGATGATGCTGAGCTTGCCAAGCCCGCAAGAGACAGAGGAGTACTTAACAACATCCGAACCCACAGTCACGGTAGGGGACCCAGCGGAGATACACAACCAAGAGTTGCCGACTAACCACTAGACTATAAAAAGCTAGCCATAGAGGTAGCTGCACATCTAGCCTCCTGGACATTAGCGGACAACAAACGCCTCTGGGATAGATTAGAGGATCTAGAAAATAGGTCCAGATGCAACAATTTAGAAGTGGTGGGACTGCAAGAGTCTATTCCTCCTGGAGACCTAAATAAAATATGCGAACAGGATTTACCACGTGCACTGGGTATTTCGCACCAATGTAAAGTAGAGTGCGCACATAGAGTAGGCCCTGATCTGCATGGCACGGACCGGCAACTAACTAGACCAAGACAGGTCATTGTACATTTTTTTGACTACACAGATAAAAAAATTTCAATCAAAAAAGGACCCTGTCATATTGCGGGGGATGAGGATTCTTGTGTTTGTGCAAAAATACAAGATTTGTGTTGAAATTCCCAGCCACTCTCTAGGTCTTTCACCCCGACGGCTCTTCCACAGTGTACAACACTCCTGAAAAAGCTGCCAAAGAGTTGGGAGAAGACAATAGCGTCACAGGAGGACAAAGATCAACTGCCGACACCCACGGACTCAGTGGAGCCCAGAACAACATAAAAGAACAAGCAACACCCAGGAGTTCACAATGAAACAAAGACAAGCAGGACTGCGTTCCAATCATCGTTGAATAGACATTTTCTTTTTTTTTTCTTTTTTTTTTGCTTATTTTAACTCAGGTTTGGTAGATGTTTTTGTTGGGGACATGACTGGGAGATCTCTCGCCACAGATAAAAGTAACCAGATGGTTACCAGGGCTTGACACTTCTGAGGCAAGACGCTGGAGATCTCTCAGCCATTTGCTCTGGTCGCGGCGACCTTGAATCTGGTAAATAGTAACATAAATATTTGTCATATAGTATCTGGTAGCCGTGGCAGGGAGCAATGGGATAACTGGAGATTTCTAACATCATAGCCTTTCAAATGTGGGGGGGTGATTTTGAGAATTTATAGGATGTCTGAAAGCGATCACCACTATGGTATATTTTATGATTAGACCACACTAATATGAAAATTATATCTTGGAACGTCAAAGTGCTGCGATCTCTGCAAAAACGTAACAAGATTCTCAGGCACCTAAAACTCCTTAAACCTGACATAGCCCTGATGCAGGAAACACATCTACAAACCGCAGACTTTGCCAGAATGGAAAAAATGTGGGTAGGGAAAGCACTAGGCTCACCATCAGTTAACCGCAAAGCAGGGGTGTTGGTGCTCTTAAACAAAAATTTAGCTTATACTATACATGATTCAGCCACTGATAACGAAGGGAGATGTTGCCATCTCCATATGACCACAGGGGCAGGAGAGATCAGCTTATATAATGTATATGGACTTAATGGGGAAAACATACAAATCTTTGCAGACCTGGCCATCATGATAGACAGAGATCCTATACCATACAGAGTAGTTTGGGGGGAATTTCAACACCATGGTTAAAAATGCTGAGGATAGAAAAGGATCACGCCACTGATCGACAACACCCCACATAGGTGATGGGGTCTTGGACCCGTTTTAACATGACACAGCTCTAATAGACACGTGCCGAACCATGAATCCAGATAGCAGGTAATTTACATTCGATTCTCCTTGCCATGATTCATGGTCGATTATCAATTATTTTCTGATCACTGAATCTCTACAATCAAGAGTGACCGATACATGACATGATACTATCTGACCACTCCCCCATATCTATCACCCTCCCAGATCACCACCCGAGGGGCAGCGACTTTTTGTGGTGCTTTCCCTCTTATTTGTCCAAAGATGACAACTTTAGGGATTTAAAAAAGATAATGCAACACATGTAGATATGCCTTCTGTTTATTGGGATACGGCAAAGGCAGTCCTTAGAGGCAGGATCATGGCATATACACGAGGTCTCAAGAAGCGGGTAACACAACAACTTCAAGAGATAAGCCAATCCTTACGTACTGCGTACACAAACCACCAAACTACACCTACTGCCCAAACTAAACACCAGTGGCAAGTAATGAGAAGCGAATATGAACTATGGTATGAACGTAGGATGCAAATTGACATGTCCAACACAGAAGCTAGGTTCTTCCGGGGTGGAAGATTACTGTCTGCTCTGATTAAAAACGCTAAAAGACAGCCGCATATTCTAAGTCTTGCAGATGCTCATGGAGTAGTCCACAGGAACCCAGATAAGATTGTTTTCATTGTGGGAGACTTTTATGCCATGCTATATAAAGAACTGGGCCCCACAGACCCCATGTCAGAATTCTTTTTTAAATTGCGTATCCGTTCTGTCCTCCTCACAGGCCCTACTCAATTAACTAAATGTACCGATCACTGAGAGTGAGGTACATGAAGCCATAAAAACTACACCTACATAAAGCTCCAGGTCCAGATGGCTTCACTGGGAGATTTTACAAAATCCTGGGGGAAGAAATTCAGGGACCCCTCACTAAGGTCTTTAATGGCCTCCTGGCTGGAGCCCCTCTGTCAGCCACAGACAACATGGCATATATAAAACTGATTCCCAAGCCAGGGAATGACATACTACAACCTTCCTCTTACCGTCCAATATCACTGATCATCGTTGATCTGAAATTGATTGCCAAAATCATGGCAGGCAGGCTCTCCTTCATTATGCCAGGTCTTGTAACACCTTCCCAATCAGGGTTCATTAAGAACAGATCTGCAGTATCCAACATAAGGAAGGTGCTGATGGTGTTAGACACCGTTCAGTGGACGCCACATACCTTATCCGCGCCATCGCTGATAGCAATTGACGCAGAGAAGCCTTTCGACAATGTTAGGTGGGATTGACTAGAAAAGGTGCTGGATGGGATGCAGTTCCTCGCCCCTTTCAGAACATTTATATCTGCCCTCTACGCAGCCCCTAAAGCAAGAGTTTCTATCCTGGGATTCCTCTCCGCACCCTTCACATAACATAAAGGAACTCGCCAGGGCTGCCCTCTATCGCCTTTATTGTTTAATCTGGCTCTAAAGCCCCTGGCGCGGATATTGGAAGATGGAGATATATTCAAGGGAATTAGGATAGGTGAGAAGGAGGCACGGACCTCGCTTTTTGCTGATGATCTTCTTCTTTTCATGGCAGACCCAGTAGAAGACCTGGAAAAAGTTCTGCAACTTCTACACTCCTTTGGTCCGGTTTCGGGTTTCAGGAGGTGCTAGTTCTCTGATATGTATGCGCTTCTTTATACGCACATGTCAGGGTGATATCTATCTGCTCCGACACTAACACATGGGCCCAATGTCTCCCTACAATGGATACCTAAGCATATGTCACTTTAATACAAAAATACTCCCTACCGACTTAGCCAAATTAGATGACAGGAGGAGATGTCACCGGTACAATCTGATTGCACGTACTATCTGCCTGTCATGAATGAATGATGACGGCATTAGTGGGTGTGACTTCCTGGACGGTGTATGCGTCTATTGGCCTCCGGTCGTGGACTCGTCTGAACAAGGGGAGGAGCTATCTCCCTGTTAAATATCGCTCTTTTTCGCGCGCGCTTACGGCTAATACATGCCGGGAGGCTCATCTGTCCTGCTGCACGCACATCACCAGAGGCGTGCAGCGTCTTAAATAGCTCTGTACTTACAACCAAGTCAGCTAACTATTTGTGAGGGCTTCGCCGGGGTTACTGCATTTCCACCATCTGGATTGCAGCTGATAGTCTTGGGGAAGGCGCTCATATAACATGCTCCTGATGAATGTCCGACGATGGTCGGAAAGGAAACGCGTCGAGCATAGAGTGTAGGCATTGCAGGAATCCAATTGCATGTTGACACTCTTTTCTAAACTTGAGCCCCAACAAGGTTAATTTTGACTGCTGATTAGTTCTATAACGGAGTGGTATATGTATATTACCCCTAGGGACTAATACCCTGAGGGATATATAGTTACGCACTCTTAGAACAGCAGCACCCTGGTTGTCTTTTACTCCTAGACACAATAAGGAGTTTTTGTGGTAAGGTGGAGATTGGAACCAGCATAATTATCAGCCTGAATAGTTCCAATCCACCGTACCAGCCTATTTATGTGGAGAAAATTAATTTTAAGTTTATCAAAATAAAGAGTTTTTAACGTACTTTAGATAGGCAGTAAACAATATTGATCGAGTACGGCTATCTATTATCTTAATCTAGTTAACCTTTCAGGGTAAACGTAGACAAATGTGAAATACTACCACTGAACACGCTAACACTGAGATCTGAGGTCTGCCTGACACCTGTAACGAAATTCCAGTGACAGATTCACATATCACATACTTGGGTATTAAAATAGGGAAAGCATCTAACTCCCTATATAAGCTAAATTATGTCCCCCTATTTAAATCAATTGCCAAAGATCTACGGAGATGGCGGTGTCTCCCACTGTCCCTAACAGGTAGAAGCCACTTAATCAAGATGGTCTGCTTCCCAAAACTACTATATCTTATCCAGAGGTTACCGATATTGCTGAAACACACAGATAATAAAGAGCTCCAGTCGATATTTACCACCTTCCTATGGTCTGGGAAAAGACAACGGATAGCCTTATCTAAGCTAATGCTGCCCAGAAGTAAAGGGGGGTTAAACCTACCTAACCTGAGACTTTATAAATATCTCGTGTCTTTTTAGAAATTGTCTGGATTGATTGTATACACAAGACCAACTACTACTCTAATTACCTACTGGAACAACAGCTAGCTTCTCCGTGACCACTGGTTAATCTACTGCATTCAAGATAGTGTTGAGCGCGAATATTCGAATTGCGAATTTTTATCACAAATATCGCAACTTCGATAATTTGCGAATATTTAGAATATGATGCTATATATTCGCTAATTTTAATATTCGCCATTTTCCAATATCTGAAAAGCGAAAACAGGACTTGTTCCTGCTTCCTTCTTGTGGGCCAATGAGTCATTGGGCCACAAGCAAGTTAAGCAGGAAGGAATCATGTTTTTATTGTAAATGGGAATCCATCAACCCAACTCTGACGTTAATTCTCAATGCGAGTATATGTTTGCATCGCGAATTAAACTTAGATCTGGGTTGCTCATGGCTGTTGCTAGAAGATGATTGAGAATATAGCGCTATATCGTCAATCTTCTTCAATTATAGCAATGCAACCGTTAGGAGCTCAACTCAAAGTTTAATTCGCGATGCGAACATATACTCGCATCGCGAATTAAACTTTGAGCTGAGCTCCTAATGGTTGGTTGAACTTGCTGGAATATAACGAAGATTGTGAATATAGTGCTATATTCGTGAATTCGCTATAATCGTAATATTCTAGCAAGCCATTGCCAACCTTTAGGAACCCAGCTAGCTCTAAGTTGAATTCGCTATGCGAGTATTACAGGTTATATTAATCGCAATGCGAATTCAACTTAGATCTTATGAGTATGACCTAGACGACCAAGACAACCCATGAAATGAACCTAATAGTATATTTCCCTTATGCGGTGCGATTCACGCGCATATGTAATTGCCAATTTTTCGCATGACATAAACTATCTTACATACAGAGGACAATTATAAATCAGTAATGAGAATTGTTACTGCGATGTATAATCTGCCTCATTATGTAGGAAACTGTATTTTACGTCATGCGAAAAAAATCGGCAATTGCATATGCACGTGAATCGGATCGCATAATGCCAGTATATTATTAGGTTGGCTTGCTGGGTCGAATAGACGAAGATAAAGAAAATAGCGAATGTAGTGCTATATTCGCAATATTCGTCTATTCGAGTAGACCAACCAAGACAACCCATTGAATGAATCCAATATAATACTGCCCTTATGCGGTGCGATTCACGCGCATAGGTGATTGCCGATTTTTCGCATGATGTAAAATACAGTTTACTACAAGAAGAGGCAGATTATACATCACAGTAACAATTTTCATTACTGATTTATAATTGTCCTCTGTATGTAAGATATTTTGCGTCATGCGAAAAATCGGCAATTACATATGCGCGTGAATCGCACAGCATTAGAGAGTATGATATTGTGTTCATTCAATGGGTTATCTTGGTCTACTCGAATAGACGAATATTGCGAATATAGCAGTATATTCGCTATCTTCTCTATATTCGACCCAACAAGCCAACCTAATAGTATACTGCCCTTATGCGGTGCGATTCACGCGCATATGTAATTGCCGATTTTTCGCACTACACAAACTATCTTACATACAGAGGACAATTATAAATCAGTAATGAGAATTTCATGATTTTCCTATTGCATGACGTAAAGTCATGATTTTATGAAAGACACGGAGGCGAGTATTGCTTAACCCTTTCTTTACTGATCCATATAGCAGCAAAGACAATCAGAATAAAGAAACAAGTGCAACCATGGCAACAACTCCACCCACGGTCCCTTATATAAGGACCCTCCTGGATAGGACTCCTCCTCTTTCTTTGCAAACCAGCTTAACGTCACTGGAAACCGTCTGTAGCTGTAGAAACAAAGCCCTCCCGAACTGGACAACCGCAGCCGTAACTGTAGCTGCTGAACTTTAACTGGCCAACGTCCGACAACTGGTCAACTTCTATCTCATGTCAGACTCCGCACACCAACTCAGGAACCGCCTGCAAAGGAAGGAGACATTGTACCGTAGTGTAAGCGAGAGATATGCTAACTACAAAACGACCTTAGAAATGCAGAAAAAAATTAAGTGTGAAACACTATATGAGTATCACGAAACACTATAACAATAAGAACCTATAACTCCACAATCATACAAGGGTGGGCATCAAAAAAGAAAAAGGGGGGCAATACTCGCCTCCGTGTCTTTCATAAAATCATGACTTTACGTCATGCAATAGGAAAATCATGAATTTTTATATCAAGACACGGAGGCTCCTATTGCAAGTTTAAAGTTGTGCAATAACAGCCGAAAAAGCATGAGAAGTGGGACGAAAATAAAATTCCCTGAAGGTAGAAACTCGAGACCAGTCCGCCAAACGCATAATATCTTCCAGCTTAGCACCCGCCACCGACATGGATGTCGCTGCGGCGCCCCGCACCGAGTGTGCGGTAAAGATCGAAGTGTCTATCCCCGAAAGGGATAGGATCCATTTGACCCAGCGGGAAAGAGTCACGCTGGTGACTGGGGAAAAAGGACGCCGAAAGGAGATGAACAATTGAGGAGAGCTGCGAGAGCCGAGCGAATTAGTGCGTGACTCATACTCACGCAGGCAAGCAACGGGGCAAATTTGGGGTGAAGACGGAAAAGATGGGTAAGAGACAGACCTGATGTTCGTTTTGGTACGGCGGGTGATGTTAAAGGTTACCCCTTCCGGAGTAAAGTATCGGGCGTCAAAGTCCAACGCCCGTACGTCAGATACATGTTTACATGAGATGAGACAAAATAATGTGACCAGTTTTGCCGACAACTGTCGAAGCGTCAGCAGTGAATTGGAAGGCCAGTCACCTAGAAACCTGAGAACCGTAGCCACGTCCCAGGATGTTGTGAAACGAGGCCTCGGGGGGCGTGTTAGACGGGAACCCTTTAACAGCCTGCATACCAACGGATGCTGTCCCGCTGAGAACCATCGAACCCAGCATGCCTGGAATAGATAGCCGAACGATAAACATTAATCGTGCGGTACGCCTTACCCCCTTCGAAGAGAGAGGTAAGGAATTGAAGAATGGATGTCACAGGTGCCTGAACGGGATCCAAGTCCCTAGAGAGGCACCAGCGAACCCAGACATCCCAGGCAGACCGATAGGCTCTTCGAGTCCCTGGGGCCCACGATGCGTCCAACAGGCGTCTAGTAGATGGCGAAAACTCTGCGGAATCCCAGGGACCCCCGACACCTGGCACGCGAGGAGTCGAAGAGATCCGTCCAGGAGCAGCGGATGAGACTGTCCGGCGGGGCCTGACAGAAGGTGAGTATTGACCGGCAAGAGACGGGGTTCCTCCACAAGTAGATCTAGTAGTCTCGGAAACCAAGACTGCGTCTGCCAAAAGGAGACAATGAGATCCAGCTCTGCTTCCTGAGCGCAAATCTGCGCCAAGACTCGAGGAATGAGAGCGAAAGGTGGAAAGGCATAGTGGCGCGAACCGTGCCACTGTTGAAGGAAAGCATCGATTGCTTCCGCCTCTGGGTCTGGACGCCAGCTGAAGAACCTGGGCAGCTGTGGGTTCAATCTGGAAGCAAATTGGTAGATAGAAAATGGACCCCAAAGAGACAGTATATCGTGGAATACCCCCGGATCCAATCTCCAGTCGCTGGAATCGGAGATATGTCGAGAGCTCCAGTCGGCCAGACTGTTGTGCCGACCGGGTAAGTACTCGGCCACCACGGAAATGCCCCTGTCCAAACAGAACTCCCAGAAATCCCTGGCTAGAAAGGTCAAGACCGAAGACCTGGTTCCCCCCATACAGTTGACATACCGGACCGCCGACACGTTGTCCATGCGGAGCCGGATGCAAGCCCGAATCGAGCCCTGAGCAAAACAGCGAATCGCGAACGATCCCGCTAGTAGCTCCAGTGCATTTATGTGAAGGCGGGCTTCTTCCTGAGACCAGATGCCCCCCGTGGACACCCCCTGGCAATGGGCACCCCAACCGTGAAGGCTGGCATCGGACTTGATCACCAAATCTGGTCTGGGGCCGAAAATCGCTCGGCCGTTCCAGACCGATAGGTTGTGGATCCACCAGAGTAGCTCGTGCCTCGTCTCCGAGTCGAGGGTAATGGAGTCGGAGTACATGGCCCCGGCCCTGAGGTGAGCAATCTTCAACCTCTGTAAAGCCAGATAATGGAGGGGGGCTGGGAAGATCGCCTGCATGGATGAAGTCAGTAGACCTATGAGGCGCGCCAGCTGACGCAAGGACACCTGTGGGAGAGAAAGAGAGTGGCGGATCTCCTTGCAGATGTTCCTGACTTTGGATAGAGGGAGGCTGAGCGTCTGGTCCAAAGAATTGATGGTGAAGCCGAGGAACTCCATGGAGGTGGACGGGGTCAGACAGGATTTTTCCTGATTCACGATAAACCCCAGATCTGAAATTAAGGTCATCGTCATTGTCCGGTGATTGGGCCATTAACAGGATATCGTCCAGATATATAATCAAGCGCACACCCCTGGCTCTGAGCCAAGCTACCACAGGTCGCAAAATCTTGGTGAAACACCAAGGTGCGGATGATAGGCCGAAGGGGAGGCATGTAAAACGGAACACTTGTCCGTTCCAAATGAAACGCAGCAGATCCCTGGATTCTCGTGCGACTGGGACTGTGAAATATGCGTCCATGAGATCCAATTTTACGAACCAGTCTCCGGGGAGGAGCATGTCCCTCAGTAAATGTATGTCCTCCATTTTGAAGTGCCGGTAGCGTATAAACTTGTTCAAGTGTTTGAGATTTATCACTGGACGAAATTGGCCTCCCTTCTTCTGGACCAAGAAGATATTGCTTACGACCCCCTGATCGATATCGGGGGCCTGTTCGATGGCCTGTTTCTGAAACAAAGTCAGAAGTTCTGCATCTATCAAGGCCTGGGCCTGAGGTGTTAGGGGAATGGGGCAGATGGAGGGAAGGTCGAAGGGGGGGGGGGGGTCACCAACTCTATCAGAAACCCCTGAACTGTGGATAACACCCAAGGGTCTGAGGTAATGCCTGACCACACATGAAAAAAAGTGACGGAGTCTGCCCCCGACACACATTTCCGAAGAAAACGGCACTGTTGCCCGACTTACCGTAAGGTCGTCTCGATCCCGGCGTGCCACGGGCACCTCTGGAACGGTTAGGGCCTCCACGAGACGGGAAAAAGGTAGGTTGATACCTCTGGTCCTGCAGTGACTGGTGTGGTAAGGTGCAGGGTGCCGTCCTAGATGGCAGGTACGTGTCACCGAGGTTCATAGCCTCGGTGAGGTAAGAGCCGTTTGTTGGTGTCAGTAGCAGGTAGTGCTACTGACACATTTGCTAAATAGCATGGCTGCAAAGCCGATCCGGGCCGGCGCTTACCAGGAGCAGCTAAAGTGTAGGGTGGGTGGCTGCTCCCCACGACCCAGTCCTGGTTTTGGGCTGGGTTTAAAAACTCAGCCAGCACCAGCAGCTGTGAGAGTGTTGGTCCTGGAGCTGATCACAGTGCTGTGGAGCTCTCTGACCTGGAGGAAGGAGCTCAGCCAAGTGGGGTTATTCCTGGAAGCCTGATGGTGGATTGTCCTGCGGCTGGGCTGACAGCCAGGTGCGATCCCGCACCTCAAACCTCCCAGGTGAATTGGAACCTGTGTTTGGACTTTTTGTTTTTCCACTGGTTTTCTGATGTGTGTGTGATTTAACACCAAGTGACTGTCTGCTGTTAATTTGATGCAAGTGTGAATAAACCACTGTTTTCCGCACCTTCTGGACTCCCTTGTGCCTCTATACTGCACCCGCACCGCTGTCTACCAGAGCGACTCCCACATTTGGTGTCGGATGCGGGCATGCGCAGTGAGGCTGGCGTGAACGCCGAAGTTTGTTTTTCTGGGAACGACTGGATGTCCTATATTCGGCCGGCAAAGTTGCAGCCTGTGTTCCCTGACAAAATGGAGGCGGCGGTGAAAGCTCTCATAGAGGCTAACGTGCAGCAGCGGGAGACCAACCAGCTACTGCTACAGCATGTGATGGCGTTACAAGCCGCAGGAGCGTCCCACCACGTCCATGATGCCCGGAAAGCGGTCCGTGCGGCGGTCCCAAAAATGACCCCCTCAGGCGACGTTGAGACATACCTGGCGGTCTTTGAGAAGGTCGCCGTGAGGAAAAGTTACCCCGTGACCAGTGGGCCGAGGTGGTTGCTCCGTTCCTGGCATCCGGACCCCAGCAAGTTTTTTTGATTTAGCAGATGACCAGGCTGCTGATTATCCCACGGTGAAGGGGAGATCCTGGCCAGACTGGGGGTAAATGTGTTGGTCCGGGCTCAGCGGGTCCACCAGTGGGACTTTAAAGCGGCTGAACCCGCCAGGCCGCAGTACTATGAGTTGCTGCACAGGTTGCAAAAATGGCTGCAACCTGACATTCTAAGTCCAACTGCTATGCTGGACCGTCTGCTGGCTGACATGTTCTGGAGGGCCTTGCCTTACCCCCTTCAGCACTGGATCGGCCAGGTATCACCCACCAATGCCCTAGAAATGGTCGACCTGGTGGAGCGCTATGAGGCCACCCAAAACTTGAAAGGGGGTGTTGGTGGGAGGGGCCGGTCAAACCCCGGAGGACTCCCATCCAGTCCCGGCGACTGGTACCCGAGAAACCTGCTCGGCGTGTACCCCTGTAGACCCGGCCCCGATAGTCTGCTGGCGGTGTCACGAGCCTGGCCACGTAAGGGCCGACTGTCCACAGTGGGGAGAACCCATGGAGATTAATTATGGGTACCGGGCTTCCATGTATGCCCGGAGACTGTGTGCGACCGGCACCCCGAGACAATAGACAATCGTCATCTGTGCCAGGTGCAAGTCGGGGATAACCTGGCAGTGGCGCTGTTGGACTCAGGGAGCCTAGTAACCCTGGTAAGTGCTGCCCTGGTACAGCCCACCCAGTATACGGGCCGGAAAGTTGGGGTGGTGTGCATACACGGAGACTTAAAGGACTATCCCACTGCTGTAATGTCTCTGTCCACGGCGGCCGGCACATGGACTTGTGAAGTGGCGATCTCCTCAAAGCTACCCTATGAACTAATAATTGGGAGAGACTTCCCTGGTTTTCCGTCACTATGGCCTGAGGTGAAAGTGACTAATAGCCCTGAGACAGGGGTAACCCTAGCTGAGTGGCCTGGTTCCAGTGGGAGGCCAGAGCCCTGGGAGCCCGAGTCCGAAGGGCCTGCGGTAGGGGTGACCACCACTTCTGTGATAGAGGGAGGCACCCCCACTGAGTGTAATGGTGGGAGACATGGAGGACTTGCCACCAGGACCTGAGTTGGCAGACCTCCACGTCTCCGGAGATAATTTTGGGACTGCCCAACACCGGGACCAAACCCTAACCAGGGCCTGGGAGAATGTGCTGGAAATTGATGGTAAACCCCAGAGACCAGGGGCTGAGTTAATATTTCCCGCTTTGTTGTTCACCAAGAAATGTTATATCGGGTGAACCAAATCCGAGGTGAACCTGTTGAACAGTTGGTGGTGCCCACAGCGTACCATAAGCTTGTCATGGAGCTTGCCCACCAACATGTTCTTGGGGACACTTGGGGTGGCAGAAAACCCAGGACCGCATACTGCAGCGGTTTTATTGGCCCAGTGTGTTCAAGGAGGTAGAGAATTATTGTAAGTCCTGTCCCACCTGTCAGATAAATAGCCCCCAGCCACATTTCCGTAGTCCTCTGGTACCTCTTCCAATTATTGAGGTCCCGTTTGAGCGAATCGCTATGGATCTAATTGGGCCTGTACCAAAGTCTGCCAGGGGCCACCAACACATTTTGGTAGTTCTCGACTATGCCACTCGGTATCCGGAGGCGGTGCCTCTGCGACATACCTCAGCTAAGCTCATTGCCAAAGAGTTAATGGAAATGTTTTCCCGTGTGGGCCTGCCAAAAGAGGTTCTGACAGACCAAGGGACCCCTTTTATGTCCAAAGTTATGAGGGAACTGTGTAAATTATTGCGTATAAAGCAATTGCGGACGTCCGTTTACCATCCACAAACGGACGGTCTTGTCGAGAGGTTTAACCAAACTTTAAAAAATATGTTAAAAAGGGTGGTGTCTAGAGATGGGAAGGACTGGGACCTGCTTCTGCCCTATCTCATGTTCGCAGTGCGAGAGGTACCCCAGGCCTCTACTGGGTTCTCGCCCTTCGAACTGCTTTATGGCAGACACCCTCGGGGCCTGTTGGATATCGCCAAGGAAGCATGGGAACAACAGCCTGTCCCCCACAAAAGTGTCATTGAGTATGTCACCCAGATGCAGGACCGGATGGAAAGGGTGTTGCCGCTGGTCCGGGAGCATATGGAGGCAGCGCAACAAGCCCAGAGTAGGGTGTACAATCGTCAGGCTCGGGTGCGGGGCTTCAATCCGGGAGATCGGGTTTTGGTTCTGGTACCCACCCTTGACAGCAAATTCTTAGCTAGGTGGCAGGGCCCCTATGAGGTGATCGAGAAGGTAGGGGAAGTAAATTACAAAGTACACCAGCCAGGGCGGCGCAAGCCGGAGCAGGTGTACCACGTGAATTTACTAAAGCCGTGGAAAGATAGGGACACGGCCGAAGACCACAGCCCCCGGCCAGGGCTTCTAGGTGAAAAGGGTCCAGCCCCACAGTTCGAGGCCTGTGAAGCCGTAACCACGGTAAAAATTACAGACAGCCTGTCTTCCAAACAAGTTCAGGAAGTCAGGGAGTTCATCAGTCGGAACACGGATGTGTTCTCGGACCTCTCTGGCCGCACGTCTCTCATCCGACATGACATCGTCACTGAGCCTCAGGCCAAGATCCGGTTAAAACCATACCGGGTACCCGAGGCTCGGCGACGGGCCATCGCGGAGGAAGTGCAATTAATGTTGAAGCTCGATGTCATTGAAGAGTCGAAAAGTGAGTGGGCCAGTCCCATAGTCCTAATACCCAAGCCGGATGGGACGTTGCGGTTCTGCAACGACTTTAGCAAGTTAAATGAAGTGTCCAAGTTTGATGCGTATCCCATGCCCCGGGTAGACGAGCTTGTTGAGAATTTAGGACAAGCCCGTTATTTTTCTGTGCTGGACCTCACTAAAGGGTACTGGCAGGTACCCTTAACGGAGTCGGCCAAGGAAAAACCGCTTTGTTACCCGCAGGGCCTGTATCACTACAAGGTGTTACCCTTTGGCCTGCATGGCGCCCCGCCACCTTCCAAAGGTTAATGGACATAGTGCTGCGATCACATCGTCGGTACGCCTCGGCCTACTTAGATGATGTAATCATCCACAGCACCGACTGGGAAAGCCATTTGCCCAAAGTGCAGGCGGTAGTGGATGCCCTGAGGAAAGCTGGTCTAACCGCCAATCCAAAGAAGTGTGCGATTGGGTTGGAAGAGACCAAATACCTGGGGTATGTCATTGGGCGGGGAGTCATCAAGCCTCAGGTAAATAAGGTAGAGGCAATACGGAGTTGGCCCCGACCGGTCACCACCAGGCAGATAAAGTCGTTCCTGGGGATTGTGGGGTATTACATGAGGTTTGTGCCCCACTTTGCCACTATCGCTCGCCATTGACAGAATTATTAAAGGGGCGTAAGACAGGGATGGTCCGCTGGAATGAGCAGGCGGAAAAGGCTTTCTCCGCCCTGAAATCGGCCCTGTGTGGGTCCCCGGTTTTGGTGACACCCGATTTCAGGAAAGAGTTTGTTGTCCAGACCGACGCCTCTGAGGTTGGCCTTGGTGCGGTACTATCGCAGGAAGTCAACGGGGAGGAGCATCCCGTTGTCTTCCTCAGCCGCAAGCTCACCCCAGCCGAGACCAGGTACAGCATAGTCGAGGAGAGTGCCTGGCCATCAAGTGGGCACTCGAGGCCCTCCGTTATTACCTGTTGGGCAGAAGCTTCCGCCTGGTGACCGACCACTCCCCACTCAAGTGGATGTGCCAAGCCAAAGAGAGGAATGCCTGGGTCACCAGGTGGTTTCTGTCCCTACAGAATTTTAAATTCACGGTGGAGCACAGAGCGGGCCGGTTGTTAAAAATGCAGACGCGCTCTCCCGGGTACACTGTTTGTCGTGTGTCCACCCCTCAGGGTTGAACAAAGGGGGGTATGTGGTAAGGTGCAGGGTGCCGTCCTAGATGGCAGGTACGTGTCACCGAGGTTCATAGCCTCGGTGAGGTAAGAGACGTTTGTTGGTGTCAGTAGCAGGTAGTGCTACTGACACATTTGCTAAATAGCATGGCTGCAAAGCCGATCCGGGCCGGCTCTTACCGGGAGCAGCTAAAGTGTAGGGTGGGTGGCTGCTCCCCACGACCCAGTCCTGGTTTTGGGCTGGGTTTAAAAACTCAGCCAGCACCAGCAGCTGTGAGAGTGTTGGTCTTGGAGCTGATCACAGTGCTGTGGAGCTCTCTGACCTGGAGGAAGGAGCTCAGCCAAGTGGGGTTATTCCTGGAAGCCTGATGGTGGATTGTCCTGCGGCTGGGCTGACAGCCAGGTGCGATCCCGCACCTCAAACCTCCCAGGTGAATTGGAACCTGTGTTTGGACTTTTTGTTTTTCCACTGGTTTTCTGATGTGTGTGTGATTTAACACCAAGTGACTGTCTGCTGTTAATTTGATGCAAGTGTGAATAAAACACTGTTTTCCGCACCTTCTGGACTCCCTTGTGCCTCTATACTGCACCCGCACCGCTGTCTACCAGAGCGACTCCCCACATTGGCGATAGGTAAAGGAGCCTCGTCCCGTGCCCCGAGACTGATAGGATGATCGGCCGGACAGACGGCCCCTTGAGCTGCCGGCCCTGGATGAAAAACGAGTCTGAAAGACTCGGCGCATAGAATTCTGCGCTTTGTCTAGGGCCGTAAAGGCCCCGACATATCTTCCTAACTCCTTAATAAAAGGATCTCCAAACAAAAGGCCCTGTGCAGCTTTACCGGCCTCAGAGAGCGACAAGTTTGCTAATTTGGGCTCTATTTTCATTAAAATCGCCCTCCTGCGTTCTATAGCGAGCGACGTGTTAACGTTGCCCGCCACGCAGATAGCTCTTTGGGCCCAGCCCCTGAGTTCATCAGGGTCGACTGCTTTGCCCTCGGCCTTAGCGGATTCCGCTAGATCAAATATTTTGGCTAACGGCCCCGTAATATCCAAGAGCTTGTCTTGGCAAGCCTTCAATGCGGCATCTAAGCCCTTGCGTGGGTTAAAACCTGACTTAGACAAGAATTGTACCACTTTCGGGTCCACCGCAGGGGTGTCACATATCTTGTTGGGTATGAGGGGCCTCGGGCATTCAGCTCTCAATTTGCTTCTAGCCTCTTAAGACAGAGGATTCCTAATTCTGGCCTCAAGGTATTGTGCCACGTGTGTGGCTGGAAGCCATTCTGCAGATCGGGGATGGTGAAGCGAGTCTGGGTCGAATAATGGCTCGCCTCTGGGGTCCACCAGCATATCCTTGTTGCCCAGACAAGAGTCTGATATCGCCCCTGGATGTAGTGCGGGCGGGGAGGGATCCCTGAGAGGGGAAGGGTCCACTACTAAATCAACCAGCTCGTGCTCTGAGCCTGGAGAATAATCGCCACCCAATGCCTCCTCCACAGACTCATGGTCTGAATCAGATACCGGCTCCGGTTGTGACCGGGCGGTCTTCCAAAGCCGCGCCTTTTCTGCCGGGCGCGGGGCGGCTCTCCTCCGCGACTTATTCGCGTATTCATGGGATGGGACAGAGCCATCATTCAAAGGGATACAAGAGGCAGGAGGTGGGGGGGTCCCACGGTGGTAACCGGGTGCGACATAAGGGCCCGAGAAATCGATTGAGTTAGGCCTGTGGACATAGAGCCCATAGCGGACATAATGGCTGCCGAAATGGATTGTTGTAGGGAGGCAGTATGAGGTGAAGCGTCTCTGCTTCTGACAGAAGGAGATCGTCTGCGAGATGCATGACGACTCCCGTGGGCTGAAGAGGCAGGGGAAGGAGGAGATGTATTATTGATGGTGGACATCCTGAAGAACCAGACCAACAGATAGATAACTAAAGGAGTTAGTCACCCCTTATTTATAATAAAGTAGCTAACCTGACGAGGGTAGAGAGTAAAAATATATATATATATCCCTAAAAGAACCAAGATCTGACTACAAAACCAGGTACCGATTGCAGAGAGCAGGGCACAGGACGAATAGCCTCCTGTATGCCGGACGGTGTGTCAAAATGGCGGCCGGGAACCAGGAGGTGTGGCCGAAATGGAAAAGAAAATGGCGCCCGCAATAAGGGAGAAAAAGACCGGAGCGCAGAGCAAAGGAAAGATGGCGCCCGAGAATCTCGCGATCTTACGAGATCTCGGGCGGGAGCACTGAAGGAAAGCCGCGGAGTGCGGGAGAAGGGTAAGTGGAGAAACAAAATGGTGGGCGCAAAAAACCCCAAGACCAGCAACAAAACTTAGATTACAATGACCGGACCAAAAGGAGACCGGTCCGGCGGGCGGGAAGGGAGAGAAGATCAGACAAAGAACGCCGAGTGTAAACCACAAAGGGGGGGGACAAAATAAACCAATAAGGTAACAAACACTCTCCCGGGGACAGGGAGAGGGGAAAAGAAGTGGAAAAAAGGAAAAAATTGCAAAATTGTAACAAAAACCCAAATGACAGTAAACTATAATCACAATTAGAGAAGACCCCACTGGGGCATATACTTATCTCAAGTGGAGCAGCAAAGAAAGAGGAGGAGTCCTATCCAGGAGGGTCCTTATATAGGGGACTGTGGGTGAAGTTGTTGCCATGGTTGCACTTGTTTCTTTATTCTGATTGTCTTTGCTGCTATATGGATCAGTAAAGAAAGGGTTAAGCAATAGGAGCCTCCGTGTCTTGATATAAAATTGTTACTGTGATGTATAATCTGCCTCTTCTTGTAGTAAACTGTATTTTACATCATGCGAAAAATCGGCAATCACCTATGCGCGTGAATCGCACCGCATAAGGGCAGTATTATATTGGGTTCATTCAATGGGTTGTCTTGGTTGGTCTACTCGAATAGACGAATATTGCGAATATAGCACTACATTCGCTATTTTCTTTATCTTTGTCTATTCGACCCAGCAAGCTAACCTAATAGTATACTGGCATTGTGCGATCCGATTCATGCGCATATGTAATTGCCGATTTTTCGCATGACGTAAAATACAGTTTCCTACATAAAGAGGCAAATTATACATCACAGTAACAATTTTCATTACTGATTTATAATTGTCCTCTGTATGTAAGATATTTTGTGTCATGCGAAAATTCGGCAATTACATATGCGCATGAATCGCACCGCACAAGGGCAGTATGATATTGTGTTCATTCAATGGGTTATCTTGGTCTACTCGAATAGACGAATATTGCGAATATAGCAGTATATTCGCTATCTTCTCTATATTCGACCCAACAAGCCAACCTAATAGTATACTGCCCTTATGCGATCCGATTCACGCGCATATTTAATTGCCGAATTTTCGCATGACATAAAATACAGTAAAGAGGAAGATTATACATCAGTATTCAGTAATTAGAATCATTTAGAATGCAATATTAGCATTTTTGTAACTGCGTAGGGGCATCAAGCTATTTTCATACAGGTTTTGTTTGTTAGAATTTTCGAATATGTAGAATATAGTGATATATTCTCCATGCGATTTTTTATTTTTATTTTTTCTCTACAATGTATGAGGTGACTCATCATTATTATTTTCCCTCCCTTCTCCTAGCTTGAATAGCCAATGAGAAGGCTATGTCACAACTTAGCAACATCCCTAGCAACCAATAGGAAACTAGACTACCCCTTCACTATATAAGTGACGACATCACCCAGCAGCCATTTTGTGGTGTTGGATTTGTTGGAGCTGTGCTATTTTGTCTGCTGTGCGATTTATGTTATCTGGATTTAATTTATAATATTCTAGTTAGTTAGTTTCAGGTAGTGATTAGGGAATAGTGTAGTTTAGTTTTATAGCTGATAGGATCGAAATAATTTGAGATAGTTTAGTAGTTTAGTTGAGTTAGGAGAAAAATATAGTTAGTGTTAGGGCCTAGTGTAGCAGATAGGGTTCAGTGCAGGGTTTAGTGTAGGGCATTGAGTTAGGTAGGTAGCTGTTAGATAGATAGATAGATAGATAGATAGATAGATAGATAGATAGATAGATAGATAGATAGATAGATAGAGCTTGATAGTTTAGGTTAGGTATTAGGGCTACAGTTAGGGAATAGTAAAGTTTAGATTTTTCAGGGCAGCGTGTAGTTTAGGTTAGTTACTGATATAGTATAGTGTAGGGTCTATCTGTCTGTTTTGTCTGTCAGTTAGTGTCCGTCCAGTTAGTGTATTACTTTTTTTTTTTTTCCATTATTTCTTAATTTTAAAAAGTGTTTTAGTCTAAGTTAGTGTCTGTGTTAAGTTTAAGAAAAAAAAAAAAATTGAAGTTTTATATATTCTTTGTTTAGTCTAGTTCTGTCTGTCCTCCGAAAAAAAAAAACTTTTTTTTTTGTCTGTGTGTCAGTGTCTGTCTTAGGTTTAAAAACAATAAAAACTACCAAAAAAAGTTTATAGGTTTACGTGTTTAGTGTAGTTTTTTCTGTCTTACGTTAAAAAAAAACCCGTCTTGTAGTCTCTGTGTGTCAGTTACTGTTTGTGTTAGGTTAAAAAAAGTGTTTGGCATTTAGTGTAGTTTTGTTAGTCGTCCGTTAAGAAAAAAAATAAAAAGTTTTAAAGTTTTACGTTTTTTGTGTTTAGTGTAGTTTTGTCAGTCCTCCGTTAAAAAAAAAAAAAGTTTTTTTGTCTCTGTGTCTGTTAGTTTAGTCTTAGGTTTGATAGCTTTACGTGTTTAGTGTCGTGTGTTACAGTTTTCGTCCTTTCCTTTTTCACCCATCGTCCCCACCCCAATAAAGTTTTCCCCTAATCCCCAGTATGGGCTGTGCAGGCAGTCGTGGGCGTGGTTGGGGTAACAGGGGAGTTGGTTCCCGCGCTGGACCACTCCCAGCACGGGGCCGCTCATCAAGCCACAGACAGGCAGGCGCAGGTGGCAGGGGTGTCTGCCTGATCCGTGACTTTTTCACAAGTGGCAGCCGGCCCATAACTTCCCAGGATGCAGAGGCTGTTGTGGCCGATTCGAGTGCCATGGAGTCCTCTGCCCCGGCTGCCAGCAACTGCAGCACACCCCCTCCTGTAGAACCAACCCCCAGCTCCCAAGAATTGTCCCCTCTCATGTTTGAAGAGTTTGAGACTGAGAGGGACATCTTGGGGGAGGAAATGCAGGAGGAGGAAATACTGTTCAGCCCTGAGGATGGGCAGGACCTGTTGGAAGGGATTGGGGATGAGGGGCCTATAAATCCCCCTATGAAATCCCTTCCAACTGGTGCAGGTGGTGTTAGCCACACAACCCCTGCACCTATTCAGACCCAGGCGCCAGCAAGGGGACAGCGGAGCCTGGTCAGGGGCTCCATGTCAGCTGTTCCCGTCAGTCCACCATAGGTTGGCCTTGGGTCTGACATATCAGGGGGTGAAGAGGAGGGTGACCCCGAATGGGTGCCACCTCCTTTGTCAGGTGACGGCAGCACCGATGAAGGTAGGCACCCGAGGCAAATGGTGCGCCAGGTCACCAGGGAGCCCAGTGTCAGGGGCTCCACTGGTAATGGCAGCAGGAGTAGGCAGCAGCAGCCAGCTCCACCTGTGCGCACCGAGCCCGAACAGGCGCAAGCCAGCACCACTCCATCTGACAGGAGGTCTGTGCGGAAGTCGCCTGTCGCTGTGCAATGCCAGGGTGAGGAGAGGGAGATCTATGGCTCGGCTGGGTACCACGGCCCTCAACCAGCACATCTGAGTCAACCACTGGCGGGAGTGGGAACAGATGCGGGGTGTTTAAAGCAGCAGCGCCACCAGCAGTGTGCGGGAGACAGCAGCTCCTGCCACTGTACTGCAGCCACCCCAACCCGTTCCACCAACTCATTCCCACTCCCCCGCTCCCTCTAATAAAGGTACTGGTACCGGCAGCCATACCTCTGCCTCCACTGCACCCTCCTCTGCCGTCCGGCGCCAGCCATCTATTGCAGATGCTTTTGAACGCACCGCGCCCTACGCCCCCGGGGACCGTCGCGTGTGTTCACTCAATGGGCTCCTGGCAAGGGTTATCGCCCAACATCTGCTGCCTTACAATCTGGTGGATAGCAATCCATTTAAGCAGATGTTGGAGCAGGCCCAACCCAGATGGCGTGTCCCCAGCCGCCATTACTTTGCCAGGACCGGCGTCCCTGCCCTTCACCAGCACATTGTCCGGAATGTATTCCTGTCGCTGGATCATGCTGTCAGCGACAGGGTGCATCTAACAATGGATGCCTGGACCAGCAGGCATGGGCAGGGACGCTATATAAGCTTCACAGCCCATTTGGTGTCCCTCCGAGGCGACGGGGAGGGATTGGCGGCATCTGATTTTGTGGTGCCGCCCTGGGGTGTCCAGGGGAGAACTGCTGCTCTCCCGCAAGCCACTGTCTCCACAGCTGCTGAGCCCCCCAGCAAGCGTCCCTGTTGCTACACAAGTGTGGGGCGCGTCCACTGCCAGGCCGTGCTCCAGCTTGTGAGCTTAGGGGACCGGAGACACACTGGACCTGATGTTCTGTCCGCACTACAGGCTCAGGTTCAGAAGTGGCTGACACCCCGAAGGCTCCAAGCAGGTATGGTTGTCTGTGACAACGGCAGCAACCTACTCGCCGCCCTTCATGCTGGCAGTCTGACCCACGTGCCCTGCATGGCACATGTCCACAACCTAGTGGTACAGAAGTTCCTTCGTACGTATCCAGGGTTGAGTGACATTCTGCTGAGGGTACGTAGGATTGCCAGCCACTTCAGACGCTCCCCAACTGCCGCCGCGTCCCTGTCCAAACTACAGAGGGACAACAGCCTGCCCCCCCACAGGCTGATTGTGGACAGTGTGACGCGGTGGAACTCCACCCTCCACATGCTGGAGAGGTTGTGGGAGCAGTGACGGGCGTTGAGGGAATACCTGCTGGACCTAGGCACTTCAGGGCCATCACACCCACTCCCCTACATCACCAATGCGGAGTGGGGGCAGATACAGCAGGTCTGCCACGTGCTGGCCCCATTCGAGCAGGCGACAAAGATGGTCATCGGGGAGCATGTCGGTCTGAATGACGTGCTCCCCCTAGTGTTCCTGCTGGACAGGACACTAGATCGCCTGCTCGAAGCTGGGGAGAGTGCCTTGGTGGAGCAAGATGAGGCGGCCTTGCTCCACCAGGACCAGGCCCAGGACGAGGAGGAGGACGAGGAATCAGTGTACGTCCAGGAGTCTGGGCCTAGTCAGGAGGGAGAGCCGGTGCTGGGGGCACCGTTAGTCTGGGGGTGGGGCATCTCCGACCGGGAGCAGCAGCATGAGCAGCAGGAGGACCAAGAGGTCATGGTCCCGGGCAGTCGTGAAGAGTCACAGCGGGCTGTGCTCTTCCCCATGGCTGCCCATATGCTGCGATGCCTCCGGAGGGACCCCCGGATCAAAAATTTTAAGGAGAGGGAAGACATTTGGTTGGCCACCCTTTTAGACCCTCGCTGCAAGGGGAAACTGGAGCAGTTCATCCCAGCCAGCCGGAGGCAGGCCCGTCTCGAAAAATTGCGGGCCTGTCTTATCCACCGGCTGGAAGAGGCAAACCCTCGGCCTCAAGCTCCAGTTCTCCCCGCCCATCTCACCCAGCAGGCAGCTGGCACGAGCAGCACCAGCAGCACAAGCCGAGCAGGTGACCTTCTGGGTGAGATAAGGCTCTTCTACCAGTCTGCGCGACCCAGTACCAGCAGCAGCAGCATCAGTCACCACCAGCGGCAGACTACATGGGGTTGGTCGGTGCTTCTGACAGCATGACCACCGACGACCCCATAGAGTACTGGGTTGCCAGGCTGGACACCTGCCGTGAGCTCGCTCAGTATGCGCTGGAGTTACTATCATGCCCCCCCTTTAGCGTACTGTCTGAGCGGCCAGTCAGTGCGGCAGGTGGGGTGGTCACGGACAAGCGGACCCGTCTGTCCACAGACTCCGTGGACAGACTCACATTCATTAAGATGAATGAGTCCTGGATCGGCAGTGACTTCATGGCCCCCGCTGTCGGTTCAGGGCGCTGAAGGGTCCCTTGTCCATCCCTCTCCTTTGCTCTCCCTCCCAAATTCCGTTGTTTTTAACTTTATATGAATTACTTTTTTTATTTATTTATTGATATTTATTTGATCGATATTTTTTGTCTAGTTTGTATCATGTATATATTAATTTAATTTTTTAATTATGAATTTGTTTTGAACATGTTGAGTTACATTTGGGCCTTTAAACATAATGTCTGCTGCCGCCTGTGCTGCTGAATTCTGCCAAGCTACATGTGGCCATGATAATAGACCACTTCTGAAATCCTGGTTGGGAACTGAGAACATGACCTAGCAGCCAGTCCTTTACAGCTTTACAGTTTAAACACTCCCCTACGAAATTCTCCCCTCTGCCTGTGATACAATTACCTTACACAATGGGTTGATGTAATTATCACAGGCAGGAGAATGCATAGTTTTAAACAATGTCTTCTGTCCTGGAGACAACAGAGGAGTCATTCAATTATCTCTCAGGACAAAGGGAAATCGCCAATACACATGTGGGGACAATAGGACAGACATCACTATTTAATACACAATGTCCCACCCTTTACAGTACACACAGACATTTAACATATCCCCAGATGGCTTGGATCTGAGCTCTTAATATATTCAAACAGCGCTCAGATGCCACAAACACAGTCAAATCACCATGTGGTTTAATTTTAGCATGGGCTGATGAGAGGGGCCATAATCCTGGGTCAAGATCAAGAAGCTGGCAACAAGGCTTCTCAAGCACCCATTGGCCAGGTTGGTTCCGCCACACTGCCGTTGATCCCACTGCCGTTGATGCTGCTGCATGTCATGAAAATGTTGACTTACATTTGATCCTTTAAACATAACGTCTGCTGCTGCCTGTGAAGCCGAATCGGGCCTAGCTACATGTTGCCCTGATAATACACCACTCCCTAAATCCTGCCGTTGATGCTGCTGCATGTCATGAAAATTTTGACTTACATTTGATCCTTTTAACATAACGTCTGCTGCTGCCTGTGAAGCCGAATCGGGCCTAGCTACATGTTGCCCTGATAATACACCACTCCCTAAATCCTGCCGTTGATGCTGCTGCATGTCATGAAAATTTTGACTTACATTTGATCCTTTTAACATAACGTCTGCTGCTGCCTGTGATGCCGAATCGGGCCAAGCTAGATGTTGCCCTGATAATACACCACTCCCTAAATCCTGCCGTTGATGCTGCTGCATGTCATGAAAATATATTTTATTTTTATTTTATTTTTTTTGTTGTCACACGGATTTAGGATCCAACACGGTGTTGTCTGTCGTTCTGGGAGGGATAGCTGACTTCCGTGTTGACCTCTCTACATGGTTGGGTGTGACTGGCGTTATACTCATCCGTGTGGAAATCTGGTTTTGTGAATGGAGCCGTGTAGCAACATGTAAATATGTATAGGTACTTTTCTTGTTTATGTCACTTATTGGCAATTATGTAATGAGGATTTGCACATGCTAATTATATATAACCACTGCTTTAAGATTTTAAGTATAAACTGTGTACTATATGATGTTCTTGGAGCCATGTCACTGGTTAGAGAATTTATATAATCATAGTCATGTAATCAATCATATGTTTCTATCTGTACGGTGGAAGTAATGCTACAACATGCAAATTATTAAAAAATTGGACGCTATCGAAGAACCATGCTGGTTAGTTCTTACCCCTACCATTTTATTGTTCCAATATTGTTCCTTCTTTTTTTTTATAGTTCTGATAACAAGATTTGATTGTAAAGAAATTTTTTGAATTTGTAAAAGTTTATAATTTTGCTAATTTGATAAATCAAACAAGGTTTTTTGTAGTTATTATTACTCTGTTCAAGTTTTGTATTTTAGTAGTTACCGTATATACTCGAGTATAAGCCGAGTTTTTCGGCACAAAATTTGTGCCGAAAAACCCGAACTCGGCTTATACTCGAGTCATAAATTAAAACTGTGAAGAGCGGAGTGGGAGGAGGAGCGGGGGGAGGAGCTGGGGGCGGGCATTTGCGGCAGGGCCGATGCGCTCACTGCGCTCCGGCCCCACCGCTCATGTATACTTTTTAAATTTGATTATACTATACACTTATTACAATTCTTGCCCCCACTGTACCTCATTACATGCGGCAGGCGGGCAGTGAATACTTCAGGCCGGGCGGACGAGAGCAGCGTGACTTGCTGATGTCACGTGCCTGCCCGGCCTGCTTTATGAATGAAGCAGGCGGCGCAGGCACGTGACGTCAGTCACACTGCGCTCGCTCTCCCGCCCGGCCTGAAGGATTCACTGCCCGCCTGCCGCATGTAATGAGGTACAGTGGGAGCAAGAATTGTAATAAGTGTATAGTATAATCAAATTTAAAAAGTATACATGAGCGGTTATGGGGGATGGGGGGGATGTGGATGGCACTGTTATGGGATGAGGGGATGTGGATGGCACTGTTATGGGGGATCTGTTATAGGATGGGGGATCTGTGGATGCCATCCACAGCCCCCATCCCATAAGTGCCATCCACATCCCTCCTTCCCATAACAGTGTCATCCACATCCCCTCATCCCATAAGTGCCATCCACATCCCCCATCCCATAACAGTGTCATCCACATCCCCTCATCCCATAAGTGCCATCCACATCCCCCTTCCCATAACAGTGTCATCCACATCCCCTCATCCCATAAGTGCCATCCACATCCCCCCTTCCCATAACAGTGTCATCCACATCCCCCTCATCCCATAAGTGCCATCCACAGCCCCCATCCCATAACAGTGTCATCCACAGATCCCCCATAACAGTGCGTCATCCACAGATCCCCCCATAACAGTGCGTCATTCACAGATCCCCCCCATAACAGTGCGTCATCCACAGATCCCCCATAACAGTGACATCCATTTCCACCTCGGCTTATACTCGAGTCACTACTTTTCCAAGGTTTTTTTGGGTAAAATTAGGGGGGTCGGCTTATACTCGGGTCGGCTTATACTCGAGTATATACGGTAATTGTTTGATGAAAAAATACATTTATTATTCACGATAATTTGAAATTTATATTACTACATAAAATAATTTAGTTACTAGGAAAATTAACCAAAAAATTTATTTTGAATGTAACTCTGGACTATTAGAATGCTTTGCTTTGTACTTAATATTTAATACACAACCATTACCAATGACTACTACTATCGTGATCCATTTAAGTTATGTGTAGGCCTCATACTACCCTATTTATATATACCTGCGGATGCTGTATGTCAGGATACTGATTAGTTTGGGAATGTACTCTAGGGGCCTTTACTAAAAAATAAATGTTTAACCATTATAGTGAAAACTTTAAAGTTTTTTAATTAAAAAAAAAAAAAAAAAAAACAATATAATTACAAAAAAATAAAATAAAACTATTGCAAAAATGTTATTAGGGCAATGCCCTCATAGCTTTAACCATATTTTTTAAATCCCCCACGTCCTTGGCCTGCTTCTCCGCCATTTCTCTCATGCCATTTGAGAACTGGAGCTTCATCTCCCGCATCTTCCGGAGATGATGCTCCCGGAAGGCCTTCATTCCAGCCTGGTGCTCCCTCTCCATCTTCTTTATTTTTAAGTCCATTTGTTTTAATACTGTAAAAAAATAAAAACAATAAATAAAATAGATGGTGTCGTTTCTGAAGAAACCACATGATGTTGGCTTAAAATCTGATTGGCTGTTGGTGGCTCCACCCACTTTTTTGAATTTTAATCCCAGTCCTCCAGTGACCAATTTTGCAAAGTTTGTGACAATAAAAGTCTAAGAGCAGCTGCAGTTCGATTTCCCACCTTTAAACAAATGCCTGAAATTTGATTGGGCAGTGTAGACTCCACCTACTTTTTTATAAATTTTAATCCCAGTCACCTAGTAACCCACAGTGCCAAGTTTGGGGACCCTGGCTTAAATACCGTGGGAATGACAGCTTTTTAACGTTTTCACACTGTCACACTGACACAAGTCAACAGTGAAAATTTGTTTGGTTGTTTGTGGCTCTGCCCACTTTTTAATGTCCCCCAAATTTGACACAAATTTTCAGGGTGACCCCATGAATAAGTGACACAAGTTTGGTGACTTTAACTTGAAAGCTGAAGGAGTGACAAAACTTAATAGTTTTGCTATGAAAGTCGATTGGACAAAATGGGGTCTCCGGGGGGCCACTCCAGGGGCCCGGACGGTGGGATCGGTTAACAAAGCAAAGCAAAGTTTGTTAATTGTACTCCTAAAACTGTGGGAGGAGTAGCGTATAGAAAATTGCTAAATTTTCATTGGCCAATGGTATCTCCGCCCACTTTGGGGTGCCCCCCCCCCCCAAATATACCCGTTTATTTGGGTTGACAACAACAATATCTGGTCCGAGTTTGGGGAATAATCATGGCTGCTCGGTATGTCTCAATGGGAATGTGGGAATGTATGCCTCGGTGAATCAGTATGGCTGTAACAATAGGTTTCAGGGAGGTTTTCTTTAGAAATTATTTGGGGCCTGGGTTTTAATAGTCAGAGACATTGGGTGGGACAGGTCACACCCGTACTACATCTTGCGATTTTCATAACATTGTGTGATAAAGGCTGGTAAAGTACAGTTTGGCTAGGCGATTGGAACGCAGAACAATCCTAGAGGGGAACCAGACCTCTGGAAGACTGTAAAGAGTGTTGAGATAGTACTTCTTTGTTATCCCGCTTGTACCGAACTGTAAGTGTGGGACTATAGGTTCTCCGATATGTGTGGGCTGAAGAAAGATTATTAGTAAAGCTTTAACAAGCCTATTGTTTTCTCCAAAAAAGTGTGTCTATGGTGAAGACTAAACTGACACGTGTGTGTGTGAACAGTGAGTGAGTGAAAACAGCCACAGCACATACTTACTCTCCTTGTGGGGGGTGGTGATGAGCTCCTCCTCTTCTTCTTCCTCCTCCTCCTCCTCGTCCCTGTTATCAGCCACTTGAGGGGGTGAGGCGGGTTGGGGTGAGGGTCCACCCTCCGCTCCTGCCTCTGACTCCTCTGGGGGCTAGGGGCATGAAGTTGCCCTGAGGGTCCGGCCTCCTCCTCTGACGCAGATACCTCCCACACCTGGTGTCTGGGAGGCCTGCGCCTGACTGCAGGCAAAGGAACACCTATAATAACAAATTTTACTACTTTTAGAAAAAAATCTAAAAACAAAAATGTACAGATGCTTTACATTACTTTTGTATCTTTATTCCAACACTCAGTAATCATTATACCTGGGCATTTTTCGTCCCGTATTTCGCGGATTCTTTCTGCATGGCCAGACGCTTGTGCTGGGTGTTGTAGTCCGTCCACAGCTCATAGGCGAGCCTGCGCACAATGGCGTTTTTCTCTGCATGGGAGCGGGTCAGGTCATAGCCCTTCTCCAACATGCGCTGCAGTATGAAAAAAAAAGCATATAATCAGATTTTATAACGGTAACTTTAAATCTAATATTTCACTTTCAAACACTAATCATTTTTGGTTTGGTGGTTGAGATGATGAATAAATGTTGGTGACTATGGCTAAAGCAGCGCATGGCGAGAGGTTCCCCGGGCTTAAACTATGACATGCAGATCTTTCAGTTAGACTGTCTCTCGCCGTGCGCTGCATTGCTGCTGCTGTACTGCCGCCCCCGCCACCATTATAGTCAATAGGGACGAAGCGTGGGAGAACTAGCGGCAGTACACATCAGACAGGCTGTTCATCCCTCTGGAATAGTCAGACGTACTCCCCTGCCGCTAATGTGAAAGTCGCCTAATCTTATTTTTTTTTAATTTGGGATTGTGTTGAAATTGTTTGTGTGTGTAGTATGAGATATTGGATATTGGCCATCTGGGGACAGATGTACCCGTCTAGTGAAGTGACGGTACGGGGTGTAAGGCTGGTTCGCCTCCCCGTGGTGCACCCTGGGTAACGCTAAATGAACCAGCAAATACTGAATGTCAAACATTACTTCTCCTGGCCAACGGGACACTTATTAGAATCTATATACTAGGCATCCTCAAACTACAACCCTCCAGGAAACTGCGGCCCTCCTGCAACCTGCGGCCCTCCTGCAAACTTCGGCCCTCCTGCTTTTTCCAAACTAAAAATCACATCATTCCATGACATCCTACAACTATCATCCTATAGAGGGGCATCATGGGAGTTGTAGTTTTACAACAGCTGGAGGGCCGCAGTTTGAGAATGCCTGCTATAGACTGTATGTGTGTGTGTGTGTTGGGGGTGGGGGGTGGTCAAAGGTAGTGTGGGTTTGAGGGGGGGTCTGGTGGTATGTAGTGGTGGGTATTTAGTGTGGGTATATTGTGTGAGGCGGAAGATTAGATGTGCAATGTGAATCATATATAGATTTATCTGCTATCCTTTTTTTTTTAACCATTAGAAAACGTGGTGTGGTGTTTAACAAGCAGGATATGCTCGAACCCACATGCGGTTATGCATATATATATATAGGGGAGCACATCCTGCACTTGTAGCCCGTTGCTGATGGCGATCAACAGCAAAAAATGCATACAATGGAAGATGCCAGCAACGGGCTACAAGTACCACAATAACCATCCTACATACGATAACGATAATGTGGAGAACAATCAAAAACATAACCATAGCAAAGACTGGCTGGCATCTTCCACTGTATGTATTTTTTTGCTGTTGCTTGCCATCAGCAATGGATTTCCGGCATCAGGATCCCCTGGGCACCTGTAGAAGGCAGGTCCCGATGCCATGCAAGGCATTGGGCAGCCTCTGCACGGCATCAGTCTGCCTTCTCACACATCGCGTCCCCGTCACAGCAGCACGGGGACCCAATGCGCTCGTTCACTAACCGCAAAACACTTCTATGTTGCGGTCAGCGCTGACCGCAACATAGAAGGGTTTAATCCGCCAGCATCGCTGTAAACAGCGATGCCGGCGGATACAGCAGGGGCCTGGCTATCAGGGACTGCCGTACCCCTGCAGTGATTGGTCAGGCGCAGCTCCTGCACCTGCCCGATCATCTAGCCGTGCATGCACAGTGTTTTGCGTTAAGGGGTTAATGACAGTGAACTCCACAATGCCCGCCCCTTTAATAGTGGCCCCTGCCCCCCATGCATGTAGCAGTGTAGTTTTGTCGTCATACATGATATAAATGAACATTTAAGGACCTGAAAACTATTGAAACCTGTGATCACTTGTTATGGCAACCTGGGGACATGCCAGCTTCTATTGGCTGATAAGGGACATGTGACATGTGGATGGCAGTTGGGGGCTTGTTTTTGCTAATGCAGGTCATTTTGGGGGGAATATCTGAGGAATAATACGTCCTATAGAGCTGAGCAACGGTCTAAAACCTCCCCAGACACCTGATGTACCCGTCTGCCAAACTTAGTGAAGATCGGTCCAGTCGTTTCGTCGGCCATAAATAACAGACAGACAGAAACTCATTTTTATATATATAAGAGATCAGTAGATATTAATGATTTGGGGCAATAAGTATTGTTTTTGAATGCCAACAATACTTGTTTTCACAAATCAATTCTATGTAAGCACTGCAGTAAGCAAACTATGTGAAATGAGATTTTATATGTATTGCAAAAATGTGAGAATGTTTTATCTCCATAAACATACATTTGAATGTTACAAGCGTCACATGTACTTATAGCTGTAATGTAATGTTCAATAACTTACTGTGATCAGGATATCTTCCTCCTCTCTTGTGAAGTTGTTGCCCACCATCTTTATTCGCATGGATCGCATGCACAACAAGAAAACGTGTTGGAACTGCTCCCAGGAAGAAGCCACGCCTGTATGTGCGCGTGCGCACGAACACGCGCACAAACACGCGCACAAAAACGCGCACGAGCACATACGAATAAGTTGTTACTGCCACCTAACTTGAACAATAACATCTGTACGCACACGAATGTTTATATAGAAATTATTCGCATAAAAGTCGCGTTGTACAGCTACAGAACTACGAATACGATTGGCTTGTTCGAATTAGCGAATATTCTATTCGCTAATTCAAAAAATGCATTTGCAATAGGAAAGTTGCCTATATTGACACTCAGCTCCAAGTTGGATGTGCAATGCGAAAAAAAAAAATTTTCCCCAATGAACAGAATATGAAGTTGAACACTTCTAAGTATTCTGATTGTTGAAAAAAAATTATGGTAATTTTTTTTCGCAATGCGCATACAACTTAGAGTATTCGTTCATGTTTGCAAGCCAGTAGGAGATATGCCTTTATATAAGAAGTTTAATTCGCGTTAAGCGCGATTAGGTTAATAATGGCGAATATTCGATTTCAGTGAATATATTACGAATATACATTTGAATATTCGCGATATATTGCGAATTCGAATATGGCACCTCCCGCTCATCACTAATTCAAGAAGGTAAACTCTGCCACCACATCTGAAACACTCGATTATCATTAGAGATACCATGATAGCCTGGAGGGAAACGCGCAAACTGGTTAAAAGGCCTTTTTTTTGCTTCTCGAGAAATGGGCCTCTGGCGCCACCTTGAATTTCAGACCTCAGAGCCATACCAGCAGGTTATTAACTTCTGCTGGCAAAGGTTACTTAATGTCACTACAGAATGCAACAATACCTCACTGACACATTCATTGGGGCCTGCTAACACCAAACAGTCCCTCTCTTCCATTTATCAAATGCTTAGGAAAACGGGAGACAAGAATGTAGAGGCTACCCTATTCAAAAAATGGGAAAAGACACTTAAGATCAAAGTAACGCCTGAAGAATTCCTACAAGGGTGGAACAGACTATGTAAAGCAGTCCCATGCGAGAAGTGGAGGGAATCCCACTTTCGCCTGATACACGGCTGTATACGCATTTAATTTCTCTAACAAGACTGACAACCCTGAACATCTTAGGGCATGTCCCAAATGTGGATTGGAAAAAGCAGATTTGATGCATTGTATCTGGCAATGCTCCTGTGTGCAAGGGTTCTGGAAAAATGCTATAGGCTGGATAGCTTGCACATGGAACTATAAATTAGGCCTAACTCCAGGTTCAATGCTCTTTCATGTCTTCAGCTGATGGTGGACACAGCGTTGCTAGTGTCCTTGAGATGTCTTCTACAACATTGGCTGAGACCAAGTGTACCTAATTAGATGAGGTGATATCCC
Organism: Bufotes viridis; assembly: GCA_033119425.1. Lineage (NCBI taxonomy): Eukaryota > Metazoa > Chordata > Amphibia > Anura > Bufonidae > Bufotes > Bufotes viridis. The sequence continues at coordinate 120,320,058 of CM065597.1, read as the reverse complement.
AAATGTCGCACTACATGCACATAGACAAATTGGAAACAGAAACACAAAAAGAGAAAAAGACTAAGAACATCTTCCATAGATGGAGGACTTTTATTAGCAAACATATTCCACAAACGGAAATCAAATCTCTCATGAATGCCTTCAAATATACGGAGTGGTATGCTAAGGAAATTCAGAAAGGAACAATAGGGAACTTGCATATAGGGACATAATATGACTTGCAAGATATTACTTATACAGTTACCTATACATATACCTAACTTAGTGGAATTCGGAGGGATCCTAACAGACATCCATGGGGATTAGGGAGGGGCGGGAGAGTTTATACGCTTTTGTATGCATTGTTAATATTACTATTATTATGTCTTGTATATGTTTTTTTTTCTTCTCTTTTTGTATAAGAAACTGTAAAATGTATACAGTAACCTACGTTTGATACCTGTAATTGTACAAATTTTAACATTTGCGGTGATCTAAATACAAAAATATTTTTAAAAAAAAATGTGAGGAACTAAAGCATTTTTTAAACTCAATCCCTTCATTTCAGGGGCTCAAAAGTAATTGGACAAATTAAATAATTGTAAATAAAATGTTACGGTAATTTCTAATACTTGGTTTTAAAACACTTTGTTGGCAATGACTGTCTGAAGTCTTGAACTCATGGACAGAAGCTGTGTTTCCTCCTTTTTAATGTTCTGCCAGGCCTTTACTGCAGCGGTTTTCAGTTTGTTTGGGGGCCTTTCTGTCTGAAGTTTAGTCTTTAACAAGTAAAATGCATGCTCTATTGGGTTCAGATCAGGTGACTAACTTGGTCATTTAAGAATATTCCACTTTTTTGCTTAATAAACTCCTGGCTTGCTCTAGCTTTATGTTTTGGGTCATGGTCCATCTGTATTATGAAACACCCACCAATCAGTTTGGCTGCATTTGGCTGGATTTGAGCACACAGTATGTCTCTGAAAACCCCAGAATTCATCCGGCTGCTTCTGTCCTGTGTCCCATCATCAATAAATAATAGGGACCCAGTGCCACTGGCAGCCATGCATGCCCAAGCCATCACACTGCCTCCGCCGTGTTTTACAGATGATGTGGTATACTTTGGATCATGAGCTATACCCTGCCTTCGCCATACTTCTTTCCATCATTCTGGTAGAGGTTGATCTTGGTTTCATCTGTCCAAAGAATGTTCTTCTAGAAGTGTGCTATTTTTTTTAACCACTTGACGACCGCCAATAGGATATAAACATCCTATGGGCGGTTGGTTATCTCTGAATGGACGTTTTAAAACGTCCATTCAGGGATGGCAGCTGCACGCTAATCGTGCAGCTGCCGAGCGGCTTGTCTGCTGTCAGTGACAACCCAGAGAGAAGGCAGGGACAGTTCCCAGGTGTCCCTGCCTTCTAGATTGCTGCATACGCTGTGTGTGCAGAGCAGGAAGCGCTATGCCAATTCCTGTCCCAGTCCGGTGGTCATGTGACCACCAGGGCCCAGGGAGTGCAGGAGCTGTCGGGTCTTTCACAGACCTCGATTAGCCCTGCACTGAGGCTGTACAGCATATTATTATGCTGTACAGCCTCTCTAGGGGCTGTATTTCCCCTGTAACTGGGGCTACTATGTCAGCCCCAGTTACAGGAGAAATCAATAGTGAAAAAAAAAATATGAAGTTAAATGTCCCTGAGAGGGACATTGGGGGACTCAAAGTGTAAAATTAAAAATCAAAAAATAAAGTGTAAAAAAAAATAAAAAAAGGTTTTACAAAAAATGTTAAAAATAGAAAAAATAAAATAAAATAGACATATTTGGTATTGCTGGCTCTATAAATATATCACATGATCGACCCCGTCTGATAAACACCATAAAAAATAAAATAAAAACTGTGTCAAAAAAGCCATTTTTGTCATCTTATATCACAAAAAGTGCAAAAACAAGTGATAAAAAACACGTATGTCCCACAAAATGAAACTAATAAAACCGCTTATCCCGCAAAAAATTAGCTCCTACATAATGAAATCACTCAAAAAATAAAAAACTATAGCTCTCAGAACATGGAGAGATTTGTTTAAAAAATGCTATTATTGTGTTAAAGTTAAATAAATTAAAAAAAATATACATATTAGTTATTGCCACGTTCTTAACAACCAGCTCTATAAAAAATATTACATGACCTAACCCCTCACATGAACACCGTAATAAAAATAAAATGAAAAAAGGGCCAAAAAAGCAATTTTTTGTCATCTAACATCACATAAAGTGCAACACCAAGTGAACAAATGGCGGTTGCCCCCCCAAATAGTACCAATCAAACCGTCACCTCATCCCGCAAAAAATGAGATCCTAACTAAGACAATCGGTCAAAAAATAAAAAAAACTATGGCTCTCTGTCTATGGAGACACTAAAACATGATTTTTTTTTTCTTTCAAAAATGCTATTATTGTTTAAAACTCAAATAAATACCAAAAAGTATACATATTAAGTATTGCCAAGTCCTTAACAACCTGCTCTATAAAAATATCACACGACTTAACCCCTCAGGTGAACGCTATAAAAATAAATAAATAAAAACTGTGCTAAAACAATACATTTTTTGGTCCCCTTTCCCCATAAAGTGTAATAATCAATGATCAGAAAATCATATGCACCCAAAAGTTTTACAAAAAAAAATCAACTCTTCCAGCAAAAAACAAGCCCCTGCACAAGATGATCGGCCAAAAAATAAAAAAAAACATATGGCGTTCAGAAAATGGAGACACAAAAACATATTTTTTTTTCAAAAATGCATTATTATGTAAAACTGAAACAAACAAAAAAGTAGACATATTTGATATCATCTTGTCCGTAACAACCTGATCTATAAAAATAGTGCATGATCTACCGTGTTATATAATTAAAAAAAAAAGTAAAATCAACTATTTTTTTGTTACCTTGCCTCACAAAAAAATCGTAATATAGAGCAATCAAAAATCATATGTACACCAGATTAGTACCAATAAAACTGACACCTTATCCCCTAGTTTCCAAAATGGGGTCAATTTTTGGGAGTTTCTACTGTAAGGGTGCATTAGAGGGGCTTTAAATGGGACATGGCATCTAAAAACCAGTTCAACAAAATCTGCCTTCCAAGTACCATACGGCGCTTCTTTTCTTCTGCGCCCTACCGTGTGCCCTTATATCAGTTTACGACCACATGTGGGGTGTTTCTGTAAACCGAAGAATCAGGGTAATAAATATTATGCTTTGTTTGGCTGTTAACCATCGATGTGTCAAAGAAAAAAATGGATTAAAATGGAAAATCTGCCAAAAAAGTGAAATTCTGAAATTTCATCTCCATTTTCCTTTAATTCTTTTGGAACACCTGAAGGGTTAACAAAGTTTATAAAATCAGTTTTGAGTAACTTGAGGGGTGTAGTTTCTACAATGGGGTCATTTATGGGTGGTTTCCACTGTGTGAGCCCCACAAAGTGACTTCAGACCTGAACTGGTCCTTAAAAAGTGGGTTTTGGAAATTTTCTTAAAAATTTTATAAATTGCTTCTAAAATTCTAAGCCTTCTAACATCCTAAAAAAGTAAAATGTAATTTACAAAATGATGCCAACATAAAATATACATATGGTGAATGTTAATTAATGAATATTTTATTGGGTATCACTTTCTGTTTTAACTGCTTGTCGACCGCCTAACGCACGGATGCGTCCAGGCGGCGGCAAGTTTGTTCCTCCTAGACGCATCCGTGCGTCATCTCGCGAGAGGCGAGATCTGCTGTGAACGCGCGCAGTGATACTACAGCCTGCCAGCGATGATCAATCGCTGGCAGGCTGTAAATGTAAAATAAATTAGATCAAAGAGCTATATCAGACGCTGTTTTGTGAACAGCGTCTGATATAGCTGCTACCTGGTCCTCTGGTGGTCCCATTTACTGGGATCGACCACCAGAGGACCAGGTAACTCTGTAAAGTTGCACCAAACACTACACTAACCCCCCACCCCCCCTCAGTTTTTATAACCACTATTAACCCCTTGTTAACCCCTGATCACCCCATATAGACTCCCTGATCACCCCCCTGTCACTGATCACCCTGTAAGGCTCTATTCACATGTCCATATGTGTTTTGCGGATCCGCGGATCCACGGATCGATACCACATGAGTGACACTTTTTCGCAGCCAAGATGCGCAAAGGGGCCCTAAAACCAATGAGTACCTTTAGGATTTCACAGGGCATTTTTACGCATTTTGAATTCTCACGCTTTAGGGCCCCTAAAATGCCAGGGCAGTATAAATACCCCACATGTGACACCATTTTGGAAAGAAGACACCCCAAGGTATTCTGTGAGGGGCATGGCAAGTTCACAGAATTATTTTTTTTTTTTTGCACAAGTTAGCGGAAATTGATATATATTTTTTTTTTTTTTACAAAGTCTCATATTTCACTAACTTGTGACAAAAAATAAAATTTAATACTTTGGGGTGTCTTCTTTCTAAAATGGGGTCACTTGTGGGGTATTTATACTATCCTGGCATTTTAGGGGCCCCTAAAGCGTGAGAAGAAGTCTGGAATCCAAATGCGTAAAAATGCCCTGTGAAATCCTAAAAGTACTCATTGGAATTTGGGCCCCTTTGCGCATCTTGGCTGCAAAAAAGTGTCACACATGTGGTATCGCCGTACTCAGGAGAAGTAGGGCAATGTGTTTTGGGGTGTATTTTTATATATACCCATACTTTGTGTGAGAAATATCGCTGTAAACGACAACTTTTTTAATTTTTTTATACAAAGTTGTCAGTTTACAGAGATATTTCTCTCACCCAACATGGGTATATGTAAAAATACACCCCAAAACACATTGCCCTACTTCTCCTGAGTACGATTATACCACATGAGTGACACTTTTTTGCAGCCTGGGTGCGCAAAGGGGCCCAAATTCCAATGAGTACCTTTAGCTTTTACATGGCTGCTCACAATTTAGCCCCGCCCAAAATGCCAGAACAGTAAACACACCCCACAAGTGACCCCATTTCGGAAAGTAGACACCCCAAGGTATTCACTGAGGGGCATAGTGAGTCCGTGGGAGATTTTATTTTTTTTTGCCAGAAGTTAGCAGAAATGGAAACTTTATTATTTAAATTTTTTTCCTCAGAAAGTGTCATTTTCCGCTAACTTGTGAAAAAAAATGAAATGATACATGAACTCACCATGCCCCTCTGTGAATACTTTGGGGTGTCTTCTATCTAAAATGGTGTCATTTGGGGGGTATTTATACTTTCCTGGCATTCTAGCACCTGAAGAAACATGACAGGTGCTCAGAAAGTCAGAGCTGCTTCAAAATGCCGAAATTCACTTTTTTGCACCATAGTTTGTAAACGCTATAACTTTTACCCAAACCAATAAATATACACTTATTGGATTTTTTTTTATCAAAGACATGTAGAACAATAAATTTTGCGAAAAATTTATATAGAAATGTAGTTTAAAAAAAAAAAAATATAACAGAAAGTGAAAAATGTCATTTTTTTGCAAAAATTTCGATAATTTTTGATTAATAGCAAAAAAAGTAAAAATGTCAGCAACAATGAAATACCACCAAATGAAAGCTCTATTAGTGAGAAAAAAAGGAAGCAAAATTCATTTGGGTGGTAAGTTGCATGACGGAGCAATAAACAGTGAAAGTAGTGTAGTGCAGAATTGTAAAAAGTGGCCTGGTCATTAAGGGTGTTTAAGCTAGGGGGGCTGAAGTGGTTAAAAGCAGAGAAATTTAAATTTTGAAAATTGCGAGTTTTTCAAACTTTTTGGTAAATTTGGGATTTATTCATAAATAAAGGTGAAATATATTGACTCAAATTTATGACTATCATGAAGTACAATGTGTCACGAGAAAACGGTCTCAGAATGGTTTGGATAAGAAAAAGGGTTCCAAAGCTATTACCACATAAAGTGACGCATGTCAGATTTGCAAAATTAGGCTCTGTCAGGAAGGGGGCAAATGGCCTGGTCTGGAAGTGGTTAAGATGTTTTTTAGCAAAGTCCAATTAGCCTTCTTATTCTTGAAGCATACGAGTGGCTTGCACCATGCAGTGAACCCTCTGTATTTACTTTCATGCAGTCTTCTCTTTATGGTAGATTTTGATTTTGATACGCCTATATCCTGGAGAGTGTTGTTCACTTGGCTTTTTGTATTGTTGAGGTCACCAGTGCTTTCTTTCATTCTCAGGATGTACCAAACTGTAGATTTTGCCACTCCTAATAGTGTAGCAAATTCTCGGATGGGTTTTTTCTTTTTTTTTGTAGATGAAGGATGTCTTGTTTCACCTGCATGGAGAGTTCCTTTGACCGCATGTTTACTTATCAGCAAAATCTTCAAACTGCAAGCAGCACACCCCAATTCAACTCCAGGCCTTTTATGTGCTTAATTGAGAATGAAATAATGAAGGAATTGCCCACACCTACCCATAAAAAAGGCTTTGGTCCCTTCAAAAACAGGGTGCCCTTCATCCAATTTTAAGGTGGATACCCTCTAATGAAAGCTAAAAGTCTGGACTTTATGTCCATGTCCATTATATAACTATAACTTGAATATGTTTTAGTAAACAGGTAATAAAAACAAAATTTGTGTCCAAATATATATTGACCTAACTGTATATATAAAAATATAAACACCTTTAATTTCATGCCAAATTACAGAATCACATTTTCTAGAATGAACATACAAAGTATTTACTACATGGTTTATTCTACAGATTTGTTGAATATCACGTCAACAATCTCAGTAAGAGGCAGATGAAGAACTCCTTAAGTGCATTGAGGTGCCTGGATACCACAAGTTCCCTCTGCTGCCTGATGTTCTTCAGTGGACTAGATAGCTAGCAACTTAGCAGAGTTACTACAATTGGGCACCAAAACTGTAGACAAAACAGGGCTGTCTTGCTGTCTTCTCTATTTCAAGACTAGAAAATATTATATTTTACAGGCTTAAACAAGACTTTCACTCATGCAAGGGAGGAGGAAGACCTGGTGGACAGTCTGTATAATGTGGTGTCCTGCTTCTTAAGTGTATTGAGGTGTCTGGATACCACAAGTTCCCTCGGCTGCCTGATGTTCTTCAGTGGACCAGATAGCTGGCAACTCAGCAGTCACTACAATTGAGTACCAAAACTGTAGACAAAACTGGGCTGTCTCCTTGTCTGCTCTATTTCAAGACTAGAAAAGATTATATGTACTATATAGGCTTAAAGAAGACTTTCGCTCATGCAAGGGAGGAAGATTTGGTTGACAGTCTGGATAAAGAAGTGGTTTCCTGCTTTGGGAAGGGAAGCTCTGTGGCTGAGTGATATACCCTATACAATCACAGACTAAAAAGGTCGGGTTTTATATAATCAATTCTACATTTGGGTGCAAATCCTCCTTGCCTTTCATGCCACCGATTGCCATTACCACTTTCTGACTGACCATTTACAAAGCTCAGTTTGTTCACTGACATGAACCTCTATTATATAAAATTAGTCCATCATACCCAAACCTTGCCTAGAACTTTCAACTGTCTCTTCAACCACAACATCATAGTAATTGAAGGTAACTACAGCACATATGCTGTAATAGGATAGCTATAGTTCAAGATCAATATCATGTCTGAAACATATACTGTGAAACCTGTTTGAGACTACTGCCAAATGAAAAATTCTCATCTAAAGAAAATGGTTCTCTCATAGAATTGGGCCAGAATGCATAGTGAATGATGGAACAGAAAATCTGTTGGAAGAATTCTGGCCTACATGGACTTCTTGAAATGATGGCTTTGAAGAGGTTTTACTGTAATTTCCAGCTAGAGGCCAGTTCGAGTTATGACAAAATAGAAGCAAGTTATGGAAAAATCATGACTTCTTTAACATATGAGGTCTTCTTATGCCCATCCAATTAAAAGCTGTATCTTCAGACAGTGCTCTAACAAATTTTATTTTGATTTAGTGTTGTCTTCCTGTCAGCTAGATGAAGAATGGTCACGTTCCTCAGGAAGTTCAGATTAATTGAGACAAACCAGAGCATATTTAGGAAAGAATATATATATATATATATATATATATATATATATATATATATATCCGGAGATAGGCAGCAGCACGTCCAAAGGGCTTGGCGGGTGCAAGATCCCCAGGAGGACGGACAATCCTCCACACATATATAGATCCCAGAGAAGAGGCAGCACTCCTGAGTTAAATGGTGATGACCCAATTTATTCCAAGGCAACATTTCAGCCTACTCCATGAGGCCTTTGTCAAGCAATACAACAGTGCCACAAGCAAACTTATATAGTCATACAATAAATCATGTGATGTGGGCGTTACAAGGTGACATCATCAAATCATGTGATATGGGCGTTACAAAGTGACATCATCAAATCATGTGATATGGGCGTTACAAAGTGACATCATCAAATCATGTGATCGAGTATACATATACATAGGAATAGTGTGTCCATCTGTATAACAAAAATATTCATAAATAACAAGGTGACCCAAAAGGTCGGTGTACACGTGGATTGTGTAAACACAAATATCACTAAAGTGGAATATAATAAAAATGTGAACAGTACTGGCGATCGCCGCTGTTCAGATATCATATATACTAGTCATAAATAGACTCCAGCCTACCCCAAGTGGACCACATCAGCCGCATGTGAATGGCGTCTCACTTTGTAATATGCGCTTACGTTTGATTGCTATGTCTCTAGCGGTTGCTGCACGAGCATCCGGTAACCAAGCAACCGCCCCATGTGACCGGAGTGCATCACTGGCCACGTAGTAACTCGCGCAAGCGCACCGCACAAGGGGAGTGACCACAAAGAAATGAAAATAATTAACCATGGAGACTACAGACAAATCAGTGATAGGCTACAGTGTATAGAGGGCATCAGAAGATTTCCCAAATCATAATAAGACACACATATCTGGTGACCATATAGGGGGAGGGTCCGGTCGGGCACGAGTCCTTACTGGAAGCAGCGGGAGTCGCGTCCCCCTTACCGCGCGACACCATCCCCCATCCCTGGGGTAAAGTGTCACGCCGCAGTGCGGTCCCAACCCCCACTAATCACCCTACATATCCACGGCCTTATATTAGCAGCAATATATAGATCCACAATAGGGAACTAGACAAGTTTAGTTAGCATTTTAAATAGTTGAACAGTAAGCCGCATGGTGGCCGTTCATGCATCCATTCACACAAATGGGTGCAATCACCTGATAGCCCCTGTTCAAATTCAACATTTTAACTACCGAAAGGAAAATATAACAGTATAAATAGACACGGGTGCAAGGGTCCATTTGGGGTCCGGCTGGTTGAAGGCAAAGGTTTTCTCTCTAAAAAATAAAGATAAAGAAATATCAGATTCGAAAATTGGCACTGTGATAAATGCATACACCAAACAGGACAAAGATTGAGGCTAAACAATGGAAGACGGCAAGCTCCTCAGAAAAGGGATACAATTTTATTCAGTGTTCAAACCTGTTGGTGTACTCAGACAGTAAATCCATCTTACTTCACATTTTTTTTAGCAGCAATTCCCTGTTGCCACCTTTCTTCAAAGGTGGAATGTGATCAATGATTCGGAATTTAAGATCTGATTCCTTGTGATTGGCCTCTAAAAAATGCTTTGACACCGGTAAATCTTTTCTCTTTTGACGAATGGTATAGCGATGGTAATTAACCGCTACAGGACCGCCTAACGCAGGGATGCGTCCTGCGGGCGGCCCTGTAGCTCTGATACGACGCATCGGCGCGTCATCTCGCGAGACGCGAGATGACGCGAGGACGCGCCCGCACATGCGCAATGCGCGCCATCGGCGCGCTCGCATGTAGTTATACTACAGCCTGCCAGCGCCGATCGTGCGCTGGCAGGCTGTATATGGCAGAAAAAATCGCAGATCAGACGTTGTTCTGTGAACAGCGTCTGATCTGCTTGCTGCCCGCTTCTCTGGTGGTCCTTTTGCTTGGGACCACCAGAGAAAAAATATCAAAGTGCACCAATCACCACACAACCCCCCCGCAATTGCGGACAAGAATAGGACATGTTCTATACTTTTGCGGATCTCCAATTACGGATCCGCAATTACGGATCCGAGCGGGACAAAGTCTGTCCCCATAGAATTGAATGTATCCACAATTCTGTTCCGCAAAATTTTGCGGAACAGAATTGCGGACGCTTGAATGAGGCCTTAGGGTCCCTTAGCGATCGCAGCTTTATAGCTTTTCCCTCTTTTTTTGCACATTTTTAGAGATTTTTTCATCCACATTGATCAATGTGAATGGAAAAATCTGTGACGTTCATTTTTTCTTTCAGCGCAGAGGCTGAACGGAAAAAATTCTCATTACCCGTATGGTCAATATAAGGAGAATCGCAAAAACTCCTAATTCTGGCCATACGTGTAATGATTACGGAGACCCTAAAATGCCAGGGCAGTACAAAACCTCACAAGTGACCCCATTTTAGAAAGAAGACACCCCAAGGTATTCCGTGAGGGGTATGGTGAGTTCATGCAAAATTTTATTTTTGTCACAAGTTAGTGGAATGTGAGACTGTAAAAAAAAAAAAATACCATTTCCGCTAACTTGTGCCAAATTTTTTTTTTCTGTAAACTCGCCATGCCCCTCACAGAATACCTAGGGGTGTCTTCTTTCCACAATGGGGTCACATGTGGGGTATTTATACTGCCCTGGCATTTTAGGGGTCCTAAAGCGTGAAAATCCAAATGCGTAAAAATGTCCTGTGAAATCCTAAAGGTACTCATTGGTTTTAGGGCCCCTTTGCGCATCTTGGCTGCAAAAAAGTGTCACACATGTGGTATCGCCGTACTCAGGAGAAGTAGGGCAATGTGTTTTGGGGTGTATTTTTATATATACCCATACTTTGTGTGAAAAATATCTTTGTAAACGACAACTTTTAAAAATTTTTATACAAAGTTGACAATTTACAGAGATATTTCTCTCATCCAACATGGGTGTATGTAAAAATACACCCCAAAACACATTGCCCTACTTCTCCTGAGTACGGCGATACCACATGAGTGACACTTTTTGCAGCCTGGGTGCGCAAAGGGCCCAAATTCCAACGAGTACCTTTAGGTTTTACATGGCGGCTCACAATTTAGCCCCGCCCAAAATGCCAGAACAGTAAACACACCCCACAAATGACCCCATTTCGGAAAGTAGACACCCCAAGGTATTCACTGAGGGGCATAGTGAGTCCGTCTGAGATTTTTTTTTTTTGCCAGAAGTTATCAGAAATTGAAACTTTTTTTTTTTTTTTTCTCAGAAAGTGTCATTTTCCGCTAACTTGTGAAAAAAATGAAATGATACATGAACTCACCAAGCCCCTCCGCGAATACTTTGGGGTGTCTTCTATCTAAAATGGTGTAATTTGGGGGATATTTATACTATCCTGGCATTCTAGCACCTGAAGAAACATGACAGGTGCTCAGAAAGTCAGAGCTGCTTCAAAATGCCGAAATTCACTTTTTTGCACCATAGTTTGTAAACGCTATAACTTTTACCCAAACCAATAAATATACACTTATTGGATTTTTTTTTATCAAAGACATGTAGAACAATAAATTTAGAGAAAAATTTATATAGAAATGTAGTTTTTTTTGAAACATTTTACAACAGAAAGTGAAAAATGTCATTTTTTTGCAAAAATGTCGTTAAATTTTTATTAATAGCAAAAAAAAAAAAAATGTCAGCAACAATGAAATACCACCAAATGAAAGCTCTATTAGTGAGAAGAAAAGGAGGTTAAATTCATTTGGGTGGTAAGTTGCATGACGGAGCAATAAACGGTGAAAGTAGTGTAGTGCGGAATTGTAAAAAGTGGCCTGGTCATTAAGGGTGTTTAAGCTAGGGGGGCTGAAGTGGTTAAAACGGGATTTGAAATCCTGAATAGTCTCACCCACATAAAGTAAATTACATGGACATGTCAGTAGATACACTACAAAGGAACTATTACATGTCAAATAATGCCGTATCTTATACATAGTATTAGTCGTGGGGTGAAGAAAATTATCGCCCTTGAGCATCTGCTTACAATTGATACAATTTAAGCATGGGTAGCAACCAAGCCTATTGGGGCCTAGGTAAGTCTGCCCCTTACCCTGGCTTGGTGTTTCGGTTTTTACCAACTTATCACGGAGGTTATCAGACGTCCTATATGAAAACACCGGAGGGTTATGAAATTCCTTGATATTAGGCATAGTACTCCTCAGTATAGGCCAGTGTTTCCTCGAAATTCTGGCCATCCCAGTACTCTTTTGGGTATACGTAGAAATGAACTTAATCCATTCAGTAGCCCTGTCCTTCCTTGTCTGTGTATAAGTCATCGGATTATCTAGATGTTTGCGGACTAGAGTATGTGGATGCCCTCTATCAGTGAATTTTCTGGACATATCATCATATTTTTCTTAGTCGGATCCTGCACTATCCTAGACACACGGAGAAACTGACTACGTGGGAGCGATCGAACCATAGGTCTGGGGTGACAGCTTTCATATCGCAACAGATTATTGCAATCAGTAGGCTTTGTGTACAAATCTGTCACTAGTCTATTGTTGCAAATAGAGACCATGGTGTCCAAGAATTGTACCTCCTGTGTCGAATAAGTCAATGTGAACTGAATATCAGGGTCTATGACATTCAAAAAACCGTGAAACTCCTGTAACAACTCTTCAGAGCCCTCCCAAATAATGAAAACATCATCTATGTATCGCCACCCGCGAACATGACGGTGGTGGTGGGACAGATAGATGTGGTCCGTCTCTAGGGCAGCCATAAACAAATTGGCATAGGTCGGTGCCATGTTTGAACCCATTGCAGTTCCGTTCAACTGCAAATAATACTCATCCCGAAACGCTAAATAATTATACCTCAACACTATGTCAAGTAACTCAATGATGAAGTCCTTGCATTCTGGCGTATAATTAGTTTTGGTCAGACATTTGCGTATCGCCTCCACACCCCTACCATGATCAATAGAGGTGTAGAGGCTGACTACGTCAAATGACGCCAAAATGGTGGTCATTTGACGTATCCCAATATAGTCAGCGGTTGTCTGTTAAATCTGGTGCTCAAATCAGTGTTATCCTTACTGGCGACAGAGAGCTGTCTTTGCGTACGTTTAGCGACATTCTCATTGATATCCTCAAATATATGGTGGATATAGTCTGAATATCTATTTCTAGACTGTTTTTAGATAGACATAGATCCACAACTTTTTGTCCCTTGATAAGCCTAACATCGTTCAAAGGTGAAACGTGTTGGGACAGTCTTCAGATTTATTGTGATGTTTTTTTCTAATTCACTTTTTCATTATTTTTTGCACTTCACTGGGGACTTTCAATTGTAATTTTTGTTTTTGTTTTTGGCAAATTCCAACAGTCTAGGCCAGTATAGACAAGGCCAACCTCTATCAGGGTCTCCTAGGGAATTCAGGAGGCACGTGATACGGGATCGCCCCTATCGGGGCAGCCATTCCGTTCTTAGGTAGGGTTTAATAATATAGGGAGAGGCTAGGGTTAGCATTTTCCCTAACACTCTAATCGCAGTCCCTCGACCTACCTAGAGTCATTGGTATACATCCCGTCTATATGTTTATTCTTTTTTGGTAAATAAATATAACTAAGGTGAAATACGGATTTTAATAGTAATAGAATAAAAGTTATATCTTATTAGTTAATGGTGGTTGTTCAGTGAATTATGTGAATACTTCTTCGGCCACCAGCAATCTACCTGAGACAGGTGACAGTCTAATCTGTGATTATATGTCATATGTACTTGGCAGATATTCCTGCAGCTCCTTTATTGTTGCTGCAGGCCTCTTGGTAGCCTCCCAGACCAGTTTTCTTCTCGTCTTTTCATCAATTTTGGAGGGACGTCCAGTTCTTGGTAATGTCACTGTTGTGCCATATTTTCTCCACTTGACTCTCTTTACCATGTTCCATGGTATATCTAATGTCTTGGAAATGCTTTTGTACCCTTCTCCTGACTGATACCTTTTGACAATCAGATCCCTCTGATGCTTTGGAAGCTCTCTGTGGACCATGGCTTTTGCTGTGGGATGCGACTAAGAAAATTTCAAGAAAGACCAACTAGAGCAGCTGAACTTTATTTGGGGTTAATCAGAGGCACTAAAAATGATGACATATGTATGCTGACTCCTATTTAACATGATTTTGAATGTGATTGCTTAATTCTGAACACAGCTACATCCCCAGTTATAAGAGGGTGGGCACACTTATGCAACTACATTAGTTTTTTTTTTCTTCCCTCCACCTGAAAGATATCAGTTTGTTTTTCAATTGAGTTGTACAGTTTATAGGTTACATTAGGGCTCTTTCACACTAGCGTTTTTGCTTTCCGTCCTAGAGTTCCGTCCTCGAGGCTCTAGGACGGAAAGATACTGATCAGGATTATCCTAATGCATCCTGAATGGAGAGCAATCCGTTCAGGATGCATCAGGATGTCTTCAGTTCAGTATGTGAACGTTTTTTGGACGTTGACAAAAGCGCAGCATGCTGCGGATTTGTCTCCGTCCAAAAATCCGGAAGACATGCCGTAACGCTGGATCCGGAATTAATGCCCATTGAAGTGCATTAATCCGGATCCGGCCTTAAGCTAAACGTCGTTTCGGCGCATCGCCAGATCTGACGTTTAGCTTTTTCTCAATTGTTACCATGGCAGCCAGGACGCTAAAGTCCTGGTTGCCATGGTAAAATGTAGTGGGGAGCGGGGGAGCAGTATACTTACCATCCGTGCGGCTCCCGGGGCGCTCCAGAGTGACGTCAGGGCACCCCACACGCATGGATCACGTGATCGCATGGATCACGTGATCGCATGGATCACGTGATCCATGGGCATGGGGCGCTCTGACGTCATTCAGGAGCGCCCCGGGAGCCGCACGGACTGTAAGTATACCGCTCCCCCGCTCCCCGCTCCTACTATGGCAACCAGGACTTTAATAGCGTCCTGGCTGCCATAGTAACCTGAAAGCATTAGAAGACTGATCAGGATCCTGATCAGTCTTCTAATGCTTTCAGGCGACTTGCGTTCTGATGGATCCGGCGGGGCGGAAGTGCCCGCCAGATCCTCAGAACGCAAGTGTGAAAGAGGCCTTAAAGGTGGAAAAAGTTCTGAAATGATTTATCTTTGTCAAATTTTTTTACAGCACAGAAACCTGATATTTTAATAGGGGTGTGTAGACTTTTATATCCACTGTATGTATGTATATATATATATATATATATATATATATATTAGGAAATACACATACCTATTATCTATGTTATGATATGGTTACCATACTTATACTGGATACTGGCAGCCTCACCTACTTCTTTCTCTGTAGGTAATCCTAGGTCATCATGAGGGTGGTGAACCTCCAATGAGCCTATGAAGAGCCAGAGAAGAGGATAGGAGTGGTGGTGGCTCTGGCTGTCGCTGTTAATCACAGCAGCTATCCTCATACAGTTGCTTCCTGGGGCCGTGCAGTTAAAGGATGTATGCCCTGATGCTGGGATTCCTGCCTAATGGTACCCTTGATGTAAGGAGTTTGGATGGGTGGAAAGCAGGGCATGTAGAGTGCAATGGCCAGCATATGGTGTAGGAGTCAGAAATCAAGGAGATACAGGAATAAATGTCTTTCTTTACTACAAAATATGAGTTGTAGTGAGTCCAACTATAGCAGTCACTGTTCCAACTGTACACAGTGCAACTTCCGCTCTATCTTTCTACAGTGTCTCTCAATCTATCTATGGCTGGCAAAAGTCCCTTAGAAATAATTACTGTAGTGTCCACTGCCTGATGCACAAATGACAAATGTCTTTTTTCGGCCTTATATACTATGTTACTATGTTACTATGTAAGTAAGAGTATAAGTAAGAGTAAAACATCAATACATCACCAGACATTGTAGCATCACCTGTTGCCCATGAATTGGGGGATTCCAACAATCAGCAAGGGGAAGAATCTGGGAACAGCGCAAGGCACGTCTGCCTCGTCTTCAATGAATCCCAGATCCCCTTAGAAACCCCCAATTTTATAAGCGATATAATTTCATATTGGGAAGCACGTGATATTTGCTTGATCATGCGCAGAGAGAAACTTTTTTATTACGAGAACGAGAAGTCTTATTATGACTATAAACTTATTATGAGAAAAAGTATTATGAACACTTCATGTGTTCATGCATGGACAATTACTTGTTTTTCTGCTCAGGACATCTTATGACAATGCCTGAGAATCTATTATGCTTTCTTGAACTTCAGTACCCTCCTCACTTATATACACTGACTAATGTTTCATGACTAGTGTTGAGCGAACAGTTAGAGCATAGTTCAGTTTTGTACCGAATTTTGGGGTGTTCGGGACCCGGACCCGAACATTTTCAAAAAAGTTCGGGTTCGGGTTCGTTGTTCGGCGATTTCTTCCCGCTTTCTGAAGGGCTGCACAGCAGCCAATCAGCTATTGTTTTACTTCTTGCCCTAAGAGCCCATCACAGCCATGCCTACTAATGGCATGGCTGTAATTGGCCAAGTGCAGCATGTGACCCAGCCTCTATTTAGGCTGGAGTCACGTAGCGCCACACGTCACACTGCTCTGATTAGTGTAGGGAGAGGACGCAGCTGCTGTGAGGGCAAGATTAGGCAGGGGAAAGTCTGCAAAAGCACCTAATGAAGTGATCGATCTACAGCTGTGAATGATTGAACTTCTGCTAGTTACTTGCTCAATGTTTTTTAGGCTGCACAGAGCCTTTTTCTGTCACTTATTTTCTGGGGTGATCGGCGGCCATTTTGTGACTTGTGATGCACCAGAACAAGCTGCCACCAAGTCCATCAATCCATCAATACTAGTTTTTTTTTTTATATATCCTACATCAGGGGCTTGGCTGCGCTAATTGTCACCCCTAGAAACTCAGGATAGCAATTTCTATATTTTATTAAGGGGTTAAATACAATTGCCAAAATACCAATCCCCTAAATCAGGTGTTCCAGCTTTGGCTAGCCAAGTATAATACTGTCTGCTGTTTGGCAAAGGATAGATTATTTTCTGTGGTGAAATTCAATTGCCAAAATAGCAATACCATAAATCAGTGGTTTCAACTGTGGCTGGCCAAGTTTCATAGTGTCCTGCAAAGGATATATTTTGTTCTGGGGTAAAATTCAATTGTCAAAATAGCAATACCATAAATCTATGGTTTCAGCTCTGGCTGGCAAACTATAATAGTGTCCGCCAAAACATATATTTTGTTCTGGGGTGAAATTCAATTGCCAAAATAGCAATACCATAAATCTGGTGTCACAGCTGTGGCTGGCAAACTATAATAGTGTCCGCCAAAACATATATTTTGTTCTGGGGTGAAATTCAATTGCCAAAATAGCAATACCCTGAATCTGGTGTTCCAGCTGTTGCAGGGCTAGTTTAAATCTGTCCGTAACAGGGTATATTTTGTTCTGGGGTGAAATTCAATTGCCAAAATAGCAATACCATAAATCTGTGGTTTCAGCTGTGGCTGGCCAGGTTTCATAGTGTCCTGCAAAGGATATATTTTGTTCTGGGGTGAAATTCAATTGCGAAAATACCAATACCATAAATCTGGTGTCACAGCTGTGGCTGGCAAACTATAATAGTGTCCGCCAAAACATATATTTTGTTCTGGGGTGAAATTCAATTGCCAAAATAGCAATACCCTGAATCTGGTGTTCCAGCTATTGCAGGCCTAGTTTAAATCTGTCTGTAACAGGGTATATTTTGTTCTGGGGTGAGATTCAATTGCCAAAATAGCAATACCATAAATCAGTGGTTTCAGCTGTGGCTGGCAAACTATAATAGTGTCCGCCAAAACATATATTTTGTTCTGGGGTGAAATTCAATTGCCAAAATAGCAATACCACAAATCTGGTGTCACAGCTGTGGCTGGCAAACTATAATAGTGTGTGCCAAAACATTTATTTTGTTCTGGGGTGAAATTCAATTGCCAAAATAGCAATACCATAAATCAGTGGTTTCAGCTATGGCTGGCAAACTATAATAGTGTCCGCCAAAACATATATTTTGTTCTGGGTTGAAATTCAATTGCCAAAATAACAATACCATAAATCTGTGGTTTCAGCTGTGGCTGGCAAATTATAATAGTGTCCGCCAAAACATATATTTTGTTCTGGGGTGAAATTCAATTGCCAAAATAGCAATACCATAAATCTGGTGTCACAGCTGTGGCTGGCAAACTATAATAGTGCCCGCCAAAACATATATTTTGTTCTGGGGCAAAATTCAATTTCCAAAATAGCAATACCATAAATCAGTGGTTTCAGCTGTGGCTGGCAAACTATAATAGTGTCCGCCAAGGGCGTAACTACCGGGGAAGCAGGGGAAGCGGCTGCTTCGGGGCCCGGGCTGACAAGGGGCCCGGCACCAGGCAGCGCGTGTCCTCTCTCCCCTCTACTTCCCCGGTAATCTGCTGCTGCGCCAATTGCTGACTGAGACTCACACTGTCTCAGACTCAGTCAGCTGTGCTGTCTGTCTGCTGTGCCGGGCCCCCCCTCCCTACCGCCCCTTCACAGTTTGCCCCGCCCCGCTGCTTAGGCTTACATTGCTGCCTGCAGCCTCTGGCTCTGTGGTGGGCGGGCCTGAGTCAGGCCCTCCCACCACTGACGGCAGGGCCGTTTCTTGGACTAGAGGGGGGGCGGGTGTCCGCCTGTCACAAGGGGGGCGCTGGAGCTGGCCATACAATCCCCCCCCTCCCCCTCCGATTCGCTGCCGTGCCCGCCCCGCTCACTAAATCTATCCAGCAGTCTGCTGGCAGCAGTGTCATACTGTCCCCCTCCACTCTGGCTGACTCTGGCTGCGGGATGCTGGGCGCCGGCTACTGTCCACATAGGGGGCGGTGATTGTTGGACCCGGCGGAGGCGGAGCGCAGGCTGGGAGTGCAGCAGAGGTGACGTCATCATGTCATGCTGCGTGCCTGCCCGCGTGACTGTGTCTGCTATACCACAGCACCAACCACTCACAGGAACTCTGCCCTGGCCCCGAGCTGTGCTAACTGAGTAAGTTCTAAAAAAAAAAAAAAAAGTATGTACCCTATACCCTACCTGGCCTGCCACAATGCTATCCCAGCCCCTCCTCAGTTATACCCCTGTAATGTACCCTCAGTTATAATTTACCCTGATACCCCTCAGTTATATATTTTATAACTGAGTGGTATCAGTTATGCAGGGGTAATATAACTGAGGAGCGCTATCAGGGGGTATAATGTCCCCTGATAGGCCTCCTGAGTTATATTACCACTGTATAATAATGTACCCTGATGCCCCTTAGTTATATTACCCCTCCCTGTATAATTTACCCAGATACCCCTCAGTTATATTATATAACTGAGTGGTATCAGTTATACAGGGGTAATATAACTGAGGAGGGGTATCAGGGCACATTATACAGAGGTAATATAACTGTTATATTACCCCTGTATAATATCTGATAGGCCTCCTGAGTTATATTACCCCTGTATAATAATGTACCCTGATACTACTTAGTTATATTACCCCTTGTTACCTCATGTACAGAGTCTGAAGAGGAAGAACGAAAAAACCATACTGCCCAGTGGACGGCGTGTTCTTAGACCTAGCCCCCCAGCCGAAGTCGTGTCTGAGATCCCCAAGGTCAAAGCCAAGTAATTGTAAGTTTTCATGTGGAGTATGTTTATGGTATACACATATAGCCTACACTGTGCCACACAATATACAGTATACCGCTACACTGTGTAGGGGTTATACTGTATATTGTACAGCATGGCGCAGGGGTTATATTGTCCGGCATGGTGTAACCTCCATACATTTTATGTACAGTATACAGTAATCCTTGCACCTTGCCATACAATATACAGTAGGGGGAAGGATGGGGCCCAGCAATTGGCAGGCAGTGGCGATGGGCCATATATATATATAGAAAAAAGGCGCAGGTAGCAGCACTCAAATAGCGGGAAATTGGGTGCAATTCCTGTCGTCCCTGGATCGGGATCAGCAAATTTTTAGATGAAGGAAAAGGCAGCACTCCGTGGATATGTGGAAAAAATGGATCCCTTTATTCCATACTGTGCACAGTATGGAATAAAGGGATCAATTTACACGTATCCACGAGTGCTGCTTTTCCATATATATATATATATATATATATATATATATATATATATATATTCTCGTGACTTGCCAAAGGAGTGGGGTTTACACAAGAGGCGGGGGGGGAGTGAAACGCGCAGGGGGGGGGGGGCCATACAAAAATTTGCTGTGGGGCCCAGTCATTTCTAGCTACGCCCCTGGTGTCCGCCAAAACATATATTTTGTTCTGGGGTGAAATTCAATTGCCAAAATAGCAATACCATAAATCTGGTGTCCCAGCACTGGCTGGCAAACTATAATAGTGTCCGCCAAAACATATATTTTGTTCTGGGGTGAAATTCAATTGCCAAAATAGCAATACCCTGAGTCTGGTGTTCCAGCTGTTGCAGGCCTAGTTTAAATCTGTCCCTAAAAGGATACCTTTCATCCAGTGCCTAAATACTAGCCCTAAAAGAGATATTCCCCTAAATCAGTGGTTACTGCTGTGCCTGGATTAGTGTAATACGCTACATAAATAAATAGGCAGATAGTGTTAGGTGCCTGTAAAAAAAATGCCTGAATGTGAAATCAATACATTGGGCCAAATATTATTATTTTTTATTGTGGTGCTTGGTGAACGGTAACAATGAGGAAAACATCTAGTAAGGGACGCGGACACGGTCGTGGTGGTGTTAGTGTACCCTCTGGTGCTGGGAGAGGACGTGGCCATTCTGCCACAGCCACACGTCCTAGTGAACCAACTACCTCAGGTTCCAGTACCCGCCAGAATTTACAGCGATATTTGGTGGGGCCCACTGCCGTTCTAAGGATGGTAAGGCCTGAGCAGGTACAGGCGCTAGTCAATTGGGTGGCCGACAGTGGATCCAGCATGTTCACAACATTATCTCCCACCCAGTCTTCTGCAGAAAGCGCACAGGTGGCGCCTGAAAACCAAGCCCATCAGTCTGTCACATCACCCTCATGCATATCAGGGAAACTGTCTGAGCCTCATGTTATGCAGCAGTCTCTTATGCTGTTTGAAGACTCTGCTGGCAGGATTTCCCAAGGGAATCCACCTAGCCCTTCCCCAGTTGTGGAAGACATAGAATGCACTGATGCACAACCACTGATGTTTCCTGATGATGAGGACATGGGAATACCATCTCATCGCAGTCCGCACGTCTCTGATGATGACGAAACACAAGTGCCAACTGCTGCGTCTTTCTGCAGTGTGCAGACCGAACAGGAGGTCAGGGAGAAGACTGTGTGGAAGACGATGCAGGGGACGATGAGGTCCTAGACCCCACATGGAATGAAGGTCGTGCCACTGACTTTCATAGTTCAGAGGAAGAGGCAGTGGTGAGACCGAGCCAACAGCGTAGCAAAAGAGGGAGCAGGGGGCAAAAGCAGAACAGCCGCCAAGAGAGTTCGCCTGCTACTGGCCACCGCCACAAAGGACCGAGCACCCCAAAGGCAGCTTCAAGGAGTTCCGTGGCATGGCACTTCTTTAAACAATGTGCTGACGACAAGACCCGAGTGGTTTGCACGCTGTGCCATCAGAGCCTGAAGCGAGGCATTAATGTTCTGAACCTTAGCACAACCTGCATGACCAGGCATCTACATGCAAAGCATGAACTGCAGTGGAGTAAACACCTTAAAAGCAAGGAACTCACTCAGGATCCCCCTGCTCTCTCTTCTGCTGCTGCCTCGGCCTCTTCCTCCGCCTCGGGAGGAACGTTGGCACCTGTCGCCCACCAAACAGAGGATGTGCCACCGACACCACCACCTACGTCACCAAGCATCTCCACCATGTCACACGGCAGCGTTCAGCTCTCCATCTCACAAACCTTGGAGAGAAAGCGTAAATTCCCACCTAGCCACCCTCGAGCCCTGGGCCTGAATACCAGCATTTCTAAACTACTGGCCTTTGAAATGCTGTCATTCAGGCTGGTGGACACAGACAGCTTCAAACAGCTGATGTCCATGGCTGTCCCACAGTATGTTGTTCCCAGCCGCCACTACTTCTCCAAGACAGCCGTGCCTTCCCTGCACAACCAAGTATCCGATAAAATCAAGTGTGCACTGTGCAACGCCATCTGTGGCAAGGTCCACCTAACCACAGATACGTGGACCAGTAAGCACGGCCAGGGACGCTACATCTCCCTAACTGCACAACGAGTAAATGTAGTGGCGGCTGGGTCCCAGGCGGAGAGTTCCTTGGCGCACGTCCTTCCGCCACCAAGGATCGCAGGGCATCATTCTTTGCCTCCTGTAGCCTCCTCCTCCTACTCGGCTTCCTTCTCCTCTGCTTCCACCCGCTCATCCAGTCAGCCACACACCTTCACCACTAACTTCAGCACAGCCCGGGGTAAACGTCAGCAGGCCATTCTGAAACTCATATGTCTGGGGGACAGGCCCCACACCGCACAGAAGTTGTGGCGGGGTATTGAACAACAGACCGACGAGTGGTTTCTGCCGGTGGGTCTCAAGCCCGGCCTGGTGGTGTGCAATAATGGGCGAAATCTCGACGCAGCTCTGGGACTAGCCGGTTTGACGCACATCCCTTGCCTGGCGCATGTGCTGAATTTGGTGGTGCAGAAGTTCATTCACAACTACCCCGACATGTCAGAGCTGCTGCATAAAGTGCGGGCCGTCTGTGCGCTTCCGGCGTTCACATCCTGCCGCTGCTCGCCTGTCTGCGCTACAGCGGAACTTCGGCCTTCCCGCTCACCGCCTAATATGCGATGTGCCCACCAGGTGGAACTCCACCTTGCACGTGCTGGAGAGACTGTGCGAGCAGCAGCAGGCCATAGTGGAGTTTCAGCTGCAGCACGCACGCGTCAGTCGCACTGTGGAACAGCACCACTTCACCACCAATGATTGGGCCTCCATGCAAGACCTTTGTGCCCTGTTGCGCTGTTTCGAGTACTCCA
Source organism: Bufotes viridis (assembly GCA_033119425.1). Classification (NCBI taxonomy): domain Eukaryota; kingdom Metazoa; phylum Chordata; class Amphibia; order Anura; family Bufonidae; genus Bufotes; species Bufotes viridis. The sequence continues at coordinate 120,297,004 of CM065597.1, read as the reverse complement.
CCAACATGGCCAGTGGCGATGACACCGTTATCAGCGTTACAATACCACTTCTATGTCTCCTTGAGAAAACGCTTAGGGTGATGATGGAAGAGGAGGTGGCCCAGGAGGAGGAGGATGAGGGGTCATTTTTAGCACTTTCAGGCCAGTCTGTTAGAAGTGGCTCAGAGGGAGGTTTTTGGCAACAGCAGAGGCCAGGTACAAATGTGGCCAGTCAGGGCCCACTACTGGAGGACGAGGAGGATGAGGAGGAGGTGGAGGAGGATGAGGATGAAGCAGATTCACAGCGGGGTGGCACCCGACACAGCTCAGGCCCATCACTGGTGCATGGCTGGGGGGATACGGAGGACGATAACGATACGCCTCCCACAGAGGACAGCTTGTCCTTACCTCTGGGGAGCCTGGCACACATGAGCGACTACATGCTGCAGTGCCTGCGCAACGACAGCAGAGTTGCCCACATTTTAACGTGTGTGGACTACTGGGTTGCCACCCTGCTGGATCCCTGGTACAAAGAAAATGTGCCCACCTTACTTCCTGCACTGGAGCGTGATAGGAAGATGCGCGAGTACAAGCGCAAGCTGGTAGACGCGCTCCTGAGAGCATTCCTAAATGTCACAGGGGAACAGGTGGATGCCCAAGGCGAAGGCAGAGGAGGAGAGGAGCAAGAGGTCGCCAACGCAGCTGTGTCACGGCCAGCTCCTCTGAGGGCAGGGATAGCATGGCAGAAATGTGGAAAAGTTTTGTCTCCACGCCACAGCTAACTGCACCATCACCTGATACGGAACGTGTTAGCAGGAGGCAGCATTTCACTAACATAGTTGAACAGTATGTGTGCACACCCCTCCACGTACTGACTGATGGTTCGGCTCCATTCAACTTCTTGGTCTCCAAATTGTCCACGTGGCCAGAGTTCGCATTTTATGCCTTGGAGGTGCTGGCCTGCCCGGCGGCCAGCGTTTTTTCTGAACGTGTATTCAGCACGGCAGGGGGCATCATTACTGACAAACGCAGCCGCCTGTCCACAGCCAACGTGGACAAGTTGACGTTCATAAAAATTAACCAGGCATGGATCCCACAGGACCTGTCCCTCACTTGTGCAGAATAGACATTTATAACTGCCTCCCCCTCAACCATGTATTCTTGTACTCCGGGGCACTTCTTTATTGAATCCTCATTTTTTTAACTTTACCATGATCTTGCGGTGCAACCCAAAGTTTAATGAACCTCTCTTCTGTCTGGGTGGTGGGGCCGAAATAACTGAGTGGCCTTCTCCGGTGGTGGTTGATATAACGCATGATTCCTTGCTGTGGGACCTCTCTCCTCTGTCTGGGTGGTGGGGCCGAAATAACTGAGAGTGGCCTTCTCCGGTGGTGGGTGATATGATGCATGATTACTTGCTGTGGGACCTCTCTCCTCTGTCTGGGTGCTGGGCCGAAATAACTGAAAGTGGCCTTCTCCGGTGGTGGGTGATATGACGAATGATTCTTTGCTGTGGGACCTCTCTCCTCTTTCTGGGTGCTGGGCCGAAATAACTGAGAGTGGCCTTCTCCGGTGGTGGTTGATATGACGCATGATTCCTTGCTGTGGGACCTCTCTCCTCTGTCTGGGTGCTGGGGCCGAAATAACTGAGAGTGGCCTTCTCCGGTGGTGGTTGATATGACGCATGATTCCTTGCTGTGGGACCTCTCTCCTCTGTCTGGGTGCTGGATCCGAAATAACTGAAAGTGGCCTTCTCCAGTGTTGAGTGATATGACGCATGATTCCTTGCAGTGGGACCTCTCTCCAATTGATATTGGTCAAATTTTATTTATTTTATTTTATTTTAATTCATTTCCCTATCCACATTTGTTTGCAGGGGATTTACCTACATGTTGCTGCCTTTGGTAGCCCTCTAGCCCGTTCCTGGACTATTTTACAGCCTTTTTAGTGCCTAAAAGTTTGTTTCCCCATTGACTTCAATGGGGTTCGGGTTCGGGATAAAGTTCGGGTCGAGTTCGGATCCCGAACCCGAACATTTTCGGGAAGTTCGGGCGAACTTCTCGAACCCGAACATCCAGGTGTTCGCTCATCTCTAATCACAGTTATATGAAATGATTGCAGCTTTGTAGTAAAATTGTAGATCAGGAAGACCCACCCCTCCCCTAAGCTTAGAACGGGTCAAGAAATGTATACCTAGTCTAGGGGATGTGCCTGCCCATACAAAATCCAGGAACATTGAGCGAAAGGCCCTAAACAATTTAGTTGGTAAGGGGATGGGGATAGTTCTAAAGAAATATAATATTTGCAGAAAAATATTCATTTTTAGAGTATGAATCCTCCCAAACTAAGATAAAGGTAACTTCTTCCAAGACTGGAGATCTTTCATAATGTCCTCAATAAAGGGAGAAAAGTTGGTAGAGTAGAGATCAGCTAATTGTTAGGGGATAGCCATGCCCAGGTAACTTGTATGTCCATTTGCCCACTGAAAGGGGAAAGAAGACTGCAACATAGATACAGTAATAGGAGGTACAGATATGTTAAATATCTCAGATTTGTGGAGGTTTACTTTGAATTTGCTGAGGTCTCCAAAGGTCGAGAACTCCTTAAAAATATTGGGGAACCTAATAACCGAGTTAGACCAATATATGAGGAGATTATCTGCGTAAATAGCTACGTTTTTGGACTCTAGTTCCCCCAATTTGACTCCTCTGATAGATTCATTGGCCCTTAGGGCCCTGGCCAGGAATTCCATGAACATGGGAGTGGGCACCCCTGCCTGGTACCATTATGTATCAGAAAGGGGGAGGACAAAGAGACATTAACTCGAACCTCGGCTCTAGGGTTGTTGTATAGAGCTAGAATACGGGTTACCATGCAGGGTCCCAACCCAAAGCATCTCAGGGCTTCTCCCAAGAAATCTCAATCCACCTGTCAAAGGCTTTTTCAGCATCGATCAAGAGAAGACAAAGGGGGGAAGTGATCCTACGTGCCCGCACAATAAGGGCCAGAGACCGCATTGTATTCATACTCAAAGAACGATTTGAATCCATCACGTAAAGTTTAAAATCTTACGGTTCTTTATTGGGAATCTTCAAGCACAGACAGTACAATCAGTCATCCTTCAGATCAACATTGAATGTTTCCGTGACACGTATGTACACTGGTGAGCTGGATAACATTTATTTTTATGAATAACCGTATTGTATAGTCTCTCGTTTCCCGTCCCGGGACAAATCCCACCTGGTCGCTATGTATTAAAGAAGGCATATAGATCTTCAGTCTATTGGCCAGAATTTTAGCATAGATCTTCACGTCTATGTTGATCAATGATATCGGCCGGTAGTTACTACAGACCAGGGGATCTTTGCCTGGTTTAGGAATAAAACATATATCAGTTTGCTAAGAGCAGTCCTTGTGTCATACAGCTCCTGGTAGACCTTTTAAGAGAAGGAGCCTTTATTTTGCCTCTCCAGTATGGATAGCTTTTGAAGAAGTGTTTGGATCTCTGCAGACTGCATTTTCTTAAGTCTATAAGCGTGCGATATAAGTCTAACCTGTACCACACATTTCAGGGCTTCCCATTGAATAGTGGGACCAGAGGTATCTACTGCATGGGACCAGAGGTATCTACTGCGTGCACCTCTACAAATTCCGAGATAGCGGATCTAACATCTGCAACACAGACAGGGTCTCTGAGAATGTTGTCATTAAGCTTTCATGATCTCCTGGGACATGTAGGATCCCCCAACCCCAGGGACACACAGGTAAGGGAGTTGTTGTCACATTAGAGAATTGGTTCAATTCCTGCCGCAGGGGACAGGTCGAGGAGTGAATGCGAAATAAAGAGGTAGTCAAGTCGGTGATATGAGTTGTGAATAGTAGAGAAAAAGATGAACTCTTTTTTGGTGGGAGAAATAATACGTCCACCAATCTCAAGGACTGTAAGTGTCTTCTGAATCTATGGACCGACCCAGCAGACCTGTTGAGGTGTTGAGGGAAGTTGAGGTCGCCACCTTGGATGATCGGGAAGCCATCTGCAAAGTCATCCAAATCAGCAAACACCGAGGAGTCGAACGAGATCTGACCTGTATTAGGGAAGTAGACATTGGCTATCACAAGTGTCCTAGAAGGAAGGGACATTTTAAGAAAGAGGTACCGGCCTGAATCGTCCGATTTAGTTTCCAGTATGGTGCAGGGGACTGATTTGTGAATGACTATGGAGACCCCTCTGGCCTTGGCATCAGTAAACATGCTATGGGAACCCCACCGAGAAAAAACTATTCCTGCAAGAGGGAACGTGTCCAAATTTAAAGTGCGTTTCCTGTAGGACAGCTGTAGCAATCCTCTCCTTATGAAGGTTGTATTGGATTTGGTTCCTTGATAGGTTCATTCAAGTCATTGACATCGTATGAGCATATTTTAAAAGCCATATTTCTGTAGCGAAAAGCATAAGCACCAGCACCATATACCAGGAAGTAGGAAGGGGTGGAAAAAACAGAGGGGAGGACGGAACAAACAAAAGGGAACAAACAAACAGCTCACTGTAATACATGTGAACCAATAGAGTGAAAATCAGCAGCAAAAAGGGGAAAAAAAAACTTCTGCTACCACTATTAAATAGTGTTGAGCACAAATATTCGAATCGCGAATATCGCCACTTCGAGAATTTGCGAATATTTAGAATATAGTGCTATAGTTTCATGAATAGTGTTGATCACGAATATTATAATCACGAATTTATCATGAATTAATTGCGAATATCAGCACTTAGCAGCATCTCTAGCAACCAATAGGAAAGTTGCCTACCCCTTAGTGTTGAACGCACATATTCTAATACCAAATTTTTATCGCGAATATATTACATTGACAATTTTTGCAATCAAGTAAATAATGACTGGAGTTCATGAATTCTCGAATTTGCAAATTTATGGCGAATATTTAGCCAAAAATTCACAAAATGTCGCGAATTCGAATATTGCCTATGCCGCTCACCTCCACTCCCACCCCGGGAGGCCAACTTGTGGCCCGGAGAGAAAATCGAAAGCATAAGAAAACAATTGAAGCAACCCAGCTGTTAAATAACAGATAAAGTACACTCTTATATTCATCTGCAAAAAAGGAGGTTCCCTGGGGTGAGCGAAAAACGGTGAGAGAGGCTCAAATTTCCCCGCGCCACCCAACAGAGTGGTGTGGAAGAACGGGGGGCTCACCCTAGATAAAAATCCCAGACTGGCCCCCTCCCAGAGATTAAAAAAAAACTCTGAGAGGTATAGGCATCAAGTGAAATAAAACATTGTTAAGAGTAGAACACATATCATAGGGTCCTCCACTGTTTAGATGAGCACGAGGACACCTGAGACCACTGCTCTCTTGGGGGTATTGTAAGTGTAGATGGCACGCCCCTTAACACTGACCTCTATAGCAGACCATGGAAAAAGTGGGCTATAGCAGCATGTCCAAAACAAATCTTCTTTTATTCAAAATTCCATAGCAAAGTGTACAGAAAATGCAACGTTTCGGCTAGGTATAGCCTTTGCTTGACAAAGGCTATACCTAGCCGAAACGTTGCATTTTCTTTACACTTTGCTATGGAGTTTTGAATAAAAGAAGATTTGTTTTGGACATGCTGCTGTAGCCCACTTTTTCCATTGTCTTCGTTTTGACCGCCTTGGATCTGGGGTCTTTTGGCTCGGCTGCTGCATTCCATCGCTATAGATCTGCGAGGCCTATTGTGTGCTGCTCATGCCCTTTGTTTTTCCTCTATAGCAGACCGTCCCCTTAACTGTGACCTCCAGCGTTCCCTGCCCCCTTTACAGAGACCTCCACAGTGCCCGCCCCTTTAACAGTGACCTCCACGGCATCCTGCCTCTTAACAGTGACCTCCACAGCGGCTGCCCCTTTATTAGTGACCTCCACAATACCCCATCTCCTTAACAGTGATTTCCACAACACCCCACCCACTTAACAGTGGCCTCTACAGCAATCTGCCCCTTAACACTGACCTCCATAGTGGATCTTCCCCTTAACTGTGACCTCCACAAGAGCCTGCTAGGGTAGCCAGAGGTCCAGTGTTAGGCAGGACAGTTCGGCTTTCAGACTCCCTGTCCTTGGATGGACAGAGGGACACCCTTTTGAACAGCTCACTTTCAGACAGCAGCGCTGTGCTGTCTGAGCATGAGCTGCAGGGAGAAAGTCGTGCTCTCTCCCACCCCTGCAGCTGACAGAAGTTGATTTTAACTTCATTTTTTTTATACCCTTCAGCTGCGGATTGAGAGAGGCATGGCCTAACTTGATCGGGGGCGTGGCTTAGCATGACCTGGGGATAAGGTTTTTAAGTCCGTCTTTTGAGGGTGGCATGAATGGCCACCCTACCTGCCCCTTTAACTGTGACCTCCACAACACTCCACTCCCTTAACAGTGTCATCCACAGCGTCCTGCCCCTTTAAAGATGACCTACAGCAGTGAATAAAAATGGCTGGATTGCTATGGAAACCTGGTGTAAAACTGTGTGTATGTGGAGACTAAAGATCTGCGAGCTTCTATTGGCTGATAAGGGACATGTGTACATGTGCATGGCAGTTGGGATATGAAGAAAAAGACCTGCAGGCTTCTATTGGCAAATGTAGGTCATGTGATATGTGCCATATTTGCATTTTTTGGGAATATCTCAGGATCGGTATGTCTTAGAGAGCTTAGACCCAGTCTAAAACGTTTCCGGACACCTGATGTACCTGTGTGCCACATTTCGTGATTGTAAATGTGACGGTGCTGATTCCTTTTGCTGACATACACACATACACTCAATTTTATATATTAGATCTTTTTCCTTCATAAGAGTGAGGATGGGTCTCACCACCCTATGCAGTTGCAAGGTCCTTCTAGAGAGGTCAGGCAGGATCTGGATAGGTGCGCCCCCAACTTTTAACTTCTCTGACTGACGAGCAGCCCTCAGAATGTCCTCCTTTATTTTGAAAAAGTACACCCGGCATACTATGTCTCTAGATCTGGACACATCAGTTGGTCTGGGGCCCAAAGGCCTGTGTATGCGGTCCAGTTTAATAGGGAGTGGCACTGTATCATTCATCAAGGAGCCAAACAGAGTCTGGATCTTGGCCTCTAGGTTAACCACCTGGACAGTTTCAGCGACCCTTCTTATTTACAGATTGTTCCTGCGGTGGCAGTTGTCTATATTGTCCAGGTGGGACATTAGCTGAGAAATATGCTGAGAGTGGGCCTGTAGTACCATCTGGTGTTCATCTAAACAAGTGTGCATAGCCTTCTGTGTCTTTTCTGAGGCCTCTACACGGTAGCCCAAGTGCTGTATTTCCCCCTTTAATACCTCCATCTCCGTTACGACCAAAGACTTTACAGTCCGAAACGCATCAATTTTACCGCTGTACAGTGTGTGTGTACAATCCTTGTTGCCACGTTAATAAAAGGAAAAAAATTGCACCAGACAATCCATCAGTGCCGGACATCCTTCTTTTCTTGAAACTCCATCTCCATATGTCTGCTCCAGTCAAAAAACAGATTTCTCTAAGTCCTCTTTAGTAGGCAGAGCCTGAAGCTGGGCCCAGAGGTCCCATCCTGCAGTAGAGGCGCACGAGGAGCGGCTTCCCGGGCCTCTGTCGGGAGGCAGGGAGCGCAGGCTATGATCTGAGGCTGGGGAAGATGCGCCGCTGGCCATCTTGGATGAAACCGGAGGCCCTGTTGCAGGCGTCTGGAAACCAAAGAACTTCTGGATACCGGCATTATCGGGCTGTTGGCCCATGTCAGGGAGGCCCTTGGCTGTTTTGCAACCCATCTGGTCGGTGTGCAGGTAAGGAATGGTAGCTGGGTAGCTGTACAGGCAAAAGTGGAGTGAGAGATGCAGTTCCACACGTCTTACTCCGCCATGAGCAAGCCACGCCCCCTCCCATTTTGGCCAGGGACAGCCTGAATTTGCTGGACTGTCTCTGAAAATCAGGGACAGTTGGCAACTATGCCCATACATTACTGGCTATGGGACCCGCATACATAACTGGCTGCAGGACATCCATACAGTCCTGGTTACAGGGCCTGGACATTCAGCCACCATAGAACTTGCAACTGAGGCAGATGTCTGGCTTTAGGCTGGATGGTCTGGGTTCCTGGCTCCCAGTCCTCTTATTTAAGGATATCAGATAATTAGTACTCTCACCATATCCAAGCTGTTATTATAGGCTATCAGAAAAGTAAACTACAATTCTCAGCATGCACAGACTGTTATAGTTGAATATGATATAGGAGAACTACAACTACCAGCATATCCAAGCTTTTATTGTAGGCTATCAGAGAAGAAAACTACAACTCCCAGTATGTACAGACTGCTCCTGTAGGCTATCAGAGGCGAGACGTAAACTACCAGTATATCTTTGGCTCTGTAGATGAAGTAGATGAAGCACTGTGCCCATAACTTTTACTCTTTCTTCTCCATACAAAGCTCTTCTCCTCATGTCACATTATATCATCAGAGGTCCTATACCATATTTTTCCTCTCCACTGCTGAGCTCCAGCCACTCGTGCACTGATTACATGACAGTGAGGTCATGATAGGTTCTACAACATATCTTATCCTCTCCACTGCTGAGTTCCGTCCTTTCTGCACTGATCACATGACAGTGGTGTCATCACAGGTCCTACACCGTATCTTATCCTCTTCACTGCTGAGCTCCAATCCCTCCAGCACTGATCACATGACAGTGATGTCATCACAGGTCCTTCAGCTCTCTCCCTGCAGCAAGTCCTGGCTGGTAATTAGTGATCAGTGAATCGACTTCAGATGAAACATAAACATAAAACTTTGGACCCGAACCCAAGTTAGGTAAAAGGTTTTTAACAGTAGAAATGAATTTCTGAAGTTCTTACTAAAGATAAGCGAACCAAAGCTGACGAAAAATTCAATTCACACCGAATCCGTGTGAGGACATGGAGAAAGAAACTTTGGAGAGGTGGGAACACCCATAATGCTATGCATGCAGCCAATCAGCAGCCAGCCAGCTGTGTGATGTCACAGCACTATAAATAGCGGAAGCCATCTTAGATTCTGCAATTTACCAGTGTACTTAGTGCGGCGAGAGACGTATGCATGCACTAGGGACAGTGTTAAAAAAAACGATATTTGTGCTAAAAAATTATTTACAAATGCAGGGAAAGATTATTCAAGGTATAGGGATAGGATAGGGAGGAATCATTCCACAGCATTTATGTTGAAAAGGGTTCAGTAGGGGAGGTTACAGGAACATTCCTATTACACCTTGCTGCAGTTGTCTGTTGTGAAGCCTTTTGTGGGGTATATTAGTGGAAAAATAAAAAATATATTTGCCGCTCAGCAATGCAGTTGTCTGTTGTGAAGCCTTTTGTGGGGTGTAGTAGCAGAAAAAGAAAATATATATTTGCCACTTAGCAGTGCAGTTATCTGTTGTGAAGCCTTTGTGGGGTGTATTAGTGGAAAAAGAAAAAATATATTTGCCGCTCAGCTCTGCAGTTATCTGTTGTGAAGCCTTTTCTGGGGTGTTTTAATTTCCTATTTATTTATTGGATCTAACAGTATGTCAGACAGAGAAGTGCCAGGCCCTGTACAGGGCAGCGGCAGAGGCCTTAATGTTTCTGGCGCATACAGAGGTCGCAGCAGAGTAAGGGGGGCGGGGCAGCAGAGGTCGCAGTGAGAGGCTTAAGCTCCCGGTGTCATCTAGTGGTTGTGTATTGACCAGCAACCCAGCGGTTCTTGAATGGTTGACTCAGTCATCCACTTCGTCCCAAGTGACATCAGACACCCCCAGCCAAGAGTCAGTGGGTTCCTCTGACATGACGATTAGTTGGCATGGCCCTGGAGCAGTCCCTGTGCCCCCACCTGTCCTGAACCTTCCTCTGTCATTTTTAGTTCCCTCAGAACGAGAAGTATTATATTCTCTTGGCTCAGCTCCACTTTTCAGTGGGGATGAGCTACTAGAGGACAGTCAGCAGCTACTACCGAGCCAAGATCTGGAGGAGACATCTGCAGCTTCCTCCGCTAGGCGGGCAAGTAGTGATGAGGAGAGTGGCGTGGAAGCTGGTGTTGCCAGGCCCGGCGATAGAATAAGCCAGACCAAGTAGCTGCCTTAGGGCGCAGAGACGCTGAGCCAAGGGGGGAAGGGGCGGAAAAATAAAACTTTTTAAAAAAATAAATCACTTGTGCCGCCAGCTGCCAGCCTGCCTGGCTACAGGTGGGCGCTCTGACAGCTGTGTTGTGTGCTGCGTGTGCCGTGCGGCCCCTCACTCACAGAGCGAGCAGCACACGGCAACACTGGGTCGGGGGGTGTGACTAGCGCCACGGGAGCGGGCAGCAGCAGGGAAGTGACTCACATAGCCAGACAGACTGCCGTAGGTCAGCATTAGGCACAGTTCATGTTCTCCTCAGTGGGGTCCTGGTATCTTCTCTCTGGGCTCCTGACAAGTTTGAGGACCTTTCCCACTTTGCCAATCAGTGGCGCAGCTTTGTCACGTGTCAAGCCGATGATTGGCTCAGCGGGAAAGGTCCTCAAACTAGCGATTGTCTGAAGCAGTGAGAAGATACCAGGACCACACAAAGGAGAAGAGGAGCTGCTGCAAATGGGACCAGGGCCAGGTGAGCATAATGTTTTTTGCACAACATTAATGGGGGTGGGGTGATATAGGAGGGGGGAAATGTGTCACGGGGGGATGATGTGACATGGAGGGTGAGAAATGTGACATGGGGGGATGATGTGCCATGGGGGGGGATAAATGTGACACAAAGGAGGTGATGTGACAAGAAGGGGGTGATGTTACATGGAGGGGAAGAAATGTGACATGGACGGGGAGAAATGTGACATTGAGGGGGTGAAATGTTAGAATTGAGGGGGAGAAATATGACATGGAGGGTGAGAACTGTGAAATGGGGGGGGGTTATGTGACATGTGGGGTGATGTGACATGGGGGGTAATGTGACAGAGGGGATTATGTAAAAAGGAGGGGGAGTAATGTAACATGGAGGGGGAGAAATGTGACATGGAGGGGGATAAATCTGACATGGGGGGAGAAATGTGACATGGGGGTAATGTGACAGAGGGGGTTATGTAAAAAGGAGGGGGAGTAATGTAACATGGAGGGGGGAAATTTGACATAGAGGGCTGATGTGACATAGGGGGGGTGATTTGAGATGGAGGGGGAGAAAGGTGACATGTAGTTTGTTTTTTACATAAAAGAAAAATAAGAAAAAGAAACATGTATGCACAGGAGGTGGGTGCGGTAGGTGGACTACAGGGTTTTGCGAGGCAGGCATTCAGGCGATTGGAGTGGGGTCATGGTGGGATGCTGGTGTTAGGGCGAGTTCTGGTGGGGGGACAGCAAAATGCAGCTTTGCTTGTTTTGGCAAAAATCCTTGTCAGCCCAGCCCTGAGTGTTGCGAGAGGCCAGACTCCTGACCCAGAGACAGTTGAGAAGGACATTAGTGACGTGCAGACAGTACTCAATGATGATGGATGTAGCTGATCACACTTGGGAGCCAGGAGACGAAGGGGCTTCATCATCTCCGGGAGAAGAGGGTGGCAGCTTACCCGTGAGCAAGCGGCGGATTCAATAGGGTGGCAGCAGTGGGAAACGGGAGCCAAACGTGCCCGGGGAAGACCACCCGCTTCGCAGGAGCTTACCTGCCCGGTAAGTAGCGGTGCACAGGTTCACGGAGACAGCGGCGTTAGCAGTGAGTCAGTGCACAGTGTTGGGGGTAAAATTACCTACTCTATGTGCCAGTTGTTTGTTAAGCTCCCAGAGGAGGTGAGCATCGCAATATGTAGAATCTGTGGGCAGAAGGTGAAGCATGGACAGGGTGCCAATGTTGGCACCACGGCCCTGCGTCAACATATGCAGCGTCACCATAAAGTGGCCTGGGAGCACAGTGGCTCCGATCTGGTGGTCTAGCCTGCTGCAACAACCGCTGCATCACCCAGTGGCACGCACCCGGTTTCAGGCAGTCAAGGCTCCACCACCTCAACTGAAGGGAGCTGTCTGTCCTTCCCATCATCTGCTAGTCCTGATGCTCCATGGTGCAATACCAGAAGGTACTTGTTGAGAGATTGCTCCAAAATTTTCCATCTGACAACGCAGCCGGCAGAGACCGTACTTCCTTAGGCAATTGAAGAAGGGAGACAAGGGAAACACACGGCAGTTGCAACAAAGACAGGGAAACGCTCACCAAGGCATGGGACACTTTCATGACACCCCGCCAGCAACCTCACCCTGAAGCGTGGCCTAGTGGTACAAGGAGGGAAAAGTTTTGAAAGATGGTGAAGGAATACATCGCAGACCGTGTCAGCGTCCTAAATGATGCCTTTCAACTACTAGGTGTTCAAGCTGTACACGTGGCACGAACTTGCGCTCTACGCCTTGGAGGTGCTTGCCAGCCCTGCCGCCATCATTTTTTCTGAGCGTGTATATAGTGCTGCTGGTGGCATTACAACAGATAAGCGTATTCGCTTGTCCAATGGCAATGCTGACAGGTTGACTCAGATAAAAATGAACATGGCCTGGATTGCCCTTGACTTCTCAACTCCACCAGAGGAGAACGGAGCTGATGATGAACATAAAGGCAATTTCAACCTATCATTTATAATGTACTCAATCTACTGTAGTGTATTCCCATGCACCTTTTTTACCATAAAAAAAGAGTATGGTTGAATCTTGTTTTCTCCTCCTCATCATCCAAATTGTATATATTCCCTCGACTCCAATTTTTTTATATGGGCAGCTCAACTGCAGGCAGGCCATCAACTCAAATTTTATTATAGGGTCAGCTGGGCAGCATTCACTCCCATATAATGTTATAACAACCCTATAAACACATACTACACAGTTGCGTAATAATCAAATGTACCTTTATTAAATAATATAAAAAATCATCATGAACATGATCCACATACACATACAAAAAGTTGGTAGGCATAAGCAAAGTGGAGGAAAGTACCTCCCTAAAAAGACATACAGAGGTCTGATAAGTACATATAACCAAGGGGAGAGAGTTGCAGGGTATACCAGCAATTAAATGTAATAATAAATAGGGTTTGACTAAAAGACGCTAAAGTGCATTAGCGCTAATAAGTAAAGTTGAGTGAACCCGAACTATATAGTTCGGTTTTGTACTAAATTATGGGATGTTCAGGACACGGACCCGGTCCCGAACATTTTCAAAAAAGTTTGGGTTCGGGTCCATTGTTCGGCGATTTCTTCCCGCTTTCTGAAGGGCTGCACAGCAGCCAATCAGCTAGCGTTTTACTACTTGCCCTAAGAAGCCATCACAGCCATGCCTAATAATGGCAGGGCTGTAATTGGCCAAGTGCAGCATGTGACCCAGCCTCTATTTAAGCTGAAGTCACGTAGCGCCGCCTGTCACTCTGCTCTGATTAGTGAAGGGATAGGATGCAGCTGCTGTGAGGGCGAGATTAGGCAGGGAAGACTCAGCAAAACCACTTAATGAAGTGATCGATCTACAGCTGTGAATCATTCAACTTCTGATAGTTCATTGCTCTCTGGTTTTTCGGCTGCCCAGAGCAGGGATGAAATTCAATTGCCTAAATACCAATCCCGTAAATCTGGGGTTCCAGCTTTGGCTGGCCAAGTTTAATACTGTACGTTAAAGGATAGATTTTTTTCTGGGGTGAAATTCAATTGCCAAAATAATCCCCTAAATCTGGAGTTCCAGCTGTGGCTGGCCATGTGTAATACTGTCTGTCAAAGGATAGATTTTTTTCTGGGGTGAAATTAAATTGCCAAAATACTAATCCTCTAAATCAGTGGTCTTAGCTGTTGCTGGCCAAGTATAATAATGTACGTCAAAGGATAGATTTTTTTCTGCGGTGAAATTCAATTGCCAAAATATCAATCCCCTAAATCTGTGGTTTTAGCTGTTGCTGGCCAAGTGTAATACTGTCCGTCAAAGGATAGATTTTTTTCTGGGGTCAAATTCAATTGCCAAAATAACAATCCCCTAAATCTGGAGTTCCAGCTGTGGCTGGCCAAGTGAAATACTGTCTGTCAAAGGATAGATTTTTTTTCTGGGGTGAAATTCAATTGCCAAAATTCCAATCCCCTAAATCGGTTGTTCCAGCTGTGGCTGGCTAAGTTTAATACTGTCCGTCAAAGGATAGATTTTTTTCTGGGGTGAAATTCAATTGCCAAAATAACAATCCTCTAAATCAGTGGTTTTAGCTGTTGTTGGCCTAGTGTAATACTGTGCGTAAAAGGATAGATTTTATTTCTGGGGTGAAATTCAATTGTCAAAATACCAGTCCCCTAAATCTGGTGTTCCAGCTGTGGCTGGCTAAGTTTAATACTGTCCGTCAAAGGATAGATTTTTTTCTGGGGTTAAATTTAATTGCCAAAATGCCAATCCCCTAAATCTGGTGTTCCAGCTGTGGCTGGCCAAGTGTAATACAGTCCGTCAAAGGATAGATTTTTTTGTGGGGTGAAATTCAATTGCCAAAATACCAATCCCCTGAATCAGTGGTTTTAGCTGTGGCTGGCAAAGTGTAATACTGTGAGTAAAAGGATAGATTTTATTTCTGGGGTTTAATTCAATTGCCAAAATACCAATCCCCTAAATCTGGTGTTCCAGCTGTGGCTGGCTAAGTTTAATACTGTCCGTTAAAGGATAGATTTTTTTCTGGGGTCAAATTCAATTGCCAAAATGCCAATCCCCTAAATCAGTGGTTTTAGCTGTGGCTGGCAAAGTGTAATACTGTCCGTCAAAGGATAGATTTTTTTCTGGGGTTAAATTTAATTGCCAAAATGCCAATCCCCTAAATCTGGTGTTCCAGCTGTGGCTGGCCAAGTGTAATACAGTCCGTCAAAGGATAGATTTTTTTGTGGGGTGAAATTCAATTGCCAAAATACCAATCCCCTAAATCTGGTATTCCAGCTGTGGCTGGCCAAGTGTAATACTGTCCGTCAAAGGAAAGATTTTTTTGTGGGGTGAAATTTAATTGCCAAAATACCAATCCCTTAAATCTGGGGTTCCAGCTATGGCTGGCCAAGTTTAATACTGTCTGTCAAATGATACTCTTTTTTTCTGTGGTTAAATAAAATCCCTGAAATAGAAATCCTAAACATCTGTGCTTTCCGCTGTTCCTCTCCAAGTTTAATTCTGTCCACAATAGGGTATATTATATTCAGCATGTCAGCGTCTAAATACAAGGCCTGAAAAATAAATCCTCTATATTTGCACACGCTTTTGTGCATCTCCAACTTAAATTCTGTCCATAAAAGGATACCTTTCAGCCAGGGCCTAAATACTAGGCCTAAAAATGATATTTCCCTAAATCTGTGGTTACTGCTGTGCCTGGATTAGTGTAATATGGTACATAAATTGATAGCTAGATAGTGTTGGGTGCCTGTAAAAAAAAGGCCTTAATTTGAACTCTATACATTGAGCCAAATAAGTTTTTCCTTATTGTGGTAAATGGTAACAGTGAGGAAAACATCTAATAAGGGACACGGACATGGTCGTGGTGGTGTTAGTGGACCCTCTGGTGCTGGGAGAGGACGTGGCCGTTCTGCCACAGCTACACATCCTAGTGAACCAACTACCTCAGTTCCCAGTAGCCGCCAGAATCTACAGCGATATTTGGTCGGCCTAATGCCGTTCTAAGGATGGTAAGGCCTGAGCAAGTACAGGCGCTATTCGATTGGGTGGCCGACAGTGGATCCAGCAGGTTCACATTCATACCGAATTTTGGGTGTTCGTGACACGGACCCAAACATTTTAAAGTAAAAGTTCGGGTTCGTTTTTCGGCGATTTCTATGGAGCCTTTTGAAAGCCTGCAAAGCAGCCAATCAACAAGCGTCATACTACTTGCCCCAAGAGGCCATCACAGCCATGCCTACTATTGGCATGACTGTGATTGGCCAAGTGCAGCATGTGACCCAGCCTCTATTTAAGCTGGAGTCACGTAGCGCCGCACGTCACTCTGCTCTGATTAGTGTAGGGATAGTATGCAGCTGCTGTTAGGGAGAGATTAGGCAGGGATTAACTCAGCAAGAACACTTAATGAAGCGATCGATCTACAGCTGTAATTTATTCAACTTCTGCTAGTTAATTGCTCACTCTTTTCAGGCTGCCCAGAGCATTTTTCTGTCACTTTTTTCTGGGGGGATCAGCGGCCATTTCGTGTCTTGTGGTGCGCTAGCACAACTGCCACCAAGTCGATTAATCCATCAATAGTAGTTTTTTTTTTTTTTTTTGCTATATCCTACATCAGGGGCCTGGCTGTGCTTATTGTCACTCCCTAGAAACTCAGGATAGAATCTTCTATATTTTATTGAGAGGTGAAATTCACTTAAAAAAATAGCAATCCCCTAAATCTGATGTTCCAGCTGTGGCTAGCCAAGTGTAATACTGTCTGGCAAAGAATATATTTTTTTTTCTGGGGTGAAATTCAATTTCCAAAATAGCAATACCCTAAATCAGTGGTTTCTGCTGTGGCAGGACAAGTTTTATAGTGACCGTCACAGGATAGCTTTTGTTCTGGGGTGAAATTCAATTGCCAAAATAGCAATACCCTAAATCAGTGGTTTCAGCTGTGGCTGGACAAGTTTCTAGTGTCCGTAAAAGTATAGCTTTTGTTCTTGGTTAAAATTCAATTACCAAAATAGCAATAACGTAAATCTGGTGTTCCAGCTGTGACTGAACAAGTTTCATAGTGTCCGTCAAAGGATATATTATTTTCTGGGGTGAAATTTATTTGCAAAAATAGAAATTCAGTAAATCTGGTGTTCTAGCTGTGGCTGGACAAGTAGTTTAATAGTATCCATCAAAAGATATATTTTCCTCTGGGGTGAAATTCAATTGCCAAAATAGCAATACCCAAAATCTGGTGTTCCAGCTGTTGCAGGCCAAGTGTAAATCTGTCCGTAAATGGTATAGTACACTCAGCATGCATCTCCAAGTGTATTTCTTTCCATAAAAGGGTATATTACACAAAGTGTTAAATTACAATTGCTGAAAGCATAATCCTTTAAATTTGCATGCACTATTGTGTATCTCATAGTGTATTTCTGTCTGTAAAAGGGTATATTACACTCAAGGTGTAAATACACATGCTGACAGAGCCATCCTCAATAACTTCACACGCTACCGTGCATCTCCAAGTGTATTTCTTTCCATTAAAAGGTATATTACAGTAAGTGTTAAAATACAGCATAATCCTCTACATTTGCACACACTGTTTTGCATCTCTAAGTGTATTTCTTTCCGTTAAAGGGTATTTTACACAAAGTGTTAAAATACAAGTGCTAAAAGCATAATCCTATATAATTTTTTCACACGCTACTGTGCATCTCCAAGTGTAAATCTTTCCGTAAAAGGATACCTTTCATCCAGGGACTAAATACTAGGCCTACAATTGATGTTCCCCTAAATCTGTGGTTACTGCTGTGCCTGGATTAGTGTAATACAGCACATAAATAGATAGCCAGATAGCGTTAGCTGCCTGTAAAAAAAAGGCCTGAATTTGAATTTAATACATTGCGCCAAAAATCTTTTTTTCTTATTGTGGTGAACGGTAACAATGAGGAAAACATCTAGTAAGGGCCATCACTGGTGCGTGGCTGGGGGGAAACGGAGGACTATGACGATATGCCTCCCACAGAGGACAGCTTCACCTTACCTCTGGCACACATAAGCGAGTACATGCTGCAGTGCCTGCGCAACGACAGCAGAGTTGCCCACATTTTAACGTGTGCGGACTACTGGGTTGCCACCCTGCTGGATCCCCGGTAAAAAGACAATGTGCCCACTTTACTACCTGCACTGGAGCGTGATAGGAACATGCGCGAGTACAAGCGCACGTTGGTAGAGGCGCTACTGAGAGCATTCCCAAATATCACAGGGGAACAAGTGGAAGCCCAAGGCGAAGGCAGAGGAGGAGCGAGAGGTCGCCAATGCAGCTGTGTCACGGCCAGCTTCTCTGAGGGCAAGGTTAGCACGGCAGAGATGTGGAAAAGTTTTGTCACCACGCCACAGCTAACTGCACCACCACCTGATTCGGAACATGTTAGCAGGAGGCAGAATTTCACTAATATGGTGGAACAGTACGTCTGCACACCCCTCCACGTACTGACTGATGGTTCAGCCCCATTCAACTTCTGGGTCTTCAAATTGTCCACGTGGCCAGAGATAGCCTTTTATGCCTTGGAGGTGCTGGCCTGCCCGGCGGCCAGCGTTTTGTCTAAACATGTATTCAGCACGGCAGGGGGCGTCATTACAGACAAACGCAGCCGCCTGTCCACAGCCAATGTGGACAAGCTAACATTCATAAAAATGAACCAGGCATGGATCCCACAGGACCTGTCCATTCCTTGTGCAGATTAGACATTTATAACTATCTCCCTTTTAACCATATATTCTTGGACTCCAGGGCACTTCTTCATTCAATCCTCTTTTTTTAATTTTACCATTATATTGCGAGTCAACCCAAAGTTGAAAGAACCTCTCCTCCGTCTGGCACGCCTAAATATCATAAAGTGGCCTGTTCCAATGGTGGGTGTCATGAAGCCTGAATCTCTGCTATGCGACCTCTCTCCTCTGTCTTGGTGCCAGGGCCTAAATATCTGAAAGTGGCCTGTTCCATTGGTGCGTGACATGAAGCCTGATTCTCTGCTATGCGACCTCTCTCCTCTGTCTTGGTGCCGGGGCCTAAATATCTGAAAGTGGCCTGTTATAGTGCTGGGTGACATGAAGCCTGATTCTCTGCTATGGGACCTATCTCCTCTGTCTGGGTGGTGGGGCCTAAATAAGTAAAAGTGGCCATTCCAAAGGTGGGTGACATGAAGCCTAATTCCCTGCTATGGGACCTCTCTCCAATTGATATTGGTTAATTTTTATTTATTTTATTTTAATTCATTTGCCTATCCACATTTGTTTGCAGGGGTTTATATACATTTTGCTGCCTTTTGCAGCCCTTTAGCCTTTCCTGGGCTGTTTTACAGCTATTTTAGTGCCCAAAAGTTCGGGTCCCCATTGACTTCAATGGGGTTCGTGTTCGGGGTGAAGTTCGGGTCGAGTTTGAATCCTAAACCCGAATATTACAGGTGTTCGCTCAACCCTATTAACATTATCTCCCACCCAGTCTTCTGCAGAAAGCGCACAGGTGGAGCCTGAAAACCAATCCCATCAGTCTGTCACATCACCCCCCATGCATATCAGGGAACCTGTCTGAGCCTCGAGTTATGCAGCAGTCTCTTATGCTGTTTGAAGACTCTGCTGGCAGGGTTTCCCAAGGGCATCCACCTAGCCCTTCTCCAGTGGTGGAAGACATAGAATGCACTGACGCACAACCACTTATGTTTCCTGATGAGGACATGGGAATACCACCTCAGCAGAGTCAGCACGTCTCTGATGATGAAACACAGGTGCCAACTGCTGCGTCTTTCTGCAGTGTGCAGACCGAACAGGAGGTCAGGGAGGAAGACTGTGTGGAAGACGATGCAGTGGACAATGAGGTCCTAGACCCCACATGAAATGAAGGTCGTGCCACTGACTTTCAGAGTTCAGAGGAAGAGGCAGTGGTAAGACCGAGCCAACAGCGTAGCAAAAGAGGGAGCAGGGTGCAAAAGCAGAACAGCCGTCACCAAGAGAGTTCGTCTGCTACTGGCCACCGCCACAAGGGACAGAGCACACCAAAGGCAGCTTCAAGGAGTTCCCTGGCATGGCACTTCTTCATACAATGTGCTGAAAACAAGACACAAAAGTGTTTTGCACGCTGTGCCATCAGAGCCTGAAGTGAGGCATTCACGTTCTGAACCTTAGCACAACCTGCATGACATGACATCTATATGCGAGACACGGGCTGCAGTGGAGTAAGCACCTTCAAAACCAAGAAAGTGCTCAGGCCCCTCCTACTCCCTCTTCTGCTGCTGCCTCTGCCTCTTCCTCCGCCTCTGGAGGAACGTTGGCACCTGCCGCCCAGCAAACAGTGGATGTGCCACCAACACCACCACCTCCATCACCAAGGATCTCCACCATATCACATGGCAGCGTTCAGCTCTCCATCTCACAAACCTTGGAGAGAAAGCGTAAATTCCCACCTAGCCACCCTCGATCCCTGGCCCTAAATGCCAGCATTTCTAAACTACTGGCCTTTGAAATGCTGTCATTCAGGCTGGTGGACACGAACAGCTTCAAACAGCTGATGGCGGTCCCACTGTACGTCGTTCCCAGCCGCCACTACTTCTCCGAGAGAGCCGTGCCTTCCCTGCACAACCAAGTATTGGATAAAATCAAGTGTGCACTGCGCAACACCATCTGTGGCAAGGTCCACCTAACCACAGATACGTGGACCAGTAAGCATGGCCAGGGACGCTATATCTCTCTAACTGCACACTGGGTAAATGTAGTGGCGGCTGAGCCCCAGGAGGAGAGCTGTTTGGCGCACGTCCTTCCGCCTCCAAGGATCGCAGGTCATCATTCTTTGCCTCCTGTTACCTCCTCCTCCTACTCGGCTTCCTCCTCTTCTTCTTCCACCTTCTCATCCGGTCAGCCACAGACCTTCACCACCAACTTCAACACAGCCAGGGGTAAACGTCAGCAGGCCGTTCTAAAACTCATGTGTTTGGGGGACAGGCCCCACACCGCGCAGGAGTTGTGGCGGGGTATTGAACAACAGACCAATGAGTGGTTGCTGCCGGTGAGCCTCAAGCCTGGCCTGGTGGTGTGCGATAATGGGTGAAATCTTGTTGCAGCTCTGGGACTAGTTGGCTTGACGCACATCCCTTGCCTGGCGCATGTGCTGAATTTAGTGGTGCAGAAGTTCATTCACAACCACCTCGACATGTCAGAGCAGCTGCATAAAGTGCGGGCTGTCTGTGCGCGCTTCTGGCATTCTCATCCTGCCGCTGCTCACCTGTCTGCGCTACAGCGTAACTTCAGCTGTCCCGCTCACTGCCTCATATGCGATGTGCCCAGCCCACCAGGTGGAACTCCACCTTGCACATGCTGGAGAGACTGTGTGAGCAGCAGCAGGCCATAGTGGAGTTTAAGCTTCAGCACGAACGCGTGAGTCGCACTGCGGAACAGCACCACTTCACCACCAATGACTGGGCCTCCATGCGAGACCTGTGTGCTCTGTTGCGCTGTTTCGAGTACTCCACCAACATGGCCAGTGCAGATGACGCCGTTATCAGCATTACAATACCACTTCTACGTCTCCTTGAGAAAACACTTAGGGCGATGATGGAAGAGGATGTGGCCCAGGAGGAGGAGGAGGAGGAGGAGGAAGAGGGGTTATTTCCAATACTTTCAGGCCAGTCTCTTAGAAGTGTATCAGAGGGAGTTTTTTTGCAACAGCAGAGGCCAGGTACAAATTTGGCCAGCCGGGGCCCACTACTGGAGGACGAGGAAGATGAGAAGGAGGAGGAGGATGAGGATGAAGCATGTTCACAGTGGGGGCCCACTACCAACCCAGTATATTACAGATAAAACATACAGACCGGTGTGATCACCCAACGACCGTTTCGCCTGACTGGCTTTCTCAAGGGCGTATCGCATATAATGTTTTAGAGCATCAGCTGAACAGCATGCACTCGCATACAATGTTTTAGAGTGTCAGCTGAACAGCATGCACTCGCATATAATGTTTTAGGGCGTCAGGTCACCTGCAGGCACTCGTATATAATGTTTTAGAGCGTCATTTTAACAGCATGCACTCGCATATAATGTTTTAGAGCATCAGGTCACCTGCAGGCACTCACATATAATGTTTTAGAACATCAGCTGAAAAGCATGTACACGCATATAATGTTTTAGAGCATCAGGTCACCTGCAGGCACTCGCATATAATGTTTTTGAGCGTCAGCTGAACTGCATGCACTTGCATATGATGTTTTAGAGTGTCAGATAAACAGCATGCACTCGCATATAATGTTTTAGAGCGTCAGCTGAACAGTATGCACTCGCATACAATGTTTTAGAGCATCTGCTGAACAGCATGCACTCACATATAATGTTTTAGAGCATCAGGTCACCTGCAGGCACTCGCATATAATGTTTTATAGCATCATTTTAACAGCATGCACTCGCATATAATGTTTTAGAGCGTCAGTTGAAGAGCATGCACTCGCATATAATCTTTTAGAGTGTCAGCTAAACAGCATGCACTCGAATATAATGTTTTAGAGCGTCAGGTCACCTGCAGGCACTCGCATATAATGTTTTAGAGTGTCAGCTTACCTGCAGTCACTCGAATATAATGATTTAGAGTGTCAGCTGAAAAGCATGTACACGCATATAATGTTTTAGAGCATCAGGTCACCTGCAGGCACTCGCATATAATGTTTTATAGCATCATTTTAACAGCATGCACTCACATACAATGTTTTAGAGCATCAGCTGAACAGCATGTACCTGCATATAATGTTTTAGAGCATCAGCTGAACAGCATGTACCTGCATATAATGTTTTATAGCATCATTTTAACAGCATGCACTCGCATATAATGTTTTAGAGCATCATTTTAACAGCTTGCACTCCCATATAATGTTTTAGAGCATCAGCTGAACAGCATGCACTCGCATTTAATGTTTTAGAGCATCAGGTCACCTGCAGGCACTCGCATATAATGTTTTAGAGCATCAGCTCACTTGCAGGCACTCGCATATAATGTTTTAGATCGTCAGCTGAACAGCATGCACTCACATATAATGTTTTAGAGCCTCAGGTCACCTGCAGGCTCTCGCATATAATGTTTTAGAGCGTCAGCTGAAAAGCATGTACACGCATATAATGTTTTAGCGCATCAGGTCACCTGCAGGCACTCGCATGTAATGTTTTAGAGCGTCAGCTGAACAGCATGCACTCACATATAAAGTTTTAGAGTGTCAGCTGAGCAGCATGCATTCGCATATAATGTTTTGGAGCATCAGGTCACCTGCAGGCACTCGCATATAATGTTTTAGAGCATCAGCTGAAAAGCATGCACTCACATACAATGTTTTAGAGCATCAGCTGAACAGCATGTACCTGCATATAATGTTTTAGAGCATCAGGTCAACTGCAGGCACTCGCATATAATGTTTTAGAGCGTCATTTTAACAGCATGCACTCGCATATAATGCTTTAGAGTGTCAGCTGAACAGCATGCACTCGCATATAATGCTTTAGGGCGTCAGGTCACCTGCAGGCACTCACATATAATGTTTTAGAACATCAGCTGAAAAGCATGTACACGCATATAATGTTTTAGCGCATCAGGTCACCTGCAGGCACTCGCATATAATGTTTTAGAGCTTCAGCTGAACAGCATGCACTCGCATATAATGTTTTAGAGCGTCAGATGAACAGCATGCACTCGCATATAATGTTTTAGAGCATCAGCTGAACAGCATGCACTCGCATTCAATGTTTTAGAGCATCAGCTGAAAAGCATGTACACGCATATAATGTTTTAGAGCATCAGGTCACCTGCAGGCACTCGCATATAATGTTGTAGAGCTTCATTTTAACAGCATGCACTCGCATATAATGTTTTAGAGCGGCAGTTGAAGAGCATGCACTCGCATATAATGTTTTAGAACATCAGCTGAAAAGCATGTACACGCATATAATGTTTTAGAGCATCAGGTCACCTGCAGGCACTCGCATATAATGTTTTTGAGCGTCAGCTGAACTGCATGCACTTGCAAACAATGTTTTAGATGCATCAGCTGAACAGCATGTACCTGCATATAACGTTTTAGAGCATCAGGTCACCTGCAGGCACTCGCATATAATGTTTTAGAGCGTCATTTTAACATATGCACTCGCATATAATGTTTTAGAGCGTCAGCTGAACAGCTTGCACCCGTATATAATGTTTTAGAGCATCAGGTCACCTGCAGGCACTCACATATAATGTTTTAGAGCATCAGCTCACCTGCAGGCACTCGCATATAATGTTTTAGATCGTCAGCTGAACAGCATGCACTCATATATAATGTTTTTGAGAATCAGGTCACCTGCAGGCTCTGGCATATAATGTTTTGGAGCGTCAGCTCACATGCAGGCACTCGCATATAATGTTTTAGAGGGTCAGCTCACCAGCAGGCACTCGCATATAATGTTTTAGAGTGTCAGCTGAAGAGCATGCACTCGCAAATAATGTTTTAGAGCATCAGGTCACCTGCAGGCAGTCGAATATAATGTTTTAGAGCATCAGGTCACCGGCAGGCACTTGCATATAATGTTTTAGAGCATCAGCTCACCAGCAGGCACTCACATTTAATGTTTTTGAGCATCAGGTCACCTACAGTCACTCGAATATAATGTTTTAGAGCGTCAGCTCACATGTAGGCACTCGCATAAAATGTTTTAGAGCATCAGCTCACCAGCAGGCACTCACATTTAATGTTTTAGAGTGTCATCTTAACAGCATGCACTCACATATAATGTTTTAGAGCGTCAGATGAACAGCATGCACTCGCATATAATGTTTTAGAGCGTCAGCTGAACAGCATGTACCTGCATATAATGTTTTAGAGCATCAGGTCACCTGCAGGCACTCGCATATAATGTTTTAGAGCATCAGCTGGAAAGCATGTACATGCACATAATGTTTTAGAGCATCAGGTCACCTGCAGGCACTCGCATATAATGTTTTAGAGTGTCAGCTGAACAGCATGCACTCATATATAATGTTTTTGAGAATCAGGTCACCTGCAGGCTCTGGCATATAATGTTTTGGAGCGTCAGCTCACATGTAGGCACTCGCATATAATGTTTTAGAGGGTCAGCTCACCAGCAGGCACTCGCATATAATGTTTTAGAGTGTCAGCTGAAGAGCATGCACTCGCAAATAATGTTTTAGAGCATCAGGTCACCTGCAGGCAGTCGAATATAATGTTTTAGAGCATCAGGTCACCGGCAGGCACTTGCATATAATGTTTTAGAGCATCAGCTCACCAGCAGGCACTCACATTTAATGTTTTTGAGCATCAGGTCACCTACAGTCACTCGAATATAATGTTTTAGAGCGTCAGCTCACATGTAGGCACTCGCATAAAATGTTTTAGAGCATCAGCTCACCAGCAGGCACTCACATTTAATGTTTTAGAGTGTCATCTTAACAGCATGCACTCACATATAATGTTTTAGAGCGTCAGATGAACAGCATGCACTCGCATATAATGTTTTAGAGCGTCAGCTGAACAGCATGTACCTGCATATAATGTTTTAGAGCATCAGGTCACCTGCAGGCACTCGCATATAATGTTTTAGAGCATCAGCTGGAAAGCATGTACATGCACATAATGTTTTAGAGCATCAGGTCACCTGCAGGCACTCGCATATAATGTTTTAGATTGTCAACTGAAAAGCATGCACACGCATATAATGTTTTAGAGCATCAGGTCACCTGCAGACACTCGCATATAATGTTTTAGAGCGTCAGCTGAACAGCATGTACCTGCATATAATGTTTTAGAGCATCAGGTCACCTGCAGGCACTCGCATATAATGTTTTAGAGCATCAGCTGAAAAGCATGTACACGCATATAATGTTTTAGATCATCAGCTGAACAGCATGTACCTGCATATAATGTTTTAGAGCATCAGGTCACCTGCAGACACTCGCATATAATGTTTTAGAGCGTCAGCTGAACAGCATGTACCTGCATATAATGTTTTAGAGCATCAGGTCACCTGCAGGCACTCGCATATAATGTTTTAGAGCATCAGCTGAAAAGCATGTACACGCATATAATGTTTTAGATCATCAGCTGAACAGCATGTACCTGCATATAATGTTTTAGAGCATCAGGTCACCTGCAGGCACTCGCATATAATGTTTTAGAGCATCAGCTGAAAAGCATGTACACGCATATAATGTTTTAGAGCATCAGGTCACCTGCAGGCATTTGCATATAATGTTTTAGATTGTCAACTGAAAAGCATGTACACACATATAATGTTTTAGAGCATCAGGTCACCTGCAGGCACTCGCATATAATGTTTTAGAGCGTCAGCTGAAAAGCATGTACACGCATATAATGTTTTAGCGCATCAGGTCACCTGCAGGCACTCGCATGTAATGTTTTAGAGCTTCAGCTGAACAGCATGCACTCGCATATAATGTTTTAGAGTGTCAGCTGAACAGCATGCACTCGCATATAATGTTTTAGAGTGTCAGCTGAACAGCATGCATTCGCATATAATGTTTTAGAGCATCAGGTCAACAGCAGGCACTCGCATATAATGTTTTAGAGCATCAGCTCACCTGCAGGCACTCCCATATAATGTTTTAGAAGGTCATTTTAACAGCATGCACAGGCATATAATGTTTTAGAGCAGGGATCAGCAACCATCGGCACTCCAGCTGCTTTAAAACCACAACTCCCAGTATGCAAACATGCTCGGCTGTACTCACAGCTCTCACAGAAGTGAGTGGAGCATTCTGTGAATTTTAATTTCAGAACACCTGGAATGCCGGAGGTTGCTGATCCCTGTTTTAGAGCATGAGCTCACCAGCAGGCACTCACATATGTTTTAGAGTGTCAGCTGAACAGCATGCACTCACATATAATGTTTTTGAGAATCAGGTCACCTGCAGGCTCTGGCATATAATGTTTTAGAGCGTCAGCTCACCAGCAGGCACTCGCATATAATGTTTTAGAGTGTCAGCTCAGCAGCAGGCACTCACATATAATGTTTTAGAGCGTCAGTTAAACAGCATGCACTCGCATATAATGTTTTAGAGCATCAGGTCACCTGCAGGCAGTCGAATATAATGTTTTAGAGCATCAGGACACCGGCAGGCACTTGCATATAATGTTTTAGAGCATCAGCTCACCAGCAGGCACTCGCATTTAATGTTTTAGAGTGTCAGCTGAACAGCATGCACTCACATATAATGTTTTAGAGCATCAGGTCACCTGCAGGCACTCACATATAATGTTTTAGAGCATCAGGTCACCTGCAGGCACTCACATATAATGTTTTAGAGCATCAGCTGAACAGCATGCACTCGCATTTAATGTTTTAGAGTGTCAGCTCACCAGCAGGCACTCGCATATAATGTTTTAAAGTGTCAGCTGAACAGCATGCACTCGCATATAATGTTTTAGAGCATCAGGTCACCTGCAGGCACTTGCATATAATGTTTTAGAGCGTCAGCTGAACAGCATGCACTCGCATATAATGTTTTAGAGCATCAGGTCACCTGCAGACACTCGCATATAATGTTTTAGAGCAGGCATCCTCAAACTGCGGCCCTCCAGCTGTTGCAAAACTACAACTCCCAGCATGTCTAAACAGCCTAAAGGTATCAGCCTACAGCACGGCATTGTGGGAGTTGTAGTTTTACAACAGATGGAGGGCCACAGTTTGAGGATGCCTGTTTTAGCGTCAGTTGAATGACATAAACTAACATATAATGTTTTAGAGCATCAGTTGAAGAGAATGCACTCGCATATAATGTTTTAGAGCGTCAGCTCACTTGCAGGCACTCACATATGTTTTAGAGCATCAGCTAACCAGCAAGCTCTCACATATAATGTTTTAGAGGGTCACCAGCAGGCCCTTTCTCCAAATGTTTTTGAGGGTCACCAGCAGGCCACCAATCATAATTTTTCTAGGGTGTGTATGATGCCCTCCTTTATGTGTAATAAAGGGTGTATGAGACGTATGTGTATGTGAATGAGACCCTTCTTTATGTGATATACAGGCAGTTTCGGAATGCCTCTTGCTTGTAAGTTTTTGGCAGCACTTGCACTTTATATACAATTGAATGTACAGGAAAGAATGTTTCCTAACAATTTTTCCTGTGAAATTGATTTTTTTGGGGGGTTTTGTGCATATTTTTGTCAGTCTGTAAAAGTGGCGTACAACTCAGACAACATGGTTCCCAGCAGCAACCTGGGAGTCTAAGATGCATCCAGACATCGTCCCCATGCTGTTCCCGATCCATTTCGATGGTGTTTCTGTCACCTTCTGACCTTTTCAAATGGACCAGGCACCCTCCCCTCTTCAGAGCAGGGGGTGCCTGGTTTTATCCCATTGACTTTCATTATACTTTGTTGCTCGATCATCACTACTCTGCACCTTTCAGAGAACTGATGGCTTGTGCCGAGCAGAGGTGGAGAGTCCCAAGCCATCATTTCTTTGCCAAAAAGGCAGTACCAGCCCTGCACACACACGTAGAACAAAAGGTGGGCCAGTCCTTGAGCCTGTCAGTGTCTGCTAAAGTGCACGGCAGCGCCGACGTGTGGAGCTGTAACTATGGTCAGGGACAATACATGTCCTTTATGGCCCACTGGGTGAATGTGTTTCCTGCACAGCCACACCAGCAACTTGGCCAGGAGACGCCGCTTCCGCCTCCACGTTCTCACGCCGTTGGTCCTGCGACAATGTCCGCCTTTGCCTCCTCATCCTCCACCGTGACCTCAGCCTCCACTACAGGGACAATTCACAGGGGTCCTCCAGCATATCACATGTGCAGGGTACGGCGGTGTCATGCTGCTCTGCACCTCATTTGCCTGGGCGAACGGAGTCACACAGGGGAGGAACTGCTCCGTGTGATTCATCAAGAAATCGAATCCTGGCTTTTTCCGAGACAACTCAAAATCGGAACCATGGTGACTGACAACTGTTAGAACATGGTGTTGGCGCTGCATCAAGAAGGGCTGAGCCATGCGCCCTGCATGGCGCACGTGGTCAATCTGGTTGTCAAGCGGTTCTTGAAGTCTTCCACCCATCTGCAAGACATCCAAAAATGGCCAGAAAACTTTGCATGCACTTCAGCCACTCATACACCACAAAGCACATCCTCCTTGAGCTGCAGCGGCAGAAGGGCATCCCCAACATTGGCTGATATGCAACGTTTCCACATGTTGGAATTCCAACTGGCCACCTGCAGTCCATACCTTTCACCAATAGAAAACATTTGGCGCATGATAAAATGAATAATCTGAAAAAGAAGACCTGGGACTGTTAAGCAGGTAGAATCCTACATCAGACAAGAATGGGACACTAAACTCCTGCAATTGGTCTCCACACTTCCCAGACATTTACAGACTGCTGTTAAAAGATGAGGGGAAGCTACACAATGGTAGAAATGCCCTGTCAAAACTTGTCTTAGATGCATTGCTGCCATTATATTCTGAATGAGTTAATTTTTTTTCCACGAATTGGTAAAATCTCTTACTTTCAGCATCCAATATGTTTTCTGCTGTCTATTTTCGTGTTTTGGTGACTCACAACCTGGAATTAACACAGATTGTTTAAGATTTGCATCATTTAATTTACAGAATATGCCCTCAACCTTTAAGGTGTTTTTTTTTTTTTTGATTGTGAAACAAACAACAAATAGGACAAAATAACAGAAAAAGTCAATTTGCATAACTATTCACCCCCCTAAAGTCAATATTTTGTAGAGCCACCTTTTGCGGCAATCACAGCTCCAAGTCGCTTTGGATAAGTCTCTATGAGCTTGCCACATCTTACCACTGGTATTTTTGCCCATTCCTCCTTGCAAAACAGCTCCAGGTCCTTCAAGTAGGATGGTTTGCACTTGTGAACAGCGATCTTTAAGTCTGACCACAGATTTTCTATTTGGCTTGAAATCTGGGCTTTTACTAGACCATTCCAACACATTTACATGTTTCCCCTTAAACCACTCAAGTGTTGCTTTAGCAGTGTGTTTGGGCTCATTGTCCTGCTGGAAGGTGAACCTCCGTCCTAGCCTCAAATCACACACAGAGTGGTACAGGTTTTGCTCAATAATATCCCTGTATTTAGCACCATCCATCTTTCCCTCAACTCTGACCAGTTTCCCAGTCCCGGCTGCTGAAAAACATCCCCCCAGCATGATGCTAAAACCACCATGTTTCACTGTAGATGTTGTTTTTTGGGTGATGTGATGTGTTGAGTTTGTGCCAGACATAGCCTTTTCTTTGATGGCCGAAAAGTTAAATTTTAATCTCATCAGACCAGAGCACTTTTCTCCATACATTTTGGGAGTCTCCCACATGCTTTTTGCAAATTCACAACGTGCCTTTTTGTTTTTTGCAGAAAGTAATTGCTTTCTTCTGGCCACTCTGCAATAAAGCCCATCTCTATGGAGCGTATGGCTTATTCCTAAAATGGCTGCTGCACGTGTGAGGACATAAAGCAAGGAGCATTGGGAAGGTGGGATCACCCATAATGCTGTGCATGCAGCCAATCAGCAGCCAGCAAGCCCTGTGATGTCACAGTCCCATAAATAGCCTCAGCCATTTTGGGTTCTACCATTTACTAGTGTAGTTAGTGCAAGGTGAGATATCAGCAGGCGCTAGGGACAGTTTTAGAAAAACACTTCATTGTGCTAAAAAAAAAAACGATTTACAAATGCAGGGAAAGATTATTCAAGGTATAGGGAAAGAATAGGGAGGAATCAGTCCACAGCATTTATATTGAACAATTCTATTACACCTTGCTGTACTGACTGGGGACCCAAATTGCCATTATACAGCTCTGTAAATCCAGCAAACCATTGTTGTTGTTATTGGGGTGCAAGTGCTGTTTGATACAGCTATTAACAGGGTTTATTACTTATTTGCCCTTGTGCGGGGCAGTTATATGTTCTAAAGCATTTTTTGGCTTGTATTAGTGGGAAAAAAGGGCTCATTAGCCGTTGTGTGGTGAAGTGCTAAAATTACAGCCCTTTTTGTCAGGTATTAGTGGCAAAAGATAAATATTTTTGTCGTTCAGCGGTGCAGTTATGTGTTCTAAAGCCTTTTGTGGTGTGTATTAGTGGCAAAAGTAAAATATATTTGCAGTTCAGTGGTGCAGTTATATGTTCTAAACCCTTTTTATCGTGTAATAGTGGCAAAAAAATATATATTTGCGTTCAGCGGTGCAGTTATATGTTATAAAGCCCTTTTTGTGGCTTGTATAAGTGGAAAAATAAAAATATATTTGCCGTTCAGCGGTGCAGTTATTTGTTCTAAAGCCATTTTTGTCGTGTAAGGCCCCTTTCACACTAGCGTTTTAGCTTTCCGTCCTAGAGATCCGTCCTCGGGTCTCTAGGACGGAAAGCTACTGATCAGGATTATCCCCATGCATCCTGAATGGAGAGAAATCCGTTCAGGATGCATCAGGATGTCCTCAGTTCAGTACTGACACGTTTTGTGGCCGAAGCAAAATCCGCAGCATGCTGCGGATTTTGCTCCGGCCAAAAATCCTGAAAGCATGCCGGAAGGATGGATCCGGAATTAATGCCCATTGAAAGGCATTAGTCCGGATCCGGCCTTTAGCTAAACGTCGTTTCCGCGCATCGCCGGATCCGAAGTTTAGCTTTTTGTCAATGGTTACTATGGCAGCCAGGACGCTAAAGTCCTGATTGCCAAAGTAAAGAGTAGGGGGAGCGGGGGGGGCGGCATACTTACATTCCGTGCGGCTCCCGGGATGCTCCAGAATGACGTCAGGGCGCCCCAGTGCATAGATCACGTGATCCATGCGCGCAGGGCGCTCTGACGTGATTCAAGAGCGCCCCGGGAGCCGCACGGAATGTAAGTATGCCGCCCCGCTCCACTGCTACTATGGCAACCAGGACGCTAGTAGCGTCCTGGCTGCCATAGTAACACTGAAAGCATTTTGAAAACTGATCAGTCTTCAAATGCTTTCAGTTCACTTGCGTTGTGCCGGATCCGGCGTGCACTTCTGGCGACGGAAGTGCACGCCGGACCTTCACAACGCAAGTGTGAAAGAGGCCAATAGTGGCAAATTAAAAATATATTTGAGGTTTAGCAGTGCAGTCATATGTTCTAAAGCCTTTTGTGGCTTATATAAGTGGAAAAAGAAAAATATATTTGTCGTTCAGTGGTGCAGTTATATGTTATAAAAAGAGTTGAGCTAACACCTGGAAGTTCGGGTTCGCCGGGTTCGGACGAACTTCGCCGCAAATGTGGATAGGGAAATGACTTAAAATAACATAAAATACATAAAAATTTTAATTTTTTATCTTGAACTAGGGGGAAGAGGTCCATATGGAGTAGGAGGTTGATAAGGCGGTGGACGTGGCAATGTAGGTGGAAGCAGTGGTGGAGGAGGTAGTCGCCAACAACACTGTTTTTTTATTATTATTATTTGGGTAGACCCCAAAACATTGGGAAATATAGAAAAGAAAACAAAGAGAAAGTGTGCTGAAGTATAACAAAGGCTGTATGGGGGGCGTGGCCTGAACTCTCCAGCTCCAGTCCTCACCCTAGCAAAGCGGCTCACAGAGACGACCCAGCGACTATTTTACCGGTCCCCTATCACCTCATGCCTTCTAGGAAAGTAAAAAGAAGACCAGCACCGGCGAAACTGACCGAATTCTTTGGCAAATCATCTCCGGCCGCTCCAGGCCTACAGTGTGTCACGCCGCCTGTTGATTCTCCGGTCTCTGCCTCGCCTGCGTCGCCACAGCACTTCTCACCTGCTGCGGCAGCTCCAGGCAGCGATAGCCCTCCCTCCTCCTACCTTATAGAGGGGGTGATGAAGTCGTTGCTGGAAGGTCTGCGTGCCTCCATGAAGGAAGATATGCTTAGCTTGTTGCAGGACCTGAGAAGAGACATTCAAGAGATTGGGAACCATACCTCACACCTTGAAAACAATGGCGGAGTTCGCTAAATCTCACAACACCCTGATAGACGCCCATGCGGCGGTAGAAGAGGATGTGGCGAGACTCTCCGCTAAATTGCAAGATCTTGAAGATAGAAATCGCAGGAACAATGTTCGAATCAGGGGGATCCCTGAATCTGTGGAAAATTCAGAGTTAGAGCCGCTCCTAAAGCAACTTCTACAAGCAGCTTTACCCTCCTGCGCAGACAGGGACCTGATCATTGACCGCATTCACAGAATACCGAAGCCTAAGGGGCTGGATGCTAACTTGCCTCGGGATGTAATAGCCCGGATTCATTTCTACACCACTAAAGAGGCCTTTTTGAGAGCTTTGAGCCGGAACCCTGTGCCAACAGATCTTTTCCGCGGCATCTCTGTCTACGCAGACTTATTGGCGGCCACTCTGGCAAAGAGGAAATCGTTCGCCCAGTTCACATCTACACTGAGTACCCACCAGGTGAAATACAGGTGGGGTTTTCCTGTGAAGCTGCTGGTCACATATGAAGGGGCTTTACATGTTCTCCATACCCTGCAAGAGGCGTCCCGTCAGCTGCAGAAATAGGGCTTAATTTCGGTTGACCTACAACAGCAAGATGGTGGAGGGTCTCGTCCTGACAAGGTTTCTCAGGACTGGGACATTGCCTGAAGCGTGAGTCTCGGTATACTTGGTCGTAATGTCTACAATCCAGCTTAAGTTTGCTGGGTGCTGGACTGGTGTAGGGGTGTTTCGCCTAGCCCCGCACACATCTTTGTATTCTTACTGTCCTATGGGTCAGTAGCCACTACGGCAAAAGGTTTTTTGAGTCATGTTGTCTGTACGTCTTTTTGTTCACTTATCCTTGTGTGTGTTTTCCTATACCTTCTTTCCTCTATGTCTCCGGGGGGGTGGGCACAATGTATGGTACATTTTTGTATTGGTGGGATATGATCACGCAGTCTCTATAAAAAAAGTTCCATGGGGGTCACAATTGTGTCTTTTAATGTAAGGGGTCTGAACTCCCCGAACAGGCGTGCACAGATGTGGGCAGACACTCGAAAGTCTAGATGCGACCTGCTCTTAGTTCAAGAATCTCATTTGTTGGAGCAGGATGGCCACAGATGCGCACACCGCCATTTTCCCCATGTTTCATGCTTGCTCTGTTAAAAAGCGGAAAGCTGGGGTTTTCATTGGTGTTAAATACTCTTTGCCTTTTATGTTAGTTAATTGCATTAGGAATACCAAGGGCAGGTATGTTATTTTGCCCTGTAATATATCGGGGCTGCCATATACTATTGTGTCTGTTTACGCTATCAATGCCGGACAGCTATCCTTCTGCAGGAAACTCTTTAACAAAATGCAAAAAGTTGCAATTGGAGAAGTAGTGATGGGGGGGGATTTCAATATCCTGGTGCACTCTGACTGGGATTACAGATCACCCCATAGTGCTAAATGGGAAGACCTGTCCAAACTATTATGCGAGTCCCCCTTCCATGATATATGGAGGTACCAACATGGAGGAGAATGTGCTTTCACGTTTGTCTCTACAGCACACATGTCTCAGTCTCGAATTGATTATTTCCTGATTACCAAAGGCCTGTTAAATGGGGTGGTGAAGTCCGGCATTGGAAGCGCCACGTGGTCTGACCACGCTCCGATTAGTATAGTGATAGATGGTGGCATCCCATCTCCCCCATCCGCATTATGGTGACTGAATCTCTATTTACGTAAGTGCCCCAAACGGGTACAAGACATGTCTCTTAAACTCAGAGAGTTTCTTAGTTTTAATGATACTCCAGATATCAGCGTGGACACTTTATGGTTAACCCAAAAGGCTTATATGAGGGGTGTGCTGTTACAGGCAGCAGCCAGGCTTAAAAATCTGAGAGAGAAAGAGGTCGCAGAGGCTCTGGATCATTTGCGGGAAGCAGAGATCAAGCATAGAGACCAGCAAACGGCCGCCACTATGGAGGCCCTCTCAAGTTGCAGGTTACACATAAGAACCTTATTGCTGTATCGCCAGGAGTGGGGCATGAGGAGGGTTAAGGCTCGTTTTTACCACACTGGGGATAGAGCTGGAGCCTTGTTGGCGTGTAGGTTAAAACGCCAGCAGGCAGTATCTGCTATTGAAAGGCTTCATTACGCTTATTCTGTACATACCCATCCACAGGGCATAGCGAATGCCTTTGCCTCATATTACTCCTCATCAGTGATGTCGCGAACATAAAATTTTCCGTTCGCGAACGGCGAATGCGAACTTCCGCAAATGTTCGCGAACGGGCGAACCGCTATAGACTTCAATAGGCAGGCGAATTTTAAAACCCACAGGGACTCTTTCTGGCCACAATAGTGATGGAAAAGTTGTTTCAAGGGAACTAACACCTGGACTGTGGCATGCCGTAGGGGGATCCATGGCAAAACTACCATGGAAAATTACGTAGTGGACGCAGAGTCGGGTTTTAATCCATAAAGGGCATAAATCAACTAACATTTCTGAATTGTTTGGAATAACATGCTTTAAAACATCCAGTGTGTGTATACGATCAGGTATGATGTTGTATCGATCAGGTAGTGTAAGGGTTACGCCCGCTTCACAGACATTGACAGACCAAACTCCCCTTTTAATGCACCACAAACAACCGCAAACAGTCCATTTGCACAAGGTTGGATACCAAGCTAGCCATGTCTCGGTGATGTCATTGAAGGTTTCTTACTCCACCCAGCCACGTACAACACCAAGGGTCCCCGAAAACCGGAATTAGACTTACCGGTAATCCTTTTTCCATGAGCTCACCACGACGGCATGACAAGGAGATTGACCCCTGACCTCTGTAGGGGCAGGAACAGAGAAAAGTTTAAAAGGCACCTCCCACCACCTATGCACCAGTGATTCCAAAATATACAGAAAAGGTGGTGGATTACTAA
Organism: Bufotes viridis; assembly: GCA_033119425.1. NCBI lineage: Eukaryota > Metazoa > Chordata > Amphibia > Anura > Bufonidae > Bufotes > Bufotes viridis. The sequence continues at coordinate 120,261,512 of CM065597.1, read as the reverse complement.
AAAATAAGGTAAGTAAGGAGTAGGGTGGGAAAAAACGCATGCCGTCGTGGTGAGCTCATAGAAAAAGGATTACCGGTAAGTCTAATTCCGGTTTTCCATAGCGTCACCACGACGGCATGACAAGGAGATATACAAAATAATATATTGACTAGGGGGGGACTACAGCCTGAAGCACGCTGCGTCCGAATTTTAGGTCAGAACTTTTCTGAAGATCAAGCCTGTAGTGCTTTATGAATGTATGCGGACTAGACCACGAGGCCGCTTTGCAAATCTCATCCAAGGAAGTTCCTGCGCGTTCTGCTTGAGTTGAGGAAACTGCTCTGGTAGAATGAGCTTTAAGATTCTGGGGACTAGCGAGATCTTGGATCTTGTAGCAGACAGATATAGCGTCTTTAATCCATCTGGCGATGGAGGACTTTGAAACTTTGTGGCCCTTATTACGTCCCCCAAACTGGACAAATAAGGAGTTGGACTTCCTGAAGGAACTTGTAGCTTCCAAATAGTCAAGAACTGAACGTCTCACATCCAGTGTATGGAAGGAAGATTCCCTGGCATTTGAAGGATGATTACAGAAGGATGGAAGAATGATTTCCTGATTTCTATGATAGTCAGATACGACTTTTGGTAAAAAAGCCGGATCTAGTTTAAGAATTATTTTGTCCTCCAGTATCTTTAAGTAAGGTTCTCTGATGGAAAGGGCTTGTATCTCGCTAATCCTTCTGGCTGAAGTGATCGCGATTAAAAAAGCGGTCTTTAAGGATTTGGTTTTGATGGGGCTATCCCCCATTGGTTCAAAGAGTGCAAGAGTTAAACCGTTCAGAACTGTATTTAAGTCCCAGGATGGAGAGCGAGAGCTCAATGTAGGTCTGAGACTGGACACTGCTTTTATAAACCTGCGAATCCATCTGTGGTTAGCCAGGTCCGTATCGAAGAAACAGCTTAATGCTGAAACTTGTACCCTAAGTGTGGATGGTCTCAGGCCCAGCTCAAAACCCTTTTGCAGAAAATCGAAGATGGATTGGATGTTTGGTTTTGACAAGTTTGGATAATCAGCTCCTGACCAGGAGCAATATCTTTTCCAGATCTTAAGATAGATCGAGAATGTCACCTTCTTTCTGGAGGCCTTGAGGGTATTTATTACCTTATCTGAAAGTCCTTGTTTTTTCAGAATTTGGGTCTCAGGATCCAGGCATGCAGATTCAGGAAGTCTGGATCCTGGTGAAGGATCGGACCTTGAAGTAGAAGGTCTCTCCTCTTCGGAAGGGCCCAAGGGTCCGATCTGGATAGATTTTTTAGGATCGGGAACCAGTTCTTTTTTGGCCAAAGTGGCGCTATTAGAATAACCTCTGTCTGATCTTGAATTACTTTTTGGATCACCTTTGATATTAAGGGAAGAGGTGGATAGGCGTAATAAAGGCATTGGTTCCATTTTATGGAAAAAGCGTCCACACTCCAGGGATTGTCCCTGGGGTTGAGGGAGCAAAATACTGGGGTTTTTGAATTCTCCCGTGTGGCGAAGAGATCCATGATGGGGAGTCCCCATTTTTTTGTCACGATTTGGTATACCTCCCGGTTTAGAGACCATTCGGTGTGGTCTATTTTTTGTCCTGCTCAGGAAGTCTGCCTCTCTGTTCAAGGTTCCCTTCAGGTGAATTGCTGAAATGGATTTTAGGTTCTCTTCCGCCCAGGAGAGGATTTTTAATGATAGCCTCAACAGGTCCCGAGATCTTGTGCCTCCTTGGTGGTTTAGGTAGGCTACTGCTGTGGTGTTGTCTGATAGTACATGGATATGATGGTCTTTTAGGACATCCTCTGCTGCTTGTAGGGTCTCCCAAATTGCTGAAAGCTCTCTGAAGTTTGATGAACTTAGACTCATTGACTGGGACCAAGTTCCCTGCCAGAACTGGGAGCCGATTTTTGCCACCCAGCCTGTTTGACTTGCGTCTGTAGTTAAGTGTATCAGAGGCAGTCTTTCCTATGGAACACCCTCTGCAAGGAAAGCTGAGACATGGAGGACCTGATTTCTTCCTTCATCATCTCCCTGAACTCATCCATTAAAGATGGCTGTTCCTCACGGATTACATTAGGTATACAGGTTTTACATAGTTTTTTTGAATAATCTTCCGGGAGTCTGGTATAACAGGCTATACACTTAGCCGATTTTTTAACCTTCTTTTGAGGTTCTTTAATGTTCTGGTAAAGGAAAACAAAGGGAGAAATCAGAACAGACTCCCAGAAGATCATAAGTTTTAAAAGGCACGGATCCTCCCAAAGGAGACTTACAGTTTGAGCAACTGGTGTGCGACCCGGGGACTGCTCCTGACCCAACATAGTTGCTTACCCAAATGATGTGGGGCCATACTGAGCACATACAGGTCTTTAAATAAGCGGATCTCCCGACTTACCTTAACCCTCCCCTTCCGGTAAAAGGTCACGCCGGAGATCGTGGAGGCTTGAAACGGGTCCCTGCGCATAATCGCGCTGGCCGGGTATCCGCCGAACTACTTCCGGTTTGCGTCACGCAGGAGACCGGAAGTAAGCACCATAGAGCAGCCCCAGCGTCGGAACACCGGAACGCCTTCTACATTCAGCCGGTAAGTCACGCGGGAGGACCGGGATGAATGGAAAATTTTTATAGCGCATGAGAGCGCTGGGCAATACCTCCCCGATGGAAAAAAGGGGGGAGGTAAAAGCGATGCCCCGGGAGCAGGCTCAGGACAGGCCCGAGCGAGTCTTCCCTGCTTCCCACTACTCAGCCTTGGACCCAACCGCGGGAGAGTAGGGGGGAAAATCATAGTCCTCATCCCCTCGGCAAACAAGGAGATCTTTTCTCCGTCCTGCCCTCTGTAGGGACAGGAAACACTGGTGCATAGGTGGTGGGAGGTGCCTTTTAAACTTTTCTCTGTTCCTGCCCCTACAGAGGTCAGGGGTCAATCTCCTTGTCATGCCGTCGTGGTGACGCTATGGAAAGGTGAATTGAATTGATTTTTCGAACGGGGAGATGGTTAAAAAAACGCTGGCTCCCTTCACTCTGTTTTAATCCACGGTCACTGCGTCTGCGCCGTGCAATTTACTGTCACACCCGATATGAGTGGTATTTTCTGTAGTACTATTCTCATCAGTTTAATCCCTGTTACATCCCATATCAGAGTCCAGGGATTGCCTTTTGTGAAAAAATTTTTAGGCCGGGTACCTTCGACTGCCTTCACATTGACAGACCAAACTGAATTGATTTTAGGAACCGGGAGATGGAAAAAGCAGCTTGGTCGGTCCTCTTAGGCCCCTTTTACACGGGCGAGTTTTCCGCGCGGGTGCAATGCGTGAGGAGGATGCATTGCACCCGCACTGAATCCGGACCCATTCATTTCTATGGGGCTATGCACATGAGCGGTGATTTTCACGCATCACTTCTGCGTTGCGTGAAAATCGCAGCATGCTCTATATTGTGCATTTTTCACGCAACGCAGGCCCCATAGAAGTAAATAGGGCTGCGGGAAAATCGCAAGCATCCGCAAGCAAGTGCGGATGCGTTGCGATTTTCCCGCATGGTTGCTTAGCAACGGGACCCGATCTCTATTATTTTCCCTTATAACATGGTTATAAGGGGAAAAAATAGCATTCTTAATAAAGAATGCATAGTAAAATGAAGTGGAAGGGGTTAAAAATAATAAAAGTTATCTTACCTTAGCCACTTGATCGCGCAGTTGCGATCTGTCCTCTCTTTCCCTGCATCAGCTAAGAACTAAATGACCTGTGATGACGTCACATCACATGGTCCAATCACATGGTCCATCACTTTTTTTTTTTTTTGTTTTGTTTTTGCCACAGTGCTGCACCATGGGACAGAAAAATTAGGCATGCACACATGCCTGAAAAATAATGGCATTGTTGCAGACGCTATTGTAGCAGACGACGGAAATATTTAAGTTTTCCAGGCAGAAAAGTGACTAAAACATCGCAGCTTGAACCCTAGTTGGAGAATTCACGAAAGTCATCCGGTATGCAGACATTAAATACAGAAGCGTGGGGACCATTTTGAGGCCAAGGCATGTCATCAGGCCTTTTGTTAGTCAAACGTATCCCCCACTGTCAGTCCCTTCGGGATCCATGCCTCATTCATCTTTATGAAGGTGAGGTAATCAACACTTTTTTGAGCGAGGCGACTTCTCTTGTCAGTGACAATGCCTCCTGCTGCACTGAAGGTCCTTTCTGACAGGACGCTTGAAGCAGAGCAGGCCAGAAGTTCTATCGCAAACTGGGATAGCTCAGGCCACAGGTCAAGCCTGCACACCCAGTAGTGAAGGGGTTCATCGCTCCTCAGAGTGTCGATATCTGCTGTTAAGGCGAGGTAGTCTGCTACCTGTCGGTCGAGTCGTTTTCTAAGGCTGGATCCCGAAGTGCTGTGGCGATGTGTAGGACTGAAAAAGCTCCGCATGTCCTCTATCAACAACACATCTGTAAATTGTCCAGTCCTTGCCGCCGTGGTAGGAGGAGGATTACACTCACCCCCTCCCCTGTTAGATTCCCATTGTGCTGTGACATCCCCCTTATAAGCTGTGTAAAGCATATTTTTTAGTTTGGTTTTGAACTGCTGCATCCTTTCCGACTTTTGGTAATTTGGTAACATTTCTGCCACTTTCTGCTTATACCGGGGGTCTAGTAGCGTGGCCACCCAGTACAGGTCATTCTCCTTCATCTTTTTTATACGAGGGTCCTTCAACAGACATGACAGCATGAAAGACCCCATTTGGACAAGGTTAGATGCAGAGCTACTCATTTCCCGTTCCTCGTTCTAACTGATGTCATTGACTGTCTGTTCTTCCCCCCAGCCACGTACAAAACCATGGGTCCCAGATAGGTGACAACAACGAGCACCCTGGGGTGCCTGCTGTGGTTGGTCTTCCTCCTCCTCAAAGCCACCACATTCCTCCTCTGACTCCTCTTCCTCATACTCCTCTTCCAGCGTTGCCGCAGGTTCGGCAAGTGATGATGACAAGGCTGTTTCTGGTGGTGATGGTGACAACAGCTATTCCTCTTCCTCTTCACGCTCATCTACAGCCTGATCCAGCACTCTTCGCAGGGCACGCTCCAGGAAGAAAACAAATGGGATGAGGTCACTGATGGTGCCTTCAGTGCGACTGACTAGGTTTGTCACCTCCTGAAAAGGACACATGAGCCTACAGGCATTGCGCATGAGCGTCCAGTAACGTGGCAAAAAAATTCCCAGCTCCGCAGAGGCTGTCCTAGCACCCCGGTCATACAAATACTCGTTGACGGCTTTTTCTTGTTGGAGCAGGCGGTCGAACATTAGGAGTGTTGAATTTCAACGTGTCGGGCTGTCACAAATCAAGCGCCTCACTGGCATGTTGTTTCGTCGCTGAATTTCGGAAAAGTGCGCCATGCCCGTGTAGGAACGCCTGAAATGGCCACACACCTTCCTGGCCTGCTTGAGGACGTCCTGTAAGCCTGGGTACTTAGACACAAAGCGTTGTACGATGAGATTCAACACATGTGCCATGCACTGCACATCTGACAACTTGCCCAAATTCAATGCCGACAACTAGTTTGTTCCATTGTCACACACCACTTTGACGATCTCTAGTTGGTGCGGGGTCAGCCACTGATCCACCTGTGCGTTCAAGGTGAACAGGAGTGCTGGTCCTGTGTGGCTCTCTGCTTTCAGGCAAGTCAACCCTAAGACAGCGTGACACTGTCGTATCCGGGATGTGGAATAGCCCCTGCAAAGCTGGGGGGATTCAGTTGATGTGCAGCCAGACGCCGCAGTAGAAGAGGACTCAGCCGAGGAGGATATCGAAGAGGATGGAGTAGGAGTAGAGGAGGTGGCAGTAGGTCTGCCTGCAAGTCGTGGCGGTGTCACCAACTCCGCTGCGGAGCCACGCATTCCATGCTTGTCAGCCATCAGCAGGTTGACCCAATGACACGTGTACGTGATATACCTGCCCTGACCATGCTTTGCAGACCAGGTATCAGTGGTCAGATGGACCCTTGCCCGAACACTGTATGCCAGAGATGCCATGACTTCCTTTTCAATGACATTGTAGAGGTTTGGGATTGCCTTTTTTGATAAAAGAATTCGTCCGGATACCTTCCACTGTGGTGTCCCAATAGCAACAAATTTTTTGAAGGCCTCAGACTCCACCAGCTGGTATGGTAAAAGCTGGTGGGCTAAGAGTTCCGTCAAGCCAGCTGTCAGTCGCCGGGCAAGGGGGTGATTCTGTGACATTGGCTTCTTATGCTCAAACATGTCCTTGACAGACACCTGACTGTGGGCAGATGAGCAGGAACTGCTGAAGGTGAGAGATGGAGTGGCGGGTGGTTGAGAGGGGGCAGGGAGGACAGCAGTGGTTGACGTGAGATCATGTGCCTTCGCAAAGCAGTTGTACCGAGGTGGGTGTTGGACTTCCCACGACTCAATTTCTTTTGGCACATGTTGCAAATGGCATTGCTGTTATCAGAGGCAGACACACACAAAAAATGCCACACTGCTGAGCTTTGCAATGACGGCATTCTGGTGGTGGCAACAGCATGCGTTGACTGGCGTGCTGTCTGGCTGACCCCGGGTGCTGATACATGCTGTCTGACTGTGCCACTAACTCCTTGCGATGACCTCCCCCTGCTTCCAACTCCGTCTCCTCCTTCTCTCTGTCTCCCCTTCTGAACTTTCCCCCTCTTCTTCTCTTCGAGCAGGCACCCACGTGGCATCCGTGGACACATTGTCATCATCAATCGATTCACTTGTATCTGACACCTCAGCAAAGGAAGCAGCAGTGGGTACAACATCATCATCATCACACTGTACGTCCATGTGTGTAATCCTGCCTGACTGAGACATATCCCTGTAATCTACATAATCTGGCAATAATGGTTGCGCATCACTAATTGCATCCAACTGATGTGTAAATAACTCCTCTGACGGATCAAGTGAAGCGGCTGTGGTGGTAATGGTGGTGGTGGTGGCGGGCGGGAGCGTGGTAACTTGAGAGCAGGTGACTGAAGCTGAGCTGGAGGAGGATGGTGCAACAAGGTTCTTAGCGGAAGCTGTTGAAGATTGGGTGTCCTGTCTAAGCCAGTCAACTATGTCCTCAGAATTTTTCGGGTTTAGGGTACGTGGCCTCTGAACACTAGCCATTATTCCAGGGACAGTGGAAATCACAGCACCATGACCACAACGGCCCCTGCGGGGTGGCCTGCCTCTGCCTGTCATTTTTGTTTTATATAAGTGGTACTACGTGTGCTAGGTACTGTGTCACCCGGTATGAGTGGTGGGCATTGGCAGTGGGCACACTACAGTCTGTGGAAGTGGGCCTGACACACACTGGCAGCAGGCAAGCAACTGAAATTAGACTAATGTGTAAAAATTAAATGCCTTATTTATCGGCAAGCTACTGTGCCACCCGGTATCAGTGGTTGGCACTGGCAGTGGGCACACTACAGTCAGTGGAAGTGGGCCAGACACTCTAGCAGGCAAGCAACTGAAATTACACTAAAGTGTAAAAATGAAATGCCTTTTTTTGATGCAAAGTCCTGTGCCACACGGGGTGACAGGGGTGGGCACTGGCAGTGGGCACACTACAGTCTGTGGGCCTGCAGCTCCTCACACACGGGCAGGCCAGGCAACTGCAATATATATACAGGGAGTGCAGAATTATTAGGCAAATGAGTATTTTGACCACATCATCCTCTTTATGCATGTTGTCTTACTCCAAGCTGTATAGGCTCGAAAGCCTACTACCAATTAAGCATATTAGGTGATGTGCATCTCTGTAATGAGAAGGGGTGTGGTCTAATGACATCAACACCCTATATCAGGTGTGCATAATTATTAGGCAACTTCCTTTCCTTTGGCAAAATGGGTCAAAAGAAGGACTTGACAGGCTCAGAAAAGTCAAAAATAGTGAGATATCTTGCAAAGGGATGCAGCACTCTTAAAATTGCGAAGCTTCTGAAGCGTGATCATCGAACAATCAAGCGTTTCATTCAAAATAGTCAACAGGGTCGCAAGAAGCGTGTGGAAAAACCAAGGCGCAAAATAACTGCCCATGAACTGAGAAAAGTCAAGCGTGCAGCTGCCAAGATGCCACTTGCCACCAGTTTGGCCATATTTCAGAGCTGCAACATCACTGGAGTGCCCAAAACCACAAGGTGTGCAATACTCAGAGACATGGCCAAGGTAAGAAAGGCTGAAAGACGACCACCACTGAACAAGACACACAAGCTGAAACGTCAAGACTGGGCCAAGAAATATCTCAAGACTGATTTTTCTAAGGTTTTATGGACTGATGAAATGAGAGTGAGTCTTGATGGGCCAGATGGATGGGCCTGTGGCTGGATTGGTAAAGGGCAGAAAGCTCCAGTCCGTTTCGGGTTGAGGATGGAGTCAAGCTCAACTCCCAGTCCTACTGCCAGTTTCTGGAAGACACCTTCTTCAAGCAGTGGTACAGGAAGAAGTCTGCATCCTTCAAGAAAAACATGATTTTCATGCAGGACAATGCTCCATCACACGCGTCCAAGTACTCCACAGCGTGGCTGGCAAGAAAGGGTAGAAAAGAAGAAAATCTAATGACATGGCCTCCTTGTTCACCTGATCTGAACCCCATTGAGAACCTGTGGTCCATCATCAAATGTGAGATTTACAAGGAGGGAAAACAGTACACCTCTCTGAACAGTGTCTGGGAGGCTGTGGTTGCTGCTGCACGCAATGTTGATGATGAACAGATCAAAACACTGACAGAATCCATGGATGGCAGGCTTTTGAGTGTCCTTGCAAAGAAAGATGGCTATATTGGTCACTGATTTGTTTTTGAATGTCAGAAATGTATATTTGTGAATGTTGAGATGTTATATTGGTTTCACTGGTAAAAATAAATAATTGAAATGGGTATATATTTGTTTTTTGTTAAGTTGCCTAATAATTATGCACAGTGATAGTCACCTGTACACACAGATATCCCCCTAAAATAGCTAAAACTAAAAACAAACTAAAAACTACTTCCAAAAATATTCAGCTTTGATATTAATGAGTTTTTTGGGTTCATTGAGAACATGGTTGTTGTTCAATAATAAAATTAATCCTCAAAAATACAACTTGCCTAATAATTCTGCACTCCCTGTATATGGAGAAAAAAAATAAAAAGCAGACTAATGTTGCAGCCCTAAAAAAGGCTTTTTGGGGTGCTGTCAGGACGCTGTCCCTACAGCAGAGATCATATGAGTCTTTCAGGACTTGAGTGGACACTGAATACACAAGTCTAGCTATCGATTTCCCAATTAAATCAGCAGCAGCTACACTGTCCCTCCTCTCACTAAGACTGCAAATTCCGAATTACTCTAAAATGGATGCTGTTCAGGAGATGGGAGGGAGGATATGCTGCTGATTGGCTGGAATGTGTCTGCTGACTGTGAGGTACAGGGTCAAAGTTTGCTCAATGATGATGTATAGGGGGCGGACCGAACATCGCATGTGTTCGCCCGCCACGGCGAACGCGAACAAGCTATGTTCGTCGGAAACTGTTCGCTGGCGGATAGTTGGGGCCATCTCTACTCCTCATTATATAATTTAAACCGGGATCCAGTAACACCTCAACCCACCTCGACAGGTATCTCTGCATTCCTAGCACTAGCTCAATTGAACAAGCCAATCACTGCAGATGAGATAATGTCCACTATTAAGCATACTCCCAGCAACAAAGCCCCTGGCCCGGACGGGTTTTCAGCTGAATACTATAAAACTTTCCAGTCATTCCTGACTCCGTATATGGAAAAGCTTTTTTCAGGTTTCATGTCTAGTGGGGTTATTCCAACTGAAATGCTCACTGCCACGGTGGTCACACTACCTAAGCCAGGGAAGGCCCCAACTGCTCCTGAAAACTTCAGGCCTATCTCTCTCCTTAATGCCAACCTGAAGATTTTTGCCAAATTGCTAGCGGCCCATATCAACATGTTTCTCCCTGGTATTATTGCGTCAGATCAAGTTGGCTTTGTTACCGGAAGACAATGTAGGGATGTTACTAGGCGAATAGTGAATCTAATCCGGATTGCGGGTTGGTCCAGGAACCCCACAGTTTTAGTATCTTTGGATGCTGAAAAAGCATTTGATAGGGTTCACTGGGGGTTCCTGGGCCAAGTGTTGGCTAGGGTTTTGGCGTCGGGGTTCCTGTCTGGTCCCTTTCTGATTTCTAATGGGACCAGACAGGGTTGCCCCCTATCCCCCCTTATTTTTGCAATGGTAATGGAGCCACTGGCGAAAAAGTTGCGTACATGTGTAGACATTACAGGTATTTAATTAGGGGGTCAATCACACATTATTGGGCTTTATGCTGATGATATCTTATTAACGCTTACTGACCCGTTGAAGTCCCTGGAAGCAGCCTCGGATATTATTGTGCTTTTTTCCCAGTGTCTCTTATTATAAATCTAATATTAGTAAAACTAATGTTTTGCCTATTAACGTCCCTGAGACTCTACATTCTGACTTAGTCAATAAATATCAATATGCATGGAGGGACTCCTCCATTTCATATTTAGGGATAGACCTTACTCCATCTGTCTCTTCCCTGGTACCGCACAATTTTAAAATCCTGAAGAATGAGCTACTCAAAGACTATGACAAGTACTCCAAAGTGCAGCTTTCCTGGATGGCAAAGATTGCTCATTTTGCCAAAAATACTATATACAGAAATGCTTGGGTGTTACTCCAGATACAGACAAATTCCCACTGTCTGCTTTGGAGTATCATGTCCCTATGCTTGATCTCTCTTCATGGCTGAGATGCGGCATCTCTAATATGAGCTGCTTATATGACCATTCTAATCTAGTAGATTTTGAGTCCTTGCACACCCGATATACTCTACCTAACTCTTTGTTTTATCAATTCTTGCAGGTCAGGCATTTCTTACAGTCAGTGCCGGCCCGATCTGGGGGAGGGGAAGAGTGCCCAATTCGGAGACTGCTTGCAACAAATACCATATCTAAATCTAGAATCTCTATCTTGTACTCAGACCTACTTTCTGTAGGGTATAAGGTTAAGCAACCGTATATGAAAAAATGGTAGGCTGAGTTGGGCAGGGATTTTACGTTTAAAGAATGGATGGACGCCATGTTGTGGTCCGTGAAATGCTCTAGATGTATCAATCATACTGAGCAAAGCAGGAAGATACAACTGAGATGGTATCTAACGCCTAATAGAATTTCTAATATTTCTCCTGGGTACTCCCCCCTCTGCTGGAGAAGGTATGGTGCAATTGGGAACCCTCTTCATATGTGGTGGCACTGTCCTTTGGTCCGTGGTTTCTGGGGGGAGGTGTCTGGCATGCTGGAAGAGATATTGGGCAGGAGTATGGAACTAAGTCCAGAGTTAGTGGTATCGGTTTGGTGGAGGTCCCCTCGGCTGATAGATAGATAATAGCTCACATTCTTAATGCGGCTAAGAAGGTTATAGCACGCCGCTGGAAACAATCAGTAGTCCCGTCTATGAGTCACAATTTCTGAATTTACATATGCAATGTGAACTGGTGTTTGTGCCTTCGCTCTTTAATAGGATACACACCCATAACAAATGGTTGGGCTGGCTGCCTAGCCGTCATGCAACCCCACTCCCTATTAGTCTATTATGAGCCTTTGTAGTGCTATTTAAACACGCTATTTGCCCGGTATATGTACCCCCCCCCTCCTTCCTTCCTTTATGTGTTGTTGGTGTTCTTAAATTTAACACTGTCATGTACTGTTGAAAAATGGTGCCTCAGACCGCCCCAGCGCTCTATATTGAGCCTCTGGCGGCTGCAGCACTTCCCGGGCTGGCGCGTCCATGAGGGCGCACTGCCTGGGTGCAGCAAGAGGAGAGGGGCTGACAGGAGGGAAGTGCTCAGCGCTCCCTCCTGTCACCCCCTCATTGTAGTGTGGCCGAGCTCTGTATGGTCCGCGGGTACAGGGAGCATCTGTGTGCGTTTCCTGTCAGTCCGCCCAGGTACAGGAAACTAAAGCTCCTGTACCCGTGGACCATACAGGGCTCAGCCACGCTACACCAGAGGTAGGGGGGTATTGGGAAAGAGAAAGACATTTGGGGAGTGGGGCGGGGGACAGAATGACATGGGGGGGAGCGAATTACAAGGGGGGGGGAGAATGACATGGGGGGGAAGAGAATGACATGGGGGGGAAGAGAATGACATGGGGGGAGGAGAGAATGACATATGGGGGGGAAGAGAATGACATATGGGGGGAGAATGACATATGGGGGGAGAGAATGACATATGGGGGGAGAGAATGACATGGAGGAGAGAGAATGACATGGGAGGGAAGAGAATGACATGGGAGGGAAGAGAATGACATGGGAGGGAAGAGAATGACGTGGGGGGGGAAGAGAATGACGTGGGGGGGAAGAGAATGACGTGGGGGGGAAGAGAATGACGTGGGGGGGGAAGAGAATGACGTGGGGGGGGAAGAGAATGACGTGGGGGGGGAGAGAATGACGTGGGGGGAGAGAATGACGTGGGGGAAGAGAATGACATGGGGGGAAGAGAGAACTGGCATTAGTTAAAGGGGTTCTGCAGTTTATTTAAACTGATCGGCAGGGGTCCGACACCTGGGACCCCCGCCATCAGCTGTTTGAGAAGGCAGCGGCGCTGGCAGTAGTGCCTCGGCCTTCTCGCTGTTTACCACAGGCACAGTGACGTCATGACTAGTATCACTGGCCTTGGAGGGGTTAAGCTCTGAACACTTGAATGAAACTTCGCCCCACCCAGGCCAATGATACTAATCGTGACATCACTGCGAGAAGGCTGAGGCGCCGCTGCCTTCTCAAACAGCTAATTGGCGGGGGTCCCGGGTGTCAGACCCCTGCCGATCAGTTTAAATAAACTGAAGAACACCTTTAATATGGCAGATCATATGGGTGGGGCATTGTGATGCCACATGGGGGGGGGGGGGGGGCCCGGCAAACTTTTCTTTTGCCTAGGGCGGCAAAAATCCTTGCACCGGCCCTGGATAAGGCCCCCGCCGTGCTAAACACATGTTGAGACAATACACTGGCTGCACGGCAGGCCAGCACCTCCAAAGCATAAAGGGCAAGCTCAGGCCATGTGCCCAATTTGGAGACCCAGAAATTGAATGGGGCAGACCCATCAGCCAGTACGTGTAGGCGTGTGCACATATACAGTTCCACCATGTTGCCGAAATTCTGCCTCCTGCTAAGACGTTCCATATCATCTGGTGGTGCTGGTTCTTGTGGCATGCTGACAAAGCTTTTCCACATTTCGGTCCTGCTAACCCTGTCTTCTGAGGTGCTGGCGATATCCCAGCTGCATTGGCGACTTCTTCCTCCTCCTTGTGCTTCCACTGAGGCCCCAGTGTCAGATGGGAATGCCATCAGCAGCGTGTCTACCAACGTGCAGAATGTATTTCCCAGTCAGCTATGCAGTGCAGGGGTAGTGTGAAAGAAAAAAGGGGTACAGATCACCCAACAATGTAAACACCACCAAATTTACAGAATATATTTCCCAGTCAGGTATGCAGTGCAGGGGTAGTGTGAAAGAAAAATGGGGTACAGATCACCCAACAATCTAAATGCAGCCAAATTTACAGAATATATTTCCCAGTCAGGTATGCAGTGTAGGGGTAGTTTGAAAGAAAAAAGGGGTCATGGATCGTCCCCGTCATCCAGCATCTATTCGCCTCGCTGAATGATTATTTTGAAAGCGTGTAGAAGCCACATGGGGCCCCCACACTGCAGATTTATCATGGAGACATCATGGAGATTTTACAGCATATAACTACAGCACCCAACAATCTAAACGCCACCGAATTTACAGAATATATTTCCCACTCAGGTATTCAGTGCAGGGGTAGTTTTAAAGAAAAAATGGGTACAGATTACCCAGCAATCTAAACGCTGCTGAATTTACAAAATATATTTCCCAGTCAGGTATGCAGGGCAGCAGGAACACACCCTCCAAGCCACTTGTGAATGACTAGCCTGATAACCGTGGAAATGTCCCCCCTCAGAATCTAACAGATTGATTTACTGAATTGATTTCCCTGTCAGATACACAGCACAGGCCGCAGTGGTACTTGACCGCCAAAAAAAGGCAATTTGTCCCTCCAGAATTTAACTGATGGATTTACTGTATTGATTTCACTGTCAGATATGCAGCACAGGTGTACTTTACAGAAAAAAATGTGAATATTTCACCCCCTGGGGCCCTGAACTCACAGATGGATTACCTATATTATTTTTCCTTCCCCTGGCACATATGCAGTGCAGGTGCACTTGAAAAATGGGTATATGTCGCCCACTGAACTACAAGAACAGGATTAAATTGTTGTTCCTGGCACATATGCAGGTGCAAGTGCACTGCACTTGCACAAAATGAACGCTGACACCCACCTTATTAACAGACGGATTAAAACTTATTTTTCTGTGTCACTGGGCTCAGGGCAGGGTACAAAAATGTTACATTTCACCCAAAAAAAAAAAAATAAATAAATAAATAAATCGCTGTAGATCGCAGACTTAACACTAAGCTCTGATATCAGATTCTTTCTTAATCTCTCCCTCACAGGAGCAGCATCCTATCCCTACACTAGTAAAAGGTGACATGCGGCGCTACGTGACTCCAGCTTATATAGAGGCTGGGTCACATGCTTCACTGGCCAATGACAGCCATGCCATTAGTAGGTATGGCTGTGATGGCTTCTAAGGGCACACAACTTAAACGTTTGTTGATTGGCTGCCCTGTAGCCTTTCAACAAGCTTGATTAAACGGCCGAACACCGAACTCGAACTTTAAGTTCGGGTTTGGGTTCTGGTCCGGGTACAAAAAAAAAAAACTAAAGTCCGTTACGAACCCGAACTTCATTTGTTAGGGGTTAAAATCTGGAAATATTCAGTTACTTTATCACAGGGATGCCTATCCTGCGGTCCTCCAGCTGTTGCAAAACTACATCTTCCATCATGCCTGAATAGCCTACAGTTATCAGGGCATGCTGGATGTTGCAGTTTTTCTATAGCTGGAGGGCCGCAGGTTGGGCATCCCTGCTTTATCAGGATTGTGTTGATTTTTAAAGAAATTTTGATAAGTATGTAAGAAAATAATAAAAAAAACAAAATTGATTTTTTTTTTTTTTTTTTTTTTAGCATTAGAGACAGATCATTGATCTATGTCTGACTTTCTCAGTGACTCTGGATATTTGTTAATGTTGCCTATCTTGACAGGAGCCAAGTACCTGTTTTATGCTTGCTTTTGATGATGCAACATAATTAAACAAGGCAAAGGCCACATTTAAACAGAAATTATTTTCTGTTATTTAAAGGGACAGTGTAGAGTTGCCCCAATTATAAGCTCCCAAAGAGCCTCAGCAGCAAATGGGGTACAACAATACAGGGTTTGCTGCTATCTGCACTTGCAGACTATACAGACAGAGCACGTGAAGACTACCAACCGATGGCCGGAAATGAGCAGTCAGTCACTGTGTGAATGCTAATAAACTTATACTGCGCTTAATACACTACATAATTGTCACTCTATACTAGTTACAGGCTCTACGTGTTTCTGCAATATAAACAGCTTCATCAGGAGCTATGTTGAAGTGACATATAAGCGGCAACATTTAGCGTGCTGACAAACACAACAAACAAACAAAGAGCGCGCTTCCCCTCTCTCACTAGGGGCAGTGCTCCGGCACTGGGACTGCCGTCTACAATTATGTAGTGCATTAAGCGCAGTATAAGTTTATTAGCATTCACACAGTGACTGACTGCTCATTACCGGCCATCGGTTTGTAGTCTTCACGTGCTCTGTCTGTATAGTCTGCAAGTGCAGATAGCAGCAAAGCCTGTATTGTTGTACCCCAATTGCTGCTGAGGCTCTTTGGAAGCTTATAATTGGGGCAACTCTACACTGTAATTCAAAGCATTTTTTTAGTACAAATCATCTTTGCAGCATATTGGGTTTGTGCCATGTGTGTGAGCGGCCCCATTGCTGTATGACTGTATCGGTGAGGGTGAAATCGGGGATATACCTAGATGGACTAGGCTTATTTTAACCACTTTTCACTAGTGCCTCCTTGTTTAAGGCTTTTGTCACCCGACCCAATATGGTTGCATGTGCAATTTATTTGATAATACTTCCTGCTTATAATCTTACATTGGTGTATAATAAAAGTTATATTTTAAGTATTCCTTATTTTTGGACTATCACATTGATTAATACAAGGGGTACAAACCTGTTAATATTCTTTGCCTAGTGAGCCTATTTAAAGGGACACTTCCATAATACAATTACCATATATGTGAATGTTCTATGTATTTTTTTAATAAAAAAAAAACGGATGGTTTTCTGGATTGAATTTTTGAATTTCTCCTTTGTTTGGACTTTAAGTTCAGTACATAGCCTCGCTTGACTTTCACAGATGATTTACTCCGACTCCATTACAGAATTACACAAGCACAATGCTCTTCGGTGGGCATCTTAATCTAGGCCTATTAAGAGAACAATGGAGCTGTCATACTGTTATCCCAATTTTACAAAGACACTTATCATGGGATTACCCGTGAGATAACATATTCCCTTCAAACTGACAATGGGTTCCCTATCTACAGTATATAGGAGTTTTACATCTCTGTACTGACTGCTACAGAAGGACAATTTTATGTATTTAAAGGACTTGTCCAAAGAAAAATATTGTACATTTTGTCTCTGTAATGGCGGCTGCTGTACGCCGCTGTTCCCCTGCTTACCGCTGCGGTTTCAGACGCTGTGTTCAGCGGTGATCTGCCGGTGCTTTCCATTTCACTGCTGCAGTCCTGGGCTCTGTCTGTGTGGGTGCTGTTGTTCTGGATCCACTTCACAGTTTGCTCTCAGCCCTGGCCACAGCATGCTTGCTGTTTGTACCTGCTGCTGCACTTAAGGGCCAGCACGTGTCACTGCCTGTACTTCTGGTACCTTTCCCTGGTACCACTTGGTCCGCCTGGACCAACTGCCTCGTGTGCCTATACTCCTCAAGTGGTAGCGACCTGGTGTTCCCCTCGGGAAAGTCTATCCCCACCATCAGGGGTACTGTGAAGAATTGAGGGGTTCACTTAGACAACGCCCTTAGAGGAGGTAAGACACTTGGCGCAGTGGGTTCACACCCGCTGGTTCGTGACACTCTCAATCTGCTGTTTATTCTTTCCTTTATTTCTCTATATGAGGTGGACACACATGTTCAATTTTATCCTTCAACTGCAACCAGCCATATCTTCCGCATCCGTTCCTTAATTTTGTGGGTCAGATAGGGCCACAAAAGATGTGGAAAGCACACTGTGTGCTGTCCTCATCCGGACTTCCACTCTGTAGCCTGCAAAAAAGAATTTCTATCATAGGGCTGGCTGTTCCGCAAAATGCGCAACGCACATGTCTGGTATCTGTGTTTTACAGATCGGCAATTTGCAGACCGCAAAAACGGATAAGTTCATCTGAATGAGCCCTTACAAGCAGACAGCTGCAGCAGAAAGGGCATGCCCTCGGAGTAAGAGCACAACCCAAACGGGTTTCGGGGGACAGCCCCCTTCCTCAGTAGATAGGACTATCCACTGAGGAAGGGGGCTGTCCCCCGAAACGCGTTTGGGCTAGTTCACAGTACACCAAGTTGCCGTCTGGTTAACACCATCAGGTCAACTGACCATACTGTGACATCGTGAACATTACTGGTTTCTAGGACAGAGTCAGCGCAAGATCCGATACCAGGACCCGGAAGCACTCCCCTACCTCCGACCTCCTCCGCACGCTGTTCTCTAGGGTCACGTGGGACGCCGCGATACAGCCCGACACCACGCAGGATGCCGCAGGTGAGAGACAGGGAACACGCCAAGCGCACTGACGAATCGTTCTACAGGAGGGAGGTAAGGAGTCTTTGTATGTTTGTCCTAACACGAAGAGGAAAAAGAGACTTTATCCCAACTAACACGGAAACAAGGACACCAGACGGCACATAAAAAATAATAAGCACATTTGCTATATTGTATTGCACAGAGTATAGTGCACCCATTATTGAAGGGCAAGAGACTACAACAATACTGCAAAGACATCACGTTAATAACGTGTGCTACGAATCTTTCTTCAATATATGTACTCTGAGTCCCATCAAAGACTCTATTTTTGGTAGAGTACATACCTATTAGAGTGCAGCTTTTGTCCTAGGCCTAGTGGTTGTTACCATTACAAGAATACCGCTAAGAGCACCGCGTCAAAAATGCACGTCAAGTGCCACACACAGCTTATGCACTTGCAACAAAACGGCAACAACACTGTGTTAATAACACATGTCAAGTACTATTCTGTGCTGTATACATCTTCAGCCATACTAAGAACCTTTTCCTAGTGCACCCTCTACATCAAAGGGCACTATTTGCTTCCAGCCAAGTGAATGCTATTATCACAGTAACACCGCATGGAAAACCGCGTTAATAACGCATGCTTAGTGTGACTATACCCTAACTGATTTAGTGGGTGATATCTAGTTCCATATTGGATCGGATACATTTAGTTTCCACTTGATATCTTGTTTTTAATTTTTATCTTTTTACATACTATATGCATATTTTATATAATTCATATGTTATGTGTATTTTATTTTATTGAACTTAATAAATTGCATGATGTGTCACCATTAGAGAAGTGTGCCCCCCTAGCCTATATTTTAGCAACCTTCTTTTTCCTTATAGGGTAAAGCAATAAGGGGTGAGCACCCCGTATCCTTTGTGCAAAGTCAGGTGTAGCCGCTGATCACCTTAGTACCTGCAATTCCTTCAGATTACAACTATGATCCAGAATATCAGACAACCTATACAGAGTGTCAAAGATCTTACTTTGAACCACAGTACCTCAAGCAGGACGGCATGCGACAAAACGATGCTGACCACAACTACACCCCTTCAAAACGAAAGCTACAAACTTCACTTCGACTTAAAGGGACAACCTTTGCGTCAAAACGATGTTATTATTCCCTAAGCCAGAAACCCCTAAAAGGTATTGTAATATACCACACACGCAACATAACAACACACAGGGTAGTATTGGCGCTAACCAGGCCGCCATGGACTTCACTAAGAGACATTAACATAAACTATCCGGGCAAAGGCCTAAAGATGGTTTGGGAAATACTTCATGAGTGTTATGGGTCAATAGAAGCTATAGAAAAATCTTTATATAAGAGAATTGATAATTTTCCCAAAATAGTGGGTAGGGGTTACCAGAAGCTCAGGGAACTCAGTGACTTATTGATAGAGGTACAGGTTGCTCAGGCAGAAGGAGATCTGCCAGGGCTAGCATTCCTGGACACCACCAGAGGTATCAACCCGATTGTCCAAAAACTCCCTTATAACCTACAGGAGAAGTGGATCACGCATGGTTCTCATTATGAACAGGTTCATAATGTACCATTTCCCCCCTTCGTGGTGTTTGTAGACTTTGTCACTGAACAGGCACGGATCATAAATGATCCCAGTTTTGACTTTACTCTGTCATGTCCCACTATTCTTGGTGTCAACCCTCAGAAAACACCAGTGGCAGTCCACAAAACTAATGTTTCCTCCACAGGTTCTCCTTACAGGCCGTTTTTCAAGAAGAGAACTTACCCAAAGATCTTACCAAACAATGTCCCCTGCACAAGAAACCACATCCTCTACTAAAATGCAGAGCCTTCAGGGAGAAGTCTTTAGAAGACCTCAAAGAATTCCTGAAAGAAAAAAACAAATGCTACAGGTGCTGCGCTACAACATCGCACTTTTCCAGGAACTGTAAGGTCAGTGTGACATGCACAGAATGCGGTAGCACAGAACACAACACGGCTTTACACCCTGGACCACCCTCTCAGGTATCATCCCAAGCAGAGGAGCATGATGGAAAGCAGATAGATACCAACATAGATATCCAAGTAGTCACTTCTCAGTGTACAGAGATCTGTAAAGGACTCTAAGGAGGGAAGTCCTGCCCAAAAATCGAGATAAGGCGATCAAGGAATATGCAATCTTAGATAATCAAAGCAATAGGTCTTTAACCAAATCCACCTTCATCGACACCTTCAAAATCGTAGGGCCCGGTTCTCCCTACTCCCTAAAGATATGTGCTGGTACCGTTAAAACGGTGGGGAGGGAAGCAACTGGGTACAAGGTGGGGTCCATAGATGGTCAGACCTGCTTGTCACTAGCAACCATACTGGAGTGCAATCACATACCTGACAACCTGTCTGAGATACCTACACCAGAGGTAGCGGCATACCACCCCCACCTGAGGCATATCGATAACCTGATACCAGAAATGGACCCAGAAGATCCGATAGTCTTACTCCTTAGAAAAGACATAACATGAGTTCATAAGTAGAGTTGAGCGAACACCTGGATGTTCGGGTTCGAGAAGTTCGGCCGAACTTCCCGAAAATGTTCGGGTTCGGGATCCGAACCCAACCCGAACTTCACCCCGAACATGAACCCCATTGAAGTCAATGGGGACCTGAACTTTTGGGCACTAAAATGGCTGTAAAATAGTCCAGGAAAGGGCTAGAGGGCTGCAAAAGGCAGCAAAATGTAGGTAAATGCCCTGCAAACAAATGTGAATAGGGAAATGAATTAAAATAAAATAGAATAAAGAAAAATAAACCAATATCAATTGGAGGAGAGAGGTCCCCCAGCAAGGAATAAGGCGTCATATCACCCACCACTGGAGAAGGCAACTTTCAGTTATTTCAGCCCCAGCACCCAGACAGAGTAGAGAGGTCCCATAGCATAAAATCAGGCTTCATATCACCCACCACTGGAGAAGGCCACTTTCAGTTATTTAGACCCTAGCACCAAGACAGAGGAAAGAGGTCCCACAGCAAGGAATAAGGCATCAAATCAACCACCACTGGAGAAGGCCACTTTTAGTTATTTAGGCCCCGGCGCCCAAAATTGAGGAGAGGTTCATTCATCTTTGGGTTGCACCGGAAGATCATGGTAAAGTTAAAAAAATGAGGATTTAATAAAGAAGTGCCCCGGAGTACAAGAATACATGGTTGAGGGGGAGGTAGTTATAAATGTCTATTCTGCACAAGGGAGGGACAGGTCCTGTAGGATCCATGCCTGGTTAATTTTTATGAACGTCATCTTGTCCAGGTTGGCTGTGGACAGGCGGCTGCGTTTGTCAGTAATGACGCCCCCTACTGAATACACGTTCAGACAAAACGCTGGCCGCCGGGCAGGCCAGCACCTCCAAGGCATAAAATGCTAACTCTGGCCAAGTGGACAATTTGGAGACCCAGAAGTTGAATGGGGCCGAACCATCAGTCAGTACGTGGAGGGGTGTGCACATGTACAGTTCAACCATGTTAGTGAAATGCTGCCTACTGCTAACACATTTCGTATCAGGTGGTGGTGCAGTTAGATGTGGAATGGAGAAAAAACTTTTTACATTTCTGCCATGCTAACCCTGCCCTCAGAGAAGCTGACCGTAACACAGCTCTGTTGGCTCCTCCTCTGCCTTTGCCTTGGGCTTCCACCTGTTCCCCTGTGACATTTGGGAATGATCTCAGGAGCGATTCTACCAGCGTGCGCTTGTACTCACGCATCTTCCGATCATGCTCCAGTGCAGGAAGTAAGGTGGGCACATTGTCTTTGTACCGGGGATCCAGCAGGGTGGCAACCCAGTAGTCCGCACACGTTAAAATGTGGGCAACTCTGCTGTCGTTGCGCAGGCAATGCAGCATGTAGTCGCTCATGTGTGCCAGGCTCCCCAGAGGTAAGGACAAGCTGTCCTCTGTGGGAGGCGTATCGTCATCGTCCTCCGTATCCCCCCAGCCACGCACCAGTGATGGGCCTGAGCTGTGTCGGGTGCCACCCCGCTGTGAACCTGCTTCATCCTCATCCTCCTCCTCCTCATCCGCCTCGTCCTCCAGTAGTGGGCCTTGGCTGGCCACATTTGTACCTGGCCTCTGCTGTTGTAAAAAACCTCCCTCTGAGCCACTTCTAATAGACTGGCCTGAAAGTGCTAAAAATGACCCCTCATCCTCCTCCTCCTGGGCCACCACCTCCTCCATCATCGCCCTAAGCGTTTTCTCAAGGAGACATAGAAGTGGTATTGTAACGCTGATAATGGTGTCATCGCCACTGGCCATGTTGGTGGAGTACTCAAAACAGCGCAACGGGGCACACAGGTCTCGCATGGAGGCCCAATCATTAGTGGTGAAGCGGCGCTGTTCCGCAGTGCGACTGACGCATGCGTGCTGCAGCTGAAACTCCACTATGGCCTGCTGCTGCTCGCACAGTCTCTCCAGCATGTGCAAGGTGGAATTCCACCTGGTGGGCACGTCGCATATGAGGCGTTGGGCGGGAAGGCCAAAGTTCCGCTGTAGCGCAGACAGGCGAGCAGCGGCAGGATGTGAACCCCGGAAGCGCGCACAGACAGCCTGCACTTTATGCAGCAGCTCTGACATGTCGGGATAGTTGTGAATGAACTTCTGCACCACCAAATTCAGCACATGCGCCAGGCAAGGGATGTGCGTCAAACCGGCTAGTCCCAGAGCTGCCACGAGATTTCGCCCATTATCGCACACCACCAGGCCGGGCTTGAGGCCCACCGGCAGAAAACACTTGTTGGTCTGTTGTTCAATACCCCGCCACAACTCCTGCGCGGTGTGGGGCCTGTCCCCCAAACATATGAGTTTCAGAATGGCCTGCTAACGTTTACGCCAGGCTGTGCTGAAGTTGGTGGTGAAGGTGTGTGGATGACTGGATGAGCTGGTGGAAGCAGAGGAGGAGGAAGCCGAGTAGGAGGAGGAGGCTACAGGAGGCAGAGAATGATGCCCTGCGATCCTTGGCGGCGGAAGGACGTGCGCCAAGGAACTCTCCGCCTCGTGCCCAGCCGCCACTACATTTACCCAGTGTGCAGTTAGGGAGATATAGCTTCCCTTGCCGTGCTTACTGGTCAACGTATCTGTGGTTATGTGGACCTTGCCACAGATGGCGTTGCGCAGTGCATACTTGATTTTATCAGATACTTCGTTGTGCAGGGAAGGCACAGCTGTCTTGGAGAAGTAGTGGCGGCTGGGAACAAAATACTGTGGGACAGCCATGGCCATCAGCTGTTTGAAGCTGTCTGTGTCCACCAGCCTGAATGACAGGATTTCAAAGGCCAGTAGTTTAGAAATGCTGTTTGGTAGGCGGCAGGTGTCAACATTCCTCCCGAGGTGGAGGAAGAGGCCGAGGCAGCAGCAGAAGAGGGAGCAGGGGGAGCCTGAGTGAGTTCCTTGTTTTTAAGGTGTTTTCTCCACTGCAGTTCATGATTTGCATGTAGATGCCTGGTCATGCAGGTTGTGATAAGGTTCAGAACGTTAATGCCTCGCTTCAGGCTCTGATGGCACAGCGTGCAAACCACTCAGGTCTTGTCGTTAGCACATTGTTTAAAGAAGTGCCATGCCAGGGAACTCCTTGAAGCTGCCTTTGGGGTGCTCGGTCCCTGGTGGCGGTGGCCAGTAGCAGGCGAACTCTCTTGGCGGCGGCTGTTCTGCTATTGCCCCCGGCTCCCTCTTTTGCTACGCTGTTGGCTCGGTCTCACCACTGCCTCTTCCTCTGAACTATGAAAGTCAGTGGCACGACCTTCATTCCATGTGGGTTCTAGGACCTCATCGTCCCCTGCATCGTCTTCCACACAGTCTTCCTCCCTGACCTCCTGTTCGGTCTGCACACTGCAAAAAGACGCAGCAGTTGGCACCTGTGTTTCGTAATCATCAGAGACGTGCGGACTCCGATGAGGTGGTATTCCCTTGTCCTCATCATCAGGAAACATAAGTGGTTGTGCATCAGTGCATTCTATGTCTTCCACCACTGGGGAAGGGCTAGGTGGATTCCCTTGGGAAACTCTGCCAGCAGAGTCTTCAAACAGCATAAGAGACTGCTGCATAACTTGAGGCTCAGACAGTTTCCCTGATATGCATGTGGGTGATGTGACAGACTGATGAGCTTGTTTTTTTTTAGGCGCCACCTGTGCGCTTTCTGCAGAAGACTGGCTGGATCCACTGTCGGCCACCCAATTGACTAGCGCCTGTTCTTGCTCAGGCCTTACCATCCTTAGAACGGCATTGGGCCCCACCAAATATCGCTGTAAATTCTGGCGGGTACTGGAACCTGAGGTAGTTGGTTCACTAGGACGTGTGGCTGTGGCAGAATGGCCACGTCCTCTCCCAGCACCAGAGTGTCCACTAACACCACCAAGACCGCGTCCGCGTCCCTTGCTAGATGTTTTCCTCATTGTTACCGTTCACCAAGCACCACAATAAGGCAAAAAATATTTAGCCCAATGTATTGACTTCAAATTCAGGCCTTTTTTTTTTACAGGCACCTAACACTATCTGCCAATTTATTTATGTACCGTGTTACACTAATCCAGGTACAGTAGTAACCACTGATTTAGGGGAATATCAATTGTAGGCCTAGTATTTAGGCCTGGATGAAAGGTATCCTTTTATGGACAGATTTACACTTGGAGATGCACAGTAGCGTGTTAAAAAATATGTAGGATCATGCCTTCAGCAATTGTATTTTAACACTTTGTGTAATATACCCTTTAACGGACAGAAATACAATGGGAGATGCACGGTAGAGTGTGAAGATATTGAGGATGACCCTCTCACCACTTGTATATACACCTTTAGTGTAATATACCCTTTTACGGACAGATTAACACTTGGCCTGCAACATCTAGAACACCAGATTCAGGGTATTGCCATTTTGGCAATTAAATTTCACCCCAGAAAAAAATATACCCTTTTACGGAAAGATTTAAATGAAGCCTGCAACAGCTGTAACAAAGGTTTTACTGTAATTCTATTTTTGCAACTGAATTTCACCCCAGAAAAAAAAAATATCCTTTGCCGTACACTATTAAACTTGGCCACCCACAGCTGAAACCACTGATTTATGGTATTGCTATTTTGGCAATTCTGTTTTGGCAATTGAATTTCACCCCAGAACAAAATATATCCTTTGCCAGACACTATTAAACTTGGCCAGCCACTGCTGGGACACCAGATTTACTGTATTTCTATTTTTGCTACTGACTTTAACCCCAGAAAATAATATACCCTTTTACGGACAGATTTAAACGAAGCCTGCAACAGCTGGAACAACAGTTTTACTGTATTTCTATTTTTGCAACTTAATTTCACCGCAGAAAATAATATATCCTTTGCCGGAGACTATTAATCTTGGCCAGCCACAGCTGAAAACACTGATTTATGGTATTGCTATTTTGGCAATTGAATTTCACCCCAGAACAAAATATATCCTTTGGCAGACACTATTAAACTTGGCCAGCCACAGCTGAAACCACTGATTTATGATATTGCTATTTTGGCAATTGAATTTCACCCCAGAACAAAATATATCCTTTGCCGGACACTATTATACTTTGCCAGCCACTGCTGGGACACCAGATTTAGGGGATTGCTACAAAATGGCCGCCGATTACCCCAGACAAAAGTGACAGAAAAACGCTCTGTGCAGCCTAAAAAACAGTGAGCAATTAACTAGCAGAAGTTGAATGATTCACAGCTGCCTAATCTCGCCCTCACAGAAGCTGCGTCCTCTCCCTACACTAATTAGAGCAGTGTGACGTGCAGCGCTACGTGACTCCAGCTTAAATAGAGGCTGGGTCTCATGCTGCACTTGGCCAATCACAGCCATGCCATTAGTAGGCATGGCTGTGATGGCTTCTTAGGGCAAGAAGTAAAACGCTAGCTTATTGGCTGCTGTGCAGCCTTTCAGAAAGCGCAAAGAAATCGCCGAACAACGGACCCGAACCCGAACTTTTTTGAAAATGTTCGGTTCCGGGTCCGGGTCCCGAACACCCCAAAATTCAGTATGAACCCAAACTATGCTCGAACTGTTCGCTCAACACTATTCATAAGGCTAGAGGACAGATTATTGGTCCCCAAAACGCTCCATACACCCAGAGACTTGACCTAGGATGGGTCAAAGGAGACATCTGTCTAGGAGGAGCACACAAGCCGACTTCAGTCAACAGTATGCTCACCAACACACTTGAAAATGGACATCCTTCCCTATTCCAGCCATATCACAGTAGTTTCCTGATAAAATAACTGCCACACAGTGCTCCTGTGCCTTGTCCTTTCGTAAATACCTCCTGTTAAGACCACACCTGCGATGGTGAGCAAAATCACTTAGGGTGTACAGTCTTCCATAGGACAAGAGAAGACAACAGAGTTGCATGTCCATAGAAGACAGGCTGTTCTGTGATATCATGGATCGAGGAATAGTAAAAAACAAGTCAAAAAGCTGGGTCGCACCATTACCATTTAAACCCCAGAGACGATGCTTACCTAACAGCAAAGAACTTCTCTACAGTTGATTTATCTCTTTCAAACACAAAATTCAGAGAACACCATAGACGAGAGAACATTTCTTTACCTTCATGGAAAGAATATTCCAGAACAACCATGCAGAAATGACACCCACGCGCCAAGATTCCGAGGAGTGTTGGTACTTACTTATATTTGGTGTGTATGATCCAAAAAAAACAAGGCAGATACTAGAAGTATTAGACTTGAGCGCCAGGTGCTAAGGCGTTTGGCTAAATGATGTCTTACTGTCTGGTCCAGACCTCAACAACAGACTTCTGGAGGTACTTCTACGCTTCCGCAGAGATTCTGTAGCATTTATGGCCGACATACCACAGATGTTCCACTGCTTCCTCGTCAAGGAAGAACACAGAAACTACTACCGAATGAGAGTGCACATCTTCGGAAACAGTCCTTCCCCTGCAGGAATCTACAGTCTCAGGCATTCAGCCCGAGAGGGTGAAGCAAAGTATGGGGCAGATGTCAGATCCTTTGTGGGAAAAGATTTCTACGTGGACGACTACTAAAAATTCACACCCACAAACGAGACCGCAATTAGTCTTCTGAAAAGGGTTCAAGAGATGCTCGCTCTATCTAATTTGAGGTTGCACAAAATCGCCTCCAGCAGCCGTGAGTTATTGGAGGCCTTTTCACCCCAAGATCATTCAAGTGACCTAAAGGACTTGGTACTTAGTACTGACTCCCTTCCCATGCAGCTCGGTTTGCTCTGGGATTTAAAGGCAGACACATTCACCTTCCAAATTAGCAAGGAAGAAAAGCCCTTCACACGCAGAGGAGTTCTGTCCACTATAAGCAGCTTATATGATCCCCTGGGATTCGTAGCTCCTGTTACTATCCAAGGCAAAATTATGTTAAGAGACTTCACCACAAAGACGTCTGATTGGGATGACCCGCTTCCCGTGAATAAAAAGGACCTGTGGACAGGTTGGAAAAAGTCTCTCGAAGCTTTGTCCAGCCTTCAAGTGGCACGACCATATGCTTCCGTGCCATCAACTGAAGTCAAGATGCAAAGACTGTATATCTTATGCGATGCTTCAGTTAAGGCAATTGCAACCATAGCATACCTAGGACAATTGACGTCAAAGAACAATGCCATGTAGGATTTGTCATGAGCCGGACCAAAGTGGTGCCACTCTGTGAACACACAATTACCAGACTGGAGCTCTGCGCTGCCATACTTGCAGTGGAGTTGGCTGAATTTATAACAGGAATGAACCTGGAAATCAAGGAAGTCGAGTTTTACACAGACAGCAAGGTCACAGCAAGCTAGTACTAGGATATATTTGCAACGAAACCAGATGCTTTTAAGTCTACGTCTGCAATCGGGTGCTAAGGATCAGGAGATCCACTTGTCCTAAGCAGTGGCACTACGTGTATACACAGCATAATCCTGCGGACCACGCGACTAGTTCCGTCTCACCAAGCCACCTTAAGGACACAACATGTTTTATGGGTCCTGCATTCCTGTACTGTTCAATGTCTTGCAGTACCAGAACCGACATGTTTGAATTAGTAGACCCAGATGCCGATGAAGAAATCCGACCTGAAGTATCTGTTCTATGTATGGTGACTTTGGACCACCAACTCAAATCTCATCATTTCAACAGGTTCTCCACCTGGATGTTGCTCGTTTGTGTTATAGCCTGTGTAGTTCATTTAGCTCAGTCTTGCAAAATGACATTACCTGTGAGCCAGAAGACCTGCAAAGGTTCGCATCACTGCAAACATGCTTTTACCACTGCTAATTTGGAAAAGTCTAAAAACATAATGATTCACACTATACAACATGAATGTTATGCTAAGGAAATAGACTACCTCAGCAAAGGTCAAATAGACTCCAAGAATAGCGCTTTGATGAAGCTTGATCCCATCAGTGACCAAAATGGGTTGCTAAGAATGAAGGACCTAGTAGTGGCATTTGTTGACGCCAGATGGAGAGTTTTCTGCCCATCTGGGTTAGAGAATCATTACAGATCACATCTGCCAGAGTTTTGCTATTTCTGTAGTGATTAGTGCGGTTATAGCACCATCTAGCGGTGTTAAGTTGTATTACACTTTGTTTTTCCTGTTACTACATTGTGGGTGGTGCAATGAATTGTGGGAGTGCAAAGCCTTCTGGAAAAGAGAAGTCTCCAGTCTTCAGGACACAGTTCAGAGTTGTCCTATGCATGTCTCCTTCTCAAACTCCACTATCCTTGAAAAAGCATATCTGTTTTACCAATCAATCAAACAATCCTGTTTTACCAATCAATCAATCAGATATAATCAATCAATCACATATGTACGACCTGTTGACCAATAAACAAGTTAGACTACAAAGAACAGTCCTCTTATTTGAAAGACAGGAATGGTTTATACTGAATGTCAGACTGCACAGTGTGTGAACGTGTATGAAGACAGAACACATTGTATGACTGAATTTATCACATGCACCATGCAGGAAGCTTGTGTTATTCCCCCAAATGCAATGTGAAAACAATGTTCTTGCGATTGTTACTAACCACTTTGCCCAGTTGGAGTTGATGGATAGGCCGCCAGTGGGTTGTGAAACACATGTACTGTCCCAGCCCATAACAGCTGCCCCAAATGGTCTTTATAGAAATAATGATGGCTAGGTGTCTTTTAGTGCGGCTGAGTGCATGCCATAAGCTCCCTAAAGGCAGAAGAATCCACTAAGTGGTATGGCAGTGACTGCACCACCAACAACTTAGCCAGGTGGGAATTAAACTTGCACACCAGCAGATAGTAGGAGAAGTAGTCTGACGGGGAAATGCAGTAATGCAGTAATTGATGATGATAACGATGATCACAACCACATTGTATTGTACATGGCTGGCACAATGGAGTCCGGGAAAAGGAGACACTCTTGTAACGCTAGCTAGCTAGCTAGCTAGTTCTGGTCTTGCATTACCTCTGCCCTTTGTTGCTGTTGCTGGCAGCACCATCCTGAGCTTCTTCCTCATATTAGTCCAAATACTGCCTGCTCTCCCCCTCTCTCTTGAGTATCTTCCATAGTGCATGATGGGGTTTTATTGCCTCTTCTTAGGAAAAACTAAGGCACCCCACTAGGAGGGCCAGTGAAAACAGAGCATTCTTCTCAAAGGCTTCTCTGGGATTTCAAAGACAAGGAGTAGAAGATATGCTGTGAACCCTGACTCCAAGGCAAGGTTTCAGACTCAGAAGTGACATCAGGTACCTGGTTAGACTTCCCTGAAAGGGGGAGATATGTAGTGAAAATAACCTCGCCACTGGGTTTTGAGGGGCCTGTTTGCCAGCTTTTTGCCTTGGGATTATGGCCCATATGCTAAAACTTTGTTTCCCCTCAGTAAAAAGGCTTGCTTTTTACTATGTGGTTCGGCAAAAGGGATTTACAGGAAAAACTAACGAACAAGACGCTTTCAATTAGAGTATGCACGAACGGATCCATTGATCCAATTTGTACATTCTTGAAGGAGAAGGTATCCTAAGGGAATTAAGTAATGTCATAGCCAGACCCTCATTTCTGATATTTGCACACTCTATACTGACAGGGAATGTTTCACAGGATTGGCGCATAGCAAATGTGGTGCCAATATTCAAAAAGGGTCCAAAAACAGAGCCTAAAAACTATAGGCTGGTAAGTTTAACATCTGTTGTGGGGAAACTGTTTGAAGGTTTTCTGAGAGATGCTATCTTAAAGGATCTCAATGGAAATAAGCAAACGCCATATCAGCATGGCTTCATGAGGGATCGGTCATGCCAAACTAATTTAATCAGTTTCTATGAGGAGGTAAGTTCTAGACTTGACAGTGGATATATGAATGGATGTCATATATCTGGACTTCTCCAAAGCATTTGACACTGTACCACATAAAAGGTTAGTATATAACATAAGAATGCTCGGACTGGGAGAAAATGTCTGTATGTGGGTAAGTAACTGGCTAAATGATAGAAAACAGAGGGTGGTTATTAATGGCACACACTCAGATTGGGTCACTGTCACTAGTGGGGTACCTCAGGGGTCAGTATTGGGCCATATTCTTTTCAATATATTTATTAATGATCTTGCAGAAGGCTTGCACAGTAAAAAAATTTTTGCAGATGACACTAAACTGTTTAAAGTAATTAACACTGGAGAGGACAATATACTGCTACAGGAGGATCTGGATAGATTGGAGGCTTGGTCAAATAAGTGGCAGATGAGGTTTAACACTGACAAATGTAAAGTTGCACATGGGAAGGAATAATGCAAGTCACCCGAACATACTAAATGGTAAAACACTTGGTAATACTGACATGGAAAAGGGATCTAGGAATTTTAATAAACAGCAAACTAAAGCTGCAAAAAACAGTGTCAGGCAGCTGCTGCCAAGGCCAATAAGATAATGGGCTGCATCAAAAGGGGTATAGACCCCCCGTGATGAGAACATAGTCCTACCACTTTACAAATCGCTAGTCAGACCACACATGGAGTACTGTGTACAGTTCTGGGCTTCTGTGAACAACGCAGACATAGCAGAGATGGAGAGGGTTCAAAGGAGGGCAACTAAAGTAATAACTGAAATGGAGCAACTACAGTATCCTGAAAGATTATCAAAATTAGGGTTATTCACTTTAGAAAAAAGACGACTGAGGGGAGATCTAATTACTATGTATAAATATATCAGGGGTCAGTACAGAGATCTCTCCCATCATCTATTTATCCCCAGGACTGTGACTGTGACGAGGGGACATCCTCTGCGTCTGGAGAAAAGAAGGTTTGTACATAAACATAGAAGAGGATTCTTTACAGTCAGAGCAGTGAGACTATGGAACTCTCTGCCTGAGGAGGTGGTGATGGTGAGTACAATAAAGGAATTCAAGAGGGGCCTGGATGTATTTCTGGAGTATAATAATATTAAGGTTATAGCTACTAGAGATGGGTCGTTGATCCAGGGAGTTATTCTGATTGCCTGATTGGAGTCGGGAAGGAATTTTTTATTCCCCTTAAGTGGGGAAAATTGGTTTCTACCTCACAGTTTTTTTGCCTTCCTTTGGATCAACTTTCAGGATGACAGGCCGAACTGGATGGCCAAATGTCTTTTTTCGGCCAGTAAAAAGGCTTGTTTGTGTCTTTTGACTATGTGGGTCGGCAAATGGGATTTACCGGACAAACTACTGAGCAAGACACTTTCAATGAAAGTATGTATGAATGGATCCGTTCATGCAATTTGTACATTCTTGAAGGAGAAGGTAGACCGGCCGCATGGAATTCGGGAACCTCTGCTCGGATCTGGGTGATTTTTGGATATATTGTTCGCCCAGATCAGAGCTATCCAGGGATGTATTATGGGGATATGTGGAGTTTCAAGGTGTTTTCTGTGTTTTGGGGAAAATGTGTGTTTTCTGCCTGTGAGTGATTAAGTTAGCCCATTGTGTTTGTTAATTGTATCATAGGCAGACCCCGTTGTGTTTGTTAATTGTACCACAGGTATAGCCCATTGTGGTTGTTAACTGTATAACAGGCAGAGCCCATTGTGGTTGTTAATTGTATCAAAGGCAAAAGGGGGGGGTTGTGTACATTTGGTGGGAGTGTATTCATACTGTAAATGCATGTGGTTGGCTAATGTAAAAGCTGTCTCAGTCTTCCACAAGGTCCCCAAGGGATTGTCCCTTGCTAGAAGACCTGCATAAAGGGCTGACATGTAGCCCCATTAAAGGGGGTCCTGTTCTACCCTTCATGAAGTCTGGGCTCATGTTTGGGGGATTTGAAAACTACACTCTGGGGATTGCTGGTCTCTCTCCCCAGCGACAGCCGTGTCACAGAATGAGGAGACTGTCGGACCCTTATCTCGGCAGCAAGCATCAATGAGAGTGGAGATGGTCGCTACCACTATCCAGCACCCAGCAGCGTTACAGGGAGAGCATACAGTTGGTCTTGCTCCCCAGTGGCAGAGGGCGTTCCAGGGAGAAGAGGTAACCGACCTCTCTCCCCAGCAGCAGTGTACCTTGCAGGGAGAGGAGAGCATGGTCTCCCTTACCCAGCGGCAGTATACCTTGCAGAGAGAGGAGACAACCGGTCTCTCTCCCCAGCAGCAGTGTACCTTGCAGGGGGAGGAGACAACCGGTCCCACTCCCCAACAACAGGGGGGCAGCACCCCTAACTATAATAGTATGGATGGTACCGCAGTCTCTGCACCAGACCTACAGAGATGCTGGACAGCCGGTACAGATCCCCAACCAACTCCGTAGGAATGCCAGAAGGAGGAGGTAAGCGATTCCTCCTCTCCTTAGCAGATCTGCAACCCGGTCCTCGGGGTAGGATTCGCTGACCCCATCCCAGCAGAAGAGCTGGCATCTGGGCAGAGCACAGTTGGCCTCTGCCCTCCCCTATCCTTTTGTCCAGAGCCTGACTCCCCACAGGTTACTCCAGAAGAAGCGCTGGCATCTGGGCAGAGCGCCTCTGGCTTCTGCCCTACCTGTCCCTTTGTTACAGGGCAGGACTGCGCACCAGTTTGCCCATATTTAGAGTTGGCACCAGGGCAGAGTACCACTGATCTCTGCCCACAAAGCCACTTCAAGCCAGAGAGAAACATAGAGACCAGGAGTACCAGTTACCAACACAACCTTGTTGGACTCACGGGACAGAGACAGGTCCAGTATTTGGTGGTGGGTGGGCTTCCAGATTAACTCAGGTACCAACCGGCGTAAGGTCAGGTACCTGGTTAGTCTTCCCTGGAAGGGGGAGATGTGTGATGAAAATAACCTTGCCACTGGGTTTTGGAGGGGCCTGTTTGCCAGCCTTTTGCCCCAGAATTTTGGCCCATATACTAAAACTTTGTTTCCCCTCAGTAAAAAGTCTTGTTCGTGTCTTTTTACTATGTGGGTCGGCAAATGGGATTTACCGGACAAACTACCGAACAAGACGCTTTCAAGGTAAGAATGCATGAACAGTTCCGTTCATGCAATTTGTACATTCTTGAAGGAAAAGGTAGATCGGCCACACAGCCTAAATATGTGGAACTGTTCTGGGCAGGAAAGCCAGGCTTGCGGTCTGTCAAATGGGTCTTCCATGGAATTCGGGAACCTTTGCTCGGATCTGGGTGATTTTTGAATATGTTGTTCGCCCAGAACAGAGCTATCCAGGGATGTATAATTTATGGGGATATGTGGGGTTTTGAGGTGTTTCCTGTGTTTTCGGAAAAATGTGTGTTTCCTGCATGTGATAGATGTAAAAACGAAAGATCCGCAGCACTCTCCAGATGAATTCACACTATCACATGCAGAAAAATAATATACAAGCAGCACTACACAATCCGTCTTGGAAAACTGACCATAATTGCAGGTACCTGAGATAAGGTCCAAAAATAGGTGCACGCAGATGAGGACTCAGACCATAATCCCCATGGTATCAATGTAAGAACGAAAGATCCGCAGCACTCTCCAGATGAATTCAAAAGTCCAACAGGTTTATTCCAGCAGCATACAAAAGCGACGTTTTGACTATAGTAGTCTTTATCCCTATCCTTATGAATTTTGGGCAGGGTATAAATCACCAGGGCGACCGGATGTCTCTCAATAAGGTAATCATGCAATGTTTTGTCAATGATGTCCGCTGCATACGCGTCGTCGACCAAAAGCGGTCTTTGAGGAGACGTTTGTGTATCCATCCAGCCCCTTCCGGTTTGTGAGGGGCTGGATGAGATACATAGATGACATCTTCTTCATTTGGACCGACACAGAGGAACATTTGAGGGGCTTCCTGTCCCAGCTGAATGAGGTGTATGGTGAGCTTCAGTTCACCATGGTTTTATCAGCAGAAAAACTGCAATTTCTGGACACTACTGTCTATCCATCATCCGGTGGTTTGCAAACGGATTTGTTTGTTAAACCAACAGATAAGAACAATATCTTGAGCTTCCAGAGCTCACACCCGAGACGGATGATTGAATCCTTGCCCCGCAGTCAATTTTTGAGGGTACGGAGAATTGTGAGTGAGGAGGATAATGTGAATAAGAGACTGGACAGTATGGGTCAGAAATTTCTCCAGAGAGGTTATCCATCTAACCTGGTTAAGAGACACCTTGATTAAAGTAAGAAGCTGAAGAGATAGGACATTATGGGCTCTGGGGGTATAAACTCAAAAAAAGTCAATAAGAGGATTCCCTTGGTAACGAGTTATACATCGTGCAGTAATGGGATAGCAGATATCGTCCGAAAAAACTGGGGTATATTATCCCAAGCTTTTCCTAATGTGCCAGAATTCCAACAGCCCCCGCTCCTTTCATATAAAAGAACTACCAACCTCAGGGACAAGCTTGTACATGCGGACCAGAAGTCTTCAGGTCACACAATAGGGAGAAGGTCGGGGTGCTTTCCCTGTCTTAATTGTTGCCATTGTAACAGTTTATTGAAGGGCAATTCCTTTACGCATCCATACACTGGGGTTCGGTATCACATTAGGGGTCACTACACTTGTAGCTCCACATATGTGATATATGTTCTCCAGTGTCCGTGCGGCCTCCTTTATGTGGGAGAGACCACGCAGGAGGTCAAGAAGAGACTTACACAACATAAGTCTAAAATACAGAATGGAGCTTTGGAACTTCCTGTTCCAGACCATTTTCATAAGTTCAAACATAATGTGTCACAACTTAAATTTCGTATTATAGATGGTGTTCCGCAACCCCGTAGGGGTGGAGATCAGGAAACTATGTTAAAGAAATTAGAAATGAAGTGGATCCACCGACTAGAAACATTGGAACCCAAAGGATTAAATAGAGAGTTCGGATTGAAAATTTTCTTCTAAGTATCATCCTCTTTGCTTTAACCACCTCCAATTCCGTTTGATTTATTATTACTACATAAGTTCAGTACCCAACAAATACCTTGTTGTGATTTCGTTTAATCTTGTATGCTGATTCCCCTCTGTCTTTTGTCTCTGTAGTGATTTCCCGTTTCCAACGTGCGGCCCTGGACTCCATTTGAAGGCTTTCCAGTGATTTAAGACAATGTACGATTATTCACATTGTGGCCCTGCGATATACCTGGTGTAGTCTATAATGGTGTTTTTTTTCAGACGGCCCTGTGTAAGTTGACAGGTGAGAATGAATGATAGTAAGCCTATTTGTGTAGCACTGGATGTGCCCCTGGCGGGGTTTCTCCGGTACCCCTCGGGGGCTACTAGTGAGTGGTATATTTCTGTAGTCTGTCGGGGAGCATGGTTACCTAACGGCACCCGTGCCCTGACAGATCTTACAGCCATACATGTGTGTGATTTTGTATGGTACCTGTCACTTTGGGCTAGAGGCCACGTTCGTGGTGAGGATAATCTTGTCCCTGTTATACAAGTCTGAATATAACCAGTACTTTTCACCCGGTTATCTCAGGACCCTTATGACGCAATCTAGTGTAGCGTCCCTGTTACTTAGCAACTTACTTTACGAGATGTTCTGGTCTAACCTGCTGACAACAGCTGACGTCATCCCTTTATGAACTTCTATTGGTAAGAATCCCGATCATGTGACTTGGAGGATGGGCGCTGGTAAACACGTGGCCAGCGCGGACTCCTCATTGGTTGGGATTCCGGAAATGACAGGGGCCTTTTACCGAGAGTAGCTCATGCGCAATTGAACTTCCGCAACGCCGCGGACACGGATGCCTTGGTTGGAGTGGAGACGCACGTGGATGGGGGTAAATCACTGCATGCGGGGGTATAGTGGGGAATTAGCAAATGGTTTTTGTATGTTTATATGTACACGCCCCTTGGATTTGGGCAACACCAATCACTTTGTACTAAGGGATTTATAAGGGTGTCATATTTGTATGTGATATTGCTTGATAAAGACTACTATAGTCGAAACGTCGCTTTTGTATGCTGCTGGAATAAACCTGTTGGACTTTTGAATTCATCTGGAGAGTGCTGCGGATCTTTCGTTCTTACATTGATACCATGGGGATTATGGTCGGAGTCCTCATCTGCGTGCACCTATTTTTGGACCTTATCTCAGGTACCTGCAATTATGGTCAGTTTTCCAAGACGGATTGTGTAGTGCTGCTTGTATATTATTTTTCTGCATGTGATAGAGTGATAAAGTTAGTCTATTGTGTAGGTTAATTGTATCACAGGCAGCGTCCATTGTGTTTGTTAATTGTATCACAGGCAGAGCCCATTATTTTAGTTAATTGTTTCCCAGGCAAAGGGGGGGGGGGGGTTGTGAACATTTGCTGGGTTTTCATACTGTAAATGCAAATGATTGGCTAATTTAAAAGCTGTCTCAGTCTTCCACAAGTTCCCCAGGGGAGTTTCCCTTGCGGGAAGACCTGCATAAAAGGCTGACATGTAGCCCCATTAAAAGAGGTTCTGTTCTACCCTTCATGAAGTCTGGGCTCATGTTTGGGGGATTGGAGAACTACACTCTGGGGATTGCTATAATCACTATACTCCTCAGAGTATAATCACTAGCTGTTTTAAGAGCGTGTTCCTGTTTCGCTCTCTGAAGGAAGAGAGGTTCACCCACTGGAGCTTGGAGCTTTGTCTTAGGTCCAGGGTGGGTAGGAGATGGTAAGACCCTGACCAAGCTTTGGCGGTTCATGGGGTCTGCAGTGCTTATGGTGTCAAGTGGAGTGCTTGGAGCCCTTGGGAAGCACTAGGAGCTTCCATCAACAGAGGTACCAAGTCGGGGTGCCAGGAGATCCGATATATCTACATTCTGACTCTCGGATGACGAAGTTGGGTCTTTCGTTTTCCCCTCCTCCATTTTACAGAAATTTTATTATTATGTCTATAAATGACAAGTCACGATAAGTCACAAGATTCCTATAAAGGATAAGTCATAGGTGTGTCCAAAACTGCCATATGAGAGCACCAACCAGACTCCCAATGTTAATCAGACCTCAGATCAGACCCCCAGTGTTAATAAAACCCCTATTCAGACGTCAGATCAGACCCCGAATATTTTTAATACCCCCAATCAGACCTCAGATCCTCAAAGATTATGAGACCCCTGATCAGACCTCAAATCAGACCCTCATGTTAATAAGACCCCTATGTTAATCAGACCTCACATCAGTAAAAAAAAAATAATAAATCAACTTAATTCTCCAGCTCCGGCCGCCACTGCTGCTCCTGAGATACAGCTCCTGCTCTTCCTTCTGCACTTTGCTGTAACGCGACATTTCGCAGTGTGAGGTCACAGAGCATGCCAATATCCTCATGCTGTGTGCACAGCACAGTTTGCGGAGCCATTTTACTGCATATGTCGGTGGGAAAAAGCACTAGGGAGGAAAAAGAGAGATGCTTGGTCTCTTTCTCTGTGAAGCAGGAGATGGCATGTCACCCTGGCCTTCCTTGGTCCAGATGCTTGCACACTAGTGGGCATGCATTACAGCAAAGCGATCAGCCTCGATGGCACTTGGGGGCAGTGTGGATGTCACTGTTACTGGGGAACTGTGGATGTCACTGTTAAGAGGGCAGTGGGGATGTCACTGTTATGGAGTCAGTGTGGATGTCCCTGTTATGGGGGCGCTGTGGATATCACTGCTATGAGGGCACTGCAAAGTCAAGGAGGCGGTCCTATCAGTGATTGAAAGCTGTCTCTGTATTCACAGTCATATAAGGCAGGCTGTCCATCGCTAATAGGACCATCTCCTTAACTTCAAAGCCCAGAATGTGCAAAAATGTAAATGCATAAATTATATGTAGAGTTGAGGGAACACCTGTAGGTTCGGATTCGCCGGGTTCGGCTGAACTTCGTCTCAAAGTTCGAGTTCGGGGCCCGAACTTGACCAGAACTTGTCCCCGAACCCAATTGAAGTCAATGGGGACCCAAACCTTTGGGCACTAAAATGGCTCTAAAAATGTCATGGCAAGTGCTCTGCAAACATGTGGATAGGGAAATAACTTAAAATAAAATACAATAAATAAAACTTAAAAATAACAATTTGGAGCTTGGAGGAGGAGGTGGATGTGGAAAAGGAGGTTGAGGAGGCAGTGACCGTGGCGGTGTAGGTGGAAGCGGGGATGGAGGTGGAGGAGGTAGCCAACACTGTTTTTTTTTTTTTTTTTTTTTTTTTAATTGAGGTAGCCCCCCAAAAAAAAGTGCACTTGAGTACAAGAATGGATGGTTGAGGCCGGTATAAATGTCTATTCTGCACAAGGTACAGACAAGTCCTGTGGGATCCATGCCTGGTTCATTTTAATGAACGTGAGCTTGTCCACATTATCTGTGGACAGGCGGCTGCGCTTGTTAGTGATAACGCCCCCTGCCATGCTAAATACACGTTCAGACAATACACTGGCTGCGGGGCAGGCCAGCACCTCCAAGGCGTAAACGCTATCCTGGTTGTTTGTCCACACCATTGTACTTAGGTAAGTCTTTCCCCTGCCTCGGCTGCTTAGGTTTTTATACCTTTGTATCACTGGATATGTACATTCAGCCCTGTGCATGTGTACCATTACTTACCATAGTGTGGTTGGGTTATCTGGACTTTTCCTATTTTCTATGATTATTTATACATGTTACTTACACATTTAACTCCCTAACACCTATGCAGAGCAGGGGTTTATATATGGCAAAACTGTGTTAATGTCACCCAATAATGTGATAGACGATTTTTACAAATTTACCTCCCAGTCACCTATGCAGAGCAGGGGATTGTATACGGAAAAAAGAGGTTAACGTCACCCGCCAATGTAACAGACGATTTTTACTAATTTACCACCCTGTCACCTATGCAGAGCAGGAGTTTGTAAACGGCAAAAATGGTAAAATGTCACCCACCAATGTAACACACGATTTTTAGAAATTTACCTTCCTGTCACTTAGGCAGTGCAGGGGTTTGTATTTGGCAAAACTGGGTTAATGTCACCCAATAATGTAACAGATGTTTTTTACTAATTTAACATCCTGTCACCTATGCAGAGCAGGGGTTTGTATATGACAAAACAGGGTTAATGTCACCCAATAATGTAACAGACGATTTTTACTAATTTACCACCCTGTCACCTATGCAGAGCAGGGGTTTGTATACCGCAAAAAATGGTAAAATGTCACCCACCAATGGAAAAGACGATTTTTACACATTTACCTCCCGAACACCTATGAAGAACAGGGGTATGTATACGGCAAAACTGGGTTAATGTCACCCAAAAATGTACCGGACGATTTTTACAAATTTACCTCCCTGTCACCTATGCAGAGCAGCGGTTTGTATATGGCAAAAACTGTAAAATGTCACCCAACAATGTAACAGGCGATTTTTACTAATTTACCACCCTGTCACCTATGCAGAGCAGGGGTTTGTATACCGCAAAAAATGGTAAAATGTCACCCACCAATGGAAAAGACGATTTTTACACATTTACCTCCCGAACACCTATGAAGAACAGGGTTATGTATACGGCAAAACTGGGTTAATGTCACCCAAAAATGTAACAGACGATTTTTACAAATTTACCTCCCTGTCACCTATGCAGAGCAGCGGTTTGTATATGGAAAAAATTGTAAAATGTCACCTAACAATGTAACAGGCAATTTTTACTAATTTACCACCCTGTCACCTATGCAGAGCAGGGGTAGGTATATGGCAAAACTGGGTTAATGACACCCAATAATGTAATAGATGGTTTTTACTAATTTACCTCCCTGTCACCTATGCAGAGCAGAGGTTTGTATACGGCAAAATTGGGTTAATGTCACTCAATAATGTGATAGACAATATTTACAAATTTACCTCCCTTTCTCCTATGCAGAGCAGGGGTTTGTATACGTCAAAAATGGTAAAATGTCACCCTCCAATGTAACAGACGATTTTTACTAATTTACCACCCTCTCACCTATGCAGTGCAGGGGTTTGTATAGGGCAAAATGGTACAATTTCACCCAGCAATGGAATTTTTACTAATTTACCTAACTGTCACCTATGCAGAGCAGGGGTTTGTATATGGCAAAAATAGTAAAATGTCACCCAACAATGTAACAGTCGATTTTACAAATTTACCTCCCTGTCACCTATGCAGAGCAGGGGTTTGTACATGGCAAAACTTGGTTAATGTCACCTAATAATGTAACAGACGGTTTTTACTAATTTACCTCCCTGTCAGCTATGCAGTGCAGGGGTTTGTGTATTGCAAAACTGGTTTAATGTCACCCAATGTTGTAACAGATGATTTTTACTAATTTACCTCCTTGTCACCTATGAAGAACAGGGGTATGTATACGGCAAAACTGGGTTAATGTCGCCCAAAAATGTAACAGACGATTTTTACTAATTAACCTCCCTGTCACCTATGCAGAGCAGGGGTTTGTACATGGCAAAACTGGGTTAATGTCACCTAATAATGTAACAGACGATTTTTACTAATTTACCACCCTAACAAAAAAAAAAGAAATGCAACAGCACTCTGCAACCAGAACTCTGCCCAAGATAGAAGCTATAAGAGGACATTAGTGTACGTTTTGATCAAAAGGTAATAAGCCACTCGCCACACCAAGTCTGTCCTGTGAGTGGTCCTAACGCTAAATCTGACCTGTTATGGGCTATGACAGCCCCATAAAATCCTCCTAATGCTGAATCTTAACTGTTATGGGCCATGACAGCCACATAAAATCCAGGGAGTGTGGGCCCAGCATGCATGCTGGGATAAACCATACTTATTAACCCTTTCTGGTGCTGTAACAGCCTCCATTAGATCCAGGGATGCAGGTACCAACATGCATGCTGATCCCACTGTGCACTCCTCCTGGAGCCAGATGGCTACTAGCAGGTACTAGTACTGTCATGGGGCTGTCATGGCCCATAACAGGTCAGATTTAGCGTTAGGACCACTCACGGGACAGCCTTGGCGTGGCGAGTGGCTTATTACCTTTTGATCAAAACGTACACTAATGTCCTCTTATAGCTTCTATCTTGGGCAGAGTTCTGGTTGCAGAGTGCTGTTGCATTTTTTTGTTTATATGTATAATTGCCATAGCTACGTGCACCTGCATGCAGGGACGTGCTGACTGACCCCCCCCCCCCCCCTTGTGTTTCTGACTAATTTACCACCCTGTCACCTATGCAGAGCAGGGGTTTGTATACGGCAAAATCGGTTAATGTCACTCAATAACGTAACAGACGATTTCTACTAATTTACCTCCCTGTCACCTATGCAGAGCAGGGGCTTTTATACGGCAAAACTGGGTTAATATCACCCGCCAATGTAACAGACGATTTTTACTAATTTACCACCCTGTCACCTATGCAGAGCAGGGGTTTGTATACGGCAAAAATGGTAAAATATCACCCACCAATGTAACAGACGATTTTTAGAAATTTACCTTCCTGTCGCTTATGCAGTGCAGGGGTTTGTATATGGCAAAACTAAGTTAATGTCACCCAATAATGTAACAGATGATTTTTACTAATCTACCTACCTGTCATCTATGCAGAGCAAGGGTAGGTATATGGCAAAACTGAGTTAATGTCACCCGCCAATGTAACAGACGATTTTTACTAGTTTACCACCCTGTCACCTATGCAGAGCAGGGGTTTGTATATAGCAAAAATGTAACAGACGATTTTTACTAGTTTACCACCCTGTCACCTATGCAGAGCAGGGGTTTGTAAATAGCAAAAATGGTAAAATGTCACCCACCAATGGAACTTTTATAAATTTACCTCCCTGTTACCCATGCAGTGCAGGGGTTTGTATATGGCAAAACTGGTTTAATGTCATCCAATAATGTAACAGGGAGGTAGATTAGTAAAAATCATCTGTAACCTATGCAGAGCAGGGGAATGTATACGGCAAAACTGGGTTAATGTCACCCAATAATGTAACAGACGGTTTTTACTAATTTACCACCCTGTCACCTATGCAGAGCAGGGGTTAGTATATGGCACAACTGGGTTAATGTCACCCAATAATGTAACAGACGATTTTTACTAATCTACCAACTTTTCACCTATGCAGAGCAGGGGTTTGTATACGGCAAAAATGGTAAAACCTCACCCACCAATGGAAAAGACAATTTTTACAAATTTACCTCGCTGTCACCTATGCAAAGCAGGGGTTTGTATATGGCAAAATGGGTTAATGTCACCCAATAACGAAGACGATTTCTACTAATTTACCTCACTGTCACCTATGCAGAGCACGGGTTTTTATACGGCAAAACTGGGTTAATGTCACCTGCCAATGTAACAGACGATTTTTAATAATTTACCACCCTGTCACCTATGCACAGCAGGGTTTTGTATACGGCAAAAAAGGGTAAAATGTCACACGCCAATGGAAAGGAACATTTTTACAAATTTACCTCCCTGACTAGTGTTGAGCGAACAGTTCGAGCATCGTTCGGGTTCGTACCGAATTTTGGGGTGTCCGGGACCCGGACCCGAACCCGGACATTTTCAAAAAAGTTCGGGTTCGGGTTCGTCGTTCGGCATGTATTTAGGCGCATTTTGAAAGGCTGCAAAGCAGCCAATCAACATGCATCATACTACTTGCCCTAAGATGCCATCGCAGCCATGCCTACTATTGGCAAGGCTGTGATTGGCCGAGTGCAGCATGTGACTCAGCCTCTTTATAAGCTTGTGCGCACGTCGGGACGTGCTCACTCCCGATGTGAATAGAACAGGGATAGACGCAGCTGATGCTAGGGCGAGAATAGGCAGGGATAATTGAATAACTGGAAGCACATTTCTCTCCTCCACCTGTGATTCATCTGAACAACTGCAGCTGAGCTGCTTTTTTGATAGGGATTGGCTATTTTTAGAGTGGCCAGAGTGATTTTTCCATCCACATGTACCTGGGCTGACCGCCGGCCGCCATTTTGCGACTTGTAGTGCTGCAGCAGAAGCTGCCACAGTGTGCATTCCAAAGCTCCAAACAAGTCAGACATCTACACCTGGGATTCAGACCAATAGCGATTTAGCAGCACAGTCCAAGGCTATTTTTTTAAAGGTTGTGCAGACCATTTTGTGGCACATGTTACTGGGCTGATAGGCGGCGGCCATCTTGGGACTAGTGCTGCAGCACAATCTCTCCCAACGTCCATTAATCACTTGTAATAGTGGTCTGTGCCATAGAAATCCTACATCAGGGACTTGGGTGTGCTTGTGTCACCCCTACTAATACCAGTCCACCTGTAATCCATACAGTCAAAAGACTGAAAGTATTCCAGTGAGGGAATTTTTTATTTATTTAAAAAAGGCCAAGTTAGTTTATCTGGCGTTCAATATACTAGATACAGTTAGGCCTGCGTTTCATACATCTGGAATTAGCAAATTAATGTGCTGGGGTTGGGAAAACATATATGTACCCATACTAGAATCTGTCAAAGAAAGCGGTACTCACATATAAGAGTCATTCCATCTGTAATCCATACAGTCAAAAGACTGAAAGTATTCCAGTGAGGGAATTTTTTTTTTATTTAAAAAAGGCCAAGTTAGTTTATCTGGCGTTCAATATACTAGATACAGTTAGGCCTGCGTTTCATACATCTGGAATTAGCAAATGAATGTGCTGGGGTTGGGAAAACATATATGTACCCATACTAGAATCTGTCAAAGAAAGCGGTACTCACATATAACAGTCATTCCATCTGTAATCCATACAGTCAAAAGACTGAAAGTATTCCAGTGAGGGAATTTTTTTATTTAAAAAGGCCAAGTTAGTTTATCTGGCGTTCAATATACTAGATACAGTTAGGCCATGCGTTTCATACATCTGGAATTAGCAAATTAATGTGCTGGGGTTGGGAAAACATATATGTACCCATACTAGAATCTGTCAAAGAAAGCGGTACTCACATATAACAGTCATTCCATCTGTAATCCATACAGTCAAAAGACTGAAAGTATTCCAGTGAGGGAATTTTTTTATTTAAAAAGGCCAAGTTAGTTTATCTGGCGCTCAATATACTAGATACAGTTAGGCCTGCGTTTCATACATCTGGAATTAGCAAATTAATGTGCTGGGGTTGGGAAAACATATATGTACCCATACTAGAATCTGTCAAAGAAAGCGGTACTCACATATAACAGTCATTCCATCTGTAATCCATACAGTCAAAAGACTGAAAGTATTCCAGTGAGGGAATT
This sequence comes from Bufotes viridis, assembly GCA_033119425.1. NCBI lineage: Eukaryota > Metazoa > Chordata > Amphibia > Anura > Bufonidae > Bufotes > Bufotes viridis. The sequence continues at coordinate 120,217,067 of CM065597.1, read as the reverse complement.
TTTTTATTTAAAAAGGCCAAGTTAGTTTATCTGGCGCTCAATATACTAGATACAGTTAGGCCTGCGTTTCATACATCTGGAATTAGCAAATTAATGTGCTGGGGTTGGGAAAACATATATGTACCCATACTAGAATCTGTCAAAGAAAGCGGTACTCACATATAACAGTCATTCCATCTGTAATCCATACAGTCAAAAGACTGAAAGTATTCCAGTGAGGGAATTTTTTTTTATTTAAAAAGGCCAAGTTAGTTTATCTGGCGCTCAATATACTAGATACAGTTAGGCTCATGCTTTCATACATCTGGAATTAGCAAATTAATGTGCTGGGGTTGGGAAAACATATATGTACCCATACTAGAATCTGTCAAAGAAAGCGGTACTCACATATAACAGTCATTCCATCTGTAATCCATACAGTCAAAAGACTGAAAGTATTCCAGTGAGGGAATTTTTTTATTTAAAAAGGCCAAGTTAGTTTATCTGGTGCTCAATATACTAGATACAGTTAGGCCTGCGTTTCATACATCTGGAATTAGCAAACTAATGTGCTGGGGTTGGGAAAACATATATGTACCCATACTAGAATCTGTCAAAGAAAGCGGTACTCACATATAACAGTCATTCCATCTGTAATCCATACAGTCAAAAGACTGAAAGTATTCCAGTGAGGGAATTTTTTTATTTAAAAAAGGCCAAGTTAGTTTATCTGGCGTTCAATATACTAGATACAGTTAGGCCTCATGCTTCATACATCTGGAATTAGCAAACTAATGTGCTGGGGTTGGGAAAACATATATGTACCCATACTAGAATCTGTCAAAGAAAGCGGTACTCACATATAACAGTCATTCCATCTGTAATCCATACAGTCAAAAGACTGAAAGTATTCCAGTGAGGGAATTTTTTTATTTAAAAAGGCCAAGTTAGTTTATCTGATGCTCAATATACTAGATACAGTTAGGCCTGCGTTTCATACATCTGGAATTAGCAAACTAATGTGCTGGGGTTGGGAAAACATATATGTACCCATACTAGAATCTGTCAAAGAAAGCGGTACTCACATATAACAGTCATTCCATCTGTAATCCATACAGTCAAAAGACTGAAAGTATTCCAGTGAGGGAATTTTTTTTATTTAAAAAGGCCAAGTTAGTTTATCTGATGCTCAATATACTAGATACAGTTAGGCCTCATGCTTTCATACATCTGGAATTAGCAAATTAATGTGCTGGGGTTGGGAAAACATATATGTACCCATACTAGAATCTGTCAAAGAAAGCGGTACTCACATATAACAAGTCATTCCATCTGTAATCCATACAGTCAAAAGACTGAAAGTATTCCAGTGAGGGAATTTTTTTTTATTTAAAAAGGCCAAGTTAGTTTATCTGGCGCTCAATATACTAGATACAGTTAGGCTCATGCGTTTCATACATCTGGAATTAGCAAATTAATGTGCTGGGGTTGGGAAAACATATATGTACCCATACTAGAATCTGTCAAAGAAAGCGGTACTCACATATAACAGTCATTCCATCTGTAATCCATACAGTCAAAAGACTGAAAGTATTCCAGTGAGGGGATTTTGCTTATAAAAATAATATATTTCATTGTGGTGCGAGTTGAATCGCAACAATGAAGAAAAATACTATTAAGGGACGAGGACGCGGTCGTGGTGGTGTCCGTGGAGCCTCTGTTGCTGGTAGAGGACGTGGCCGCTCGGCCCCAGGCGCACACAGTAGGGAACGAACTCCCTCAACTAGCCGGCAGAATGTACCGCAATATCTCGTGGGGCCCAATGCCGCTCTTAGGATGGTAAGGCCTGAGCAGGTACAGGCATTAATCGATTGGGTGGCCGACAGTGCTTCCAGCACGTTCACCACATGGTCTTCCACCCAGTCTTCTGCGGAAAGCGCACAGGTGGCACCTGAAACCAAGCCCATCAGTCTGTCACATCACCCCCAAGCATATCAGGGAAACGGTCTGAGCCACAAGTTATGCAGCAGTCTCTTCTTCTGTTTGAAGACTCTGCTTCCAGGGTTTCCCAGGGGCGTCCACCTAGCCCTTCCCCAGTGGAGGAAGACATACCATGCACTGACGCACAACCACTTATGTCTCCAGATGAAGAGGACATGGGAATACCACCTCATCGGAGTCCGCACGTCTCTGATGATGACGAAACACAGGTGCCCACTGCCGCGTCTTTTGCAGTGTGCAGACTGAACAGGAGGAGGTCAGGGAGGGAGACTGGGTGGAAGACGATGCAGAGGACGATGAGGTCTTAGACCCCACATGGACTGGAAGGTCGTGGCGATGACTTTCACAGTTCAGAGGAAGAGGTAGTGGTGAGACCGAGACAACAGCGAAGCCAAAGAGGGAGCAGGGGGCCAAGCAGACGAGCCGCCGCCCCAGAGTTCGCTCTGCTACTGGACATCGCCAACAGGGACCCAGCCCCACAAAGGCAGCTTCAAAGAGTTCCCTGGCATGGCACTTCTTAAACAATGTCCTACCGACAAGACCCGAGTGACTTGCACGCTCTGCCATCAGAGCCTGAGGCGAGGCATTAACGCTCTGAACCTCAGCACAACCTGCATGACCAGGCATCTACATGCAAAGCATGAACTGCAGTGGGGTACACACCTTAAAAACCAGGCACTCGCTGAGGCTCCCCTGCTCCCTCTACCGCTGCTGCCTCGGCTTCCGCCTCGAGAGGAATGCTGCCACCTGCCGAGCAGCAAACAGAGGATGTGCCACCGACACCACCACCACCGCCACCGTCAACTAGCGTCTCCACTATATCACACAGCAGCGTTCAGCTCTCAATATCTCAAACCTTAGAGAGGAAGCGCAAATTCCCCGAGTCACCCTCGAGCCCTTGGCCTGAACGCCAGCATTTCTAAACTGCTGGCCTTTGAAATGCTGTCATTCCGGCTGGTGGACACAGACAGCTTCAAACAGCTGATGGCCATGGCTGTCCCGCAGTATGTGGTTCCCAGCCGCCACTACTTCTCCAAGACAGCCGTGCCTTCCTGCACATGCAAGTGTCCGATAAAATCAAGTGTGCACTGCGCAACGCCATTTGTGGCAAGGTCCACCTAACCACAGATACGTGGACCAGTAAGCACGGCCAGGGACGCTATATCTCACTAACTGCACACTGGATGAATGTAGTGGCGGCTGGGCCCCCGGCGGACAGTTCCTTGGCGCACGCCCTTCCGCCCCCTAGGATCGCAGGGCATCATTCTCTGCCTCCTGTAGCCTCCTCCTCCTACTCGGCTTCCTCCTCCACTGCTTCCACCAGCTCATCCGGTCAGCCACACACCTTCACCACCAACTTCAGCACAGCCCGGGTAAACGTCAGCAGGCCATTCTGAAACTCATATGTTTGGGGGACAGGCCCCACACCGCGCAGGAGTTGTGGCGGGGTATTGAACAACAGACCGACGAGTGGTTTCTGCCGGTGGGCCTCAAGCCAGGCCTGGTGGTATGCGATAATGGGCGAAATCTCGTGGCAGCTCTGGGACTAGCCGGTTTGACGCACATCCCTTGCCTGGCGCATGTGCTGAACTTGGTGGTGCAGAGGTTCATTCACCACTACCCCAACATGTCAGAGCTGCTGCATAAAGTGCGGGCCGTCTGTGCGCGCTCCGCCGCTCACATCCTGCCGCTGCTCGCCTGTCTGCGCTACAGCGGAACTTCGGCCTTCCCGCTCACCGCCTCATATGCGACGTGCTCCACCCGGTGGAACTCCACCTTGCACATGCTGGAGAGACTGTGCGAGCAGCAGCAGGCCATAGTGGAGTTTCAGCTGCAGCACGCCGCGCCAGTCGTACTGCCGAACAGCACCACTTCACCACCAATGATTGGGCCTCCATGCGAGACCTGTGTGCCCTGCTGCGCTGTTTCGAGTACTCCACCAACATGGCCAGTGGCGATGACACTGTTATCAGCGTTACAATACCACTTCTATGTCTCCTTGAGAAAACACTTAGGGCAATGATGTTAGAGGAGGTGGCCCAGGTGGAGGAGGAGGAGGAGGATGAGGGCTCGCTTCTAACACTTTCGGGCCAGTCTGTTCGAATTGGCTCAGAGGGAGGTTTGTTTAAGCAGCAGAGGACAGGTTCACAAGTCGCCAGCCAAGGCACTGTACTGGAGGACGAGGAGGATGAGGAGGAGGAGGTGGAGGGGGACGAGGATGACGCAAGTTCACAGCGGGGTGGCAGCCCAGGCCCATCACTGGTGCGTGGCTGGGGGATACGGTGGACGATGACGATACGCCTCCCACAGAGGACAGCTTGTCCTTACCCATGGGTAGCCTGGCCCACATGAGCGAATATATGCTCCAATGCCTGCGCAACGACTAGCAGAGTTGCCCACGCTTTAACGTGTGCAGACTACTGCGGCCACCCTGCTGGATCCCCGGTATAAAGACAATGTGCCCACTTTAATTCCTGAACTGGAGCGCGACCGTAAGATGCGCGAGTACAAGCGCACGCTGATAGAGGCGCTCTTGAGAGCATTCCCACATGTCACAGGGGAACAGGTGGAAGGTGAAGGCAGAGGAGTGGCAAGAGGTCGCCAACGCAGCTGTGTCACGGCCAGCTCATCTGAGGGCAGGGTTAGCATGGCAGAAATGTGGAAAAGTTTTGTCTCCACGCCACAGCTATCTGCACCGACACCTGATACGGAACGTGTTAGCAGGAGGCAGCATTTCACTAACATGGTTGAACAGTATGTCTGCACACTCTCCACATCCTGACGGATGGTTCGGCCCCATTCAACTACTGGGTTTCGAAATTGTCCACGTGGCCAGAGTTAGCATGTTATGCCTTGGAGGTGCTTTCCTGCCCGGCGGCCAGCGTTTTATCTGAACGCGTATTCAGCACGGCAGGGGGCGTCATTACTGACAAGCGCAGCCGCCTGTCCACAGCCAACGTGGACAAGCTGACCTTCATAAAGATGAACCAGGCATGGATCCCACAGGACCTGTCCCTCCCTTGTGCAGAGTAGTCCTTATTAACTGCCTAAAACATGTCTTGTTGTGCTACGGGCCACTTCTTTATTTGATACAAATTTTATGAAACCCACAGTTGAATGAAACTCTTCTCTGTCTGGGCGCCGGGCCTAACCAGATGAAAGTGGCCGGTTAAACTAACGGGTGACATGAAGCCATAACCTCTGCCATGCTACCTCTGTCTTCTGTCTGGGTGCTGAGGCCTAAGTCAAATAAAGCGGTCTTCTGCTGTGCTGGGGGATATGAAGCTAATCTCTGACCTCTCTCCTCTGTCTGGGTCCAAAGGCCTAAATCACTGAAAGAGGCCTTCTCCTGTGGTGTGTGATATGATGCCAGAATATGTGCTGTGGGGCCTCTCTCCTCTTCCTGGGTGCAGGGGTCAAATAAACTAAATTGTGGCCTACTCCTGTGGTGGTTGATATGATGCCTGATTCTCTGATGTGGAACCTCTCTCCTCTGTTTGGGTGAAGGGGTCAAAGTCTTTCAAAGTCGCCTTCTCCTGTGCTGATTGATATGAAGCTGATGGTTGTGCCATCTGACATGGTTGCCGGGGTCCCATTAAATTGGGGCCTACTCCTGTGGTGGGTGATCTAAATGCCTGATTCTCTGCTTTGAAACCTCTCTCCTCCGTCCGGGTGTAGGGGTCAAAGTCTGTCAAAGTCGCCTTCTCCTGTGCTGATTGATATAAAGCTTATGCTTGTGCCATCTGGACATGGTTGCCGGGGTCTGATTCAATGGTGGCCTACTCCTGTGGTGGGTGATCTAAATGCCTGATTCTCTGCTGTGTAACCTCTCTCCTCCGTCTGGGTGTAGGGGTCAAAGTAACTAAATGGTGGCCTACTCCTGTGGTGGGTGATATGATGCCAGAATATGTGCTGTGGGGCCTCTCTCTCTTCCTGGGTGCAGGGGTCAAAGTAACTCAATGGTGGCTTCTCCTGTGGTGGCTGATATGATGCCAGAATATGTGCTGTGGTGCCTCTCTCCTCTTCCTGGGTGCAGGGGTCAAAGTAACTAAATGGTGGCTTCTCCTGTGGTGGTTGATATGATGCCTGATTCTCTGCTGTGAAACCTCTCTCCTCCATCTGGGTGTAGGGTCAAAGTCTTTCAAAGTCGCCTTCTCCTGTGCTGATTGATATAAAGCTGATGGTTGTGCCATCTGACATGGTTGCCAGGGTCTGATTCAATGGGGGCCTACTCCTGTGGTGGGTGATCTAAATGCCTGATTCTCTGCTGTGAAACCTCTCTCCTCCGTCTGGGTGTAGGGGTCAAAGTCTTTCAAAGTCGCCTTCTCCTGTGCTGATTGATATGAAGCTGATGGTTGTGCCATCTGACATGGTTGCCGGGGTCCCATTAAATTGGGGCCTACTCCTGTGGTGGGTGATCTAAATGCCTGATTCTCTGCTGTGTAACCTCTCTCCTCCGTCTGGGTGTAGGGGTCAAAGTAACTAAATGGTGGCCTACTCCTGTGGTGGGTGATATGATGCCTGGTTCTCTGCTGTGGGACCTCTCTCTCTGTCTGGGTCCAAAGGCCTAAATCACTGAAAGAGGCCTTCTCCTGTGGTGTGTGATATGATGCCAGAATATGTGCTGTGGGGCCTCTCTCCTCTTCCTGGGTGCAGGGGTCAAAGTAAACTCAATGGTGGCTTACTCCTGTGGTGGCTGATATGATGCCAGAATATGTGCTGTGGAGCCTCTCTCCTCTGTCTGGGTGCAGGGGTCAAAGTAACTCAATGGTGGCTTCTCCTGTGGTGGCTGAGTATGATGCCAGAATATGTGCTGTGGGGCCTCTCTCCTCTTCCTGGGTGCAGGGGTCAAAGTAACTCAATGGTGGCTTCTCCTGTGGTGGCTGATATGATGCCAGAATATGTGCTGTGGGGCCTCTCTCCTCTTCCTGGGTGCAGGGGTCAAAGTAACTAAATGGTGGCTTCTCCTGTGGTGGTTGATATGATGCCAGAATATCTGCTGTGGAGCCTCTCTCCTTCCTGGGTGTAGGGGTCAAAGTAACTAAATGGTGGCCTACTCCTGTGGTGGGTGATATGATGCCTGGTTCTCTGCTGTGGGACCTCTCTCCTTTGTCTGGGTGCTGTGGTCAAAATAATAGTAAGTGACCTTCTCCATTGGTGGGTGACTTGAAGCCTGATTCTGTGCTATGGGACCTCACTCCAATTAATATTGTTTAATTCTTATTTATTTTATGTTAACTCATCATTTCCCTATCTACATTTGTTTGCAGGGGATTTAACTACATTTTGCTGCCTTTTGCAGCCCTCTAGCCCTTTCCGGGTGTGTTTTACAGCCTTTTTAGTGCCCAAAAGTTCGGGTCCCCATTGACTTCTATGGGGTTCGGGATGAAGTTCGGGTCGAGTTCGGATCCCGAACCCGAACATTTTTCGAAAGTTCGGCCGAACTCGTCGAACCCGAACATCCAGGTGTTCGCTCAACTCTATCCCTGACACCTATGCAGAGCAGGGGTTTGTATATGGCAAAACTGGGTTAATGTCACCCAATAATGTAACAGACGATTTTTACAAATTTACCACCTTGTCACCTATGCAGAGCAAAGGTTTGTATATGGCGAATGTCACCCAACAATGTAACAGTCGATTTTTACAAATTTACCTCCCTGTCACCAATGCAGAGCAGGGGTTTGTACATTGCAAAACTGGGTTAATGTCCCCCAATAATGTAACAGACGGTTTTTACTAATTTAACACCCTGTCACCTATGCAGAGCATACGGCAAAAAAGGGTAAAATGTCACACTCCAATGGAAAAGAACATTTTTACAAATTTACCTCCCTGTCACCTATGCAGAGCAGGGATTTGTATATGGCAAAACTGGGTTAATGTCAACCAATAATGTAACAGACGATTTTTAATAATTTACCACCCTGTCACCTATGCAGAGCATACGGCAAAAAAGGGTAAAATGTCACACTCCAATGGAAAAGAACATTTTTACAAATTTACCTCTCTGACACCTATGCAGAGCAGGGGTTTGTATATGGCAAAAATGTCACCCAACAATGTAACAGTTAGTGATGTCGCAAACATAAAATTTTCCGTTCGCGAACAGCGAACTCGAGCTTCCGCAAATGTTCGCGAACGGGCGAACCGCCATAGACTTCAATTGGCAGGCGAATTTTAAAACCCACAGGGACTCTTTCTGGCCACAATAGTGATGGGAAAGTTGTTTCAAGGGGTCTAACACCTAGACTGTGGCATGCCGGAGGGGGATCTATGGCAAAACTCCCATGGAAAATTACGTAGTGGACGCAGAGTCGGGTTTTAATCCATAAAGGGCATAAATCAAATAACATTCCTAAAATGTTTGGAATAACATGCTTTAAAACATCCAGTGTGTGTATACGATCAGGTATGATGTTGTATCGATCAGGTAGTGTAAGGGTTACGCCCACTTTACAGACATTGACAGACCAAACTCCCCTTTTAATGCACCGCAAACAACCGCAAACAGTTCATTTGCACAACCGCAAACTCACCATTTGCACAAGGTTGGATACCAAGCTAGCCACGTCCCGGTGATGTCATTGAAGGTTTCTTCCTCCACCCAGCCACGTACAACACCAAGGGTCCCCGAAAGGTGAATTGAATTAATTTTTCGAACGAGGAGATGGTTAAAAAAAACCTGGCTCCCTCCACTCTGTTTTAAACCTTGGTGACTGCGTCTGCGCCGTGCAATTTACTGTCACACCCGATATGAGTGGTATTTTCTGTAGTACTATTCTCATCAGTTTAATCCCTCTAACGTCCCCAATCTGGGGGCCATTTATTGAATTGATTTTTCAAACGGGGAGATAGTTAAAAAAACGCTGGCTCCCTCCACTCTGTTTTAAACCTTGGTGACTGCGTCTGCGCCGTGCAATTTACTCTCACGCCCGATATGAGTGGTATTTTCTGTAGTACTATTCTCATCAGATTAATCCCTGTTACATCCCATATCAGGGATTGACTTTTATGAAAAAAAATTTAGGCCGGGTACCTTCGACTGCCTTCACAGTGACAGACCAAACTGTCATACACCAAACTGAATTGATTTCAGGAACCGAGAGATGGAAAAAGCAGCTTGCTTGGTCCTCATACTCCCAAATTGGGGCACTGCACATGCACAAAGCAATGTGCTGTGACACCCTATATGAGTGGTGTCTTAACTAGTACTATTCCTATCAGTTTAATCCCTGTTACGTACCCTATCCGGTCGAATTGATTAACCATTGTCGAATTAGCGAACCATTACAACATCATGAAATAATTTAGTTCTGAGCTCTGTACTTGCTTTGTATTGAAATTGATGGGGATTTTTTAAATTGTCTGCATCATTTCTAATAAACTATTAAGAGACTTTATTATGATTTTTTATTTTATGTATTAAAAACCCATACAACATATGAAAAAAAAAAAAAAAAAAAAAGGTAAATTAATGTATTTTCTATGAAATATTATCCAGCCGTCCGATCGCTTTTGGTCTGACCATAATGAAGCAACGGCCTTATCATCTGGGGTGTGGCAACATTGCCAACACACTCATAGAGGTGGTGATTGCTTCATTGTGATACGCAAGCAATTGACACTTGTATGTGCCTTTTTTTTTTGGTTTGTTTTTGCAGCCACAGTGCTGCACCATAGGACAGAAAAATTAGGCATGTACACATGCCTGAAAAATAATGGCATTGTTGCAGCCGCTGTTGTAGCAGCGGCCGGAAAAATTTATGTTTTCCAGGCAGAAAAGTGACTAAAACATTGCGGCTTGAACCCTAGTTGGTGGTGGAGAATTCACGAAAGTCATCCGGTATGCAGACTTTAAATACAGTAGCGTGGGGACCATTTTGAGGCCAAGGCATGTAATCAGGCCTTTTGTTAGTCAAACGTATCCCCCACTGTCAGTCCCTTCGGGATCCATGCCTCATTCATCTTTATGAAGGTGAGGTAATCAACACTTTTTTGACCGAGGCGACTTCTCTTGTCAGTGACAATGCCTCCTGCTGCACTGAAGGTCCTTTCTGACAGGACACTTGAAGCAGGGCAGGCCAGAAGTTCTATCGCGAACTGGGATAGCTCAGGCCACAGGTCAAGCCTGCACACCCAGTAGTGAAGGGGTTCATTGCTCCTCAGAGTGTTGATATCTGCTGTTAAGGCGAGGTAGTCTGCTACCTGTCGGTCGAGTCGTTCTCTAAGGCTGGATCCCGAAGGGCTGTGGCGATGAGTAGGACTGAAAAAGCTCCGTATGTCCTCCATCAACAACACATCTGTAAATCGTCCAGTCCTTGTCGACGTTGTAGGAGGAGGATTACACTCACCTCTTCCCCTATTAAATTCCCGTTGTGCTGTGACATCCCCCTTATAAGCTGTGTATATATTTTTTAGTTTGGTTTTGAACTGCTGCATACTTTCTGACTTTCGGTAATTTGGTAACATTTCTGCCACTTTCTGCTTATACCGGGGGTCTAGTAGCATGGCCACCCAGTACAGGTCGTTCTCCTTCATCCTTTTTATACGAGGGTCCCTCAACAGACATGACAGCATGAAAGACCCCATTTGAACAAGGTTGGATGCAGAGCTACTCATTTCCCGTTCCTCGTCCTCACTGATGTCATTGACGGTCTGTTCCTCCCCCCAGCCACGTACAACACCATGGGTCCCAGATAGGTGACAACAACGAGCACCCTGGGGTGCCTGCTGTGGTTGGTCTTCCTCCTCCTCAAAGCCGCCACATTCCTCCTCTGACTCCTCTTCCTCATACTCCTCTTCCAGCGTTGCCGCAGGTCTGGCAAGCGATGATGACAAGGCTATTTCTGGTGGTCATGGTGACCACAACTCTTCCTCTTCCTCTTCACGCTCATCTACAGCCTGATCCAGCACTCTTCGCAGGTCACGCTCCAGGAAGAAAACAAATGGGATGAGGTCGCTGATGGTGCCTTTGGTGCGACTGACTAGGTTTGTCACCTCCTCAAAAGGACACATGAGCCTACAGGCATTGCGCATGAGCGTCCAGTAACGTGGCAAAAAAATTCCCAGCTCCGCAGAGGCTGTCCTAGCACCCCGGTCATACAAATACTCGTTGACGGCTTTTTCTAGTTGGAGCAGGCGGTCGAACATTAGGAGTGTTGAATTCCAACGTGTCAGGCTGTCGCATATCAAGCGCCTCACTGGCATGTTGTTTCGCCGCTGAATATCGGAAAAGTGCGCCATGGCCGTGTAGGAACGCCTGAAATGGCCACACACCTTCCTGGCCTGCTTGAGGACATCCTGTAAGCCTGGGTACTTAGACACAAAACGTTGTACGATGAGATTCAACACATGTGCCATGCACAGCACATGTGACAACTTGCCCAAATTCAATGCCGACAACAAATTTGTTCCATTGTCACACACCACTTTGCCGATCTCCAGTTGGTGTGGGGTCAGCCACTGATCCACCTGTGCGTTCAGGGCGGACAGGAGTGCTGGTCCTGTGTGGCTCTCTGCTTTCAGGCAAGTCAACCCCAAGACAGCGTGACACTGTCGTATCCGGGATGTGGAATAACCCCTGGGGAGCTGAGGGGATTCAGTTGATGTGCAGCCAGACACCGCAGCAGAAGAGGACTCAGCCGAGGAGGATATCGAAGAGGATGGAGTAGGAGTAGAGGAGGTGGCAGTAGGTCTGCCTGCAAGTCATGGTGGTGTCACCAACTCCGCTGCGGAGCCACGCATTCCATGCTTGTCAGCCGTCAGCAGGTTGACCCAATGCGCAGTGTATGTGATATACCTGCCCTGACCATGCTTTGCAGACCAGGTATCAGTGGTCAGATGGACCCTTGCCCCAACACTGTATGCCAGAGATGCCATGACTTCCTTTTCAATGACATGGTAGAGGTTTGGGATTGCCTTTTTTGAAAAAAAAATTCGTCCGGGTACCTTCCACTGTGGTGTCCCAATAGCGACACATTTTTGAAGGCCTCAGACTCCACCAGCTGGTATGGTAAAAGCTGGTGGGCTAAGAGTTCCGTCAAGCCAGCTGTCAGTCGCCGGGCAAGGGGGTGATTCTGTGACATTGGTTTTTTATGCTCAAACATGTCCTTGACAGACACCTGACTGTGGGCAGATGAGCAGGAACTGCTGAAGGTGAGAGATGGAGTGGCGGTTGGTTGAGAGGGGGCAGGGAGGACAGCAGTGGTTGACGTGGCTGAAGATGCTGGACCAGGAGGAGCATGGTGGATTTGAGTTTGTGTGCTGCTTGTACTCATGTGTTGATCCTATAGGCGTTTGTGATGTGAGATCATGTGCCTTCGCAAAGCAGTTGTACCAAGGTGGGTGTTGGACTTCCCACGACTCAGTTTCTTTTGGCACAGGTTGCAAATGGCATTGCTCTTATCAGAGGCAGACACACAAAAAAAATGCCACACTGCTGAGCTTTACAATGAGGGCATTCTGGTGGTGGCAACAGCATGTGTTGACTGGCGTGCTGTCTGGCTGACCCCAGGTGCCGATACATGCTGTCTGACTGTGCCACCAACTCCTTGCGACTACCTCCCCCTGCTTCCAACTCATCTCCTCATTCTCTCTGTCTCCCCTTCTGAACTTTCCCCCTCTTTTTCTCTTCGAGCAGGCACCCACGTGGCATCCGTGGACACATCATCATCATCAACCGCTTCACTTGTATCTGACACCTCAGCAAAGGAAGCAGCAGCGGGTACAACATCATCATCATCATCACACTGTACGTCCATGTGTGTAATCCTGCCTGACTGAGACATATCCCTGTAATCTACATCATCTGGCAATAATGGTTGCGCATCACTAATTGCATCCAACTGATGTGTAAATAACTCCTCTGACGGATCAAGTGAAGCGGCTGTGGTGGCTGTGGTGGTAGTGGTGGCGGCGGGCGGGTGCGTGGTAACTTGAGAGCAGGTGACCGAAGCTGAGCTGGAGGAGGATGGTGCGTCAAGGTTCTTAGCGGAAGCTGTTGAAGATTGGGTGTCCTGTCTAAGCCAGTCAACTATGTCCTCAGAATTTTTCGGGTTCAGGGTACGTGGCCTCTGAACACCAGGCATTATTCCAGGGACAGTGGAAATCACAGCACCATGACCACGACGGCCCCTGCGGGGTGGCCTGCCTCTGCCTGTCATTTTTTTTTTGATAAGTGGTACTACGCGTGCTAGGTACTGTGCCACCCGGTATCAGTGGTGGGCACTGGCAGTGGGCACACTACAGTCTGTGGAAGTGGGCCTGACACACTGGCAGCAGGCAAGCAACTGAAATTAGACTAATGTGTAAAAATTAAATGCCTTATTTATCGGCAAGCTACTGTGATACCCGGTATAAGTGGTTGGCACACTACAGTCAGTGGAAGTGGGCCTGACACACACTGGCAGCAGGCAAGCAACTGAAATTACACTAAAGTGTAAAAATTAAATGCCTTTTTTTGATGCAAAGTCCTGTGCCACACGGGATGACAGGGGTGGGCACTGGCAGTGGGCACACTACAGTCAGTGGAAGTCGGCCTGACACACACTAGCAGCAGGCAAGCAACTGAAATTACACTAAAGTGCAAAAATGAAATGCCTTTTTTTGATGCAAAGTCCTGAGCCACACGGAATGACAGGGGTGGGCACTGGCAGTGGGCACACTACATTCTGTGGGCCTGCAGCTCCTCACACACAGGCAGGCCAGGCATCTGCAATATGTATATGGAGAAAAAAAAAAAACAGACTAATGTTGTAGCCCTAAAAAGGGCTTTTTGGGGTGCTGTCAGGACGCTGTCCTTACAGCAGAGATCAGATGAGTCCTTCAGGACTGGAGTGGACACTGAATTCACTAGCCTAGCTATCGATTTCCCTATTAAATCAGCAGCAACTACACTCTCCCTCCTCTCACTAAGATTGCAAATTCCGAATAAATCTAAAATGGATGCTGTTCAGGAGATGGGAGGGTCTGGGAGGGAGGGTATGCTGCCGATTGGCTGGAATGTGTCTGCTGATTGTGAGTTACAGGGACAAAGTTTGCTCAATGATGATGTATAGGGGGCGGACCGAACATCGCATGTGTTCGCCCACTGCGGCGAACGCGAACAAGCTGTGTTCGCCGGGAACTGTTCGCCGGCGGATTGTTACTAGAGATGGCCCGAATTGTCGATTTTTACAAATTTACCTCCCTGTCACCTATGCAGAGCAGGGGTTTGTACATGGTGTGGGGGGTTGCTCTTGTAGACAGCGGTGCAGTATAGAGGCAAAGAGAGTCCAGGTAGTGCAGCAAACAGTGTTTTATTTCACACTTGCACAAACAAAACTCAAAACAGTCACTTAGTGTTACTTCACACACATAGCAAAAACTTGAGGCAAAACAAAAGTCCAAGACTGAATCAAATTCACCTGTGTGGTTTAGGTGCGTGTTCACACCTGGCTGTCAGCCCAGCCGCAGGAAAGTCCAACCTCAGGCTTCCAGGCAGACTGCACGCCTCTTTGCAAAATCTTGCTTCCAGCCCTGAGAGCTCCACGGAACACCAGCAGTTTCCAGGTTAAATCACCTCAAATCCTAGGTGTTAGTTCACACCTGGCTGAATGCTCAGCAACACAAAAAGTCCACTGACCGTCTTTAAATGGCCTGCTCTTCTGACACACAGGTCTCAGCTTTTCAGCCCAGCACAGGGCTCAGATCCCACACACAGAGAGAGACCCACTTGCATGAAGCTAGCTGTCTTAAGTGCAGCTAGATAATCACCCAAAAAACCCGGACCGGCACCTAAAATCCGGTCCAGTATTTGCCCTCACCTGGCTGCAATCAACCCAGCAGCACAGGCTGAGAGGAAAATACCTGTTTTTTTTGCCACAAAACCTCTCACTGTGTCACATACCCCCCCCCCCCTTTGTTCAACCCTGAGGGGGTGAACACACGCCAGACAGTATACCCAGAACCGGGCACTCGTATTTCCCTGTAACTGCCCTGCTCTGTGTTCCACTGAAAATCTAAAGTTCTGAAGTCACCCGAACCCTCTGGTGACCCAGGACTTTCCTTCTTTGTCCAGATGGGGACAGGCTACGGCCAACCCCATATCACCCTTTCAGAGATGGCTTGTCTCCGAGCCACGGGCACCTGGTACGGCTTTAACCAGACTTTTGCCTGGGGCTCAGTGACAATATCACGGTGAGTTATGGAAGGGCATTCAGGGAAATCACAGAACACCTCTGTGTTCTGTCTAACAAACTCCTTGGCTCTCTGAGTCTGTTCAGTGGAAAGGCTGCCAGTAATTTTATCTGTGGCAGCCGCTTCCCTGTTAGCAGACAGAGGGACCGGAATCTCTTTCCCTAGATAAACCGGCCGCGGGTTGTTCTCAATACAAGTCTCTCTAACCTTCCAAGGTTTTCGTAAATTTACACGGTAGACCGGCTCTGGCTTTTGCAGTCCTGGCTGGTGTACCTTGTAATTTGGGTCTCCAACTTTCTGTGCTATATTATAGGTCCCCTTCCCCCTAGCGCTGTCCTTACTGTCCACAGGTGGCCCAACAACTAAACCCGGGTCCCTTTGGCTACGGACCCCAGACACTCGATTGCAGGTCCGGCTTTGGCCTGGCTGAGCCACCTTCCTATGTTTTCTACCTATCCTATTTAGAGGGACTGTCTTCCCCTCACCCACCGGACCTACTGTGGGTCCCTCTGCCTTGGGTTTCTGGGGTTCTAACACCTCACCTTGGCTAGACCTCACTACTGGAAGTTTTCCTACCTGTCTGGGAACTGTACGTACAATGGCCGGCCACAGGGCTGGAAACAATGGAAAGTCTCTTCCTATTATCACATCATAAGGCATACTCGTGGTTACAGCCACCTCATGGACCTGCCTGCCGGCACACGTGTTTACAGACAACAGAGCAGTGGGGTATTCTTTTAAATCTCCATGAATGCTGAAAACCCCGACTCTCCGGCCTGTAAACTCTGTGGGTCGCACCAGGGAAGCCCTCACCAGGGTCACCTGACTCCCTGAATCCAGCAGAGCTGCCACTGGAGTGTCTCCCACCTCCACCCGACACAAGTGTTCATCATGGATAACCTCTGACACATCGACCCTTCTGGCATACAATGACTGTCGATACCCAAAGTTTACATCCATGGGCTCACCCAGGAGGGGACAGTTGGCCCGTACATGGCCAGGCTCATGGCACCGCCAGCAGATTATAGAGTCCCGATCCCCAAAGGGCACATCCCGTGCGGTCTTTCACAGCTCAGGCTGCAGGGTCTGGGGAGGGGATTTTCTGGGTTTTATTACTCCCTTCCCCAGAGTTCCCCCCTCAAGTTCCTCAGTAGCCCCATAACGTTCGACCAGGTCCACTATCTCCAGGGCACTAGTAGGAGAGGTCTGGCCAACCCAGCGCTGGAGGGGTAGTGGCAATGCCCTCCAGAATTTGTCAGCTACAATACGGTCCAGCATAGCAGTGGGACTAAGTACGTCAGGCGGCAGCCATTTTTGTAAGAGTTTTAGCAAATTGTAATACTGGGGTCGTGCTGGCTCAGCTGGGTTAAACTCCCACTGATGTACCCGCTGGGCCCTAACCAACACATTCACCCCCAGTCTCGCCAGGATCTCACCCTTGACCACAGAGTAGTCTGCCGCTTGGTCGTCCGGTAAATCAAAGTATACCTGTTGGGGTCCTGACGCCAGAAACTGAGCGATGACCTCTGCCCACTGGTCTCGGGGTAGTCTCTCTCTCACGGCCACCTTTTCGAACATCGCCAAGTAGGTTTCAACATCATCTGTCGGTGTCATCTTGGGAACGGCCATGCGGACTGCTTTCCGGGCATCGTGCACTCCCTGAGGCATCCCTGACTTTTCTAGCACCATTACATGTTGCAGCAGCCGCTGGTTCGTGTCCTGCTGTCGCTGATTAGCCTCTAGCAGTTGTCTGTTCGTCTCTTGCTGCTGTGCGATGGCCTGCTGTTGGACAAGTAAGGCTTCTTCATGTCTCTTTGCTGTTGTGCGATGGCCTGCTGTTGGACATCCATGGCCTGCTGTTGCTTTAAGTTGGCCTGGACAAGCTGCTTTATCATCTCCTCCATCTTGTCCTGTGTTGGTGGTTGCAGCTTGGCAGGCTTAATCCAGGACATACAACAGTGCCCAAAAAAAAAAATGCTACGAAAAGTTTTGGCTTCACGCCAGCCTCACTGCAATTGCCCGCATCCGACACCAAATGTGGGGGTTGCTCTGGTAGACAGCGGTGCGGGTGCAGTATAGAGGCAAAGAGAGTCCAGGTAGTGCAGCAAACAGTGTTTTATTTCACACTTGCACAAACAAAACTCAAAACAGTCACTTAGTGTTACTTCACACACATAGCAAAAACTTGAGGCAAAACAAAAGTCCAAGACTGAATCAAATTCACCTGTGTGGTTTAGGTGCGTGTTCACACCTGGCTGTCAGCCCAGCCGCAGGAAAGTCCAACCTCAGGCTTCCAGGCAGACTGCACGCCTCTTTGCAAGCTCTTGCTTCCAGCCCTGAGAGCTCCACGGAACACCAGCAGTTTCCAGGTTAAATCACCTCAAATCCTAGGTGTTAGTTCACACCTGGCTGAATGCTCAGCAACACAAAAAGTCCACTGACCGTCTTTAAATGGCCTGCTCTTCTGACACACAGGTCTCAGCTTTTCAGCCCAGCACAGGGCTCAGATCCCACACACAGAGAGAGACCCACTTGCATGAAGCTAGCTGTCTTAAGTGCAGCTAGGTAATCACCCAAAAAACCCGGACCGGCACCTAAAATCCGGTCCAGTATTTGCCCTCACCTGGCTGCAATCAACCCAGCAGCACAGGCTGAGAGGAAAATACCTGTTTTTTTTACCACAAAACCTCTCACTGTGTCACATTGGCAAAACTGGGTTAATGTCAACTAATAATGTAACAGATGATTTTCACTAATCTACCTCCCTGTCACCTATGCAGAGCAGGGGTTTGTATATGGCAAAATGGGTTAATGTCACCAAATAATGTAACAGATGATTTTCACTAATCTACCTCCCTGTCACCTATGCAGAGCAGGGGTTTGTATATGGCAAAATGGGTTGATGTCACCAAATAATGTAACAGATGATTTTCACTAATCTACCTCCCTGTCACCTATGCAGAGCAGGGGTTTGTATATGGCAAAACTGGGTTAATGTCCCCAAATAATGTAACAGATGATTTTCACTAATCTACCTCCCTGTCACCTATGCAGAGCAGGGGTTTGTATATGGCAAAACTGGGTTAATGTCACCAAATAATGTAACAGATGATTTTCACTAATCTACCTCCCTGTCACCTATGCAGAGCAGGGGTATGTACATGGCAAAACTTGTTTAATGTCACCTAATAATGTAACAGACGGTTTTTACTAATTTAACTCCCTGTCACCTATGCAGTGCAGGGGTTTGTATTCGGCAAAAATGGTGAAATGTCACCCACCAATGTAACAGGCGATTTTTACAAATTTACCTCCCTGTAACCTACGCAGTGAAGGGGTATGTATATGGCAAAACTAGGTTAATATCATCAAGTAATCTAACAGACGGTTTTTACTAATTTACCTCCCTGTCACCTATGCAGTGCAGGGGTTTGTATATGACAAAACCTGGTTAATGTCACCCAATAATGTAACAGATGATTTTTACTAATTTACCTCCCTGTCATATATGAAGAGCAGTGGTATGTATATGGCAAAACTGGGTTAATGTCACCCAATAATGTAACAGACGATTTTTACTAATTTACCACCCTGTCACCTATGCAGAGCAGGGGTTTGTATACGGCAAAACTGGGTTAACGTCACCCAATAATGTAACAGATGATTTTTACTAATTTACCTCCCTGTCATATATGAAGAGCAGTGGTATGTATATGGCAAAACTGGGTTAATGTCACCCAATAATGTAACTGATGATTTTTACTAATCAACCTCCCTGTCACCTATGCAGAGCAGGGGTATGTATATGGTAAAACTGGGTTAATGTCACCCAATAATGTAACTGATGATTTTTACTAATTTACCACCCTGTCACCTATGCAGAGCAGGGGTTTGTATACCGCAAAAAATGGTAAAACGTCACCCATAGAGATGAGCGAACACCTGGATGTTCGGGTTCGAGAAGTTCGGCCGAACTTCCCGAAAATGTTCTGGTTCGGGATCCGAACTCGACCCCAACTTTATCCTGAACCCCATTGAAGTCAATGGGGACTCAAACTTTTGGGCACTACAAAGGCTGTAAAATAGTCCAGGAAAGGGCTAGAGGGCTGCAAAAGGCAGCAAAATGTAGGTAAATGCCCTGCAAACAAATGTGGATAGGGAAATGAATTAAAATAAAATAAATAAAAATTAACCAATATCAATTGTAGAGAGGTCCCATTGCAGAGAATCATGCGTCATATCACCCACCACTGGAGAAGTCCACTTTCAGTTATTTCGGCCCCAGCACCCAGACAGAGGAGAGAGGTCCCACAGCAAGGAATCATGCGTCATATCACCCACCACTGGAGAAGGCCACTTTCAGTTATTTCGGCCCAGCACCCAGACCGAGGATATAGGTCCCACAGCAAGGAATCATGCGTCATATCACCCGCCACTGGAGAAGGCCACTTTCAGTTATTTCGGCCCCAACACCCAGACGGAGGAGAGGTTCATTCAACTTTGGGTTGCACCGCAAGATCATGGTAAAGTTAAAAAAATGAGGATTCAATAAAGAAGTGTCCCGATGTACAAGAATATATGGTTGAGGGGGAGGCAGTTATAAAGGACTATTCTGCAAAAGGGAGGCACAGGCCCTGTGGGATCCATGCCTGGTTCATTTGTTATGAACGTCAGCTTGTCCACGTTGGCTGTGGACAGGCGGCAGCGTTTGTCAGTAATGACGCCCCCTGCCGTGCTGAATACACGTTCAGACAAAACGCTGGCTGCCGGGCAGGCCAGCACCTCCAAGGCCTAAAATGCTAACTCTGGCCACGTGGACAATTTGGAGACCCAGAAGTTGAATGGAGCCGAACCATCAGTCAGTACATGGAGGGGTGTGCAGACGTACTGTTCAACCATGTTAGTGAAATGCTGCCTCCTGCTAACACGTTCCGTATCAGGTGGTGGTGCAGTTAGCTGTGGCGTGGAGACAAAACTTTTCCACATTTCTGCCATGCTAACCCTGCCCTCAGAGGACCTGGCCGTGACACTGCTGCGTTGGCGACCTCTTGCTCCTCCTCTGCCTTCGCCTTGGGCTTCCACCTGTTCCCCTGTGACATTTGGGAATGCTCTCAGGAGCGCGTCTACCAGCGTGCACTTGTACTCGCGCATCTTCTGATCACGCTCCAGTGCAGGAAGTAAGGTGGGCACATTGTCTATGTACCGGGGATCCAGCAGGGTGGCAACCCAGTAGTCCGCACACGTTAAAATGTCGTCAACTCTGCTGTCGTTGCGCAGGCACTGCAGCATGTAGTCGCCCCCAGCCACGCACCAGTGATGGGCCTGAGCTGTGTCGGGTGCCACCCCGCTGTGAACCTGCTTCATCCTCATCCTCCTCCACCTCATCCTCCTGTAGTGGGCCCTGGCTGGCCACATTTGTACCCGGCCTCTGCTGTTGCAAAAAACCTCCCACTGAGCCACTTCTAACAGATTGGCCTGAAAGTGCTAAAAATGACCCCTCATCCTCCTCCTCCTCCTGGGCCACCTCCTCTTCCATCATCGCCCTAAGCGTTTTCTCAAGGAGACATAGAAGTGGTATTGCAACGCTGATAACGGTGTCATCGCCACTGGCCATGTTAGTGGAGTACTCGAAACAGCACAACAGGGCACACAGGTCTCGCATGGAGGCCCAATCATTGGTGGTGAAGTGTAGTGTTGATCACGAATTTTCGAATTGCGAATTTTAATCGCGAATATCAGCACTTCGAGAATTCGCGAATATTTAGAATATCGCAAAATATATTCGCAATTGCGAATATTCGCTTTATGCGAATTTTTTATATGAAAATCTTCGCATGCAAGAAAATAATGTCATTATTTTCTTGTTTGCGAAAATTCGCATAAAAAATTCGCATAAGCTGGTATTTAAAAGGTATCTTTTAAATGCCAGTTTATGCGAATTTGTATGCTAATTTATGCGAATTTTTAAGCTAATTTATGCAATTTTTTTATGCGAATAAAAAAATATTGTCTGGAGATTACGAATTTGCGAATTTTCGAATATATGGCGAATATTCGCCCAAATATTCGTGAAATATCACGAATTCGAATATTGCCCCTGCCGCTCATCACTAGTGAAGTGGTGCTGTTCCACAGTGCGACTGACGCGTGCGTGCTGCAGCTGATATTCCACTATCGCCCACTGCTGCTCGCACAGTCTCTCCAGCATGTGCAAGGTTGAGTTCCACCTGGTGGGCATTTCGCATATGAGGCGGTGAGCGGGAAGGCCGAAGTTCCGCTGTAGCAGAAATTCCCTTGTAGACGGCCCGCACTTTATGCAGCAGCTCTGACATGTCGGGGTAGTTGTGAATGAACTTCTGCACCACCAAATTCAGCACATGCGCCAGGCAAGGGATGTGCGTCAAACCGGCTAGTCCCAGAGCTGCCACGAGATTTCGCACATTATCGCACACCACCAGGCCGGGCTTGAGGCCCACCGGCAGAAACCACTCGTCGGTCTGTTGTTCAATACCCCGCCACAACTCCTGCGCGGTGTGGGGCCTGTCCCCCAAACATATGAGTTTCAGAATGGCCTGCTGACGTTTACCCCGGGCTGTGCTGAAGTTGGTGGTGAAGGTGTGTGGCTGACTGGATGAGCTGGTGGAAGCAGAGGAGGAGGAAGCTGAGTAGGAGGAGGAGGCTACAGGAGGCAAAGAATGATGCCCTGCGATCCTTGGCGGCGGAAGGACGTGCGCCAAGGAACTCTCCGCCTGGTGCCCAGCCGCCACTACATTTACCCAGTGTGCAGTTAAGGAGATATAGCGTCCCTGGCCGTGCTTACTGGTCCACATATCTGTGGTTAGGTGGACCTTGCCACAGATGGCGTTGCGCAGTGCACACTTGATTTTATCGAATACTCTGTTGTGCAGGGAAGGCACAGCTGTCTTGGAGAAGTAGTGGCGGCTGGGAACAACATACTGTGGGACAGCCATGGACATCAGCTGTTTGAAGCTGTCTGTGTCCACCAGCCTGAATGACAGCATTTCAAAGGCCAGTAGTTTAGAAATGCTGGCATTCAGGCCCAGGGCTCGAGGGTGGCTAGGTGGGAATTTACGCTTTCTCTCCAAGGTTTGTGAGATGGAGAGCTGAACGCTGCCGTGTGACATGGTGGAGATGCTTGGTGACGCAGGTGGTGGTGTCGGTGGCACATTCACTGTTTGGTGGGCGGCAGGTGCCAACATTCCTCCCGAGGCGGAGGAAGAGGCCGAGGCAGCAGCAGAAGAGGGAGCAGGCGGAGCCAGAGTGAGTTCCTTGCTTTTAAGGTGTTTACTCCACTGCAGTTCATGCTTTGCATGTAGATGCCTGGTCATGCAGGTTGTGCTAAGGTTCAGAACATTAATGCCTCGCTTCAGGCTCTGATAGCACAGCGTGCAAACCACTCGGGTCTTGTCGTCAGCACATTGTTTAAAGAAGTGCCATGCCAGGGAACTCCTTGAAGCTGCCTTTGGGGTTCTCGGTCCCTGGTGGCGGTGGCCAGTAGCAGGCGAACTCTCTTGGAGGCGGCTGTTCTGCTTTTGCCCCCTGCTCCCTCTTTTGCTACGCTGTTGGCTCGGTCTCACTATTGCCTCTTCCTCTGAACTATGAAAGTCAGGGGCACGACCTTCATTCCATGTGGGGTCTAGGACCTCATCGTCTCCTGCATCGTCTTTCACACAGTCTTCCTCCCTGACCTCCTGTTCGGTCTGCACACTGCAGAAAGACGCAGCAGTTGGCACTTGTGTTTCGTCATCATCAGAGACGTGCGGACAGCGATGAGATGGTATTCCCATGTCCTCATCATCTGGATACATAAGTGGTTGTGCGTCAGTGCATGGAATGTCTTCCACCGCTGGGGAAGGGATAGGTGGACGCCCCTGGAAAACCGTGGGAGCAGAGTCTTCAAACAGCATAAGAGACTGCTGCATAACTTGAGGCTCAGACAGTTTCCCTGATATGCATGGGGGTGATGTGACAGACTGATGGGCTTGGTTTTCAGGTGCCACCTGTGCGCTTTCTGCAGAAGACTGGGTGGGAGATAATGTTGTGAACGTGCTGGATCCACTGTCGGCCACCCAATTGACTAGCGCCTGTACCTGCTCAGGCCTTACCATCCTTAGAACGGCATTGGGCCCCACCAAATATCGCTGTAAATTCTGGCGGGTACTGGAACCTGAGGTAGTTGGTTCACTAGGACGTGTGGCTGTGGCAGAATGGCCACGTCCTCTCCCAGCACCAGAGGGTACACTAACACCACCACGACGGCGTCCGCGTCCCTTACTAGATGTTTTCCTCATTGTTACTGTTCACCAAGCACCACAATAAGAAAAAAAATATTTGGCCCAATGTATTTATTTCAAATTCAGGCTTTTTTTTTTTTTTTTTTTTTTTTTTTTTACAGGCACCTAACACTATCTGTCTATTTATTTATGTAGCATATTACACTAATCCAAGCACAGCAGTAACCACTGATTTCGGGGAATATCTCTTTTAGGACTAGTATTTAGGCCCTGGATGAAAGGTATCCTTTTATGGACAGATTTAAACTAGGCCTGCAACAGCTGGAACACCAGATTCAGGGTATTGCTATTTTGGCAATTGAATTTCACCCCAGAACAAAATATATAATCTGCAGGACACTATCAAACTTGGCCAGCCACAGCTGAAACCACTGATTTATGGTATTGCTATTTTGGCAATTGAATTTCACCTCAGAACAAAATATATGTTTTGGCGGACACCATTATAGTTTGCCAGCCACAGCTGAAAGCACTGATTTATGGTATTGCTATTTTGGCAATTGAATTTCACCCCAGAACAAAATATATGTTTTGGCGGACACTATTATAGTTTGCCAGCCACAGCTGAAAGCACTGATTTATGGTATTGCTATTTTGGCAATTGAATTTCACCCCAGAACAAAATATATGTCTTGGCGGACACTATTATAGTTTGCTAGCCAGTGCTGGGACACCAGATTTTGGGGATTGCTATTTTGACAATTGAATTTCACCACAGAAAATAATCTATTCTTTGCCAAACAGCAGACAGTATTATACTTGGCTAGCCAAAGCTGAAACACCAGATTTAGGGGATTGGTATTTTGGCAATTGTATTTAACCCCTTAATAAAATATAGAAATTGCTATCCTGAGTTTCTAGGGGTGACAATTAGCACAGCCAAGCCCCTGATGTAGGATATAGCAAAAAAAAACTAGTATTGATGGATTGATGGACTTGGTGGCAGCTTGTTCTGTTGCACCACAAGTCACAAAATGGCCGCCGATCACCCCAGAAAATAAGTGACAGAAAAACGCTCTGTGCAGCCTAAAAACCAGTGAGCAAGTAACTAGCAGAAGTTCAATCATTTACAGCTGTAGATCGATCAGTTCATTAGGTGCTGTTGCTGACTTTTCCCTGCCTAATCTCGCCCTCACAGCAGCTGAGTCCTCTCCCTACACTAATCAGAACAGTGTGACGTGCGGTGCTACGTGACTCCAGCTTAAATAGAGGCTGGGTCACATGCTGCATTTGGCCAATCACAGCCATGCCATTAGTAGGCATGGCTGTGATGGGCCCTTAGGGCAAGAAGTAAAACAATAGCTGATTGGCTGCCGTGCAGCCCTTCAGAAAGCGGGAAGAAATCGCAGAACGAACCCGATCCCGAACTTTTTTGAAAATGTTCGGGTCCGGGTGCGGGTCCCGAACACCCCAAAATTCGGTACGAACCTGAACTATGCTCGAACTGTTCGCTCAACACTAGTCACCCACCAATGGAAAAGACGATTTTTACACATTTACCTCCATAACACCAATGCAGAGCAGGCGTTTGTATATGCCAAAACTGCGTTAAAGTCACCCAATAATGTGATAGACGATTTTTACAAATTTACCTCCCTGTCACCTATTCAGAGCAGGGGTTTGTATACGGCAAAAATGGTAAAATGTCACCCACCAATGTAACAGACGATTTTTAGAAATTTACCTTCCTGTCGCTTGTGCAGTGCAGGGGTTTGTATATGGCAAAACTAAGTTAATGTCACCCAATAATGTAGCAGATGATTTTTACTAATTTACCCCCCTGTCAACTATGCAGAACAGGGGTTAGTATACGGCAAAAATGGTAAAACCTCATTGACCAATGGAAAATACAATTTTTACAAATTTACCTCCTGGTCACCTACGCAAAGCAGGGGTTTGTATATGGCAAAATGGGTTAATTTCACCCAATAATGTAACAGACGGTTTTTACTAATTTACCTCCCTGACACCTATGCAGAGCAGGGGTTTCTATACAGCAAAAATGGTAAAACGTCACCCACCAATGGAATTTTTACAAATTTACCTCCCTTTTACAAATGCAGTGCAGGGGTTTGTATATGACAAAACTAGTTTAATGTCACCCAATAATGTAACAGATGATTTTTACTAATCTACCTCCCTGTTACCTATGCAAATCAGGGGTTTGTATATGGCAAAATAGGTTAATGTCACCCAATAACGTAACAGACGATTTTTACTAATTTACCTCCCTGTCACCTATGCAGAGCAGGGGTTTGTGCATGGCAAAACTGGGTTAATGTCACCTAATTATGTAACAGACGATTTTTACTAATTTACCACCCTTTCACCTATGCAGATCAGGGGTTTGTATACTTCAAAAAATGGTAAAATGTCACCCAACAATGGAAAAGACGATTTTTACAAATTTACCTCCCAGTCACCTATGCAGAGCATGGGTTTGTATTCGGCAAAAATGGTAAAATGTCACCCGCCAATATAACAGACGATTTTTACTAATTTACCACACTGTCACCTATGCAAAGCACGGGTTTGTATACAGCAAAATTGGAAAAATGACACCCACCAATGGAATTTTTACAAATTTAGCTCCCTGTTACCTATGCAGTGCAGGGGTTTGTATATGGAAAAACTAGTTTAATGTCACCCAATAATGTAACAGATGATTTTTTACTAATCTACCTCCCTGTCACCTATGCAGAGCAGGGGTATGTATATGGCAAAACTGGGTTAATGTCACCCAATAATATAACAGACGATTTTTACAAATTTACCTCCCTGTCACCTATGCAGAGCAGGGGTTTGTATACGGCAAAAATTGTAAAACCTCACCCACCAATGGAAAAGACAATTTTTACAAATTTACCTCCCAGTCACCTATGCAAAGCAGGGGTTTGTATATGGCAAAACTGGGTTAATGTCACCCAATAATGTGATAGACGATTTTTACAAATTTACCTCCCCTTCACCTGTGCAGAGCAGGGGTTTCTATAACGCAAAAATGGTGAAATGTCACCCAACAATGTAACAGGCGATTTTTACAAATTTACCTCCCTGTCACCTATGCAAAGCAGGGGTTCTATATGGCAAATTTAGATTAATATCACCAAATAATGTAACAGACGGTTTTTACTAATTTACCTCCCTGTCACCTGTGCAGAGCAGGGGTTTGTATATGGCAAAACTGGGTTAATGTAAGACAGAGTTCAGACTAAGCAGATATGCATCTACACTCACAAGTGTATAGCCATAAGGCAAACAAGGTTGGTTAAAAGATAGCTGCACAATATATCATAAACTGATAGCAAAAAAATAGGAAAAGGTGCTCATTTCCAAAAAAAAGGAATGAAGGAAGCACTTAGCGCACATTTTTTATCGAAAGTATGTCAGGCCCAAGTACCACGTCACAGTGGCTTCCGCACAAGGGTCCCTAACATTACAGATACTGCCTCTCATGTGTACGGCAAAAAATTTAAAACGTCACCCACCAATGGAAAAGACAATTTTTACAAATTTACCTCCCTGTCACCTATGCAGAGCAGGGGTTTGAAGATGGCAAAACTGGGTTAATGTCACCCAATAATGTAACAGATGATTTTTACTAATTTACCTCCCTGTCACCTATGCAGAGCAGGGGTTTGTGTGCGGCAAAAATTGTAAAACGTCACCCACCAATGGAAAATACGATTTCTACAAATTTACCTCCCTGTCACCTATTCAGAGCAGGGGTTTGTATATGGCAAAATCGGTTAATGTCACACAATAATGTAACAAGATTTTTAAAAAATGTACCTCCCTGTCACCTATGCAGAGCAGGGGTTTGAATATGACAAAACTGGGTTAATGTCACCTGTAACAACACGGGGTCATTTAGCTCTTCCAGATCGCCGTCTTAACTCCTTAGACGGTTGGCACACATCAAGAAGCCACTCCACCACTGTAGATTCGGGTGCAAACTGGCCACGACCAGCTTTATTGTCACAACAGCAGTACAACAAAATCATAAAAATAAATCCTCGGCCGTCTGGCCACTGACTAAACAGTCTTTCCCTCTCTATCAGGATCTGGGTCTGCCACCCAGCTCCCCAAGACACATCACCAGTGCTTACCCCACACACAGGGTTAGAGGGTCCTGGCTCCCACAGGCCTTGACACAGCCTCCTCCTTTCCCAGACTGGGAGCCCTGATTGAGAAGCTCAACCCACATTAATCCAAGCTCCTCAGCTGGCTGATATTTATCCCCATTACCAGCCTGACTGCTGCAGACAGTGGGAAAAACTATTTTCCCAACCTTTCTTGTTCTCACCCAGCTTTCTCTGGGTGAGATATGCCACTTCAATGGCCTTCCTATGGCCTTCTGGCAGCTCCACTGCCACATATCCTCCCCCCCTGATAAAGGCCGTAGGACTTTTCACCTTACTTAAGCCCCCTCCAGGGTCAAAGCTCCTACGTTGGGAAACATCTGAGGTTTTTTCCCACTCCAACTCAACGGCCTTAGTTTCTTCAGCCTTTGAGACTCCTTTGGAGTCTTCATCCACTTTGTTAGCCTTCTCATCCTTCTCGGACACGGAATCATATACTTGCATTCTTAACTCCTCCTCCTCCTCATCAAGGTTGGAGGTACTGGGGACATCAGAGTCTTCAGACTCGTCTTATGGCAATCCCTGCAGGATATGGTTCTCCTTTCGGGGCGGATTCAGGAGAGCCAGCCCATCGGAGTAGACGGGATCCTCATGCTGGTTGTCGGTCCCCCCGTATTTCTTCCCCAGCGGACTGCTGGCTTTCTGGAACACATTGACAGCAGAGGGAATGTCTTTCATGACCAGGTCCTGGCCACACACTGCCGCGAGTCTCTGGGCTTCTGCATCCACCTCAGCACCATCATCTGGTTCAGCAGATACATCTTCCATATTTTTCTCTGCCTCGGCTGGCACCACAGCGCAACCACCTCCAGACCCTTTCTTAACGGGCTCCGACTTCTTGGCATCTTTTAGAGGATCTTCCTCTTCAGGTATCTCATTTTCTTCCACCTGCTGCGCAGGAGCACGCTTAGGCCTCTCCAACTCATAGACTACATCTTTTGAGCTCCTGAGATCCTCCATCTCTGCTCTAAGTTGCCTGTTCAGCCTCTCCAATTCATCTCGCTCCTTAAGCGCTTTTTTCAAGGGCTCTAGCCAAAGAGAGGGCCTTGGTCTTCTTAGTTTTCCGCACCAGCCTGTTAGCAGCGCCCCACTTTTGGGCCTTCTGTTCCAGCTGCTCTTCACTCTGTTCTGGTGTAACAGCAGTTGTAGGAGTACCACCATTCTTCCTTAGACACTCTGTGGGATTTCCACCCAGGGACTCTTCAAGCCCATTGTTGAGGTCTACTATAGACTTTTGTGTCTTCCTGGAGTCTTTTCCATTCCCCAGGACACCAGGCGGTAGACCCTTCAGTTCACTCATCTTTTCCGGGGTCTCCTCTTTTGACCCTTCTTCGGTGACTTTGTGACGACAGCTAGTCCCTTCTCTATCGTATCTAGGGACCGTGTGGCGAGAGTGAGATCAGCCTCCTGTTTGCAGCTGTACTGGCCTGTCAGGTCATCCAAGACTGACTGGATATGAGCTTCAGACACTAGGCTGACGTCACCCGACTGAACTCTCATCACGTCAGATATAACGATCATCTGGTCGCTACTAGTAACCACTTTAGTTTGGCAAAACCTCAACATGGAAGCCTCTCTCTCTGAGTTGCTATCTGTCACAGAACATGCGCTATATATACCGCTCGTGTCATTCTCAATCCTGTGCTCTAGGGGCAACGATGAGCTAATCCCAACCTGGGACATTTTATTAATCAAAGAAACCTGTGGAGACTGCATATCCACTTCTAGTACGTGTGGTACACCCTCTAGGACTGCCCAATGTACTTGCACATTTTTCACAGTGGTTTCCCTCAGTTGTGAGCTCTCAACACAAATAGCATTTTTATACCATCCACATTTTTACCAACAGGGGGAGCTTCTTCTTTGACCACACCCTTTGAAGAAGCAGGTATATCATCGTCACACATATCATTAGGCACTTCAAGTAACTTGTTTTCTGTGTGCAGCACCTTCACATTATCCACAATAACATTATGCTTTTCGGCAAATATGGTACCATCGCTTTGCAAGAGAAAAGGCATGTCGTCATCATCACCATCATATCTTGCACATGACATCACATTTTTATCTTCAACTACCCAACTGTTTTCAATGGTCCTTTCCCTTACACCTTTACTTAAAGGGATTGGTACAGGTTCTGCAGGAACGTCACCACTTTCTACAGAAGTGTCCCAATTGCCCCACATCATGTCATGCATAATTTTATTGCCATATCAAGTTCATCAGTCCCAGTTCCCACTAGAGCCTCACACTCAGTGAAAACCATTGGATAGTCCTTCTTATCCGCACAATTGTCCAGCACATAGTCCCCAGCAATCATGCTGGCACGTACCAGGCTCCCCTGGCTTCCTGCGTCCAACAACGTTTGGACTGGACTGCTATTTTTCATAGCGCCACCCATTTTTTTGCTTTGATCACGGGCAGCTTACGTGACACAAAAACCTTCTCCCCTCCAGATTCCTGTGGGGGAATAATCACAACAGGCTTACCCGCCTGTTCAGACATTGCATTTTTCCCAATGTCACATATTTCCGAGACAGTTCCTCGCCTCGGCAATTTATCGCTCACCAGTCCAGCAGGTATCAACTGCCGCTGGCTCACCATCACTGGGTCTGCCACATAATTAATAACAGGAACAGTCTTACCGATTGTCTTCACTGACTCAGCACTCTCGGAAGATAAGGGTAGTCCAGGAATATCTCCAGCACGGTCACCACCCTTCTCCTCAATGCAGTAGTTGCCACGGGAGACGCCTTGGTCTTGTCCCCTGTCTTTTTCCGGACGGACATTCCAGCCGCACCCTTTAGGATTATGTGCACAGTCGCAGGGAAAATAGGCACTCCTGAGAAACGCACCACTCTCCACCTCTTTGTCTTCCCGACGGTTGCCCTTGGCAACGGCATACTTCCGCTTGTACTCCGGAACTCCAACTGCAGAACTTGAAGTACTCCCGCCATACCATATCTGCCAAAATAAGGGAAAATCCTTGCCCAGTACGAATTCTAGCCTCAGGGCCTCACATTTCAACAGCTCCCACTGCACAGAGCCATAGTCCATCACAAAGGTCAGTGACACCTTAGTTTTTGTCTCTGGACCTCTTGTTACAAAGTTCAGAATTTCGGGCAGCACCCAAGACACTTGCTGGCGGGAGTCTAGTATGACCCCCAAGGGGATCCCCCCGATCACCATCTCGCAGGACTTTTCCCACGGGCTCCACCATGTTGCAGTCATTTTGACAGGTCAGTTTCTTTTATTGTGCTACTGGCCCTTTAAATCCGCACACAGCTTGCACCACAGAAAAAACAGTCCACTATCGCATGAGCAGCACTTGCTCCAGTAGACAAAACAGGCTTCCGGCCCTTTAACTTACACACAGCAAAGAACAACTTTCAGCAGCACCTGCTGTCTCGTCGTTGCCCCTAGCAACCAAGTGTTTGTTTTTTTTTTACTTTTCAGCACGGACACTTTCCGTCCAGCAATCCCGCAGCATTCAACACAGACAACGCTTCCTGGTGCCCTTAGCAACCTGTTGTCTTGCCCTTTTAGCTCTGTAGCACCCAGCTTCGTGTGCCATTTTCATGCGAGCATTCTCCACCATATGTAACAACACGGGGTCATTTAGCTCTTCCAGATCGCCGTCTTAACGCCTTAGACGGTTGGCACACATCAAGAAGCTACTCCACCACTGTAGATCCGGGTGCAAACTGGCCACGACCAGCTTTATTGTCACAACAGCAGTACAACAAAATCATAAAAATAAATCCTCGGCCGTCTGGCCACTGACTAAACAGTCTTTCCCTCTCTATCAGGATCTGGGTCTACCACCCAGCTCCCCAAGACACATCACCAGTGCTTACCCTACACACAGGGTTAGAGGGTCCTGGGTCCCGGCTCCCGCAGGTCTTGACACAGCCTGCTGCTTTCCCAGACTGGGAGCCCTGATTGAGAAGCTCAACCCACATTAATCCAAGCTCCTCAGCTGGCTGATAATTATACCCATTACCAGCCTGACTGCTGCAGACAGTGGGAAGAACTATTCCCCAACCTTTCTTGTTCTCACCCAGCTTTCTCTGGGTGAGATATGCCACTTCAATGACCTTCCAATGGCCTTCTGGCAGCTCCACTGCCACACACCCAATAATACAACGGAAGATTTTTACTAATTTACCTCCCTGTCACCTATGCAGAGCAGGGGTTTGTGTACGGCAAACATGGTAAAATGTCACCCACCAATGTATCAGGCGATTTTTACAAATTTACCTCCCTGTCACCTATGCAGAGCAGGGGTTTGTATATGGCAAAACTGGGTTAATGTCACCTAATAATGTAACAGATGATTTTTACTAATTTACCTCCCTGTCACCTATGCAGTGCAGGGGTTTGTATACGGCAGAAATTGTGAAATGTTACCCACCAATGTTTAAGGCGATTTTTACAAATTTACCTCCCTGTCACCTATGCAGAGCAGGGGTTTGTATATGGCAAAACTGGGTTAATGTCACCTAATAATGTAACAGATGGTTTTTACTAATTTACCTCCCTGTCACCTATGCAGAGCTAGGGTTTGTATAAGGCAAAAATGGTAAAATGTCACCCACCAATGGAAAAGACGATTTTTACAAATTTACCTTCCTGTCATGTATGCAGAGCAGAGGTTTGCATATGGCAAAACTGGGTTAATGTCACCCAATATTGTAACAGATAATTTTTACTAATTTACCTTCCTGTCACCTATGCAGAGCAGGGGTTTGTATATGGCAAAACTGGGTTAATGTCACCCTATGATGTAGATGATTCTTACTAATTTACCTTTAATGTCACCTATCTAGCCCAAAAAGTGTGATTTTTTTTTATAGCACCAATGTAAATACAGTATGTTACGGCTGTATTGGACTGTCAGAAATGTAGCGTACCACGCAGATTTGCTATCTAGCACAAAAAAGTTAGATTTTTTTATAGTAGCAATGTAACTGCAGTATGTAACAGTTTAATTGGACTGTCAGAAATGCAGCATAGCCCGTAAGTTTACTATCTAGCAAAAAAAAAAAAAGTGCTTTGTTATAGCAGCAAGGTAACTGCAGTATTTAACGGTTTTATTGTACTGTCAGATATATGCCTGTTGCAGACAGATAAAAAAATTGCTTTAGGTCACAGAAATATGCGACAGACTGATGTAATTGAATAATTTTCACTGCCAGGTATGCACTGCAGGCCTCAGGGGCACATGACCGGCCAAAAAAGTGAATTTGTCCTCCACTGAGCTACCAGAACAGAATTAAAGCAATGTCCCTTGCACACATGCAGTTCACATGTAGTTGCAAGTGCCCTGCACTTGCAAAAATGGCTGTCGACGCCCACCGAACTAGCAGATAGATTAAAAGTTATTTTTCACTGTCACTGGGCTCAGGGCTGGGTACAAAAATGTAGCATAGCAACCTCAATAATAGCTGTAGTTTGAAGATTTAACACCACCAGGTTCAACAGAATTCTTCCCTAATCTCTCCCTCACAGCAGCAGCATCCTATCCCTACACTGAGAAGAGCAGAGTGACGTGCGGCGCTAGGTGACTCCAGGCTATATAGAAGCTGGGTCACATGCTGCTCTTGGCCAATCACAGCCATGCCATTAGTAGGCATGGCTGTGATGGCTTCTAAGGGCAGACTAGTTAAATGCTTGTGGATTGGCTGCCCTGCAGCCTTTTAAAAAGTGGCAAGAAATCACCGAACACCGAACCTGAACCCGAACTTTTACAGAAATGTCCGGGTTCGGGTCAGGATACCAAAAACCCTAAAGTTCGGTACGAACCCAAACTTTAGAGTTCGGGTTCGCTTAACCCTAATTATATGTTATACTGAATTTTCTCCTATAAAACTGTACATAAATCTGTTCAGCTCCTCCTGCTCTATAACATGCTGCCTTCAGCTCAGACATGATGTTCAACCAGACAGGTTCCCTTTAAGTTGTTTATCTACAGGAGAATTGTTTTTTTAAGGGTTTACTCCAGCTTTAGACATTCTTTACATTTGGCCAATATGGTGCCTTAGCTAAACAAAGAAATCCACTCACTATTTCCTATCCCTCTCTTCCAGTGCAGAGGACCTCTCAACGATGCTTCTGCAGTGTCCTGAAATACACTGCAAAGCACGATGAATACGACTACTGCACCTATCCAGCCACCCATACGCATGTGCAACAGCAGTCAGCCAGCCGATCAGCAGCCAGCCCCTGTGATGTCACAGCCCTATAAATACCCTCAGCCATTTTGGATTCTGCCATATTCCAGTGTGCTTAGTGCAGGGGGGGACGTCAGCAGGCGCTAGGGACAGTGTTAGAAAATACTTTATTGTGCCGAAAAAGCGATTTACAAGTTCAGGGAAGGATAAGTCAAGGTGTAGGGAAAGGATAGGGAGGCATCATCCACGCTATATAAGGAGAACAGGGTGCAATAGGAGCAATTCTATTACACCTTTCTGCACTTGGGGATCCAAATTGCTTTTAGGTTGTTTGCACTATATGATACATCAGTAATTCCAGCAAACCTTGCTTGTGATTGGGGTGCAAGTTCTGTGATACAGCCATTTACGGGGTCTATTAAGAGGATAGATGCATACATCCTGTTAGCCATCCTGTGTTGATTTTACCTTGTTTTACTTTTTTTGTGGGGTGTATTAATAGAAAAAAAAATGAAAAAAAAAAAATGTCATAATTGCTGTTCAGCGGTGAAGTTACATTGTACTACAGCCATTTACGGGGTGTATTAATAGGATAGATACGTACGTCCCATTAGCCGTCCTGCATTGATTTTATATTGTTTTACTTTTTGTGGGGGGTGTATTAATAGGGAAAAAATGTATATATATATATATATATATATATATATATATATATAAATGTAGAAATTGGCGCAGCACTCTCTCAGATCTAGTGAAAAAATCATGTTTATTTAACACATGTTCACAGCAGCAACGTTTCAGCTCTCTCACAGAGCCATTTTCAAGCCAAGTGGCTCTGTGAGAGAGCTGAAACGTTGCTGCTGTGAACATGTGTTAAATAAACACGATTTGTTTCACTAGATCTGAGAGAGTGCTGTGCCAATTTCTACATTTATAAAAGACCCCCTGACCAGGGGTGGACGCTTGCACCGCTGTGATATCGAATTAGGAGTGCTGCCGAATTTATTAAGTTTATCAACTTCGGCGTTGAAGTTACATTGTACTAAAGGCATTTACATAGTGTATTAATAGGAAAGATACTTACGTCCCATTAGTGTCACGGACGTTCCTGTGACAGGTGCCAGGAGATCAGTGAGACTGGCAACACGTGGTTTGATCTGACAGGTTCCTTGTGGATCAATTTGTGTCTGTGTTGTTTCTGGTAATGGCTAGTGTTGAGCACGAATATTCGAATCGCGAATTTTAATCGTGAATATCGCCACTTTGAGAATTTGCGAATATTAAGAATATAGTGCTATATATTTGTATTGGAATAGTGTTGATCGCGAATATTTTAATTGAAAATTTATCGCGAATATCGGCACTTAGCAACATCCCTAGCAACCAATAGGAAAGTTGCCTACCCCTTAATGTTGATCGCGAATATTCTAATTGCTAATTTTTATCGTGAATATATTACATTGCCGATTTTCATAATCAAGTAAATAATGACTGGAGATCACAAATTCTCGAATTTGCGAATTTACGGTGAATATTCGGCCAAAAATTCGCAAAATATCGCAAATTCGAATATTGCCGATGCCGCACATTACTAGTAA
This sequence comes from Bufotes viridis, assembly GCA_033119425.1. NCBI lineage: Eukaryota > Metazoa > Chordata > Amphibia > Anura > Bufonidae > Bufotes > Bufotes viridis. Next base: position 120,181,680 of record CM065597.1, on the reverse strand, counting down.
TGGCCACACCCCTTGCCTCACCATGTTGTGCGGTTTAGAGCTTCAGTCTTGCTTGTGGATTGCTGGTGTTTGGATCTTGGCGGAGTTCCTGTGCTTCCATAGCCATTTGAAGTTAAGTGTTTTCTTCCCCTTTAATTTATTGTGTGGGTTTTCTCGTGTTGCTCTTTTCCCTGTCATTTGTGTTTAGGCCTGAGGGAGACTCCTGTTCGTCCTACCATTTGGAGAAACAGGTTATCTTTTGTCCTGACATTAGTACCAGGGTCCTACTGGGTGAGTTAGGTTCCAGTGTATGAACTCTCCTACCTTCAGGGTCAGTTCATACTTACAGTCAGTCAGAACTTTTATTAGGGCTTCTCTAGGAGTTGACCGGCACCTTTCCCTAGTTTCCAGGCCTTTTTCCCCCACCCCTTTCCCTTCTACGTTCAGTGTAGGTTTCCCTCCCACACCAAAGCATGACATTATAAACCGCCAAACCGTCATTTTTTTTCTTGTGCCAGTACAGCCATGGATCATATCGCTGTCTAGCCGAACAGCTGCAGGAGCTGTCTTTAGATGTAGCTGACCTCCGCACGGCCGTCTCGCAGATCCTGAGACCACAAGCTGCTGGTCCTAGTGGTGGTTACCAGGCCTGTCCTGAACAAAAAGTGGCCCTCCCAGACAGATTCTCTGGGGGAAGTAATAATTTCATTTTGTTCAGAGAGGCATGCAAATTGTATTTTAAGCTACGTCGAAACTCAAAGGGGACGCTCAGTCTTGGGATTTTTCTCTGCCGACTGGATCGCAGTCCCTCCAGTCGATGGATACATTTTTCAGAGTTCTGGGTCTCATTTATGACGACCCGGACCTCCCTGGCCGAGACCAAGTTATGTGGCCTTTGTCAGGGAGAGCGTTCTGCAGAGATCTATTGGTCTCAGTTTAGGAGATGGCGTAACGAAAAAAAGATTACGGCACTCTTGTTCTGGCGGTTTCCTTTCTTTATTTCACCAAAAGTGTAGCAACTGTGGGGAGTCGCTCTGGTAGACAGCGGTGCGGGTGCAGTTTAGAGGCAAAACAAGGAGTCCAGATTGTGCAACAAACAGTGTTTTATTCACACTTGCACACAAAATGAAAAACAGTCTCTTGGTGACAGTTCACACACAACGGAAATAACGTAGCCAAACAAAAACAGTCCAACACAGGTTCAGTCACCTGGGAGGTGTAGGTGCAGGTTCGCACCACGCTGTCGGCCCAGCCGCAGGAGAATCCAGCTTCAGGTAGCCAGGAACAAAATACCTCCTTACTGAGCTCTTTCCTCCTGGACAGAGAACTCCCAGCCCTGTTAGCAGCTCCAGGATAATCACACTCCCCAGACACAGCTGCTGGCTGCGTTTTATATCCAGCCCAAAACATGGACTGGACCGTGGGGAGCAGCCACCCACCCTACTCTTTAGCTGCTCCCAGTAAGAGCCGGCCCGGATCGGCTTTGCAGCCATGCTATTTAACAAAGTCAAACAGCACTAGCTGCTGCAGACAAAAACCCGGCTCTCACCTCACCGAGGCCAGCAACCTCGGTGACACGTACCTGCCATCACATATGACACCTTGCACCTTACCACATACCCCCCTTTGTTCAGCCCTGAGGGTGAACACACGTGAAGGCAGTGGACGCGGGACAGGGCATCTGCGTTGCCCTGCAAGCGGCCTGCCCTGTGTTCCACGGAAAACTTGAAATTTTGAAGAGATAGGAACCACCTAGTGACCCGAGCATTCCTCTCCTTGGCCTGACTCATCCATTTGAGGGGAATGGTCGGTCACCAGACGGAACCTCCTCCCTAACAGGTAGTAGCGGAGAGATTCGAGTGCCCACTTGATAGCCAGGCACTCCCTCTCCACTATACTATACCTGGACTCAGCGGGACTGAGCTTACGGCTCAGGAAGACAACGGGATGTTCTTCCCCGTTGACCTCCTGCGACAGTACCGCACCGAGGCCTACCTCCGAGGCGTCGGTCTGTGCGACAAACTCCTTGTTGAAGTCGGGTGTCACCAAAACCGGGGACCCACACAGGGCCGACTTCAACGCGGAGAAAGCCTCCTCCGCCTTCTCACTCCAGCTAACCCTCCCAGACTTTCGCCCCTTCAACAGGTCTGTCAATGGCGCTGCTATTGTGGCAAAGTGGGGCACAAACCTCATGTAGTAACCTACAATCCCCAGGAACGACTTTACCTGCCTGGTGGAGACCGGTCGGGGCCAGTTACGAATGGCCTCTACCTTAGTTACCTGAGGTTTGATGACTCCCCGCCCAATTACATATCCCAGATATTTTGTCTCCTCTAACCCTATGGAGCACTTCTTTGGGTTAGCGGTCAGTCCGGCTTTCCTCAGGGCATCCACTACCGCCTGCACCTTGGGTAAATGGCTTTCCCAGTCGGTGCTGTGGATGACTACATCATCCAAGTAGGCCGAGGCGTACCGACGATGTGGTCGCAGCACTATGTCCATTAACCTTTGGAAAGTGGCGGGCGCCATGCAGGCCAAAGGGTAACACCTTGTAGTGATACAGGCCCTGCGGAGTAACAAATGCGGTTTTTCCTTAGCCGACTCCGTTAAGGGTACCTGCCAGTACCCTTTAGTGAGGTCCAGCACAGAAAAATAACGGGCTTGTCCTAAACTTTCAACCAGCTCGTCTACTCGGGGCATGGGATGCAGCGTCAAACTTGGATACTTCATTTAACTTGCGAAAGTCGTTGCAGAACCATAGCGTCCCATCCGGCTTAGGTATTAGGACTATGGGACTGGCCCACTCACTTTTCGACTCCTCAATGACCTCGAGCTTCAACATTAACTGTACTTCCTCCGCGATGGCCCGTCGCCGAGCCTCGGGTACCGGTATGGTTTTAACCGGATCTTGGCCTGAGGCTCAGTGGCGATGTCATGTTGGATGAGAGACGTGCGGCCAGGGAGGTCCGAGAACACATCCGTGTTCCGACTGATGAACTCCCTGACTTCCTGAACTTGTTTGGAAGACAGGCTGTCTGCAATTTTACCGTGGTTACTGCTTCACAGGCCTCGAACTGTGGGGCTGGACCCTTCTCACCTAGAAGCCCTGGCCGGGGGCTGTGGTCGTCGGCCGTGTCCCTATCTTTCCACGGCTTAAGTAAATTCACGTGGTACACCTGCTCCGGCTTGCGCCGCCTGGCTGGTGTACTTTGTAATTACTTCCCCTACTTTCTCGATCACCTCATAGGGGCCCTGCCACCTAGCTAGGAATTTGCTGTCAAGGGTGGGTACCAGAACCAAAACCCGATCTCCCGGATTGAAGCCCCGTACCCGAGCCTGACGATTATACACCCTACTCTGGGCTTGTTGTGCTGCCTCCATATGCTCCCGGACCAGCGGCAACACCCTTTCTATCCGTTCCTGCATCTGGGTGACATACTCAATGACACTTTTGTGGGGGACAGGCTGTTGTTCCCATGCTTCCTTGGCGATATCCAACAGGCCCCGAGGGTGTCTGCCATAAAGCAGTTCGAAGGGCGAGAACCCAGTAGAGGCCTGGGGTACCTCTCGCACTGCGAACATGAGATAGGGCAGAAGCAGGTCCCAGTCCTTCCCATCTCTAGACACCACCCTTTTTAACATATTTTTAGAGTTTGGTTAAACCTCTCAACAAGACCGTCTGTTTGCGGATGGTAAGCGGACGTCCGTAACTGCTTTATACGCAACAATTTACACAGTTCCTTCATTACTTTGGACATAAAGGGGTCCCTTGGTCTGTCAGAACCTCTTTTGGCAGGCCCACACGGGAAAACATCTCCATTAACTCTTTGGCAATGAGCCTAGCTGAGGTATGTCGCAGGGGCACCGCCTCCCGGATACCGAGTGGCATAGTCGAGAACTACCAGAATGTGTTGGTGGCCCCTGGCAGACTTTGGTACAGGCCCAATTAAATCCATAGCGATTCGCTCAAGCGGTACTTCAATAATTGGCAGAGGTACCAGAGGACTACGGAAATGAGGCTGGGGGCTAGTTATCTGACAGGTTGGACAGGACTTACAATAATTTTCTACCTCCTTGAACACACTGGGCCAATAAAACCGCTGCAGTATGCGGTCCTGGGTTTTCTGCCACCCCAGGTGTCCCCCAAGAACATGTTGGTGGGCAAGCTCCATGACAAGCTTGCGATACGCTGTGGGCACCACCAACTGTTCAACAGGTTCACCTCGGACTTGGTTCACCCGATACAACATATCCTGTAGAACAATAAATCGTGGGAACATTAATTCAGCCCCTGGTTTCTGGGGTTTACCATCAATTTCAGCACATTCTCCCAGGCCCTGGTTAGGGTTTGGTCCCGGTGTTGTGCGGTCCCAAAATTTTCCCCGGAGACATTGAGGTCTGCCAACTCAGGTCCCGGTGGCAAGTCCTCCGTGTCTCCCACCATTACACTCAGTGGGGTTGTCTCCCCCTCTACCGCTGGAGCAGTGGTCACCCCTACCGCCCGGCCCTTCAGACTCGGGCTCCCAGGGTTCTGGCCTTCCAGCGGTATCAGGCCACTCTACTAGGGTCACCCCTGTCTCGGGTCCCTCAGATACCTTTATTGCCGGCCACAGCGCCGGAAAACCGAGGAAGTCCCTCCCAAGTATTAGTTCATGTGGGAGTTTAGTAGCGACAGCCACCTCGTGGGTCCACCTACCAGCCGCTGTGGACAAAGTCACTAGTGCAGTGGGGTAGTCTTTCAGGTCTCCGTGGATGCACAGGACCCCGACTTTACGGCCAGTATACTCCACAGGCCGTACAAGGGCAGCCCTTACCAGGGAGACTAAACTCCCGGAGTCCAGCAGAGCCACCGCCAGCGAATCTCCCACCTCTACCTGACACAGGTGGTTATGGTCTTGCACCTCACGGGTGCCAGTTGCGCACAGCTTCCGTGCATACAAGGAGTGGCGACCCCCATAGTTCACCTCCATCGGCTCATCCCGATGCGGACAGTCGGCCCTGATGTGGCCTGGCTCCTGACACCTCCAGCATACCACGGGAGGCGGACTCGCAGGGGGTATCTTCCGTACAGGCCGCTCTGTCGCCGGACGTCGGAACTGGGGCAGAGGCCTCCGGGGTTTGACTGACCCCTTCCCAGCAAGACTCCCCTGCAGGTTTCTGGTGGCCTCGTACCGCTCCACCAGGTCGACCATCTCCAGGGCATTGGTGGGCGATACCTGGCCGACCCAGTGCTGGAGAGGGTAAGGCAAAGCCCTCCAGAAGACATCGGCTAACAGACGGTCGAGCATAGCAGTGGGAGTCAGTATGTCTGGCTGCAGCCATTTTGCAACCGTTGTAGCAAGTCATAGTATTGTGGCCTGGCGGGTTCAGCCACGTTAAAGTCCCACTGGTGGACACGCTGAGCCCGGACCAAAACATTCACCCCCAGTCTTGCCAGGATCTCACCTTTCACAGTTGGGTAGTCAGCTGCTTGGTCATCTGGGAGGTCAAAAATACTTGCTGGGGTCCAGGCGCCAGGAACGGAGCGGCGACCTCTGCCCACTGTTCTCGGGGTAATTTCTCCCTCACGGCCACCTTCTCGAACACCGCCAGATAGGTCTCCACATCATCCGAGGGGTCATCTTAGGGATCGCGGCACGGACAGCTTTCCGGGCATCATGGGCCGCGGTGGGACGCTCCTGCCGCTTGCAGCGCCATCACGTGCTGTAGCAGTAGCTGGTTGGTCTCCCGCTGCTGCACGTTAGCCTCTATGAGGGCTTTCACAGCCGCCTCCATTTTGTCGGGGATCACAGGCTGCAACTTTGCCGGCTTAATATAGGACATTCACTTTTTCTCAGCAAAAACAAAGTTCGGCGTTCACGCCAGCCTCACTGCGCATGCCCGCATCCGACACCAAATGTGGGGAGTCGCTCTGGTAGACAGCGGTGCGGGTGCAGTTTAGAGGCAAAACAAGGAGTCCAGATTGTGCAACAAACAGTGTTTTATTCACACTTGCACACAAAATGAAAAACAGTCTCTTGGTGACAGTTCACACACAGCGGAAATAACGTAGCCAAACAAAAACAGTCCAACACAGGTTCAGTCACCTGGGAGGTGTAGGTGCAGGTTCGCACCACGCTGTCGGCCCAGCCGCAGGAGAATCCAGCTTCAGGTAGCCAGGAACAAAATACCTCCTTACTGAGCTCTTTCCTCCTGGACAGAGAACTCCCAGCCCTGTTAGCAGCTCCAGGATAATCACACTCCCCAGACACAGCTGCTGGCTGCGTTTTATATCCAGCCCAAAACATGGACTGGACCGTGGGGAGCAGCCACCCACCCTACTCTTTAGCTGCTCCCAGTAAGAGCCGGCCCGGATCGGCTTTGCAGCCATGCTATTTAACAAAGTCAAACAGCACTAGCTGCTGCAGACAAAAACCCGGCTCTCACCTCACCGAGGCCAGCAACCTCGGTGACACGTACCTGCCATCACATATGACACCTTGCACCTTACCACACAACGTTTCAACCATAAGGTCGCTAGGAGCTTGATAAAGACCATATGGTTGAAACGTTGCTACACTTTTGGTGAAAAAAAGAAAGGAAACCGCCAGAACAAGAGTGCTGTAATCTTTTTTGCGTTACACTATATGGACTGAGGACCCATGGGCCGGGACCTGACATTACAGGCACCACCACTGAACGATCATCTGTTAAGGAACTGTGAGTAGTGCTGCCCGAACCTTTGCAGTTTAGGAGATGGGCTACGGATACTGAATGGAATGATGCGGCTTTCCGTAGTCAGTTCTGTCAGGGATTATCATAGAGGCTGAAGGATGCTTTGGCCTTTCATGAGAATCCTGAGTCTTTGGAAGCTGCTATGTCTCTTGCTGTATGAATTGATAGACGCCTGAGAGAGAGATCTAGGGGCCTAGTCTCATTATGTACTATCACATAACATGTCGTCTTCCTCTGACAATTTGGTTGCAGATACTCCTGAGTTTAAGTCTGGGGACGAACCCATGCAATTAGGGGGAGCTACTCCTGGGACATTTTATCAATGTATGTCCATGTATTTAGCGTAACAAAAAAAGGGGGGGACGTCTAATTCCCATCTGACTCTTGGAGGAGTAAGAGGGGAGTAAGAGAACATGCATTTGTCATTGACTGGTAGTACCCGGTTTCTCCTGACTGCCGAGGTGTCGCTGGAGTCTGTGGGGGATTGAGGTGTTTATCGACAGTGGGGCAGGGGTGAATCTGATTGATGGTCAGTTCATCCGTATGCACGGGTTGTCACCGAGTGCATTAGAGAAAAACATTTGCGTTTTTGCCATTGATTCTGCACCTCTAACTCAGAAGTGTTTGTCTCAGATGGTACAGGACATCCGATTGAGAGTGGGTGACTTTCATGAGGAGTTCATCTCATGTTTTGTGATGAAGGTTCTGGGTTTACCATGGTTAAGCAAGCATAATCCAACCATCAATTGGCAAGCGAGACAGATTCTGGATTGGGGTAATTATTATTGATGATCGAGCACCAAAGTATTCGGGGGTTCAGGTGTTCGGCCCGAACAAATTGCTATATTCATGTGCTCGGGTCCCTGGTCCATTGGAAAAGGTCAGAAAGTGACAGAAACACCACCAAAATGGACCGGGAAAAGCATGGGGGCGATGTTTGGATGCATCTTGGACTCCTAGGTCGCTGCTGGGAACCATGTTGGTTGAGTTGTACTACTCTTTTACAGACTGACAAAAATACGCACAAGACAAGCGAGGACAGCAGTACAGAAGGGGAGGGATCCAAAGCACCGCAACAGACTGGAAGAGGCTATGGGATGGCAAAAGGGAGAAGGCGGGCCACAACAAATAGGCCCGCGTACAGATGTCCTTAACCCAGGCCTTTGAACGCAAGCGCAAATACCCAGCCACCCACCCACAGGCCATAGCACTAAATGCACACCTTTAAAAATTGCTGGCCCTGGAAATGTTGCCATTTAGGCCTGTGGACATTGAGGCTTTCCTCGGCCTCAAAGCGGCGGACGTCCCTTGTTACCCAGCTGCCACTATTTTTCTTGGTGTGCGATCCCCGCATTACACCAGAAATTGTGTCCCGTAACATCACCCGTGCCCTGACCAACGCAGTTATTGAGAAGGTCCACTTAATGACTGACCCACGGACAAGTGCTTTTGGACAGGGATGCTACATTTCCATGACGGCACACTGGGTGAACCTTGTGGAGGCCGGTAGCTAGTCGTACCCTGGGATGGCACAGGTGCCACCAACGCCAAGGATTGCGGGCCCCTATTCCATCAGGATTTTCACCACCACCTACATTAGTTGCAGCAAACCCCACTTCTCTTACTCCTACTCCACTTCCACCTATGAATTCTCATCTTGAAGCACCAGTCAGCCATCAGTCAGTAGCTGGAAGCAGTGTAGCACGGCAGTGGGGAAGCGGCAACAGGCCGTGCTGAAACTCATTTGCTTAGGTGACAACCAGCACACCACCGCAGAGCTGTGACAGGGTATAAGAGACCATACTGAGCTGTGGCTCTCGCCACTCAACCTACAACCAGGCATGGTTGGTTGTTGTGTCTGATAATGGCCGTAACATGTTGGCGGCTTTGGAACTTGGCAAGCTCACACACATGGCAATCATACAGCATATATGTCCCATGCACAACAAACATCCCAAACTTATACATTAATATAACTAAAAACATAGCACACGAGAGTGGAGGCTATACCAATAGCATGGCCTGTTAATTAACTCATCAATAACCAAATAACAATAACATATTTTACAACTATAAACCATAATAATAATAATAATACCAGCAATAATACAACCACAAACCATAATAATAATAGAACAGAATGTCATTGCGGATACATTTACAGCTGACAACGCTGGCGACAGAGTACGTAGTTCCTTGTGCTACCCAGGAGGGGAGATGAAGGGAACACACAGCAGTTCCAACAGAGGCAGGACAACACTCTCCAAGGCCTGGAACAGTTTTATGACACCCCGCCAGCACCCTCACCCTGATACGCGGCTTAGTGTCACAAGGCAGGAAAAATTTTGTAAGATGGTAAAGCAGTAAATAGCAGACAGTGTCAGCATCCTCAGTGATCCCTCTGTGACTTACAACTATTGGGATCCAAGCTGGACATGTGGCACAAACTGCCACTCGACACACCTCAGAGGTGCTGGCCTGCCCTGCTGCCAGCATTTTGTCAGAGCGGGTATTTAGTTTTGATGGGGGTATAATAACTGATAAGCGTATCCATCTGTCAACTGAAAATGCTGACAGGTTGACTCTTATAAATATGAACAAGGCCTGGATTGCCCCTGACTTCTCTACTCCTACTCCTCCTCCATCATATCAACATGCTTTTTAGGCTGCCCTCGGTCATAATGTTTTAGAAGGTCAGCTCACCTGCAGGTCCTCACATTTAATGCTTTACAGGGTCAGCTCACCTGCAGCCCCTCACATATAATGTTTAACAGGGTCAGCTTACCTGCAGGCCCTCACATATAATGTTTTAGAGGGTCAGCTCACCTGCAGGCCCTCACATATAATGTTTTAGAGGGTCTGTTTTAGAGGGTTCCACCTACCCGCTCGGCCCTGCTGTGGCCAACCCAGACGCCGGCAGGGGTTCGCTAGATTGAATCATGGGGGCACCCTCTGCCTCCTGCTATGCCGCTCGGTCCTGAGGTTGTCTGGCCCAGTCGGCTAGTTGCACTGTAATGCTGTACAAAATATAACAATTGTTATAGTTCTGTTCTGATGTGCAACCATGGGACTACTGTAGTGCTGACTAGTGTTGAGCGAACAGTTCGAGAATAGTTCGGGTTCGTACCGAATTTTGGGGTGTCCGTGACACGGACCCGAACCCGGACATTTTCAAAAAAGTTCGGGTTCGAGTTCGGAGTTCGGCATGTTCTCTCGGCGCATTTTGAAAGTACTATATAGCAGAATAGTACAGGCTTAAAGCTGAAATCGCATTGCGATTACAACTTTGAGCTACCGATCACCATGGGAACGCCTTCTCCAGTAGAATGTACTGTAGGATGTTTGAATTACGTTGAAATCGCAATGCGATTCTTATATATTTGCTTAATCGCATTGCGATTTCAACTTCTCAAATCCGACAGTACATTCTAGCATTTTTCCCATGGTGATGTAGACGCTCCATTAGCACGGAATCCGGCTGAAGCAGAAATCGCAATGCGATTCTTAGAACTCAAATAAATCGCATCACACTACACGTTCTAATTGCATTCGATTTTAACTTTACTGTTTGGTTTTGTATCACGATAATACAAAATTTGAATAATCGTGTGCGTGCTGTTCTAGCACGCAGTGCTATTCGTATCCCACTATTAAGTTCTAATCGCATTCGATGTTAACTTATGCATTTTTTTTTTTTTGCCAGGCATCAAATAGAATGCGATGCCTGTCAAAAAAAAAGCATAAGTTAAAATCGAATGCGATTAGAACTTAAGAGTGGGATACGAATAGCACTAGTGTTGTTGTTGAGCGCACATTTCGAGAATAGTTCCGGTCCGTACAGAATTTTGGGGTGTTCGTGACACGACCCGAACCCGAACATTTTCATAAAAATTCAGGTTCGGTTTTGTAGTTCGTCATTTTTTGTGGCGCATTTTGGAAGGCTGCAAAGCAGCCAATCAACATGCATCATACTACTTGCCCTAAGATGCCATCGCAGCAATGCCTACTATTGGCAAGGCTGTGATTGGCCAAGTGCAGCATATGACTCAGCCTCTTTATAAGCTTGTGCGCACGTCGCGATGTGCTCACTCCCGCTGTGATTAGACCAGGGATAGATGCAGCTGCTGTGAGGGCGAGATAGGCAGGGATAATTGAGGAAGAAAACCTGATAAGAAGTGAATGATCTAAACCTGTGCATCAGAACAACTCAGCTGAGCTGTTCACTGAAAGTTTATTTTTTTTTACACTCGCCAGATCGATTTTTACCGGCACATGTAACTGGGCTGACCGGCGGCGGCCATTTTGGGACCTGTGGTGCGCCAGCTCAAGCTGCCACAGAGTCCAAAGAAAAGCTCCAAAGAATTGAAAAATCTACTCCTGTGACAATTTTTTTTCTGGCTGGGCAGACCATTTTCTGGCACATGTTACTGGGCTGATAGGCGGCGGCCATTTTGGGACTTGTGGTGCTACAGCAAAAGCTGCCACAGCGTCCATTAATCTCATGTAATAGTCGATTTTTTCATAGATATACTACATCAGGGGTTTGGCTGTGCTTGTGTCACCCCTACTAACTGCCAATATATTTAATATATCCGTGGTGAAACTGAAAGTAACCCACTTGGATAGCAAATCCCATGAATGTGCTGTTCCAGCTAGGCTAGCCAGTGTCACTACAGCCAGGTCCAATACTGTCAGCCAGAAATTAAATTTTATTTTTTTTCCAGAAATATAAATTAAAAAAATCTTTCCCTGTAACAAACATAATTCTGGTGTTAGACCAGAAGAAGCACTCCTTCAGTAAATAATACTGTAAAAAGGTTTAGGCAATAATTCTCCCAGTGTGGGCAATTTATGTACCAAAACGAGCATTTTAAAAATTCCGGTGTTCTGAAATACCAGCAGTCCTCTTGTAATTAATAACAGAAAAAGGCATTATAGTGTCCAGTGTTGTCATTTTGGTTCCAAAAAGGCCAATTTAATCAATCTGGTGTTGGTGACACCCGAAATAGTAGGCCGCACGTTGTTACTCCTTTGAAAAGGAAATAGTTCTCCCACTGTGGGAATTCATTTAACATAAGTAGCATTTAAAAATTCTGGTGTCCAATTTGCAGCAGTTTTCTTGTAATTAATACCGGAAAAGGAATTACGGTATATCTTCCAGTGTGTGAATTTTGGGGCTAAAAATAATATATTTTATTGTGGTGCGAGTTGAATCGCAACAATGAGAAAACATTCTATTAAGGGACGAGGACGCGGTCGTGGTGGGGTCCGTGGAGTCTCTGTTGCTGGCAGAGGACGTGGCCGTTCGGCCTCAGGCGCACAAAGTAGTGAACCAACTCCTCAAGTAGCCGGCAGAATTTACAGCGATATTTGGTGGGGCCCAATGCCGTTATGAGGATGGTAAGGCCTGAGCAGGTACAGGCATTAGTCGATTGGGTGGCCGACAGTGCTTCCAGCACGTTCACCACATTGTCTTCCGCCCAGTCTTCTGCGGAAAGCGCACAGGTGGCACCTGAAAACCAAGCCCATCAGTCTGTCACATAACCCCCATGCATATCAGGGAAACTGTCCGAGCCTCAAGTTATGCAGCAGTCTCTTCTTCTGTTTGAAGACTCTGCTGGCAGGGGTTCCCAGGGGCGTCCACCTAGCCCTTCCCTAGCGGTGGAAGACATACCATGCACTGACGCACAACCACTTATGTATCCAGATGATGAGGACATGGGAATACCACCACAGCAGAGTGACCGAGTGTCTGATGATGACGAAACACAGGTGCCCACTGCCGCGTCTTATTGCAGTGTGCAGACTGAACAGGAGGAGGTCAGGGAGGAAGACTGGGTGGAAGACGATGCAGAGGACGATGAGGTCTTAGACCCCACATGGACTGAAGGTCGTGCCGCTGACTTAAATAGTTCAGAGGAAGAGGCAGTGGTGAGACCGAGACAACAGCGAAGCCAAAGAGGGAGCAGGGGGCAAAAGCAGAACACCCGCCGTCCCGAGAGTTCGCCTGCTATTGGCCAGTGCCAACAGGGACCCAGCACCCCAAAGGCATCTTCAAGGAGTTCCCTGGCATGGCACTTCTTCAAACAATGATAACTGCCTAAAACATGTCTTGTTGTACTACGGGCCACTTCTTTATTTAATACAAATTTTATGTAACCCACAGTTGAATGAAACTCTCCTCTGTCTGGGCGCCGGGGCCTAACTAGATGAAAGTGGCCTGTTAAACTATCGGGTGACATAAAGCCATAACCTCTGCCATGCTACCTCTGTCCTCTGTCTGGGTGCTGAGGCCTAAGTCAAATAAAGCGGTCTTCTGCTGTGCTGGGGGATATGAAGCTAATCTCTGACCTCTCTCCTCTGTCTGGGTCCAAAGGCCTAAGTCACTGAAAGAGGCCTTCTCCTGTGGTGTGTGATATGATGCCTGAATATGTGCTATGTGGCCTCTCTCCTCTGTCTGTGTGAAGGGGTCAAAGTAACTTTATGGTGGCTTCTCCTGTGATGGTTGATATTATGCCTGATTCTCTGCTGTGGAACCTCTCTCCTCTTCCTGGGTGCAGGGGTCAAAGTATCTTAAATTGTCCTTCTCTTGCGGTGGTTGATATGATGCCTGAATATGTGCTGTGTGGCCTCTCTCCTCTGTCTGGGTGAAGGGGTCAAAGTAACTAAATGGTGGCCTACTCCTGTGGTGGTTGATATGATGCCTGAATATGTGCTGTGGGGCCTCTCTCCTCTGTCTGGGTGAAGGGGTCAAAGTAACTAAATGGTGGCCTACTCCTGTGGTGGTTTATATGATGCCTGAATATGTGCTGTGTGGCCTCTCTCCTCTGTCTGGGTGAAGGGGTCAAAGTAACTAAATGGTGGCCTACTCCTGTGGTGGTTGATATGATGCCGGAATATGTGCTGTGAGGGCCTCTCTCCTCTGTTTGGGTGAAGGGGTCAAAGTAACTTTATGGTGGCTTCTCCTGTGGTGGTTGATATTATGCCTGATTCTCTGCTGTGGAACCTCTCTCCTCTTCCTGGGTGCAGGGGTCAAAGTATCTAAAATTGTCCTTCTCTTGCGGTGGTTGATATGATGCCTTAATATGTGCTGTGTGGCCTCTCTCCTCTGTCTGGGTGAAGGGGTCAAAGTAACTAAATGGTGGCCTACTCCTGTGGTGGTTGATATGATGCCTGAATATGTGCTGTGGGGCCTCTCTCCTCTGTCTGGGTGAAGGGGTCAAAGTAACTAAATGGTGGCCTACTCCTGTGGTGGTTGATATGATGCCTGAATATGTGCTGTGTGGCCTCTCTCCTCTGTCTGGGTGAAGGGATCAAAGTAACTAAATGGTGGCCTACTCCTGTGGTGGTTTATATGATGCCTGAATATGTGCTGTGGAACCTCTCTCCTCTTCCTGGGTGCAGGGGTCAAAGTAACTTTATGGTGGCTTCTCCTGTGGTGGTTGATATTATGCCTGATTCTCTGCTGTGGAACCTCTCTCCTCTTCCTGGGTGCAGGGGTCAAAGTATCTAAAAGTGTCCTTCTCTTGCAGTGGTTGATATGATGCCTGAATATGTGCTGTGTGGCCTCTCTCCTCTGTCTGGGTGAAGGGGTCAAAGTAACTGAATGGTGGCCTACTCCTGTGGTGGTTGATATGATGCCTGAATATGTGCTGTGGGGCCTCTCTCCTCTGTCTGGGTGAAGGGGTCAAAGTAACTAAATGGTGGCCTACTCCTGTGGTGGTTGATATGATGCCTGAATATGTGCTGTGTTGCCTCTCTCCTCTGTCTGGGTGAAGGGGTCAAAGTAACTAAATGGTGGCCTACTCCTGTGGTGGTTGATATGATGCCGGAATATGTGCTGTGGGGCCTCTCTCCTCTGTTTGGGTGAAGGGGTTAAAGTAACTTTATGGTGGCTTCTCCTGTGGTGGTTGATATTATGCCTGATTCTCTGCTGTGGAACCTCTCTCCTCTTCCTGGGTGCAGGGGTCAAAGTATCTAAAATTGTCCTTCTCTTGCGGTGGTTGATATGATGCCTGAATATGTGCTGTGTGGCCTCTCTCCTCTGTCTGGGTGAAGGGGTCAAAGTAACTAAATGGTGGCCTACTCCTGTGGTGGTTGATATGATGCCTGAATATGTGCTGTGGGGCCTCTCTCCTCTGTCTGGGTGAAGGGGTCAAAGTAACTAAATGGTGGCCTACTCCTGTGGTGGTTGATATGATGCCTGAATATGTGCTGTGTGGCCTCTCTCCTCTGTCTGGGTGAAGGGATCAAAGTAACTAAATGGTGGCCTACTCCTGTGGTGGTTTATATGATGCCTGAATATGTGCTGTGGAACCTCTCTCCTCTTCCTGGGTGCAGGGGTCAAAGTAACTTTATGGTGGCTTCTCCTGTGGTGGTTGATATTATGCCTGATTCTCTGCTGTGGAACCTCTCTCCTCTTCCTGGGTGCAGGGGTCAAAGTATCTAAAAGTGTCCTTCTCTTGCAGTGGTTGATATGATGCCTGAATATGTGCTGTGTGGCCTCTCTCCTCTGTCTGGGTGAAGGGGTCAAAGTAACTGAATGGTGGCCTACTCCTGTGGTGGTTGATATGATGCCTGAATATGTGCTGTGGGGCCTCTCTCCTCTGTCTGGGTGAAGGGGTCAAAGTAACTAAATGGTGGCCTACTCCTGTGGTGGTTGATATGATGCCTGAATATGTGCTGTGTTGCCTCTCTCCTCTGTCTGGGTGAAGGGGTCAAAGTAACTAAATGGTGGCCTACTCCTGTGGTGGTTTATATGATGCCTGAATATGTGCTGTGGAACCTCTCTCCTCTTCCTGGGTGCAGGGGTCAAAGTATCTAAAAGTGTCCTTCTCTTGCGGTGGTTGATATGATGCCTGAATATGTGCTGTGTGGCCTCTCTCCTCTGTCTGGGTGAAGGGGTCAAAGTAACTAAATGGTGGCCTACTCCTGTGGTGGTTGATATGATACCTGAATATGTGCTGTGGAGCCTCTCTCCTCTGTTTGGGTGAAGGGGTCAAAGTAACTTTATGGTGGCTTCTCCTGTGGTGGTTGATATTATGCCTGATTCTCTGCTGTGGAACCTCTCTCCTCTTCCTGGGTGCAGGGGTCAGAGTATCTAAAATTGTCCTTCTCTTGCGGTGGTTGATATGATGCCTGAATATGTGCTGTGTGGCCTCTCTCCTCTGTCTGGGTGAAGGGGTCAAAGTAACTAAATGGTGGCCTACTCCTGTGGTGGTTGATGTGATGCCTGAATATGTGCTGTGGGGCCTCTCTCCTCTGTTTGGGTGAAGGGGTCAAAGTAACTTTATGGTGGCTTCTCCTGTGGTGGTTGATATTATGCCTGATTCTCTGCTGTGGAACCTCTCTCCTCTTCCTGGGTGCAGGGGTCAGAGTATCTAAAATTGTCCTTCTCTTGCGGTGGTTGATATGATGCCTGAATATGTGCTGTGTGGCCTCTCTCCTCTGTCTGGGTGAAGGGGTCAAAGTAACTAAATGGTGGCCTACTCCTGTGGTGGTTTATATGATGCCTGAATATGTGCTGTGGGGCCTCTCTCCTCTGTTTGGGTGAAGGGGTCAAAGTAACTTTATGGTGGCTTCTCCTGTGGTGGTTGATATTATGCCTGATTCTCTGCTGTGGAACCTCTCTCCTCTTCCTGGGTGCAGGGGTCAAAGTATCTAAAAGTGTCCTTCTCTTGCGGTGGTTGATATGATGCCTGAATATGTGCTGTGTGGCCTCTCTCCTCTGTCTGGGTAAAGGGGTCAAAGTAACTAAATGGTGGCCTACTCCTGTGGTGGTTGATATGATGCCTGAATATGTGCTGTGGGGCCTCTCTCCTCTGTCTGGGTGAAGGGGTCAAAGTAACTAAATGGTGGCCTACTCCTGTGGTGGTTTATATGATGCCTGAATATGTGCTGTGTGGCCTCTCTCCTCTGTCTGGGTGAAGGGGTCAAAGTAACTAAATGGTGGCCTACTCCTGTGGTGGTTGATATGATGCCGGAATATGTGCTGTGGGGCCTCTCTCCTCTGTTTGGGTGAAGGGGTCAAAGTAACTTTATGGTGGCTTCTCCTGTGGTGGTTGATATTATGCCTGATTCTCTGCTGTGGAACCTCTCTCCTCTTCCTGGGTGCAGGGGTCAAAGTATCTAAAATTGTCCTTCTCTTGCGGTGGTTGATATGATGCCTGAATATGTGCTGTGTGGCCTCTCTCCTCTGTCTGGGTGAAGGGGTCAAAGTAACTAAATGGTGGCCTACTCCTGTGGTGGTTGATATGATGCCTGAATATGTGCTGTGGGGCCTCTCTCCTCTGTCTGGGTGAAGGGGTCAAAGTAACTAAATGGTGGCCTACTCCTGTGGTGGTTGATATGATGCCTGAATATGTGCTGTGTGGCCTCTCTCCTCTGTCTGGGTGAAGGGATCAAAGTAACTAAATGGTGGCCTACTCCTGTGGTGGTTTATATGATGCCTGAATATGTGCTGTGGAACCTCTCTCCTCTTCCTGGGTGCAGGGGTCAAAGTAACTTTATGGTGGCTTCTCCTGTGGTGGTTGATATTATGCCTGATTCTCTGCTGTGGAACCTCTCTCCTCTTCCTGGGTGCAGGGGTCAAAGTATCTAAAAGTGTCCTTCTCTTGCGGTGGTTGATATGATGCCTGAATATGTGCTGTGTGGCCTCTCTCCTCTGTCTGGGTGAAGGGGTCAAAGTAACTGAATGGTGGCCTACTCCTGTGGTGGTTGATATGATGCCTGAATATGTGCTGTGGGGCCTCTCTCCTCTGTCTGGGTGAAGGGGTCAAAGTAACTAAATGGTGGCCTACTCCTGTGGTGGTTGATATGATGCCTGAATATGTGCTGTGTTGCCTCTCTCCTCTGTCTGGGTGAAGGGGTCAAAGTAACTAAATGGTGGCCTACTCCTGTGGTGGTTTATATGATGCCTGAATATGTGCTGTGGAACCTCTCTCCTCTTCCTGGGTGCAGGGGTCAAAGTATCTAAAAGTGTCCTTCTCTTGCGGTGGTTGATATGATGCCTGAATATGTGCTGTGTGGCCTCTCTCCTCTGTCTGGGTGAAGGGGTCAAAGTAACTAAATGGTGGCCTACTCCTGTGGTGGTTGATATGATACCTGAATATGTGCTGTGGGGCCTCTCTCCTCTGTTTGGGTGAAGGGGTCAAAGTAACTTTATGGTGGCTTCTCCTGTGGTGGTTGATATTATGCCTGATTCTCTGCTGTGGAACCTCTCTCCTCTTCCTGGGTGCAGGGGTCAAAGTATCTAAAATTGTCCTTCTCTTGCGGTGGTTGATATGATGCCTGAATATGTGCTGTGTGGCCTCTCTCCTCTGTCTGGGTGAAGGGGTCAAAGTAACTAAATGGTGGCCTACTCCTGTGGTGGTTGATGTGATGCCTGAATATGTGCTGTGGGGCCTCTCTCCTCTGTTTGGGTGAAGGGGTCAAAGTAACTTTATGGTGGCTTCTCCTGTGGTGGTTGATATTATGCCTGATTCTCTGCTGTGGAACCTCTCTCCTCTTCCTGGGTGCAGGGGTCAGAGTATCTAAAATTGTCCTTCTCTTGCGGTGGTTGATATGATGCCTGAATATGTGCTGTGTGGCCTCTCTCCTCTGTCTGGGTGAAGGGGTCAAAGTAACTAAATGGTGGCCTACTCCTGTGGTGGTTTATATGATGCCTGAATATGTGCTGTGGGGCCTCTCTCCTCTGTTTGGGTGAAGGGGTCAAAGTAACTTTATGGTGGCTTCTCCTGTGGTGGTTGATATTATGCCTGATTCTCTGCTGTGGAACCTCTCTCCTCTTCCTGGGTGCAGGGGTCAAAGTATCTAAAAGTGTCCTTCTCTTGCGGTGGTTGATATGATGCCTGAATATGTGCTGTGTGGCCTCTCTCTTCTGTCTGGGTGAAGGGGTCAAAGTAACTAAATGGTGGCCTACTCCTGTGGTGGTTGATATGATGCCTGAATATGTGCTGTGTGGCCTCTCTCCTCTGTCTGGGTGAAGGGATCAAAGTAACTAAATGGTGGCCTACTCCTGTGGTGGTTTATATGATGCCTGAATATGTGCTGTGGAACCTCTCTCCTCTTCCTGGGTGCAGGGGTCAAAGTAACTTTATGGTGGCTTCTCCTGTGGTGGTTGATATTATGCCTGATTCTCTGCTGTGGAACCTCTCTCCTCTTCCTGGGTGCAGGGGTCAAAGTATCTAAAAGTGTCCTTCTCTTGCGGTGGTTGATATGATGCCTGAATATGTGCTGTGTGGCCTCTCTCCTCTGTCTGGGTAAAGGGGTCAAAGTAACTAAATGGTGGCCTACTCCTGTGGTGGTTGATATGATGCCTGAATATGTGCTGTGGGGCCTCTCTCCTCTGTCTGGGTGAAGGGGTCAAAGTAACTAAATGGTGGCCTACTCCTGTGGTGGTTTATATGATGCCTGAATATGTGCTGTGTGGCCTCTCTCCTCTGTCTGGGTGAAGGGGTCAAAGTAACTGAATGGTGGCCTACTCCTGTGGTGGTTGATATGATGCCTGAATATGTGCTGTGGGGCCTCTCTCCTCTGTCTGGGTGAAGGGGTCAAAGTAACTAAATGGTGGCCTACTCCTGTGGTGGTTGATATGATGCCTGAATATGTGCTGTGTTGCCTCTCTCCTCTGTCTGGGTGAAGGGGTCAAAGTAACTAAATGGTGGCCTACTCCTGTGGTGGTTTATATGATGCCTGAATATGTGCTGTGGAACCTCTCTCCTCTTCCTGGGTGCAGGGGTCAAAGTATCTAAAAGTGTCCTTCTCTTGCGGTGGTTGATATGATGCCTGAATATGTGCTGTGTGGCCTCTCTCCTCTGTCTGGGTGAAGGGGTCAAAGTAACTAAATGGTGGCCTACTCCTGTGGTGGTTGATATGATACCTGAATATGTGCTGTGGGGCCTCTCTCCTCTGTTTGGGTGAAGGGGTCAAAGTAACTTTATGGTGGCTTCTCCTGTGGTGGTTGATATTATGCCTGATTCTCTGCTGTGGAACCTCTCTCCTCTTCCTGGGTGCAGGGGTCAGAGTATCTAAAATTGTCCTTCTCTTGCGGTGGTTGATATGATGCCTGAATATGTGCTGTGTGGCCTCTCTCCTCTGTCTGGGTGAAGGGGTCAAAGTAACTAAATGGTGGCCTACTCCTGTGGTGGTTTATATGATGCCTGAATATGTGCTGTGGGGCCTCTCTCCTCTGTTTGGGTGAAGGGGTCAAAGTAACTTTATGGTGGCTTCTCCTGTGGTGGTTGATATTATGCCTGATTCTCTGCTGTGGAACCTCTCTCCTCTTCCTGGGTGCAGGGGTCAAAGTATCTAAAAGTGTCCTTCTCTTGCGGTGGTTGATATGATGCCTGAATATGTGCTGTGTGGCCTCTCTCTTCTGTCTGGGTGAAGGGGTCAAAGTAACTAAATGGTGGCCTACTCCTGTGGTGGTTGATATGATGCCTGATTCTCTGCTGTGGGACCTCTCTCCTTTGTCTGGGTGCTGGGGTCGAAATAATAGTAAGTGACCTTCTCCATTGGTGGGTGACTTGAAGCCTGATTCTGTGCTATGGGACCTCACTCCAATTAATATTGTTTAATTTTTATTTATTTTATGTTAACTCATCATTTCCCTATCTACATTTGTTTGCAGGGGATTTACCTACATTTTGCTGCCTTTTGCAGCCCTCTAGCCCTTTCGGGTGTGTTTTACAGCCTTACCAAAAACCTTACCAGATCTAGCACATAAACCAGTTGAACTTGAAACCCTTGAAAGATTACAGTAATGAAAAATAATTATTAATATGGGCAACACTATCTGTACCCTTTGTTTCCAATCAAACAAAAACGCAATAAATTTGATTTAACATTATAGTTTTATAAAATAATCTTTAACAAAATAGAATTATTTTTAACATAAATATATAAATAACCAAAAAAATTAGGGTAATTTTTAATTTTTCTCTGCTCCTCCAGCAGATCATCGATGTCCTTAAGATGAGCCTCCTCCATGGCTCGCATTTGGTGGGAGAACTGCATCTTGAGCTGCCTCATCTTCCTGGTTTGCTGCTCCCTGAACTGCTGCATTCGCAGCTGGTGCTTCCTTCGCATTGTTTTTATTTTTTTAACATGATGTTGTCAGCTGTAAAATAAATGAAATAAAATTTGGAAATGTACATTAAAATACAATCATTAATTGTTATATAAAGCTGAGATGATATTTTTTCTTGAAAATCACTGGTTAGACCACACATGGAGTACTGTGTACAGTTCTGGGCTCCTGTGAACAAGACAGACATAGCAGAGCTGGAGAGGGTTCAGAGGAGGGCAACTAAAGTAATAACTGGAATGAGGGATCTACAGTACCGTGAAAGGTTATCAAAATTAGGGTTATTCACTTTAGAAAAAAGACGACTGAGGGAGATCTAATAACTATGTATAAATATATCAGGGGTCAGTACAGAGATCTCTCCCATCATCTATTTATCCCCAGGACTGTGACTGTGACAAGGGGACATCCTCTGCGTCTGGAGGAAAGAAGGTTTGTACACAAACATAGAAAAGGATTCTTCACTGTAAGAGCAGTGAGACTATGGAACTCTCTGCCTGAGGAGGTGGTGATGGTGAGTACAATAAAGGAATTCAAGAGGGGACTGGATTTATTTCTGGAGTGTAATAATATTACAGGCTATAGCTACTAGAGAGGGGTCGTTGATCCAGGGAGTTATTCTGATTGCCTGATTGGAGTCGGGAAGGAATTTTTTCCCCTTATGTGAGGAAAATTGGCTTCTGCCTCACAGGGGTTTTTGCCTTCCTCTGGATCAACTTGTAGGAAACAGGCCGAACTGGATGGACAAATGTCTTTTTCGGTCTTATATACTATGTTACTATGTTACTATGTAAATCTGTTATATATTGGTTTAGGTAGGATTAATAATAGTTCCTTTTAGTTTTGGGTTATTGACTTAGTAGTTACGTTAATGGTTTTGATGTTGATCAATTACTTTTTAGTGTTTATTTTTTATATTACTGTTATGTGTTGTACTTTATTTGTTGCCTGTTTTATTATATTTTCTTCATTTAAAAAAATAATATAGTTTGTTAAAATATATTCTTAGAAAAATTTATATATTGCATGCTTGTTATATCGTACTTCCAAAAATGGATGTGGCAGTTAGATACGTTATGGAAATCAGTACTCCCACCCGTAACATTAGCTTTCTGGGACACTGAATAAATAAAAATATCCACATCATCCATTTACCTTCTTGTCGGGGGTAGTGACCATCTCCTCTTCTGCCTCCTCAGAGTCATCACCCTCCTCCACTGCAGCAGGTGGGCTATGGGCCCGATAGCCTGATGGCCCTGCCTCTTCCTGCTCCTCCTCGTCCGAGTGGTCTGTCTCCTCCTCCACCTCCACCGCCTTCTTCTTTTTAGAGAGCTTGGCTCTCACTTTGGGAAGCGGAGCATCTGTAATGATGATGACCAAATTTTTAAAAATGCCAAGATAAACAAGTAAAGCCAAATTACAGTTAAAGGTACACAAATTAATCTATGGTAGTGTCTGGATGGCATAATAATTAACTACACCTATCTTTCTTCTCCTTTTGGCTTAGATCAAGTGTAGTATCATCAGTGTCTGCCTTGACCTGCCGGACCAGGACCCTGTGGGTACCCCCTGCACTCTGCCTTTGAGCATCGTTGATTAAGTTCAGCTTCAACTCACTGCTGCTATTGGGTGTTGGGCCACTCCCCAGGGAACAAGAGTGATTCGAGTCTATGACTTCATTTGGGCATGTGGCCTAATTGTCCTGATCGATGCTTGTTGTCTACACTCGTCCAGACGTGCGAGGAGTTTGGACAAGCTTCAGGGGCCAAAGTCAACTGTGTAAAGTGTAAAAACATATGTGGCCCAGAAAGAGGTCTCATATTGCCACCTTAAGCACCCTTTCCCATCAGTTCAACACCACTGTACTAAGTGATTTATTGTAAAGGGTTAAAAAATACTTATTTCTCTCACCAACATATTGTTATCACTCTGCTCAGTTATGCAAATAAGTATTGTACCTGGAAGAGATTTATCTCGGATCTTAGTGATCAGATCCATCCGGTGGCGCTTCAGATCTGACCACTTTTTTAGAATCGCATCCTTCCGATGAGTGCACCCATGCTTCTGCCACAGATGGAAAGCAATTCTCCGCACTATGGCCTGCTTTTCGCCCCTTGACCTTCTGCGGTCGTACCCCTTCTCCAACATTTCCTGCAAGATAACAATTAAATCATGTAATCCCACAGTTCTAAAATACAATTATTAGTTATCATAGTCATAAGAACCATCAAAAATAACATTTAATATCAAAACAGTCAAAGAGTAGAACATCGCCATCCCTTTAAAAGTGACTTGAACATTGCCGCCTCTTTAAAAGTGACTTGAACACTGCAGCCCCTTTAAAAGTGACTTGAACATCGCCATCCCTTTAAAACTGACTTGAACATCGCCATCCCTTTAAAAGTGACTTGAACATTGCGATCCCTTTAAAAGTGACTTGAATATTGCCGCCCCTTTAAAAGTCACTTGAACATCGCCATCCCTTTAAAAGTGACTTGAACATTGCGATCCCTTTAAAAGTGACTTGAATATTGCCGCCCCTTTAAAAGTGACTTGAACATCGCCATCCCTTTAAAAGTGACTTGAACATCGTCATCCCTTTAAAAGTGACTTGAACATTGCCACCCCTTTAACAGTGTCTTTCACTAATCACTCATGTAGTTGTGCAGTCTGCTAAAGCCTGTGATGAGTTTATGTCACCAAGCAGTAGGACATGTGACAGTGTAAGGCAGTTATGAGATCAGTGAAGGCCTGCAGGCTTCTTGGCTAATAAAAATCATTAATAAATAAGTTTAAATCACATTACTGAATTACACACTAACTAAGTTCAATTACTTACAGTTATTAAGAAATCCAGCTCTTCTTTAGAGAAATTACTTTTCGCCATAATCGCTGGGACAGTCACCAATCTCCACTCGTCTCTCTCGATCCGATCCGAGGTAACGCACACACGTACAGACGCACGTACACGATTCTTGAATAGTTGTATTATCGCGATAATAAAACTAACAGTGTAAAGTTGACTGTATTGCTCTAAGTTATATTCGGCATCGAATGTAACTTCTATTACAGCACACCAATACTAAAACTGACTAAGTGACAGCTTTAAGTTCTATTCGAACGCGATTATGCGATTATTATATATCTGCTTAATCGCATTGCCGCTTCAACTTAGCATTGCTATTCTAATAATTCCATCCATATTCGTTAACTTACTGACTCAGTAAGTTAACGATATGGATGGAATTATTTAGCAATGCTAAGTTGAAATCGCAATGCGATTAAGCAAATATATAAGAATCGCATTGCGATTTCAACTTAATTCTCAGATCCGACAGTACATTCTACTGGAGGAGGCGTTCCCATGGTGATCGTTAGCTCAAAGTTGTAATCGCAATGCGTTTATTGCGGTATATTATCCCTCTGGGTGTCTTTTACAGGTTAATTTTTATTTATTTTATTTTATTTTAATTAATTTCCCTATCTACATTTGTTTGCAGGGGATTTACCTACATTTTGCTGCCTTTTGCAGCCCTTTAGCCCTTTCCGGGAGTCTTTTACAGGCTTTTTAGTGCCCAAAAGTTCGGGTCCCCATTGACTTCTATGGGGTTCGGGATGAAGTTCGGGTTGAGTTCGGATCACGAACCTGGACATTTTCCGGAAGTTCGGCCGAACCTCTATTTTTCTCTCCTCACCCAGTTTTTCTTGTTTTTCGTCTTGTTTGTCACCCCTGGACCTGTCTGTGTTAAAATAAAAAACAAAAAACCCTTTGCTTTCATGTCTTTCTGTGTTGCAGTCTCCTGGCACGCTCCGGTTTTTCTTCTCTGCTGTGTCCAGTCTCCTGCTACGTTGAGGTTTGTCGCGTCGCTCTGTCTGGTCGCCTGGTACGCCCAGGTTTTGTCTTGTCACGCTGTCTGGTCACCTGATATGCTCAGGCTTTTTCTCGTTTTTCTGTTGGCCTGACACGTTCAGGTTTCGTCTCTCTGTGTGGTCTCCGGGCATGCTCAGTCTTTGTCTTGTCACACTGTCTGGTTGCCTGGTACGCCCAGGCTTTGTCTCGTCAATGGTCGCCTGGCACACTCAGGCTCCGTTTATCTCTTTGTCTGGTCGCCTGGTATGTCTCGTTTTTCTGTTTGCCTGACACGCTCAGGTTTTGTTTTCGCCTCTCTGTCTGGTCATCTGGCACGCTTAGTCTTTGTCTTGTCACCCTGTCTCATCGCTTGGTACTCTGAGGCTTCATCTCGTCACTGGTCATCTTTCTGTCTGGTCACCTGGTATGCCCAGGTTCATCTCGTCACAATGTCTGGTCGCCTGATTCACTCAGGCTTTGTCTCATTTTCTGTTTACCTGACACGCTCAGGTTTTGTTCTCGTCTTTCTGTCTGGTCACCTGGCATGCTCAGTCTTTGTCTTGTTACTCTGTCTGGTCGCCTGGTACGCACAGGCTTCGTCTCGTCACTGGTCGCCGGGCCAGGCTTTGTTTCATCTTTCTGTCAATCTGCCAATCTGCTAGTTCAATTCTGCACCCTTTATGTTCAATTCCTCAGGCACGCATGTTCCCCTTTCACTTCCAGATTCTAGCCCACAACGTTTGTTCAGCACCGGTCCAGGTAAGTGCTAAGTTAGTGCATCTTCCGTCCCACCAGCATAGCACTTCGACTCTGGTGCTCAATCCTTTTTGTCCAGACAGGTCATTTATTCATCACCAAGGCGCCTCCGCCGGCCCTTCGCTCCTGCATCCGTCGGATGCATTTCCCCAAGTATGGCACAACTTACTTCTTCACAGAACCTCATCCACTTTTTTTTCCTGGTTCAAGCGGCACGCTTTTTTTTTCCCCACAGGTCAAGTATGTCTCAAGTTTCACATGTAGACGACAATAAGTCAGTCCCTGAAACTCCGGTTTCAGGCCAGGCCAGCGCTATGACCTTTAGGAACTGGACCATTCCGAAGTTCATTGCGGAGCTGAATAGAACGGGGATCCCCCACCCAGCTTCTCCCAGGAAGGAGGAGCTTTACAAACTTTTGATGTCCAACTCGAGCCCTTCCGGGGATCAATCTGCGCTTTCATCCATCCAACTCTCGTTATCCCAGCTAAAGTCCACCATTAATTCCCTGGTCAATTCGGTGGCTGATATCCAGTCCAGGGTAGTGGAACTGGAGTCTCGGGCTCCAGCGACTCCCCAAGTACCGACCTTGCCAACCGCTCCTTCTACATAGTAACATAGTAACATAGTACACAAGGCTGAAAAAAGACATCTGTCCACCCAGTTCGGCCTGTCATCCTGCTAGTTGATCCAGAGGAAGGAAAAAAAAAACTGTGAGGTAGAAGCCAATTTTGCCCATTTAAGGAGAATAAAAAATTCCTTCCCGACTCCAATCAGGCAATCAGAATAACTCCCTGGATCAACGACCCATCTCTAGTAGCTATAACCTGTAATATTATTATACTCCAGAAATACATCCAGGCCCCTCTTGAATTCCTTTATTGTACTCACCATCATCACCTCCTCAGGCAGAGAGTTCCATAGTCTCACTGCTCTGACCGTAAAGAATCCTCTTCTATGTGTGGGGGTTTAGCTCTGGTCTCGAGGATCGTTCACATACAGACTGTTGTCCACTGCAGCTTTAGGGGCCAAACATCGCTTTATTGTCTCAGCATCAACATAAATAAATGCAATGCAAAACAAACACCTGCCCGGCTGGGCTCTAACTTAACACAGTGTGACCCTGACTCACCTACAACACTGTTCACACACACCGCACCCGTGCGGCTTTTCCAGGCAGCCTGTTCGGTTTCACAGGGGTCTGAGCCCTCCAGCTTGGCTCCAGCCGTGGGTCCCAAACAACAGCCCTCAGCTCCCAGCACTATTAGCAGCTCCAGGAAAATCACCCCCAGCTGCTAAGGAGGCTGCCTTTAAAGGGCCGGATAAAGTCCGGACTGGACCGTGGGGAGTAGGCACCCACCCAGCTCTTTGCCTACTCCCAGTAAGAGCCGGCCCGGATTGGCTTTGCAGCCAAACCAACTAACAGAGTCTGACAGCACTAGCTGCTGCAGACAACAAAACCGGCTCTCACCCCACCGAGGCCAGCAACCTCGGTGACACGTACCTGCCATCGCTCTCTCCTATCAGCCATGAGGCCTGT
This sequence comes from Bufotes viridis, assembly GCA_033119425.1. Lineage (NCBI taxonomy): Eukaryota > Metazoa > Chordata > Amphibia > Anura > Bufonidae > Bufotes > Bufotes viridis. The sequence continues at coordinate 120,154,757 of CM065597.1, read as the reverse complement.
CACTGCCTCACATATCTCCCCTTTGTTCAACCCCGTAGGGGTGAACACTAGCACCCAACCAAGACGCTCGTGAGAGGGCATCGACCTGGCCTACAGTCTTCCCCTTATTCCGCCAGACCCAGGCTAATAGCGCTTGGTTTCTCACCCGCATGAGTTTAGTACGGGGCAGATAAGACCTACGGGATTTTCTTGCCCATCTCATGACCCGGTACTCTCTTTCACGAATGAGGATGATGCGCTTCGCACTCGTGGCCTCTCTCTTTTCGTTTTTCTTTTCTCTCCACATTTCGCATCAGCACATGTTCCTCACATCCTTTCTTGGACTGCTGCATCTCTCGACTGAACTGTTCCCTCACTTCGGCCGACTCTTCTTTAGCCTTATCTTTGGTCTTGGGAACATCTGAGGACTTCTCCCACTCCAACTCATCAGCATCAGCTTCTTCAGCCTTTGAGTCTCTTTTGGAGTCTTCAGTCACTTTGATAGGCTTTTCATCCTTCTCGGACACAGCATCACATACTTGAATTCTTAGCTCCGCCTCCTCCTCTTTCTCTTTAAGGACGGAGGTACTTGGGACATCAGAGTCCGTATCAGACTCATCATCTTCTGGCAATCCCTGCCAAGGTTTATCCAGGATATGGTTCTCCTTTCGGGCAGGATTCAGGAGAGTCAGCCCATCGGAGTAGACAGCACCCTCATACTGGTCGTCGGTCCCCCGTATTTCTTCCCCAGCAGACTGCTGGCTTTCTGGAAGGCATTGACAGCAGAGGGAATGTCTTTCACGACCAGGTCCTGGCCACACACTGCCACGAGTCTCTGGGCTTCTGCATCCACCTCAGCACCATCATCTGGTTCAGCAGATACATCTTTCACCTTCTCTGCCTCGGCCGGCACCACGGCGCCACCATCTCCAGACCCATTCCTAACAGGCTCTGACTTCTTGGCATCTTTTAGAGAATCTTCCTCTTCAGGTATCTCATTTTCTTCCCCTGCTGCGCAGGAGCACGCTTAGGCCTCTCCAACTCATAGACGTCATCTTTTGAGCTCCTGAGATCTTCCATCTCTGCTCTGAGTTGCTTGTTCAGCCACTCCAATTCATCTCGCTCCTTCGGCGCTTTTTCAAGGGCTCTAGCCAAGGAGAGGGCCTTGGTCGTCTTCTCAGTTTTCCCCACCAGCTTGTTAGCAGCGCCCCCTCTTGGGCCTTCTGTTCCAGCTGCTCTTCACTCTGTTCTGGGGTAACAGCAGGTGTAGGAGTACCACCATTCTTCTTTAGACACTCTGTGGGATTTTCACCCAGGGACTCTTCAAACCCATTGTTGAGGTCTACTATAGACTTTTGTGTCTTTCTGGAGTCTTTTCCCTTCCCCAGGACACCAGGAGGTAGACCCTTCAGTTCACTCGTCTTTTCCGGGGTCTCCTCTTTTGACCCTTCTGCAGCCTTCTTCGGTGACTCTGTGACGACAGCTAGTCCCTTCTCTATCGTATCTAGGGACCATGTGGCGAGAGGGAGGTCAGCCTCCTGTTTGCAGCTGTACTGTCCTGTCAGGTCATCTAAGACTGTCTGGATATGAGCTTCAGACACTAGGCTGACGTCACCCGACTGAACTCTCGTCTCGTCAGATATAACTGTCACCTGGTCGCTACTAGTAACCACTTTAGTTTGGCGAGACCTCGACATGGCAGTTTCTCTCTCTGAGTTGCTATTGGTCACAGAACGTGCGTTATATATACCGCTCGTGTCATTCTCAATCCTGTCCTCTAGGGGCACCGATGAGCTAATCCCCACCTGGGACATTTTATTAACCATGGAGATCTGTGGAGACTGCATATCCACTTCTAGTACGTGTGGTACACCCTCTAGGCCTGCCCCATGTACTTGCACATTTTTCACAGTGGTTTCCCTCAGTGGTGAGCTCTCAACATCAATTAGCATTTTTATACCATCCACATTTTTACCAACAGGGGAGCTTCTTCCCTGATCACACCCTTTAAAGGAGCAGGTATATCATCGTCACACATATCATTACACATTTCAACAAACTTTGCACCTTCCCTTGGCACCGTATCTGCACCATTATTTCTAATGGTCATTTCACTTAAACCATTGCTTTCTATTTGCATTTGCCTTACACCTTCACTTAAAGGGACAGGTACAGGTTCTGTAGGAGCTTCATTACTTCCCACAGAAGTGTCTCCATTGCCCCACATTACATCATGCATGAGCACATTTGCAACATCAACTCCATCAGTCCCTGTTCCCACCGTGGTCTCACCCTCCGTGAGGACCACCGGATAGTCCACAGGATTCACATAATTGTCCCGGACAGTTATCATTCTACCTCGTACCCAGGCTAGCATGGGATCTCTGATTTTCGCCATCCCAAATCTAGCCTTGGTCACAGGCACTTTAGACAACACCCTGAGCTTCTCCTCTGCAGGTTCCTGCGATGGAGCAACCGCAACAGGCCTTCCCGCCTGTTCAGACACAGCATTTTTCCTATAGTCACTCTTTTTGAGACATTTTTACGCTGCAGCGCTTTATCACTCACCGGCCCGGCAGGTAGCAACTGCCGCCGGCTCACTGTCACTGGGTCTGCCACAAAATAATCAACCGGAACAGTCTTACCGATTGTCGTCACTGACTCGGCACGGTCATCACCCGTCTCCTCAATGCAGTAGTAGCCATGGGAGACGCCTTGGACTTGTCTCCTGTCTTTTCCTGGACGGACATTCCAGCCGCACCCTTTAAGATTCTGTGCACAGTCGCAGGGAAAATAGGCACTCCTGAGAAACGCACCACTCTCCAGCTCTTTGTCTTCCCGACGGTTGCCCTTGGCAACGGCATGCATATTCTCCTCCAACACTGCACTCAGAGCCGCCACTCCAAGTGCCGCACTCGGCTTTCTCACCAACCGATCAGTCTCCAGCACCAGCTGCTCCATTACACCCTCAGTGGCCTTGGTTTTCCGCCAAACCGGGCCACTTCTCACATACGGTATCACCATTGGTACAAGCAGCTTCCGCCACACGTGCTGAAGTAGTAGCTGGTTGGTCTCCTGGTGCTGCAAGTTAGCCTCCACAAGGGCTTTTACAACCGCCTCCATTGTGTCAGGAAAAAACAGTCCACAATCGCACGAGCGGCACTTGCTTCACTAGACAAACAGGCTTCCGGCCCTTTAAATCACTGCATAGCAAAACAGCAATTCCTTGGCAACTTTCACAGCACCTGCTCTTCTCAGTCAGGTCGTTGCCCCTAGCAACACTTTGCCTTTTCCAGCAGGGACGACTTGCCCGCATCCGACACCAAATGTGGGGGTTTAGCTCTGGTCTCGAGGATCGTTCACATACAGACTGTTGTCCACTGCAGCTTTAGGGGCCAAACATCGCTTTATTGTCTCAGCATCAACATAAATAAATGCAATGCAAAACAAACACCTGCCCGGCTGGGCTCTAACTTAACACAGTGTGACCCTGACTCACCTACAACACTGTTCACACACACCGCACCCGTGCGGCTTTTCCAGGCAGCCTGTTCGGTTTCACAGGGGTCTGAGCCCTCCAGCTTGGCTCCAGCCGTGGGTCCCAAACAACAGCCCTCAGCTCCCAGCACTATTAGCAGCTCCAGGAAAATCACCCCCAGCTGCTAAGGAGGCTGCCTTTTTAAAGGGCCGGATAAAGTCCGGACTGGACCGTGGGGAGTAGGCACCCACCCAGCTCTTTGCCTACTCCCAGTAAGAGCCGGCCCGGATTGGCTTTGCAGCCAAACTAACTAACAGAGTCTGACAGCACTAGCTGCTGCAGACAACAAAATCCGGCTCTCACCCCACCGAGGCCAGCAACCTCGGTGACACGTACCTGCCATCGCTCTCTCCTATCAGCCATGAGGCCTGTCACTGCCTCACATATGTTTATGTACAAACCTTCTTTTCTCCAGACGCAGAGGATGTCCCCTCGTCACAGTCACAGTCCTGGGGATAAATAGATGATGGGAGAGATCTCTGTACTGACCCCCGATATATTTATACATAGTAATTAGATCTCCCCTCAGTCGTCTTTTTTTTTAAAAGTAAATAACCCAAATTTTGATAATCTTTCAGGGTACTGTAGTTGCCCCTTTCCAGTTATTACTTTAGTTGCCCTCCTCTGAACCCTCTCCAGCTCTGCTATGTCTGTCTTGTTCACAGGAGCCCAGGACTGTACACAGTACTCCATGTGTGGTCTGACTAGCGATTTGAAAAGTGGTAAGACTATGTTCTCATTACAGGCATCTATGCCCCTTTTGATGCCTGACACTGGTTTTTGCAGCTTAGTTTGCTGTTTATTAAAATTCCTAGATCCTTTTCCATGTCAGTGTTACCGAGTGTATGTACAGGTGACTTGCATTATTCCCTCCCATGTGCATAACATAATAATTTGTCAGTGTTAAACCTCATCTGCTCAAGCCTCCAATCTATCCAGATGTCCTCTTCAGTGTTAATTACTTTAAACAGTTTAGTGTCATCTGCAAAAATTGATATTATTCTATGCAAGCCTTCTACAAGATCGTTAATAAATATGTTGAAAAAAATAGTGGCCCAATGCTGGTCCCTGAGCAACCCCACTAGTGACAGTAACCCAATCTGAGTGTGTACTGTTAATAACCACCTTCTGTTTTCTATTTCACAGCCAGTTACTTACCCACTTACAGACATTTTCTCCCAGTCCGAGCATCCTCATTTTATATACTAACCTTTTATGTGGTACAGTGTCAAATGCTTTGGAGAAGTCCAGATATACGACATCTATTGATTCACCACTGTCAAGTCTAGAACTTACCACCTCATAGAAACTGATTAAATTAGTTTGGCGTGACCGATCCCTCATGAACAGAGTTGAGCAAACTTCTGTTTTAAGTTCGGCTTCCAAAGTTCGGGTTCGGGTTATCCAAGCATCCCGTTATGGATTCCGCTACCACGGATCATAACGGCATTTGGAACACGTGGTGAAGGACCTGGGGTGACGTCACCGTCATGTGATCAGTGCAGGGGGCGTGGCTCAGTACTGGATTGGATAAGAGGTCGTAGGCTACCACCTCTTATCTAAGTTATATTAATCGCATTGCTATTACAACTTAGCAATGCACTGTTAACTTACATATTAGGCTAGAATTAACGAATATGGAATATAGCAGCAGTGCTAAGTAGAAATCGCAATGTGATTACTCCAAGTTATATTAATCGCATTGCGATTTCAATTAGCACTGCTATATTTCATATTCGTTAACTTCGTTAATTCTAGCAAGCTGACCCAATATAAACCCAGCTCGAAGTTGAAATCGCAATGTGATTAATATAACTTGAAGTAATCGCATTGCGATTTCTACTTAGCACTGCTGCTATATTCCATATTCGTTAAATCTAGCCTAATATGTAAGATAGCAGTGCTAAGTTCTAATCGCAATGCGATTAATATAACTTGAATTAATCGCATTGCGATTTCAACAGACGTAGTTTACTCTGGTTGCTAAAACGAAGATGGAGAATACTTCGTTATCTTCGTTTTGAGGAATATGACAAATAAATTCGTTATTTTCGGTAATTCTACCAAGCCAACCATAGTAAACCAGGTCTAAGTAGAAATCGCAATGCGATTAATTCAAGTTATATTAATCGCATTGCGATTTCAACGTAATTCTGAAATCCGACAGTACATTTTAGTATGGAGACGTTCCCATGTATGGTTGGCTTGGTAGAATTAGCAAGCATGACGAATGTATTCGTCATATTCCTCAAAACGAAGATAACGAAGTATTCTCCATCTTCGTTTTAGCTACCTATTCGTCAACTTCGCTAATTCTAGCAATCAAATAGGAAGGTTGACTATAGAGACAGCTGTGTTTAATTTGCTATGCGATTATATATATATATTTTTTTTTTTAATAAATAGAATAATTATAATAATTATCAAGTAATATAATTATTCTATTTATTTTAAAAAAAGCAAAGTAATATAATCGCATAGCGAATTAAACACAGCTGTCTCTATAGTCAACCCTCCTATTTGATTGATAGAATTAGCGAAGTTGACGAATAGGTAGCTAAAACGAAGATGGAGAAAACTTCATTATCTTCGTTTTGAGGAATATGACGAATACATTCGTCATATTCGTCATCTTCGCTATAATTCTAGATATGAAACTAATAGGAAAGTAGCCTTAAGTTTACAATCGCAATACGCAATTTAAATCGCATATTAATCGTGATAACTAGAATAATGACGAATATTCGATTTTGACGAATATGAAACGAATATTCTATCGAATATTCGCGAATTTCGTCGAAATCGAATATGGCACCTGCCGCTCATCACTAGTCCTGAACCAGTTGGGAAAGGTAATCTTTGGTTATTGCCAAGAACCCGTTTCCTTTATGTGATGTACAGCTTTCAGTTTCCCAGTCTTTATCTGGGTTGTTAAAGTCCCCCTGATAACCACCTCATTATGATTTGCGGCCTCGTCTAACTATCTCATTTAGTATTTATTTATTATTTGGCTCCATGTATCTCTACCCACAGTGACTCCACGTGTTCATGTCGCTCACTTATGTCTTCTCGGACTGTGGGCTTTAGATGGGACTTTATATAAAGGCAGACCCCTCCCCCTCTCCGGTTTTGATGATCCTTTCTAAACAGACTGTAACCTTGTACATTAACTGCCTAGTCATAGCTATCATCCAGCCATGTCTCAGTTATTCCCACTATGTCATAGTCCTCCTCACACATCACTAATTCCAGTTCCCTAGTTTTGTTAGTCAGGCTTCTGGCATTAGTGTACATACAATTAAGAAGTTCTTGTATATTTTTAACCCTACACCTTTCCTTCTGAAATGTTTTAGTCCCTCCTTCCATTCCTCCCCCAGTCCCACTACCTTGCCCCCAGTCTCTATCTGCACTATTTTTCCCTCCTATAAAGTAAGTACCCTCCCCCCAGGCCTTAGTTTTAACACTCCTCCAACCTTCTAGCCATCTTTCTCCCCCACACGTGCCCCTTCCCCATTGAGGTGCAGCCCGTCCCTACTATAGAGCCTGTAGCCGACAGAGAAGTCGGCCCAGTTCTCCAGGAACCCAAACCACTCCTTCCTCACACCAGGTATTTCCATGCCCAGTCCACAGGTGGCCCCTTCCCATTTCATTCCCGAAGGTATTAAAAAAGATATTTTGGCAGGAAAGGATGTAAATAAAGTAAGTACCCTCCCCCCAGGCCTTAGTTTAAACACTCCTCCAACCTTCTAGCCATCTTTCTCCCCAACACAGATGTCCCTTCCCCATTGAGGTGCAGCCCGTCCCTACTATAGAGCCTGTAGCCGACAGAGAAGTCGGCCCAGTTCTCCAGAAACCCAAACCACTCCTTCCTCACACCATGTATTTCCATGCCCAGTCCACAGGTGGCCCCCTCCCATTTCATTCCCGAAGGTATTAAAAAAGATATTTTGGCAGGAAAGGATGTCAACCTGGCATCTATCCTCATTGGCTCTCAGGATGTCCCAGAGAATAGGGTCATCAACTGTGGCGATGTTTCTGTAGTTGTTATGGCCAAGGATGCCCACCTTAACAGGAAGTTGTCCATCCCCGAGTTTGTGCTAGCCTTCAGCTTATTCAGGGACGTTATTTGTTCTGCCCAACCGGAAAGGAGGGAGGAGCTGGACGCTTATCTGTATCAGGTTACAGACTTGAGCCACAAGTACGGTGGCTCAGCCTTCTACAACTATCACTGGTCTTTCTCCGCAAAGGCGGCAGCAGCCCTAGATCAATTCCAGTTTGTCACAAACTGGGCTAATATAGACATGGAGCTGTTCTGCCGCCACTTAGAGCCCCTACCTGTACGGTGTGTCAGTCAATTTTTCATTCCTCGGAAAGGTGCCCAAACACGGCTAGCGCCAATCAGGAGAAGGTCATTACCGGACCCGGCCCAGCAGAACGCAGCTTCGGTCGATAAGTTAGGTCGACCTATAGTATATCTGGGCAGGAGCCAGGTTTGCAATAATGTTAATGCAGGTGGGTGCTCCTTCAGTGGCTGCAGAGCACTTCATGTGTGTCCATTGTGCTTCAGGGCTCACCTGCGTTCCACCTAGTCGTGAGGTCATCTCTAAAGCAGCATCCTCCGGCTTTCGCACCAAGGTTGAACTCCAATCTTTGTTGGGCAGGTTCAACTTTGACTCCAGGATCATGCCTCAGGGCAGGGCTTTCATGTCCAGACTGTTTCAACTACTTCCTTCAGCACCTGACCAGGACAGCGTCATCCACCTGGACAGCCATGCAATGGCGGATCTGGCTATGTGGAGATTGTTCCTTTCCCAGTGAAACGGCATCTTGCTTTTCGTTCCTTCTTGGAGCCCTTCATGTCCTACCATTTTCCCGATGCTGCAGCTTCTCGCAGGTTCGCGGCCATCTTTGGGTCCCATTGGATGGCTGGACACTGGCCCGTGGAACTCTTTTCAGATGCTGAAACATTGAACACTTCCTCCCTCTTGGAACTTTACCCTATCGTCGAGGCAGACCAAGCTTGGGGTCAGCACTGGGCCAACTCCCCAGTGATGTTCATCACCGACAACCAGGCCTTGGTCGACATTTTCACAAAGGGTAGGGCCAAGTCTCAGAAACTTATGTCCCTGTTTTGCAGGCTGGTATGGCTCTCGCTATCATTCAATACCCACATATTTTGCAGTCATATTCAAGGGTCTAGGAACATAGCGGCGGATGCCTTGTCCCGCTTTAATTTCCTCCTCTACTTTCAGGTGATGCCCGAAGCAGACACCACGGGATGTCCAACCCCGGCCTTCAGTTCCCTGGTGATGGACTGAACTCACTCATTTCATCAGCAAGGAACCTAGTGCAGCAATCCCTATCTTCCAATACAGCCAGGAATTACCAAGCCGGTCTCAAAATTTATCAGGAATTCTCCAGGATTCACCCTCAGGGTGGCCTGGACGACATCTCCTACATCATGGCATTTATCGCCCACTGTGATTACCTGTTCAGGCTGTCATACAACACCATTAAGCTATATTTGGCAGGCATCAAACACTACTCCATGCTATGCAACCCGGGCGTGGGATCCATATTCTCAGTTCAGGTAATTAAATCCACATTATGAGGAATCCAAAAAATTAGGGACGATCCCCCTTCCCGTAGACAGCCTGTATCTGGAAAAATGTTCAGAAAATTATCATCGGCCCTCGATGGTAATTCTTTTTGGGCCCTTCATCAGCACTGTAATTAAAGCTGCAATGTACCTCGGTTCACACGTACAGTAGCGTAGGCTTTGTAAGTGTATGTGCCAATAAATTAAAAAAGGTATTTGGGATGCGCACACATTACACAGGAGATGTAGCCCTGATAATGTAACAAACTAGCATACACCGTCTACGGATAAAGTACAGTCGTGGCAAAACGTTTTGAGAATAACACAACTATTAGTTTTCACAAAGTTTGCTGCTAAACTGCTTTTAGATCTTTGTTTCAGTTGTTTCTGTGATGTAGTGAAATATAATTACACGCACTTCATACGTTTCAAAGGCTTTTATCGACAATTACATGACATTTATGCAAAGAGTCAGTATTTGCAGTGTTGGTCCTTCTTTTTCAGGACCTCTGCAATTCGACTGGGCATGCTCTTAATCAACTTCTGGGCCAATTCCTGACTGATAGCAACCCATTCTTTCATAATCACTTCTTGGAGTTTGTGAGAATTAGTGGGTTTTTGTTTGTCCACCTGCCTCTTGAGGATTGACCACAAGTTCTCAATGGGATTAAGATCTGGGGAGTTTCCAGGCCATGGACCCAAATGTCAACGTTTTGGTCCCCGAGCCACTTAATTATCACTTTTGCCTTATGGCACGGTGCTCCATCGTGCTGGAAAATGCATTGTTCTTCACCAAACTGTTATTGGATTGTTGGAAGAAGTTGCTGTTGGAGGGTGTTTTGGTACCATTCTTTATTCATGGCTGTGTTTTTGGGCAAAATTGTGAGTGATCCCACTCCCTTGGATGAGAAGAAACCCCGCACATGAATGGTGTCAGGATGCTTTACTGTTGGCATGACACAGGACTGATGGTAGCGCTCACCTTTTCTTCTCCGGACAAGCCTTTTTCCTGATGCCCCAAACAATCGGAAAGAGGCTTCATCGGAGAATATGACTTTGCTCCAGTCCTCAGCAGTCCATTCACCATACTTTCTGCAGAAGATCAATCTGTCCCTGATGTTTTTTTTTGAGAGAAGTGGCTTCTTTGCTGCCCTTCTTGACACCAGGCCATCTTCCAAAAGGCTTCGCCTCACTGTGCGTGCAGATGTGCTCACACCTGCCTGCTGCCATTCCTGAGCAAGCTCTGCACTGGTGGCACTCCGATCCCGCAGCTGAATCCTCTTTAGGAGACGATCCTGGCGCTTGCTGGACTTTCTTGGACGCCCTGAAGCCTTCTTAACAAGAATTAAACCTCTTTCCTTTAAGTTGTTGATGATCCTATAAATTGTAGATTGAGGTGCAATCTTAGTAGCCACAATATCCTTGCCTGTGAAGCCATTTTTATGCAACGCAATGATGGCTGCACGCGTTTCTTTGCAGGTCACCATGGTTAACAATGGAAGAACAATGATTTCAAACATCACCCTCCTTTTAACATGTCAAGTCTGCCATTTTAACCCAATCAGCCTGACATAATGATCTCCTGCCTTGTTCTCGTCAACATTCTCACCTGAGTTAACAAGACGATTATACTGAAATGATCTCAGCAGGTCCTTTAATGACAGCAATGAAATGCAGTGGAAAGGTTTTTTTTAGGATTAAGTTAATTTTCATGGCAAAGAAGGAATATGCAATTCATCTGATCACTCTTCATAACATTCTGAAGTATATGCAAATTGCCATTATAAAAACTTAAGCAGCAACTTTTCCAATTTCCAATATTTATGTAATTCTCAAAACTTTTGGCCACGACTGTACAGTATATGTCAGTGATATGTATTAAACGTACACACAGTAGATGTGGCACAAATTATTTCAGTACAGAATTTGTCACAGAAAGACACACAGTAGGATCACTACATTTGGCCCAGATTATTTAAATTTGCGCTACAGACACTGTTTTCAGATGTGGGACAGCATATGTCACAGAAACCCACAAAATATGGACACTATATTAGGCCCAGATTATTGGAATTTGTAATACAGACACTGTTTGCAGATGTCTACAGTACTGGTTACAGAACACCACAGATTATGGACACTAGATGCGGCCCAGATTATTGGAATTTGTATTACAGACACTGTTTGCAGATGTTCTACACTATTGGTTACAGAACACCACAGATTATGGGTACTAGATGTGGCCCACATTATTAAAGACACAGTCTGCGGATGATGTACAGTATATGTCAGTAATAGGTATAAAATAAAAATATCTTGCTGCTGTCAAACACACACAATAGTCCTTAAAAAGACTTTGAAGTCTTTGAAAAGCTTTTGGTAGTAAAAACAGCAAATATCTGTCCCTTCCGAAGCACTGTCCATGAGACTGCAGGAGGTAATGAGATTGCTGCTCTAAAACACACACACAGTAGTCCTCAAAAGGACTTTGGGGTCTTTGAAAAGCTTTCTCAGAATAAAAACAGTGAAAATCGCTTCCTACACTGTCTTTCCCTTCCTACGCTCTGCTCTCCCTGTCTACGTCTGAGCCGAACATGCGTCATCGGTGCTATATAGCACCCGATGACGCGTTCCGGCCTACCAATAACTGTAATGCCAGCAGCCAACATGGCTACTGGCACTACAGTGAGGGCAGAACTTACCTGCACCTTTATTGGCTGCTTAAAACCCGTGAAACGTGCGGGGCAGAGACTTGAGCATTGCGCTCGAGAACATGCGGTACTCGGTCGAGTGCCACCATGTGCCGAGCATAGCGATGCTCGAAACGAACAGATACGGTATTCGGCCGAGCATGCTCGCTCATCACTAGTGATTATTGCATTGATAATTGTCTGAATATGTCTTTTTTTGCTTTAAGCACTAAAACATTAACCTCTTTTATGTCTCATTTTTCCTATGTATTTTCTGAAAGTGGATGCCAGGATTTACCTCCGCACCGGGAATATGATTGCCCTAGCTACCTTATTCCCAGAGCTAAGTTGCCCAAAACTAGGTTGTATAACCTTTCTGGACCCAGAGAGAGCAATAAGAGAGTGTATTACCAAAAGTTTGACTAAAGGACACATAAAACCTTCCAAATCTCCAGTGGAAGCAGGGTTTTTCTTTGTTAAGAAAAAGGACGACTTAGACCATGTTTGGATTTCAGTGAGTGCAATCGAATTACTGTCCGTGATCCTTACCCCCTTCCTTTGATTCCTGATTTGTTTAACCAGATTGTTGGTGCCAAGGTTTTCTCCAAGTTGGATTTAAGGGGGCAATATAATCTGGTCAGGATTAAGGAGGAGGATGAATGGAATATGGCTTTTAATACCCCAGAGGGTCACTTTAAAAACCTGGTCATGCCTTTTGGGTTGATCAATGCTCCTGCAGTTTTCCAGCATTTTGTGAATTATATATTTTATCACCTGGTGGGGAGGTTTGTTGTCGTGTATTTGGATGACATACTGATTTATTCTCCAGACGTGGAGACTCATCAGGATCACGTCAGACAGGTGTTACAGATCCTAAGATATGATGAATTGTATGCAAAATTGGAGAAGTGTGTTTTTGCTGTATAGGAGGTGCAGTTCTTGAGCTACCTGTTGTCATCTTTGGGTTTTCGAATGAATCTAGAGAAAGTCGGTGCTGTATTGGACTGGGATCAACCCAAAAATCTGAAGGCTCTTATGCGGTTTTTGGGGTTCACCAACTATTAACGAAAATTTATTAAGAACTATTGGTGAGACCCTTAACTGACATGACTAAGAAAGGGACAGATGTCTCAGTGTGTCCAATTCGGCATTGCGAGCCTTTTCTGCGGTTTTCTGCGGTTAAGGAGTGTTTCGCTTCTGCCCTTATATTGGTGCAGCCAGATGTGTAACAGCTAGTGATGAGCGAGCATGCTCGGCCAAGTGCCGATTCAGCTCGAGCATCGCTATGTTCGGCACATGGCAGTACTCGGCCGAGTACTGCATGTGCTTGAGCAAAATGCTTGAGTCTCCGCCCCGCACGTTTTGCGCGTTTTAAACAGCCAATAAAGGTGCAGGTAAGTACTGTCTTCACTGTAATCCCAGTAGCCATGTTAGCTGCTGGCATTGCAGTGATTGGCTGGCTGGAACGCGTCATCGGAGGTTATATAGCACCCGATGACGCATGTTCGGCTCAGATGTAGCCAGGGAGAGCATCGGGTAGGAAGGGAAAGACAGAGCAGCGAGCAAATTTCATCGATTTTAGTTAGAGAAAACTTTTCAAAGTTCCAAAAGTCCTTTTAAGGACTACTGTGTGTGTGTGTTTTAGATAAACAATATATTTAACAGCAGTATCAGGGACATCTGTGCTAAGGTAGGGACAGATTGTGCAGGGAGAGAAATTTGCTGTATTTAATACCACAAGCTTTTCAAAGACCCCACAATGCCTTTGAATGACTACTGGGTGTGTTTCACAGCAGCAAGACATTTTCATTTTGTACCCCCTATTAGAAACATATTGTGTAGATCTTCCGCAGACTGTGTCTTTAATAATCTGTCTCACATCTAGTGACCATAGCGTGTGGCTTTGTGTAAAAAATACAGTCCTACATCAGCAAACAGTATCTGCAGCGCAAATTCCATTAATCTGGGTCTAATAGTGTCCATATTCTGTGGATTTATGTGACATACTGTCCTGTCTCCCCAAACAGTTTCTGTATTTCAAATTACATTAATCTGGGCATAATATACTGTCCATATTCTGGGGGTTTATGTAACAGATAGTGTCTGGCATACGAAAAAAGTGTCTGTATTTCAAATTGCAACAATCTGGGTCTAATATAGTGTCCATATTCTGTGGTTTTATGGGACATATACTGTCTATCATCCGAGTGTCTGATGCGCAAATCTAAAGAATCTGGGACTAACCTAGTGTCCACAGCATGTGGCTTTCTGTGTCAAATACTGTACCTCAGGTGCAACCAGTGTATTTTGGGGAAATGTACATTATTTGTGCAACATTTAGTGTCCACAGTGTGTGCCTCTATATGTAAAATACGGTACCACAGGTAAAAGCAGTGTATTTTGGGGAAATGTACATTATTTGTGCAACATTTAGTGTCCAAAGCATGTGCCTCTCTGTGTCAAATACTTTACCACAGGTGAAACCAGTGTATTTTAGGGAAATGTACATTATTTGTGCCAGATTTAGTGTCCACAGTGTGTGCCTCTCTGTGTCAAATACTGTACCACAGGTGAAACCAGTGTATTTTGGGGAAATGTACATTATTTGCACATATCAGCATGGCTTCATGAGGGATCGGTCATGCCAAACTAATTTAATCAGTTTCTATGAGGAGGTAAGTTCTAGACTTGACAGCGGTGAATCAATGGATGTCGTATATCTGGACTTCTCCAAAGCATTTGACACTGTACCACATAAAAGGTTAGTATATAAAATGAGAACGCTCGGACTGGGAGAAAACGTCTGTATGTGGGTAAGTAACTGGTTGAGTGATAGAAAACAGAGGGTGGTTATTAACGGACACACTCAGATTGGGTCACTGTCACTAGTGGGGTACCTCAGGGGTCAGTATTGGGCCCAATTATTCTTTTCAATATATTTATTAATGATCTTGTAGAAGGCTTGCATAGTAAAATATCAATTTTTGCAGATGACACTAAACTGTGTGAAGTAATTAACACCTAAGAGGACAATATACTGCTACAGAGGGATCTGGATAGATTGGAGGCTTGGGCAGAGAAGTGGCAGATGAGGTTTAACACTGACAAATGTAAAGTTATGCACATGAGAAGGAATAATGCAAGTCACCAGTACATGCTAAATGATAAAACACTTGGTAACACTGACATGGAAAAGGATCTAGGAATTTTAATAAACAGCAAACTAAGTTGCAAAAACCAGTGGCAGGCAGCTGCCGCCAAGGCCAATAAGATAATGGATTGCATCAAAAGGGGCATAGACGCCCGTGATTAGAACATAGTCCTACCACTTTACAAATCGCTAGTTAGACCACACATGGAATACTGTGTACAGTTCTGGGCTCCTGTCAACAAGGCAGACATAGCAGAGCTGGAGAGGGTTCAGGGGAGGGCAACTAAAGTAATAACTGGAATGGGGCAACTACAGTACCCTGAAAGATTATCAAAATTAGGGTTATTCACTTTAGTAAAAAGACGACTGAGGGGAGATCTAATTACTATGTATAAATATGTCAGGGGTCAGTACAGAGATCTGTCCCATCATCTATTTATCCCCAGGACTGTGACGAGGGGACATCCTCTGTGTCTGGGGGAAAGAAGGCTTGCACACAAACAAAGAAGAGGATTATTTACGGTAAGAGCAGTGAGACTATGGAACTCTCTGCCTGAGGAGGTGGTGATGGTGAGTACAATAAAGGAATTCAAGAGAGGCCTGGATGTATTTCTGGAGTATAATAATATTACAGGCTATGGAGTCGGGAAGGAATTTTTTATTCCCCTTAAGTGGAGAAAATTGTCTTCTACCTCACAGTTTTTTTTTTTTTGCCTTCCTCTGGATCAACTAGCAGGATGACAATCCGAACTGGATGGACAGATGGCTTTTTTCAGCCTTATGTACTATGTTACTATGTAACATTTAGTGTCCACAGCGTGTGCCTCTCTGTGTCAAATACTGTACCACAGGTGAAACCAGTGTATTTTAGGGAAATGTACATTATTTGTACAACATCTACTGTCCACAGCATGTGCCTCTCTGTGTTAAATACTGTACCACAGTTACATCAAAGCACCCTAATAGGTGGGCCGAATGCCTGGTTCCACAATCAGTGTCTGCGGGTCACATCACTGTCTCCTCTTCCCCTGTGTTACGTGCTGGCCAATCCCTTGTCCAAGACGCAGGCCTAGATGCCTCCCGCCCTGCACCTGGACTTTCGCAAGCACCATCAGCTAGCACATCCACTTCTGTGTCCCAGCGCAGCATGTATATGTCCATACCCCAGGCCTTTTAACGAAAACGCAAATACCCAGCCACCCACAGACAGGCCATAAAAATAAATGCGCACCTTTTCGAAATTGCTGGCCCTGGAAATGTTGCCATTTAGGCTTGTGGACATTGAGGCTTTCCGCTGCCTGATGGCGGCGGCTGACTCTCATTACTCCCCAGCCGCCATTATTTTGCCCGATGTGCCATCCCTGACTTACACCAGCATGTGTTCCGTAACATCACCCGTGCCCTGACCACGCAGTTATTGGGAAGGTCCACTTAACGACTGACACATGGACAAGTGCTTGTGGCCAGGGCCGGGAAATTTCCCTGACGGCACACTGGGTGAATGTTGTGGAGGCCGGGAACGAGTCATAACCTGGGATGGCACAGGTGCTACTAACGCCAAGGATTCCGGGCCCTAGTTCCATCAGGATTTCCGCCGCCACCAACTACATTAGTAGCTTCAACCCCCCTCTTCTGCTCCTCCGCTTCCACCTCTGAATTCTCATCTTGCAGCACCAAAAAGCCATCAGTCAGTAGCTGGAAGCAGTGTAGGATGGTTGTGTCTGATAATGGCCGTAACTTGGTGGCGGCTTTGGAGCTCGGCAAGCTCATACACATACCATGCCTAGCCCACGTGTTCAACTTAGTGGTTCAGAAGTTTCTCAAAACCTACCCAAATTTTCCTGAGCTACTGGTGAAGGTGCGCCGCGTGTGTGCCTATTTTCAAAAGTCATCTACAGCTGCCGCCGGTCTGGCAATGCTGCAGCAGTGCTTGCAATTTCCAGCTCACCGACTGTTGTGCGATGTGAGCACACGCTGGATCTCCATGTTCCACATGTTGGCCAGGCTTTGTGAGCAGCAGAGGGCAGTAGTGGAATACCAGCTGCAACATGGTCGTCACCTTTCCAGTCAGCTCCTGCTCTTCACAAGCAATGAGTGGGCATAGATGTCTGACCTCTGCGAGGTTTTACGCAACTTTGAGGAATCAACACAGTTGGTGAGTGGCGATGCCGCTATTATCAGTGTAACCATCCTACTTCTGTGTCTACTGAAACGCTCACTGCTCACAATTAAGGCAGATGCTTTGCATGTGGAAGAGGTGGAATTGGGATAAGACAGTACACGGAGTGAGAGCGAATTGGATGATAATGAGGAGGAGGAGCAGGAGACAGTTGCCTCTGCTACAGAGGGTAGTACCCATAGCAGGTTTATTCCATCTGTTCAACGTGAATGGGCAGAAGAGGACGAAGAGGACGAGGAGATTGAGAGTCATCCTCCTGATGAGGACAGCGAAGTCTTCTCTGTTGGGACTCTGGCACACATGGCTGACTTTATGTTATGCTGCCTTTCCTGTGACCCACGCGTTATACGAATTTTGGCCAACACCGATTACTGGTTGTTCACCCTTCTCTACCCCAGCTACAAAGAGAACTTCTCATGTCTCATTCCTGTGGTGGAGAGGACTAGCAAAATGGTGCAATACCAGAAGGTCCTTGTGGGAAAATTGCTCCAAAAATTTCCAGCTGACAACGTTGGCGGCAGAGTACGTAGTTCCTTGGGCAACCAAGGAGGGGAGATGAGGGGAACACACAGCAGTTCCAACAGAGGCAGGGCAACACTATCCAAGGCCTGGGACAGTTTCATGACACCCTGCCAGCACCCTCACCCAGATGCGCGGCTTACTGTCACAAGGAGGGAAACATTTTGGAAGATGGTGAAGGTCTGAAGGAGTACGTAGCAGACCGTATCTGCGTCCTCAATGATCTCTCTGTGCCTTTCAACTATTGGGTGTCCAAGCTGGACACGTGGCACGAACTGGCTCTGTATGCCATGCAGATGCTTGCCTGCCCTGCCACCAGCGTTTTGTCAGAGCAGGTATTTATTGCTGCTGGGGGCATAATAACTGATAAGCGCATCCGCCTGTCAACTGAAAATGCTGACCAGTTGACAAGGCCTGGATTGCCCCTGACTTCCCTATTCCACCAGAGGAAAGTGGCTGAACATAAAGGCACTTTAAATGTGGCTTGTATGGTGTACTGAATACACTGCATTCCCCATACACCCCTTCTAGCACAAAAAAGGGTATATGGTTCAATCTTCCTTTTCTCATCCTCCTCCTCCATCATATCAACATGCTCATTAGGCTGCCCTTGCTCCTAATGTTTTAGATGGTCAGCTCAGCAGCAGGCCCTCAACCATAATTTTTTCGATGGTCAGCTCAGCAGCAGGGCCTCAACCATAATTTTTTCGATGGTCAGCTCAGCAGCAGGCCCTCAACCATAATTTTTTCGATGGTCAGCTCAGCAGAAGGCCCTCGCCCCTAATGTTTTAGAGAGTCAGCTCAGCAGCAGATCCCTAGGTGTTCTATTCGTGCACCCGAGCACTTTGGTGCTCGATCAACACCATATCTTATGTCTTGCTCGGTGTAGAACCTTGCTGCTCACCCAGGTCAGTCTGTCTTGTGCCTTACATGGTGTAGGCCCTTGCTGCTGACCCAGGAGGGTTTGCCCTTTTGTGTGGTGTTGCCTGGTAATGCATTCTTATTGTTGCTTTGTCTATTCTTCTGTACCTGTCCTATGATTATGATGATGTTGTTATCCTTGTCCATTCCTTGCCTGTTCTTCTGTACCTGTTCTGTCTGGATCCACTCTGTTCAATGTCTAGCCTAGCAGTGTTCTAACTGCGTTTAATAGCCTGGCAGTGCCTACTGCTTCAGATCCTGTCTGTTCCATGTCTGTTATACAGTGCCTTACTGCTTCTGTTCCTGCGTTTGTCCTGCCTTTGTAAGAGGGTTCCTGAGTATGGATGAGCGAACCCGAACTGGATAGTTCGGGTTTGTACCGAATTTTGGGGTGTTCGGGACCCGGACCTGGACCCGAACATTTTCAAAAAATGTCACACTGCTCTGATTAGTGTAGGGAGAGGACGCAGCTTCTGTGAGGGTGAGATTAGGCAGGGAAAAGTCAGCAAAAACACCTAATGAAGTGATCGATCTACAGCTGTGAATCATTCAACTTCTGCCAGTTAATTGCTCACTGGTTTTTAGGCTGCACAGAGCGTTTTTCTGTCACTTTTTTCTGAGGTGATCGGAGGCCATTTTGTGTCTTATGGTGCACCAGCACAAGCTGCCACCAACTTTTTTTTGCTATATCCTACATCAGTGGCTTGGCTGTGCTTATTGTTACCCCTAGAAACTCAGGATAGAAATTTCTATATTTTTTAATATTGTCTGCTGTCTGGCAAAGGATAGATTTTTTTCTGTGGTGAAATTTAATTGCCAAAATAGCAATCCCCTAAATCTGGTGTCCCAACAGTGGCTGGCAAAGTTTAATAGTGTCCGGCAAAGGATAGATAATTTTCTGGAGTGAAATTCAATTGCCAAAATAGCAATACTGTAAATCTGGTGTTCCAGCTGTGACTGGACAAGTTTCATAGTGTCCGTCATAGGATATATTATTTTCTGGGCTGAAATACAGTTGCAAAAATAGAAATACCGTAAATCTGGTGTTCCAGCTGTGGCTGGACAAGTTTAATAGTGTCCGGCAAAGGATATATATTTTTTGGGGGTGAAATTCAATTGCCAAAATAGCAATACCATAAATCAGTGGTTTCAGCTGTGGCTGGCCAAGTTTAATAGTGTCCGTCACAGGATAGATTTTGTTCTGGGGTAAAATTTAATTGCCAAAATAGCAATACCCTGAATCTGGTGTTCCAGCTGTGACTGGACAATTTACCTAGTATCCGTCAAAGGATATATTATTTTCTGGGGTGAAAGTCAGTAGCAAAAATAGAAATTCAGTAAATCTGGCGTTCCAGCTGTTGCAGGCCTAGTTTAAATCTGTCCGTAAAAGGGTATATTTTTTTCTGGTGTGAAATTCAATTGCCAAAATATCAATACCATAAATCAGTGGTTTCAGCTGTGGCTGGCCAAGTTTAATAGTGTCCGTCACAGGAAAGATTTTGTTCTGGGGTGAAATTCAATTGCCAAAATAGCAATACCATAAATCAGTGGTTTCAGCTATGGCTGGTCAAGTTTATTAGTATCCGTCACTGGATAGATTTTGTTCTGGGGTGATATTCACTTGCCAATATAGCAATACCCTGAATCTGTTGTTCCAGCTGTTGCAGGCTAATTGTTAATCTGTCCGTAAAAGGGTAAATTACACTCAGCGTGCATCTCCAAGTATAATTCTTTCCGTAAAAGAGTATAGTAAAAAAAGTGTTACATTACAATTGCTGAAAGCATAATCCTGTAAATCTGCACGCACTATTGTGCATCTCATAGTGTATTTCTATCCGTAAAAGGGTATATTACACTCAAGGTGTATATACAAGTGCTGAGAGGGTCATCCTCAATAACTTTACACGCTACCGTGCATCTCCGAGTGTATTTCTGTCCGTTAAAGGGTTTATTACACATAGTGTTAAAATACAATTGCTGAAGGCATAATCCTACATATTTTTTCACACGCTACTGTGCATCTCCAAGTGTAAATCTGTCCATAAAAGGACACACATCCTAGTGAACCAACTACCTCAGGTTCCAGTACCAGCCAGAATTTTAAAGCGATATTTGGTGGGGCCCTATGCCGTTCTAAGGATGGTAAGGTCTGAGCAAGTACAGGCGCTAGTCAATTGGGTGGCCGACAGTGGATCCAGCATGTTCACAACATTATCTCCCACCCAGTCTTCTGCAGAAAGCGCACAGGTGGAGCCTGAAAACCAAGCCCATCAGTCTGTCACATCAACCCCATGCATATCAGGGAAACTGTCAGAGCCTCAAGTTATGCAGCAGTCTCTGATGCTGTTTGAAGACTCTGCTGGCAGGGTTTCCCAAGGGAATCCGCCTAGCCCTTCCTCAGTGGTGGAAGACATAGAATGCACTGATGCACAACCACTGATGTTTCCTGATGATGAGGACATGGGAATACCACCTCATCGGAGTCCGCACGTCTCTGATGATGACGAAACACAGGTTCCAACTGCTGCGTCTTTCTGCAGTGTGCAGACCGAACAGGAGGTCAGGGAGGAAGACTGTGTGGAAGACGATGCAGGAGAAGATGAGGTCCTAGACCTCACATGGAATAAAGGTCGTGCCACTGACTTTCATAGTTCAGAGGAAGAGGCAGTGGTGAGACCGAGCCAACAGCGTAGCAAAAGAGGGAGCAGGGGGCAAAAGCAGAACAGCCGCCGCCAAGAGAGTTCGCCTGCTACTGGCCACCGCCACCAAGGACCGAGCACCCCAAAGGCAACTTCAAGAAGTTCCCTGGCATGGCACTTCTTTAAACAATGTGCTGACGACAAGACCCGAGTTGTTTGCACGCTGTGCCATCAGAGCCTGAAGCGAGGCATTAACGTTCTGAACCTTAGCACAACCTGCATGACCAGGCATCTACATGCAAAGCATGAACTGCAGTGGAGTAAACACCTTAAAAGCAAGGAACTCATTCAGGCTCCCCCTGCTCCCTCTTCTGCTGCTGCCTCGGCCTCTTTCTCCGCCTCGGGAGGAATGTTGGCACCTGCCGCCCACCAAACAGAGGATGTGCCACCGATACCACTACCTGCGTCACCAAGCATCTCCACCATGTCACACGGCAGCATTCAGCTCTCCATCTCACAACAAACCTTGGAGAGAAAGCGTAAATTCCCACCTAGCCACCCTCGAGCCCTGGGCCTGAATGTCAGCATTTCTAAACTACTGGCCTTTGAAATGCTGTCATTCAGGCTGGTGGACACAGACAGCTTCAAACAGCTGATGGCAATGGCTGTCCCACAGTATGTTGTTCCCAGCCGCCACTACTTCTACAAGACAGCCGTGCCTTCCCTGCACAACCGAGTATCTGATAAAATCTAGTGTGCACTGCGCAATGCCATCTGTGGCAAGGTCCACCTAACCACAGATACGTGGACCAGTAAGCATGGCCAAGGATGCTATATCTCCCTAACTGCACACTGGGTAAATGTAGTGGCGGCTGGGCCCCAGGTGGAGAGTTCTTTGGCACACGTCCTTCTGCTGCCAAGGATTGCAGGGCATCATTCTTTGCCTCCTGTAGCCTCCTCCTCCTACTCAGCTTCCTCGTCCTCTGCTTCTACCTGCTCATCCAGTCAGCCACACACCTTCACCACCAACTTCAGCACAGCCGGGGTAAACGTCAGCAGGCCTTTCTGAAACTCATATGTTTGGGGGACAGGCCCCACACCACGCAGGAGTTTGTGGCGGGGTATTGAACAACAGAGCGACGAGTGGTTGCTGCCGGTGGGCCTCAAGCCCGGCCTGGTGGTGTGCGATAATGGGCGAAATCTCGTTGCAGCTCTGGGACTAGCCGGTTTGACGCACATCCCTTGACTGGCGCATTTGCTGAATTTGGTGGTGCAGAAGTTCATTCACAACTACCCCGACATGTCAGAGCTGCTGCATAAAGTGCGGGCCGTCTGTGCGCGCTTCCGGCGTTCACATCCTGCCTCTGCTTGCCTGTCTGTGCTACAGCGTAACTTCACGCTCACCGCCTCATATGCGACGTGTCCACCAGTTGGAACTCCACTTTGCACATGCTGGAGAGACTGTGCGAGCAGCAGCAGACCATAGTGGAGCTTAAGCTGCAGCACGCATGCGTCAGTCGCACTGCGGAACAGCACCACTTCACCACTAATGACTGAGCCTCCATGCGAGACCTGTGTGCCCTGTTGCGCTGTTTCGAGAACTACACCAACATGGCCAGTGGCGATGATGCTGTTATCAGCGTTACAATACCACTTCTATGTCTCCTTGAGAAAACACTTAGGGCGATGATGGAAGAGGAGGTGGCCCAGCAGTAGGAGGAGGAGGATGAGGGGGTCATCTTTAGCACTTTCAGGCCAGTCTGTTAAAAGTGCCTCAGAGGGAGGATTTTTGCAACAGCAGAGGCCAGGTACAAATGTGGCCAGCCAGGGCCCACTACTGGAGGACGAGGAGGATGAGGAGGAGGAGGATGAGGATGAAGCAGGTTCACAACGGGGTGGCACCCAACACAGCTCAGGCCCATCACTGGTGCGGGGCTGGGGAGAAAAGGAGGATGATGACGATACGCCTCCCACAGAGGACAGCTTGTCCTTACCTCTGGGAAGCCTGGCACACATGAGCAACTACATACTGCAGTGCCTGCGCAAGACAGCAGAGTTGCCCACATTTTAACGTGTGCGGACTACTGGATTGCCACCCTGCTGGATCCCTGGTACAAAGACAATGTGCCCACCTTACTTCCTGCACTGGAGCGTGATAGGAAGATGCGCAAGTACAAGCGCACGCTGGTAGACGCACTCCTGAGAGCATTCCCAAATGTCATAGGTGAACAAGTGGAAGCCCAAGGCGAAGGCAGAGGAGGAGCAAGAGGTCGCCAACGCAGCTGTGTCACGGCCAGCTCCTCTGAGGGCAGGGTTAGCATGGCAGAAATGTGGAAAAGTTTTGTCTCCACGCCACAGCTAAATGCACCACCACCTGATACGGAACGTGTTAGCAGGAGGCAGCATTTCACTAACATGGTTGAACAGTACATGTGCACACCCCTCCACGTACTGACTGATGGTTCGGCCCCATTCAACTTCTGGGTCTCCAAATTGTCCACGTGGCCAGAGCTAGCCTTTTATGCTTTGGAGGTGCTGGCCTGCCCGGCGGCCAGCGTTTTGTCTGAACGTGTATTCAGCACGGCAGGGGTGTCATTACTGACAAACTCAGCCGCCTGTCCACAGCCAACGTGGACAAGCTGACATTCATAAAAATAAACCAGGCATGGATCCCACAGGACCTGTCCATCCCTTGTGCAGAATAGACATTTATAACTGCCTCCCCCTAAACCATATATTCTTGTACTCCGGGGCACTTCTTTATTGAATCCTCTTTTTTTAATTTTACCATTATATTGCGGTGCAACCAAAAGTTGAATTAACCTCTCCTCCGTCTAGGTGCCAGGGGCCTAATTATCTGAAAGTGGCCTGTTCCAGTGGTGGGTGACATGACGCCTGATTCTCTGCTATGCGACCTCTGTCCTCTGTCTGGGTGCCGTGGGATAAATATCTGGAAGTGGCCTTCTCTATTGCTGGGTGACATGAAGCCTGATTCTCTCCTATGTGACCTCTCTCCTCCGTCTGGGTGCCAGGGGCCTAATTATCTGAAAGTGGCCTGTTCCAGTGGTGGGTGACATGACGCCTGATTCTCTGCTATGCGACCTCTGTCCTCTGTCTGGGTGCTACGGCCCAAATAACTGAAAGTGGCCTTCTCCATTGGTGGGTGACTTAAAGCCTGATTCTCTGCTATGGGACCTCTCTCCAATTGATATTGCTTAATTTTTATTTATTTTATTTTAATTTATTTCTCTATCCACATTTGTTTGCAGGGGATTTACCAACATTTTGCTGCCTTTTGCAGCCCTCTAGCCCTTTTCCTGGACTATTTTACAGCCTTTTTAGTGCCCAAAAGTTCGGGTCCCCATTGACTTAAATGGGGTTCGGGTTCGGGATGAAGTTCGGGTCAAGTTCAGATCCCGAACCCGAACATTTTCGGGAAGTTCGGCCGAACTTCTCGAACTCGAACATCCAGGTGTTCGCTCAACTCTATTTCTGGGTTCCCGGAAGAAAGGATCTCTAGTTTGTATGCAGATCTGCCTGTGACCGCCAAGCTTCCGTTCGGCATGGGGTCCAGGCATCTGCTTCTGTGCTGGTTCCCGTTTGTCTTCTTGTCTGATCCACATCTTGTGTTTGCTTGGGTTCTAGTTCCGCTGGTGGTTTCACCAGCCTGGTTCTCTCTAGGTAGGGGCCAAGTGTACCGGGACCTTCCTGGAGGTGCTACTAGTGAGCCCTCGGCCTAGTTCGTCCCCACCACCATGGGCTCTGAGAAGAACAGGGCTCACTGGCTCTTCGCCCTCATGGGTTTTGCCTCTGGTCTGCCAATGCACTTGGTTCTGTGGTATTTCTATCACTATTGCTTACCTGCATATCGTTTACTGTTTAGTTCTTTTATTACATCTGTAATAAAGTAATCTGTTGGTCCCTGGTCTGAATCTTGCCTGTGTCCTGTTTTCAAGATGTCCTGGAGGTCTGCCTTGGGCCTCCGTTACGTGACACGCCCTATGGGCTCTCTTCACCCCTATTGAGAGTGCTTTCTCAGGGCCCACAAACGAGGCAAAGATGTCGGCAACTACCTGGGGAAGAGTCTCAGCTGTTACCTTAGGTATGCTTCTGAGGCGGAGGTTTTTGCGCCTGCTCCTATTTTATTGGTCCTCAATTTGCATGAGCGCTGTATTTAAGTGCTCTTGGTAGGAGCTCAGCAGGACCTGGACGGCCACTCCATGTTGTATCACTGAGGATTGAGCATCCTCCAGCACAGCAACCCTATGCCCGATCTGTTTTACCTCTGTTTAATGTCCGCAATGTCTCTTTGCAGGGAAGATAAAGCTTCATATAATACTTTCTTGAAGAAGGATCTCAACAGCGGTAGGTCCTCAGCTTCCCCCTTTCCTTCGGACATGGCACATGAGCTCTCCCTGTCTGAGTCCTCTTTTTCAACCAGGCACTTGGCGGTGCTCGACGTCATCTTGTTTCCTCCCGACGGAGAGGCGCCCCTTTTCTTTAGACATTTATCCATGGCAGCTTGACTTTTGCCGACTTTCGGTGTGCCCAGTTGGTTCTCTGACCTTTCCTTTGTAGATTTCACCATTTGTGGTTGCTTATTGTGCCATTTTGCTGGAATGAACAACAGCTCTTGTGAGGAGCAACAGGATCAAGTTGCCATCACAGTGTGTGGTTAGCTCTGCCCAGCTTGATTGATTTCTGACTATCCCTTATTGATTTCTGACTGTCCCTGAATCCCTAAGATCATTTTCCTTGCAAACACTGTAACAACCAACCACCCACCTTCACAGCCCTGCACAGAATAGCATTCTGCTAGGGCACCCTAGTACTTTTTCAGTCGTATTGTGCCCTAAAATGGTGCTACACGCTGTTTTAGTGGATTTGTCCTAAACGAACCAGAAAATATTCAAGTTCGTCTGCCGTCTGAAAAATAGCAAAGTTCGCGCATCCTTAAATCCAAGCACAGTGCTGTACATTGTAGTATTGCAGTTAAATCTCCTTAATTTGAATGGGACTGAGTTATGCAGCGAAAAAACGTGCAGTTAGGTACTGCCCTCACTGTAATGCCGTAGCCATGTTGGTTACTGGCATTACAGCGATTGGCTGGCCGGAACGCGCACTCGGGTGCTATATTGCACCCAATGGCGCGTGTTTAGCTCAGTCTTAGTCAGGGAGAGCTGTGCTCTAAGGGACAGACAGTGTAGGGAGTGATATTGGACTATTTTAATTAACTTTTAAGGACTATTGTGTGTGGCAGCAATATTTTTTTTTAGCTCATCCTGCACTAAATAGCGTCTAATAGGCTGCTGCAGGCAGTAAAATTATCTGCGCCACATCTCCTGTGTAAAGGGTGCGCATCCAAAAAATATCTGTGACAGCCAGTGTAATTTTTCTGTAGACGGTGTCTGCTTCTGACAGTGACATTACCAGCACCACATCTCCAGTGTAAAATGTGCGCTTAAAAAATTTATCTGTGACATACAGTGTACTTTTTCAATAGACTGTGTCCGCTTCTGACAATAACATTACCAGTGCCACATCTCCAGTGTAATGTGTACTTATAAAAATTGTATCTGTGACATACAGTGTACTTTTTCCGTAGATGCTGCAGACAGTGACATTACCGGTGATACCTCTCATGTGTGACGTTTCCACATCCCAAATACCTTTTAATTTTTTTGCGTATACACTTCAAAATCCTACGCTACTGTACGTGTGACATACTTTCAAACATATATAACATTTAATATGAAGAAGGCGAGCAGTAAGGGACGGGGAAATGGCCGATGGTGATGGTGCATGCAGAGGCCGTGGCACTGGGCATGTTGAAACTGTGCCTGCTGCCAGAGCACAAATACAAAAAACAATCATCCACGATACCTAACGATACCTAGCTTTATGTCCCAGTTTGCAGGGCGGCACAGGACACCACTCTTGAAGTCAGACTACTGTGACCAGGTGGTCGGTTGGGTTGCAGGCGATAATGCTTCCAGTCTCAGTAGCCAAGGCCCTTGCATATAATTTTTTACAGGTTTAGCTCACCTGCAGGCCCTCACCTACAATCTTTTACAGGGTCAGCTCACCTGCAGGCCCTCACATCTAATGTTTTACAGGGTCAGCCAGGGGCATACATAGAAATCATGGGGCCCTATAGCAAAACTCAGAATTGCCCCCCCCCCCCCCCCAATAAAAAGTACAATTATTAAAGCTGATTAGTGAGGGCGCGGGGTACATTAGGGGTTCAATAAAAGGTTAGGCTGTGTTCACATCAAGTTTTTGCCATCCATTTTTACGTATATGTTGGGGGGAAATGAAAAAGTGCAGCACCCAACACTATTCTATCCTGCAGAGTCCAGTAGAAAAAACTTATACGTTAACAGATACATTTTTCTTTCAAACTTCATGATGAAGGATGCCAGTGTATGTATATACATGAAACGGATGTTAAAAACGGGATATGAACTCGGCCTTACCCTTTAAGTTTTATTTATTTTTAGATAGGTGTAAAGCAGAGGAGAGCCTATAGGGTTAATGAATGCAGCAGTACTGTCCACACTGGTCAATGTGACCCCTGGGACAGATCTTCTGCAGGTCCACAGCATTAGATCTCACAGACAACTTCTCCATTTGTTAATAACAGGGATCAGAGCTGAGCAATTTTAGTAATGTCCCATCCTTTTACCTCAGAGGTAGGCTATCTGGAGCATCCAGCACATACTTCAGGCAGTGGCGTACATACATGGGTTGCAGTTGAGGGGGCACCTAATCTGGCATAACTACTGTGAGGGGGGCACATATGAAGGCATAACTATGAGGGGCCACATATGAACGCATAACTACTGTGAGGGGGCAGGTAATCTGGCATAACCACTGTGAGGGGCACATATGTGGGCATATCTAATGTGAGGGGCACATAATGTGGCATAACTACTGTGAGGGGGCACATATCTAGGCATAACTACTGTGAGGGAACACATATTCTGGTGATTACTACTGTGAGAGGGCACATATTTGGCATTACTACTGTGAGGGGGCACATAACTGGGCATAACTACTGTAAGGGGGCACATATTTGGCATAACTACTGTGAGGGGGCACATATTTGGCATAACTACTGTGAGGGGGCACATATCTGAGTATAACTACTGTTATAGGAACAAAGGTCGGCGTTAGTACTGTGAGGGGCCTCAAGGTTGGCATTAGTACTGTGTGGTAGCACTTAGGGGAAATGCTATACATTGGCATGGCTCAGTCTTACAGGCCAGCACAGCGCCCCTGCTGGTGATTTCACAGGGGCAGTCACCATCCGTTCCTTATGTGATTATTCTTTTTTTATCACCACAGGGACCTTGTTCTGTATCCAGTGGACATCACGCCGACACCAGCGACACTCTGGATGAGGTAGGACCAGATTTTATTAGGACTGGGTGAGTATAGCCATTGGGCTTAGGGCTCTTTAAAACTAGCAGATCCTGTGCGGGTAATCCGCTGCATGAAAGGGTGCCAAGCCCCATTCCGGACAGCAGAGACACGGAGCATTAACATGATTGATAATACTCTGTGCCTCTCTGTGACCATTTTACTTCAAAATCACGGTGAGATAAAGTTGCCACCGTGATTTTTGTAGTTAAAAGATCACAGTCAATCATGTTACTGCTCCTAGTCTCTGCTGTCCAGAATGGGGCTTGGCGCTCATTCACGCAGCGGATTAACCGCACGGAAAGAGCCCTTAGTAGCCCAAAGCTTATTTTGCTAAAGTGTAGGGCAAGTGATAAGTTACATTTTTGTAATAAACTTTATTTAGCCAAAACGTCTAATTTTAGTAGTAAAATGGGGCTGAAATGGCCCTTAGAAATGGGGGGGAGGGGGCCCCATGGATCAGTTTCACACCGGGGCCCCATGGATTGTGTGTACGCCACTGGCCTCAGGTCCCATATGAAAGAATATATATGCACTACAGTGAGCAGAGCTGCGGCTCCTGTCTGACTCTGACCCTAACAGCTATAAGTACAGTCACCCTGCTCCAGCAAACAGCCCATCTTCCTGTCAGCTCCTCAACTCTGCTCCATCATGCAGAGCGTTTCTACTGCTGCCTTCTTCTGCCCTCTCACACAGCCTAGAAATAGTGTGAAGGCAGTGCTGGGGGTAAACAAAGAGAAGGGCAGGAAGACCCAGAGGAGGGGAAGCATGTGGGACATTATTGCTGATAAAAGTAAATACAGGACTGGTACTTTATCATGCTGCTAGCACATCACAGAGGGGCGGGCACATCAGACACTGAGCTGCTGCCTGATTGGAGGAAGCTGCTGTTCACTCTCCCTCCCTCCCTCCTTCCACTCTGGCCCCAGTCTGCTGTTGTCAGCATCGCACTAGCGCTACGCATGATGCCAAAAGTGTAAATATGTAATGGCACTGAGGCGTTTGGGGTGGCAATGGGACCCTCATTGACACTGGGCCCAGAGCTGCTGACCCAAACGCCCCATTGTCGGTATTGATCCATCTACTGTTACTAATGCAGTGTGCATTCAGGTCAGAAAGGGGGCGGTGCCATGCAGCCGGGCCAGGCCCCCTAACCTCACGGGCCACATAGCCAGTGCGTGGTCTGGTCTGCCTATATCAATGGTACGCCACTGGGGTCAGATCACCTGCAGGCCCTGGCATATAATGTTTTACAAGGTTAGCTCACCTGCAGGCCCTCACCTACAACCTTTTAGAGGGTCAGCTCACCAGCAGGCCCTCACTTACAATCTTTTACAGGGTCAGCTAACCAGCAGACCCTCACCCCTAATGATTTAGAGGGTCAGCTCAGCAGCAGGCCCTCGCCCCTAATGTTTTAGATGGTAAGATCAGCAGGCCCTTGTTCCAAATCTTTTTGAGGGTCACCAGCAAGCCATCAATCCTAAATTTTCAAGGGTGTGTATGATGCCATCCTTTGTGTGTAATAAAGGGTGTATTGGAGTGATGGTTCCTTGTAATTTTAGGCAGCCCTTTCACTTAGTGCAGGGATGGGCAAACTGCGGCTCTCAAGCTGTTGTAAAACTACAATTCCCACCATGCCCTGCTGTAGGCTGAAAGCTGGTAGCAGTCTTTGCATGCTGGGAGTTGTAGTTTTGCAACAGCTGGAGAGCCGCAGTTTGCCCATCCCTGACTTAGTGCATAGGCTTTATGAGTGTAGGAGTCCCACTACATGAACAATTGTATGACAATGTGAATAAGGCCCTCCTTTATGTGATATACAGGTTGTATCAGAGTGCCTCTTCCTTCCTCCTCCATTTTTGGCAGCACTTGCACTTTACATACAAGTAAATATACCGGAAAGAATGTTTCCCAACAATTTTTCCTCTAAAATAGATTTTATCTTCGGTTTTGTGCGTATTATTGTCAGTCTGTAAAATTGGCGTACTACTCGGACAACATCGTTCCCAGCAGCGACCTGGGAGTCCAAGATGCATCCAGACTTCCTCCCCATGCTGTTCCCGAACCATTTCGGTGGTGTTTTCATCAATTTCTGACCTTCTCCTATGAACCAGGCACCCTCCCCTCTTCAGA
This sequence comes from Bufotes viridis, assembly GCA_033119425.1. Classification (NCBI taxonomy): domain Eukaryota; kingdom Metazoa; phylum Chordata; class Amphibia; order Anura; family Bufonidae; genus Bufotes; species Bufotes viridis. Next base: position 120,123,990 of record CM065597.1, on the reverse strand, counting down.
GCAGGGGGTGTCTGGTTTAATGCTCGGGTTCTCCCATTGAGTTCCATTATACTCTAGAGCACCCAAGCATCCCGATGTGTTCGGCCCGAGCACCCGAGCACTTCGAGTGCACTTCGGGTGCACGATCAACACTAACAATGACCTCTGAAACTCATAATAGACTTCAAGTTTGGTAGAGATCTCTTTTCAGCAGTCAACTCATTAACATAACGACAGGATTACAATTAGAGATGAGCGAATTGAAGCTGACGAAGTGGAATTCAATCCGAATGCGGGATCACCCATAATGCCATGCATGCAGCCAATTAGCAGCTAGTCAGCCCTGTGATGTCACAGCCCTATAAATAGCCTCAGCCATCTTGGATTCTGTCATTTTTCAGTGTACTTAGTGCAGGGAGAGACGTCAGCAGGCACTAGGGACAGTGCTAGAAAAAACTTAATTGTGTTAAAAAAATGATTTACAAGTTCAGGCAAAGAATATTCAAGGTGTAGGGAAGGGATAGGGAGGAATCATTCCACAGCATATATGTTGAACAGGGTTCAGTAGGGGAGGTTACAGCCTGGGTAATAGGAACAATCCTATTACACCTTGCTGCACTGACTGGGGACCCAAATTGCCATTATACAGATCTGTAATTCCAGCAAACCGTTCTTGTTATTGGGATGCAAGTGTTGTTTGATACAGCCATTAACAGGGTTTTTTAGAAGGAAATATTTCTATGTCTTATTTGCCCTTGTGCGGTGCAGTTATATGTTCTAAAGCATTTTTTGGCTTGTATTAGTGGGAAAAAAGGGCATATTAGCCGTTGTGTGGTGAAGTGCGAAAATTGCAGTCCTTTTTGTTGTGTATAAGGGGCAAAAGAAAAATATATTTGCCGTTCAGCGGTGCAGTTATATGTTATAAAGCCCTTTTTGTCATGTAATAGTAGCAAAATAAAAATATATTTGCCGTTCAGCGGTGAAGTTATGTTTTAAAGCCCCTTTTGTCGTGTATTAGTGGCAAAAGGAAAATATATTTGCCGTTTAGCGGTGCAGTTATATGTTTTAAAGCCCCTTTTGTCGTGTATTAGTGGCAAAATAAAAATATATTCGCCATTCAGTGGTGCAGTTATATGTTCTAAATCCTTCTGTGGCGTGTATAAGTGGAAAAAAATAAGGGCCTATTTGTCGTTCAGTGATGGAGTTAGATGTTCTAAAGCCCTTTTTGTTGTGTATTAGTGGCAAAAGTAAAATATATTTGCCGTTCAGCGGTGCAGTTATATGTTCTAAAGCCCTTTTTTGTGTGTATTAGTGGGGAAAAAAGGCTTATTAGTCGTTGTATGGTGAAGTGAGAAAATTACAGACTTTTTGGGGGTGTTTTAATGTACTTTTTATTTATTTGTTTTAACAGTATGTCAGACAGAAAATTGCCAGACCCTGCACATGGGAGAGGCATAGGCCTAAATGTTTCTGGCGCAAGAACAGGTCACAGCAGATTAAGGTGCCCTTGCAGCAGGGGTCACTTCGAGAGGCCTGAGCTCCCAGTGTCAGCTAACGGTCGTGTCATGACCAGCAACCCAGCGGTTCTTGAGTGGTTGACTCAATCTTCAAATTCATCGCAAGTGACATCAGACACCCCCAGCCAAGAGTCAGTGGGTTCGTCAGACACAGCCCTTAGTTTGCATGGCCTGGGAGCAGGGCCTGTACCCTCACCTGTCCTCAACCTGCCTCTGTCCTTTTCTGTTCCCTCATCTAGAGAAGTATTGTGTGCTGTGGGCTTAGCTCCACTAAACAGTGAGGACGAGCTACTAGAGGACAGTCAGCAGCTACTGGCCAGCCAAAATGTGGATGATACATACGCCGCTTCCTCCACTAGGCAGGCAAGTAGTGATGAGGAGAGTGGCGTGGGAGCTGGTGTTGCGAGCGATCAGGCTCCTGACCCAGAGACGGTTGAGGAGGACATCAGTGACGTGCAGACAGTACTCGATAATGATGATGTAGCTGATCACACTTGGGAGCCGGGTGCTTTATCATCGGGAGAAGAGGGTGGCAGCTTGCCTAAATGGCGGAGCCAGCAAGTTGCTAGCATGGTCGGGAGTCAGCAGGGTGGCAGCAGTGGCAGGTCGGTAGCCAAACATGCCGGGGTAGACCACCCGCTTCTCTGGAGCCTACCTGCCCGGGAAGTAGCGGTGCATGGGCCCAGGGAGGCGGCGGCGGCAGCAGTCAGTCACTGCGTAGTGTTGGGGGTAAAATCACCTACTCGGCGATGTGGCAGTTTTTTGTTAAGCCGCCGGAGGAGGTAAACATGGCCATATGTAGAATCTGTGGACAGAAGGTGAAACAAAACCAGAGTGCCAATGTTGGCACCACGGCCCTGTGTCAACATATGCAGCGTCACCATAAAGTGGCCTGGGAGAACTGTGGCTCTAATGTGGTGTTCCAGCCTGCCTCAGCAACCGGTGCATCACCCAGTGGTACGCCTGCCATTAAAGTGAATAGGGCCAGCCGCGAACGTGTGGTTTGCGAACATTTGATCGCGAACGCACATTCGCGAAACGTCCCAGCCGATATTCGTCCACCACTACTGGGGATGTGGCGCCTAGATCTCACGGCCACATGAGCCCTGTGGGGGCTGAAATGGAGGAGGAGGAGGACATTGGGGCACAAGCAATGTGTAGCAAAATGGGTGGTTTTTCTACACAGGCGACAGGAGATGAGGAGCAGGAGCAGCCAGAGGAGCTACAGGATGGTGGGGAAGACGAGGCAGAAGACCCAGACACATCGTGGCAGTATGCAGTGGAGAAGGGGGTAGGGAGTCTCTCCAAGTCACTTGCACAAATGACCCAATGCATTCTCACTTGCTTACGTAGTGACAGCCGAATTGTCACCATTCGGCAGAGGGCTCCCCACCTTGTTGGACCCTCGATAACGGTCCGAAATGGGGGCCTTTTTTACACCCGCTGAGAAGGAGGACAAGCTAAACTACTATAGAGACATCCTATGTAGTCAGTTGGCCACTGCCTATCTGCGCCATTATCTATGCTCTCGCAGGTCTGCCCGGGTGGGTGCTCTGCGCTCACGTTTCTCTACCATGGTTGCTGTGGCTGAGTGGGGTGGGTAGGAGCAGTTCCAGCTCCATCAGCAGCAACTTGAGTCTAGAGTCGCTGATGAGCATCTTTCTTTACCCGCCTATTGAAAAAGCTACCCACCTGCAGCAGCTAGACCTGGAGGAGGACCTGAAACAGCAGGTGGTGGCATACTTGGACAGCACCCTCTCACCCTACATGGAAGATCCGCTGGACTACTGGGCAGCCAAACTGGATTTGTTGCCACAACTGGCAGAGTTTGCCCTGGAAAAGCTGTCTAGCCCAGTCAGTAGTGTGGCATCAGAGAGTGTGTTTAGTGTGGTGAAGGCCATAGTTAGGGCTATAGGCGAACCTGATAAAGGTGATACATAAAGGTGTGTGTCCCTCCTCCCACCGGTTGCTGATGTACATGGAGGTAACAACGGGGAGCACAGCATATGTGCAGGGACTGTGCTCCTGAAAAATGCGCAACAGCATGGATAGGTTAGCATAGGAACCCGCCTGAACTGAGATCGACTTGTCACTTGTTAGGTGGGCTTAGATGACTTTTGATCAAAATGTATTGACCAAGTGTCTCAGATTTTATCAATAGAGTGAGTCCATATGTTAAGCTGGCATCTATTATTATAGTGCATTATTTTCTGTGACTTTGAGGGCCATAGTTACCCCAAGAAGAACTCGCCTGTCCACCCTAAATGTGGAGAGACTGACCTTCGTCAAGATGAATCAGGCGTGGATCAGCCAGGATTTTCACCCACCAATGCATGATGCATCAGATTAGATCATCCATGCTGCCTCCCCCAAACCTTGACAAAACAGACAGGTTACTTCTGGCTACCTGTCTCAGCTACAATTCTAATGCTGCCACCCGCCTGATGCCACACATCTGATGCCAAGTGCTCCTTCTTTCACCCACCATCTTCAGCTGGTACTGGCATTGCCACCCACCCCCCGACTCACCGGGTCACTCTCTGGTCTCCTGATGCTGCTGCCACCTCCACACTATGTCACCTTGCCACTCTGTGGTCTCCTGATGCTGCTGCCTCCTTCACACTATGTCACCTTGCCACTTTGTGGTCTCTTTTTGCTGCTGCCCCCTTCACACTATGTCACCTTGCCACTCTGTGGCCTCCTGATGATGCTGCTGCCACCTCCACACTGTAATTGTGCCAATCTGAGGCCTCCTCATGCTTCTGCTACTGCTGCCACCTTCACACTGTCATGGTCCCACCCTGTGGCCTCCTCCTGATGCTGATGCTGCTGCCACCTCTACACTGTCATTGTGCCACTCTGTGGCCTCCTTATGCTGTTGTCACTTCCACAATGTCATTGTGCCACTCTGTGGCCTCCTGATGCTGCCACCACCACACTTTCATTTTGCCATTATGTGGCCTCCTCCTGATGCTGCTGCTGCCAACTCCATACTCTGTCATTGTGCCACTCTGTGGCCTCCTCATACTGCTGCTGCCACCTCCACACTGTCATTATGCCACCCTGTGGCCTCCTCCTGATGCTGTGGCTGCCAACTCCATACTCTGTCATTGTGCAACTCTGAGGCCTCCTCATGCTGCTGCTACTGCTGCCACCTCCACACTGTCATTGTCCCACCCTGTGGCCTCCTCTTTATGCTGATACTGCTGCCACCTCCACACTGTAATTGTGCCACTCTGTTGCCTCCTGATGCTGCTGCCACCACAACACTGTTATTGTGCCACCCTGTGGCCTCCTTCTGATGCTAATGCTGCTGCCACCTCCACACTTTGTCGTTGTGCCACCCTGTGGCCTCCTGATGCTGCTGGTACCACCTCCACACAGTCCTCATGCTGCTGCTGCTACCTCCACACTGTCATTATGCCACCCTGTGGCCTCCTCCTGATGCTGATACCTCCACACTCTATTGTTGTGCCACTCTGAGGCCTCCTCATGCTGCTGCTACTGTTGCCACCTCCACACTGTCATTGTGCCACCCTGTGGCCTCCTCCTGATGCTGCTGCTGCCGCCACCTCCACACTGTAATATTGCCACTCTGTGGCCTCCTAATGCTGCTGCCACCTCCACACTGTCATTGTCCCACCCGGTGGCCTCCTCCTGATGCTGATGCTGCCACCTCAACACAGTCATTGTGCCACTCTGTTGCCTCCTGATGCTGCTGCCACCTCAACGCTGTCATTGTGACACCCTGTGGCCTCCTCCTGATGCTGATGCTGCCGCCACCTCCACACTGTCATTGTGGCACTTTGTTGCCTCCTGATGCTGCTGCCACCTTAACACTGTAATTGTACCACTCTGTGGCCTCCTCATGCTTCTTCCACCTCACAACTATGTCATAGGGCCACTCTGTGGACTTCTTATGTTCCCACCCTCCCCACTTCATAACTAGGCCTCTATTTTGCCTTTCAGCCTGGCTGACATCATCATTTATTTGACCCTTCTTCTGATCTGTCAGAAGGAAAGAAAAATGAGACGCACAACAAATCCTGTCTATGTAACAGCTGTAAGGCCTACATGACATGGTCCCAATTTTGCATCAGAATTGGCTTATAATTTGGTAGCCAAAAGCAGGAGTGAGTACAAAACACAGAAGGCATGCAAAAATTACATTCACGTATCATTTCTGTTTTGGATCCACTCCTGTTTTTTTGTTTTTGTTTTAGCAATACTGATGAATTACTGACCAAATGCTGACTGAGTGAAGTCGGATGCTACACAGACAGGATCCTTTTTTGGGGGTTATTGTTCTGACGAATCAGAGGAGGGGAAAAATAATCAGTGACGTCAACACAAACTTAGTACTGACACCCTCTCTACTCTGTTGGGGGTGGGGTCTCTACTTGTATAAGCGTTTAATAGAACAGGTTCTGTAGACATCTATGTGGAATCAGCTGACGAGGTGTAACGGAACGCCTGGCACCTCGACTGGGCACCTTCCGCTGATGCTTGCTTCTGGCGATTTCCGAGGGCTCCAGGCACTCCACCGGACACCATAACCACCTCTCCTAACTCCAGAAAGCAGGAACCAGGAACAAGCTCTTACAAGAGCTTATACTCAGTGGAGTATTTTGATATAGCAATCCCCAAGAGTGTAGTTATCCCATCCCCCAACCATGAGCCAAGACTTCATGAAGGGGTAAAGCAGAACTTCTTTATTGGATGGCCAAAGCTTGGCCTTTTATGCAAGTCCTGCAGCCAGGGCTACTCCCCCGGGGACCTGATAGAGGACAGGCACACAAAATACAGTGACCAATCATCCTACAGCCAGATATATCACAACCCCACATGCATTGTCCATTGTGCTTGCTGATTGCGTCCCAGGCAATGTCCATTGTGATTGTTAATTAGGTCACAGGCAATGTCCATTGTGATTGTTAATTAGGTCACAGGCAATGTCCATTGTGATTGTTAATTAGGTCACAGGCAATGTCCATTGTGATTGCTAATTGCGTCACAGGCAATGTTCATTTTGCTTACTAACTGTCACCGGGGCTATAGTTAGTCACAGGGAAAGAGGCTGGTAAGCAGGCCTCTCCAACTCCTAGTGACAAAGGTGCTTTCGTCACACATCTTCCCTCCCAGGAGAAGACTAAACAGGTACCTGACCTCCTGTTGGTCAGTAGCTGAGTTAGACGAGAAGCCCACCCACTGCTGCCCATGATCTCCCTTGTGTTCCCAGGCATGGAGCTGTAGGTACGGGGTGGGCAGGCCAACTGCACTCTGCCCTGGTGCCGGTGCTTCTGCTGGGATAACCGGTAAGCAGTCAGGCTCTGTATCAAGGGAACGGGTAGGGCAGAGGCTAACTGATCTCTGCCTAGATGCCCGCTCTTCCTCTGGGGCAGCCTGTGTAAAGTCAGGCTCAGGACAGGAGGATAGGGGAGGGCAGAGGCCGACTGCACTCTGCCCAGATGCCAGCATTTCCGCTGGGGTAACCTGTGGGTAGTCAGGCTCAGGACAGGAGGATAGGGGAGGACAGAGGCCGACTGCACTCTGCCCAGATGCCAGCTCTGCCGCTCGGATGGGGTCAGGGAATCCTACCCCCAGGACTTGGTTGCGAATCGGCTGTGGAGAGGAGGGGTCGCTTACCTCCTCCTCCTGGCACTCCTGCGGGTTTGGTTGGTGATCTGTACCAGCCGTCCAGCATCCCTATAGGTCTGGTGCAGAGACCGCTGTCCCATCTGCACCATCGGAGTTAGGGGTGCTGTCCCCCTGGGGTGGGGGAGAGGGACTGGTTGTCTCCTCTCCCTGCAAAACATACTACCACTGGGGAGCAGGACCGACTGTCCCTACTCCCTGAAACTCCGGCTGCCGTTGGGGATCTGAGCCGCCTGCCCAGAATCCCTGTAGGGCCGGTGGAGAGACCTCAGTCCCATCTCCACCTGCCAGTTGGAGTTCCCCCCAGGGCAAGTCTATGAGGTTCCCTACCTCTGCAGCTGGTAGTGAAGCAGGGGATACCTCAGTTGGGTCTTCCCAGCTGTAGGGGTGTAGGTCTGGGACTGCCACCCAGCTCTCCGGCAGTGTATATTGGGGCCGAATTGAGCTGAAGAAGTATTGGTAATCCTGCTCCAGCTCCCACTCCCTTGTCACTAGAGATGCCAGGTCTTGTCTCACCTCTCTCGCTGTAGCCCAATCATGCATACCCTACCTGTAGTCAAAGATATCTCAGAACCGAGAATCTCCAGCATCTCCGAACTCTGGTTCTGCGAAGGCCTCAAAGAACAGGCCAGGGCCATCGTAATTCTGTTGTGCTCAGCCATCCAGCGGGAGTGCCGAATCGAGTACCACCAGAGGGTCTGATAGGCGTCGTCTAGCCAAAGCTCCTTAAATACCAGGCCCCGGAGCTCTGCTACCCACTCGTCCAGGGGCTGTTCTCCCAAGAGACCCATCCGCATCGCCACACGCTTCTGTAGCAGCTGCTCATAACTGAGGAGACTCTCACCTCGCCGCCGCTGGGCATTTTCCAGGGCATCATACCAGACTTCCTTTCTGTCTGCATCCCTGTAGTCCGCGGCCGCCCCCTCCTCCTCATCATCATGGAACGCTGTCCGAAGACTAGCCGATTCCATCCTGCTGTAGCCAGGGGCGCTTTACAGATACTAGCGTTGCCCTCAATCCACAATGGTGTCTCCGAGCTGCTTCTCCTCGCACTAGGACGCCATCCCACTGCTGCCACCAGTGTAACGGAACGCCTGGCACCCCGACTGGGCACCTTCCGTTGATGCTGCTCCTAGCGCTTCCCGAGGGGTCCAAGCACTCCACTGGACACAATAACCACCTCTCCTAACTCCAGAAAGCAGGAACCATTGTGATTGCTAATTGCGTCACAGGTAATGTTCATTTTGCTTACTAACTGTCACCGGGGCTATAGTCACAGGGCAAGAGGCTAGCAAGCAGGCCTCTCCAACTCCCAGTGACAAAGGTGCTTTCGTCACACGAGGGTAAACAAGTGTGCTTCTTCTTGACGCTAACATTAACCTGTAAGGCTGAGTTCACACTTGAGTTATTGGGTCAATTTTGGCCCCGTAACTGCCCAAATAAGTGAAGTGTGCAGTGATTCTAAGAGTGACGCCTGTCATCTGCATGTCATACTGACTGACAGTATTATTTCACTACCACAGCACACTCCCTATGCATGTTACTGCAGGGCACAGTGTTTCACACCCCTAAAAAGGCTCAATGTGCCAAGTGGCACAATGACAGAGTGTGGAGTTGGAAGCAGTATAAGGAGGCCACCAAGTGGCACAATGACAGAGTCTGGAGGTGGCAGCAGTAAGAGGAGGTCACAGAGTGGCACAGTGAAAGAATATGGAGGTGGCAGCAGCATGAGAAGGTCACACAGTGGCACAATGACAGAGTCTGCAGGTGCTGGTAGCACAAGGAGGCCACAGAGTGGCACAATTACAGAGTGTGGAGGTGGCAGCAGTAGCAGCATCAGGAGAAGGCCACGGAGGTGACAGCAGTATGAGGGGGCTACAAAGTGGCACAATGATAGAGTATGGAGGTGGTGGCGGCAGCAGCAGCATTAGGGTGAGGTCACAGAGTGGCACAATTACCGAGTGTGGAGGTGGTAGCAGTATGAGGAAGCCACCGAGTGGCACAATGACAGAGTGTGGAGGTGGTGGCAGCAGCAGTAGCAGCATCAGGAAAAGGCCACCAAGTGGCACAATGACAGAGTGTGGAGGTGGCGGCAGGATGAGGAGGCTACAAAGTGGCACAATGAATGAGTGTGGAGGTGGCGGCAGGAGCAGCATCAGGATAAGGCCCCAGAGTGGCACAATGACCAAATGTGGAGGTGGCAGCAGTATGAGGAAGCCACCGAGTGGCACGATGACAGAGTATGGAGGTGGCAGCAGTATGAGGAGGCCACCAAGTTGCACAATGACAGAGTGTGGAGGTGGCAGCAGTATGAGGAGGCCACAGAGTGGCACAATGACAGAGTGTGGAGGTGGCCGCAGCAGCAGCATCAGTAGAAGGCCACAGAGTGGCACAATGACAGAGTGTGAAGGTGGCGGCTGCAGCAGTAGCAGCATCAGGATAAGGCCACCAAGTGGCACAATGACAGAGTGTGGAGGTGACAGCAGTATGAGGAGGCCACCAACTTGTACAATGACAGAGTGTGGAGGTGGCAGTTGTAATCAGTAGAAGGCCACAGTGTATCACAATGACCGAGGGTAGAGATGGCGGCAGCATCAGGATACCACAGAGTGGCAAGGTGACATAGTGTGGAGGTGGCGACAGCATCAGGAGGCTATAGAGTGGCAAGGTGACATAGTGTGGAGGTGGCAGCAGCATGAAAAGGCCACAGCATGAGGAGGACACAGAGTGGCACAACGACGAGATATTGCGGAGGTGGCAGCAGCATGAGGAGGCACAAAGTGGCCGCTTCGTCTATTCATTTATAGTAAATATGGGACAGAATATAAGGTTAAAATTTAAAAGAGGATTTAATAATACACATTCTCTGGCACAAAAGGCTTGGCAAATTGATTCTGTGAATTTCCTTTGAAGATTTGAATAATATATTGGCGAATTTAAGTTTACCTTCTTATCATTTTAACCACTTCCAGACAGGGTCTTTTGCCCCCTTCATGACCAGGCCTAATTTTGTAAATCTGACATCGCGTGCTAACAGCCAAACAAAACTCAATATTTATTACCCTGATTCTGCGGTTTACAGAAACACCCCAAATGTGGTTGTAAACTGCTGTAAGGGTGGACGGCAGGGCGCAGAAGAAAAGTAACGCCATATGGTTTTTGGAAGGCAGATTTTGCTGGACAGGTTTTTTGATGCCTTGTGCCATTTGAAGCCCCCCTGATGCACTCTGACAGAAGAAACTCCCAAAAATTGACCCCATTTTGGAAACTGGGGGATAAGGTGCCAGTTTTATTGGTACTATTTTGGGGTGCATATGATTTTTGATTGTTCTATATTACGTTTTTTGTGAGGCAAGGTAACAAAAATTGGCACTCTTTTTATTTCTTATTTTTTAAAACATTCATCTGACAGGGTAGATTATGTACTATTTTTATAGAGCAGGTTGTTAAGGACAAAATGATATAAAAAATGTCTACTTTCTTTTTTTTTGTTTCAGTTTTACATAATAAAACATTTTTAGAAAAAAAATATGTTTTTGTGTCTCCATTTTCTAAAAGCCATATTTTTTATTTTTCTGCCTATCGTCTATCGTTACGGACGCGGCAATACATAATATGTATACTTTATCTTATTTATTTAAGTTTTACACAATAATAGCATTTTTTAAACCAAAAAATTTATGTTTTAGTGTCTCCATAGTCTCGTAGCCATAGCTTTTTTACTTTTTGACATAATTAGGATCTCATATTTTCCAGGATGAGGTGACGGTTTGATTGTTACTATTTTGGGGGGAATATTCTATTTCGATCGCTTGGTGTTGCACTTTATGTGATGTTAGTTGACAAAAATGGCTTTTTTGGCACTGTTTTTATTTTATTTTTATTACGGTGGTAATGTGAGGGACTAGGTCATGTGATAATTTTATACAGCTGGTTTTTTAAATGCGGCGATACCTAATATGTATACTTTTTTAAATTTATTTCACTTTAACACAATAATTGCATTTTTTAAACAAAAAATAATGTTTTAATGTCTCCATGTTCTGAGAGCTATATATTTTTATTTTTTGAGAAATTTTCTTATGTAGGGGCTCATTTTTTGCGGGATCAGGTGACGGTTTTATTAGTTTCATTTTGTGGGACATATGCATTTTTGATCCCTAGTTGTTTCACTTTTTGTGATAAGATGACAAAAATGGCTTTTTTTTACGCAGTTTTTATTTTAATTTTTTTATGGTGTTTATCGGACGGGGTGAATCATGTGATATAATTATAGATCTAGCCGTCACAGACACGGCAATACCAAATGTGTCCAATTTATTTATTTTTTCTATTTTTAACATTTTTTAAATTAATTAATTGGGGTTTTATTTTTATTTTTTTACATGTACAACTATTTTTTTTATTTTTATTTTTTAAAAACACTTAATTTTTTTATTTTTACTTTGAGTCCCCCATAAAGTCATACAAGACCTCTGGGGGACATTTAACTTAATTTTATTTTTTTCACTATTGATTTCTCCTGTAAATGGGGCTGACAAAGTAGCCTCAGTTACAGGGGAAATACAGCCCCTAGAGAGGCTGTACAGCAGAGTACATCGCTGTACAGCCTCAGTGCAAGGCTGATCGAGGTCTGTGAAAGACCTGACAGCTCCTGCACTTACCCGGTCTCTGCGGTCACATCGAGCGCTGTGTCTCCAGCAATTTTCGAAGGCAGGGACAGTTGGGCACTGTCCCTGCCTTCTCTCTGGGTTGCTCTGCTGTCACTGACAGCGGGCAAACCGCTCGGCAGCTGCATGATTAGTGTGCAGCTGCCGTCTTTGAATGGACGTTCAGAAACTTCCATTCTGAGATAGACAACCGCCCATAGGATGTTTATATCCTATGAGTGGTCGTCAACTGGTTAATCAAGTTTTGGTTCAATTTAATAATAAATATTTAATAAACGTAATAATAAAAATTGTGTTGCTTAAGACAGGAGAGAATACGCCAGTCTTCTGTTCATTCGATGACGTGGTTGCGATGGAGAAACCATTCCAAAAAACAATTTCTCTCCACCTGGAGACGAATCCTGTCAAGACTGATGCAAGTGCGGTATCGGCTGCTCATCAAGCCAGATACTTCTGGGGGAACCTGTCTGGCATGAGCAAGCCTCCAGTGGCTACAGACAATGAGAAGACAAAGCTTTAAGATAGCTTGGAGCCCGGAAGAGTCGTGAAGTTCATCAAGATTGAAACCATAACTACCAGCCCCTGGTCTCTTCGTCAGGGAAAACCTCACAAGTTCCCAGTTATGATGGATGGACAGGAGGATATCCTGTGGTGCATGGAGATGGAGAGGGTCTTTGGATTCCCCCTGGCACTATATGGACGTCTCACAAATTAGCCGCTGCTCCCGACAGCAGCTCCTGGGAAGGTCAAGGAGCGTCCCAGTCATCCGGCATCTATTTGCCCCACTGAAGGATAATTTTGAAAGTGTATAGAAGCCACATGGGGGCCCCACGCAGCAGATTTATCATGGAGATTTTACCACATATATCTACAGTGCTAAACGCCGAATACAATTAGTTTTTCGACCGAAATAAGTCAATAAAGGTTTTACATATACCTGCGAAAGTGAACGCTGAATATATTTTGTTTTTCTACTAAAATAATAATAACTGCAGATGTAAAATGCGTATATATTTTTCATTTTGTACTGAAATAGGCAACTAAACTCTTTCACCACAAATAAATGCAACAGTGAAGTGCGTATATTTTTTTCCTTTTTCTACTGAAATAGGACACTAAACGCTTTCACCACATATAACTGCAGAAGTGAAATGTGTATATATTTTTCGTTTTGTACTGAAATAGGCCACTAAACTTTCAACACAAATAACTGCAGAAGTGAAAAGAGTATATATTTTTCCTTTTTCCACAGATATAAGCCACCAAAGGCTTTTCAACATAGCACTTGCACCCCAATAACACATTGCTGGAATACCAGAGCTGTATAATGGCTATTTGGATCCCCAAATAATGTTTCCCTGAACTTGTAAATCGCTTTTTCTTTTCACAATTAGGTTTTTCTAACACTGTCCCTAGCGACTTCAGACGTCTCTCCCTGCACTAAGATGCTGTGAAATGATTCCTCCCTATCATTTCCCTGCAATTTGAATAATGTTTCCATGCAATTGTAACTCACTTTTTTTTCCCCAATGAGTTTTTCAGTATAACTCTCCCTAGTGCCTTCAACATCTATCCCTGCACTCAGAATGCTGGAAAATATTTGAATACAAGATGGCTGCGGGTATTTATAGGGCTGTGACATCACAGGGCTGGATGGCTGCTGATTATGGGTAAGCCAGCCTTCCCTGAGTTCCTTACCCCATGTCCTCACACGTGTAGCCGCCATTGTAGCTGCCATTTTTGGAAAAATTATGATTCGTTTCCAAGAAGCACGAGGAAATTCATATTAGTTGCAAATCGAATTTTTCCTGAAATTCGGGTCGAATTCCACTTCATCAGCTTCAATTCGCTCATCTCTAGTTATGACAACCCTGCAATCTAGAAGTGATGGTCCTGCTTGCTCACTATAGAAAAATGTGCTGGACTATGTGCCTTCCCACAGTCCTGAGAGACCAGCGCTTTTTCCTATATTGGACAAACACGACCACCACTGCTGGTGCAAAACAGACAAGATTAGGACATGTTCTATCTTTTTGCAGGGTCGTAGAATGGATATATGGATGTGGACAGCACTTGGTGGATGTGAGAGAATTTTCCAAAAATCCAAATAGAAAGTGCCTCAATTGCCTGACTAACCCTCTGAGGTCTTCTAAGACTGTATCCAACTCCTTTCATGCTTTTTAACACTAAGACAGCATCAGTAATGACAGTAACAAATATGGCTATGGGTAAATGGATAGTAGTTGGTAGTAAAAAAAAATAGCCTGTTTTAAAACACACTGCAGCTCAAAAATTATCCCTGTTTGGTGGATGATGCCTTCCTTCTCTGTCTTCTAAACTGTAAAATAACAGCCACCATACTGTGCGATTTGTGTGGGACAAACTTCCAAAAATTCATATTCATTGAAAACTAAAGCTATTGGGAAACTTGTAATGAATTCAATTCAGAAAAGATTCACTCATCTCTAGCCAGGATGGAGTATAGGAGTGATTCTTCCTTCCATTCTGGAACCAGATTACAAATTCTTATAGGATTTACATCAGGGACAAAAACCATGGTGACACTTATGTACAGTAAGTATGTATCTGGTAGCCTGAAATATGCAATAACATAGAGGTTTCTTTGCTATGGTTCTACCATGTGCCATTTACAGATGATACGGGTGTCTTCTTTTAAAGTGCTCTGGGGATGAAGTGCGACTGCTACTTCTGAACTCCTATGGCTATACCCGTCTTTGTGTTGACTGATTTCATTGCTTCAGTATATAAAAACGTATTTTTCTATATAAAGTGATCTATTGGAGATAGGGAATAGCTAACCTGTTAGCAAAAATGTAGAAGGGTGCTCTAACCTAGCTGTTACACCCTAACAGTATGGAAATAATGAATCAAAAATACGGTTGGCACTCCTATACGTGTGGTAAATCAAATGTTTTTATTCTCACATAAAATCTATTAATAGTAAGGATGCTATACAATATACTTATTAGTCTAGGAAATCAGATCATACACCATAAATCCTATAAGTAAATAGGAACTAACTAAGATCCTGTAAGTTAGTAGGAACTGTCTAAAGTGGCTAGTGCAGCCAGCCAAAGTTGAATGTCTATAAAGTGACTTGTGCTGGAAAAAAGAAAAGTGACATGTGCAAAAAAGGATGTGTGTAAAAAGATACCTTGTGCAAAATGTGCAAAAATGGTTTGAGTAAAAGGTACTTTCAATTTGTATCAATATGTTGTGCAATCAAATAAATATTCTATGAAGCCGGCTTCAGAAAAGTCCTATAACAAAAAAGCAATAATGGCAGTAGATGCAATGAACAATCCCCTTGTAAAAAATCATGAAGGTTCATAAAAACTTGGTGTTCCTGAAAAGAAGCTATTTAGCGTTCCTGTGGGGAAAGGAAAATCCAAAGTTCCTTTAGAAAAAGATTCATATGGCGGCTATGCCGCTATTCATGTCCATTCATATAATGCCTGAAACAGTTCTTATGTAACCCGGTCCTAGAGAGCTCTCAATCTGGTCACGAAGAGGACCGGACACATATGGTTTTGTACTCCACAATAAATATATTTGCTTAATGCCGCGATGCGGTCTCCGATATTGTCACAGATGGTTTCACTTACGTGACCTACAGGGCTCCAATGTGTTCGCGGTGATTTTCAGTTTTCAATTTTCAATTTTCACTCGCGTGGCCCGTCAGTTTGTTTGTGGCGTCTCCCAAACTCTTCACTCTCAGCGTCCGCGCGCCAGCCCGTGCACGTGGGAGGCTTGGCGTCCGCGGGAGAGAGGAAAAAGAAGTACAGAGGATGGAGCGCTGTATAGAATCTTTGGGATGAGATCGCG
Organism: Bufotes viridis; assembly: GCA_033119425.1. Classification (NCBI taxonomy): domain Eukaryota; kingdom Metazoa; phylum Chordata; class Amphibia; order Anura; family Bufonidae; genus Bufotes; species Bufotes viridis. Next base: position 120,108,323 of record CM065597.1, on the reverse strand, counting down.
ATCTCTTGCAGTATCGTTGGGGGGCACTTGTGATTGCTTCCCAAACGCGTTGGGTCGAAGAAGGGGAAAGAAGTCCCCGAAACGCATTTGGGAAGCAATCACAGCAAGAGATCGCGATCTCATCCCAAAGATTCTATACAGCGCTCCATCCTCTGTACTTCTTTTTCCTCTCTCCCGCCATTAGTAGGCATGGCTGTGATGGCTTCTAAGGGCACACATGTTAAACACTTGTTGATTGGCTGCACTGCAGCCTTTCAACAAGCTTTAATTAACGCCTGAACACCAAACTCGAACTTTTATACAAATGATCGGGTTCAGGTCTGGGTGGGAAAATTCCTGAAGTCCGGTACAAACCCGAACTTTACAGTTCGGGTTCGCTAAACTCTACTTATGATTTATTATCTGTGTTTCCTGTGATTACTGAAGAAGAAGTAGTAGAACTGACTTCAAAAGAAAATGAGAGCATGTCTGAAGCAGGTAGTTGTATGGTATATTCGATTTCATCTAGAGCTAATCCAAACACTTGGCAGAAGCTAAGCACCTGTATTTTGGCCGTTGTTCTGTTAAGTTAAGAATAATAATAATTAGTGATGAGTGAATTAATTTTATACAATTCAAATTCATTATTCATTTCCTAAAAATTTGTGTCGCATTTGAGTATTATGTACTTGTAACTTGACAGTGCACAATATTATTAAACAGGCTGTTTGTTACCACTGGCTACCATCGTTTACCCGTAGCCATATCTGCTTTTGTGACTGTGACATTACTAATGATGTCCTGTAGTTAAAAAATTTGAAAGGGGGTAGATACAATCTTAGGAGACCTCAGAGTGTCATACACAATTTTTCAGGGCAATTGTGGCACTTTCGATTCAGAAAAATCACAGAAAACAATGCACTAATACAATAGGTGGAAACATTATATATGGACTAAGCCCTCATTTTAATATGATAAAATCTCAGACAATATATTTTGATCAAAACACAGTTGTGTCCGCCTACCAGCGCCAAGGTGGTCTCAGTCAGGCAGGTCCTACTGTAAACCTATCTATGCAGAATGTTTGTACCTGTTTCTGTGCTATTTTTAACTTGTTTGTAGTATACTCTTGAAGGATTGGCACCTTCAAGTGTTAATGCGCTCCTATTATCAGGGGAGTAGCATCCTTCCACACTTTTTGCCCCACCTATCCCACAGGCGACCTTGATTAGGTGGTACATATAGCTGTGCCAGCTCCTCCTCTCATTGGTTGCTTGGTGCACACTGGTGACTAGGAGCAGCACACTATGTGCAGGGTCTGCTCTCCTGAATGTAGATGCCCAACTTCATAGATAGGTTTAGAGTAGGACCTTCCTGACTGAGAACACTTTGGCACTAGAGATGAACGAATCAAAGCTGACGAAGTGGAATTTGATCCAAATTTCAAGAATTATTCGATTTGCACCGAATCCGAATTTCCTCACGATTCGTGATAACAAATCACATTTTATCCAAAAATGGTTGCTGCACGTGTGAGGACATGGAGAAAGGAACTCTGGGAAGGTGGGATCACCCATAATTCCATGCATGGGTCCCCCTGCTGTTAGATATCTAAGTATCCCCCCCCCCCCCAGTCTCACCAGAGCTCAGTGACAGGCCAGCATGAGGACGTTCTGTGTGGGCGGAGGAAATATAGCCCCACCCCCCAGCCTTTGCCTGCACTTGCTCTAGGCTGCAATGCCCAAACATCAGACTGGGTGACTGGGCCTTCTGCTGCATCTGACCCACAGACTATAACCTCAGCTGCCGGACTGCTGAAGCTCCCAGGACCTTCCTATTAAAGCACCTGGTAAGTCCATCTAGTAAGAAGTATGCAGCAGTGTCTGTGGAGGAGGGGGTGCAGGGCTGCTGGGGTCACACACTCATTGTAGCAGCCTTGCACTGCCCTCAAGTACTGATGGTCACTGACCTGTGAGTTCCCACTGTCAGCTCTGTGTGAGCTCCTTGTGTCCTGTGGGCTCCCTGTGACTGCAGGGCACAACAAAACAACATGCTCATGTGGTGCTTGTGACGTGGCCGTGCTTTGTTCAATTACCACATGGCTGTCTGTGCCATAGAGGGCTCTAGTTATACTAATAGAGACAACATTGTTTAGGTGGTCTGCATTGTTAATGGGGGAAGGCTCTACTTGTATGAGCATTTAATAGAACAGGTTCTGTAGACATCTATGTGGAATCAGTAAAAGGAGTGCACTTCTTCTTGACGCTAACATCGACCTATAATGCGGAGTTCATACTTATGTTATTTGTACAGTTTTTGCCCCGTGACTGCCCAAATAAGTGAAGTGAGCAGGGATTCTAATAGCGACGCCTGACATCTGCATGTCATACTGCCTCACAGTATTATTTCACTACCAAAGCACACTCCCTATGCGTGTTACTTCAAGGCACAGTGTTCTACACCCCTATAAAGGCTCTCTGCAGCCCGGAAATAGCAGTTTTTTAATGCAATTCGCTGCAAATAAATTCGGATCAAAGCAAATTTTTTCAGAAAATTCACCGAACCAGCCGAATCGAATTTTGGAGAAATTTGCTCATCTCTACTTGACAGGGGTAGGCGGGCACAGATGTGTTTTGATCAAAATATATTGGCTAAGAGTCTCAGATGCACATCCCCATATTCATTTATCATATCGTGCAGGATCTTTGTATCTGTTTCCGTGATATTTGACCACTTTCGACTCAGACCAAATTTATTCAAACAGAATCGAATTTGACAGCTGACTCGACTGAATCAAACCCTTGCAAATTTTGGAAATTCGGTCATCTGTATTAGTTATAATTATAACAGTCTGTGTTAGTCTTCTTTTTTACAGACTTTGAAGTGTCATATAGCATATCAGAGCTATACATTCATCCTTTTAGAGCTCATGCACACGATCATTCTGTGTTTTATGGTCCCTAAGTTGCGGATCTGCAAAACACGGATGGCGGCCATGTACATTTCTCATTTTGCAGTACGAAAGTGCTGGCCCCTAACAGAAAGTGCTGGCACCTAACAGAACAGTCCTAACTTTGTCTGTAATGCGGACAATATTAGAACATGTCTTTTTTTTTGCAGAACAGCCGCGCAGACATTTGGACATGGAATGCACACAGAGTGATACGGCCCATTGAAATGAATGGTTCCGCATATGGGCCACAAAAAAACAGAGCGGATGCAGAAAAAAAATGTTAGTGTGCGCAAGCCCTTAATAATACAAGTTTCCAAGATGTGTCTCACAGAGTGCAAAGTTCTAAAGAAAAGAGTAGAAGAGGTTCGTGAAAATAGTAAACAGATTAAAAGTGGAAAATAGGAACACACACCAGAAATGGTCATGGCTCTGGTTTCTTTCCCAAACCAACTTTAGAGCCTTTTTTCTGCTCACCCACCACATGGGCATTTTGCTCATTTTGCACATTAGCATCAGGAATTAAATGCATCATTGACTATAAGGGTTATGTTGTCTAGGGTGCTGTCTCCGATCATGCTAACTGGCTTATCTGAATAAGGCTTCATCCCTACCGCCATGTCACAATGACAGCACCAAGGTCATACCACAAATTCCATCCTAGCACATGTAGATACAAGTAACCCTTCTTTACATAGGCTAAAGTTATATCCACACACTTGCAGAGAGTACAATATAATATTGGCAACTGATTATTGGAAAAGCCATAAATGATTATTTTTCTCATTAGGATTAGTGTTGAGCGCGAATATTCATATTGCTAATTTTTATCGCGAATATTGGCACTTCGTTGTTTTTTTTAAACAGTACACAAGATCCCTCCCTGCTTCTAGCTTGTGGGCCAATGAGAAGGCTGCAATATCTTTGTCAGAGCTTAGCAACATCCCTAGCAACCAATAGGAAAGTTGCCTACCCCTTACTATATGAGAACCTCCCCAGCAGCCATTTTGTTCTGTTTCATGCAGTTGTGTGAGAGAGAGAGAGAGAGAGAGAGAAAGAGAGGAGTGTGATGTTTGTGCTTTGCTGAATTCCTGTGTCATATTACATCTGATACCTTATATATATCATCCAGATAGTTAGGGGTAGATAGTGTAGGCTAGTTAGTGAATAGGTTAGCTAATAGGTTCCAGTGTAGGGTGTTAGATATATTAGTTAGTTAGCTCAGTCATATATATAATACAGATAGTGGTAGATAGTGTAGGTTAGTTAGTGAATAGTGTAGCTGATAGGGTCCAGTGCAGTGTGTAGTGTAGGTTAGATAGAGATATAGTATAGTGTAGCCTTTTGCTGTCTATTTAGTCTGTGGAAAAAAAAAGTATTTTGCTGTGTTTTAGTGTTACTGTTTTAGGTTTTCGTGTGCTAGGGAGGGATTATTGTCAGCGTCTTTTGTCTGTGGAAAAAAAAAAAAGATAAAATGTATTTTGCTGTGTGTTACTGTTTTAGGATTTCGTGTGCTAGGGAGAGATTATTGTCAGAGTCTTTTGTCTGTGAAAAAAAATGTATTTTCCTGTTTTTGTGTCATTGTCTTAGGGTTTCATGTCTATTTTATATAATTTTTGCCCCATTGTCCCCAACCCAATAAAGTTTGCCCAAACTCCCTCATTATTTTCTTTCTATATTTTTTTACTGTTGTTTAAAAACATTGTGGTCATTTGGTCAAATCATGAGTGGATGTGGTCATGCTGGTAGCCGTGGTCGTGGTAGGGGAATTGGTTCCAGTGCTGGACCACTTCCAGCACAGGGCCGCTCCTCTACCCATGGAGGTGGCAGGAGCGTCCATCTCATCCGTGATTTTTTTTTGGGCGTAGCAGCCGCCCCATTTCATCTCAGTAACAAAAGCCAGTGGCACGGAGTCCTCTGCTCAAGCTCTGAGCAACAGCAGCTCTCCACCTCCTGCAGGACCAGCCCTCAACCCCCAAGTCTCAACCCTGATGCTGTTTGACAGCAACGGTGAGAGGGACATCTAGGGGGTGGTAATGTAGAATAGTGAGCTAGAGCTTGGTCCGGATGCACAGGACCTTTTGGAAGGGATGGAGGAGGAGGAGGAGGGGGTACCGCCCGTCAGTACCCCAGTGACATGCCTTCCAACTGGTGCGGGTGGTTTGAGCCACAGAACTCCCGCACCTAGTCAGACCCAGGCGTCAGCAAGGGGAAAGCGGAGCCAGGTCAGAAGATCCATGTCTGCTTTTTCTTTATCAGTCAACCACTGGTCGACCTTGGGTCTGACATTACAGGGGATGAAGAGGAGGGTGACTTACAATCAGTCGCCTGTTTGGGCTTACTTCACCCTGGCAGCAGACGATAAGACAATTGCCATCTGTCAGCTGTGCCATGCCAGGGTGAGGAGAGGGAGGTCTATTGCTCGGCTGGGTATCACTGCCCTTACCCAGCACCTGAGAGTCAACCACTGGTGGGAGTGGGACCAGATGCAGGGTGGTCGCAGCAGCACCAGCAGCAGTGCGCAGGAGACAGCAGCTCCTGCCACTGTCCTGCAGCCACCCCACCAACAATGCATTCCCACTCCCTCTCCTAGAGGTACTGGTACCGGCAACCAGACGTCTGCCTCCTCTGCACCCTCCTCTATCGCCTCCACTGCCGTCCCGCGCCAGCCGTCAGTCGCTGACCCATTTGAACGCACCACAGCCTACGCCCCCGGGGACTGACTGGTGCGTTCACTCAATGGGCTCCTGGCAATGGTTATCGCCCAACATCTGCTGACATTGGAGCAGGCCCAACCCAGATGGCGTGTCCCCAGCCGCCATTTCTTTGCCATGACCTGTGTCACGGCCCTACATTAGCACATTTTGCAGAATGTATCCATGTTGCTGGATCACACTGTCAGTGACGGGGTGCATCTGACAATGGTTGCCTGGACCAGCAGACATGGGCAGGGACGATACATCAGCTTTACAGCCCATTGGGTGTCCCTCCGAGGCACCAGGGAGGGATCATCAGACATGGCGGCATCTTAGTGGTGGTGTCCAGGGGAAAGCTGCTGCTTTCCCTCAAGCCACTGTCTCCAGCGCTGCTGAGCCTCCCAGCAAGCGTCCCTATAGCTACACAAGTGTGGGGCACGTCTGCTGCCAGGCCGTGCTCCAGCTTGTGAGCTTAGGGGAATGGAGACACACTGGACCTGATGTTCTGGCTGCCCTCCAGGCTCAGGTCCACAAGTGGCTGACACCCCGAAGGCTCCAGGCAGGTATGGTTGTCTGTGACAATGGCAGCAACCTCCTCGCCGTCCTTCATGCTGGCAGTCTAACACATGTGCCCTGCATGGTACATGTCCTAAACCTTGTGTTACAGAAGTTCCTACACACATACTCAAGGTTGAGCGACATCGTGCAAAGGATATGGAGAATTGCTAGCCACATGTTGGCCCTATTCGAGCAGGCAACCAAGATGGTCAGCAGGGAGCATGTCTGCGTCAATGACGTGCTCCCCATGGTGTTCCTGTTGTTCCTGTTTTGTTGAGGAGTTTTCTGACATCTCAAGAGGGAGAGCCGTTGCTGGGGGCACCGTTAGTCCGGGGGTGGGACGACTCCCACAGGGAGCAGCAGCAGCAGGAGGAGGACCAAGATGTCATGGTCCTGGGCAGCCAAGAAGAGTCACAGCTGGCTGTTCTCTTCCCCATGGCTGCCCACATGATGAGATGACTCCGGGAAGGACCCTCAGATAAGGAAAATTATAGAGAGGGATGATTTTTGGTTGGCCACCCTTTTAGACCCTCGCTGCAAGGGGAACTTGGAGCAGTTCTTCCCAGCCAGCCGGAGGGATGCCCATATGCAAAACCTGTAGGCCTGTCTGTTCCTCCGGCACGCAAACCTTCAGCCTCACGCTCAAGTCCTACCTGATCATCTCACCGAGCAGGTGGCTGGCCCAAGCAGCTCCAGCCAAGTAGGTGATCTTATGGGTGAGATGAGGTTGTTCTACCAGTCTGCGCGATCCAGTAGTAGCAGTTACCACCAGCAGCTGGCCCGCATGGTAGAAGACTACATGGGGTCCGTCAGTGCTTCTGAAAGCATGAGCACCGAGCCGTAAGCTCGCTCAGAATGCTCTGGAAGTTCTGAAGACTGACATTTATCAAAATGAATGAGTCCTGATTCAGCAGCGACTTCTTGGCCCCCGCCGTCGGTTCAGGGAGCTGAAGCGTCCCTTGCCAATCCCTCTCCTTGGCTCTCCCTCCCAAACATCGTTGTTTTTTAACTTCTGCATATATTTCTGGATGAATTTATTTTAATTTTTAGGGACGAATTTTTTATAAAGCAAAAATCACTGAAATAAACGTTGCCTAAATGGGTGGAACTGCTCAAACCCCAAACACTGTTGCATGTTTCTAACTGGGGGAGCAGCTCCTCCGCATGTCGTTCGCAGCGAGCGGCCATCCCAAGCAAAAATTGCATACAATGGAGGATGCCGACGCGAACCACATGCACCACACAAACATCCTACACAAAATGAAACAATGTGCGGATGAAAATATATAAAACACATAAATCACTGAAAAAAAGTGCACCACAAGTATAAGCACCTGACAACACTGGCTAATCCCTCAAGCTGATGTTAAAAGCTGAGACATTTGCTAATATCTCCCAGTCAGGAACATATCGGAGCCCATTCATGCACCACATCAAGTTTTCTTCCAGGTGCAACAGAATGAATGAGCCCTAACTCATTGTTTATACAATGAAGGGAACACATGGTGGCCTAGTTCTGTTCATTGTATAAAGAGGGTGTGGTGTTTATTTAAATAAAGTTTTCTTACCTGATATTAGGTATCAACTGTGAAGGCAACGGTCCTTGGATCGGGCGCCATGGTTCTGGGCTGTGATTGGAGGTCTTCTCAACGGTGACCTCATGCTGGCATCTATAAAAGAAGAGGCAGAACGGTTATTGCGCATTCACGGCGCAGAAATCAGCTGATCTGGACCTGCTTTACCTTGTAGCATGGAGGACCTTCTAAAACAGCTAATTTTCAAGACCGAATCAAAGGGAGGCGAGGAATGGCTGAAGAAATCCCTTGAATCTTCTCCTTCAGCATTGGATCCTCCTCAGGCATCGGCTATTCAAGAGTGCTGCGCAGCCCCTGGTGAGAGCACAGAGCTGATTGATTTAAGCTGCGGCACGCACGATGGCTTAGGTACATGAACGGAGTATGAAAGAGAAGGAGGAACGATCGGGTCACTTATTCTCCTGATCACTCATCTCTTTGCAGGTCAGCAGCAAGAAGACACTCTCCTGAGCGTAAGACGGCAGCACAGAAGAAAAGGAACACCAGCATCAGCTCACCAGCTACACCATCTGCAACATCTCATCGTGCTACAGAGGGTGAGATGCAAACATCAAGGAATGACAAGTTCAATGTGCTATGTTTAGAGGATGTTAATATCCCCACGGATAAACTGGGGTTATTCCAGGATTTTTTAGATTTCATATCTGCTAAGGGAAAACGTGTTGTTAATTTAGCTGAGGAGGTGTCTTGTGACAAAACTTCTATTGTGTCTCCTGCACCGGCCATTAACTTGCCAGTGCAGGAGACCTGTCATATGGACACGCTCATATGTCAGATTTCTCCATTAGGCTTTCATTTGCCTATTTCCATAAAAGAAAAGATTTGGAACAGAGAGTACATTGATCTATACTCCCTGTTGCCAACTTCAAAAGATGTGGGAAAGTTAGATAAAAAAGAAGCAAAAAACGATGAAGATCAAAAATCAAAGGTTAAATCCATTTTTATTTGGATTCAAGCCTTTTCAATTTACTGTGCTGTACTGGGTGAAAAACACCCTGAGCAGTGCAGCAAATTGTTCTATCATCAGGACTCAGTACTTGAAGCTTACAGAAATTTTGGAGGGTCCGCTTGGAATTCATATGACGAGATGTTTCGTCAAAAACTGGCGGTCTACCCTCACCTTGAATGGGGCACGAAAGATGTCAGCCTTTGGCTAAATCTTATGTTACCTAATCGTTTTTCGTCCCCAGTCAAGAAAAGGAGTGTGCTTCTATTATAACGAGCACCAATGCAAATGGGGTTTCAATTGCAAGTACAGACACGAATGTACGTTTTGCACAGGAGGGCACCTTGTATTCAAATGCTTTAAGAAGCAGGGAGCTGCTACTAAGGACAATCACGGAAAAGGCACCGACTCCAGTGAAGCTAGCCGAGTTAACCCCTTGGCTAAACTGTTATCCAGACAGGTGGAAAGCTAATTTAATTTATAGTGGTTTTTCTGAAATTTTCTTCGTCCCTAGTTACATGGGGACTGGTTGTGTTGTAGTTTAAAACTTAAAATCTGTTAATCTAAACCCGTTAGCAGTTCGGAAAAAAACATATAAAGAAATTCAGGAAGGAAGGATCACCGGCCCCTTTTCAGCACCTCCTTTCTGGAACTTCCGTATTTCTCCAATTGGTTTGGTTCCGAAAAAGGAACCAAACTCATTTCGTCTAATACACCACCTATCATACCCTAAAAAATTTGCAGTAAATGATGAAATTGACAAAAACGTTGCCTCAGTCTCTTATACTTCATTTGTCATAGCTCTTTCAATTTTGAACAAGCTGGGCCCTTGCAGCAGGCTTGCAAAAACAGATATCAAGCCAGCTTTTAGGTTGCAACCTATCCACCCTTCGGGGTTTAATTCCCTCGGCTTTCATTTTCAAAGTGAATTCATTTTTGACAGGGCTCTGTCCATTGTTTTTACTTTGAGACCCTAAGTACCTTTTTAAATTGGGTCTTATATCAGCCTCCAACTTCGGGGGAGGCTATACATTACTTGGACCATTTTCCTTTCTTCGGTAGGGGAGACACTGATGACTGCTCTTTCATGTTAGATACATTTCCGTGCATGTCCGAGAGATTCGGTGTCCCTCTCGCCAGTGAAAAGACGGTTTTTCCAATAACCACTTTGACTTTTCTCAGAATATAAATTGATATTGTCAATATGCTATTCCGTATTCTTAGAGAAAAGATTGAAAAGTCAATTGGTGATATCTCAAATTTACTAAATAAGCGTAAAACTACTTTAAAGAAATTGCAGTCAGTTTTGGGCTCTTTAAATTTTTTTAATCCCTATGGGCAGAGTTTTTTCAAAGAGGCTTTACAGCGCTACTAAGGGAATTTCTTCTCCCTTTGCTCACCTGAGAATCACGAAAGACATGAAAGAAGATTTAAACATGTGGTTAAATTTCCTCTGCAGCTTCAATGGTCAATCTGTATGGCAACAGGATTTTATTGCAGCGGATGCTTTGCAATTGCGGTCGGATGCCGCAGTTTCCATTGGTTACATGGTAATTTTTCGAAATAGCTGGTCTGCCATGAGCTGGCCGCATATTTGGTATCAAAAAGGTTTGAAGAGAAACTCAGTTTTCATAGAACTTTTTCCGGTGTTAGTGGCGTTAGTTATCTGGAAGGACCAAATAGCAAACAGAAGAATAATGCTTCACACAGATAACATGGGCGTTGTCTTCACGCTAAACTGTCAGTCTTCGAGATCTGAGCATGTCGTTTTCCTGCTTAGAGAAATAGTTTTACAGTGCTTAGTCAACAATGTATGGTTGAAAGCCACTTATATTGAAGGTCATAATAATCGAACAGAGGATGCTTTATCTCGACAGGACTGGCAGTTTTTCAGAGACTTGCTCCCAGGTACTGCAGAGGAGAACATTCCTTGTCCTCATTATCTTTGGGAAATTGTCTGAGTTCTACAATAAATTTGTTGCAGAGCTCCCTCGCCAGTATAACGTGGAGGTCCTACGTGTCGTCTTGGAATATCTGGAAGGAATTTTGTCAGGCCAACAACAGAGAAACATTCTCTGACAATGTTTTTCTCATCATTAGGTTTAGTTTAAGTCTGGTCAAGCAAAAAATGTCTCCTAATTCAATTAAGAACATTTTTAAAGTCTTTGGCATCCCTCCAATAAAAAATAATTTCATTTTAAAGCAAATTTTGTTGGGATTAAAAAGAAATGAAATTCCTAGAGAAAGAACCAGACCGTCCTCTCTATCCAATTTGAAGTCATTAATTAATACTTTACCTTTAGTTTGTAACTCCTTTTACGAGTCTTTTTTATTTGAAGTGGTAAACATCCTCTTCTTCTTCGCGGCTCTTCGGATTTGCGAAGTCACTGCAAAAAATAAAAAAAGAGGTTTCTCCAATTTTATTTTCGGATGTTATCGTTTCAACTAACTAGCTCAAACTTTTTATCAGAAGGTCAAAAACAGACCAAGGTCAAAAAGGACACTGGTTGAAAATTCCAGCCAAGGCCGCATCTATGAGTGGTCCTAACGCTAAATCCTACCTGTTATGGGCCATGACAGCCACATAAAATCTAGGGAGTGCAGGCCCAGCATGCATGCTGGATCCACCCTGCTTATTAAGCCATTTTTGGGGCCATAACAGCCTCCATTAAATCCAGAGATGCAGGTACCAACATGCATGCTGAGGCCACTATGTACTCCTCCTGGAGCTAAATGGCTAGGTTGGTTAGGATCACTCATAGAGGCGGCCTTGGAGCGGCGAGTGGCTTATAACTTTTTGATCAAAATGTACACTGAAGCCTCTGATAAACTCTAGCATAGAGGCAGGGCAGAGTGCTGGTTGCAGAGTGCTGTTGCATTTCTGTGTTTGTATGTATATTTTGCCATGGCTACGTGCACCTGCATACAGGGACGTGCTGACTGACCCCCTTTTTTTCCTGTGTAGCATATACTGGAGGTGTGGCATCCTCCATTCAGTCGTGCACACCTCACTAGTTTGTCTGCCCTAGAGGCTGGTTTTAATCAGAGTAAGGCCTCATGCACACGGCCGTTGTTCGGGTCCGCGTCTGAGCCGCATATTTCGCGGCTCGGCCGCGGACCCATTCATTTCAATGGGGCCGCAAAAGATGCGGACAGCACTCCGTGTGCTGTCCGCATCCGTTGCTCCGTTCCGTGCCCCCGCAAAGAAAATATAGCATGTCCTATTCTTGTCCGTTTTGCGGACAAGAATAGGCATTTCTATAATGGGCCGCGTTCCGTTCCGCAAAATGCGGAACGCAACGCGGAACAGCTTCCGTGTTTTGCGGATCCGCGATTTGCGGACCGCAAAACACCAACGGTCGTGTGCAAGTAGCCTAAGTATAAAACTGAATTTGCACTCATAGTACCTACTAGTAGCCATTTGGCTCCAGGAGGAGTACATAGTGGGCATAGTACATAGTTATTACTTTTTGATAAAGCATAGAGGCAGGGCAGAGTGCTGGTTGCAGAGTGCTGTTGCATTTCTGTGTTGGTAACATTCTGCTGCACCTGGGAGCCTGTGTCACATGGTCTGTTGTAGGTGCGGCTTGCGGCCTCAATTGTCTCCCATTGCATTGTTGGTCCTGCAGTGCAGCTAAAAGGGGAGTGGGGCTGTGAGCTGGATATCGAAACCTTTCAGACCCTGTTCACACACCATAGGTAGTCTAGTGGTAGAACCCCATGCCATGTGGAGAAACCTTGACGTGATGCATGAAGGGGCTGCCACTCCGATATGTTCCTGACTGGGAGATATTGGCGAATGTCTCAGCTTTTAACACCAGCATGAGGGATTAGCCAGTGTTTTCAGGCGCTTATCCTTGTGGTGCACTTTTTTTCAGTGATTTATGAATTTTTTATATATTTATTTATTGATGACTTTATTTATATATTTCTGTATTGATGATTTATTTATGTATATATTAATTTATTTATTTTTGTAATATATGTAATGGGATTAGACCCGCGCTTGGTACAGATTTTATCTGTTAAAGTAGGTAAATGATCACTTGTGAACTGAGTAGGTTTGTATTTGAATCTGTGCAAGTGTAGATATACAATGGCTCAGGACTGGAATGATGACGCCAAAACGATGGTGATATATTATTATTATTAATGCTGGCATGAAAAATTCAACATCATCATTATCATATTTTATGTTACACTTCTTACTTGCCTCCTATCCGTTGGTGGTACTGGATGTGGTTAGTGGAGGCTGCGCTGTGAGCACTCCTTCTGCTGGCTGCATCTGCTTGACTGGTGCATGCTTTGGCTTCTCTTCCAAAAGAATTGTGTAGGGTGAAAAGAGGAGATTACATTATAGAGGGCTCTTTATACTCTGATTTCGGTTTGTTCACTATTGTACCTTTTCCATGGACAGATTCCTTTTTAGTTATTCTGTGAATGCAAATAGCTCCATCTCATAATTAAGTCCGTTAGGAGATAGAGTGTTTAGATTAAAAATCCATTTTGTTTCGTTTCTGGACATTTGTTTTATATAATCCCCCCCCCCCCTTGGGTCCAGTTTGATCTGTTCTATTGCCCCAAATTCAGATCCTTCAAAACGTCCTCTATGTTTCTCCTTAAAATGACGTAATAGTGGGTGTCCTTCATATTTCTTGTTTATATTTCCAATCTGTTCCCCCAGTCTCACTTCCAACGTTCTATTTGTCCTTACTATATATAATTTTTTACACAGACATTTTATAAAATATATGACACCCTTACTGTAGCAGGTGAGGTGGGTTTCAATTTTATTATATTTTTGAGCGCTCTCTATCATTCCTAATGGTTGTCTACCTTTTGTACTTATACATGCTTTACACCTCTTGCAGGGAAAAAAATGGGATTACCCTTATTTTTATTTCTATTTTTATTTTTTGTATTTTTAAAAGAGGGGGCTATCAGATTACCCAGGTTTTATGCTTTTTTAAATATGAAACTAGGGTGTTTTGGTAATTTTCCACCTATGAAATTATCTTCCCTCAGAAGCTCCAAATGGCGTTTTATGATTTTCTTTAGAATTCTTTCCCCCTGATTGTATTGGGTAATTATGGGTATTTTGAATTCCCTTTCTTCATTTTCGGGTTCTTCAATATTCTTCTCCTTGGGTTGGCTAAGTAGTTGTATACCGATTTACTGTTTTTATTTCTCACTTTATTTTTTCCAGTTCTTTGGGGTGATAGCCTTTTTCCTCAAATTTATTTTGTAAGAGGTCTGCCTCTTCCTCAAATTAATTGATAGTGGTACAATTTCTTCTCAGTCTAATAAATTGTCATTTTTAATCAATTCAGTTAAATTTTTTTGTAAATTAGCTTCACCCTCATCCCAAATAAAAATAATGTCATCGATGAACCTTCCCGCGTGGAGCTCGAAGTTGGGATAGATGGTAAGTTCTTCCCACCTCCCCATATACAAATTAGCGAAGCTCGGAGCGAATCTGGTCCCCATAGTGGTTTGTAGATAAAATTCCTCCTCATAATTAAAAAAATTGTGACTTAAAATGAAAGGGATGCATTCACCAATAAAATGAATCTGTTCGTGTGGTATTTTGTCTCCTTTATTTAACCACTTGAAGACCACAGGTTTATACCCCCCTAGTGACCAGGCCCTTTTTTACAAATCCGCACTACACTACTTTCACCGTTTATTGCTCCGTCATACAACTTACCACCCAAATGAATTTTACCTCCTTTTCTTCTCACTAATAGAGCTTTCATTTGGTGCTATTTCATTCTTGCTGACATTTTTACTTTTTTTGATATTTTACTTTATTTGACAAAATTTTTGCAAAAAAATGAAATTTTTCACTTTCTGTTGGTAAATTTGCCAAATAAAACTACATTTCTCTATACATTTTTCACTAAATTTATTGTTCTACATGTCTTTGATAAAACAAAATTCTATAAGTGTATATTTATTGGTTTGGGTAAGTTATAGCGTTTACAAACTATGGTGCAAAAAAGTGAATTTCCGCACTTTGACTTTCTGAGCACCTGTCCTGGTTTCTGACGTGCTACAATGCCCAGACAGTAGAAACACCCCATAAATGACCCCATTTCGGAAAGTAGACACCCTAAAGTATTCACTGAGGGGCATAGTGAGTTCATGGAAGTTTTTATTTTTTGTCACAAGTTAGCGGAAATTGTTTTTTTTTTTGTTTTTTTTCAAAAATTTCATTTTTCGCTAACTTGTGACAAAAAATAAAAACCTCCATGAACTCACTATGCCCATCAGCGAATACCTTAGGGTGCCTCCTTTCCGGAATGGGGTCACTTGTGGGGTATTTATACTGTCCTGGCATATTAGGGGCCCCTAAACGTCAGAAGCAGTTTGGAATCCAAATGCGTAAAAAATGTCCTGTGAAATCCTAAAGGTACTCATTGGATTTAGGGCCCCTTTGCGCATCTTGGATGCAAAAAAGTGGCACACATGTGGTATCACCGTACTCAGGAGAAGTAGGGCAATGTGTTTTGGGGTGTATTTTTACATATACCCATGCTGGGTGTGAAAAATATCTCTGTAAATGACAACTTTTTAAATTTTTTTATACAAAGTTGTCCATTTACAGAGATATTTCTCTTACCCAGCATGGGTATATGTAAAAATACATCCCAAACCACATTGCCCTACTTCTCCTGAGTACGACGATAGGATTTCACAGGCCATTTTTACGCATTTGGATTCTCACACTTTAGGGCTCCTAAAATGCCAGGGCAGTATAAATATCACACAAGTGACCCCATTTCGGAAAGTAGACACCCTAAGGTATTCGCTGAGGGGCATAGTGAGTTCATGGAAGTTTTTATTTTTTGGCACAAGTTAGCGGAAATGGATTTTTTTTTTTTTTTTTTACAAAGTCACATATTCCACTAACTTGTGACAAAAAATATACTTTTACATGAACTCACCATACCACTCACAAAATACCTTGGGGTGTCTTCTTTCTAAAATGGGGTCACTTGTGGGGTATTTATACTGTCCTGGCATATTAGGGGCCCCTAAACGTCAGAAGCAGTTTGGAATCCAAATGCGTAAAAAATGTCCTGTGAAATCCTAAAGGTACTCATTGGATTTAGGGCCCCTTTGCGCATCTTGGCTGCAAAAAAGTGGCACACATGTGGTATCGCCGTACTCAGGAGAAGTAAAAAAGAAAGAAAAAACCAGGCAGCAACGCAATAATTTTATTAACATTAACTTTATAAAACATTAGAAACCAAACGTTAACTTGAACATTTGAAACATAACTTGAACTTTTTTGCTTACCTGTGGAATTTTTTTGTTTGTTTGTTTTTTTACCTTAAGGCCTCATGCACACGGCCGTGAAACACGGCCGTGCATGGACCGTTGTATCTCGGCCTGGCATCCATCTGACAGCAGGAGCGCACGGCGTCACTGGTTGCTATGACGCCGTGCGCTCCTGCTGTCAGATGGATGCCAGGCCAGGATACCACGGCCGTGTGCAGGAGGCCTTAGAGGATAAACCTCTCCTCCCCGTGGGACAATGTGCAAAGCACAAATCACCCAGAGATGTGGCGAAGTACATTATGCACTTTGTCCCAGTTGAAAGGAGAGGTTTGCAGCAGCTCTGTGTGAAAGGGCCCTAAGGGCCCTTGCACCTGAGCGTTGCTCACGTATGGTGATCGCAAAGGAGCGCCCGGCCTGACTTCTCCAGAACAGACGGGGTCTCATAGCATCATATTGATTTATGATGCTATGTAACCCTTACAGTTCTGGAATGCATTGGATGGCACTGGCAGCAGCAGTATGCCAGTGCGATCCAATGCATTCCAGAACTGTAAGGGTTACATAGCATCTTGAATCAATATTATGCTATGCGACCCCGTCTGTGCGGGAGAAGTCAGGACGGGCGCTCCTTTGCGATCACCATGCGTGAGCAACGCTCGTGTGCAAGGGCCCTAAGACACTTGTGTGCCTGGCCTGTGTCTTGCAATCCCTATGCTAATAATGTACCTGGGTGTGATACTTGCGGAAACACTCCCCTATGCATAGGGCAGGCTGGTCAGGACATTCAGGACAAAAAACGGTGGTGTCACGCCTTAGTCCACTCCTGCTACAGACACGACATCTTTTTCTTGGGGAACGGTGGCTTGGGGTACCAGGGAAGACACTGGGGAAGTGTCTCTCATGTAGCCGGCTCACTACATCAGGGACTTGGGGCAAAGAACCTCCTGGATACAGGAGTTCCGAAATTTAAAATTCCTGGAATTTAAGGAAGGATCCCGTTCTCCCAGCCTTACTGTAGAGAACGTAACTGTTATATATGGCCAATTGAATCAAATATACAGACACCTTTTTATACCAGCGTCTGGTGCGTCGGGAAACTAAATATGGAGCCAACATTTGGTCATTGAAGTCCACCCCTCCCATGTGGAGATTATAATCGTGGACTGAGAGGGGCTTTTCAATGACTCCTGTCGCCCGTTCTATTTGGACAGTCGTGTCTGCGTGAATGGTGGACAGAAGGTAAACGTCCCTCTTGTCCCGCCACTTCACCGCAAGCAGTTCTTGGTCACACAAGGCAGCCCTCTCCCCCCGTGCAAGTCGGATATTGTTGAGCCGTTGGGGGAAGCCCCGGCGACTAGGCCGCGCGGTGCCACAGCATTGGATTCCGACTAGATGTAAGTGCCGAAAGAGGGCCACACTTGTGTAAAAATTGTCCACGTATAAGTGGTACCCCTTGCAGACTAAGGGTGACACCAAGTCCCAGACAATCTTGCCACTGCACCCCAGGTAGTCAGGGCATCCGACCGGCTCCAGTTTTGAGTCTTTTCCCTCATAGACCCTAAAACGATATGTATAGCCTGTGGCCCTTTCACAGAGCTTATACAATTTGACCCCGTACCGGGCGCGCTTGCTGGGGATGTACTGTTTGATGCCAAGGCACCCGGTGAATTGTACGAGGGACTAGTCTAAGCAGATGTTCTGACTGGGGGTATACGCATCTGCAAATTTGGATGACAAATGGTCTATGAGGGGCCGAATTTTATGGAGCCGGTCATAAGCAGGGTGGCCTTTTGGATGACAGGTTTCATTGTCAGTGAAATGCATAAAGAGCATGATGACCTCAAACCGTGCCCTGGACATTGCAGCAGAGTACATGGGCATGTAATGTATTGGGTCTTTAGACCAATATGACCGCAATACATTTTTTTTAGTTATGCCCATGCTGAGGGTAAGGCCCAAAAATGTTTTAAATTCGGAAACGGTGACTGGTTTCCACCGGAAAGGCTGGGCATAGAAGCTTTCCGGATTGGCGGTTATATATTGTGTGGCGTATCGGTTGGTTTCTGCCACAACTAAGTCGTAGAGATCCGCGGTGAAGAACAGCTCAAAAAATTCAAGGGCCGATCCGAAATTGGCTGTCTCCATGCGAACTCCTGACTGGGCGGTGAAAGGGGGCAATACGGGTGCGGCGGAAAGAGGGGATTGCCAATTAGGGTTTACCAGCACCTCTGGGAGATTAAGGGATCTACGGGCCTGAGAACGCAGTGGCTGCGACGGGGGAGTTAGTGCACGTGCCACCGTACCAGCAACTGCCCTTCTGGTGCTTGCCACTTCACCAGGGAATACGGCAGTGCTGGTAGAAGGTCCATGATGTTCTGCGCTGCCGGTGTATGCCACACCGGTGTCAGCGCTAGCACCACTCTGCTGCATATGAGGCTCATCACGCGGGATATGGGAAACACTGACATGGGGTCGGGTACGCCTGACCGTAGCAGGGACCTCAACCTCGTCATCTTCGCTAGCGGTTAGAGTGCCACTGCTGTCTACAGGTTCATATTCTGAACCACTGGATTCGCGGGTGAAGCGTCCCCATCTCTTTCATCCATCACGGCCAGAATCCTGTAGGCCTCTTCAGCGGAATACCCCTTTTTTGCCATTTTGGAGTAACTCAATTTAGGGGGTATTCCTCTGAGACTACCCAGGAAAAAGAGCACACCTACCTAGTAAAAGGGAGTGCTTGCGAAGTAACGCTGCGATCGCTAATAAAGATCCAATAACTCAAAAGTGATCTTTTATAGCGGTGCAGCGATTTTACTGTGTTTTTGCAGTGATCAGAAAAAAAAAATTCTGTTACTGCAAGTGTGCGCACAAGATCAGGCCTGATCAGGCGAACAATGCGTTTTTTATAGAGCCTAAAGTGACCCTAATGTACTGATATAGATCTAATTGCGATCAGTCTTGATCACTTACAGATACTATATTAGTATTAGTGCTGATAAGCGACAGTGATGACGCTAATCAGCGACTAATAAGTGACTGTGCGGTGCGGTGGGCTGGGCGCTAACTACCTAAAAAGTAGCTAACTACCTGACGGTGATTAGGGACCCTTATAGGGGGGGGTGATCTATGACAGGGGGGTGACAGAGGATGATCAGGGGGTTTATATGGGTAATCAGTGGCTACTAAGGGGTTAATAACTGACAGGGGGGGGTGTAATGTATGTGTGGTGATTTGGTGTACTTACTGAGCTGCCTGTGTCCTCTGGTGGTGGATCCAGCAAAGCAGGACCAAGCAGGACTTATATCAGACGCTATTTTGTAAATAGCGTCTGATATCCGATTTTCATAGGGTGATTTAAAAAATTACAGCCTGCCAGCCAATGATCGCGGCTGGCAGGCTGTAGTTTCACTTCTCTTCTGTGCGTCACAGTGAACGCGCGATTTCATGTGAAATCTCGGGTCTCACGAGATGACGCCGATAGGCGGCAGTGAGACCTGAGAGAGCCGCCGCGTTGACGCCCATCGGCGTTAGTGTGGCGGAAAGTGGTTAAAAAGAATACATAAGACCCTAACAGGTGATGTGGGTGACCTGGAGACTCTGAAAGAATGGGACGATATGTTCCACAATTTCTCAAAAAAGGCGGTACAATTCATTATAAAAAAAAGAAAAAATTGACTATTAGAGACCAATAGAGAAATTGTTGATCTATTTGAGACCATCAAACCCTTCCTAGACCAACCGGAAATCACTCATCTACAAAAATCAATCATTAATAGAATTAAATGTAAAGAGAATGAGATAATAGAAAAGAAAAAGAGAAAATTTGAAAGAGACTTTATCCCACAACCCTTAATGGGAGATCTAAATAACACTACAGTTGAAAGGAATGGGCTATAATGCAATAGATGAGATCACTTATGAAGAAGAAAGGACAGAAAATGAAAACCTCTCAATTCCAGAAAATGAGAAATTTTCAACACATGAAACTAGTCCAGAAAGGTCGAATATACAAGAAAAGAGACCAAGATCAACAGCTCCTTCCACATATACACATAATGATACACAACCAGGACAGATGCCGCCGGAAAACTACAGGGAAATTAACCCAGTGACGACCTCAAATAGATATAGCCCATTAATTAATACACCCCTAGAGGTGGAGGAAAATCTTAACCTTGGGGCACGGCGAAAATATGAGGAAACATGGGAAGAAAGCTACAGTATGGTAGCACAGAGTTCTAGTAAGAACCCTCAAAGTAACTCTCATAGAAATTTTCATAGTAATAGAAATAGAGACACAACCAAGAAAAAGGAATATACCCCAAAAAACACTCCAAAAAATATTGCAGAACCCAATAGAGATGATGGCAAAATTAGGAGGAGCGTGAAAAAAGATTTTTCAGCCACGCGCCTCAAGAAAAAAACAAAAAGAGGAAAAAGAGGTACAAAAAAGTCCAAGAAGGGTATTAAAGTAATGGGACAAAAAATATACAATCTTAGTCAATACAAATTAACGAAAAATGATATAAACCTTTTACAAAAAGGTCTTAAATTTGCACCATCAGTCCACTTCAACCCCTTTAATGCATTCATTGCATCAAAAAATTCATGAGAAACCTGGCCCTAAAAAATTACTTCTATAAAAAAAAGAAATAGTAAAAAAGAGACAGAAAATCCCCCCAAAAAACAGAAAAAGGGGATTAAATCATATATAAGAAGAATGGAAGGTGGGAATAAAAATCACACAAACACAAGACATAACTATAAAAAAGGAAATGATAAAAAAATCGGATGAGGTCCAGAATAGAAATAAAAATAAAAAAGAGGTGGTAGATACGCACCTAAAAGCTAAATCAAACTTTCATCCAATTCACGAATATTCTGAGGCCTTCAGAACATTTGAGACATTGGTAATAAAAGATCTTAAAAAAATAGAAAATTCAAAATAGAACAAGAAGAAGAGATTCTATTATAATCTAAACAAGGGAGAAAGAGAAAGTATAAGAAAATTACAGAGCAATAATGACATTGTCATCCGCCCAGCTGACAAGGGCGGGGGTATTGTCATCCTTGACCAAACTCAGTATCAGGAGGAGTCTCTAAGAATCCTGGGTGACTCAAAAACCTACAAACAACTAAAAGATAACCCATTACCTAAATACAAACAAAAAATGAATCAGTTGATCCAAAAATGTAGGAACCTAGGAATTATTACTAAAGAAGAGGCAAATTTCATATATATAAAATCTCCAAGAATACCTATATTTTGTTACCTCCCCAAAATTCATAAAAGCATAACCCAACCGCCAGGCCAACCCATTATATCAGGTATTGGCGGCCTTACATCTTTGTCTAAATATGTAGATGTAATCCTACAAAAATATGTAACCCAGCTACCTGCTTATCTCAAAGATACCAAGCACATTCTGCAAATTTTAGAAACAATTGACTGGAAACCAGGGTACATTTTAGGTACCCTAGATGTGACGTCTCTGTACACATTGATTGAAAACAATAAAGGGAGAGACGCGGTGTGCCATTTTTTAAATAAAGGAGACGAAATACCCAATAAACAGATTACATTTTTTGTTTTTTTATTTTTTTTAATCAAATTTTATTAGAGGAGATTTCAATCAAGTACAGATAATGAGTCATAAAATCAACCATACACTGTTTCCTACATGTTGTTCAGTACATATTTGCATGCTTATCCGTATAGCAAAATATAAATAACCAGTTTGCAATCTCCTCAAACATTTTTCTTAGTAAATAATTCCCTTCCCTTCCCCTCCCTCAACAATAAACCAAACAGTAAAAATACTTTTGGTCACAATCTATAAGCTTAATATCAGATTTAAAGCCAGTTTCAGTACCTCCCTGCCTCCAATCCATTTGGTCTCCTCCAAGTATTCCATCATCTTATCCTTTGAGCTGAAAACATTAATCCGATACCAGTTTTTCCCAGTGTTCACTTCAGTTGTTCCTCCAGGTACCACTTGGTATTGAGAAAAGGGGTTATGGCTTCTTTTCTTTCTACCAATTCTAAAGAATTTACTATAAACCGTCTCCACTTATGGAAGAACTGCTTGGTTGATTTCTCTTTATTATTCTCTGTGTCTAACCTATCGATATACAGGACATGTTTCATCGTACCTATAGCTTCGTCTAATGTGGGTATGGATGGTTTTATCCAGTGCCTGAGAATAGTTTTCTTAACAGCCAATAAAAATAAATGGACTCCCTTTACATGCGTAGAATGTGTAATTTCGCCCTTCTGATCGAAAGGCACATAGTGGAAGATACAATTAAGCGGGGTGAGCTGAGGTTCTATCCCCCAGACTGATTTTATATATTTGGTAGTTTCTTGCCACAGCGGCTTCAACACTGGGCACTCCCATAATCCATGCAACAAACCTGCTTTTGGCAGGTGATATTTCGGGCACCACCTTAGGTAATGTTTGGGGCATCTCTATATGATAGGTCATACGCTTATGTGGCTTTGTGCAATATTCTAAAGTACATTTCCCTCCAAGGTTCACTGAAAATGGCCTCCCTCACCCTTTCCAGTCCTTCCCGTAGTTTGCCGGACAGAGAAGTTTCTCCCAGTTCCTCCTCCCACTTTTTGAATACCTTTTCCCCAGTAGGGAACGAGTAAACATTTAGGATTTTTTTGTATATATCAGACAGGGACATCTCCTGGGATCCCACCAAGTGTTCAAACCATCCCATTCTTTCTGGCTCTCCCATATTCACAGACTGTGCCTTACAATATGACAAAATCTGTTTATATGGAAAGAAGTGGGAGGCCGGTAGATCAAATTTTAACTGGAGATCTCGCCACGACATTATCTCAGTTCCTGAAGTGGACAGAATCTGCTTTACCGTGTGAATACCCTTCTCTCTCCATTGTACAAACATCTTGGATTGTCTGCCCTGGGAAAAAGCTGGCAAGGTCCACAACGGCATATACGGAGTAATATACATAGGCAATTTGTATAGCTTCCTCACTATTCTTCAAGCGATCATGGTGTCCTTAATCAGACCATAGTGTTTTATTCCCACTGAGGTGTCTCTGATTCTGGTATGCAGAAGGGCTACCAGATCCCAAGGATAGGCCATTCCCCTTTCCAGAGGGGTATTGGAAAAATGTGACGTATTTATCACCCAATCTCTAACATGTACAAATAGAGATGACACATTATAATTTCTAATATTTGGTAGTTGCAGTCCTCCCTCCCACTTTGTTAGACATAATTTGTCGTATGCGATACGTGGTCTCTTCCCTCTCCAGAGAAATCTTGAGAAAGCCCTTTGAAGTCTACCAACATCTTTATGTTTTATTAAGAGTGGTATGGTCTGTATGGGATAGAGCAATCTGGCGAAACTCACCATTTTTAATAGGTGTGCCCTACCAAATAAAGTTAACGGCAGTTGTGCCCATTTCTCCAGTTCCAACTCAATCTTCCGTATCAACGGGTCATGATTTAACTGGTGTAGGGCGGAAGGTTTCCTCCCTATTTTGATTCCTAGATAGGTCAGGTAAGTGCGAGCTAATTCAACCTCTGGAATCTCCACCCCCCTTTCACCAGATGTCTCACGGTCCCTAAGATTATAATAGTTGACTATTACTGACATTTATGCAATATCCCGTGACCCTACCATAATATAATATGGTGTCCAAGATACTCTTTAGGTAAGCTTGTGGAGAGTTCACAAATAACAAGACATCATCAGCGAAGCAGTTAAGCTTTACCTCTCGATTTCTTATTTTAATTCCCCTGAACACCGTAGACTGAATCAGGTACTGAACTAACGGCTCCAAAGCTAGGTTAAAAAGTAAAGTGGATAATGGGCAGCCCTGCCTTGTGCCCCTAAAGAGACAGAAAGGATCAGACTTTCCAAGAATACTCTAAAGGGTCCACTGAGACCGAAGACCTCCAGTGATCTCCTGAGCCATTCCCAGTTTACATTGTCAAAAGCCTTCTCTGCGTCTACCGACAACAAGGCAGGGCTGCACTGATCACTATAACCTCCAGATAGGTAGTCCTGGACCGCTAATACCGTCCGTATGTTTGTCACTGCTGCTCTACCCTTTATAAAGCCTACCTGGTGGGAGCCTATAAGATTGGGCATATACCGTGCAAACCTATTAGCCATCAACTTGGTCAGTAATTTTAAATCTTGATTGATTAATGAAATTGGCCTATATGAGCTGGGTGAAGTTAAGTCTTTACCTGGTTTAGGAATGAGTTTTATGTGAGCCATGTTACCCGAGCCCATTATGTCTTTTCCTTGTAAGCATGAGTTAAAAAGGGGGGTTAAGGTTGGGGGTCACTTCTGCGTTCAATGCCTTATAAAATTCCACCAAATAGCCGTCCGGGCCCGGCGCCTTGCCATTTTTCAATGACTTTATAGTTAGTTTGACCTCTTCCTCAGTGATCTGTTTATTTAGTTGCGATCTCCTCAGACAATTTTGGAAGAGAAACTCTAGCAAGGAGTTCCTCCGCCCTATTTGAGTCATATTCCTCCTGCATATAAAGTCTTGCGAAATAACGACCAAGGTGGTCTGTTATTTTTTTATGGTCCGTCAATTTTTCCCCTTTATCGTTTATAATACATTTAATGTGTGAGGTCTGGTACTGGGGTCTCGTTAGATTAGCTAGCATTTTGCCAGATTTATTTCCAAATTTAAACAAAGACGCTTGCTTATGATCCATATAAAGCTTTGTCTTCTGGTGTAAATGATGATCATAGTTGTGTTTCGCCGTAACCCATTTTACCCTATTCAAACTAGAGGGATCAGTTAAAAAGGTGGTATAGGCAGTACGTACTACTTCCGTAGCTCGTTGTAAATTAAGCTGCAATTTTTTCTTTTTGGTCGCCGTGTAGGAGATTATCTGTCCTCTAATTACGGCCTTTGCTGTATCCCAGAACAAACTATGATCCTCCCTATGGTCTCCATTATTATCAGAAAATTCCCACCACCATCCTCTCAACCTATCTATGAATTCTTTGTCTGTGGCCAGATATGTGGGGAGTCTCCAAATGCAATCCGTCCCTTTTGGAATATTGTCTGCTAGAACTAATGAGACCGGCTAGAACTAATGAGACTGGTCGGATATTACATTTCAGTCATTATTACTCTCTCCATGAGCTTATTGGAGGCCAAGACATAATCCAGTCTGGACCAAGACTGATGGGATTGAGAAAAGTGGGTGAATTCCCTCTCCACCAGGTTAATAAATCTCCATGCATCTATCAGATGCGTGGCTCGCAAAAAAGGTTGGAGAGTGAATTTTCCCTCTACTTTAGGATTTGATTTGTCATTATGACTAGTCAGCTTCAGTTGTCTTCTATCTTCGTCTATATGATGGACCACAGTTAAATCTCCTGCCACTAGGACCTGACCGCCATCCTCCTGCAAGATTTTTGATTCCAGTTCCCTAAAAAAAGAGGCCTGAGCCGAGTTAGGGCCGTAAACATTATATATAGTCAGTATGCCCGCGTCAGTTTCTAGTTTTACCCTCAAAAGTCTCCCTAGCCTATCACTGTCAGTGGAGAGAACCTCATGTCTTAACCTCTTGTGTATAAGTAAAAGGACTCCAGCCTTCCTGCCGTTTGACGGAGAGCCCAATACCTTGCCCACCCAAAAGTGTTGCATTTGCCACTGATCAGCTTCCTCCAGGTGTGTTTCCTGCAGTAATGCTATATCTGCATTCAGTTTCTTCAAGTGTTTAAGAACCATTATCCTTTTCTGAGGGGCTCGCAACCCCTTTACGTTCCATGAAATGATCTTCATAATATTCTCTCTGTTTGGGTTAAGTATAAGTGACAACCTGGAGGAGGCCAATTTCCCACCCAGCAGTGTATAATCCAAACATCATATTTACAGATTATGACCACATAAAAGGGAGAAAACAAAAACATGCCCAAATCCCCTAGAACAATAACTGTAGCCATAACACAATACTTCTTCCTCACAGGGAGGCGTGTCCAGCTTGAAGACCCTCTGGACTTTTTTTGCGCTCACTCGGCCGGAACAGCTGGAATTCCGTGTGCCAAGTCTGTCCATGTGTTATATAGAGACAACCATGTACCCCCCCCCCCCCTGCCCAAACAACAAATTTTTGGCCGACTCCTCTCCCTTTTTCCTGCCCAGGCTCTTTAGAGGTAGTACCCCTATCTTCAGGCAACTCTCATCTTTCCACTAGATTTTGGCCGCCCATATTTTCTGCCTGTGAACTAACAGCCCATGTCCCAGACCTGCAATGATAGTTTCAGTCCCATTCTGGACTGGAAGATGGGTTCCGCTCTCCTCCAGACAACCTCTGGGCCAGGCTGGTGGATGAGGCCTTATGCCGGGCCTCCTGACGTCTCCCCCTGGGTGATGATCTTCCTCTTGGTGAGGGGACGTTCCCGATGTTAACCTCAGAGTCGCCCTCTTCTATAGCGTTCCAAGCCTCCTTAGGCGTTAGGAATGTGTCGATCCTGCCATCTTGCCTGAAGATCCTCAGGATAGCTGGGTATACTAGGGCAAACTTCGTCTTCTGCTGCACCAGCTGTGTGCATATCTGTGAAAAGGCCCTCCGTTTCCTGGCCACCTCCACTGAATAATCTCCAAAAAGCAATATTCGGTGACCTCACACTTTCAAAGGCTGATTAAGGCGTCTGTACTTCTGGAGGACAGCTTCCTTATCTGCATAATTTTTATATTTGGCAGTCGTGGGACGCGTTCTCACTCTCGGCCCCTCTGCTGTGGTTTCTCTCGGTGGACCAATTCTATGCGCCCTTTCCACGGTCACTGGCGTTTGAATTCCCAGAGCCTTCGGTATCTCCTCTGTACAGATATTTATAAGCTGTTGCGCCGAGATACTTTCTAGGAGAACAATTATACGTAAATTGCTCCGCCGTGAGCGGTTCTCTAAGTCCTCGACTTTATCTCTGAGCGATTGATTTACTCGCAGAACCTCTCTAACTTGGGTCTGTGCTTTCTCCAACTCCTCTTCAACTACCCCCATTCTCTGTTCCAGCTCTGTGATCTGAGCCGCATTCTGCTCTACTTCCCCTTGCAGCTGTTTCGTGGTGGCTGCTACCGTTGCCTCCAATGTGGCCTTGATATCTGGGGAGAGTAACTGGGTGACTGCTATGGCCATTTCTTTACATGATAAGTCCTGCCCTGTATTTGCTGGGGTGTCTCTCTCAGCATCCCTTGGGAGTCACTTACTTCTGGGCAATGAGGTGGTTGCGAGGAGGCGCGGGTGTTCTTCTTATTCCCGTCTGCCATCTTCTCTCTCTGCCTCTCTGCTGGATCACGCTGCAGGCGTGGAGATTCCGAGTGTGGGGCACCGCTGAGCTTGAGAAATGTCTCCATAAACCTCCGGGGTACTTCAGGAGGTGATTCTTGTGGGTTTTTATCCCCGGTCTGCGGCGATATGTGGAGGGGTGGTGCGGAACTCTCACTCGCCGTCTCCCTACATGTGCGCGCCGGAACCGGAAGTTCCTAAACAGATTAATTTTATTGGTGAATGCATCCTTTTCATTTTAAACCACATTTTTTTTAAATATGAGGAGGAATTTTACCTACAAACGTGGGGTACCACTATGGGGACCAGCTTCGCTAATTTATATATGGGGAGGTGGGAAGAACTTACCACCTATCCCAACGGCGAGCTCCGCGCGGGTCTGGTCCTCTGGCGAAGGTTCATCGATGACATTATTTTTATTTGGGATGAGGGTGAAGCTAATTTACAAACATTTTTAACTGAAATAAATAAAAAATAATTTTATTTAAAATTTACCCCATCTTTTAGTACAGAACAAATCATTTTTTTAGATCTGACCATCACCATTTCAAATGACGAAATCCAAACTCAAACGCATTCAAAACCGACAGATAGCAACAGCTACTTAGCATTAAACAGTTGTCATCTACCCACTTGGCTGACTAACATCCCCCGTGCACAATTTATTAGACTGAGAAGAAATTGTACCACTATCAATCAATTTGAGGAAGAGACAGACCTCTTACAAAAGAAATTTGAGGAAAAAGGCTATGACCCGAAAGAACTGGAAAAATAAAGGGAGAAATAAAAACAGTAAATTGATACATTTATTTATGTATTTATTCATGATTTTATTTATATATTTCTCTATTGTTGAATTTCTTTATGTATTTATTTGGTGAATACTTTTTTATAGATGAGTTTATTTATCTGTTTTTTTCACTAATTTATTAAACCTCTTATTTTTTATAGTCCTCTGTGTGATCTCTGGACACTGCTCTCCATATATAAACCATACTGAAAATAGCCCTCTCAGATACCAATTGGCACACAGTGCTCCACACGCTGTCCACACTGGTCTGCTTTCAGTTTCCATATCTGGCAAATTGAGTCTGGGGAAGAACACTGCGGTAACAAAGCCTGCCGCGGCCTGTGCTGATTCCTCCAAGTCAGAGGGCAGCAGGACTGGCGAGGTTTAGCAGCGGCTCTTTTATCCTTATTTTGTGTGTGAGGAGGCACAGCGCTCGCCCGACCCATACATGATCAGCGCCACACACACACGCTGGGCTCTATCCATTGGCAGCACACAGCCGTCCTCTGCCCGTCTGAGCACAGAAGCCAGTGAGGAACCAGCTTGCCTCGGCCCGGGTCTGGAAGTGTCCTTGGCTCTTCCGCAGGGATTAGTTCCCCTCCCCTCGGTGATGACTCAGTCACGGTCCCCAGGTGCTAGCGGGGTCCTTGGCGGCTGCCTCCAGTGCGCAGCCCGGATCATCGATCGCAGGTCAGGCTGCTGAATGAGCTTTTAGCTGCGAGGCTTGGCTACACACGGGGGATAGTGTCACACAGCCCGGGGCAGACTTCACCAGGAAGGGGCTGACAGGCACCAGGGAGCACCTACACTGTCATCCAGCAGAGCAGAGTTTGTAGTTTGTTGTGAAGGCACCATGTGTTCTCAAGTTACCTCGAACTGCCGGTAAACTTACCTCACAAAACAAATGCAGCTGTGATTCATTTTTGTGGACTTGACATAGAAAATCAGATCCTGTAGGTTCAAGAAAAAAAATCAGTAATCCGGTCCTATACAATGCAGATGTCTGGAGGGGGAGAAGATGTCAGGGCTTCCTGGGAGAGATGGGTAGATAGATAGATTATAGCAGAATGGATTGGACAACATGTATATATCTACTCCATCTCTCCCTGGAAGCCATGCATTGGTCTCCCCCTCCAGACATCTGCATTGTATAGGATATGAATTTCTATGTCAAGTCCATTTACCAGTCAATATTGGCACAAAACCTTCAGGCTTCTGCTAGAAAGCTGAACATGAAGAGGAACTTCATCTTTCAGCATGACAACGACCCAAAGCATACATCCAAATCAACAAAGGAATGGTTTCACCAGAAGAAGAATAAAGTTTTGGAATGGCACAGCCAGAGCCCAGACCTGAATCCGATTGAAAAGCTGTGGGGTGATCTGAAGAGGGCTGTGCATAGGAGATGCAATCTGACAGATTTGGAGTGTTTTTGCAAAGAAGATTGGGAAAATCTTGCAAAGTCAAAATATGCCATGCTGATAGACTCATACCGAAAAAGTTCTGTAATAAAATCAAAAGGTGCTTCAACAAAGTATTCGTTTAAGGGTGTGCACACTTATGCAACCAAATTATTTTATTTTTATATTTTTTTCTTACCTCTACCTTAAAGGTTTCCGTTAAATTGAGTTGTACAGTTTATAGGTCACATTAAAGGTGGAAAAAGTTCTGAAATTATTTATCTTTGTCTAATTTTTTTTACAGCACAGAAACCTGACATTTTAACAGGGGTGTGTAGACTTTTTATATCCACTGTATATATACATTTACATTTTATATGACTTCTTGTAATTATGTAATGATAATTTGGACATGCGATTTTTATATAATCACAGCTTTTCACTTTGCAATATAAACTGTGGTATATATAATATTCTTGAAGTCATGTCACCATTTTGGGAGTTATTCTTCTAATTTGTATGGTTGCTATCATGTGACCGCATAGACAGGATGTGTTTGTGGTCAGCTTGCGTTCAATTTCAGGTGCGAACACATGATCTGTTATCAAATGAACGCCCTGTCTATGGACACTCGCGGCCTGTGTGTGTTCCTCCTTCAGTGCAATCACATGTTTCTTAATGTAATGAGGAAGCAATACACCGACATGCGCTGTTAAAGAAACGGAACGCTATATTGGATCCATGCTGGTTAGTTCTTGGCCCCCTCATTATGTTTTTAATCGGTACACCTGATATTGTAATGACACAATTGGTTTTGGACAATTTTTTTTAAATGTAATTTTGATGAGGTAAGCACATATTAGGAACTCACATGAAGTTATTAATCTCTTTACATTATGTATACTTGTATATTATGTCAATTTTTTTTTTAAACACAAATTTTTATTTTTAGACACAATACTAATCAAACACATTAATTGTAATTAGAGTTGAGCAAACACCTGGATGTTCGGGTTCGAAAAGTTCAGCCGAACTTCCCGAAAATGTTCGGGTTCGGAACCCGAACTTTAGGGCACTAAAAAGGCTGTAAAATAGCCCAGGAAAGGGCTAGAGGGCTGCAAAAGGCAGCAAAATGTAGGTAAATCCCCTGCAAACAAATGTGGATAGGGAAATTACTTAAAAAAAAAAAATAATTTAACTAATATCAATTGGCAACTTGGAGGCGGAGGTGGAATAGGAGGTTGGGGTGGCATCAGGTGGGAATGCTATGGGAGTTGATGTTCTCATCACAGCCAAAAAGGATTCATGTCTGCCTGTAGTGCCACAGGCCTCATTCACAGACTCAGGGCCATGGCACCCGCAAAGAGGAGAGCGGTCTCATAACAGCAACACAGGCCTCAGATCAACCTGCAATGAAACAGGCCATTATCATTTATGTAGGCCCCTGACACCCAGACAGAGAGGCAATTTGACAGTATAAAGAGTTTAATGTCTCTCACCCAGACAGAAAGCAATTAAACGAAATATAGGCCACTGATACCCAGACAATGGGGCGGTCATGACAGTAAAAAGAGTTTAATATCTCCCACCAAGACAACAAATGATTAAACGACATGTAGGTCCCTGACACCCAGACAATGGGGTGGTCATTAGACAGTAAAAAGTGTTAAATGTCTGCCAGCAAGACAGCAAGCAAGTACGTGAAAGTTAGGCCCTTGACACCCAGACAGAGGAGAGAGGTCCCATAGCAGCAAAAGAGGCATCATGTCACCCACCAACGGAGAAGGCCACTTTTAGTTATTTAGGCCCCAGCACCCAGAAAGAGGAGAGAGGTCCCAAAGCAGAGAATGAGGCTTCATGTCACCCACCAATGGAGAAGGCCACTTTCAGATATTTAGGCCCCTGGCACTCAGACGGAGGAGAGGTTCATTTAACTTTGGGTTGCCCCGCAAAATAATGGTAAAATTAAAAAAAGAGGATTCAATAAAGAAGTGCCTTGGAGTACAAGAATATATGGTTAAGGGGAGGTAGTTATAAATGTATATTCTGCACAAGGGATGGACAGGTCCTGTGGAATCCATGCCTGGTTCATTTTTATGAACATCAGCTTGTCCATGTAGGCTGTGGACAGGCGGCTGCATTTGTCAGTAATGACGCCACCTGCCATGCTGAATACACGTTCAGACAAAATGCACCTCCAAGGCATAAAAGGCTAGCTCTGGCCACGTGGTCAATTTCAAGACCCAGAAGTTGAATGGGGCCAAACCATCAGTCAGTACGTGGAGGGGTGTGCACACATACTGTTCCACCATGTTAGTGAAATGCTGCCTCCTGCTAACACGTTCCGTATCAGGTGGTGGTGTAGTTAGCTGTGGCGTGGTGACAAAACCTTTCCACATCTCTGCCATGCTAACCCTGCCCTCAGAGGAGGTGACCATGACACAGCTGCGTTGGCGACCTCTCGCTCCTCCTCTGCCTTCGCCTTGGGCCTCCACTTGTTCCCCTGTGACATTTGGGAATGCTCTCAGTAGCGCCTCTACCAACGTGCGCTTGTACTCGCGCATCTTCCTATTAGGGTCCAGTGCAGGATGTAAGGTGGGCACATTGTCATTTTACCGGGGACCTAGCAGGGTGGCAACCCAGTAGTCCGCACATGTTAAAATGTGAGCAACTCTGCTGTCGTTGCGCAGGCACTGCAGCATGTAGTCGTTCATGTGTGCCAGGCTGCACAGAGGTAAGGACAAGCTGTCCTCTGTGGGAGGCGTAACGTCATCATCCTCCGTTTCCCCCCAGCCACGCACCAGTGATGGGCCCGTACTAGATGTTTTCCTCATTGTTACCGTTCAGCACTGTTACCGTTTACCTGAGGCTCTACCTGAGGCCTGCATTACTATGTGGCTGCTTTCATAAGTGGAGTTGAAGAAACCGGAGTTCTACTGCTGAGTGTCTTTTTGTTGGGACTGCAAGTGTCTGAGTGTGGTGTGAAGCTGCTTACCTAGAAAGCTAAGTACTTGCAGTTTAGTTCTGCCATTTAAAACCGCTTTTTTTCTCTCTGTTTTGTAGTGTCATTTAAAGCAGTTTTTTTTTCTCTGCTTGGTGAGGGGGAGTGGCTTGGCCTAACAGGTGCTATAAATTAGACCACTCAACTCTTCCAGAGCCTGCTCTACCTGAGGCCTGCATTACTAAGTGGCTGCTTTCATAAGATAAGTGGAGTTGAAGAAACCGGAGTTTAGGAAAAGGAGCAAGAAACAGACATTCATTAGATCATCCTTGTATACAGTTGGTTTGATTCTAGCTAGTCTTCCTACTGCTGTAAGGGACCACAGTAAGTAAGAATCTTGATATCACTGCTCTATATTGTATTGATTTATTTTTCTCCCTCTCTTTTCCTGTGTAATCCCCATTTAGTATGACTTTCATTATTGACAGCGCCGTCCAGTGCATATCTTGTATGATGTATGCAGTCCTGGAACAGCCGTTCAAGGGTGTATATGTTTGTTCAAAATGTGAGCAAATTACCCATTTGGAATCGCACATCGAGTCTCTAAACAGGCGAGTTGCAACACTGAAAGCCACTGACAATTTGGAAAAGAGTTTGCTTCTCACTGAGCAAGCACTCTATGGGGTAGATGTGGGGGAGGGTGGTAGCGAGGAGGCTGAGGAGAGTGAGGTAGTTAGCTGGGTAACAGTAAGAAAGCGGGGTAGAGGGAAGAGTGCCAGGGAGGCTAGCCCTGATCTGACACACCCCAACAAGTTTGCACGGTTGGCAGATGAGGGGGATGACAGTTCAGGGACGGCACCGCTGCAGCCAGACACTTCCTCTGCCAGTCAGGGGAATGTCAGCTCCAGTAAGCAGGGGACCAGGAGAGCAGGGCAGGCCAGACAGGTGCTGGTAGTGGGAGACTCAATTATTAGGGGTACAGATAGGGCAATCTGTCACAAAGATCGTGATCGCCGAACAGTGTGCTGTCTTCCTGGCGCTAGAGTTCGACACATCGCGGATCGGTTGACAGATTACTGGGAGGGGCTGGAGAAGATCCAGCGGTCATAGTCCATATCGGAACCAATGACAAAGTTAGAGGAAGGTGGAGAGTCCTTAAAAATGATTTCAGGGATTTAGGTCAAAAGCTTAGGGCAAGGACCTCAAAAGTAGTATTTTCTGAAATACTGCCTGTACCACGAGCCACACAAGAAAGGCAGCGGGAGATTAGGGAGGTTAACAAGTGGCTCAAGAACTGGTGTAGGAAGGAGGGGTTCGGGTTCCTGGAGAACTGGGCCGACTTCTCTGTTGGCTACAGGCTCTACCGTAGGGACGGGCTGCACCTCAATAGGGAAGGGGCAGCTGTGTTGGGGAGAAAGATGGCTAGAAGGTTGGAGGAGTGTTTAAACTAGGGACTGGGGGGGAGGGTAATTACGTTATAGGAGGGAAAGATAGTGCAGATAGAGACCAGGGGCGAGGTAGTGTGTCTGGGGAGGAATGGAAGGGGGACTAGAACAGCTCAGAATGAAAGATGTAGGGTAAAAAATACACATAAACCTGTCAAATGTATGTATACTAATGCCAGAAGCCTGACTAACAAGACTGGTGAACTGGAATTAGTGATGTGTGAGGAGGACTATGACATAGTGGGAATAACTGAGACATGGCTGGATGATAGCTATGACTGGGCAGTTAATATAAAAGGTTACAATCTGTTTAGAAAGGATCGTCAAAACCGGAGAGGTGGAGGGGTCTGCCTCTACGTGAAGTCGTGTCAAAATCACGTAATTCGAGAATACATCTCTGAGGGACATGAACATGTGGAGTCACTGTGGGTAGAAATACATGGAGCAAAAAACAATAATAAAATACTAATAGGAGTGTATTATAAACCACCTAATATACCAGAGTCCACAGAAAATCTATTACTAAACGAGATAGACGAGGCGGCAAATCATAATGAAGTCGTTATCATGGGGGACTTCAACTACCCAGAAATAGACTGGGAAACTGAAAGCTGTACATCCCATAAAGGAAACAGGTTCTTGGCAATAGCCAAAGGCAATTTCCTTTCCCAACTGGTTCAGGACCCCACTAGAGGGACGGCCATACTGGACTTAGTATTAACCAATAGACCTGATAGAACAACAGATGTGCAGGTTGGGGGACACCTGGGAAATAGTGACCATAAAGTTATAACCTTTAATTATCCTTCAAACGAGAGTTTCTAAAGGGAGGAACAAAAATACCAAACTTCAAAAAAGCAAAATTTAGCCAACTAAGCGAGGCCATAGGCCTAACTAACTGGGACAAAGTCCTCAAAACTAAAAATACAACCATAAAATGGGAGATTTTTAAAAGCATTGTAACATCTAATTGTGAGAGGTACATATCTTATAGGAATAAAAGGCTAAGGAACAATAAGAAACCAATGTGGATAAATGGAACCGTAAAGAAGGCAATAAATGACAAAAAGAAAGCATATAAATCGCTAAAACAGGAGGGGAGTCAGGAAGCACTGATAGACTATAAGGAAAAAAATAGAATATGTAAAAAACTAATAAAATTTGCCAAACTAGAGACCGAGAGATTAATTGCCAAAGAGAGTAAAACTAACCCTAAAATGTTCTTCAATTATATAAATAGTAAAAAATATAAATCTGAACGAGTCGGCCCTCTACATAGCAATGAGGGGGGTGTTGCAGAGAGCGACGAGGATAAAGCAAAACTATTAAATATTTTTTTCTCCACTATATTCACTGAGGAAAATAAACTGTCAGATGAAATGCAGAATGTAAAAGTAAATCCCCCATTAAAAGTGCCCTGTCTGACCCAGGAAGAAGTGCAACAGCGACTTAAAAAGATTAAAATAGACAAATCGCCAGGACCGTATGGCATACACACCCGTATCCTAAGGGAATTAAGTGATGTCATAGCCAGACCATTATTTCTGATATTTACGGACTCTATAATAACAGGGAATGTTCCACAGGATTGGCGCATAGCAAATGTGGTGCCAATATTCAAAAAGGGTCCAAAAACAGAGCCTGGAAATTATAGGCCGGTAAGTTTAACATCTATTGTTGGTAAACTGTTTGAAGGGTTTCTAAGAGATGCTATTTTGGAGTATCTCAATGAAAATAAGCAAATAACGCCATATCAGCATGGCTTCATGAGGGATCGGTCATGCCAAACAAATTTAATCAGCTTCTATGAGGAGGTAAGTTCTAGACTTGACAGCGGCGAATCAATGGATGTCGTATATCTGGACTTCTCCAAAGCATTTGACACCGTACCTCATGAAAGGTTAGTATATAAAATGAGGATGCTCGGACTGGGAGAAAATGTCTGTATGTGGGTAAGTAACTGGCTGAGTGACAGAAAACAGAGCGTGATAAGATGAAAGGAACTGCGGCACTCGTGCGTTTCGACTTGCAAAAAGTGCTTGATAAAGACTTTTTGCAAGTCGAAACGTCGCAACTTTTGGAGCAATAAAGAGATTGAATACTACGAGAGTGCCGCGGTTCCTTTCATCTTATCGTGGGATTGGACCAGGATCCAGCACCGCTGGCACCGCCATACAAAAAAGCCGATTTTGGAATCAAGGTAGTGCTGCCCTTTTATCTTCATTCAGAAAACAGAGGGTGGTTATTAACGGTAGATACTCAGATTGGGTCACTGTAACTAGTGGGGTACCTCAGGGGTCAGTATTGGGCCCTATTCTCTTCAATATATTTATTAATGATCTTGTAGAAGGCCTGCACAGTAAAATATCTATTTTTGCAGATGACACAAAACTGTGTAAAGTAATTAACACTGAAGAGGACAGTTTTCTGCTACAGAGGGATCTGGATAGATTGGAGGCTTGGGCAGAAAAATGGCAGATGAGGTTTAACACTGACAAATGTAAAGTTATGCACATGGGAAGGAATAATGCAAGTCACCCGTACATATTAAATGGTAAAACACTCGGTAACACTGAGATGGAAAAGGATCTAGGAATTTTAATAAACAGCAAATTAAGCTGCAAAAACCAGTGTCAGGCAGCTACTGCCAAGGCCAATAAGATAATGGGTTGCATCAAAGGGGCATAGACGCCCGTGATGAGAACATAGTCCTACCACTTTACAAATCACTGGTTAGACCACACATGGAGTACTGTGTACAGTTCTGGGCTACTGTGAACAAGACAGACATAGCAGAGCTGGAGAGGGTTCAGAGGAGGGCAACTAAAGTAATAACTGGAATGAGGGATCTACAGTACCCTGAAAGGTTATCAAAATTAGGGTTATTCACTTTAGAAAAAAGACGACTGAGGGGAGATCTAATAATTATGTATAAATATATCAGGGGTCAGTACAGAGATCTGTCCCATCATCTATTTATCCCTAGGACTGTGACTGTGACAAGGGGACATCCTCTGCGTCTGGAGGAAAGAAGGTTTGTACACAAACATAGAAAAGGATTCTTCACTGGAAGAGCAGTGAGACTATGGAACTCTCTGCCTGAGGAGGTGGTGATGGTGAGTACAATAAAGGAATTCAAGAGGGGACTGGATTTATTTCTGGAGTGTAATAATATTACAGGCTATAGCTACTAGAGAGGGGTCGTTGATCCAGGGAGTTATTCTGATTGCCTGATTGGAGTCGGGAAGGAATTTTTTTCCCCTTATGTGAGGAAAATTGGCTTCTGCCTCACAGGGGTTTTTTGCCTTCCTCTGGATCAACTTGTAGGAAACAGGCCGAACTGGATGGACAAATGTCTTTTTTCGGTCTTATATACTATGTTACTATGTTACTATCCTCCGTTTCCCCCCAGCCACGCACCAGTGATGGGCCCCTACTAGATGTTTTCCTCATTGTTACCGTTCAGCACAATAAGAAAAAAATTATTTTGCCCAATGTATTGAATTCAAATTCAGGCCTTTTTTTTAAAGGCACCTAACACTATCTGGCTAACTATTTATGTACCGTATTACACTAATCCAGGCACAGCAGTAACCACAGATTTAGGGGAATATCAATTGTAGGCACAGTAGCGTGCGAAAAAATATATAGGATTATGCTTTCCGCACTTGTATTTTAACACTTTGTGTAATATACGCTTTAACGGAAAGAAATACACTTGGAGATGCACGCTGAGTGTAATATACCCTTTTACGGACAGATTTACACTTGGCCTGCAACAGCTGGAACACTAGATTTATGGTATTGCTATTTTGGCAATTGAATTTCACCCAAGAACAAAATATATCCTTTGCCGGACACTATTAAACTTGGCCAGCCACAGCTGAAACCACTGATTTATGGTATTGCTATTTTGGCAATTGAATTTCACCCCAGAACAAAATATATCCTTTGCCGTACACTATTAAACATGGCCAGCCACTGCTGGGACACCAGATTTATGGTATTGCTATTTTGGCTATTGAATTTAACCCCAGAACAAAATCTATCCTTTGCAGGACACTATTAAACTTGGCCAGCTACTGCTGGGACACCACATTTATGGTATTGCTATTTTGGCTATTGAATTTCACCCCAGAAAATTATCTATCCTTTGCCGGATACTATTAAACTTGGCCAGCCACTGCTGGGACACCACATTTATGGTATTGCTATTTTGGCAATTGAATTTCACCCCAGAACAAAATATATCCTTTGCAGGACACTATTAAACTTGGCCAGCCACTGCTGGGACACCACATTTATGGTATTGCTATTTTGGCAATTGAATTTCACCCCAGAACAAAATATATCCTTTACCGGACACTATTAAACTTGGCCAGCCACTGCTGGGACACCATATTCACGGTATTGCTATTTTGGCAATTGAATTTCACCCCAGAACAAAATATATCCTTTGCCGGACACTATTAAACTTGGCCAGCCACTGCTGGGACACCAGATTTACGGTATTGCTATTTTGGCAATTGAATTTAACCCCAGAACAAAATATATCCATTGCCGGACACTATTAAACTTGGCCAGCCACTGCTGGGACACCAGATTTACGGTTTTGCTATTTCGGCAATTGAATTTCGCCCCAGAACAAATTATATCCTTTGCCGGACACTATTAAACTTGGCCAGCCACTGCTGGGACACCAGATTTAGGGGATTGCTATTTTGGCAATTAAATTTCACCCAGAAAATTATCTATCCTTTGCCGGACACTATTAAACTTGGCCATCCACTGCTGGGACACCAGATTTAGGGGATTGCTATTTTGGCTATTGAATTTCACCCCAGAACAAAATATATCCTTTGCCGGACACTATTAAACTTGGCCAGCCACAGCTGAAACCATTGATTTATGGTATTGCTATTTTGGCAATTGAATTTCACCCTAGAACAAAATATATCCTTTGCCGTACACTATTAAACCTGGCCAGCCACTGCTGGGACACCAGATTTAGGGGATTGCTATTTTGGCAATTGAATTTCACCCCAGAAAATTATCTATCCTTTGCCGGACACTATTAAACTTTGCCAGCCACTGCTGGGACACCAGATTCACGGTATTGCTATTTTGGCAATTAAATTTCACCCCAGAACAAAATCTATCCTTTGCCGGACACTATTAAACTTGGCCAGCCACAGCTGAAACCACTGATTTATGGTATTGCTATTTTGGCAATTAAATTTCACCCCAGAACAAAATATATCCTTTGCCGTACACTATTTAACTTGGCCAGCCACTGCTGGGACACCAGATTTAGGGGATTGCTATTTTGGCAATTTAATTTCACCCCAGAACAAAATATATCCTTTGCCGGACACTATTAAACTTTGCCAGCCACTGCTGGGACACCAGATTCACGGTATTGCTATTTTGGCAATTGAATTTCACCCCAGAACAAATTATATCCTTTGCCGGACACTAATAAACTTGGCCAGCCACTGCTGGGACGCCACATTTATGGTATTGCTATTTTGGCAATTGAATTTTACCCCAGAACAAAATATATCCTTTGCCGGACACTATTAAACTTGGCCAGCCACAGCTGAAATCATTGATTTATGGTATTGCTATTTTGGCAATTGAATTTCACCCCAGAAAAAAATATATCCTTTGCCAGACACTATTAAACTTGGCCAGCCACTGCTGGAACACCAGATTTAGGGGATTGCTATTTTGGCTATTGAATTTCACCCCAGAACAAACTATATCCTTTGCCGGACACTATTAAACTTGGCCAGCCACAGCTGGAACACCAGATTTAGGGGATTGCTATTTTGGCAATTGAATACCCCTCAATAAAATATAGAAATTTCTGTCCTGAGTTTCTAGGGGTGACAATAAGCACAGCCAAGCCCCTGATGTAGGATATAG
Organism: Bufotes viridis; assembly: GCA_033119425.1. Classification (NCBI taxonomy): domain Eukaryota; kingdom Metazoa; phylum Chordata; class Amphibia; order Anura; family Bufonidae; genus Bufotes; species Bufotes viridis. The sequence goes on along the minus strand of CM065597.1, from coordinate 120,068,508 downwards.
CAAAAAAAAAAAAAAAACTAGTATTGATGGATTGATGGACTTTTTGGCAGCTTGTGCTGGTCCACCACAAGACACAAACAAGACACAAAATGGCCACCGATCACCCCCAGAAAAAAGTGACAGAAAAACGCTCTGTGCAGCCTAAAAACCAGTGAGCAATTAACTAGCAAAAGTATATGATTCACACTGTAGATCGATCACTTTATTAGGTGTTTTTGCTGAGTTTTCCCTGCCTAATCTCGCCCTCACAGCAGCTGCATCCTATCCCTACACTAATCAGAGCAGAGTGACGTGCGGCCCTAAGTGACTCCAGCTTAAATAGTGGCTGGGTCACATGCTGCACTTGGCCAATCACAGCCATGCCATTAGTAGGCATGGCTGTGATGGCTTCTTAAGGCAAGAAGTAAAACGCTAGCTGATTGGCTTCAGAAAGTGGGAAGAAATCGCCTAACAATGGACCCGAACCCAAACTTTTTTTAAATGTTCGGATCCGGGTCCGTGTCCCCAACACCCCAAAATTCGGTACGAACCCGAACTATACAGTTCAGGTTCGCTCATCCCTAATTGTAATTCAATTATTATTAGTTTTCATTAAGTAATCACCTGAGTTTGTAATTGTATTTGTACTTGGCATCATTCAATTTTGACACTGCTTGAGAAAGGTCCCATTGTGTGGACCGAAACGTCTCACTGGGGTGAATAAACTCACATTTTCTGGAGGCTGTGCCGTGGCATGTGTTTATATATATATATATATATATATATATATAGTAATATGGGGGAAAGATCGCTCCAATAAACCAGGTGCATGAGCCAGCCCAGGGTTAAAGAAAACGAAAATAGGTACAGCTTCCAGCAGCCAAGGTCACAAGAAACCAACTTAAAGTCTGCTTGGTTCAGCACAAAATGAACAGTAGATAAACAGTCCATTCAAAATAAAGGTATTTTTGTTTTACCCAGGAATTTTATGCCATGATAGCTTGCAGGCAGCTTTCCTACCGAACTTTCCGTGTAACCTCAGCTTCCAGCTCTGCTCACACCAACAGCAGTGTGTCCACACTCCACTCCGTCCCCTCTCTCACTTCCTTTTCTTCTTATAAGGAGAGTGAATTAACCCTGTGGGTATAGGATCCCAGATAGTGAGGAGTGGAGACCCCTTCCCGCCCGAATGTCACTTCGGGGTCTCCGAAATTCCGGATACCAAGTATCCTCTTATAATACAGGGAGGACTGTTAATCTGTCCTCTCCCATTGTAGCAATCTTTTTCCGGAATGTCCTCACCCTCTAAGGGTGAGTCTCCTGACTAGCAGCGCTTTCTTAAAGGCACCACAACCCAATTAGTGGCGATATGTATCTGTCATTGAGGACCCAACCTTGGCGTCTTCTACATATCCCCCCTCTGCCCTGACGCAAGGGCGGCAGAAGCAGTTGTAGATAACATGCAATGCACCTGGGAGAGAGCATTCACATTCTGATGTTGACTCCCCGACCTATGTTCGACTACAAAGTTGAAATCCTGGAGAGAACCATCTCGTGACTCTGCCATTGGTTTGTTTTTGCTGTCTCATCCAGGTTAATAGGACGTGGTCGGACACCAGGCGGAATTTCCTACCCAGCAGGAAATATAGCAGAGAATCCAGAGCCCACTTGATGGGCACTCTCACTCTACCACAGCATAATTCCTCTCTGCTGCTGTCAGTTTCCTGCTGAGAAAGGCCATAGGGTGTTCCTCCCATTGACTACCTGAGACAGGACGGCACCCAGACCTGCACTTGAAGCATCCGTCTGGACCACAAATTCTTTCAAGAAGTACGGTGCGACAAGCACCGGAGACTCACATAAGGCCCTTTTAAGTTTCTGAAAATCCTCCTCAGCCTGCATACTCCATTTGATCATGATGGATTTGTTTCCTTTTGTTAAGTCTGTCAAAGGGGCCGCAATAGTGGCAAAATTGGGGACAAATCTCCTATAGTAGCCCACTATCCCCAGGAACGCCCGAACCTGCTTCTTGGTAAGAGGGCGAGGCCAGTTCTGTATGCTTGCTCATCTGCGGCTTTACTAGCCCTCTGCCTATGGTGCATCCCAGGTATTTTGCTTCCTCCATCCCAATGGTGGACTTTTCCAGGTTCACTGTAAACCCTGCCCTTTTCAAAGAGTCTAGGACTGCCTGGACCCGAGGGATATGGGATTCCCAATCGGTTCTTAAAAAATGACAATGTCATCCAGGTATACTGATGCGTACCGTCCATGGGGCCGCAATATCTTGTCCATAGTTCTTTGAAACGTGGCAGGGGCAGAATGTAAGCCGAAGGGCATCATTTTATATTTCCAGTGGCCCTCTGGAGTGGAGAATGCCATCTTTTCTCTGGCTTCCCGGGGAAGAGGAATTTGCCAGTACCCTTTAGTTACATCCATCGTAGTGGTATAGCGGGCAGGTCCTCATTTCTCGATTAATTCGTCTACCCGGGGTATTGGGTAGGCATCAAGTTTTGAAACTTCATTTAGTTTTCTAAAGTCATTACAGAATTGCAGTGTGCCGTTGGGTTTTAGTACTAACACCGGTCATTCGGACTTGACCATTCGCTCTGCAATTCTTCGATGACATCCAATTCGAGCATTCTTTTTACTTCTTCAGATACCGCTTTCTTCTGGGCCTTTGGAATTCGGTATGGCTTTAGCCGTATGATCACATTGGGCTCTGTAATAATGTCATGTTCAATGACATTGGTGAGCCCTGGCAAACCTGAGAATTTATCTCTGTTTCTCTGTAGAAACTCCTTTGCTTGTTGCCTTTGGGACTTGGACAGCTTGTCAGCGACAAATACCTGGTCGGCTCCTACAGGGTCCTCTACCATGACCCCTGCCATAGTGGTCACTTGCTCCCGATCTTTCCAAGGTTTCAACAGGTTTACATGGTAGGTCTAGTAATGTTTCCTCTTCCCAGGCTGGTGTACCTTATAATTCACCTCACCTACCCTTTCTACCACCTCAAATGGAACCTGCCACCTGGCTAAGAACTTGCTTTCCACAGTGGGGATCAGGACCGCTACTTGGTCTCCTATTGAAAATTGTCTTAATTTGGTTATATACCCGCCTCTGGGCATCCTGAGCGTTCTGGAGGTGTTCCTTAACCAGTGTCCTCACCTTAGCTACTCTCTCTCTCATTTGGGAGATATGTTCTACCAGGGTCTGGTGCGGTGAGGACTCACCTTCCCAGGTTTCCTTCACCAAATCCAGAAGTCCACAGGGTCTTCGCCCATACAGAATTTAAAATGGTGAGAACCCCATGGAGGCCTGCGGGACCTCCCGTATGGAGAACAACAAGGCTGGTAGTAACATAGTAACATAGTACATAAGCCCGAAAAAAGACATCTGTCCATCCAGTTCGGCCTGTCATCCTTCTAGTTGATCCAGAGGAAGGCAAAAAAAAAAACTGTGAGGTAGAAGCCAATTTTCCCCACTTAAGGGGGGTAAAAAATTCCTTCCCGACTCCATTCAGGCAATCAGAAGTATGCCCTGGATCAACGACTCATCTCTACTAGCTATAGCCTGTAATATTAGTACACTCCAGAAATACATCCAGGCCCCTCTTGAATTCCTTTATAGAGAAGTCCCGAACTATTTGCCGGCGAACATCGCATGTTGGCGTTCGCCGTGGAGGGCGAAAATATGCGATGTTCGGTCCGCCCCCTTTATGTCATCATTGAGCAACTTTGACCCTGTACCTCACAGTCAGCAGACACATTCCAGCCAATCAGCATACACTCCCTCCCAGACCCTCCCACCTCCTATCAAAAAGCAAGGACAGCATCCATCTTAGATTCATTTTGAAGCTGCAGTGTTAGGCCCTATTAACACGTCCGCAATGTTCGTCTGCACCCGTTCCGCAAATTTGTGGAACGGGTGCGGACCCATTCATTTTGAATGGGGACGTGATGGATGTGGAGAGCACACACTGTGCTCTCCGCATCTGCATTTGCGGAGTGCGCCGCCGATCTTCCGGGTGGCATCTCCGCAATAATATAAAGAATGTCCTATTCTTGCCCGCAATTGTGGACAAGTATAGGCATCTCTATGGGGCTGCCGGCAAGGTGTTTTGCGGATCCGCAATTTGCGGATCCGTAACACACTACGGACGTGTGAATGGCTGCTGCTGCTGCTGAATTAATAGGGAAAGTGTTAGCTAGCCCGGTGTTCTGTGTCCACTCCAGTTCTCAAAGACTCATCTGCTGTAAAGACAGTGTCCTGACAGCACCCCAAAAAGCCCTTTTTAGGGCTGGTACATCAGTCTGCTTTTATTTTATTTTTATATATATATATTGCAGTTGCCTGCCCTTGTGTGAGAGGCCCCAGGCCCACAGACTGTACTGTGTGCACACGACTCATATAGGGTGGCACAGTACCTTGCAGATAAAAAAAAGTCATTTAATTTTTACCGTTTAATATAATTGCAGTTGCCTGCCAGTGTGTGTCAGGCCCACAGACTGTACTGTGCCCACTGCCCACCACTCATATAGGGTGGCACAGTACATTGCACGGCGCACGCGCAGTGACCTAAAATTCAAACGAAGCGGACCGAGCATGGGTCTTTTTCCATCTCCCGATTCCAAAAATCTATTCAATACACCGGCGCTGGCCCTGATAAAGGACAAAAAAGAGATTAAACTGATAGGAATCGTACTTAGTTAACACTAGTTGCATTGGTGGCAAATTCCATTGCAAGTGCCCAAAATTATCCCCATGCAAGGATTCAATGCAATACACGTCCCCTGATAGGGGACTTATCAAAGATTAAAATGGTAAGAATAGTAGTTCACACTATTTGTATTAATGGCACAGTAAATTGCGCGGCGCACGCACAGTGCCCCAAATTGGAAGTAAGAGGTCCGACCAATCATCTTTTTCCATCTCCCGATTCCTAAAATCTGTTCCATACACCGGCCCCTGATAGGGGACAAAACAGAGATTAAACTGGTAAGAACAGATTTTTTTAATTTAAAAAAAAGAGGACAGCCTCTGCGGAGCTGGGTATTTTTTGGCCGCATTACTGAACGCTCATGCACAATGGCTGTAGGCTCATGCGTCCTTTTGCGGAGTGCTGGATCAGGCCGTAGATGAGCATGAAGAGGAAGAGTTGTGGTCACCATCACCACCAGAAGCAGCCTTGTCGTCGTCGTCGTCGATTGCTGGACCTGCGGCAACGCAGAGAGAGGAGTCTGAAGAAGAGGATTCAGAGGAGAAAGGTGGCTTTGAGGAGGTGGAATACCAACCACAGCAGGCGTCCCAGGGGGCTTGTTGTCACCTTTCGGAGACTCTTGGTGTTGTACGTGGCTGGGTGAAGGAAGAGACCTTCAAAGACGTCAGTGAGGACAAGGAACGGGACATGGCTAGCTTGGTATCCAACCTTGTGCAAATGGGGAGTTTACGGTTGTGCAAATGGACTGTTTGCAGTTGTTTGTGGTGCGTTAAACGGGGAGTTTAAACGTCAGAGTTTGATCTGTCACTGATCGATACAACATCATACCTGATCGTATACACACACTGCATGTTTTAAATCACGTTATTCCAAACAATTTAGCAATGATAGGTGATTGATACCCTTTATGGATTATAACCCGACTCTGCATCAACCACGTAATTTTCCATGGGAGTTTTGCCATGGATCCCCCTCCGGCATGCCACAGTCCAGGTGTTAGTCCCCTTGAAACAACTCATCACTATTGTGGCCAGAAAGAGTCCCTGTGGGTTTCAAAAATCGCCTGCCTATCGCCCGATTCGCCCGTTCGCGAACATTTGCGGAAGTTCACGTTCGCCCTTTGTGAATAGAAAATTTTATGTTCGCGACATCTCTATTCCTTTATTGTACTCACCATCACCACCTCCTCAGGCAGTGAGTTCCATAGTCTCACTGCTCTAACCATAAAGAATCCTCTTCTATGTTTGTGTACAAACCTTCTTTCCTCCAGACGCAGAGGATGTCCCCTCGTCACAGTGACAGTCCTGGGGATAAATGGATGATGGGAGAGATCCCTGTACTGACCCCTGATATATTTATACATAGTTATTACATCTCCCCTGGGTCGTCTTTTTTCTAAAGTGAATAACCCTTTCAGTGTACTGTAGTTGCCCCATTCCAGTTATTACTTTAGTTGCCCTCCTCTGAGCCCTCCCAATGTCCCAATCTTTTCCGTCCTTCTGGACTACTCTTTTTAACATGAGCTTTAATGTTTTGTTGAACCTCTCCACAAGGCCATCCGTTTGTGGGTGATAGACCGATGTCCGCAACTGTCTGATTTGAAACAGCTTCGACATAAACGGGGTGCCCTGGTCCGTTAGTATCTCCTTGGGCAGCCCTGTATGGGAGAACATCTGGAACAATTCCTGAGCTATGGCCTTCGAGGATGTGTTCCTTAATGGAACCGACTCTGGGTACCTGGTTGCGTAATCTACCACAACTACAGGGTGGGCCATTTATATGGATACACCTTAATAAAATGGGAATGGTTGGTGATATTAACTTCCTGTTTGTGGCACATTAGTATATGTGAGGGGGGAAACTTAGGTGGTGACCATGGTGGCCATTTTGAAGTTGGCCATTTTGAATCCAACTTTTGTTTTTTGAATAGGAAGAGGGTCATGTGACCATCAAACTTATTGGGAATTTCACAAGAAAAACAATGGTGTGCTTGGTTTTACTGTAACTTTATTCTTTCATGAGATATTTACAAGTTTCTCTTTGTTTACAGCCATTGACATGTCGCCGAGGTTAACACATGAGGAGTGGATAGAAATTGTGTTTATGTCTGGTGAACGCAGTAACCGGGTCATTGCAGCAGATTTCAATGGAAGACACCCTACGAGACCACCCATCTCCCATGCTACAGTTAGCAAACTGCTTCCTTAGTTTCGTGAAACTGGTTCAGTGTTGGATTTGCCAAAATGTGGACGCATGAAATCTGTCACTAATGACGAAACATCAGTGGCTGTCCTAGCGTAGCACTCGCCGCATGTCACTGGAGAGTGGCATTAGTCGAACATCCCTATTAGCTACTCACAAATGGCACCCTTACAAACTCCAGCTACTGCAGCATCTCAACGAGGATGACCCAGATCGGCGCACTGAATTTACAGAATTTGCAAAACATAAATTAGAACAGGACCCTCAGTTTACGCAGAAGATTTTGTTCAGTAATGAGGCAAACTTTTATGTGAATGGTGAAGTTAACAAACAAAACCACCGCTATTGGTCTGACACTAACCCACGTCGGATAGATCCCTCCAAGACTGTTGGAACAAAAAAATTGATGGTATGGTGTGGTATATGGGGTATAAAGATAGTGGGGCCATTCTTCATCAATGTAAACCTCAAGGCCACTGGATATGTGAAATTGCTACATGATGATGTGTTTCCCTCTTTATGCACTGAAGCTGGCACATTCCCTGAGTTTTTCCAGCAAGATGGTGCACCACCTAGATGAACAGTTTCCTGGAAAGTGGATTGGTCATCGTGGGCCAGTTGAATGGCCCCCAAGGTCTCCCAATCTGACCCCCTTAGACTTTTATCTTTGGGGTCATCTGAAGGCAATTGTCTATGATGTGAAGATAAGAGATGTGCAGCACCTGAAACTACGGATACTGGAAGCCTGTGCTAGCATTACTCCTGCGGTGTTGCTATCAGTGTGTGAAGAGTGGGAGAAGAGGGTTGCATTGACAATCCAACAAAATGGGCAGCACATTGAACACATTTTATAAGTGGTCAGAAACTTGTAAATAACTCATGAAAGAATAAAGTTACATTAAAACAAGCACACCATTGTTTTTCTTGTGAAATTCCCAATAAGTTTGACGTGTCACATGACCCTCTTCCGATTGAAAAAACAAAAGTTGGAATCAAAACAGCCGACTTCAAAATGGCCACCATGGTCACCACCCATCTTGAAAAGTTTCCCCCCTCACATATACTAATGTGCCACAAACAGGAAGTTAATATCACCAACCATTCCCATTTTATTAAGGTGTATCCATATAAATAGCCCACCCTGTAGTATGTGCTGATGTCCCTGTGCTGATTTTTACCTACGGCCCCACCAGGTCCATGGCAATCCGCTCAAACTGTACCTCGATTATGGGCAAAGGTACCCGGGGGTTCCGATAGTGTGACACTGAGGCTGTTAACTGGCACGTGGGACAGGACGTACAATACCTCTTCACATCCGCCCTCACCCCAGGCCAGTAGAACCTGTTTGTTATCCTGGCCTCTGTCTTCTCTGCCCCCAGGTGTCCGCCTAATGCATCATTATGCGCCAAATTGAGGCGCTATCTCTGATACGAGTGGGGTACCAGTAGCTGTCACTCGGTATAGCAAGTCCCCGGTTAGCGCAAAATAAGTTCTGCCCCTGGAACCTGTGAGACTCAGTTTATAACCACCACCTGCTCTCTAGGATGTGTTAAGGAGTGGTCCTGTAACTGGGCGAAGCCAATTGCACCACTGGGTATATCTGGCTACGTTGGTTTGGGTGAGGTCTCCCCCTTGTCCTCATCCTCGCCCAACATCACCTGCAACAGGGAGCCTTCCACCCCCTCAGTGGTCAGTTCAACCCCGGACCATAAATCATGCACATCCTGAACATTATCCATAACATAAATGTTACCACTAGGCATGTCCATATTGGTGGAAAGTGTCCTAAACAGTTTGGGACCACTACCTTCATGATTTGACCCATCAGAGCTAAAAGTCTCTAGTCTCTCTGACTGTTCAGACTGTTTCACAGTTCTAGAAATATTGGACAGTCTCGCCCCACAATAACATCATGGACCAGGCTGTTCACTATTCCAACCTCCCGGGTCACGGAAGTACAGCCATGGGCAACAGTCACTGGTAGTAAGGGGTATTCCCTAGTGTCCCCATGAATACAAACAAACTGAAGAGTCTTACTTACGGGGCCGAGTCTCCTGATCATTCTAGCGTCACCATGCTGTTGGTGTCCAAGAGGGCCTTGGCCAGGTGGTTCACCCAAATGTCACACTCTAACTGACCGGCGGTTAGGTCAAGATAAGTGACGCATGCTCGCTGTGCGTACAGGGAGACTTTCCGTCCTGTCCCGCATTCCATGGGCTCGTCCTGAAGAGGGCATTGGGTCCAGGTATGGCCATAGGCTCAACAGCGCCAACACTGTATGTCCCCCATCATTCTTACAGGTGTTAGCCTCCGCAGTTCAGAGGGCACTGTTGTAGGGACATCTGGTCCAGAATCCAGGAGTGTTCCCCTCCTTGGTAACTGGTCGTACTGCTCTTGACGTGGGTTCCCGGTGCTTGGCGGGTCCGAGCAAGTCCTCTACTGTGGTGTATCACTCTACCAGTTCCACCAACTGATTCACCTTAGCAGTGTCCCCATGGCTTACCCAGCGCTGCAGGTCATGCGGCAGCGATCTTAGGTACCAGTCCATGGCCACCCGTTCCACAATTTGTCGGCCCTTCATTTTCTCAGGCTGCAGCCACCTTTTTACTAGCTGCACTGGGTCATTCATTTGGGCTCTTGGTGTACGGCCAGCCTGGTAACCCCAGTGGTGCACTCTTTGGGCCAGAACGGTAACTGGTAAGTCGAAATAGGCCTGTTGAGGGTCTCCCGTAAGAAAGGGCGCAATGATGCTGGGCTACTCTCTCGAAAGTCAATAGGAAAGCCTTGACATCATCAATGGATGTCAGTTTTTGTAACAGGTGGCTGGCTCTTACAGCAACTTGGGGCCCAGGGGCAGTGGTCGCTTGCACTTGAGCCAACTTTTGTACAGCCTCCTTTAACGCACCTGCCTGGGCTTGTGTAGCTTCCTGATGTGCAGTCAGCTGAGCAATCAGCACACAGTTTGTCTCTTGCTGCGCCGCCATTGCTTCCTCATGGCGGCAGGTTGCCTCTACTGTGGCCTGCTGCTGGGCCACCAAAGCTTGCTGCTGAGTTGCAGTGGCTTGCAACAGGGCTTTCATAACCTCCTCCGTGTCTTTTCCTGCAGCTTGCAGAGATTTCACCCAGGACATGCCAAACAGGGTACTGTCTCTTTAAATGTCACTTTTTATGATTTAAACGGCTTTTGTGGCTTTCATACACCATGCCCGCATCCGACACCACTTGCAATATAGGGGAAAGATCGCTCCAATAAATAAGGTGCATGAGCCAGCCCAGGGTTAAATAAAACAGGTGTTTATTTTCCAAAACGAAAATAGGTACAGCTTCCAGCAGCCAAGGTCATAAGAAACCAACTTAAAGTCTGCTTGTTCAGCACAACATAAACAGTAGATAAACAGCCCATTCAAAATAAAGGTATTTTTGTTTTACCCAGGGATTTTAGGCCATGATAGCTTGCAGGCAGCTTTCCTGCCGAACTTTCCGTGTAACCTCAGCTTCCAGGTCTGCTCACATCTACAGCAGTGTGTCCACACTTAACTCCACCCCCTCTCCCACTTCCTTTTCCTCTTATAGGGAGAGTGAGTTAACCCTCTGGGTACAGGATCCCAGATAGTGAGGAGTGGAGACCCCTTCCCGCCTGAATGTAACTTCGGGGTCTCCGAAATTCCGGATCCCAAATATCCTCTTATAATACAGGGAGGACTGCTAATCTGTCCTCTCCCATTGTAGCAAAGCAGCGCTTTCTTAAAGGCACCACAACCCAAATAGTGGCGATATGTATCTGTCATTGAGTACCCAACTTTGGTGTCCTCTACAATATATATATATATATATATATATATATATTATTAATCTTAATAATAAATAGGTATCTATTTTAATCATATTTGTAGTCTATAAGTTCCAAATATTGAGTGGCAATCATTTTTAGATTTATATATATATATATATATATATATATAATATATATATATATATTTTTTATTATTATTATTATTATTATTAATTGTGGGCCTTTACAATCTTTAACCTCTTAAGGACACACTGTGTCCGGTCTTTAAAGATGGCGCCCGCTCCTGCTCCATGCGGGTGCCTTAGCCGCGGGTGTCCGCATGGTTCCTGTAGCAGACACCCGCGGCTAATGTCCGCGACCGGCAGCGATGTCGATCGCGGACATTTAACCCCTCAGATGCCATGGTCAATCCTGACCACGGCATCTGAGTGTGCACAAACCGAAAGTTTTACTTTCGGTTTGCGCTCCGGCTCCCCCGTGTGGCGATCGGAGGAGCCTGTAGTAGCCTGGGTTTCTATAAATGAAACCCAGGCTGCTGTATAGTATTTCCTATGGAGCCTTGCCTGTAATAGGCTTCATAGGAAATATGCGATTTTTTCATATATTCCAATGCTATTGCATTGGAATGTATGAAAATCGCAATGAGATGATTGTAAGTTATAGTTCCCTATGGGATCTATATAACAGTGTGAAAAAAAAAAAGTGAAAAAAATAAATAAATAAAAAAAACATACAAGTTCAAATCACCCCCCTTTTGCTAAAATAAAAATTAAAAAACTAAAAAAAAATTAAAAATACACATCATGGGTGTCGCAATGTGTGAAAACGCCCATAGTATTAAAATATAAAAAAAATTCCCCATACGTCAAACAGCAAAACTGAAAAAAGCGTCCAAATGGCGGATTCGCCATTTTTGGTTGCTTCATTTTCCACAAAAATTTACATAAAATGTGATCAGAAAGTCATACCCACCCCAAAATGGTATCAATAAAAAGATAAAATTATGATGCATAATATGAGCCTCCATACAGCTCTGTGCAGATAATTACAAAAAAGTTATAGGGGTCAAAACATGGTGACAAAAAAGTAAAACTGATTTTTTTCCCACTTTTGAATTTTTTTTTCACTATCAAAACGCAAGAAAAGCTATACATATAGGGTATCGCCGGATTCATACTGACCTGTAGAGTAAAAGTAACCAGTCAGTTTTATCACACATCGAACGTCGGAATTTAAAAAGCCACAAAACTGTGGTGGAATTGCTTTTTTTTTGCAATTTCCCCCCATTTGGAATTTTTTCCCCGCTTCCTACTACATCATATGCAATATTAAATGGTGGCGTTGGAAAGTACAACTTGTCCTGCAAAAAACAAGCCCTCATATGGCTATGTGAACCGAAAAATGAAAGAGCTATGGCTATGGGAAGGCAGGGAGCGCAAAACGAAAACTCAAAAAGAAAAAAACATCCGGTCCTTAAAGGGTTAAAATCCTTTGAAATAAAAATTGTCAAAGGAATATATTGCAATTTGTATGCATGGGAACACATTCCTGCTCTAGACAAAGAACCTGCTGCTGTCAGGGCGTATAGGTTTATTTTTGGTGTTGCTCCGGTCTGGCGGGGGCCCATTCCTGTGAACATATTCCTGCCACAAACAAAGAACCGGCTCCTGTCTGTTCTGACTGAGTTTGACCCAGCCATGTGTAAGCCTTATACTACCCCATTACCATTTACATGCTGCTGCTGTCTGTCCTGATGATATTGGCAGAGGTATGTGTAGGCTTTATACCATATTTTTCACCCTATAAGACGCACCTAGGCTTTAGAAGAGAACAATAAAAAATAAAAAAATTCATTAGACCTCTGGTCAGATCACCAATCAGAACCCCAATGTTAATCAGACCTCAGCTGACAGCCCCAATAAGACCCCCAATGTTAATAAGAGACCAATAAAACCTCAGATAAGAGCCCCATGCCTCTTATGAACCTCGCATCAGCCCCCATATGCCTCATATCATCCCCCATGCCTCTCATCAGCCCCCAGTAGTCTCATATCAGCCCCCAGAAGCCTCTCACCCGCCCCCAGTAGCCTCTCAGCACCCCTATATCAGCCCACATTGCCTCTGATCAGCCCCCATTGCCTCTCATCAGCCCCCAGCAGCCTCTCAGCACCCCTATATCAGCCCCCATTGCCTCTTACCAGCCCCCAGCAGCCTTAAATCAGCCCCCATTGCCTCTCACTAGCCCCTAGCAGTGTTATTTCAGCCCATATTGCCTCACCATCCACCTTAAATCAGCCCCCATTGCCTCTCACCAGTCCCCAGCAGGGTTATTACAGCCCCCATTGCCTCTCACCAGCCCTAAGCTATGTTATATAAGCCCCCATCAGACACATATGGAATAAAATAAAAAACTTACCTTTCCTGCTCCGGACGCCCCCACTTCTCTCCTGCAACGCGATCCTCTTCCTTGTGCCGCCGGCTCTGTGAAGGCTGCGCACAGTGTGAGATCACAGAGCGCATTCATGCTGTGTGAAGCCCTGCAGACCCGACAGCCAAGGACCAGGAAGCAGTGAGTACAAAGACTTCACCACTTACCGGTCTTCTGGTACTAATGAGCGCTTCCATAATGGAAGCGCTTATTAGTATTCTCCCCATAAGACACAGAGGCATTTTCCCCACAATTTTTGTTGGGGGGATGCGTCTTAGGGGGCGAAAAATACGGTACTACTTAGGTAACATTTACATGCTGCTGCTGTCGGTCCTGATGACTTTGGCCCAGCTATGTGTAGGCCTTATACTACCCCGTTACCATTTACATGCTGCTGCTGTCTGTCCTGATAAGTTTTTCTGAGCTATGTGTAGGCCTTATACTACACCATTACCATTTACATGCTGCTGCTGCTTATCCTGATGAGTTTGGCCCAGCTATGTGTAGGCTTTATACTACCCTGTTACCATTTACATGCTGCTGCCGCTGCTGTCTGCCCTGATTCCTTAGGCCGAGCTATTTGTAGGCATTATACTACCCTGTTACCATTTGCCTGCTGCTGCTGTCTGTCCTGATAATTTTGGCTAAGGTATGTGTAGGACTTATACTACCCTTTTATCATTTACATGCTGCTGCTGTCTGAACTGATGACTTTGGCCCAGCTATGTGTAGGCCTTATACTACCCTGTTACCATTTACATGCCACTGCTGCTGCTGCCTGTACTGATGATTTTGGCCCAGCTCTGTGTAGGCCTTATACTACACCATTACCATTTACCTGCTGCTGCTACTGTCTGTCCTGATCCTGATGAGTTTAACCCTGGACTAAAGGGGCCTGACTGTAACCTTATCGTTCAAACTTACGTGAAAACAAAACAATATTAAAAAACGGAAGCACACGTTACAACAGAAAAAAATATATTATTTACAAACATGCCTCTATGGCAACTTTTTCAGTTGGTCATGAAGTTCCAACATCTCCTTCATTCGTTTGAGGTGCAGCGCTTCCATCTTCCGGATCTGCTTGGACATCAGACTCTCGTGAATACTGGCTTCGTGCTCCTGCTGCATCTGCCGCATTTTTCTTTCTTAAATTAATCAGTACTGTTAGGATTAAAAAAAATATAAAAATTACTTGTAATTCAGATTGAGTGGCATGGATACAGAATTATATTGCTATGTGCAAATATTAACACTCCTGGCGGGGGTGGGTGACATCCTCCTCCTCTTCATCGTCATCAGGAGCTGGAGGGGGGATCTGGCTGCCTGGAGGGTCCAGCCTCTTCCACCTCTACCTCTTTGCCCACATCAGTAGGGGCTGGGCCTCATGCTGCTGCTGCTGGGAGGGTCCAGCCTGCTCTCCCTCTTCTCCCTCCTTCTCCTCGGTGGACAACACATCCGGCTCCAGATCCTCTGTCAAAGGCCTTCGGCGGACAGAGGGAACAGGAAACCCTGTAATCACACAATGTTCAGAATTTTGACAAACAACTCAGAACTCATAACAAATGCCAATTAAGTGTGGGATGTATGTAATCTAATGATGGACGGGGCCTTTTACTGGAATACAGAATGATAATTGCAGTTTATGTATATACAGACAAACATATATATATATTTTTGTGTGTGTAAACGCACAAAATCAGACGGTTACATCATATATCTATACCTCGCTGTGTGTATAAATGCATATATATACTCATGGCGAGGTATAAATGTATGATGTAACCTGGTGATTTGCTATGTGTCACACCAGGTACTAATTAATCATTTGTAAAGGGATGAAATACTTAGTTTTTCATAACTGTGTATATACATTACAAAGTGTTGTAAAGAGATACAAAAGTAATGTAAGCATTGTACCTGGGCATATTATGTCACTGATCTCTCTGATCCGCTCCGAGTTCCTCCTCTTCAAAACTGACCATTTCTTTAACCACTTCAGCCCCCCTAGCTTAAACACCCTTAATGACCAGGCCACTTTTTACAATTCCGCACTACACTACTTTCACCGTTTATTGCTCCGTCATACAACTTACCACCCAAATGAATTTTACCTCCTTTTCTTCTCACTAATAGAGCTTTCATTTGGTGGTATTTCATTGCTGCTGACATTTTTACTTTTTTTGCTATTAATCAAAAATTACCGAAATTTTTGCAAAAAAATGACATTTTTCACTTTCTGTTGTAAAATTTTTCAAAAAAACTACATTTCTATATAAATTTTTCTCTAAATTTATTGTTCTACATGTCTTTGATAAAAAAATCCAATAAGTGTATATTTATTGGTTTGGGTAAAAGTTATAGCGTTTACAAACTATGGTGCAAAAAGTGAATTTCGGCATTTTGAAGCAGCTCTGACTTTCTTAGCACCTGTCATGTTTCTTCAGGTGCTAGAATGCCAGGATAGTATAAATATCCCCAAATGACACCATTTTAGAAAGAAGACACCCCAAAGTATTCGCGGAGGGGCTTGGTGAGTTCATGTATCATTTCATTTTTTTCACAAGTTAGCGGAAATTGACACTTTCTGAGAAAAAAAAAAAAAAAAGTTTCAATTTCTGATAACTTCTGGCAAAAAAAAAAAAAATCTCAGACGGACTCACTATGCCCCTCAGTGAATACCTTGGGGTGTCTACTTTCCGAAATGGAGTCATTTGTGGGGTGTGTTTACTGTTCTGGCATTTTGGGCGGGGCTAATTGTGAGCCGCCATGTAAAACCTAAAGGTACTCGTTGAATTTGGGCCCTTTGCGCACCCAGGCTGCAAAAGCGGCACTTATGTGGTATCGCCGTACTCAGGAGAAGTAGGGCAATGTGTTTGGGGTGTATTTTTACATATACCCATGTTGGGTGAGAGAAATATCTCTGTAAATTGTCAACTTTGTATAAAAATTTTTAAAAGTTGTCGCTTACAGAGATATTTTTCACACAAAGTATGGGTATATATAAAAATACACCCCAAAACACATTGCCCTACTTCTCCTGAGTACGGCGATACCACATGTGTGCCACTTTTTGCAGCCTGGGTGCGCAAAGGGCCCTAAAACCAATGAGTACCTTTAGGATTTCACAGGGCATTTTTACGCATTTGGATTCCAGACTTCTTCTCACCCTTTAGGGGCCCCTAAAATGCCAGGACAGTATAAATACCCCACATGTGACCCCATTTTGAAAGAAGACACCCCAAGGTATTCTGTGAGGGGTATGGTGAGTTCATGCAAAATTTTATTTTTGTCACAAGTTAGTGGAATATGAGACTTTGTAAAAACAAAATAAAAAAAAATAAAAACAATTTCCGCTGACTTGTGCCAAAAATAAAAATTCTGTGGACTCACCATGCCCCTCACGGAATACCTTGGGGTGTCTTCTTTCCAAAATGGGGTCACATGTGGGGTATTTATACTCACCTGGCATTTTAGGGGCCCCTAAGTGTGAGAATCCAAATGCATAAAATGGCCTGTGAAATCCTAAAGGTACTCATTGGTTTTAGGGCCCTTTGCGCATCTTGGCTGCAAAAAGTGTCACTCATGTGGTATCGCCGTACTCAGGAGAAGTAGGGCAATGAGTTTTGGGGTGTATTTTTACATATACCCATGCTTGGTGAGAGAAATATCTCTGTAAATGACAACTTTTACATTTTTTATTCAAAGTTGTCAATATACAGAGATATTTCTCTCACCCAGCATGAGTATATGTAAAAATACACCCTAAAACACATTGCCCTACTTCTCCTGAGTACGGCGATACCACATGAGTGACACTTTTTGCAGCCAAGATGCGCAAAGGGGCCCTAAAACCAATGAGTACCTTTAGGATTTCACAGGCCATTTCTACGCATTTGGATTCTCACGCTTAGGACCCCTAAAATGCCAGGGCAGTATAAATACCTCACAAGTGACCCCATTGTGAAAGAAGACACCCTAAGGTATTCTGTGAGGGGCATGGCGAGTTCACAGAAAAAAAAATTTGGCACAAGTTAGCGGAAATTGTTTTTTTTTTTTTTTTTTTACAGTCTCATATTCCACTAACTTGTGACAAAAATAAAATTTTCCATGAACTCACCATACCCCTCACGGAATACCTTGGGGTGTCTTCTTTCTAAAATGGGGTCACATGTGGGGTTTTTGTACTGCCCTGGCATTTGAGGGTCTCCGCAGTCATTACACGTATGGCCAGCATTAGGAGTTTCTGCGATTCTCCGTATATTGAGCATACGGGTAATGAGATTTTTATTCCGTTCAGCCTCTGGGCTGAAAAAAATGAACGGCACAGATTTTTTCATTCGCATCGATCAATGTGGATGAAAAATCTCGGCCAAAATCAGTGACTGCGGTGCGGTGGGCTGGGCGCTAGCTACCTAACAAGTAGCTAACTAACTGGCGGTGATAAGGGACCCTTATGCCCCATTCATACGTCCGAAATTCTGTTTGCGGAACGGAATTGCGGACCCATTCATTTCTATGGGGACAGACTTTGTCCCGCTCGGATCCGGAATTACGGATCCGCGCTTCGAGTCTGCACTTCCGTTCCGCAAAAATATAGAACATGTCCTATTCTTGTCCGCACTGCGGACAAGAAAAGCATTTTCTATATAGTTCTGGCAATGTGCGGATCTGCAAAATGCGGAAGCACATTGCCGGTGTCCGTGTTTTGAGGATCCGCGGATCGGATTCCGCGGATCCGTGAATCCACGGATCCGTGAATCCACGGATCCGCAAAACACATATGGACGTCCGAATGGAGCCTTACAAGGGGTGTGATCAATGACAGGGGGTGATCAGGGGTCTAGATGGGGTGATCAAGGGGTTAATAGGTGAGGGGGGTTAGTGTAGTGTTTGGTGCAACTTTTATTGTAGTTACCTGGTCCTCTGGTGGTCGATCCCAGAAAATGGGACCACCAGAGGACCAGGTAGCAGCTATATCAGACGCTGTTCATAAAACAGCGCCTGATATAGCTGTTTGATGCGATTATATCGCATCTACAGCCTGCCAGCGATTGATCATCGCTGGCAGGCTGTAGTCCAACTCTCGAGCCGCGCTCACTGTGGAACGCGCGCAGCGCGCGCGTTCACAGGAACTCTCGCGTCTCGCGAGATGACGCCCCGGCGCGTCCAAACAGAAGATCCCGGCCGCCCGCAGGACGCAATCCTGCGTACGGCGGTCGGGAACTGGTTAATATGGCCATCTTAGGGTGCCTGCCACTGAACTTCCTTAGGAGCTCGAAATGGATCTCCCTCACAATCTTCTGCTTCTCAGCCTGGACCCGGGTCCGGTCATAGCTCCCTTCAACATGCGCTGCAGGATAAACATGCAAGCATACAATCCCAGTTTTTTTTAATACAAGTGTTGAAAATAATGTCCTCAACAAAACATCATAAAGTATTTGAAGTATAACTGTCAAATTTATTTATTTTTTTTACTATTGGATTTTGGTGATTAATATCACCTTGTTGGCCCTGTTTTAATTTCTGATTGTTTATTAAATAACCCCTAAAAGCCACCGAAAAGTCCCAAGTATTGGCTATTTTTAACTGAGATTAAAATGAGGTTGCTATGCTCCTTCCGTCTACCAGATGAGGACGGAGCACGCTGCGTGCACTGGGAACTGATAGTGAGTCAGCATTGTAAGGGAATGTATAAAAAGCCAGGTTCTTCCTGACAGGAGATAACAGTGCTGGGCTGTGTGTGTGAACTTCTCCACATGCCTGTGCTTGGCAGACACTCCCTTAGCAGTGCTGGAGAATGTAAAGCTCAGGGAGATCTGCCCTCTGCTCAGTGTATAAATGAAAGCCTTATCTGATAAGAGGAGAGCTTGTAAGAGGACTATAGGCTTCAGCCAGACCTGGAAATTTAACTGCAAGACCCTCCTATACAGAGCTGGTCTTCACTAACTTCACTGCAGGCGTCCTATGGATTAGCCTCAGGGCTGAGGGCGGCCATTTTAACGGAATAGTCAAGTTGTAGTTTTATGCAGACTGGTTGCTAAGGGCTGAATCTTATTAAATAAGGGGTAAGTAAGTCTAATAGTTATTGATTCAGGAATATTATCATATTAGTTACTACATATATGAAAACTAAAATTAGGGTCTAAATGTGACAGTTATCCTTTAAGTCTTTGAAGGGGAAATATATATATAGTGTGCGCCAGGAAAATGGATGTGCAATGTGCATGTGAGAGATATTTCTATGCTGTCCATTCATACATGCTACAGACACAGTGCTGTGATGTCACAACAATACTCAGTGCACCAATCAGTAATATCTACTTAAACCTAATAAAGTTGTATGTATTGCGAAAAAACATTCGCATCATAAGTGGCGATTTTTTTGACATGCATATGACATGTAATCAAATACAGTGCTGCAATGTCAAATTACGCAAAAATGCTGCCAACCATGTTTTCCAATCTCCTCAAACTTCGGGTAGTCTGAAAACTGGGCCACACCCCTTTTTCGCAGGTGCAGTAAGCAAATTTTACATTGCGATCTTCGCATTGAAAAAAAATAATGAGCGAAGAACTTATTCAAAGAGAAGGGCAGAACCAATGAAGGATGTGAGGCACAACCTCCTTGATTCTTCTCAGCGTACCAGAGGGATCCACCATTGTAAACAATCTCCAGCATCACTGGAGTAACTATCATGAAGCATTTTTCACCAGACAGAGTAGAGCATAGACTGGGGAAGATAACTGGCCCTGCACCTGGAGTACCGATACAGAATCTGTAAGATAAAAAAGACCACATTACTGCAGTATAGTGCCTCTCTGATATAGATGGTTGCAAGCTGGATGCTGTTTTATTTAAAAAAAAAAAAAAACTCCTATTCCAGTGTATAGAAACTACCTAGTATTTGGTTCCCAGAGATTGTCTGAATCCCTATACTGATATTAGTTCTGTTTGCTCTATTCTGTTTAGTAGACTAAAAGTTAATTGCAAACAAGCCTCCATCTATTTTCACCCATCTACCTGCACCTTAAAACTGCATGAGAGCTTGGTGGAGAAGTCACCTGTAGTGATGAGCGAGCATGCTCGGCCAAACTGGTGTTCAACTTGAGCATTGCCATGCTCGTATTCAGCCGAGTATTCGGCCGAACACTGCATGTGCTCATGTGCCATTGAGAACAATGTAACTCAATGGGAGAACCCCAGGCACCCTCTGCTCGGAAGAGGAGAGGGTGTCTGGTTCCCAAAAAAACTGCCCGCTTTTTCGGATCTGAGTTTTCACGATTGTGAAAACTCAGATCCGATGGTATATTCTAACCCCGAGGTGTTCCCAAGGTGATAGGGACACTTGTAGTTAGAATATACCATTGGATGGGTGAAAACTCCGATCCGAAGGTATATTCTAACCCCAAGGTTTTCCCATGGTGATGGGGATGCACCTCTGACAGGGAGCTGCCATCTGCAGCACCTGAGGGGTTAATTGCGCTGACAGCAGCTCCCTGTCAGAGGTCGGGTGCCAGGAATGTTTCTACACTGTTTGCATTGGTGGGCAGTGCAAACTCTCCCCCCCCCGTATTAAAATCATTGGTGGGCAGTTAGCCCTCCCCCCCCTCCTTAGTATTAAAATCATCTGTGGGCTGTGCACCCTCCCCTTCCTTCGCTCCCCCCCCCCCCACCCATCATTGGTGGCAGCGGCAGTTCCGATCCGAGTCCCAGCAGTGTAATGTTGGGGCTACGATCGGTTACCATGGCAGCCAGGATGCTACTGAAGTCCTGGCTGCCATGGTCAGTTAGTCAGTCAGCAGCATTAGCAGCATTATACTTACATGCTCTGTGGCCGCTCCTTCTTCTGGTAACTCACAGGTCTGTGCAGCGCATTGCTATATACATTAGCGTCATTAGCATCCTGGCTGCCATGGTAACCGATCGAAGCCCCAGCATTACACCCCCCCCCCCCCACCAATGATAGGGGGGGACGCTCTGCCCACCAATGACTTTAATACTGGGGAGGGGGGGGCGCACCACTGCCCACCAATGCAAACAGTGTAGAAACATTCCTGGCACCCGACCTCTGACAGGGAGCTGCCATCCGTGCAATTAACCCCTCAGGTGCTTCGGAGGGCAGCGCCCTGTCAGAGGTGCATCCCCATTGTGCTTGGGTGCTCGGTAGAACACACGAGCATCCCAATGTGTTCTGCCAGGGCACACAAGCACTTTGGTGCTCGCTCAACACTAGTCACCTGTAAATACTCTAATCAATGTGCTACAAATAAGAGTGGAAGTGCTGGCAGGGACTCACTAGTGGCACTTTCTGAGACCCTTTACTGCTGTTAATTGATTTGCATCCAGCCCACCATAGAAATAGCACATCAGCCAGGCAAGGTTCACTCATGGTGTTGCAACTCTTGCTAAGCTGGCAAGTCCGTGTGAAAGCTTTGTGAAGACTGTGGGGTGGGAGAGGACCTATGCTCCAGGTAGTAGCAGCATAATACCTGTAGGCCAAGGTTTCACCTACATCCCAGGTCTGAGAAAAAATAGACCATGGACTATTCAAAAATTTGTCTGGGAGCGAAATGTAAGCAAAGACCATAGGTGTCAGGCAGGTGGCTGACATCCATGGTCTTAATTTAGAATGCCGCCGCCTATTGCCAGCGCCTGGGGATCCCTTGCCCCTTAAGAGCTATTTACGATTATATGTCCCTCTGTTAAACCAAGTAGTGGTGACACCAGTTGCAGTTAAGCAACGAGGACTTGGAGTCCCCTTTGTAGATGGTATTGGAGGAACCCAGGGTAGGAATGCCAGAGTGGTGTAGAGTGGCCTACGGTGTCTCTGTAGATGTTATAGACCCCTGTCACGGGGCTCCTACCTAGATATCCTTGGATCCCAGACGAGGTGTAGTCCGAAGCAAGTGCAAAAAGGGGTTGTTGAATAAGTAGAATAAATGGAGTCCAGACTTTGTAGTAACGTTGAACACAGCTTTACTTGGCATAAACGGTAATCCAAACAGTTTCCAAACTTTATCTTGGTCATCAGCAGGTATTGGCTTATCTGGCAGGCAATCACTTCAGGATCACGTTCCGACATGTCAACCGTCAGTAGGTAAGATAGTAAGTGATAATAGAATAATAGCAGATCACTGAAGCTGTTATCACCATAAAATATAACTTTTATTGTGGTTATTTAAAATACAATTGAATCAAGGAAACCTCCAATCCGAGTAGGGGGGAGTAGCAGTGGGCCGGAAGATAAATGTCCCTAGTCTGTCCACTGTATACTAGGCACCCTGCCTACAAAACGGAATAGCCGCCCGATAGGGGCGATCCCGTGTCTGGAACCTCCTAGTGTCCCTAATGAGGCCCTGACACAGGATAGTACCCACCACCTGTATAAAGTGCATAGGTCACACACGAGAGTCAGTCTGTAGTCAGTATCGATAGATAACCTGGGGAATCACACAGAGCGCGAGGCACAATAACCAGAGGTAATGCCTCTCACTCCTGATGGTTCTCCCAGTTTAACAAGGCACTAGTCAGACACTCCAAATGTCAATACAAACATATAGTCGTCCCTAAATGGTATACAATATCCCGGCGCGTTTCACTACAACCGTGTGTTATGTTATAGATCATCAGGGGACATACAAAAAAATCAAGGTGTCACAATGTCACAGACACCAGATATTATTAAAGATACAAATTGTGCCAGAGATATTTGTTTCTCCCGAGTACCTTTAAAATATATGGCCGGCAGGGAATTGTGGCATAAGATATGCCTAAACAACAGGAGCTATATCAAATCACATATATCAGAGTCACAGTTAGCACTAGAGATCAAAATAGTGATAACAAGTCAACTAGTGCAAAGTAAGGAAGGCAAGATAACTTCCTTATTCATCAGCGGTGTGATGAAGGTGCTACCGGAATACACAGATGAATTGAATCGGTCAGCCAGGACTTCAGAACTCTGGTGTCTCCTGTTGTTGGGGCCGGAGGTGAGTAGCAATCGCCACTCACCTTAAATAGCGCGCGCTGATGTGTCTTAGCTTCCGGTCACGTGATCGCAACCTGTCACGTGAACAACCGGAAGTGACGCACACGGCAGGGCGCTGCGTCCACAGCGGCTCCCAGTGCGTTCCACGTCACTGCGCTGCGCTCCACAGGCATTCTACATGCGTTCCACCTGCTTCAAACCAGGCAGAGGGTGATTAATATTGCAAACTAAGTAAATTAAGATAAATAGTCCTTTATTATTCATACTAGAGGGATAGTGATATATCCATTACTAGGTACCCTAAATATAGGGGTATAACGGATGGGGGCTAAAAATGACTAATTACATAGAGGTATCTGGGGCCCACAATGAAGTGAGTATCCCCAGGTACCTACAGCAGTATAGCCGATGGTGCAGTACTGCCGCCACCCAACACAAATAAACAAAAAGCCCATCTTTTAGATAAAACATGTATAGTCAATATATTCATTGAGTCCCAAAGGGGCCCGAGTTTCCAGCCTATACGTCCAACGTGCTTCCTTTTGTTTGAGAATTTGATCTGCATTACCTCCTCTGATTGAGGGTCGTACAACTTCAATGGCAGAGAAAGAGACATCTACTTTATCATCTCTATGTTCAAGAAGGATATGTTTGGGGATAGGTTTATCTCTTTTATTCCGAATGTCCCCAATATGTTCCAATATCCGAATCTTGAACTCCCTGCAGGTCTTTCCCACATACATCTTTCCACATCCACATCTCATTAGGTAGATGACTCCCCTTGTGTTGCAGTTGGCAAAGCACCTTTGTTCAAATGTGGTCTGGCCCCTTGCATCACAGAAGGAGTCACCCAGCTCAATGTATTTGCAGGCCTTACAATGTCCACATCTGAAAGTGCCAGTAGATCTGTTGAGGAGCCAACAATCCTTTTGTGGGGATTCAAAATGGCTATGTACCACAAAATCCCGGACATTTTGACCCCTTCTATATGTAATCGAAGGGTATTCAGGGAGAAAATCTTTTAGATCTGGATCCGTTTTTAGAAGTGACCAGTATCTGTTTAGTATCTCCCTAATCTGATCTGAAGCCGCATCAAAAGTTCCAATGATACGTATAACCTCATCAGTGTTCTTTTTCTGGGGCTGCAGCAGGGTGTGTCTTTCCTTCTCACGGGCATAGTTTGCCGCTTGAGTTAGGCAGTACTCAGGGTAACCCCTTACCCTAAATCTGTCAAAGAGTTTTACAGCTTCTCTCTCAAAGTCTTCCTGGGTGCAATCACTTCTGCAACAATCTCAGCACTACTATGCTGTAGCTCTCTCACCTCTGTATGCTATGCTGGATGGGCTAAATAGGAAACTTTTCCTCTTCTGCTGGAACTTACCTGTCTGTAGTCTGTCTCTTACTTTAATCCTAGAAATCTTTCTTCCTGGCATCAAGCTCTGTTAGCTTGGGAGGCAATGCAAGTCCAGGAGGGGAAAAGCAACCACAAGGAACTTCAAATGCAGAGCACGTGGGCCTAGCAGAGCAGACAGTGCTCTGCTAGCCAACACACAACCTTTCCCCAGGAGGGGGTAGGCTAGACTGACTCAAACTAATTAAGCTCCTTCCTCTCTAAAGAGGGCTGGGAAAGAACTAGAAGGTTCCTTTCCAGTCTAAGTAGCTCTGCACAGATTTCCTGATACCTGCTGGTAACCCGGGCACATTACATGTAAACAGCAGTTTATAAGGAAATACATACACACATTGCAGGATATGGTAATACATATATATGAGATGACACAGGATCACATAATACAGATAGTGAGGGTACAAAATAGGTGGTAATGGCACTCTGGGTCATTACAAAAACGTGATCCAACCTTGCACTACTTCACTGTTACCATTGACCAGGGGTGTTGCTAGAGTCTTAAAGGATCACTCCCCCAAAGAAATAAATAAATAAATGTATATAATGTGCTGTATATGCAGCGACCAGGCAGCAGGGGCAATATGTGATGGTTGGTGGGCCGATGGGGGTAGTAGTAGTTTTACTCACAGTTAGCAGAGCTCCCTGGGCCGGTGTGCAGTCAATGGAAGGACAGCACCAGTTCCCTCGGGGCACACTCTATTGTCCAGGGACTCCCACCAGATGGTGGTTGAGGTGCCCTTGGTGGAATGGTTTAAGGTGCCGTGGAGGCAGGGTCCCTGGTGTTCGTGACGCCAGTACCATTAGGTGCAAAGGAAGGTGGTAGAAAGGATGATGAGTCAATGGTTGTAAACAACGTAACTTTTACTTGATCAATTGTCTCAGGTTAGTCAGCACAGTTCATCTATATAGCAAAAGTAATAATCCAAATATTAGCTCAGCTGTAATTCTTGTAACAGGCTTGGCAATTGTGACTTGAGGGGTTCTCCTTTCTTATATCTGTCTAGACTTTGTCCACACTCTAGCAGCCAGGTACTGGATATAATAACTTCTTACTTGTAATTAGCAATCCACAGGGCGGTCTCCCTAATGGCAGGCAAAATCCTCTGCTCCATTATTTGTATAGGATGCTTTCCTAAACTCTGTTCCACAATGTCCATAGAGGAATATGGTAATAGACAACCACGTGTATTGACGACCGGTCGTGTCCTGGCGCTTTTAGACTTCTCCTGGACACTGGAGTCAATTATCTAATGCTACTTCTATCTCCACTAGACTTGCTATATAACCATGAATTCACTCTGGTCTGTGCTAGGTAATTGTAGGTAGGAGTGCAGTATGCCAGACCAACATGGGGGGAAGTCTCTGTGAGGTCACAGTGTGAGCATAGGTAGGCCGAGGGTGAAAACACAGTTTTTGGTTTACTCAGAGTTTTGTAGTTCCTGGGCAGGCATGAACAGCTAACGGAGGAGAACAGCACTGAATTCTTCAGGGCACGCTCTGATGTAAGGAACACAAGCCAGATGGTGGCTAAGGTGCCCTTGGTGGTGACTTGGCTTTACGTGCTTATGGCTAGGTCCCTTTAGTCATGACGCCAGTACTGTTGTAGTTCAACAATGGTAGGAATTGTAGTAGTAATTTTGGAGCAGAACACAAGTTGAATCCAACTCACTTGGTAACAGTTACATCCAAAAGTAATACAGTCTCTCATATCAATGGAGGCAGAATATAGTAAGTCCACAGTTCACAGGCTTTGTATGTGTTTCTCAGGCTATGCTATATATTTGTTCTTACTGGTAGGTGACTTTGCTTCTGGTCCCTTTTATCCCAGTATAGTTTGGTGAGGTTGCCGGTGGCTGATAAGTCCTTCATCTTGACTCCAAAGGTCCTTGATGCCTGAAATAGCGGCTGATATCCTTTGGGTTTGTACTACTTCTTCTTCCTCAACTCCCTCTCCACCATGCCCCTTCTAGGGCTCACTTTCTCAAGTGGCTTGTTCTCACAGACTACTGACAACTAAACTGACTAGGCCTGAACTGAGGTATATATGTAGTGATGCTATCCCCATCAAGTGGTGGATGTATGTACTGCACCCTACAGCCTGTTAACAGGGTTTGTACTGCAAATATAGAACACACTATTAGTGTTGAGTGCAAATATTCGAATTTTGAATTTTTATCGCAAATATCGGCACTTCGAAAATTTGTGAATATTTCGAATATAGTGATATATATTCATAAAAAGGAATATATATATATTTTTTTTTTCATCTGAACCCATTACCTAGTATACCTACCTGCTTCTTGCTTGTGGGCTAATGTGAGAAGGCTGCAATATTGTAGTCTGTATTGAATTAGAATATTCTTCATTATAGAATTTTTTTTTCTCTTATGCGAAAAATCGGCAATGTAATGTTCGCCTAATATGAATATTCTAACACCCGAATATATAGCACTATAGAATATAGTGCTATATTTTCATCTTTTAGAATAGTCGTTATTTTTTCCATCTGAAGTCATGATTTCTCCCTGCTTAAGTTGACTTTGGGCCAATGACTGTTCACATTAAATTGGAACAAATGACTAATATTCTAAAAAAAAGAATATATAGCACTATATTCTATAGTGCTATATATTCGTGTTTCAGAATATTCGCATTACGCGAATATTACAGTGATGATTTTTCGCAATCAATAGAATAATCTCGAATATGAATATTTGTGAATATATGATGAATATTCTAACAAATATTCGCAAAATATCATGAATTCGAATACTGTCCCTGCTTGCTCATCACTACACAGCATGAAATACAATGAAATATGACATCAGATGCAACAACTTTGCAGTGCCCACGTATATGTAACCAGTGGGATGATACATACCCCCTAGTTTAAACATGTGTCGGTCTTGACACATTCTTGACTCGATGTTGTTTCTTTCTGAAAGATTTAAAAGAAAGAGAAAGCATGCATGCATATAGAATGGCACTATTACCCCATTCTTGTACTCTTAAACTGCAAAAGAAACAGGTTAGGCACAAATATATATCAGGTAACATCAAAATATGACAGTAGGTGACAAGGGGCTGTAGTTTCCTCTTAAGACTGGTGACTCGGGGGGCGCTGACCTGGCACAGCGAAACAGTAAGACACCAGGATAGTCCATAACGTAAATGAAAAGGGGAAAAACATTTCAGGAGGCTCAAAGGGCATGAGTCCATTCTCTGAGCATAGGAAATGTCACATGAGAACAAAACCGAGGCTTTAGAGAGTTCTTAGAGTAAGGCCAAACAATACAGTCAATAAGTCTCTTACGCAGACTCTATAGCTCCAAATGATACAGGGGTATATTTCAAATTAAACAGGAATAGCTGGAAGCAATCTTCTTTGCTGCAGGAAGTCTCTATAACGGGCAGGTGGCTGTCCTTTTGTAGTCCGGTCAGGTCTTTGAAGCGGCTGGGACTCTATAGGCCTTGATGCAATGGAACTTGGTACCTCTTGAGCTTCTGAGGGTCCATTTCGAGGTAGCTCCTCTGTCTGAAGTGAGGATGTGTTGGTTTTGGCAGGCGCAAATATATTGAGCTATGGTGTAAAGAGCCACTGAAGAGGATCTGAGTCTAAAAGCAGTTTTCCAAAAGACTGTATTGGTCCTTCTGGATCAGATGATTTTTCAGGCAATGGTTCCATGGATTGAATTTCCTCTTGAACAGCTTCTTGAATAGCTTCTTGAGAATCTCCTTCCTTGAGACACAATTTAAGGTGGTTGCGATGCACTACTTGTGGTGCTCTGTTCTCTTTTGTGATCTCATAAGTATCAGTCTCAGGATTAAGAATAGCTGTAATGGTGTAAGGTTCTCTTTCCATTTGCTATCCAACTTCCTGGTACGATGGTTATTCTTCAGCAACACATGGTCACCAATTTTTAAAGGTTCTGCTTTGGCAGACTGATCATAGTCTTTTTGTTGTTTTTGGCGAGAATTCTCCATGCGGATCTGGACAATCTATTGGGCATCAGCTAGGCGTTTTTGATGCTCACTCACCCAATCTGTTTTTGGTAGAGGGTTGATTGAATCTGGAACTTGTACATCTAGGGTGTGGTCTGCAGGCAATTTCCCTTGACGACCAAACATCAGGTACTATGGGGTGTACCCAGTGGAACAATGGCTGGTATTGTTGTAAGTATCCATCAATTGAGGCATTATCGTAGGCCACTCAGTTCTTTTAGTAGGGGGTACAGCTCTCAACATTTCAATCAAGATTGATTCATTTTTTCACAAAGTCCATTACATTGAGGATGGTATGCAGTGGTCCTAATCTTTTGGTAATTGTGAAGTGAACACAGTTCATGGAACAGCTGAGATTCAAAGGCAGATCCTTGATCTGTAAGGATTTTTTCAGGGCATCCATAGGGCAACAGGAAACTTTCCCAGAACACATTTGCAGTGGTTTTGGCTGTCAAGTCTTTAACGGATACAGCTACAACAAATTTGGTGTAGTGGTGAATTATCGTCATAGCGTAGGTATATCCCGAGCAACTTGGCTCCAGCTTCACATGGTCAATGGCAACTATTTCTAACGGTGTTCGGCTAACAATGGGATGCAAGGGTGCTCTTTGGTCATGCCTTTCATTTCTTCCAACGGCACAGGTGGAACACTCTCGACACCAATTTTAAATGTCTCCTCTCATTCCAATCCAGTAGAATCTTCTGCGGATGGTAGCTTTTGTTTTCTGCACGCCGAAGTGTCCTGATTTTTCATGGTACATTTCAAGAATGATTCTTGCATCTCGACGCGGTATTAGGATTTGATACTGTTATGGACGGTAGTGTCTAACGAGGCTCACCTTAGTCAGAGGACACCCAAGCTGGGAGTATGGAGTCCAGTGGCAAGGCCCACAGAAGCAGGAGGCAGGTAGCGTGGTCGATCAGTCCGGGTCGGCAGCAGAGAGGGCAGCGAGGTAACAGCAGGAGTAGACGGAGGCGTGGTCGGAGGTAAGCAGAGAGTCAATGCAGGCGGCTAATCAGCGAGGTCAAACGGTCCGGGTTGGCAACGATGGTAAATCAGCAGTAGTGGTGGAGGAGCAGAGAGGAAGCTTGCTACAGGCTTGGAGGCACAATAACCAGCAAAGGGCTGGGTTCAAGGGCTGGGTTTTATAGGGAAGTAGCAGGTGCAAGAGATTGGATAATCAGGAGGACAAGGCTAGGACAAGAGAGGTAGTTAGAAGTTAGCAGAGACTAGTCCAAGGAGAGACGGTAGCCTAGTGGGTAGAGCTACCGCCTGGGACATGACTGGCCACGGGTTCGAGTCCTGACAGTACTCCCCCCCTTCCAAGGTGACCTCCGGGCACCGCAGGGGAAGGCTTATCTGGGTGACTCAGATGGAACTCCCTGACAAGTCTGGGGGCATGAATGTTCTCCTCCGGTTCCCAGGAGTTGTCTTCTGGAGGATAGCCTTTCCAGGAAATCAAGTATTGTATTTTGCCCCGGTGGAGTCTGGAGTCGAGGATCTTAGAGACAATGTACTCCTCTTCGCCTTGTACCCTTACTGGTGGTGGGGGGGGAGGATGGCGGCCAGGGAAGGTGTTCTCTACAAACGGCTTGAGAAGGGAACAATGGAAGACTGGGTGCACCCTGATGGAATGTGGGAGGTCCAGCCGAAAGGTGACTTCATTAATCCGGCCAGAGATCCGGAAAGGCCCTATGTATTTTTGGCCCAGTTTCTGAGCGGGTACCTTCAGTCTTAGGTTTTTTGTGGAGAGCCACACTTGATCTCCTATCTGAAAGTCCGGAGCGGGTCTACGACGTTTGTCTGTCGCCCGCTTAAAGCGTCTCTGAGCCTCAAGGAGATTATTGGAAATGTTCTCTTGTGCCTCTTGTAAACTTGCCAGGCGTTCGGCCACAGCTGGAAGCGTGGAGGTGATGGGCAGGCGTGGGATGAAAGCTGGATGCAGGCCAGTGTTGGCATAGAAAGGACTGTAATGGGTGGAACTGTGTTCCGCATTATTGTAGGAAAACTCGGCCGTAGGAAGGTGGTCCAACCAGTCATCCTGCAAATGAGTGATGAAACAACGTAGGTACTGCTCGAGGGTCTGGTTCGTTCTCTCTGTCTGCCCATTAGACTGGGGATGGAAAGCGGAGGACAGGTTTACCGTGATCCCAAGGGCCAGGCAGAAGTCTTTCCAGAATTTAGAGGTGAATTGCACTCCTCGGTCAGAGACCACATCATCCGGAACCCCGTGTAACCTAAAGATTTCACGGAAAACCAGGTCAGCCGTCTGTTTGGCAGTGGGTAGGCCCTTGCAGGGGATGAAATGGGCCATCTTTGTAAGGCGGTCCACGACGACCAGAATGGTGTTCATCCCTTTTGAAGGGGGTAGGTCAACCACAAAGTCCATAGAAATTGAACCCCAAGGGCGGGAGGGGATGGGGAGTGGTCGCAGCAGCCCCACGGGTGAAGAGCGGGGAGTCTTGTTGCGGGCACAGACCGTGCATGAGGAGACAAACCTTTTAGTATCTTCCTTATACGTCGGCCACCAGAAGGAGCGGGACAGGAGTTCCTGGGTCTTTCTTGTACCTGGATGGCCAGCCAACTTGGTATCGTGGTTATATTTTAGTACATCGAGCCGTGCCATTTCTGGTACGTACAGTTGTCGATCCAGGTATACCCAGAAGCCACCCTTGAGGGTGAGGTTGACGTCTTCTCCTGGGTGTGTGAGGAAGGGGTCCTTTTCATAAGCCTTCTTGATTGACCCCAGGAGTTCCTTTGGGTAGGTAGCTCCTAAGACCGTTTTCTCGGGTAGAATGCTGGCTTGGCCCTTGTTGTCCTGTGATGGTTCAGAGAACATCCTGGAAAGGGCATCTGCTTTGCCATTCTTCGACCCCGGGCGATATGTGATAATGAAATTGAATCGAGAGAAAAAAAGCTCCATCTGGCTTGTCTGGCAGAAAGCCTCTTGGCAGAACGGATGAATTCGAGGTTTCGGTGGTCAGTAAACACAGTTATGGGATTGATGGCCCCTCCAATAGATGTCTCCACTCCGAGAAGGCATCTTTGATTGCCAGCAACTCCTTATTCCCGATGTCATAGTTCCTCTCTGCGGGAGACATTTGGCGAGAGAAGAAGGCGCAAGGGTGTAAAAGCATCTTTTCTCCCGTACGTTGTGATAGGACAGCGCCTACTGCGGTGTCGGAAGCGTCCACTTCAACTGTGAATGGCAGTTCGGGATTAGGATGGATCAGAATTGGAGCAGACGTGAAGAGGGATTTAAGCTTCGTAAAGGCTTCCTGTGCTTCGGGTGTCCAGGAAAAGGGCACAGTCTTTTTGGTTAACTGGGTAATTGGATTAACGATTTTTGAGAAGTTCGAATGAATTTTCGGTAAAAGTTGGCGAAGCCGACAAACCTCTGTATTTCCTTTTCGTTCTTAGGGGAGGCCAATCTATTACAGCCTGAATCTTCCGAGGATCCATACTCAGCCCTTCCGGGAGATGATGTAACCGAGAAACTGGGTGGTGGTCTGTTCGAACTCGCATTTCTCGAGCTTGATGTAAAGGGACTGCTCACGGAGTCTTTGTAACACCTTGCGGACATGTTCGCGATGTTGTTCGAGATTTTCCGAGAAAATTAAAATATCGTCCAGGTACACCACTACGAACAGATCCAGCATGTCCCTAAGGACGTCATTAATGAAATGTTGGAAAGTGGCTGGGGCATTGCAAAGTCCGAAGGGCATAACTAAGTATTCAAAATGTCCATATCGTGTGCGAAGGCGGTCTTCCATTCATCCCCGGGACGAATGCGAACCAGATTATAGGCCCCTCGAAGATCGAGCTCAGTAAAGACTTTTGCCGCCCGGAGTCTCTCGAGAAGTTCCGAAATCAGGGGAGAGGGTAACGGTTTTTACCGTAACATCATTCAGCTTGCGGTAGTCAATGCAAGGGCGTAGAGAGGAGTCTTTTTCTCCACGAAGAAGAAGGGTGCTCCCGCGGGGAGGTGGAGGGTCGAATGAAGCCCTTCTTTAGGTCCTCGTCCAAATAGTCCTTCAGAGCCTTGAGTTCAGGCTCCGAGAGGGAGTAGATGCTGCCGAAGGGTATTTCAGCCCCAGGTAGTAGTTCAATTGGGCAGTCGTATGGTCGATGCGGGGGCAGCTTGTCTGCGTTTTTTCACAGACATCCTGAAACTCGCTATATTGTGGAGGCAACAGCTCCTTGACAGTTGGTTCCAAGATGATAGATTCTTTGGGCGTTGGGGAAGCAGGTTCATGCAGACAGTTCGAGGAGCAGAACTCGGATGTGAACCGCAGACAGCGGGTTTCCCAGTCCACCGAAGGGTTGTGAGTGGCTAACCACGGGATGCCCAAAATCACGGGAAACTTGGGGAGGCAATCAAAGAGAAGTGGATCGTCTCGTGGTGGTCGGTTTTAATGTGGAGCTGTAAATCTGCGGTCTGATGTGTAACTGGTCCCGAGGAGAGGGGACCCATCCACTGTTTCCAGATCGATGGGGTCTGTCTTGGTTACAAGCGGAATGTTGTTCTCGTTAGCAAAAGTTAGATCCATAAAATTGTCGCCAGCCCCAGAGTCGAGCATTGCGGAACAGAGAAGTTGCCGATCCCCGATGGTAATGACAATTGGAACGGTGAAGTGGGACCCGGTGGCTGCTAACTCAGTTGTCTCTGCGGTCACCGGTGAGGTTGCGGCCTGCCGCTGCTCTCGCAGTTCCGTGACGGCAATGGTTCTGCGAGATTTGTTGGGGCATTTGATGGCAATGTGCCCTGGTTCCCCACAGTAGAGGCAGAGGCCTTCGGCCAGTCGTCGCTCTTTTCTGCTACGGACAGAGACTTGCGCACTGCGTCAACCTGCATCGACTCGATGGGAGGTTGGGCGACCTGCTGGGTAGTAGAGGAGAAAGAGTAAGTGGGTCTGTCACCTTGGGACCAGAGCCTTTCTTTCCTTCTCTCGGTGAGCCTCTGATCAATACGGACACACACCTGAATGAAGTCGTCCAAATCATCAGGGGCTTCAAGTCTGGCAAGTTCATCTTTGATCGCCTCCGATAGACCTCGCCGAAATTGGCTCCTTTGAGCAGCTGGATTCCAGTTGGTGTCTGAGACCCAGCGGCGGAACTCGGCGGCGTACTCGGCGACAGAGCGTCTTCCCTGTCGAAGACTGTGTAGTCTTGCCTCAGCTGTGGCACAGCGATTGGGGTCATCAAAGACCTGGCTCATAGCTGTGATGAAAACATCCAGATCGCGCAGCAGACGGCTATCGATTTCCACGTATGGAGACGCCCATGCCAGGGCCTCATCCGTCAGGAGGTTAACAATGAACAATACTTTCTTTTCATCAGTGGAAAGGGGCCGGATGCATCCGGAAGTAGATACGGCACTGATTGAGAAAGCCCCGGTACTGGCGACGATCTCCATTGAATTTCGAGGGTAGTGGCATGCGGGTGTCTGCGGCCGCACCACGTACGTCCAGGAGTTGCCGTTGGAGCTCAATGATCTCCCCTGTTGACTCTGTACCAGGCCTTGGAGTTGCGAAAATTTCTCCTGGTAGGTGGTGCCAAAGTCTTGCAGCTCAGACACCTGCTTGCGCAGGGTGGCCATTGCGGACTCCATGTTTTTTAGGCTGGTTATTCTGTTATGGACGGTAGTGTCTAACGAGGCTCACCTTAGTCAGAGGACACCCAAGCTGGGAGTATGGAGTCCAGTGGCAAGGCCCACAGAAGCAGGAGGCAGGTAGCGTGGTCGATCAGTCCGGGTCGGCAGCAGAGAGGGCAGCGAGGTAACAGCAGGAGTAGACGGAGGCGTGGTCGGAGGTAAGCAGAGAGTCAATGCAGGCGGCTAATCAGCGAGGTCAAACGGTCCGGGTTGGCAACGATGGTAAATCAGCAGTAGTGGTGGAGGAGCAGAGAGGAAGCTTGCTACAGGCTTGGAGGCACAATAACCAGCAAAGGGCTGGGTTCAAGGGCTGGGTTTTATAGGGAAGTAGCAGGTGCAAGAGATTGGATAATCAGGAGGACAAGGCTAGGACAAGAGAGGTAGTTAGAAGTTAGCAGAGACTAGTCCAAGGAGAGACGGTAGCCTAGTGGGTAGAGCTACCGCCTGGGACATGACTGGCCACGGGTTCGAGTCCTGACAGATACACTCTATCGTAGGTGATTGGGTCTAGGCTTCTCCTTAATAGTAGGCCCTTCTGCAAAAAAAGTTGTTTTCTGTGTCTCCATAGTTTTAACAATTCTGGATCTGCATTCCTTCTGCATATTCTTTCTGGTGTTCTTCCACTTGTAAAAAAAATCCTGTAGTTCGCCTGTTACTCTGATTACTGATTGTAGCTTAATCCATCTTTCCTTTTCAACTTGGGATTCAGGATTATTCTGCTGGTAGAGACTAAGGATTTTTTTACTTTTGATGGTAATTATGTCTTGTCGGGCAAAGTTTTTGTAGGAGGCAGGCATTACTACTTCCTCCCACGCATCTTCCTGGTCAGTAGGATCTTCTACAGTAGGCAGGCGAGAAAAGGCATCTGCGTTCTCATTGGACTTGCCCGTTCTGTATTTTGATAGTGAAGTTGTAGTTAGCAAGACGTGAGGCCCATCTTTGTTCCAAAGCTCCTAACTTGGCTTTGTTAAGATGTGCTAGTGGATTGTTGTCTGCATAGGCCACAAATGGTGTTGCTGCAAGATAGTCTTTAAATTTTTCAGTGATGGCCCACACAAGTGTGGGGAATTCTAGCATGAAAGAGCTATAGTTCTGGTCATTTCTTTCAGCTCCTCTAAGGGATCTGCTAGCATAAGTGATTACTCTTTCTTTACCTTCTTGCACTTGAGACAGGACGGCTCCCAGGCCTTTCTTACTGGCATCGGTGTAGAGATGGAATGACTGCTGGTAATTTGGATATCCTAAGACAGGTGGTTCAATCAACTTCTTTTTTAGGAGTTGGAAGGCAATTTCTCTGTCCTGGCTTTTTTGGTATTTTTCGGGATGTCCTTTCAGGAGTTCTTGTATTGGCTTAGCAATCTGGGCGAAGTGAGGGATGAAACGTCTGTAGTATCCTGCAAAACTAAGAAAACTTCTCACCTCTTTCACTGTGGTAGGAGTAGACCAATTCCAGACTGCAGCTAACTTTTCTGGATCTGGTTTCAAGCCTTCTGTGCTGACAACATGTCTCGGGTACTTGACTTCTGGTTTCAGCAAGTAGCACTTAGATGGTTTGATTTAGAGGCCATGTTTAATAAGGACTTGGAGGACTTCTGTAAGATGTTTCAAGTAGTCTTCATAGGATTTGGAGTAGATAATGACATCGTCTAGATAGAGCAGGACAGTTTCAAAGTTTATATGGTCTAAACAGCGTTCCATTAGTCTTTGGAAAGTTCCAGGTGCATTGCAAAGTCCAAAGGGCACGTAGTTAAATTCAAATAGGCCCATGGGGGTGGTAAATGCAGATTTTTTTACGATCTTCAGAAGCCATGGGTACTTGCCAGTATCCACTGGTTAAAGCAAGGGGAGAAAAGAAGGCTGTAGATCCTAAAGCTATCAGGGATTCCTCTATTCGTGGTAAAGGGTAGGCATCCTTGTGGGTGATTTGGTTAATTTTTCTGTAATGCACACAGAATCTAATGTTACCATCTTTTTTACCGGCAAAGAACTAAGGGTGCAGCCCATGGACTATGGCTGTTTTGGATGATGTTGGAATCTTTCATTTCTTGGATCCCTTGTTTTACAGATTGGTACATAGTTGGTGGTATAGGCCGGTACCTTTCCTTGAAGGTAGAGTGTTTACTGAAGGCTTGATGATGTTCCTTCACGACATTTAAGACTCATTCAATTTGGTCTTTGGGTGTATAAATGTCCTCTACGTTGAGTTCCTCCCACCAAGATGCATGTGGGGTATGATCTGGAGTACTCAGGCTCTGAACGGACTGTTCAGCAGTGTCTGTAGGTACACTGAGAACATCCTGGAAAGTCACTTGCAACAACTGAGCAACAGGGCAATGCTTAGTTAAAGTTATAGAATGATCACTTAAATTTATAAGACGGATAGCCACTTTACCTTGGGATACAGTCACTAAGCTTCTTGCAGCTTGGACTAGTGGATGGTTTTCCAGGGGGATGGCTTCTACAAGGGCTTGGTAATCTTGGCCTTGGATTCTGAGGATGGCTCGGCCCCATAGGAGTGTTTCGGTTTTTGGTTTAAGGATCACTGGCTGGTTTCTTCTGATATGGGCACAGCAAATCTCTCCTTTGTCATTGGAAAATTTCTGTTGGGCACTCAACACACAAATAGTCTGTTGTATCACCTTTTTGGAGGCAGGTGAAGCATTAGGCATAGATTTGTGCAAAGCTTCAAGCATTTCAGTGTAACAGTTCCTAAGGACGTTTATTCCTAGGACTACCAAAGGGTTATTATCTTCTATGACTTGCACAACGATGATACCTTGTTGGGATAGTGTAGTTCCTCCCACTTGAATAGTAGGCTCCCAATAACCATGCACTGGCACAGGCTTGCCATTACAGGCTATGAGACTCAGCCAGGATTCTGGGGGTTGTGTAAGCTGGTTTTGGTCCCAGCATTTTTCAAATACAAACGTAAAAACAAAGGTGCAATGGCACACTGCAGCTAGAGCTCTGTCCTGCCACTATGCTGGATGTTAGAAGAGGCATTAGTTTATATTTTGGCCAAATTATGTAAGCCACCCACCACGTCACGGTTGCCTCTATGAGTGGTCCCTAACATTAATTCTTACCTTTTATGGGCCATATCAGCCACACAAAATCCAGGGAGTGCAGGTGCAGCATGCATGCCAGATACACTCTGCTTGTAACCCCGTCTGGTGCCATACAGCGTTCATCAGATCAAGGGATGCAAATACCAACATGCATGCTGAGCTCACTAGTACTTCTCCTGGAACCAAATGGCTCTGGTAAGTTCTATAAAGCAGACTCAGTTTTATACTGACTTTAAAACTGAGTCTGCTTTATAGAACTTACCAGAAGCCATTTGGTTCCAGGAGAAGTACTAGTGGGCTCAGCATGCATGTTGGTATTTGCATCCCTTGATCTGATGAACGCTGTATGGCACCAGACGGGGTTACAAGCAGAGTGTATCTGGCATGCATGCTGCACCTGCACTCCCTGGATTTTGTGTGGCTGATATGGCCCATAAAAGGTAAGAACTAATATTAGGGACCACTCATAGAGGCAACCGTGACGTGGTCGGTGGCTTACATAATTTGGCCAAAATATAAACTAATGCCTCTTCTAACATCCAGCATAGTGGCAGGACGGAGCTCTAGCTGCAGTGTTCCATTGCACCTTTGTTTTTACATTTGTATGTGTATTTCACCATAGCAACGTGCACCTGCGTATTGGGTTGTGCTGACTGCAATCCCCATTTTAATCCTTTGTAGCATATATGGGAGGCGTGGTGACCTCCATGCAGTCATGCACACCTGACTAGTGGATCCACCCTGTAGGCTGGTTTTAAAGTCAGTATAAAACTGAGTCTGCTTTATAGAACTTACCAGAAGCCATTTGGTTCCAGGAGAAGTACTAGTGGGCTCAGCATGCATGTTGGTATTTGCATCCCTTGATCTGATGAACGCTGTATGGCACCAGACGGGGTTACAAGCAGAGTGTATCTGGCATGCATGCTGCACCTGCACTCCCTGGATTTTGTGTGGCTGATATGGCCCATAAAAGGTAAGAATTAATATTAGGGACCACTCATAGAGGCAACCGTGACGTGGTCGGTGGCTTACATAATTTGGCCAAAATATAAACTAATGCCTCTTCTAACATCCAGCATAGTGGCAGGACGGAGCTCTAGCTGCAGTGTGCCATTGCACCTTTGTTTTCACGTTTGTATGTGTATTTCACCATAGCAACGTGCACCTGCGTATTGGGTTGTGCTGACTGCAATCCCCATTTTAATTTTTCAAATACAGTTTGTTGAATAGTTGTAACTTGGGATCTGGTGTCCAATAAGGCGACAAAAAGAACTCCATTGATTTGGAGAACCATTTCTGGACGGGATCCTACATATCTGGGCATCCAGTTAGGATCTTCTGGACCTACTGGTTTACCTGCCGAGGGGCGGTCCTTGGCCTTGAGGGTCGCCCTTTTAACTGCCAGCATATCATTTCTGTATGACCTGGCTTGTGACAGTACGTACAAATGGGTTGTTTTTGGGTATTGGAACTGTCTGTGTGGCGTCCACCAGAATTTCTGGAATATGTCTCTTTATAATCAGGAGGGAAATGCTTCCTTGGTAGGGGTGTCTCATCCTCTAGCAACAAGGGTTTCTCCCACTGTTCTAGTTTTTGACATACTTTCTCCAGGCTTTTGGTCAGAAAATTGACTTGCTCTGTCAAGGCAGCAACTGCATCAGGAACTGGAGCTTGGGTTGCCTGACTGACTATAGGGTAACACCTTGGAGGGGTAGTTAGCTTATCTACAGACATTTAAGCAGGTCTAACAGGCTCTGGTTGTGTGTTTTTTTCCCAGAATACTGATGGCTAACTCTTTAAAGTCCAGGAAAGTAGAACTTGAGTGTTGTGCAACTAACATTCTTAACTAGCTCTTTAAGGTTTCTGTACTAACATCTTCAATGAATTGTTCTTTAAGGGTTTTATATTGATTCTCTGCCTCACGGGGATCTACTTGTACTAAAGCTCTCTGGGCTTCTTGTAAGGATAATGCAAAGTCTCTGAGTGACTCACCAGATTGCTGCTTCTTGCCGAAGAACCTCATCTTGACCTCTGACACGGTCTTGGGTTCGAAGATGGTGTAGAGACAGGCCAGGATTTCACTTCTCTGAGAGCAGCTCCTTCTAATTGTGCAAGGAGAATCTCCATCTGTTGTTCTGCTGAAATAGGGTACAATCTAAACACAGCAAAAATCTTCTCTTTAAAGTCCCTTAAAGTATGGGCTTCCCCAGAGTATCATGGAAACCAGGGGTGCCCAAAATAATAAAGCATTGTTAACGGCATCATGCTTGGTGCGGTAGCGGCTAGTGATGCGCTAGGAATGGCTGCGGCTACTGTGGGAGACCTGTTGAGGTCAGGCTGCACATTGTCTTCCTGCACAGACATGGTAATGGTGGGTGAGAACTGGTTACACACACTTTTTGTACTGCGTTGCTATAGGCAACCATTGTTTTGTGAGTGTATGGCCCTTTAAGAAACCATGAGCCAGCTGAATATAATGCTCAAACAGTTCTTATTTAAGTTAATCTTTTTGGCAGCGCTCCCTGTAATTTTTGGGGGAGTTCTCAGGCTGCAGGGGAATCGGAGCACTAAACATATACTTATTCCGTAGAGAACAGCTGGAAATCTCTTTCCTCCCGTCACTTACATGCGAAGTCTCGTGTCTTTTTAGTGTGCGTACGCACGTCACGCTCCTCTCAATGCGGCTCCTCCCGTTAATGTGGCTGACAGACAGACGAGGCGGCGCTGCGTTCAGCATACAGGATTGGCCTCCCCGGGTCACTACGTTAGAGGTAGGAGGGGCCAGCCAGACTATTTTGAATACATGGGTGGCAATTTCACAGTTTTAACTATGTGATTTCGCAGCACACAATCAGCGCAACACATTGTACATGTTTTGAACAGTTCTTAATTAGGCACAGAGGAATAGAATCCTGTTCGGAATTAGGCACAGAGGAATAGATCCTGTTCGTGACGCCAATTTTTAACTGACGATGCAGTATGCCAGACCAACAGGGGGAAAGTCTCTGTGAGGTCATGGTGTGAGCATAGGTAGGTTGAGGGTGAAAACACAGTTTTTTGTTTACTCACAGTTTTGTCATCCCTGGGCAGGCCTGCACAGTTAACGGAAAAGAACAGCACTCGATTCTCCGGGGCACGTGCTGATGTAAGGGACACAGGCCAGATGGTGGCTGAGGTGCCCTTGGTGGTGACTTGGCTTTACGTGCTTAAGGCTTTAGTCATGACACCAGTACCGTTGTGGCACAACAATGGTAGGAATAGTAGTAGTAATTGAGGAGCAGAACACAAGTTGAATCCAACTCAAAACTTCTACTTATTGATGGCTCTTTGGTAACAGTTACATCCAAAAGTAATACAGTCTCTCATATCAATGGAGGAAGAATATAGTAAGTCCCACAGTTCACAGGCTTTGTATGTGTTCCTCAGGCTATGCTATATATTTGTTCTTACTGGTAGGTGACTTTGCTTCTGGTCCCTTTTATCCCAATATAGTTTGGTGAGGTTGCCGGTGGCTGATAAGTCCTTCACCTTGACTCCAAAGGTCCTTGATGCCTAAAATAGAGGCTGATATCCTTTGGGTTTGTACTACTTCTTCTTCCTCTACTCCCTCTCCACCATGCACCTTCTAGGACTCACTCATGACTCATTTTCTCAAGTGGCTTGTTCTCACAGACTACTGACAACTAAACTGACTATGCCTGAACTGAGGTATATATATAGTGATGCTATCTCCATCTAGTGGTGGATGTATGTACTGCACCCTACAGCCTGTTAACAGGGATTGTACTGCAAATATATAACACAGCATGACATACGATGAAATATGACATCAGATGCAACAACTTTGCAGTGCCCACATATATGTAACCAGTGGGATGCTGCAGGAGGTTCCTACTCCCTTAAATAACAGCTACATACTGGATAACCTGATCGGCTCCTCACTCATAACTAGCTTCCTCCTTCCAGCTAACCTCCTTCCTTCTTCTTTGCCTTGGCACACCCTAAGATAAATATATATATATATATATATATATATATATGTGGTGCCAGCACCACCTATGCAGTGTCGGACTGGGGTGCCCTGGGCCCACCAGTAAAATTTATTTTGGGGGCCCACCGTATAGATACATTCAATTATTACCTGCTCACACAGCAGTAAGATGCTACCAGATGACTGAATATGGGAGTCCCTGCAGCAACCTTGAGAAGGTAGGTCCTGGGAGAAGAGGACACTGGTGGCTTTCCTCTATACCTAGAAGTCATCTCTATACTAATAAACTGGGCAGTTTCTTTAATAATCTATCAGGTATTTTATATAAACGTAGGCTAGCGGAGGTGCTGTAAATTGAATATATGTATGTAGTGCAGTAAGTCTACTATGTTACATGCAGGGAATGGGAGACTAGGGGCCCACCTTGCTCAGGTGCCCACCGGTGGATTCCCCTGTACCCCTGTGGGTCAGTCTGAGCCTACACCTAGGGGGGAATAGTTGTAATAACATGTACATGTAATACAGCCTGTTATAAGGAATTGCAGTTCACAAAGCAGTACTTTGACATGACATCTACAGAATTTCAAAGTGCCCACATTTAGCTCATATTGGGACACTGCATATATACCATCATATGTATAAAAATTATATAGTGGCTTTAAACAATGCAGCCACCATATTGCCAACTAATGGTCAAGTATCAGTCATGTATCCACTATGGGTACATCCAATGACTCACTGGTGACTTTTTTTTTAATTGTAGTTGTTCACTTTCTTTTTTTCTATTACATATAGGTTAGACCTTCACAATAAGTTCTTTCAGGCACAGTAACTGTATAGCTCTGCACACAAACTCTCCATCCTTCTGCTATTCTAATTCCCCGTACACAATAACTGTGCTCCTTTTGCATATCACCCAGCTTTTTGTACAGTCAAAGTTACACTTACGGCTCATTATGTGAAAGGTCCAATCAGTGGCTGAGGCAGGTCATGGCTGCAACCAGTGATTTTACTGAGCAGCAATTACAGACATTTTCTGCCATTTCCAGACAGTAGCAGGAAGTGAGTTCCAGCAGTGACCTGGCAGCAGGGGATCGGTAAGGCAGATATAAATTCCGGGATTTTTTGGGTGCGTGTGATTTTCTGGAACAGCTTTTTTTTCTTGCCCTGGAATACCCTTTTAAATCTTAGCACAAAAATCATCTGATCATAGACATTTTAAAGTCAAAATTGCGCCAAAAATTGAAAAGGTGAGGTCTAATATACAGGGGACTGTCCCTCCAAAAGACGAACACTTGGGAGGTATGCCTTTGTGTGTCACAAAATACTAGTGTCCCATTTTGTGCCCCACAAAGTTATAGTGCCCCCACATAGTAATAACTCCCATTTTGTGGCCCACATTAACAGTAATGGCTGCGTGAACAGAATAATTGTTTCTATGCAGCAGGTCGTGCTGTGTAAACTGCCATCTGTTGCCCAGTAAGACTATTTTCTATTGGTACAAGTGATCGCCATATCGATCGCCTGTCCCCAAACAGCGCTCATCTCTGCTGACGATCAGACAATTATTGGGAACTCTTGGTTCAGTCTGTGTAAAAGGGCTTGTACTCTCCCTTTTTGTGTGTCACTAATATCATATCTCTAAATATGGCATTCATAATACTACTGTATATATGTTATATACAAGCCTAATTCCCAAAAAAGTTGTGACACTGTGTAAAATGTAAAGGTAAATAAAACCAGAATGCAATGATTTGCAAATCTCATGGACCCATATTTTATTCACAATAGAACATAGAACACATATCATATGTTGAAAGTGAGAGATTTTACCATGTCATGAAAATAAATAGCTAATTTAGAACTTGATGCCAGCCATGCATCTCAAAAAAATTGGGACAACAGAGGCTAGAAAAGTAAGTGGTACTAAAAAAAAAACATCTGGAGAAGCATTTTGCCACATGACTGATAATAAATAGAGCAGGAAAAAGGCAAAGTCTCTCAGAACTAAAGATTGGCAGAGGTTCACTAATCTGCAAAAATCTATATCTAAAAATTGTGGGACAATTTCAGAAAAATGTTTCTCAACATAGAATTGTGAAGACTTTGAATATCCCACCATCTACAGTACATAATATCATCAAAAGATTCAGAGAATCCACGTGCGCAAGGGACGAGGCC
This sequence comes from Bufotes viridis, assembly GCA_033119425.1. Lineage (NCBI taxonomy): Eukaryota > Metazoa > Chordata > Amphibia > Anura > Bufonidae > Bufotes > Bufotes viridis. The sequence goes on along the minus strand of CM065597.1, from coordinate 120,025,093 downwards.
AACTGTCAATATTGGATGCTTGTGAACTATGGGCCCTCAGGCACCACTGCAAGGGCTCAGGAATAGTGTTGAGCGAACTTGTTTTTTAAGTTCGGCGTCCAAGGTTTATCGAAGAATCCCGTTATGGATTCCAAATTCCGTTATGGTCCGTAGTAGCGGAATCCATAACGGGATTCTTCTATAACCCGAACCTGAACTATGGACGCAGAACTTAAACCACAAGTTAACTCAACCCTACTCAGGAACACTTCAAGAAATCAGTGTCTGTGAATACAGTTTTCTGTGCAATCCACAAATGCAAGTTAAAGCTGTATCATAAAAATAGGAAGCCATAGATCAACATGATCCAGAAACGCTGACGTTATCTGTGGGCCAAAGCTCATTTAAAATGGACTGAGGCAAAATGGAAAACTGTTCTGTGGTCAGATAAATCAAAATTTCTAATTCTTTTCTTTTTGGAAACCACAGATGCTATTTCCTATAGAGTCAAGAGGAGAATGCCCATCCAGCTTGTTATCAGCGCACAGTTCAAAAGCCTGCATCTCTGATGGTATGGAGTAGCATTAGTGCCTAAGATATAGAGAGCTTACATATTCGGAAAGGTGCTCTGAATGTTGAACACTATATGGAGGTTGGACATATGTTCCCATCCAGGCGTCTCTTTCAGGGAATTCCTTGCATATTTCAGCAAGACAATGCTAAACCACATACTGCATCTAGCACAACAGCATGGCTTCACAGAAGAAGAATCCAGGTGCTGAATTGGTTGCCTGCAGTCCAGACCTTCCACCAATAGAAAACATTTGGCTCATGAAGTGAAAAATCCGACAAGACCAAGGACTATAGCAGCTATAATCCAACATCAGCCAAGAATGGGACAATATTCCTCTCCTACAACTCCTGCAATTCATCTCCGCACTTCCTAGACATTTACAGACTTGTTAAAAGAAGAAGGGGAAGCTACACAACGGTAGACTTACCCTGTACCAACTTTTTGGAGATGTATTGCTGCCATCAAGTTCTATATGTATTAATTTATTTCATGAAATGGTAAAATGTCTCAATTTCAACATCTGATATGTTCTATGATCTATTGTGAATATAGATCTATGAGATTTGCAAATTATTGAATTGCTTATTTTTTCATTTATTTACATTTTATACAACGTTCCAATGTTTTGGGAAATGGGGTTGTAATATGGCATATTAGGAGAATTGTGTTGAAGCCCTACAGTGATTGCGCCTACTGGAGTGCCCACTGCTGCCAGACAGCACATGCCGTGGGTGGGCTGTGGTGGGCTAACCAGGGTCTGGGGTTTGACGCCTGCCCTATTTCTTCTATGTATGTGGCTGATGTGGCTTTATCTTTTCTGAGTTCTGAATCCATCCCAGAGAGCAGCACATTGTAGTAGACAGATAAACGGTCATTAGAGTCTGCAGAGTTGATGAGCACACCAGCGCAGACTGCAAAACAGAGGTAGAGAGAGACTGACAAGAGTGAATATGGTGCGCATCTGCATGATACACCCTTGTTCCTCCTTCTAGCGCTTACCACTTAGTCAGACAGGCAGTGACTGAGGTGCGGGTGGAGGTTGACAGTAGCAGACAGGCATGCAGCTCAGGCACTCCCTCCCCATATGACAGCTATGGTTACAATTTTTAAAAAATTTAAAAATCAGGTTCCCACCATATTTTTTTGCCCATGAGTCCACCAACATTAATCTGGTCCTAGAGGGGGGACTGCCATTTAGGATCCTTAACTATTAGAGCCTAGAACGTTTAGAAAAATCTTTTCTCTCTGGAGGAACCTGTATGTTTTTACATTACGAACACAGCCCATTGATTCCAGTAGGAACTGTTTAATGCTTCATTGTCCCTGTGGGAAAGTGAACATTTGTTGCTGAATTCTCTCCTGGATTACAGTTGATTGCTCCAGCACCCTGTGATAGATTTATCATCAAGTGAACCTTATAACAAAGAGAAGACATCACCTCTAAACTCTGTACTCTTAATGACATGTCATTTCAATGGCCTAATTCAGTTTTAAATGACTTTTCTTGGATTATAATGAACATACCAATCACATTTATCAAATTAAGACAATAACGGGGTGGGCAAGATGTCACAACAAATAAATTTACATAATAAAATATAAAATTTTCCGTTTTATAACGATTCATTCAGACTTTAATGTCATATGTGTCTTTACTGTAAAATATAATATTTGAAGCCATCCAATGACCACATCAAATCTAAGATCATCTGAGAAATGTATAAACAGATCAATGGATTGTTACAATTGCCAAGCGTATTATTCGCTTATTTTAAAAGGAAGACATTGTTCTGTGGGAGTTCATGCATATATTTGCAGTACGTCGGTGTGTTTCAGCACTGGGTGATCATCTGTGTCGTTTCTTATCGTGTGCAGCCCTCTAGTGGCTCTGCCTTGATAAATGAAAGTCATTGACAATAATACACATTTGCTGTCTTGCGCTGCCACACACTGGTCAATTTGAGAATAATAGTTAACAACCCCAGTAAATATTCTATATTACAGTTTTTCTAGAATACACATACAGGTATAAAACATAAAACAGGTGTTATACGAAAGAAAGCACCCAACAGAATTGCTACTGTAGCATCTGTAATAGTCATCTCTGTTTTAGGCTGCATTCACACGGGCGAGTTTTCCGCGCGGGTGCAATGCGTGAGGAGGACGCATTGCACCCGCACTGAATCCTGACCCATTCATTTCAATGGGTCTGTGTACATGAGCGTTTTTTTTCACGCATCACTTCTGCGTTGCGTGAAAATTGCAGCATGTTCTATATTCTGCATTTTTCACGCAACGCAGGTCCCATAGAAATGAATGGGGCTGCAGAAAAAACGCAGTGCATCCGGATGCATTGCGTTATAAACGCAAGTAACTAAGCAACAGTGAATGGATTTAAGACAGGAAGTTCAGTTTCTCAGTGGCTGGCTTCAGGCTGTGTAGTGAGAAACTTGTGTTTTGAGAATCTCCTGCCCTCGCGGAACGATTTCAAGCATGTCCAAACGCTCCAAACCTATGGATGTTGAGAGGCTCATTGGCCTCGTGCAGGAAAGGCCCTGCATTTGGGACAACCGTTCGGGGGAGTACCTGGACCGCTCTATTAAGGACGCCGCATGGTTGCAAGTAGCCCAGGAGGTCTTTTCCGCAATATGGGAGCAAAGTAAAGGCCAAAGTCGACAGAGGTTGGGTAAGTGGCCAATCTAAACATGTGTGATCTATGCTGTCCTCCCTAGCATAGCACGTCATACCCTGTCCTCCCTAGCATAGTACATGTCATACGTTGTCCTCCCTAGCATAGCACGTCATACCCTGTCCTGTAGTATTGTATTGTTTGATAAATGTTCCTTTCTTGTATGTTTTTTACAAAGTTGACGAAGTAAAGAACCGCTGGCGGAGCTGCCGGGACCAATTACGGAAGGAGCTAATTCAAAGCCGCAGTGGTTCGGCCACTCACAGAAAAAGGCCCTATATGTATAGAGAACAGCTCATGTTCCTGCGTCCGACCATCAATCAGCGTCCGTAAGTTATTATTAAACAATGACCACTACATGTTTATCTATACACACTGTATGTTGACTATGTTGGTAATGTACTATTTTACATTGCGTAAATTAGAGATGTCATATTTGGTGATAACAACAAAGCCGGATCCTCCTTTTTTATTCCAAAGTAGGTGAACAGCATTCCCAAGGGTAATGCGATAACTTGCTATGACCAGATATGCCACTTCTAATTTATCTTATGTTTATACATGACCACATATGTAATATGTTGGTTATTTAAACAGGACCTGTCACCACTTCTGACATTCCTGTTTGTACAACTTATTAGTACCCCTCTGTCCCCTTTTATGGAAGTCTAATATCAATTAAATTCTAACTTCTAGCAGGAATAATAAAGGGATGACACTACATAGATTGATAAGAATAGATGCTCCAGAATTGTTATGAAATGGGGAATGCATGAAGCTATTTAACAGGAATGTCTGAAGTGGTGCCAGGTCCTGTTTTCTGTGGTACTATGTGGTCCATGTATTTTTATGATGGTAGAAGGCTGTATCGTGACTAATTTAATTACAACAGTGTGTTCATATATTTTTAAAAAAATTTTTTTTATTATTGTTAGAACGGAGGACAACCTTGAAGAGGAAGGTGATGAGTGTGCACCACAGCACTCAAGCACCTGTGAGGAGGACACTACATCTGGCCCAACTGCAGAAAGTGTGGAGACATCCACATCACCAGCCACGCATGGTGCTACCCCTGGACAGGGACCCCCCTCCCACTTTGTCCATAAGCAGCAGACCCAAAAGACGCCCCATGCAGGAGGGCCATTTGGACCATGTGGACCATTTTGCTAAAAGTCTGGCGCATCATTTGAGGAGTGTGCCACCACACCTTTTGCTGCGAACTGAGGGAGCTATCGGCATTCTTGTGGATGCTGCCATTCCTCCTCATGATCCGTCAGACTTACTTTTTGGCGTGGAAAATTTCCCAATTTCCCACGTTCCACAGGGAGCGCCACAATACCCTACAAGTAGGGATCAATATGGGCCACAAAGCAGGCCATACAGGCAACCATATGGCGAGCCTACATATGGCCATCCTGGCCCCTCCGCCACCTAAGCTGCTTCATCCCAGCACTCTATCCCTCCTTCCCAAAGCTCCTACCATGGGTCGCAATTTCAGGCTGCGCCAGGTTCACCCAGCCGTTATCTTAATTTATAATTTGTGATGTTTATTTTTTGTTTGCTATTTTTTTCTTTTAAAGTTGCCTTAAGTACTCTGGGCAAAAATAAACAGAGTTTTATTTTCATTTATTTCCTTGTTTGCGGTCTTTCTTATACACATGAAATAATTAATTAATTAAATTTATTTAGCAGAAACTGAATGAATTTAGTTAAATTAAAATTACATTAACCAATAGAATAACATTATTCGACATTTGTCAATTCATTTAATTTAATTTATTCCTATAAAATGAAAACCTATCACCAAACACACTCACCAACCAAATCTCGGCCACAAATTTACCTTTCCACTAATATAATGTATGCTTTGGGTTTTAAGATATGTTGGCAGTAAAGTTGAATGTAGAGGACAATTCATTTTTATTTCACGCGCGTGAAAAACGCATGTAATCCGCATGTCACACGCGCGGGAAAAACGCAATAACGCGACGCAATCGCATATAAAACTGATGCACTCGCAAGCGAAATCGCACGTTTTTCCCTGAACGCATCCGCAACGCATCCGGACCTAATCCGGACACGCTCGTGTGAACCCAGCCTTAGTCTTTGTGCAGCCATATGCGTAATTGGCCACACCCAGAGAACAACTTCTATCTACAGACAGATAAGAAAACAAGTAAAACATACAATGTAAAAAAAAAGGTCCTAGGATCAGGTTAAAGTTAATACAAGGCACTTTCTAATGTATTGTGATTGTCCATATTGCTTCCTTTGCTGGCTTGATTCATTTTTCTATCACAATATACCCTGCTCGTATCCAGGTGTTACAACCAACCTCCAATCCAGTAGTGGTGGCTGCGCTCGCACATTTTAGGAAAACTCGGCGGCCTCTCTGGTGGCCAGGACCACATGAGTGCGCATAGGCCGTCGCTTTTTTCCTATAGTGTGCAAGCATGGCCATAGCTTCTGTATTGTGAGGTGGTTGTAACCCCTGGATACGAACAGTGCATAATGTGATGGAAAAATGAATAAAAAATTAATCAAGTCAGCAAAGGAGGCCTCCTGTTCACTTTTACTCTGTGTTGGAATGTGGACTAATCTTTTCCCCTATTCTCAGAGTTGATGCTGGGTGCTGAACAAGAGTCTTCACCTTAAATCCCCTGTCCTAAGCACGTATGGCCAGCCACCCCCAACCAATTCTTAACCTATTATTGTTTAGCACACTGTACTTTGGGGACTGTTCAGGACTGTTTTCATTTTTGATTATCACACTGAAAACAGATGTGGTATTTTTTATGTGCCTAACCTTTATTTCTAGGTTTACCAATGCTCCACCCTGGAAGAGATGCCAAAGTTGACTAACTTTAAAAAGGGGGAGTATGGATTGTCCTAAGAGGTAAAGATTTGTGTTGGTTCACGTCTTAATGTATTTTTATTTTTGTAGGAACATGCTCCATTTTTTATACTGTTTTTGCAATATTTGTACGTACTTGCAGAGAAAAATGTGATTTACGAAATGTCTTTGATATGTTGTTAGTCAGAGACACAATTCCTTCTCTTTTTAATTTTGATTCTCTGCAGAAACTTCTGGAAGGAGGGCAGAGTTAAACTCTGTTGAGCCCTTCTTCCTGTCCAGTCAAGTTTGTCTAGTTCAGGCAGTCTAGAGATGAGTCTAATGAGAAGACAGAAGTCATGGGCCGCACAGCCGAGTTTCTAGGTCTTAGGCTTCTGGTCTGGTCAAGCCATTTATGTCACTAACCAAATAGAGGGACCAGACTGTGGAGGATGAAAAAGACAGTTTTTGATTCTGATATAGGCCTCATAGCTTTGATTGAGTTTTGGCTTACAGATGCCAGATCACATTTGTCTGCAGCTAGTGTTTCTGCTTGTGAATCTGTAAAGTAGATGGAATTGCAGATATTGGAGAAATTTGTACAGCTCTCAACTGGAGATTGAACATCAGAGGAATTACTATTTTAGGATTTGCATCTAGAGAAAGTGGACACTTCTTCTTAAAGGATATTGCAGGATTGGGAACCTTGCATCAGCCTTGTCAGAACATTGTTAGAAACTGCTTTGTAAGGACTGTGTACAGGGGTGGGCTATATGTCACTGCTGTAGATGCCCTCCTGAATTCCAGTCCTCAGGATGGCGATACAGGTGAATACTGTGGGGGTTGCAGAATTTTATGCTGCACTGTGGTATTTGCTTCTGCTAGGGCAACATTTAGTGCTAAATGATGGTATTATGTTGTCCCTACCTACTTGTATTTCCCTACCTTCATTCAGTTTGGACCCACCTACAACATAGGGCTACTATTAGGTTTTTTCCAAGGGCCAGTTTAAGTTCCCAGTCTACGTACCCCTGACTGTGCACGTCCTTGTGTGTGGACATGTTTTGTATCTTTCTACTCAGTAATGACTTTAAGAAACTTTATTTATTATGTCTATATAACGCATTTCAAAGGCAGATTGCCCTCTCCGTCAAATAGTGATATATAGCGTGTTAGGGGATGAAGGAGATTTTTAACCAGAGAAATTGTGTCAAACTTACATTTCAAATCTCAAGAAATTTCCTTCAATGTCCTCAGCTAAGGCCATGTCCACATTTATTTATTTATTTTGTTTACTTATATAGTGCTGACATATTCCACCGCACTTTACAGACATTAGCCTCACATTGTCCCCTTGTCCCCAATGGAGCTCACAATCTAAGTTCCCTATCAGTATGTCTTTGGAATTGGGGGGAACCAGGGTACCTGGAGGAAACCCACACAGACACAGGGAGAATATACAAACTCCATGCAGATGTTGTCCTTGGTCGGATTCAGTGCTAAATGAGAGCAAGGAGGGGGTGGGGCCAGCAGCCCTGCCACATTTATCATTTTCTACAGGAATTTTCTGGTGTAGTTGAATTCTGAAATCTATGCCAGCCAGATGCTGACAGATGCTGCATCTAATTTATGACGAGGTATATGCCTTTTCATAAATCAGGTACAGTACCTGGCAGTGCGCCAGGTTATCAAAGCCTAGAGTATGCTGCTAACCTATGATTAATTTTCACCATTGTAGCTAAACAAAACAATAGAACACCTATTCAGTATCATCCTGATTGGCCACATTCCATAGACAGTATTTGATCATTATGAAACTTAAAAAAAAAAAAAAAGAGGTCTACTGAATGTACAAAGTGAAGGCTCTTACCCCTTTAGCTCTACGATCATGGAAACTTTTTTTTTTTTTTAAATGGATAATATCTCAGTATAACTTATCATCTAATCCTATTTCTTTCCTTTATTATTAGCTTATAATGGGGGGATGTGTACCAGAAACGGTACAAAAAATAGGATACCTTCTTGGCGCAAACACGACTTCAGTAGATGTTATTTTAGAGACTCATTTTTTTATTAAGTAATAAGCGACAACGCGTTTCGGAGTAAATATACCCCTTTCTCAAGTCTTTGGGGTCCGAGCTGTTGCATACAGTCTAGCTTATCACATGAGGATAAACGTGTTCTCGCTTATTACCTAATAAAAAAATGAGTCTCTAAAATAACATCTACTAAAGTCGTGTTTGCGCCAAGAAGGTATTCTATTTTTTGTCCCGTTTCTGGTACACACCCCCTATTGTATCTTGTATCACTCCTCTGGAAAACCGGCCACTCCACTTACGAGGATTGAGAGATACCGGCAGCACCGACTTACCGTTATCACAAGCATTGTGCCTTTTGAAGCACGTTTTAAAAAGGTGAGCATTAACATTGGCACCTTTTGTCTCTAAATACCTTTTTTTATTTCATACTGCCCTATGAGCGCCTCTCCTTTTTCTCACTTATTTTTAGCTTATTGTTTTTAAATCTAATAGTAACATGTTTTATCTGCTTGGTCACTTAACCAATTCCCCACTGCCTATAGGTCCAGGTGGTAAGGAATATCTTTGAATAGACATTTTAGAACGTCAATTCAGAGATTGCAGCTGCATGCTAATTGTGCAGCTGCTGTGCTGGGGGCCCACTGTCAGTGACAGCAGGGCATCCCATAGAGAAGGCAGGGAACATTTCTCTCTCACTCGTTCAGTACTGTGTTACCAGCTGAGGAAGCAATGTGCCACTTCCTGTTCAGGCCCGACCATCATGTGACCGACGGGTCGGGAGACTACAGAAGCTGTCGGGTCTTCGTGTGTACTGTATTCTCCTGTAACTGGGCTACTATGTCAGCCCCAGTTACAGGAGAAATCAATAGTAAAAACAAAAGTGATGATAAATGTTCCCCAGAGGTCTGGTATAAAGGACACAAAGTGTAAAATAGAAAATAAAAAAATAAAAATTTACATGTAAAAAAGCACCCTTTTCACCCAATTAAGTAATCTAAAAATTGTTAAAAATAGAAAAAATTAAAAATAGACATAAAAAAATAAAGAATAGACATATTTGGTAAAAATATAAATTTGGTATTACCATAATCGTATCAAGCTTTAGAATCAAATTATCCTATCATATATACCAGAAGGTGAACCTCCTAAAAAATAAAAAACACTGACAGAATTTCAATTTTTGCCCACTTCACCTCCCAAAATGAGATAATAAGCAATCAGAAAGCTAAATGTACCCCACAATGGTGCCAATAAAAACTACAGCTTGTCCCACAAAAAATAAGCCCTCGCACTGCAAAGTCAACAAAAAATAAACAAGTTATGGCTCTTAAAGCAAATTCCATGTTAGAAAATGCAGATGCCGCTCCTTCCCTTCTGAGCACTGGCGTATCCCCAAACAGCAGTTTACTACCACAAATGGGGTACTTCTGTACTCTTTAGAAAATGGGTAGCAAAATGTGGGGTGATATTCTCCTGTTATCCCTTGTAAAAAAAAGAAAGTTTTGGCCCGTGTAGTGTTATAAAGTCTACGAAATGCCTGTTTGATCAAAGTGCTCACCACATCCCTTAAAAATGCGGTGGTGTAGTTTCAAAAATGTGGTCACTTTTTGGGGGTTTTCACTGTGGTTGTACCTCAGGGTCTCTTGAAATGCAACATGGCGCCCAAAGATCGGATGTGTTACAGGAAGAATTGATTACATTTAAAAATTTACAAAAAGAGTGAAATTTTGAAATGTTTCCTCCATGTTGTTTTAATTCCTGTGGAATACTTAAATGGTTTGAATAGTTTGAGGGGTGTAGTTTCTAAAATGTGGTAATTCATGGGTAGTTTCTATTATGTAAGGTCCTCAAAATAACCTCTGAACTGAATTGGTCCTTAAAAAAGTTGATTTTGGAAATTGTCTTAAATATTTCAAAAATTGCTTCTAAAATTTTAAACCTTCCAACATCCTAAAATATAAAACAACATTGCCAAAATGATGCCAACATAAAGTAGACATATAGTAAATGTTAATAAGTATTTTATCAAGTATCCCTATCTATCCTAAAATCAGAGAGATTCAAATCTAGAAAATGTATTTATTTAAAATAAATAAAGGTAAAACATATTGACTCAAATTTACCATTTACATGAAATACATTGTGTCATGAAAAAACATTCTCAGCTTGGATAAGTAAAAGCTTCCAAAGTTATTGCCACATGTCTGATTTGCAAAATGAAACCTGGTCAGGAAGGGGGTAAATGGCCTGGTCTGGAGGTGATTAAGCCCTTACAAATTACCTTTAGGCTACAAGCAATGGCCATGGTTAAGAAACGGCCGTCACATGACCATTTTTAGCACCAATGAAAGTCTATGGGGCTATTCATATGGCCAGTGAATAGGGGCTGTCAAAAAAAAGCATATGTCCTATTTTTTGTCCGTTTTCATGGCCAGATGGACCTCAATTAAATCAATGGGACCGTTTTTAACAGCCACTTAGACAGAGTGCACCTGTCTAGCAGTCGTTACAAATGGGTACACTAGAACCATATGGCATTTTAGGGGTTAAAAAAACCTCATCCACTTGCATGCACAGCGGCAATCACTCCTCTCTTGATTGAAAAAGACCTACGTTATGCCTAATGATGTCACCACGTGCCCATGTTGGGAGCACGTGGTGACGTCATCATGCTGAGCGCAGATCTTTCGGCAGGTCCTTTTCAATCAAGAGAGGAGTGACTGCCACTGCAAGTGCAAGTGGATGAGGTGAGTATTTTGGGGGACACTACAGCTGGGGGACATTATGGGGAACATTACTAATTCTTGGGGCCACTATGAGAGACCTTACTTAAAGGGGTTGTCTCATCTCACCATTGCTAAGGCGAGATGAAACACAGTCCCGACCACCTCCGAGCTGGAATCAACAGAGCGATCCGGTGCTCTGCTGCTTCAGTAGCAATCAGTGCCATGCATGAAAGCTATGGAAACAGCATAGCACAGCAAGCTATGATGTTTCTGAGTTAGGGAAGCAACATAGCTTGTTGTGCTGCACTGTTTCCGTAGCTCTCATGCATGGCAAAGAGAGCTACTGAAACAGCAGAGCAGCAGAGCGCTCTGCTGTTTCCCAGCCGGGAGGTGGTCAGGAATGTGTCTCATCTTGCCTTAGTAAAGGCGAGATGAAACAACCCTGTTAAGCTGGGAGCCACTATGGGGGACATTACTAATTCTTGGGGCGACTATTGGAGAGATTATAACTGCCTGGGATTACTATGGGAGATATTATTACTGCGGGGCCACTATGGGGGACATTATTACAAACGGGGGCCACTATGAGGGAAATTATTAAAAATGGGGGCCATTATGGGAGACATTATTTCAGAAGGGGGCCATTATGGGAAACATTATGTGTACTGAGGGCACTGCATGGGGTTGGGATCTTTATTTTAAAAAAAAGCCAATGATATTTCTCCGTTTTTCACGGCCATGAAAAACTGATGCAAAATGGCCATTAAAAACGGACAGACGACCAAAAAAAGTATGTACAAATAGTTGAAAAAGAGATATAAAAAAACTGACTTTTTATTGGACTGAGTTTTTTTGTTGTATGCATGTAGCCTTAGATCTATTAGCACAGCCCCTTTTTTATCTTTATATACAAATGGACAATCAGAATGTTTTATAAACAGAATTTCCTATACTTATACCAATAAGAATATCCTCTGTACCACAGTGACACCTAGTGGCTATTTTTGGTATTACATTTGAATATTACAACATTACATACTTCCTTTTATATGTTTCCTTTCATATAATTGTTCGCTATATTAGTTCTATTCTATATTAGTTATATATTAGTTATAGTTCTGTATTAAAGTTATGTAAATGACTTACAGGTTGCTTTCTATTTTATAAGTAATCTCACTGAATTGTATATTATGTGGAACACTTACTTTTATATTGTTGATAAAATACCAGGTTAGATGCATTGTGCATAAATATATTCATTAAATAATATTAGTGCTTTTATGTTTATATTCTTTCACAGATTTATTAATTCATTTAGTTTCTCACTAGTTTTACTTTTGGATTAAAAGTCTCACTTTTTTTTCTATATGTCACTAACTGACAAAGAGGGAAATGCCCTCGAAACGCATTGTATAGACCAGTGTTTCCCAACCAGTGTGCCTCCAGCGGTTGCAAAACTACAACTCCCAGCATGCTCGCACAGCCAAAGGTTGTCCAGGGATGCTGGGAGTTGTAGTTTTGCAACAGCTGGAGGCACACTGGTTGGGAAACACTGGTATAGACATAATGAATGAAGTTTCCTATCTTCAAGAATTTGCTTCTGATTCAACTTCTTGCTTGACCCCAGATGACAGCACTTTGCTAGGATAGTTTTTAGGTCAACGGTCTGTGACCACTGCTGCCGTTACTGAACATGCTGCCTGTCTGGGGCCCTACTAGTACTGAAAGCTTCGGTTGCTGGGCATTGAGAAGCTCGTTCAGGCAATATGGTCCGAGTACCAGGAAACCGCCTGGGGGATGGTTCATACTCCACCTCTAGGGGGCCCATGGCTTTTTAAGTTGAGGTCTCCCTCTCTGTTCTGTTGTCACTGGATTATAAATCACTTCATAAGGCTCCCTTTTTTAACAGATTTAATAAAATATTCCCTCTCCAGCAAGAACAGGAGCTAGCATAGCTGTTGCCCCAAAATGGATATGGGGGATCCAGGAGGTCCATAATGCCTTTCATAGGATGGTTCAAAGTTAAAGAGGACCTTTCATCAGGGAAAAACATGGATCTCACTGCACATACTATTATCCCTGAGCGCCGCTCCATTCTCCCGGTATTGGTTCCGTTATCTTCTCTCACTTGGTTCTACTAGGTGGAAACTGCCCTTGTTCTCCTGAGTGTCTCCTTCTCCCAGGCTGTAGAGCTGGTCAAACGCAGCGCAAAGCTCATAGCCTGAGAGAAAAAAAACTCCCAGGCTGTAAGCTCTGCACTGCGATTGGCCAGCGCTACAGCCTGGGAGATGGAGACACCCAGGAGAACAAGGGCAGTCTCCACCTAGTAGAACCAAGACAGGCTCCGTCTAGTAGAACCAAGTGAGCGAAGATACCGGAGCCAATACCGGGAGAATGGAGCGGCGCCCAGGGATAATAGTGAGTGCAAGGAGATCCATGGGCACCGCTCTCCATGTCAGCATACTTAGTTCATGTTTTTTTCCTGATGAAAGGTCCTCTTTAAAAGAATCAATAGATAGGAGAGCTGAGTGTGCCTTGACAAAAAGTTACCAGACTTCTGCTGCCCAAGCATGAATCAGCCTAGTCCAATATGACACAGTCAGTGTCCTGCATGAGAAGGCATCTGCCATGGGAAACTATGTACTCAAAGGGGAAACAGAACTGTGCTTCCAGTGGAAAGTAGCTGGACTTCTTATGCCAGGATCATACCAGTTTGAGGCTACCTCCTCCATTTTGTCTTCCAAACTGGGAGGATAATAATGTGGATATTATATTAAATTTCCACTAATGCTCTAGGCTCCAGAGACACCACAGAACTAAACCATAGAACTACACTTCAGAGGAAGAGGATGGTCAAAAGCTTAATCTTATCAATGCAGAGAAAGAAAGCTCAGCTTGTTCTGAGGACAATGAGATCGCCCAGTGACAGAATAGCGACACCACTTCTAGGGAACCATGGGACTTCTAAGTGGACAATCCACTCTCAGCTCTAATGTCATATCAATGCAGTCAGAGGATTTAGAGACTGACCAGAGGGAGAATAGATACTAACTCTCGGGGTCCAAGGAAACTCAAAAGGGATGATCCCCTCTCAGTTTGGAGGTCTACTTAATCCAGGATGTCTACTTAATCCAGACTCCAGTCGAAGGACTTGGAAACAGTCCAGTGTTGGAGACTGAACATTGTTTCATGCTATGTTATACATTGCTTGGTTCATTCATCTGTATAAATGATTGTAGTATTGAGTTTGACCACTAGATGTCGCTGTATACCAGTACTCTATCATAGTGTTCTGTATGTTGACTATCTGTTAAAGCAGTTCCTGTTCTCTATTGTTCTTTATCCTCTATGTCTGCTGTACTAATGTGAGCACCATGCTCTCTTCTGTAAGATTATTCAATACAAATGAATCCTGGTAAACTACAGCTATCCATGTATGTCTGATTACTCTCTGCATCATCTGCACCAGCCAACAAAGGTTATGGGCCCAGACAACGTGAATCATCAGACGGTCAGCACAGAGGCCTAGTCTTCATCTGCACAGTTTTTTTTCGCTCAAGCTGCGGAAGAAATCTGCCCTGAGGTATCCAGGTGAGGTACATTAATCATGGCTAGCAACGCGGATCTTAAACTGGGGATCACTAAGCTAAATAGTGACAACTACCAGATGTGGAAGTTCAAGATGGAGATGTTGCTGAGCAAAGATGACACCTGGGATGTCCTCACCACAGACAGGCCGGATGTAGACAACCAGGAATGGGATAAGAAAAACAGGCAGGCAAGAGCCACAATAGCCCTACTGGTAGAAGATGACCAGCTCATTCACATAAAAGGGGAAGATACTGCCAAAGGTATGTGGAATGCGCTCCGCAGATTACATGAGAGCTCTAGCTTAAACAGCAAATTGTATTTACTAAGGAAGCTGTATCAGTCTAAGCTGGCTCCAGAAGGGATATGCAAGAACATATAAGAGGCGTGCTAGAGATTGTTGCGCAACTCAGGGACCTCGGAGAGGAGATCAAAGATAACCATGTGACAGCAATACTTTTATGCAGCCTGCCAGAGTCATACAACCCTCTGATCAATGCATTAGAGACAAGATCTGAAACAGAACTCACATTACAGTTAGTCAAATCTCGACTTTCAGACGAATACAAACGCAGAAAGGAGCAAACTTCTCACAGGCAAGAGAGCGATGCAGGAGCAGCACTTAAAGCGACAGACACCAAGATGCCAAACTGGAAGGCCAAACTATGTTTCCGATGTAACAGAGCTGGGCATCTCAAGCGCGACTGTCCATTATGGAGGAATGAGCAGAGGGGAAAGATCCCAATCAGGCACTTATAACCATGATGAAAAGCAACGCACAAGCAGCATGGCACGGAACTTTTAAAGTGACAGATGCCGTCACCAACCACAAATGGTATATAGATTCCGGAGCAACAAGTCACATGACCAATGATAAAGAATTCTTCATAGAACTCAATCCAGAAAAGAAAGAAACCATATATCTTGCAGATGGGAGTTGTACAACTGCAGAAGGAACAGGGTATGGAATAGTCACTTGTAAAAATGAGGATGGGCAAGTGTTAAAAGTACCAATGATGGATGTATTGTATGTTCCCGGACTAAATGGGGGCCTTATATCAGTCAGGCGACTGGCAAGCAAAGGACTAACCACAACGTTCAAAGGTGACCAATGCACCATCCAAGATGGGGAAAGAGTAATAACAACAGCTAGAGCCGGTAAGCACCTTTATGAACTTGATGTTGTTGAGCAAGAAACAAAGCTCTGCACACATAAACACAAGAACTGTATTCATTTATGGCACAGACGTCTGGGCCACAGGCATCCTGACAGCATACAGGAGTTGGCCAGACGGGATTTAGTGAAAGGGTTCGAGTTAACAGGCTGCCCAAACACGCTAAGGTGTGAATGCTGCATCAAGGCAAAAGCCACCAGAGTAACCCCACCAAAGGCAAGTGAAAGCAGAGCAACAAGACCGATCGACCTAATACACACAGATGTATGCGGGCCTATGAGAACTACCACCCCAGGAGGAAATAAATACATATTAACTTTTATAGACGACTACTCAAGGTTCACAGTGACATACCTAATGAAACATAAGTCAGAAGTATTTGACAAGCTGAAAGACTATATTGCCAAAGTAAGCAATAAATTTCACAGAAAACCATTAGTACTCAGAAGTGATAATGGTGGCGAGTACACCGGGCTTCAAGTAGAGAATACACTCAGGGAACTAGGAATAGAACATCAAAAGACTGTCCCATATACTCCAGAGCAGAACGGGGTAGCAGAGAGGAAAAACAGATCCCTGACGGAAATGATCAGATGCATGTTGACTGATTCTGGACTCCCTGAAAAATATTGGGGAGAAGCGGCACAAACGGCCACCTACTTACAAAACAGATTACACTCCAAGGCAACAATCAAAACCCCATACGAGCTATGGCACAGTCGAAAACCGAGCATAGGACACCTCAAGGTATTTGGAAGCAAAGCTTTTGTTTACATTCCGGGAGACAAGCGCAGCAAGCTCCAAAATCGAGCAATTGAAGGTGTCTTTGTTGGTTATGCCGAAAACACCAAAGGATACAGAATCCTAGACCCAAAGACTGATAAAGTGACAATCAGTAGCAGCGTAACATTTATTGAGGACCTGAGAAATGAAGTAATGGTGCCAGCCATGCCAAGAGCAGAAGAACCAAATAACGCTGAGCAGGTTTTCTTTCCTATGGAACAAACCCCTGAGAGCAACACAGTGTCACAGAAGAGACAGGAACAAACTGAACCAGCTAATGACCCTGAACCAAGACGCTCAATGAGGGAAAACAAAGGTAAACCCCTAACAGACTCTCGTACAAGGTAGAAACATCCTGCGTAAGAGAACCCACTTGTTGGAAAGACATAACACAACTCCCGGAGAGGGAAGCTAAGAGATGGATAAAAGCAGCTGAGGAAGAAATCACCTCACTACAGGACACACAAGCCTGGGTGCTAACGCAACTGCCGGCCACAAAGAGGGCAATTGGTTGTAAATGGACTTTCAAGATCAAGTACAACACTGATGGTACAGTTGAGAGATATAAGGCGAGACTCGTAGCCAAAGGATACTCCCAAAAATATGGAGAAGACTACGATGAGACATTTGCTCCGGTCGTCAAACACACCACAATCAGAGCTCTACTCACAGTTGCAACCACAAAACAAATGCTAGTAAAGCACTTTGATGTAAAAACCGCTTTCCTACACAGTGACTTAACAGAAGATATTTACATGGAGCAACCAGAGGGGTTTGTAGACCCACAAAAGCCCGAACAGGTGTGTAAACTTAAGAAGGGAATCTACGGGCTCAAGCAAGCAGCCAGAGCATGGAACATGAAGATTAATGAGGTGCTATTGAGAGAATCCTTTCAGAGGAGCAAGGCCGATCCCTGCCTGTACACCAAGAAGCTAAATGGTAGGTGGATCTTTGTACTCATTTATGTAGATGATCTGTTAGTATGTTATGAGCAAGAAGGGGATTGTTCCAGACTGCTGGAGGTCTTAAACATGGACTTTGAAACAAAAGATCTAGGTGATGTCAAACACTTCCTAGGCATGCAAATAGAAAGAGAAGAAGATGGTAGTTTTCTTATTAACCAGAGTCACAAAATACAGGAAGTAATTGAAACATTTGGGCTCAGTGACGCCAAACCAGCCAACACACCTATGGAGACAAATTATCTCAAGGAATTAAACAACTCAATTAACCCCTTGCAAAATGACTCACAATTCAGAAGGGCAATGGGGAAGTTACTATACATCGCTACAGTTGCAAGGCCTGACATAGCCACAGCAGTGGGATTCTTATGCAGAAAGGTATCCCAGCCTACCCAGATGGACTGGAACGCAGCAAAAAGGATCATACGCTATTTAAAGGGAACAATAGACTTTAAACTGAAACTTTCATCAACAGGGAAAAGTGGTCTGACTGGATATGTGGATGCAGACTGGGCAGGTGACCCCAGTGATCGGAAATCCACCAGTGGACACCTGTTTCTATTCAAAGACGGGCTCATCAGCTGGACCACCAGAAAACAGTCCACAGTAACACTGTCCTCCACCGAAGCAGAATACGTGGCAGCATCACAAGCAGGGCAAGAGGTAATCTGGTTGAGACAATTGCTGGAAGATCTGGATCAGAACCAGACAGAGTCCACGCCAATCTATGAGGACAATCAAGGATGTATAGCACTCGCACAGACAGAGCGGGTAAACCCGAGAACCAAACACATAGATGTGAGATATCACTTCTTAAGAGACCTGCAAGAGCAAGGACAGATGGATCTACAATATTGTCCCACTGAGGAAATGTTAGCAGACATCCTTACTAAGCCTTTGCCTGCAAAGAGACATATGGATCTAACAAGAAGAATCGGTTTGTCTAATTAAGCACTTCACAATGAGAAGGGGTGTTGGAGACTGAACATTGTTTCATGCTATGTTATACATTGCTTGGTTCATTCATCTGTATAAATGATTGTAGTATTGAGTTTGACCACTAGATGTCGCTGTATACCAGTACTCTATCATAGTGTTCTGTATGTTGACTATCTGTTAAAGCAGTTCCTGTTCTCTATTGTTCTTTATCCTCTATGTCTGCTGTACTAATGTGAGCACCATGCTCTCTTCTGTAAGATTATTCAATACAAATGAATCCTGGTAAACTACAGCTATCCATGTATGTCTGATTACTCTCTGCATCATCTGCACCAGCCAACATCCAGATGATGAACAGCAATTCAGGTGGATGATACCCTCTTAGTTCGAATGTCTACTTCGAGGGATTTTCCAGGCTTTTAATAATGATTAGTTATCCTCGGAATAGGTCATCAATATCAGATTGGTGGGGGTCCGAACCCTGCCAATCAGCTGTATGAAGAGAAGACACGTTCCATCTCCTATCTCTTTTTCTGCTCACTACTGCTATGGCAAGCAGAAAGAGAGACAAGAGACCTCACGTGTGCACCCCTGAAGACGGAGAACGCTTAGCGAAACATGTCGGGGGGAAGCCATTGAGGTTTTATTGTTTAGCACAGTTAGTGAGCGCAGCATAGGGAGATACAGTATATATATATATATATATATAGTGTATAGTGGTAGAAAAGATAGAATATAGAAAGCAGCAGTGCCGTGGCGGCGCACAGCCACTGACTATTGTTTTAGGGTCCATTGAACTAAGTTGAATGTATTAGATAACACTAACTTAATGCTGTCAGTGTTATTCAATACATTCCAGAACTGTAAGGGTTACATAGCATCATAAATCAATATAATGTGACCTCGAGCTGCGCTATGAGTCCGGATCATGATACTCACTCGTGTGAATGGTGGTGTTCTTTGGGGGATGTGATGTGTTGGGTTTGCGCCAGACATAGCGTTTTCTTTGATGGCCGAAAAGTTCAATTTTGGTCTCATCAGACCAGAGTACCTTCCTCAATACATTTTGGGAGTCTCCCACATGCCTTTTCGCAAATTTACAATGTGCCTTTTTGTTTTTAGCTGAAAGTAATGACTTTCTTCTGGCCACTCTGCCATAAAGCCAACTCTATGGAGCGTACGGCTTATTGCCGTCCTATGTACAGATACTCCAGTCTCTGCTGTGGAACTCTGCAGCTCCTCCAGGGTTAACTTAGGACTCTGTTCTGCCTCTCTGATTAAAGTCCTCCCTGCCCGGTCTGTGAGCTTTGGTGAGCGGCCATCTCTTGGCAGGTTTGCTATTGTGCCATGTTTTCTCCATTTGGTTATGATATATTTGATGGTGCTCCTGGGGATCATCAAAGATTTGGATATTTTTTTATAACCTAACCCTGACTTGTACTTCTTAACAACATTGTCCCTTGCTTGTTTGGAGAGTTCCTTGGTCTTCATGGCAGTGTTTGGTTAGTGATGCCTCTTGCTTAGGTGTTGCAACCTATGTAATGACAGATCATATGACACTTAGATTGCATACAGGTGGACATCATTTCACAAATTATGTGACTTCTGAAGGTAATTGGTTGCACCAGAGCTTTTTATGGGATTCCTAACAAAAGGGGTGAATACATACGCACATGGCAATTTTCTGTTTTCTATTTCTAAACAATAGTTTTAGGTTATAGGCTGTAATGTAACAAAATACGAAAAAAGTAAAGGGGGTGAATACTTTTGCAAGGCACTGTATAAAATCAAACAATTAAAAATGAAATTACGAAAAAGCAATGCAAAGAGGATGGCATATAAAATTACATTTGTAGATGTCCTCGGCAGCAAAATACACTCACAGTGAAGACCAACATTATGGACTATAATGAGAGGACAATTACGCATGAATGAATAATTAAAAATGAAGTATAAAACATGTATGTTCACCAGCATGTATGCGCAATGCACGTTTTGCACAGATTGGCTTCTTCAGTGCAAGTGGCAGGACACCAAGTGAAATAATAAGTGAATTTAATAGTACTAATTTCATATATGAAACAACCAATAACATGATGCTAAAAGAGTCATGTGAATCAAAAGGATGTTGCCATGATGTAAAACTTCAAACAGATGACCAAATGAACCTATAATGTTTCTTAAAGGGGTTTTCCTTGACCTCTTTACTGATTGGTGGGGGTCAGACAACTGGAACCCCCACTGATTATCTGTTTGAGAATCCACTGGTGCTTTCAATAGTGCTGCGGCCTTCTCTAACTTTTCTAGGCCATGTTGCAGCGACCAGGACTGTAGGGGTGCAATGTGTGACTGCGGTGGGCAGATGGGTGTAGTAGTTGGTACTCACGAGTTAGCAGAACTCTCTGGGCCGACATGCAGTGATGGGAAGGACAGCACCGGTTTCCTTCAGGGCGATGGATCTCCTGCCAGATGTTGGTTGAGGTGCCCTTGGTGGGATGGTTTTAGGTGCAGGGAAGGCAGGGTCCCTAGTGATCATGACTCCAGCACCCTTGGGTGCAAAGGAGATGTAGAAATGAAGAGGAGTTAGTTCTTCTAAATAACTGAAACGTTTACTGATAAATAAATTGCCTAGAGGTAGATGTACAAGTTCATTGGCACGGCAGAGGTAGTTATAATTTATATAAAGCACATTTACTTCGGAGGTAGTTTTTGGTATCTTCCCCAAACTCCCTCTGCCTGACCAGAGCCAAGGGGCTAAATTGGCAGGGACATGGTGGACATGTCTAACTCTCTCATCACTTATCACAGTTCACTAACTCTCTCTCTCTCCTCCATGGGCCAATTGGCCATAACCTTAAAGGGAATTTTCTCAGTCAGCAGATGCCCATCTGGGCACTACTACGAGCACCAGTGCCTTCTCAACCAGTAAATCAACAGAGGTCCCATGTTTGAGACCCCCAACGATCAGATACTGATGACCTATCCAGAGAATAGGTCATCAATATAAAAGTCTCGGAAAATCCATTTAAAGCGATGCACTCCGATCCAGCATGGCTGATATTTTCCTGGCTACATCAGTGACGTTCTGTCCAACACAGGTCATTATGCAGCCAAATATTGTCCTCAGCGGTATACAGGATGTCACATCGGAGTCCAGTGATTGGCTGCAGTGGTGGAGTGATCTGCATCGAATTTCATCTCTGCGGCTAGGAAAACAAATAACAGCAGGGAGGACGGGAGCACAGTACAGGAAGCATAGGGGAGAAGAAGTATTGATTGTTTTATTTTATGCCATTTATGGCTGCTGACCTACATTTTATTCAACTTGAGTAAGGGCTTGTTCACATCACCATTTTGCTTTCCGTTATCAGACGGATCCGTTTTTTACATAACAGAAATGTTTGAATAACGAAAAGCAACTTAAGCGTCATTGTCTGATTTTTTAGTGGATGCGTTTGGGATTTGCGTTTTAATAACCTATGCGTTCTTTCTGTTCGTATCCACTACACTCCGTTATTAAATTCCACTAACAGATCAGTTTTTTCATAATTTCCTATGATTTGTTATTGGTGTTGGTTTTGTGGTGGCACAGGAATATAATATCCTGCATTTCACCTTTTAATTTGTGAGCTTTGTGATGGAGGTGTTTTTTCTTGTCTGAAGACATGTTGCCAGCTCACCTTCTCTTCGACTTGAATTATGGGATTCTGCGGCGCTTATGGAGTCGAAGACATCGTCCTGTGCAGAGGCGCTTTTGGGTTCGTCCCATCAATTCGTCCCTGGGACCTCGGCTTCAGTGCCAAAACACATGGTTTCGGAGATGTGTGTCCCCTGAGGAGCGACTCATGTTGACCATACGGTAAATATCTCCCCTGATGTGTGACTATATAGGATTTTTAAGCCAAATCTTATGTATTGATAGGCTAAATGCCAGCCACATAGTTGGCCTAGGTCACACTTCCTTTTTACTTCTCATCACTATATTGTCAAGCCTTGTAGTTAGTTCCTAATGTTTAACGTGAATGATTCTTTTTTTACCAATATTATTTATACACAAACATTTTTTTACAAAAATCCTCCTTTGTACTGTAGTGTGTATTGCCAAATGAGTAGGTCCTAAGATATACAGATGAAAAAAATTGCAATTGGAGAAACCTAGGTCTTGTAGTTGATGTTTTGGTGTGTTTATTCCCAAAAAGCCACTGGATAACATTGTAGTAAAGTGAAAATTTGTTTGGTGCCCATTCTTTACCCAACTCGTTCAGCATCAAGTTGATGAGTAGTGATGAGCGAGCATGCTCAGCCGAGTACCGGTTCGGCTCGAGCATCACTATGCTCGGCATGTGGTGGTACTCGGCCGAATACCATATGTGCTTGTCGCATTGCTCGAGTCTCCTCCCCGCACGTTTGGCGCCTCTTAAGCAGCCAATCAACATTCAGGTAAGTAATTCCCTTCAGTGTAATGCCATAGCCATGTTTGCTATTAGCCTTACACTGATTGGCTGGCCGGAACACGTGATACCAGTTTATATAGGAGCCGATGTCCCGCGCTCGGATCATTCAGTGTCAGGGAGAGCAGACAGTAGGCAGGGACAGATAGCATTTTGCTGGAAATTCACAGATTTAACTCCAAAAAAATATTGAAAGACCAAAAAGTCCTCTAAAGGACTACAGTGTGTGTTTGACAGCAGTGCAGCACCATTTTTTAAATTCAGCAGTATCAGGGACAGGCGTCTTCAGGAAGGGACAGATGCAGGGCTGGAAAATCGCTTTTTTAAGTACCCAAAAGCTTTTAAAAGACTGAAAGATTTGATATTAGTGAGATTTACAGTACGCCATCAGAAAGCAGTGTGTTTAGCAGACATTATAAAAAGGGGCTTATTCACTAGAGTGTGTCTGCAAGTGAGATCTACAGTACGCCATCAGAAAGCAGACATTATAAATAGGGGATTATTCACTAGGGTGCGCCTGCTAGTGAGATATACACCATGCCATCAGAGAAATATTTTTTTCTGGGGAAATCAACCTAATTTGTGTCACATCTGTGTGTGCGTTTAATACACAACCGTTATATTCATTACTCCAGCAGAGAATACATTTTATTTGGGACAAATTTGACTAATTTTAGGCACATCTCTGTGTGTGTTAAGGCTGCAACCATATATACAGTATTCCAACATAGAATTATTTGTATTTGGGACAAATTTAACTAGCTTGGGGCACATCTGTGTGTGCGTTCAATCTACAACCGTTATATTCATTACTCCAGCAGAGAATTATTTATATTTTGGGCAATTTTAATTAATTTGGGGCACATCTGTGTGTGCGTTTAGGCCGCAACCATATATACAGTATTCCAGCATAGAATTATTGGTATTTGGGACAACTTTAACTGTTTTGTGCCAAATATGCTGTCCATTTAGTGTGGATTTCTGTGACAAATACTCTACCACATTTGAAAAGAGTGTCTGTTGCGCCAATCTAAATAATCTGCACATAATCTAGTGTCCATATTCTGTTCAATACTGGGGCATATACTGACTCAAATTTAAAAAATGTGTGTCTTGCGCCAATCTAAATAATCTGGTCCAAATCTAGTGTCCATAGCGCGTGGCTCTCTGTTTCAAATACAGTACCACATGTGAAAACAGTGTATTTTGGGGAAAAGTAAAATATTTGTGCTACATCTACTGTGAGAGGCTGCAGAGGCTGTGGCCCTGGGCTCAATGAAACAGAGTAAAATAATGTAGCCGAGGGCCTCCAGGTGCGCTAACCCTCTAAAACTGAAGGCGACGGCAAAACTTTTAGAGACTGATTGCCCAAACTGCAACCACAAACATACTTATTTATCGCAAAGTGCCCACACGATGATTTACACTGAATACTACATTCCAATACAGTATATCTCCCATGTTCCTTATTATTTAGCTATAATAGCCTGCCTACAGTCAATCTGCTGCCTGTGCCATTCATAGCATACCCTACACTGATAAATGGCAGGAAAAGTGTAAGGCATATTGGTGCACCCTAGACTTTTTCAAGGGTAAGGGTGCAAACAGAGAGGGCTCTGAGTGTCCCCTCTGGCACCTGTGCAAGACTGTAGTGTTGAGCGCGAATATTCGAATAGCGAATTTTTATTGTGAATATCGGCACTTCGCTAATTCGCGAATATTTCCAATATAGCGCTATAAATTCTAGTATTTTCTGTAAATTCTGTATTTTATAGTAATGTGTAAGTTTTGGATGAGGTTTTAGTGAATACAGTGTGCAGGCCAGCCCCTCAAAGGCATAGAGTGCAAGTTTGTGCCACGTGTCCAGCTTGGACACCCAATAGTTGTAAGGCACAGAGGGATCACTGAGGATGCTGACACGGTCTGCTATGTACTCCTTCACCATCTTCCAAAATGTTTCCCTCCTTGTGACACTAGGTCCCACAAGCAATTTTTAAACAAGGACATTTTGTTATTGCATCGTTTTGCTCGTCCTTTCCACCACAGGAATGAGAGATGAGAAGTTCTCTTTGTAGCAGGGGTCAATAAGGGTGAGCAACCAGTAATCCGTGTTGTCTAACATGCGTGTAACGCACGGGTCGCGGGAAAGGCAGCCTGACATGAAGTCAGCCATGTGTGCCAGATTCCCAACCGTAAGACTTCACTGTCGTCATCAGGAGGATGACTCTCATTCTCCTTATCCTCTTCCTCCTCTCCTGCCCATCTATGCAGAACATATGGAATAAACCTGCTATTGTTACTACCCTCTGTAGCGTAGGCAACTGTCTCTTGCTCCCCCTTCTCCTCCTCATCATCATCTAATTCACACTGAGAAGCCGAACTGATGGTGTTCTGGCTATCACCCTGTATAATGTCTTCCCCCTAGTTCCACCTCTTTCACATGTGAAGTGTCCGCCTTCATCATTACCACCAGCAATTACTAGACACAGAAGTGGCTGATAATCGGCTGATAATAGCGGCATCGCCACTCACCATCTGTGTTTATGCCTCAAAGTTGCATAAAACCTCACAGAGGTCAGACATACAAGAGCATGTTACAGCTAGTTGTCCACTACTGCCCTCTGCTGCTCACAAAGCCTGGACAACATGTATAACGTAGAGTTCCAGCGTGTGCTCACGTCGCACAATAGTCTGTTAGCTGGCAAATGCAAGCGCTTCAGCAGCATTGTCAAACCAACGGAAGCTGTACATGACTTTCGGAAATGGGCACACACATGACGCACCTTCACCAGTAGCTCATGCAAAATGGGGTAGGTTGGGAGAAAATTGAGAACATGTGGCCTAGGCATGGTATGGCCGGATTCTTGACATTAAGGTGGGATCCACATGGCCATATCAGCTTTGGTCCCAAGCTACAAAACTGCCAACAAGTTATGGCTATTATTAGACACAACCAACCTGGTCCCTTATACCCTGCCACTGAGGCGGTGTGCTGTTTTTGTCACCCAAGCAAATGAATTTCAGCAAGGCCTGTTGCCACTTTCCCATGAGAATTCAGAGTTTTCAGCATTTTGAAGCAGCTCTGACTTTCTGAGCACCTGTCATGTTTCTTCAGGTGCTAGAATGCCAGGATAGTATAAGTACCCCCCAAATGACACCATTTTAGAAAGAAGACACCCCAAATTATTCGCGGAGGGACATGATGAGTTTATGTATCATTTAATTTCATTTTTTTCACAAGTTAGCGGAAAATGACACTTTCTGAGGAAAAAACTGCTAACTTCTGGCAAAAAAAAAAATAACAGACTCACTATGCCCCTCAGTGAATACCTTGGGGTGTCTACTTTCCGAAATGGGGTCATTTGTGGGGTGTGTTTACTGTTCTGGCATTCTGGGCAGGGCTAAATTGTGAGCAACCTTGTAAAACCTAAAGGTACTGGTTGGAATTTGGGCCTCTTTGCGCACCCAGGCTGCAAAAAAGTGTCACTCATGTGGTATCGCCATACTCAGAAGAAGTAGGGCAATGTGTTTTGGGGTGTATTTTTACATATACCCATGTTGGGTGAGAGAAATATCTCTGTAAACTGACAACTTTGTATAAAAAAAATTTAAAAGTTGTCATTTACAGAGATATTTCTCACACCCAGCATGGGTATATGTAAAAATACACCCCAAAACACATTGCCCTACTTCTCCTGAGTACGGTGATACCACATGAGTGACACTTTTTTGCAGCCAAGATGCGCAAAGGGGCCCAAATTCCCATGAGTACCTTTAGGATGTCACAGGGCATTTTTACGCATTTGGATTCTCACGCTTTAGGACCCCTAAAATGCCAGGGCAGTATAAATACCACACATGTGACCCCATTTTGGAAAGAAGACACCCCAAGGTATTCCGTGAGGGGCATGGCGAGTTCACAGAAGAAAAAAAAAATTTGACACAAATTGATTTTTTTTTTTTTTTTACAAAGTCTCATATTCCACTAACTTGTGACAAGAAAATAAAATTTTACATGAACTCACCATACCCCTCACGGAATACCTTGGGGTGTCTTCTTTCTATAATGGGGTCACATGTGGGGTGTTTGTACTGCTCTGGCATTTGAGGGTCTCCGCAATCATTACACGTATGGCCAGCATTAGGAGTTTCTGCGATTCTCCTTATATTGAGCATACGGGTAATGAGATTTTTTTTTTCCGTTCAGCCTCTGGTTCAGCATCGATCAATGTGGATGAAAAAATCTCTGCCAAAATCAGTGACTGCGGTGCGGTGGGCTGGGCGCTAACTACCTAACAAGTAGCTAGCTAACTGGCGGTGATAAGGGACCCTTATGCCCCATTCACACGTCCACAATTCTGTTTGCGGAACGGAATTGCAGACCAATTCATTTCTATGGGGACAGACTTTGTCCCGCTCAGTTCCGGAATTGCGGATCCGCACTTCCAGGTCTACACTTCCGTTCCACAAAAATATAGAACATGTCATATTCTTGTCCACAATTGCGGACAAGAAAAGGCATTTTCTATATAGTTCTGGCAATGTGCGGATCTGCAAAATGCGGAAAGCACATTGCCGGTGTTCATGTTTTGCGGATCCGCAAAACACATATGGACACGTGAATGGAGTCTTACAGGGGGGTGATCAGTGACAGGAGGGTGATCAGGGAGTCTAGATGGGGTGATCAGGGGTTAACAAGGGGTTAATAAGTGACAGGGGTGGGGTGTAGTGTGGTGCTTGGTGCTACTTTACATAGCTACCTGGTCCTCTGGTGGTCGATACCAGCAAATGGGACCACCAGAGGACCAGGTAGCAGGTATAACAGACAATGTTAACAAAACAGCATCTAATATACCTGTTTGATGCCTTTTATTTTAGATCTACAGCCTGCCAGCGATTGATCATCGCTGGCAGGCTGTAGTATAACTTCTGAGACGCGATCTGCTGTGAACGCTGGATTTGCTATAAGGAGGTTTGTGACGTCACTGGTCACATGCTCCTTCATGGTCACATGACCAAATGTAGGAAGTGCTGGCAAACACGGACTGCAGAAGCTTGTGGAGGAGGAGGGGCTGTGTGTGCCTGCAAACAGCGGTGTGAGGGGGGATGTGGTGAAGTCCTGGAGTACACAGAGCTTCATAGGGAGCAGGTGAGGGGCAGCATATGGAGCTTATATTCCCGTGTCCGTGAAAAAAAATAGATGTGTCTGTGATTTTTTTTTTTTGAGGCTGGTGGTACTTGACTAGATTATTTTGGTGTTAATTTTCATCATTTTACAGCTCACAGTAAATATTAGTAATGAGTTCTTACATTGAGCTATAGACATGTATTACTATATTTAGGGCTGTAGCTATCGACTATTTTTGTAATTGCAAATTCTATCGATTAAT
Source organism: Bufotes viridis (assembly GCA_033119425.1). Lineage (NCBI taxonomy): Eukaryota > Metazoa > Chordata > Amphibia > Anura > Bufonidae > Bufotes > Bufotes viridis. The sequence continues at coordinate 119,996,965 of CM065597.1, read as the reverse complement.
CAAACGATTAATCAAGTGCTCTAATAACAAAAAGCTAATTAAAAGAATGTTTTTCTTTATAAAAACTCATCAGCCCCCCGCCACGTGCAATCAGCTGCCCCTCAGTGCCACCAGCTTGCCCCCCAGTGCCACCATCTCCGCCTCCTAGCCCTAGCCTCCTAGCTTACATGCACTATTTTGCGGACCGCACATTGCCGGCACCCTCATAGAAAATGCCTTTTCTTATCCGCAATTGCGGACAAGAATAGGAGGTGTTCTAATTTTTTGTGGAACGGAAGTGCGGATCCGCAATTCCGGATCCAGGCGGGACATAGAGTGTCCCCATAGGAATAAATGGGTCCGCAATTCCGTTCCGCAAAATGCGGAACAGAATTGCGGACGTGTGAATGGGGCCTAATAGTAAGCGCTTCACTCCTGCACCATGGTCACATAACACAAACGAATCCTCAATGCAAAAAATTTGCATCGAGGATTTTTTTGTGTCGAATTACTCGATTCAATCGAGTAATTGTTTCAGCTCTACTTATAATCTTTATCATTCATTATGGTTTTCTAATTTGTCCGTAAAAAATGTTGTCCGTCCGTGATTTTGGAACAAGTTGTCCAGAAAAAAGAAAAATTCTGGTTGGCAGCCCTGGTGCTGGGGGCACAGAGATGGCAACTTGTGTGCTGGGGAAGAGGGGGGGGGGGGGCAGCGATGGCAACCTGTCTGCTCTGACGGGGGGGGGGGGGGGGAAAGAGATGGCGACCTGTGTGCTTGGCGGGGCAGAGATGGCGACCTGTGTGCTGGGCGAGGCAGAGATGGCGACCTGTTGTTTGGGAAGGGGGTCTACTGTCTGTACCTTTGGAATAGTTCGCTGGGGGGGGGGGAGGGGACGAGCAGCAGTCGGTGGGTGTGAGGTGCAGACAATGGTATGCATATCTTATGTCAGGTCTGTGTGAGAGAAGGGGCACATGGTGTTAATTGCGTTTTGTAGGCCACCTGATGTCTGATACTAGTACTTGGGGGGGCAGTCTAGCTTGATGGGGTGACCTGGGGTGCAGTCCCTTGTCTTGAGACAAGGAGATTATGAGTGCAAGAGGTAGGTCACATGTGGAGGAATCCAGGCTCTGCGGGGGCAGTGTGTTTGTGTGTGCCAATCAGCTCCCAGGAATAAGATCTATGGGGTGCAAATACACAAACATCTTACCAAACAGCCACATAAATAGAACATTTAAGATAAGGCATTAAACCCCAGACCACCACATGAGGCCCAGACCCAGGACCTACATTCCAGACATACATGACGTACAATTCCCTGTAACTGCCTTGAGCTAATTCACAGCAACACCCCCTATTCAAGACGGTGTAGTTCCTATACCCCATAAACATCTTACAACTGACGGCCCCCTGGCTTTACAGATTCCACTAAAAAATCCTAGGACCGCTCCTCACGCACCCCACTCTAGCAGACATCAGGACAAGTACCCCTGTATGGGTCCCATATACCCACACATACACAAGCAGCCATTCACGCATATCCGAGCATCGGAACAGCTTGAAAAAGGGCACCAACTAAAAAGGGCCATCAGTGATGAAAAAGGCTGCAATCCTTCGAAGCGCGTATGGTTTCTCAAGCCCTGGGAAGCGCTTCCAAACTGCCCTGAACCATCAGGCTGCCTCCACCCACCGACGATACCGGGAACTAAAAGTGCGCGAAAAAATTGCCGCACGTGGCAAGAACGCCAGACACAGCCAACAGCCCTCTGATTGAAGGAAAAAGAGCGCAACATTCGTATCGACGGTCCGCTCCGCAAACAGCAGCTTCTCGCGATCATCGCATCCTCCTGCAATCGCGCTGCCAGCTGCACCAAGTACCCACAGCACACAGAGGCTCCTACGCAGAAAAGAACCTGCGATCTTCGAGGAAAGGTAACAGCGACCAGTGAGCCAATTTTCGGTTGGACGCCACCAGGCACTGATTCGCTAAAAATTATTTTCGCATAAATGAAAATCACTTTCACATAGCTGCATATACTTATACATTGGGTCTGGAAGGCTGCTGCTGTACTTTTTTCCACTGAACTCATCCCAGAGCATTGACTATACTTTTACAATATTTTATCATTATTATTTTTTTCTCTGGATATATAGCCCAATACAGGGTGTTTTATTATGATTTTAACACCATAATTTTTTCACAACACCCTCTTTTTTATCTTTTTTCCTATCCCCATTTAATTCATACCTTTTTTTTATCCATTTTTTCACTACTACTCCCCTCTCCCTGTACATTGGGAATGACCTATATTGAAATACGTTTTTTTTTTATCATTACTACTACTAAGATAAATATAGTTCTTTTTTAACATACCTATACTATCCCTGTCTTTTGTTGATATGTGCTGGTGACCTGATATAGAGTGCCTGTCTTCCTAGTTTCCCATACGCCTGCCTCTTCTGACTAGGGTGAGTCAGTTCAGACACGTGCACCTTGCATATTGTCCATACAGGAAAGCCACCGTATTTCCTTCTAAATAATGAATAACCCCACCCCCTTTAACACGATCTTCAACAACCCAATGTAAAAATGTAGAAAAGGATTCAAGATAAAAACATAACAAAAAACCCAAAATGAAAACCTAATGAATTGAAATCATCTGGGGGAACAGGAAGGAGTCAGAAAGCTGATTTAATATCGGCTCTTGCCATCACAAACAACCTTTACCATAAGAATTCAATGAATTAATAGCATCATCAGATGAACTGTACTCCATTAAAACTAGATTTTTGTCTAATTCAGCTTTGAGAGAATGGTCTTTAGGAAAAGAAACATGATAAATCAGACGAAAATCAATTGAAGATATTTTTGGTACCAAACCCACCGAAAATTCAGAAAAGGCAAAAAAGGACCCACCACCCTACCTTCAACTACTTCCTTATTAATTTTTTCTCTAACCACTGACGGATTCTTCCTCACTGGTAACAAATTATCCAAAAATAAACACCCAGAACCAGAAAAATTTGGGACACAAAAGCCCAAACGAAACCCCTCCGAAATTAACTCCGCCTTCAGCCGATCTGGATAAGGCCCCTTGCAGCAGAATGTTTGTCGCGCTGCGAGTCCGCAGCACTGCTCCCGGCCGTACCTCCCAGCACTGCCGGGGTCGCATAGCATTATATTGATTTATGATGCGATGTAACCCTTAGGCCCCTTTCACACGGGCGAGTTTTCTGCGCGGGTGCAATGCGTGAGGAGGACGCATTGCACCCGCACTGAATCCGGACCCATTCATTTCTATGGGGCTGTGCACATGAGCGGTGATTTTCACGCATCACTTCTGCGTTGCGTGAAAATCGCAGCATGTTCTATATTCTGCGTTTTTCACACAACGCAGGCCCCATAGAAGTGAATGGGGCTGCGGGAAAATCGCAAGCATCCGCAAGCAAGTGTTATAAGGGGAAATAATAGCATTCTTAATAAAGAATGCATTGTTAAATGAAGTGGAGGGGGTTAAAAATAATAAAAGTTAACTTACCTTAGCCACTTGATCGTGTAGTCGCGATCTCTCCTCTCTTTCCCTGCAGCATCTAAGATCTAAAGGACCTGTGATGATGTCACATCACATGGTCCAATCACATGGTCCATCACCATGGTAAGATGGACCATGTGATTGGACCATGTGATGTGATGTCATCACAGGTCCTGTAGATCTTAGATGCTGCAGGGAAAGAGAGGAGAGATCGCGACTACGCGATCAAGTGGCTAAGGTAAGTTAACTTTTATTATTTTTAACCCCTTCCTCTTCATTTTACTATGCATTCTTTATTAAGAATGCTATTATTTCCCCTTATAACCATGTTATAAGGGAAAATAATCAATTCTGCAGAAGACCCGAAACCGGACTTCAGTGATGAAGTCCGGCTTCGGGTTGGGTACCAAAACGCGCATATTCCCGCAACGCACCCGCCTCTTATCCGGGCGTCAAACATGACGCCCGTGTGAAAGAGGCCTTACAGTTCCTAAATGTATTGGATAACACTGGCAGCATTATGTCAGTGTTATACAATACATTCCAGATCTCTAAAGATTTCATAGCATCATAAATCAATGTAATTAGTTTCATTGAAAGAAAAACATAATCCTTTCTTTTACACCCTATCTCATATTAGAATGGACCGCTAACTTCTGCCTAAAATGTTCAATAATTTAAAAACAAAATAATAATAGAGGAAATTCATCATTCTAGTAAAACAGTTTCCTGAATTAAGAATGCAAAGAAGTTAAAGGGCTTCTGTTACCCCCAAAATGCATTTTTCATCAGCTGACATTAGCTATTTGCTAATGTCAGCTGATCTCAAACATACTTTTCTTACATTCCCCTGTGATTTCTCGCTCTCCTGCCGCTGGCCCTGTCTTCTCATTAAGTCCCGCGCCTGCGCCATGACAATCTTCAATCGGCGCAGGAGTACTGAGTGAAGGACGCCAGCTCCGTCCTCAGTGCGCCTGCGCCAATTACGTCATGGGTGTACTGTGACGTAATCGGCGCAGGCGCACTGAGGACGGCGCTGGCGTCCTTCACTCAGTACGCCTGCCGATTAAAGAATGTTTCGGCGCAGGCACGGGACTTAATGAGAAGACAGGGCCAGCGGCAGGAGAGCGCTCGCTGGCCCTGTCTATCAAGAGGAGAGGGGGAGTGTCGGCAACTGGAGGATACGGCGGCTAACAGCAAGTTACCGCCCAACTTGCTGGTAGTGAAGATATTTGCATATAATAAAAGTAAGAATTTTAAAAGAAAGAAATCACAGGGGAATGTAAGAAAAGTATGTTTGAGATCAGCTGACATTAGCAAATAGCTAATGTCAGCTGATGAAAAATGCATTTTGGGGGTGACAGAAGCCCTTTAATAAGTAACATCAGGAACAGGAAAACTTCCCCCTAACAATTCCATTCTCGCCTGCTTTATAGTGAACAGACCAGATTTCTGACTTCAGAAGAAGAACCTCCTCCTAGCAACTCCATTCTAGCCTGCCCTACACTGAACAGGCTAGAATACTGACTCCAGGGGGAGGGCGTCCTTCTAACAACTCCATTCTAGTCCCAACCACACCGCCATCTTGCTCTGTATACACTGTCTGTAACTCTTGCATTACTGTTTGCGTTCCAGGAAATGCATAAATGTCCGTTGGTCAGGCGCCATTTTGTTGAGGTTCAATAGCATGAATAATACTTGCTTTGATCTTCGTGAAAATAGCAACCTGTGCTTCCGAAGGTCAGAGGCTGCGGGGGGCTTTCAGCATCTTCTGCTTGTCTTCCGCTTCCTTCATTCCCACATCAGGATGGGTATGTGTATCTGCATCCAGGACATTTTATAATACGTCTGTAGCTGCAGTTGTATAGAACACTGTACATACAGACATATTTTTCTATCCTCTGCAGTGCCTGTAACTAAGAGGCTGTTAACAGTTAAAGGAGTTTTCCGTCCTCAGCTAATATTTCACATGCATAGGTATCAGAGATGAAAAAAAGGTGGGATCCCCCCGCTCCGACTTACGTTTCCATCACTGTCACCTTAGCTAAAAGTGGAACTCCCCACTAAACAGCAGTAGACCATATGATGGTGGACTAGGGTTGCCACCTGTCTCCACAAAAATTACTGGCCAAGTTTACCGAGTAAAAAAATGGCTTGCAGTGCTCTAGACGAAAAAAAATAAACAAGAGCCATTGGCTCCTAAACTGAAAAATTTAGTCGCCAAAATAAATTTTTAGTCGCCAAATTGAATATATACCGTATATATAATGGAAAAAAAAAAAGACTTGGAGAAGATGAGACGCAGGTCACAGTAATGAGCCAGCAATACATATAGGAGAATACAGCACCACATACCTCTCACATCCAGTTACATCTCCTGTCATGTAGACCTTCTCTTTTCTCTTCTCCTCCATTTTAAAATTTTTCCATCAACCCCCCATACTGGTGTCCCAACAATGTCATCAGCAATTATAAATGCTACCTACAGTGCCCCCAGTAATAATAATAAAACCTTAGATTAATCCCCCGCAAATGAACGTATAAAAAGAAAATAATAAAGTTTTATTCAATGGATGATTAAAATTGGGGAAAAGTGTGTATGACTCTTTCTCACAAGGACACTTTGGTATAGGCCTCATGCACACGACAGTATTTTTCTGCGGTCCGCAAAACGGGGTTCCGTGATCCGTGTCAGTTTTTGCTTCCGTTGTGTTTCCGTGTGTCTTCAGTTTTTTAGCGGACATGACCCAAAATATTTTACCAAAAGACAGGCTCACAATTTTTGCCAAGTGCCTGCCAAGGGATCCGCAAAAAAAAATGGACGCGGAACGCGGATGATACTAGGATGGCCATCCGCATTTTTTTACGGTCCCATTGACTTGAATGGGTCCGTGAACCGTTTTTCACGGACAAGAATAGGACAGGTTATACTTTTTTGACGGACTGGAATCACAGACCACGGACGCGGAGGACAAGCGGTGCATTTGCCGAGTTTTCCACGGACCCATTGAAAACCAATGGGTCCGCAGAAAATCACGAAAAATGGCACAACAGACACGGAATCAAATGACGGTCGTGTGCATGAGGCCATAGAGAGGGATTACAGCATATAGCCATCTATAACCAAAGAGTCCTGGGTTTGGCCCTAATTGAGCCAGCAGCCATACAACTGCTTGTCCCATACACTTGAATGTTGTAATTACAGTGCGCCGCTTCTACAAAGGAGACGGCACATGAGCACTGCTACTCCTTCAAACAGCTGGTCAGTGGGAGTGCAGGGAGTCAGACCGACCCCGACCCCTCCCCGCTGATCTGTTGATGAATTATCCTGACAAAAGGTCATCAAGTTCATGACACTGCAAACCTTGTTAAAGAGGTTATCTAACCTCTATAATGCCTCCCTAAACCTGAAGAAAAAAAAAAAAAACAACGCAACAGCACTCACAGCAAACAAATAACGTACAATAATTCCATAGTTATAGAAAATATTCTGCTGCTAATGCTACAGTTATTTTGTAAATTTGAGATTCTTGGCAAATGTCTGCCGGCGTCAAGGGGAACCTAACACTAAATACTACCTGTTATGTGCCATAGCAGCCACCATAAAATTCAGGGAATGCAGGTTCCACATGTATGCTGGGTACACTCTGCCTTTTACCATTTTTTGTGCCATAATGGTCTTTATTAAATCCAGGAAATGCAGGTACCAACATGCATGCTGAGCCCATTCTATACCTCTCCTCGTGGCAGGTGGCAGGTAAATGGGTCCGCATCCGCGATGCGAAGTGAACACGGGCCGGCGCCCGTGCATTGCGGACCCGCCATCATAGCGCCGGAGGTACGGCCACATGCATACTAGCGTGGCGGTGCCTAAGGCAGGGTTCTCTCTGTGATATCCCCCATCGCTTCTGATGAATGATCAAATGAAACGCATTGAGCGGCGTTATTAGGGACAGATGGGCCACAGTAGGGCAGGGTGTGTGTATGCAGTGTTGTTAGCTACATTGTATGTGTGCTGCAAGCGCAGAGCATCTCACTGTACACCCCTTGGGACTACCGGTGGGGTCTCTCGTACTTCATTGCGGCCCCCTACTGTTTAGTGATTGGCCTAACAGTTGATGGTTGGGTTATAACAACCAGTTTTAGGCTACCATACTTGGACTTTAAGAAAGGGAGCTCTAGCTGTACTTCCTGTGGGTGGTAGTACATTTACCACAGTAGTTTTGGTTTCCAGTGTATGCTCTCCTGTCTTGAGTCCATGAAGTAAATCTGCACTCCTATGTCTTTTAATATCGAGTTTAATAAAAGCTGAGTTTTAGCATCTTTCAGTTCAGTGAAATACAAAGATCTACACTAGCACTACCTAAAATTGATTTCTATGTGACACTAAATATATTTTTGTCCACCAAAAAAAAAAAAGGAAACTGAGCACAAAAGCGACCAGTAAAAAAAATGGTACTTGCTCAGGGTTGCAGAACGCGCGCAAGCTGACATTTGGTGCGTCAATGCAGACACTGCAGTATAAAAAGTTATTGCAGATACAAAAAAAAAAAAAAAAACACTAGCTAAAAATTAACTTTTATAAGCCTCTAACTATTACTTCTTTAAAAAAAAGACACAGATGAAAAAAAAATATATCTGCACCAAAAAAATGAGCCCAGGTGCTGAACAGTGAAGAACGGACTGATCACACACAAAAAGTGGTGCAGAGCAGGAAAAAAAAAGCCATATACAAGTCAAAAAAAGGGGGGGGGGGAATAGGGATGGAGATAGGGATAGTGACAGGGATTAGGGCTTGGGAAGGGGGGGGGGTGGCTAACGGATCTGGAACTTCTGCAAATAAAAAATTTAAAAAAAATCACTGCAGCAGATGTTCCAGATGTTCTTTTCTTCTTTTCACAGGTAGTAGAAAGCTGTAGTGGTGAACTACAAGTCCCAGCAATCAGATACAGCACAGAGGGGCACAGGTCCACTCTGCATGCAGTCTCCAGCTAGAATGGCTGCATGCAGAGGGATTCTTCCTGTTCCCTCGGCTGCTGTAGCGCTGCAATTGGCTAGAGCCTTGTCCCAGCCAATCGCAGTGCTGGCAGGGGATGCCAAACACTGGAGTCCCCTGCCTGACCTCAGGGGGGAGACAGGCGCTGACCTTCTCCCCCCCCCCCCCCCCACTTTCCTCTGCAGCTCCATACTGCTTCCGGCGCTACGACGTGCCGGTCTTCATTGCCGGCAAATCGCATCGCTTGGGGCTGCAGGGAGGAAGAAATACATCATGCTGCCCTTACCCGGCATGGATGCCTGCTGGTAAGAGCAACCATCTCGCCCCAATTCTCCCACGATCCTCTCGCAGAACATGTACGGTGCTGATCCTTAAGTCACGTCCAGCTCTGGTCCTCTACGGGTAAAAAGAAGAGAAATGGAAATTTAGAAAATCTGGAATTTCTCTAAATTTTTGGCAAATTTTGGATTTTTTCATAAATAAAGGGGAAATATATCGACGTTAAAATATTTATGACTGTCATGAAATACAATGTGTCACAAGAAAACAATCTCTGAATGGCTTGCATAAGTAAAAGTGTTTCAAAGTTTTTACCACATAAAGTGACACGTCAGATCTGCAAAAAATGGGCAGGAGGGTGACAACTGGCCCAGGGTAGAAGGGGTTAGGCATCCGTTATGCTTACTTATACACATAGCACTAATGGGCACTATGAGCTCTGTGTTAATTTCTATCTTTTTTATGTTTCCCTTAGGTTAGTGATGTCTCAGAGAAAAGATCCATGTCAGAAGGAAGCATGTGCAATCCAGAAATGCCTGCAGTGTACGCCGTAATAAGCATCGATACATTCTACCGCTTACTATTCAGTGCAATATTGTTATGTTCACATTTGTTTTATGTCCACAGTAAACCATTATAAAGAGAGCAATTGTGCACAAGAGATTCAAGCAATGCGTATCTGTTGTTCTAAGCTGCCAACAAAGCAATCAATTTGCTGCTCGGGTTTCCATGACCAGCCTGTTGCTAAAGAAAATCTGCAAGGATTATCGAGTGTGGAAAGCAACAAAACGGCATTCACAAAATGTTAGTGCTCTCTTCAGGCTGCAAGTTGCTGATGGTGACACAGCCATCATAAAAGGGAAGAACTGGAAACTGTCATTTTTAAATGGAAGTAATTAATTTTTTGTTGTGATTTTAGCAAATTGTTAATAAATAAAGTTAAGTGAATGAAGAACTTGTTTTATGTGTTCTAACCATCACATTCTCAGATTCCCTTGCCATGCTCTGTTTAAATCGTGTTAGCTCCCTAAATTTGGTTTTTATGTCAGTTGTATCTATAGAGCTTTATGAATCACCCAACAGGTGGAAAAAGTGTTCTTACAAGCTGTAAGTGCAACTGGTAAAGAGTTTTTACCTTACTTTACATATACTAAGAGGTGTGCGTTTCAGCATGGAGCTTGGCGCTTTTTGCATCTTAAAGGTTCTTCCTATATGTTTTTTTTCCTTCCCCCTTTTATACTTTATTATAAATTTTTAAGGATACACAACAAAGAAAAATAAACACAAATACCCACATAAAACCAAGGGGGGGGGGGGGGGTAATTGTACTGAAGCAGAAAAGAAAAAAAAAAGAGAGGTGGCCTACCATATAGACCATACTTTTGACCACAAGACCAGCATAAATGCAGAAAGCCAGCGACCTCCCAATCCCAACACAAGTAGCGGGAGTTTCACCCCCGTCATCCTGGCAGGGAAAACATGCAGCCAGTGAACAAAAAAAAACCTGCACCATAATGTGATTAGTATTAAGTGAACAGAAACTCATATGTTTGTAAATCCTATCCCAATCTATTCGGTTCAGTCGCTTATCCTCCCGACACCATCTTTGTTGCCCAGGTAATAGATGATCGGAGGTGACCGACTGAACCAAAAGCTTATATATCTCTGACAACTTAATTTTCCTCCCTTGTGAATTACCAATACATCCAAATAGGGGTGGGACGATATGGCGATATAGACGATATGCGATATGAATTTGTGCCACGATATCGATTTCGTCTATATCGCCATATCGCGGTAGAACATGGTATGTGCCGCTCTCGGCGCATACCATGTTCTCCTGAGCCGGCACAGTGGAGAAGGAGGGAGTCTCTCCCTCCCCACTGAGAGCCACCAATGAGAGAGGAGGAGGGGAGGGACTGTAGTCACTGCTACCAATGAGAGCGGAGGAGGGGAGGGACTGTGGCCACTGCCACCAATGAGAGCCGGGCAGTGCAGAACGTCACAGGCAGGGAGAAGGAACGCCCAGGGAGAGAAGCTGATGTCTCCTCCCTGGTGTTCCCATCATGTGACGGGGGCCAGAGCGAGCGAACGGAGCCCTGCACAGATATAATAGTAAGTGCCCCCTATGTGCTGCTACCTAATGAAAGGTCCTATAGGCCTGTATGTGACGGCCATATCCCATACCCGGCTTCTATCACTGCCTGCTGCGATCCGCCGCAATTAACCCCTCAGAACCCGGCACATGCAGGCTACGTTTCTATTCACTCATTGGTGGCAGTGACAGTTGTGATCGGAGCCCCAGCAGTGTAATGCTGGGGCTCCGATCGGTTACTATGGCAGCCAGGACACTACTGATGCCCTGGCTGCTATGGTCAGCTCCCTGCTGCTGTGTGCACAGGGCAGCAGGGTCAGTGTCAAGTCCTATTTACCCTGACAGAGATCTATCAGGGTGAATAGGACAAGAGTTCTAGCCCCTAAGGAGGCTAAATAGTTATTAAATAAAAAGTTGAAGGAAAAAACAAAAAAAAGTTTAACAACCCTCCCTCCAATATAGAAAATATATATTGCGATATATATCGCATATCGCACATGCTTCATATTATATCGCAATATAAATTTTAGGCCATATCGCCCACCCCTACATCCAAACTTTTACTTGATTCAATAGTAAATAAGAAGCTAATTTCTTGTACCCCCTCCATTTGCTGGATTTCATCAAATGTTACTATACTCCCCTCTCTAAATAACTGTGAAAAATACTGTATCTCTAATCTCTTCCAAAAAGACATAAATCTTAGGGTACTTTCACACTTCCAGCAGGACGGATCCGGCAGGCTATTCAGCCTGCCGGATCCATCCTGCCGCAAGTGCCCGTGCACTGCCGTGCTGCCGCTCCGTCCCGATTGACTATAATGGGGCGGGGGGGCGGAGCTACGGCGCAGCACGGCAAAGATCGCCGGACTGAAAAGTCGGATATGCAGGACTTTCAGTCCGGCACCCCCATCTGCGCGCTGCCGTGATGTGCCGTAGCTCCGCCCCCGGCCCCATTATAGTCAATGAAGACGGAGCGGCAGCACGGCAGTTAACGGGCACTTGCGGCAGGACAGATCCGACAGGCTGAATAGCCTGCTGGATCCGTCCTGCCGCAAGTGTGAAAGTACCCTAAATTCTTTTAAATATTCATTTCCCATTAACGGCGTAAACTCAAGTGCTTTCAATAAAGCCAGTGACTGTTTTATAGCATCCCATACCCTAACAATAAGCCTAACTAAATGACTTGTGAAAAAATACTTGCTCCTATTTAGTTGGCCCAATTCCAATAACTAGAAAATATCCCTATAGCCTGAGTTTCCAACCAATCTGCCCAGAATAATATTCTGCTGCCATTCAGCTAGGTACATGCTTGCGCTGCCAAATAGTATCCTTTGAAAAAGGGAACCGTAAATCCTCCCTGCTTTATTTTTATTTTCTCCCACAGATAAGTTTGTTCAGTAACTTTTCTACACTGGCAAATGTACTATTATCGATGCATATAGGTGGAGCCATAAAAAAATATAAAAATTGGGGGAGGAGTATCATTTTAACCAACACGATTTGACCCGCCATTGATAATGGAAATTTCAACCAAACCGTAATCTTTGATTTAACCCGTTTACCAATGGTAATATATTAGCTGATATAAAGTTATCTATTGATGGGGTGATAGCGATTCCCAAATATTCAAATGATTCCTGTGTCCCAATTATCCTAAGGCCTCTTTCAGACGGGCGTTGCGGGTGCACTCCGTCAAACAGTGCGGGTGCGTTGCGGGAATCGCCGCGATTTTTCCCTGCGAGTGCAAAGCGCTGTCATGCGTTTTGCACGCGCGGGAGAAAAATCGGCACTTTTGGTACCCAGACCCGAACCTGCACTTCTTCACAGAAGTGCATGTTTGGGTCAGAAATTGTCCCGCTGGTATTATTTCACATTATAACATAGTTATAATGTAAAATAATACCCTTGGCCATCTCCCTAATGTTTAAACTGGTGCAGAATGAGTTAAAATAATAAACTAATAATTACTTACCTGTTCCATTTGATCGAGAAGCCCGGCCTCCTCTCCGTTAGCTTGAAAGATGTAAAGGACCTGTGATGATGTCACAGCATCACATGGCCCAATCACCTGCTCCATCACTATGCAGCCTGAGGATAGTGTTTAAGGACCTTGGATGATGTCACATGGTCACATGGACCAATCACATGCTCCATCACCAATCGCAACGCATCCGCACTTGGTTGCGGATGCTTGCGATTTTCCCGCATCCCCATTCACTTCTATGGGGCCTGCGTTGCGTGAAAAACGCACAATATAGAACATGCTGCGATTTTCACGCAACGCAGAAGTGATGCGTGAAAATCACCGCTCATGTGCACAGCCCCATAGAAATGAATGGGTCCGGATTCAGTGCGGGTGCAATGCGTCCTCCTCACGCATTGCACCCGCGCGGAAAACTCGCCCGTGTGAAAGGGGCCTAACACCCTCAGTGTTCCACATAGAGAACTCATCAAGCGGCATTAAGGCGGTCTTAGACCAATTGATTTCTAAACCTGTTATACTTCAGTACGCCTCTACTTTCTGGATTAATATAAAGTGTGGAGACAGCACGCCGGAAGACACGGGTTATGCTTGAAAACAGTGATTTTTTATTACACCAGTGGTACAATTTCAAAACATGGAATGTAGTAGCTTGTATTGTACGCCGTGGTTTAAAGACCGGCCATACTTGCTTGAGAAAGGGCACCGGTTAGGGCCCGAAACATCGCAACACAAGCTAACGTAACAAGCAATACAAGCTACTACATTCCATGTTTTGAAATTGTACCACTGGTGTAATAAAAAATCACTGTTTTCAAGCATAACCCGTGTCTTCCGGCGTGCTGTCTCCACACTTTATATTAATGTATTGAAGTCTGGACTACCTGGGTGGAAGTCTAAAGGGGACGTGCACCCATAAAAGCCCATACGTGACGAGTGCTGAGGTTAACCTCTTGTTGAACCTACTTTCTGGATTAATTTAGGGAGTGTGTTCGGCATTTCACTCAAACAACTCAGCCTTACAGGTCAATATTAGCGTCAAGAAGAAGCGCACTCCTTTTACACCGGCGGCAGCTGATTCCACATAGATGTCTACAGAACCTGTTCTATTCAATGCTTATAAAAGTAGAGCCCATCCGACAGAGTAGAGAGGGTGTCAGCAGTAAGTTTGTGTTGACGTCACTGATAATTTTGCCCTTCCTCTGATCCATCAAAACCCCCAAAAAAAGGATCCTATCTGTGGAGCATCCACCTTCACTCGGTCAGCATCTGGTCAGTAATCCATCAGTATTGCTAAAGCCAAAAAAAAACAGGAGTGGATCCAAAACAAAGATAACACGTGAATAGAATATTTGCATGTCTTCTGTGTTTTGTACCTACTCCTGCTTTTGGCTACCAAATCATAAGCTAATTCTGATGCAAAATAGGAACCATATCATGCAGGCCTTACATCTATTACATAGACAGGATTCGTTGCGAGTCTAATTTTTCCTTCCTTCTGACAGATCAGAAGAAAGGTCAATTAAATGATGTCAGCCAGGCCGAAAGGCTAAATAGTGACTCAGTCATGAGGGGAGGGTGGGAATAGCATGAGAAGTCCACAGAGTGGCCCAATGACAGACTCTGGAAGTGTCAGCGGCATGAGGAGACAACAGAGTGGCCAAATGACAGAGTCTGGAGGAAGCAGCAGCATCAGGAGGAGACCACAGAGTGGCACAATGACAATGTGGAGGTGGCAGCAGCATCAGGAGGAGGCCATAGGGTGACACAATGACAGAATGTGGAACTGGTGGCAGTATCAGGAGGAGGCCACAGGATGGCACAATGACAGTGTGGAGGTGGCAGCAGCAGCATGAGGAGACCACAGAGTGGCACAATGACAGTGTGGAGGTGGCAGCAGCATTAGGAGGAGGCCATAGGGTGACACAATGACAGAATGTGTAATTGGCGGCAGCAGCATCAGGAGGAGGCCACCGGATGGCACAATGACAGTGTGGGGGTGGCAGCAGCATGAGGAGACCACAGTGGCACAATGACAGAGTGTGGAGGTGGCAGCAGTTGCATCATCAGGAGGCCACAGAGTGGCACAATGACAGTGTGGAGGTTGCAGCATCAGGAGGCCACTGAGTGGCAAGATGACAGTGTTGAGGTAGCAGCAGCATCAGGAGACCACAGAGTGGCAAGGTGACAGTGTGGAGGTGGCAGCAAAATAAGGAGACCACAGAGTGGCAAGGTGACATAGTGTGGAGGTGGCAGCAACATCAGGAGATCACAGAGTGGCAAGGTGTCATAGTGTGGAAGTGGCAGGAGAAGCAGATTGAGTAGGCCACAGGATGGCACAATGACAGTGTGGAGGTGGCAGGAGCATTAGGAGACCACAGAGTGGCACATTGACAGAGCGTGGAAGGATTCAAGGGTTTATGGATGGATGAGTCTGGACCAAAACAGATTGATTTGTTTACCTTAAATTACCCCATAGGTTTGTATAGTATCAAACTGGTGTAAAGCAGAATTTGCTTAGTTGCCCATAGCAACTAGATTCCACCTTTCATATTTGGCAGCTCCTTTGGAAAATGAAAGATGGAATCTGATTGGTTGCTATGGGCAATTAAGCCAGTTCTACTTTACACCAGTTTGATAAATGACCCCATATGTTTGTATAGTAAGTAACATAGTAACATAGTATATAAGACCGAAAAAAAACATTTGTCCATCCAGTTCCGCCTGTTTCCTACAAGTTGATCCAGAAGAAGGCAAAAAACCCCTGTGAGGCAGAAGCCAATTCTCCCCACTTAAGGGGAAAAAAATTCCTTCCCGACTCCAATCAGGCAATCAGAATAACTCCCTGGATCAACGACCCCTCTCTAGTAGCTATAGCCTGTAATATTATTACACTCCAGAAATACATCCAGTCCCCTCTTGAATTCCTTTATTGTACTCACCATCACCACCTCCTCAGGCAGAGAATTCCATAGTCTCACTGCTCTTACAGTGAAGAATCCTTTTCTATGTTTGTGTACAAACCCTCTTTCCTCCAGATGCAGAGGATGTCCCCTCGTCACAGTCACAGTCCTGGGGATAAATAGATGATGGGAGAGATCTCTGTACTGACCCCTGATATATTTATACATAGTTATTAGATCTCCCCTCAGTCGTTTTTGTTTTCTAAAGTGAATAACCGTAATTTTGATAACCTTTTAGGGTACTGTAGTTGCCCCATTCCAGTTATTACTTTAGTAAGGTAAACAAAATCAGTTTTGGCCCAAACTCATCCATCCATGAATCCCCCCCTCCTGGTGTTTAACAAGGACCTCTCAACTGATATATCAGCAAAAATATTTACCACTGCCTACAATTTTTTTTTAACCCTTTCAGCCACTGGAGGTTTTGTCACGACTGCAGGGGGACCCTTATCTACGGATGGGAAATAGAACGGCCACCCCTGACTAACCCTAAGCTGGCACCTGTCTGCCCTGATACCCTAGACGGGGTGTGAACCCGTACGGCGAGCAGGATACCTAAACCCTCAGTCACCCTAAGAAGACTAGACTGGGGAAAGGCAGATGGGAGCACTAGTCACCATCACTCATGTCTAGGAGAACAACAGGGGAAGACAGCAACAAACAAACAATCTCCAGCAGAGATAGACTTATCCAGTCACGAGCAGAGAAGATGATCCCAATAACGACAGTCCACGCCAGACAAGAGCTCCACAGCAATACCGTCAAACAATCTCCTTCAAAGGTCAGAATAGCACTGGAAGTAAGGACTATATCTGGCAATGACTGCAAGTGAAACTGAAACGAATATAGTAGCTGGGAGTGGCAGACAGGACTCACCTGAGAAGGATGCCTACAAACTCCCAGTCAGGACAAAAAGGTTCACAAGGCAAAACCCGGATGACATACCCTGAACCACGGAGCAAACTCACAAGCTATCGCGAGTAGCAAGTCGCTGCGACCTTCTCCTCCCAGACCTGTCTGGATCAGTCACAGTCGTGACAGTACCCCCCTTTCTACGAGGGGCCACCAGACCCTCAAGACCAGGCCTGTCCGGATGGGACCTATGAAAAGCCCGAATGAGTCTGTCCGCCTTTATCTCTGATGCTGGCACCCACATTCTCTCTTCGGAACCATAACTTCTCCAGTGCACCAGGTAGTGAAGAGAGCGGCGAACAAATCGTGAATCAACAATCTTTTCTACCTGAAACTCAAGACTGCCATCAACAACCACCGGTGGAGGCGGTAGTGGCAATGGTTCAGGAGGTTCTACATATCTCAGGCTGGGAACACACCTAAGCGTTTTTCAGGCGTGCGTTTTTTCGCGTGATTGTATGCGCGTTTTTGTCATTAATGAACAGGCCTACCTATATTGAATGTTTGCCAAATTGAGATTTTGATTGATTAGGTGTGTTTGAGAGTGTTGTACTGTTGGAGTTTGGTGTGGTTAATTTGGTGGATTTCTATGGAGTTTAGGAGACAAACGCAAGTGGCAGCAATGGTGTGTGGAGTGTTGCTCTTGCCGGATGCGTCGTCGAGGAACAACCCGGCGACGTTTTTGGATCTATCCGTTGATCGTGGACCGCAATAGTAGGGGTCAGTTCTGGGCTTTGTACCAGAACCTACGGGTACATGAGGATCGTTTTATGAACTACGCACGGATGTCCATATCCAGGTTAGTAGCCATATGTATCTGATGTTACCTCCTTTTTTTTTTGTGTTCCTATGATTGGAGTATATGTGTATGTTACTGTTCCGAAAACTGTCTTGTCTTCCAACTCCTGGGGCTGATGTCTGTACATTTGCAACGCCAGGACACGTTCATGCGTGACTGCATCCCACCTGTTCAGAGGCTCTTAATTACCTTGAGGTAAGTAGCATCATTATGGCCCTAGTAATCATGTACAGTGTGTGTTTGGTGTATATTCTGCTGTCCCTGTGGTTGCCGTCAGTATGGTTGGTGTGCTACGGTTTGTGTGTAACACTATTCCCTTGATGGTGTCTGTGATGTTAGCCCAGTAGGCGCGAATTTCTAGACCATACCAATGTGTACAATAAATATAGACGTATACACACTCAATAGACAAGCCAGACATATTGTTTAGCTACAAACGTTTATGATGTTAGTGGGCCCAACGAAATAGTAATATGTGCTTACAATTTTTTTGGAAAATTAGGACAATAGATAAAACAAAAAGCAACATTATATTGTTTTGCACACATTAAAAAATAATGTTCAACTGTCCCAACGTGGACACCCCCCTGAGGCAATAACATAAACTTTCATCCATTATCTTGAAAAATTTTGATACTGGGTTCCCGAATAATCGGGCTCAGTGGGCATTGCACATTCGCGCATGGGCGGCCCTTGGCCTCCTGGTGCCATTTGTGCAGACATGCTGTGGCCCATGCTTGTTGAGCCGTACTGATATTGCATTGGTGGTCTTGGGGGCCATGGGTTCGCTGGTGCTTGGATTGGTGGGTAGTGGTATTGTGGCGGCTGCTGTGGGAGATGGGTTGGGGGTGGTGGAGGTGCTATGGGCTGTGGTGGGACGTTTTCAGCCGGAAGGAAGGATTGTATGCACCGCATCACACTGTGCCGTGCTTCTGCCTGGAGATGTTTGGGGACATTTTTGAGGTCCTCCTCCAAACTGAGGAGGAAATACGCCTCACTGCTCATCCTTGGTGCAGGATGAGCGAGGGCATCTAGACAATCTATGAGGCGATCTTCCTGCCTTTGGCTTCGTGTTTTTCTTGGCCTTTTTGTTTTTTGGCTCGCTTGATCGGCCTCTTGGGTTTCTGGTGGGGTACTTGATGCAATGGGTGGCTCCAAACTTGGGCCACCATCACTTTCCATGGTGGCTTCATCCTCCTGCCTCTCTGCTGTATCCCAGCTACTGTCAGTGCTGTAAACAAAAATGGGCACATAATGAGTTAGTAGGTAATCTATTTTGGCCAGGTTATGCTCCCAAGGCCCATATAGGATGTCATCTTGCATCCGGATGTGGCCTATATAGCTGAGGCCATGGGCTTCTAGCTGTACGCAGACACATCCGCATGGCCCATTTTTGAAAACTATTTTAGGTGTGTCTAATAATGCAGTTTGCAGATATTGGCCTGTTTCAGATATGTCTCCTGTAGCAGATATGTCTCCTGTGTCTCCACCGGAGTCCTAGTTGCAGGATCCAGGTACACAGGAGTCTTATCTGGGTCAAAATGCATATCTGCCAGTAGCCGGTGTTGCGAGCCAATAGTAACTAGAACGCCTTCTTATTGGGCTTAGTAATATCTGACTGTGCACATCTAGAATACAACCTCCCCAGCTACAGAGTTAGAACATGCCTGAAGGTGGTCGATTGACAGTGTTTGTGACGTACTTACCTACGCATTTCGGTGCATGGGATGAGGAACGCCATCTGCTCGGCATGCACATAGGAGGTGCTGCAACTAGCCCTAGATCCGCTCCTTTGCTCTCGCTCTTTTCGGCGATGTCGGACAAACGCATCTTTGAGGCTTTTCCACTTGCTTTTTAGCATATTGGCTGTAAAATAAAACGTGACACATGTATTAATTGAAACGTTCTTTTTTATTTACAGGTATTTGGCTACTGGCCAGTCTTTGGCCAGTCTCCAGTATTCCTTTCTAATAGGAAAATCAACAGCAAACCTCATAATCCGGGAAACATGTGTGGCCCTGTGGGACGTTCGTAAGTCTGCCGTCATGTCCCAACCGACTACAGCAGAGTGGATGGATATTGCGGATGTATTTATGCAGACCTGCCATTTCCCAAACTGCGTGGGGGCCATTGATGGGAAGCAAATTCGTGTGCTCAAGCCGATCAGGAGTGGTAGCCGCTTTTATAATTACAAAAAGTATTTTTCGGTGGTGTTACTGGCAGTTTCGGACGCCAATTACTGCTTCCGCTACATAGATGTCGGAGCTTACGGCAGCAGTTCGGACTCAGCAGTATTGGCCCACTCCCACTTCGGCAGGCTGCTGTCAAGTAATTCTCTGGAGCTTCCAGCACCCCAAATTCTGCCAGGCACAACTTATCTGGCCATGCCGTACGTGTTTGTGGCGGACGAGGCATCCGCCCTGGGGGGGAATATGATGCGGCCCTTCTCAAGCAGAGGACTAACTACAGAGAGAAGGGTGTTTAATTATAGGCTGACCCGAGCAAGAAGGGTGGTGGAATGCGCCTTCGGCATTCTCGCCAACAAATGGCGTTACCTCCATTCGCCAATTCTGTTTAAAATAGATACCGCTATTAAGGCAGTCAAGGCGGCATGTGTACTGTACAACTTTGTGCGGCAGAGAGATAGCTTCAATTTTGAGGACACCCTCAGTCACACTCTGGGGCCTAGCCAGCTCACAGTGGTCTGTGGCACCGCACATGGTGCACATGTTCGGGACCATTTCGCCCGATACTTCATGTCGCCAGAGGGTGAGCTTCCCTGGCAAATGGAAGCAATTGAGTTTTAAATCTAGTTTTCCAATATTTAGTTAATTTCTAATCTACGGTTATTGTTATGTTTGTCATTTTCACGTGTGTTCATAAAAAGGTTTATGTTTTGACATGCGCTGCTACTCTTGTCCTTATTTCGTAGGGCTTCTACACACAAGGTGCATGGTGGGTGGGCAAAGTAATAAAAATGTTCCTAAGAGTTCCTAAAGCCTTAGTTGCGAGGGAGCGGGACATTGACGCTGATCTAGGCCGAGTGACATGGCCACAGCCAGCCGCACACATACCGATTTCTAAACCCCCAAAAAAATAAAAACAAGATGGGATCCCATTAATGTCCCCTTTAGAATAATATACCACACAGAACGTTAAATATTCTGTGTATGTACTTCCCTCGGCCAACAATCCACAAAATTCACAGTGTCTGTATGGCGTTGCAGCGAAGGGATGAGACATTTGCAACACACTGGTTTCCACCCCAATAACCCACCCAAAATCATTACACAATGCGTAGCATAATAACGTGTCTTCAGAGCATGCTGGGAGTAGTACATACACAGACGCATTAAAGCCCCATTTTGCTAAGCCATGGACTAGGCAAAACATGCAAATCAAATACACCTAACACAAAAGTGACACGGACCGCCATAAATTACAAAAAGCATGTGGGCCCACATCCAAATAAAAAAAAAAAAAAGGTTGAACCAAAAACTCGTTTCAGAAAACAGGGGTGGAAGTGTGCACTCAGTAATCAGAGGGAAAGCACACAGCAATGTCACAAGGATATGCATGGACCGTGTTTAACATGGCCAGGCATTTGTATGGCAGCAGCAGCACACGGCGTAGTTGTTTGCTCAGACGCCGTTAACATCAGGCAGGCACATTAATACACCTAGGCACATGGACATGTGTACACCATGCCCGGCCGCTGCTACACACATGCTAGCCATGATACACATGGACCAGGCACGGCCGTGCAACACTGCTGTGTGCATGAGGCTTTGGACAGATAAAATGTTTGTGGTTTCCACATAACAGGGGAGGGGGCTGCATTTAACACTGGGTAAACCGGCCACCAAAGCTGCAAAAGCTCTGTGACATAGGAAGCACATATATAATTATGACCAGGGGACACAGTGAGTTAAATTGCACCATTTGAAAACCACACTTTGATTTACCTTTGGCAGTTTGGCCTGCTTTGGCCATTTGCGGCCACTCTTTCCATAGGCTTTTGCCTATATCTTCCCAAGCCTGCTGTCTGTATCTTCTATTTTTATATTTTGGGTCCTTCGTGTCATAAAGACAGCGTTTCGGACGCACGAGCCTGATGAGGGTCTCTGCTTCACAGCCTGCTTCCTCCATGCTTGGGCCTAGGATTCTGTCTTGCACCTGGGAGTGGCCTTTTTCAGCTGGTTGCCTAGTAAAAAACGCGCGTTCGTAGGCGCATTTCTTCATCTTTGCGCGTTCTAATACAATCCTATGGACGGAAAGGCGCGCAAAAACGCCCTAAAGAAGCTCAAGTAGAAGCGACAGCGTTAGGTGTTTTCCAGCGCGTTCAAACGCGCTGTAAAACGCCCAAATGTGAACCATGCCCATAGGGAAGCATGGCTTTTCACATGGTGTGCGTTTTACAGCACGTTTGAACGCGCTGTAAAACGCTTAGGTGTGTACCTAGGGTTAAGCAGAGATCTGTGGAAGACATTATGGATCCTTAGAGTCTGAGGTAGCTCCAGACGAAAAGCCACCGGGTTAATGATCTTAAATACCCTATAAGGACCAATAAATCTCAGACCTAATTTCCACGAGGGAACCCTCAACTTGATATTTCTGGTAGACAACCACACCAAGTCATTCACCCCAGGGTCCGGACCTTCAGAGCGCTTCTTATCAGCCACACGTTTGTATCTACCACCAATTCTCTTCAAACTTTCTTGCACACTCTGCCACACTGATAAAAAAAAGGGAAGACGCAAATCATTTCTCCTCGGGAAACCCAGACGGCCCCCCCTCACTAAACGTACAAAACTGAGGATGGAAACCATACGCACCAAAAAATGGTGACTTATCGGTGGATTCTTGACGACGATTATTAATGGCAAACTCGGCTAACGGTAAATAAGATGACCATTCCTCCTGATTTTCGGAAACAAAGCATCTCAAATACGTCTCTAGGTTTTGATTGGTACGTTCGGTCTGACCGTTGGACTGTGCATGGAAAGATGAAGAAAACGACAGATGAACCCCAAAACGAGAACAAAAAGCTTTCCAAAATTTAGAAACAAATTGGGTACCACGATCCGAAACAATATCGGAAGGGCCCCTGTGAAGCTTCACGATGTGGTCAATAAAAACCTGAGCCAGTGTGTTAGCATTAGGCAATGCGGTAAGAGCAATAAAGTGCACCATTTTAATGAATCTGTCAACAACTACAAGAATAACAGTCTTCCCCGATGATACTGGTAGATCCGTAATGAAATCCATAGATAGGTGCGTCCAAGGCCTGTTGGGGATGGCCAGAGGTAAAAGACGCCCTGCTGGACGAGTATGATCCACCTTAAAACCCCTGAGCTTCCAACACCCTCCCCTCTAAACCTTAGTGTAATGCAGAGACCACCACCCCCTTTTGCAAAATAGGCTCTGGTACATCAACATCACCCCCTCCAGGAAAACTTCGAGACAATGCATCAGCCTTAGTATTTTTTGCCCCCGGGCGATAGGTTATTACAAAATTAAACCTAGTAAAAAATAACGACCACCGAGCCTGTCTAGGGGTGAGACGTTTAGCAGACTCCAGATATAATACGTTTTTGTGATCAGTAATCACCGTGACGGGATGAACCGCCCCCTCCAGAAAATGACGCCACTCCTCTAAGGCCAACTTAATAGCCAAAAGTTCCCTGTTGCCAATATCATAGTTCCTTTCTGCAGTAGACAATTTATTCGAAAAGAAAGCACACGGACGCCATTCACCAGGGGACGGGCCCTGAGATAGTACCGCTCCCACCCCCACCTCTGAAGCGTCAACCTCTACAATAAAAGGAAGCGAGACATCGAGAATAGGGGCCGAGGTGAATCTCTCCTTCAGAGATGTAAAGGCAGTTTTGGCTGCATGTGACCATTTGGAAAAATCGGATCCCTTTCGGGTCATGTCCGTCAGTGGTTTGACAACCAAGGAATAGTTCTTTATAAACTTTCTATAAAAATTGGCAAACCCCAGGAAGCGTTGCAATGCCTTCAGGTTCTCGGGCAGATCCCAGTCCATAATTGTCCGGACTTTCTCTGGATCCATGCGGAAACCTGAATCTGACACCACATACCCCAGAAATGGCAGTTCTTTCACGGCGAACACACATTTCTCTAATTTAGCAAACAATTTGTTGGCCCTTAAAATCTGCAGCACTTGTCTCACATGGATCTTATGTGTATCCAGATCCGGAGAATAGACCAGGATGTCATCAAGATATATCACAACAAATCTCCCGATAAGGTGACTAAAAATATCGTTGACAAAATGTTGGAACACCGCAGGCGCATTAGTAAGACCAAATGGCATGACCAGATTTTCATAATGCCCTTCCGGAGTATTAAAAGCCGTCTTCCACTCATCCCCCTCTTTGATGCGAACCAGGTTATAGGCTCCTCTGAGATCCATTTTGGAGAACCATTTAGCACCAGCAACCTCATTAAAGAGGTTGGGAATGAGAGGAAGATGATAGGGATCACGGATAGTTATCCGGTTTAATTCCCGGAAATCCAGGCAAGGACGCAGGCCCCCATCTTTCTTTTTAACGAAAAAGAACCCTGCAGCCACGGGTGAAGAAGAGGGTCTGATGTGTCCCTTAGCCAAACTCTCCGAAATATAATCTTGCATAGCCTTCCTCTCCGGGCCGGAAAGATTGTATAACCGGGTTTTAGGTAGTTTTGCCCCAGGTAATAGATTAATCGGGCAATCATATGGACGATGAGGTGGTAACCCCTGACAACCCTTCTCAGAGAACACATCCATAAAATCTGACAGAAAGGCAGGTAGAGATGTTACAGAGAGTGTTGAGCACCTACTACTCAAGCAGTTGTCCTTACAATGTTCACTCCACTCTACAATCTCCCCGGCCTGCCAATCCACCACTGGATTGTGAGTCACCAGCCAAGGAAGCCCCAATACCATAGGAGCCGGAAGACCGTCCAGGACATAACAAGAGATATGCTCTTTATGGAGGTACCCTACCTGCAGATGGATATTATGGATGAGCTGAGTTAACTCTCTCTGAGTAAGAGGGGAGGAGTCGATGGCAAAAACAGGAATAGTTCTGCGTACCGGTTCCGAAGTAAAACCCAGAGCCTGAGCAAACCGTGAATCCCCCAAGTTGACCCCCGCCCCACTGTCCAAAAAGACAGAACAGATCTCAGTCTTATTGCCCGCCACAACGGTAGCGGACAACAAAAACTGAGACATGCGTATGGAGGAAACTAATACGCCCAGACTGTTATCCTCCGCACAATCTGGGGACTCTAGTTTGTCCGGCGGCTCCTTTGTTTGTGGTCTCTTGGGTACTAAGGGACATACCTTTACAAAATGACCCCTCCCCCCACAACGAAAACAAACCTCTGACCTACTGCGGACCTTAGGAGGATTCACCCATCTAGTGGCGCCCCCCATTTGCATTGGTTCGACTGGATCATAAACTGATCCCTGCCCTATAGAGGCCTCTGTAGAATTTAATAGTCTCTCCCTGAGTCGTCTGTCGATTCTTATGGACAGAGACATAGCAGCCTCAAGAGACCCAGGGATCTCGTATACCGGCAGCGCGTCTTTTAATTTTTCAGACAACCCCTGGCAGAACTGACTCCTAAGGGCCGAGTCATTCCATAATGTATCAGTAGCCCACCTACGGAATTCGGAACAATATAGTTCAGCAGACTGGTTCTCTTGCCGAAGTCTACATAGCTTAGACTCAGCCAGTGAGACCCTGTCCGGGTCATCATATACGAGACCCAGGGCTTCAAAAAACTCCTCCACTGATCGTAAGGCCGGAGAGTCTGATGGTAAGGAGAAAGCCCAAGCCTGCGGATCTCCTTGCAGGAGAGAAATTACAATGCCCACCCGTTGTTCCTCACCGCCGGAGGATCTAGGGCGTAACCTGAAGAACAATTTACAAGCTTCTCTGAAGGTTACAAATTGGTCTCTCCCTCCTGAGAACCAGGTAAAGCCACTTTTGGCTCAGGAGTACCTTGGTTTCCCGTAGCAACGGTGGAACCCAAGGATTGCTGCTGCTGCTGCAGTACTGTAGCTTTTAATCCTGCCACTTCAAGGGATAACCCCTGTAATTGTTTCGCCAAAACCGTAACCGGACCCATGGTGGAACAGAAAAATACAAAGCAAAACAGCAAGCAAAAAAAAAAAAGAAATGTCACTATTTTTTTTTTTTTTCAGGCCAGATATACTGTCACGACCGCTATCCCAGCAGCAGTCGTGTCGCACCAGACGGAGGGGGAGGGGGACCCATATCTACGGATGGGAAATAGAATGACCTCCCCTGACTAACCCTAAGCTGGCACCTGTCTGCCCTGATACCCTAGACGGGGTGTGAACCCGTACGGCGAGCAGGATGCCTAAACCCTCAGTCACCCTAAGAAGACTAGACTGGGGAAAGGCAGATGGGAGCACTAGTCACCATCACTCATGTCTAGGAGAACAACAGGGGAAGACAGCAACAAACAATCTCCAGCAGAGATAGACTTATCCAGTCACGAGCAGAGAAGATGATCCCAATAACGACAGTCCACGCCAGACAAGAGCTCCACAGCAATACCGTCAAACAATCTCCTTCAAAGGTCAGAATAGCACTGGAAGTAAGGACTATATCTGGCAATGACTGCCAGTGAAACTGAAACGAATATAGTAGCTGGGAGTGGCACACAGGACTCACCTGAGAAGGATGCCTACAAACTCCCAGTCAGGACAAAAAGGTTCACAAGGCAAAACCCGGATGACATACCCTGAACCACGGAGCAAACTCACAAGCTATCGCGAGTAGCAAGTCGCTGCGACCTTCTCCTCCCAGACCTGTCTCGATCAGTCACAGTCGTGACAGGTTTTTTGTTTTTGCATTTTCGGTCTGCGCTCCCTGCCTTCCCAGAGCCATAACTTATTTTGTTTACATAGCTATGAGGGCTTGTTCTCCCTTGCCTTTGACAGCACCAGTGGAGATATAAGCGAGATCTAATTTAGGGTGGGACAACTGCCTGAAGTACCTTCTGACCAAAACTCAACCCTTCATTAGAGGGAAGCTGCAGCCTATAATGCTTTAAGAAGGTATACGGTGAACTCCAGGTAGCTGCCCCACAAATCTGCTCTATAGAGGCCGAGGCTCTCTCTGCCCATGACGTAGAGACTGACCTAGTTGAATGGGCCCCAAACTGTGAAGGAGGGGAAATTCCCTTAACTGAACAAGCCAACTGAATGGCTTGCTTAATCCATCTGGCAATAGCCTATGAAGAAGCAGCCATCCCTTTCCGCTTCCCATGGAAGGAGATAAACAGCTTTGGAGAAGATCTCCAAGCCGAGTCGACTCCAGATATGTTGTCAGACAACTCCTAACGTCAAAGTAATGAAACTCTGACTCTGCACTACCCTTTGGGGAGGCGAAAAAGGATGGGAGGATTATTTTCTGAGAACAATGGAAGGAGGAGGATACCTTCGGTAAGAAGAATGGATCTGGAGAAATAATGACCCTATCTTCTAGTATGTTTAAATACGGTCTGTTAATAGAAAGGGCTGCAATCTTTCCCACTCTCCTGGCTGACGTAATGGCTAAAAGGAAGGCTAATTTTAGGGTTAACATCTTGATAGAGATATCCTGTATAGGCTCAAAGGGATTTACAGTAAGTGCAGAGAGGACCAAATTAACCACTACCCGACTGCCTAACGCAGGGATGGCCCGGTTATTCCTCATTGACGCATTGGTGCGTCATCTCGCGAGAGGAGGAAGTTTGACTACAGCCTGCCAGCGGTGATCATGCGCTGGCAGGCTGTAGTAGTTAAAAAAAATCGCATATCAGACGCTGTTTTGTTAACAGCATCTGATATGCCTGCTGCCTGCTCCTCTGGTGGTCCCTTTTGCTTGGAACCACCAGAGGAAACATATGTAAGTGCACCAATCACCACACAGACCCCCCCCCCCATCACTGATTAACCCCTGATCACCCCATGTCACACCCCTGATCACCCCGTCACTAATCACCCCCCTGTAAGGCTCATTCAGACGTCCGTATGTGTTTTGCGGATCCATGGATCCGCAAAATACGGACAACGGCAATGTGCTTTCCGTATTTTGCGGATCCGCACATTGCCAGAACTATATAGAAAATGCTTTTTCTTGTCCACAATTGCGGACAAGAATAGGACATGCTCTATCTTTTGCGGAGCTGCGGCCGGATGTTTCGGGGCCGAAACCCGGAAGTTCGTGGCTGCAGCTCCGCAAATGCTGATGCCGCGATCACATAGTGTGCTCTCCGCATCACTGCCGGCCCCATTCACACTGCTGGGTGAGAGAAATATCTCTGTAAATTGACAACTTTGTATAAAAAAAATTAAAAAGTTGTCATTTGCAAAGATATTTCTCACACATAGCATGGGTATATGTAAAAATACACCCCAAAACACATTTCCCTACTTCTCCTGAGTACGGCGATACCACATGTGTGACACTTTTTTGTAGCCTAGGTGCGTAAAGGGGCCCAAATTCCAATGAGTACCTTTTAGGAGGGCATTTTTACGCATTTGGATTCCAGACTTCTTCTCACGCTTTAGGGCCCCTAAAATGCCAGGCCAGTATACATACCCCACATGTGACCCCATTTTGGAAAGAAGACACCCCAAGGTATTCCGTGAGGGGCATGGTGAGTCCACAGAATTTTTATTTTTTGGCACAAGTCAGCAGAAATTGATATTTTTTTTTTTTTTAATTTTGTTTTTTACAAAGTCTCATATTCCACTAACTTGTGACAAAAAATAAAATTTTACATGAAGTCACCATACCCCTCACGGAATACCTTGGGGTATATTCTTTCTAAAATGGGGCCATTTGTGGGGTATTTATACTGCCATGGCATTTTAGGGGCCCCTAATGCGTGAGAAGAAGTCTGGAATCCAAATGCGTAAAAATGCCCAATAAAAAACCTAAAGGTACTCATTGGAATTTGGGCCCCTTTGCGCACCCAGGCTGCAAAAAGTGTCACACATGTGGTGTCACCTTACTCAGGAGAAGCAGAGCAATGTGTTTTGGTGTGTATTTTTACATATACCCATGCTGAGTGAGAGAAATATCTCTGTAAATGACAACTTTTAAAAAAGAATTATACAAAGTTGACAATTTACAGAGATATTTCTCTCACCCAGAATAGGTATATGTAAAAATACACCCCAAAACACATTGCCCTACTTCTCCTGAGTACGGAGATACTCACATGTGTGCCACTTTTTTGCAGCCTAGGTGCGTAAAGGGGCGTAAAGTCCAACGAGTACCTTTAGGTTTTACAGGGTTGCTAACAATTTAGCCCCGCCCAAAATGCCAGAACAGTAAACACACCCCACAAATGACCCCATTTTGGAAAGTAGACACCCCAAGGTATTCACTGAGGGGCATAGTAAGTCCATAGGAGTTTTTTTTTTTTTTTGCCAGAAGTTAGCAGAAATGGAAACTTTATTTTATTTTTTTTCCTCAGAAAGTGTCATTTTCCGCTAACTTGTGAAAAAAAATGAAATCATACATGAATTCATCATGCCCCTCCGCGAATACTTTGGGGTGTCTTCTTTCTAAAATGGTGTCATTTGGGGGGTATTTATACTATCCTGGCATTCTAGCACCGGAAGAAACATGACAGGTGCTCAGAAAGTCAGAGCTGCTTCAAAATGCGGAAATTCACTTTTTTGCACCATAGTTTGTAAACGCTATAACTTTTACCCAAACCAATAAATATACACTTATTGCATTTTTTTAATCAAAGACATGTAGAACAATAAATTTTGAGAAAAATTTATATAGAAATGTAGTTTTTTTAAAAATAATTTACAACAGAAAGTGAAAAATGTCATTTTTTTTGCAAAAAATTTGGTCATTTTTGATTAATATCAAAAAAAGTAAAAACGTCAGCAGCAATGAAATACCACCAAATAAAAGCTCTATTAGTGGCTCTATTAGTGAGAAGAAAAGGAGGTAAAATTCATTTGGGTGGTAAGTTGTATGACCGAGCAATAAACAGTGAAAGTAGTGTAGTGCAGAATTGTAAAAAGTGGTCTGGTCATTAAGGGTGTTTAAGCTAGGGGGGCTGAGGTGGTTAAGATTCCAAGGGGGGAGCCTTGACTTGGATATTGGTGATAATTTTGATACTGCCATGATGAACCTCTTAATCCAAGGGTGATCGGCTAGTTTAAATTCGAAAAGCGCACTTAATGCCGAAACCTGAACTTTTAAAGTGCTAGGTCTAAGCCTTTTATCCCAGCCTGCTTGCAAGAAATCTAAAATTAAGGCCATCGGAGGCGGTTCTTGTACATCTACTGGAACTTTAGCAAAGTTAAAGAAGACCCTTCCCCCAAGGTTGAGCTAATGCATCTTCCGCTGTCGGATGATCCTATGGGGACAGGGAAAAGAATTTTTTCACCTTCCTGTTGGACCGGGTAGCAAAGAGGTCTATAATTGGGGTCCCCCATAGGCCTACTATCTTCCTGAATATAAGAGGATCTAGGGACCATTCCCCCTGCCGAAGCTGGTGACGACTTAGGAAATCTGCCGCTACATTGTCTCTTCACCTTAGATGTACTGCAGAAATTGATGAGAGAATCCCCCGCGAGACAGAAAATCTCTTGCGCAAGGGACATGAGAGCTGGAGATTTGGTCCCTCCCTGTCTGTTTATGTAGGCCACTGATGTCATACTGTCCGAATAAATCTGAACATTTTTGTCTTGTATGGACTCGGAGACTCCGAATCAAGGCCAACTTGATGGCGCTTAATTCTCTGAAATTTTGGGACAGCAACTGAAGATCCTGATCCCAGGATCCTTGTAGCAGTAGAGTCTGTACATGAGCTCCCCAACCCTGAGGACTGGCATCCGTGGTTAGGGACAGAACCTCCTTCCTCTCCGAAGGAACTCCTCTTTGAAGACTCGACAAATTCATCCACCACTCCAGAGAAAGGAGTGTCTGAGGAGATAGACAAAAAAACAAATCTAGGGAGACAATATCTTTGTCCCATTGCTTCAATATTTGTAGTTGTAGGGGCCTCGAATGAAATTGAGCCCATTCTACACCTGGAATGGCCGCAGTCATTAATCCCAGAACTGACATGGCTCTTCTCAGGGAAACTGATTGACTCTGAACTAGGTCCTGTACTTCCGTGATCAGATTTAGGGCTTTTGACAGAGGCAACTGGCATATCTGGGCTGTAGCGTCCAGTACCATCCCCAAAAAGGTACATTTCTGACTTGGAACTAGGTTTGACTTCTCTAAGTTTATCTCCCAACCTAATTTCTGTAAGACCTCCTTGAACCAGACTATCTGCTCCTCTAGCTGCAGGCATGAGTGAGAGACAAGGAGGAAGTCATCCAAGTAAGGAATGATTATTGAGTGCCTCTCTCTCACATGCGCCAGTATCTCTGCTATCACCTTTGTAAACAGCCTGGGGGCCTGTGCTAATCTGAAGGGGAGGGCCCTGAATTGGACATGAAGAATATCTTTCTCCAATTGTATGGCCACTCTTAGAAACCTCTGATGGCTGGGATGAATAGGGATATGGTAGTAAGCATCCTTTAAATCTAGAGTGGCCATAAAGCACTCCGGGGACAGATTTAAGATTGCGGTCTTGATAGTCTCCATATGAAATTTCTCGCACGCTAGATGTTGGTTTAGCAATTTCAGATTTATTACAGCTCGGTAGGATCCATTCGGTTTTTTTTACAAGAAAAAGGGTCGAGTAGTATCCCTCCCCTATCTCCTGAGGAGGAACTTTCATCAACACTCTTTTCTAGAAGGGCAAGAACCTCTGACACAATAGCTTTCTGCTTCGGGGGATTTGCGCGAAAGTCAGTTATAACAAACCTCTGCTGAGGCAGACTTAGATGATTCATTTTGTACCCCTCTTTTATCACTTCCAAAATCCAGGGACTGTTTGTAATCTCTTGCCAGTTTTCTAGAAAACAATAATTGATTACCGGTAATTGTTTTTCTCGATACCCATGACAGCACCCATGCGAGGTAGGACCTCCCATCCAAGACAGGAAACCTGAGGATATAAAAAAGATCACACCCCCACCACACCTCAGTGCTTATGATTACAGATTCAGGATGTGCCACCACAACACAAGAAAAAAAGCCTTTTTTTTGGGGGGGAGGGAATTTTGGGGTTGCCGTCATGGGTATCGAGAAAAACAATTACTGGTAAGCAATTATTGTTTTCCCCTCCCCCATGACGGCACCCATGCGAGAATAAAATATAAATCAAAATTTAGGGAGGGACAATGGCCTGAAGAACTTTCCTCCCAAAGGCTGCGTCTTCATTTAAGTTAAGTCTGTAATGTCTAAAGAAAGTATGAGGGGTTCTCCAAGTCGCAGCCCTGCAAATCTGACTCAGAGGCATTCGCCTTTTCTGCCGACGAAGTACCAACTGCCCTTGTGGAGTGTGCCCCAAACCCTTCTGGAGGAGGAAGACCTAGAGAAGAGTACGACAAAAGAATGGCTTTCTTGACCCACTTGGCTAGGATCCCCCTGGAAACCTTACGACCCTTGCCACGCCCCTGATATTGAATAAAAAGGTTTTCATCTATCCTTCAAGGGGAGGAAGCCTCCAGATAAAAAACAAGACATCTTCTAACATCAATGCAATGTAATTTTTTTCTCTAACTGGTTAGAGGGGTTGGGACAGAAGGAGGAAAGTACAACATCCTGATTCATGTGGAACAGGGAGACTACCTTAGGGCGGAAGGAAGGAATGGGTCTAATGATTACTTTATCCTCCAAGATATTAATGTAAGGTTGGAAGGCTGAAAAATTCTGGATTTCTGAGACCCTTTTAGCCGAGGTGATAGCTACTAGGAAGGCTAATTTACAGGACAAGGTTTCCAGGGAAAGATCCTGCAAGGGCTCAAAGGGATGCTGAGATAAGTCCGTAAGGACCCTATTAAGATCCCAAGGCGGAGTTAGCGAGCGGAGGGCTGGGCTAACTCTAGATACAGCATTCAAAAATCTTTTAATCCAAGGGTGTTCCGCCAACCTGTAATCAAAAAAATAGCTTAGGGACGCAATCTGGACTTTTAAAGTTGATGTCCTGAGCTTCTTCTCTAAAACCCACTTGCAAAAATTCAAGAATCTTGGGGATTTCTGGCTCTTTCAGCGGATCAGGGGGGACCCCTAGGAAGCTCGAAAAAATCTTCCAGACTCTTAAATATTTGCTGGCTGTGGACTCATTTCTGCTTTTAAGAAGGGTGGAGACTACTTTGTTAAAAAGGCCTCTATTTAACCAGATGCTCTGCTCAACTTCCATGCTGTTAACCTCAGAACCCCCGGCCAAAAGGGGGCCACTAGAATGATCGAGGCTTTCTACCGAGCGACTTTGCATAATACTTGCGGGATGAGACAGAAGGGAGGGAAGGCATAGCCCTCCTCCTAACTCCAATTCTGCGCCAGAGCATCTATCCCTGTTGGGTCGTCCCGCTGGTTAAGGGAAAAAAACCTGTCTGTTTTCCTGTTGGAACGGGATGCAAAAAGATCTATAGAAGGAACTCCAAGGGCCTAGACTATCTGTGAAAAAGAGTCCTGGCTCAGGCACCAGTCTCCCTGTCTGAGCTGAGTCCGACTCAGAAAACAACATTACTTACCGGTAATCGTTTTTCTCGAAACCCATGACGGCACCCCATGCGACCAGGGACCTCCCATCCGGGACAGGAAACCTGAGAAGATAAAAGGTTCACACCCCCACCAAGCACCAGGGATAGTAATAAACAGTACTTCGGAGGTGAAACACAAGAAAAGAGAGATCCAATATGGTAAATTATATCTCTACAAATGGACCTGGAACTCCTTAAGCCTTATTATTCCAAATTATTAGTCTCTTAATGTAAATATATACAAAAATTCTTTTCTTCTATAAATTTTTTATTTTTTTTTTGGGAGGGAAAACTAGGGGGTGCCATCAAGGGTTTCGAGAAAAACGATTACCGGTAAGTAATGTTGTTTTCCCCTCACCCATGACGGCACCCCATGCGAGATAAACTATTAAAGGTATTCTAGGGAGGGACTACCGCCTGAAGTACTTTTCTACCAAAGGCTGTGTCCGCATGAAGCTGGAGTCTGTAATGCTTCAAAAAGGTATGTGGAGAACTCCACGTAGCTGCTCTACAGATCTGTGCCAGAGAGGCGTCCGCCTTCTCAGCCCAGGATGTCGCCACCGACCGGGTGGAGTGAGCTCCAAATCCCGAAGGGGGAGGGAGCCCCTGCACAAGATAGGCTTTGGAGATGGCTTTTTTGACCCATCTAGCAATGACTGCAGTGGACACCTTCCGCCCTTTATTCCTTCCCCAAAACTGGATAAGCAGGTTTTCATCTAACCTCCAGGCTGAGGTGGAATTTAGGTAATTTAAAAGGCATCTCCTTACATCAAGACAATGATACTCTCTCTCTAGGCCATTGGAGGGATTTGTACAAAAAGATGGCAGAATAATGTCCTGACTCCTATGGAAATCAGTAACTACCTTAGGCTGAAAGGAAGGGAGAGGTCTAATGATGACCTTATCATCTAAGATTTGTGTATAAGGAGGAAATGCTGAGAAGGCCTGGATTTCCGAGATCCTCCTAGCCGAAGTAATGGCCAGTAAAAAGGACATCTTACAGGAGAGAACATCTATGGGTATCTCTGACAAAGGTTCAAAAGGTTTCTGTGACAGAGCCGTCAGAACCGTATTTAAGTCCCAAGGAGGGGACAGAGGTCTTAACGAGGGACGGATCCTGGAAGCCGCCGACAGAAACCTCTTCACCCAAGGATGAAGGGCAAGCTAGAAATCAAAAAAGTAGCTCAAGGCTGCCACCTGGACTTTTAGAGTAGAAGCCTTGAGTCCTTTGTCCAGCCCCGCCTTTAAAAAATCAAGAACTTTGGGGACTTTAGGAGGAGAAAAAGGGTCAGGACTGGTACCTAAGAAGGATGAGAAAATCTCCCAGACTTTATTATACTTCCTAGCTGTAGTGGTTTTTCTACTACCCAACATGGTGGAAACTACAGTTTGGGAAAGGCCACGACCTAACCAGATCTCCCTCTCAACCTCCAGACTGCCAGATGTAAAATTTCTGGATTGGGATGCAGAATCGGGGCTTGGAATAATAGGTCTTTCCGGGGAGGCAGCATCCATGGGGGGCTGTTGCTAGCTGCAGTAGGTTGGAATACCATGACCTCTTTGGCCATGCAGGCACAATCAGAGTAATATTGGCTTTTTCCCTCCGAACTTTCTTTAGAACCTGGGGGATTAGGGAAAAAGGAGGGAAGGCGTACCCCTCCTCCCTTGCCCAATCCGTCTAGGGCAGTTGGATCGTCCGAGCGGTTGAGCGAAAAGAATCTCTTCACTTTCCATTTTTTTCTCGATGCAAAAATGTCTACCGAGGGGAGACCAAACCTTTGGAATAATTCGGAGAAGATTTCTGGATTTAGGCACCAATCCCCCTGCTTCAACTGTACCCTGCTCAGATAATCGGCTACAACATTCTCCTCCCCCTTTATGTGGACTGCCGATAGAAACAAGCTTTGTTGTTCCGCTATCTGAAAGATCTGCTGACAAAGCTTTGCCAGTGATGATACTCTTGTTCCCCCTTGATGATTGATATATGTGACTGTCGTTGAGTTGTCCGAATAAATGATTATTTCCTTGTGCGATATGTCCGGAATTGCTGCCTTTAGCGCCATCTCTACTGCCTTTAATTCTTTGAAGTTTGAGGTCGACTTCCTGTTTTTTAAATCCCATCTCCCCGCCAATATTTGCCCCTGGAGTGGGCTCCCCATCCCCATGGGCTGGCGTCTGTGGTTATCAGAATTGGGTCCTGAAAGGACCAGGGTACTCCTACCGAGAGATTCTCTGGTATCGTCCACCAAAGGAGGGACATTCTTGCCACTGAGGATAGATGAAGGGACTGATCCAGTGACTGTTTGCGGCCGTCCCAATGATAAAGAATGCAGGACTGTAGTTCCCTCGAGTGGGTCTGTGCGTACGGGACTGCCGGAATCGTTGCTGTCAAATGACCCAGGACTGCCATTGCCTTCCTGAAAGAAGATCGGTAAGACCTGAAGAGATCCAATACATGATCCCTGATGGAGATTATCTTGGCTGATGGCAGGAAAGTTCTCTCTGCTCGGGAGTCTAAGAGGATGCCTAAAAATACACAGTTCTGCGATGGCGTTAGGCAGGACTTTTCCCAATTTTTTTTTCCAACCCAGGTTTTTTAAAAGGGAACAGGCTCCACTGATGTCCTGGACTAATTTTTCCCTTGTTTGAGAAATAAACAGGAAGTCGTCCAGATATGGTAGGATTGAGACTTCTGATAATCTTAGAAAAGAAGCCACTTCCGCGATTACTTTCGTAAAAATCCTGGGGGCTTGTGAAACCCCAAATGGCAGGGCCTTGTACTGGAGATGAAGGCACTGACCCTGAACCCAAACTGCTGTTCGCAAAAATTTTTGGGAGGACGCATGGATAGGCACATGGTAATATGCGTCCTCTAAGTCTAGAGTCGCCATCCAGCAATCTTTTGACAGAAGTTCTCTGGTGGATTTTAGGGTCTCCATCCGAAACTTCTTGTACTTTAGGAACTTAAAAAAAAGATGCACCACATGGATAAGCAACTGACAACACTGGCTAATCCCTCACTCTGGTGTTAAAAGCTGAGAGATTCGCCAATATTTCCAATCAGGAACATATCGGAGCCCCTTTAGGCACCACTACACGGTATCTCAGCATGACATGGGGTCCTACCACTAGACTACCTATGGTGTGTGAACAAGGTCTGAACAGGTATTAAGTAGCCTACAGCCCCATCCCACTCACCTGCACTGCAGGACCAACAATGCAATGGGGAACACATGAGGCCGCAAGCTACACCTACAACAGACCATGTGACACCGGCTTCCAGGTGCAACAGAATGTTTACAAGCCATATGCAATGGCACATTCAATACATATAAAACAAGAATCACAAAAATAAGCGTGGCCTAAATGGGTGGGACTGCTCCAGACCCCAAACACTGTGGCGTGTTTCTAACTGGGGGCAGTTCCTCGCATGTGGTTCGCAGCGACGGCTATCCCCAGCAAAAATTGCATACAATGGAGGATGCCGGCGCGAACCACAAGCACCACACAAACATCCTACACAAAATAAAACATGTGCGGATGAAAATATATAAACACATAACTCACAGAAAAAAGATGCACCACATGGATAAGCAACTGACAACACTGGCTAATCCCTCACTCTGGTGTTAAAAGCTGAGAGATTCGCCAATATTTCCAATCAGGAACATATCGGAGCCCCTTTAGGCACCACTACACGGTATCTCAGCATGACATGGGGTCCATGTGGTTGCTTATCCATGTGGTGCATCTTTTTTCTGTGAGTTATGTGTTTATATATTTTCATCCGCACATGTTTTATTTGTGTAGGATGTTTGTGTGGTGCTTGTGGTTGCGCCGGCATCCTCCATTGTATGCAATTTTGCTGGGGATAGCCGTCAGCTGAACCACATGCGAGGAACTGCCCCCAGTTAGAAACACGCCACAGTGTTTGAGGTCTGGGCAGTCCCACCCATTTAGGCCACGTTATTTTGTGATTCTTGTTTTATATGTATTGAATGTGCCATTACATATGACTGTAAGCATTCTGTTGCACCTGGAAGCCGGTGTCACATGGTCTGTTGTAGGTGTAGCTTGCGACCTCATGTGTTCCCATTGCATTGTTGGTCTGCAGTGCAGTGAGTGAGATGAGGCTGTAGGCTACTATACCTGTTCAGACCTGTTCACACACCATAGGTAGTCTAGTGGTAGGACCCATGTCATGCTGAGATACCGTGTAGTGGTGCCTAAAGGCTCCGATATGTTCCTGATTGGAAATATGGCGAATCTCTCAGCTTTAGCACCAGAGTGAGGATTAGCCAGTGTTGTCAGTTGCTTATCCATGTGGTGCATCTTTTTTCTGTGAGTTATGTGTTTATATATTTTCATCCGCACATGTTTTATTTTGTGTAGGATGTTTGTGTGGTGCTTGTGGTTCGCGCCGGCATCCTCCATTGTATGCAATTTTTGCTGGGGATAGCCGTTCGCTGCGAACCACATGCGGAGGAACTGCCCCCCCAGTTAGAAACACGCCACAGTGTTTGGGGTCTGGAGCAGTCCCACCCATTTAGGCCACGTTTATTTTTGTGATTCTTACTTTAGGAACTTGTTTAACTTTTTTAAGTTTAGTATTACCCGGAAGGAGCCGTTGGGCTTCTTTACCAAAAAAAGAGGGGAATAAAAACCCCTGCCCCTCTCTGCCTGTGGAACAGGGATGACTACCCCTTTCTTTAGTAGTAGTAAGACCTCCGCTTCCAAGGCCTGTCTTTTTATCTGATCTTTGGGACAGTCTGTTTGAACGAAGGAATCCCGAGGAAAGGAAAGAAATTCTAACCGAAAACCTTCCCCTATACCTCCTAGGACCCAACTGTTTTTGGTTACTGATTTCCAGGCCGGGAGGAAAGGAGTTAGTCTTCCCCCCACCTGGGACTCGGCGTCATTGTTGTTTATCTTTAGATTTGGGGTCCTGATTTTTAAAAAGAAACCCCCCAGATCGCTTAGGGAATTTGTCTTCCTTCCTTCTATCAAACTGCCTACCTCTTTGTTTTTTGTTCTGGTACTTACGAAAAAAGGAGGGGCGCTGGGGAACCGGGAAGCCTTTCTTTTTATTCCGAGGCCTTATCAAGTATATCATGAAGAGATGACCCAAAAAGTCTATCTCCCTCACATGGGATGGAGCACAGTCTGGCTTTAGAGCCTTGATCTGCTTTCCAAGATTTTAACTAGATAGCCCTCCTCGCCGCATTTGACATGGCGGACGATCTGGCTGAAAATTTTATTATATCCGCCGAGGCGTCAGCAAGATAATCAGCAGCTTTGGAAAAGATTGGAAGGGATGCTAGCAAATCCTCTCTAGGCCTCTTCTCCTTAATATGTTGTTCTAACTGGTCTAACCAGATACGCAGGGACCTAGATACCCAAGATGCCGCGACCGCAGGTCTAAGACAGGCCGAGGTAGATTCCCAGGCCTTCTTTAGGTAGATATCTGCTTTCTTATCTAAGGGGTCCGACAGGCTACCCAAATCATCAAAAGGTAAGGCAGATCTTTTAGCAATTTTGGCTACTGGGGCATCTACAGTAGGGGCCTTATCCCAAATAGTAGTAACTTTCTCGTCAAATGGATATTTTCTTTTAACTGAACCAGGAACAAAAAACTTCCTATCTGGGTTCTTCCATTCCTTTTGGATTAATGCTTGAAGATTTTCATGTAGGGTAAAGACCCTGTGCTTTCTGGGTCCTAAACCCTGAAACGCCTGGTCGGCCACTGACTTAGGCTGTTTCACGTCCTCTAATTGCATCGTGGCTCTGACTGCCTTTAGTAAGTGTTGAGTGTCTTCAGGCTGAAACAGACAATTCCCTGACTCGTTGTCCTCTGAGGATGAAGCGTCCTCAG
This sequence comes from Bufotes viridis, assembly GCA_033119425.1. Taxonomy (NCBI): domain Eukaryota; kingdom Metazoa; phylum Chordata; class Amphibia; order Anura; family Bufonidae; genus Bufotes; species Bufotes viridis. The sequence goes on along the minus strand of CM065597.1, from coordinate 119,957,889 downwards.
ACAATAACTGACCCGCTTCTCTTTCCTCAACGCCTGAGTAATCTGGATCAGAGTCCCTATGACCCGGTGATCTGTCAGGAGACCTAGTGCGACCCTTACTAAATGACTTAAAGGAAGCCCTGACCTCTGAACGAATTAAAGACTTCATACTTCTGGAGAGGCTGTGGGACTCTTCTGACACCAACTTATCAATGCAGGGTGCACACAACGGCTTGGAACATCCCGCACACTCTTTATGCTTTGTTTTAGAGGCTGCCTTTTTGGGGGTCTTTGAAACCTACAAACAAGCCAAACAACACCCCATTAATAAAAAACAGGATCAATCTCACCAAATCCTTTTGTTCCCATTCCTCAGGACCAGTACCGGACTTGCGGGCCTAGAGGTATCCAGGGATTCGACGCGACCATTTGTTGGCTCTGTCATACTGGAGCAAGGGAGAGAGCCTCTTCAGCACAGCACTGTGTGCTATATCAGCTGGCTGGTTCCTCTGCGGCCGAATTTTTATATTTAGGGACGCGCCTCGGCCATTCCCGGCGCTTTTCCCCTTACTTCCGGGTTAGGCCTCGCCCCCACGCGACGTCATTCCCGGGCGTCCGGGCTGCCGCGCATGCGCAGAAGCTGATTTCACGCACGGCCGCCATTTTGGAGTGGGGCAGAGGCCGGAAGCGTGAGGGAGCCGCCTGAACACTGCCACAGCGGCTCCCTCGGGAATCGGTGCCGGAAAGCAGGGGGGAACCATACTTTAGGCGCCGCACACCCGGAGGATTAGGCTACCTGGAGAAGGCCCCCCCCACTGGATCAACCCGGGCCTTCCCCCAGCTGCAGGTGAGAACTATCTTCTACTTCTTCCCAGAGACTTCCTATCCGGAGGACAGGAAACCTGAACTGGTGCTTGGTGGGGGTGTGAACCTTTTATCTTCTCAGGTTTCCTGTCCCAGATGGGAAGTCCCTGGTCGCATGGGGTGCCGTCATGGGTGAGGGGAAAATCCGATACCGAATTCTCCTTCCCCTTCAAGTGGACTACTGCTAGGGACAGGTTTCGTGGCTCCGCCAACCTGAAAATGTCCTGGCAGAGGTGTAGGAGGGATGGGACTCTTGTGCCCCCCTGCCGGTTTATGTAGGAAACTGTGGTTGAGTTGTCTGAATAAACCAGAATACCCTGGTCCCTCAGATGGGGCAGGGCTCTGGATAGGGCCATCTGGACTGCCTTCAGCTATTTGAAGTTTGAGGATTGGGCTCTGGTTGCTAGGTCCCATCTCCCTTGCCAGCTTTTGTTGTCTGAATGCACTCTCCAACCCCAGGGACTGGCATCCGTCATTATCCTGGTTTGAGCCTGAAAAGACCATGAGCTCCCTGCTGAAAGGTGATCCGAAGACATCCACCACCTTAAGGACATCCTTGCTTGGGAGGATAGATGGAATGTTAAGTCCAGAGATTCCCGAGACCCGTCCCATTTGCGTAAGACTTCCTCCTGTAATTCTCGAGAATGGAACTGTGCATAGGGGACCGCTGGGATCGTAGCCGTCATTTGACCCAACACCCTCATGGCCTCTCGAACAGAGCAATGGTAGGACAGAAAATAATTCTGTACCCCTGCTATTGTTTTGGCTATTTGTTCCGGAGGAAGGAAGCATTTCTGAAGCTTGGAGTTCAGCAGAATTCCCAAAAAAACACAAGTCTGGGAGGGAGACAGGTTTGACTTTTTCCAATTTACTTTCCATCCTAGGGACTGAAAGGTGTCTCATACTACAGCAATGTCTCTCTTCAGTTGGTTCTTGGACTGGGAAAAAATTAGGAAGTCGTCTATGTAAGGAACCAGGGAGATGTTTTTCAGCCTTAGAAAAGCCGCGACTTCCGCTACAATTTTGGTAAACACTCTTGGAGCTTGGGAGATTCCAAAAGGGAAGGGCCCTGTACTGTAAGTGAAGCCACTTCCCTTTTACACAGACAGCTGTCCGAAGAAACTTCTGGGAGCCTGCATGGATTGGGACATGGTAGTAAGTGTCCTCCAAATCCAATGTCGCCATCCAACATCCTTGAGAAAGGAGGTTCACTGTGGTCTTCAGAGTTTCCATTCTGAATCTCTTGTAATGCAGAGATCTGTTTAGAGACTTGAGATTCAGGATGACCCTGAAGGAGCCATTGGGCTTTATGATAAGAAACAAAGGAGAATAAAATCCCTTGCCTCTCTCTGAACAGGGGACCACAGTTACCACTCCTTTCTCCAGGAGGGAGAGGACTTCTGATTCCAGCGCTTGTCTTCTGTCTGTGCTTACTGGACAAGGGGTCTTAAGTTTTTGGGAACTGAAAGGAATTCTAGACGAAATCCACTTTTTATTGTACTTAGGATCCAGGGTTTTTTGGTGACTCTGCACCAGCTTGCCAGAAAGGAAGAAAGTCTCCCTCCCACCTGGCCCTTGGCATCATTGGGATTTATCATTAGTCTGTTTGTCATTGGACCTAAACAAGAATCCCCCCGGATTTCTTGGGAAACCTATCCCTCTCGCCTCTGGGACGCTGTCTGCTTTTCTGGCTCCTGAAACCTGACTGACGGCCACGAAAAGGGGTTCTTTTCTGAGGGGTAGGAAACCTCTTCTTGTTGTCAGATGCTTTCTCTAAAATATCGTCTAGAGAAGTACCAAAAAGTCTGCGGCCTTCACAAGGGAGGGAGCAAAGACTAGCCTTAGACCCCTGGTCCCCCTTCCAGGATCTCAGCCACACCATGCGCCTAGCAGCATTGGAAAGGGCAGCCGTCCGAGCTGAGAAACGTACAACATTCGTAGATACGTCCGCTAGGAAGTCTGCTGCTTTGTGAAAGGTGGGGAGGGATGCTAGCAAGTCATCCCTGGGGACCTTATCTCTAATGTGGGATTCTAGCTGATTTAACCAGAACTTAAGAGATCTAGAAACCCAAGAGGCCGCAATAGCGGGTCTAAGACTGGTAGAAGCACTCTCCCAAGACCTCCTAAGATAAACATCTGCCTTTTTATCAAGTGGATCATTTAAACCGCCTAAATCCTCAAACGGGAGATCAGTTCTCTTAGCTATCTTAGCTACTGGAGCATCCACAAGGGGCGCCTTATCCCACGCACTGGTAACAGCCTCTTCAAACGGATATTTACGTTTGACAGAATTAGGAATAAAGAACTTCCTATCGGGATTTTTCCACTCTTTCATAATAAGCGCTTCTATGTTTTAATGGACCGGGAAAACCCTATGGCGCCTGGGCCATAAGCCTTCAAAAGCCTGGTCGGCGACGGATTTTGACTCCTTAACATCTTCCAACTGCATCGTTATTTTTACAGCTTTCAATAGGGGTTCCACATCTTCTACAGGGAAGAAGGATTTCCCCGCTGAATCTTCATCCAAAGAGCAGGTGCCTGAAGAAAGTTCCCCTGATTCTATTCCTTCCTCTACTTCGGATAAATCTGAGTCAACTTCCCACCCCACAGGATTTTTTGAGGGGTTTTTATGGTGTGGATGCTTTAAGGCCTTAAGGGAAGATCTGACTTCCGACTTGACCAAAGCCCTGATGGATTTGGATAGGCTCTGAGATTCCTGCAGAACTAATCGTTAATTTCTAATGATAATTTGTTTTCCCTTAGTCCTAACAGCAGCACAGATGGGGTTAACCACCCCCCGTGGACTGGCAGGACCGGCGGAATGTTTAATGAGCCCAAGACTAATAACTCAATTTAACAATTAAGTATCTCCTTAAAAGGAGGAAGTCAACCCACAGCGCACTGTGTTTATAGTAAGAAAAAAAACTAGACTTACTAGGGTGGGAAATTTGTGTGCTGCTGTTAGGACTAAGGGAAAACAAATTATCATTAGAAATTAACGATTCCCTTACGTCCTACCAGCAGCAAAGATGGGGAGATAGCAAGAAGAAACCCCTAGGGAGGGCCTTCCTGCCTGGCAGAACTCAGCTAGACTGGCATCTAGTCTATAATGGGAGATAAATGTCGATTCAGAGCTCCAGGAGGCAGCTTTGCAAATCATGTTGAGGGGCAGAAGACTCCTCTCAGCAAAAGAAGTAGCCACAGCTCTAGTAGAGTGGGCCTTCACAAATCCCGGAGGGTCCAGAGATTGGGAAACAAAGGATTCCTTAATAGCCTCCTCATTCCACAGACTGGTGGAAGGTTTGGATGCCTTACAGCCTTTAAACTTACCGGCAACAGGATTAGCAGATTCTTATCTTTCCTGTACTCCTTGATCTAGCCACATAGATCCGGAGACATCTCGAGACGTCCAGAGGATGTCTAGCAGGTTCCTAGGAGGAGGTGGTAGATGTCGACAGAACCGGGAGGGATATTACCTGATTGAGGTTCTGGAAGGAAGGAACTTTAGGCCTAAATACGGGGGGAATCTAAGGAGGACCCGGTCCTGTAAGAAAATGGTATAGGGCTCATGTGCTGAGAGAGCTGGAAGCTCAGAGACCCTCTTGGCCAAAGTCACTGCAAGGAGAAACACAAACTTCCAAGTGACGAACTTGATGTCCACCTCCTCTAACTGTTCAAAGGGGGAGATGCTAACCCCCTGAGAACTACTGATAAATCCCATAGAAAAATGGGTCTCAGTACTGTGGGCTTTATTCCTCAGCACCTTTAACCACATCAGCCCCCCTAGCTTAAACACCCTTAATGACCAGGCCACTTTTTACAATTCCGCACTACACTACTTTCACCGTTTATTGCTCCGTCATGCAACTTACCACCCAAATGAATTTTACCTCCTTTTCTTCTCACTAATAGAGCTTTCATTTGGTGGTAATTCATTGTTGCTGACATTTTTACTTTTTTTGCCATTAATACAAATTTAACGACATTTTTGCAAAAAAATGACTTTTCACTTTCTGTTGTAAAATTTTTCAAAAAAAACTACATTTCTATATAAATTTTTCTCTAAATTTATTGTTCTACATGTCTTTGATAAAAAAAAAGTCCAATAAGTGTATATTTATTGGTTTGGGTAAAAGTTATAGCGTTTACAAACTATGGTGCAAAAAAGTGAATTTCGTCATTTTGAAGCAGCTCTGACTTTCTGAGCACCTGTCATGTTTCTTCAGGTGCTAGAATGTCAGGATAGTATAAATACCCCCCAAATCACACCATTTTAGAAAGAAGACACCCCAAAGTATTCGCGGAGGGGCATGGTAAGTTCATGTATCATTTCATTTTTTTTCACAAGTTAGCGGAAAATGACACTTTCTGAGAAAAAAAAAGTTTCAATTTCTGATAACTTCTGGCAAAAAAAAATAAAATCTCAGACGGACTCACTATGCCCCTCAGTGAATACCTTGGGGTGTCTACTTTCCGAAATGGGGTCATTTGTGGGGTGTGTTTACTGTTCTGGCATTTTGGGCGGGGCTAAATTGTTAGCCGCCATGTAAAACCTAAAGGTACTCGTTGGAATTTGGGCCCCTTTGCGCACCCAGGCTGCAAAAAAGTGTCACTTATGTGGTATCGCCGTACTCAGGAGAAGTAGGGCAACGTGTTTTGGGGTGTATTTTTACATATACCCATGTTGGGTGAGAGAAATATCTCTGTAAATTGTCAACTTTGTATAAAAATTTTTAAAAGTTGTCGATTTACAGAGATATTTTTCACACAAAGTATGGGTATATATAAAAATACACCCCAAACACATTGCCCTACTTCTCCTGAGTATGGCGATACCACATGTGTGCCACTTTTGCAGCCTGAGTGCTAAAGGCCCTAAACCAATGAGTACCTTTAGAGTTTCACAGGGCATTTTTACGCATTTGGATTCCAGACTTCTTCTCACGCTTTAGGGGCCCCTAAAATGCCAGGACAGTATGAATACCCCACATGTGACCCCATTTTGGAAAGAAGACACCCCAAGGTATTCTGTGAGGGGTATGGTGAGTTCATGTAAAATTTTATTTTTGTCACAAGTTAGTGGAATATGAGACTTTGTAAAAACAAAATTAAAAAAATAAATATCAATTTCCGCTGACTTGTGCCAAAAATAAAAATTCTGTGGACTCACTATGCCCCTCACGGAATACCTTGGGGTGTCTTCTTTCCAAAATGGGGTCACATGTGGGGTTTTATACTCACCTGGCATTTTAGGGGCCCCTAAAGTGTGAGAATCCAAATGCATAAAAATGGCCTGTGAAATCCTAAAGGTACTCATTGGTTTTAGGGCCCCTTTGCGCACCAGGCTGCAAAAAGTGTCACTCATGTGGTATCGCCGTACTCAGGAGAAGTAGGGCAATGTGTTTAGGGGTGTATTTTACATATACCCATGCTGCGTGTGAAAAATATCGCTGTAAGCGACAACTTTTTCATTTTTTATTCAAAGTTGTCAATTTACAGAGATATTTCTCTCACCCAGTATGGGTATATGTAAAATACACCCCAAAACACATTGCCCTACTTCCTGAGTACGGCAATACCACATGAGTGACACTTTTGCAGCCAAGATCGCAAAGGGCCCAAATTCAATGAGTACCTTTTAGGAGGGCATTTTTACGCATTTTTCTTCTCACGCTTTAGGGCCCCTAAAATGCCAGGGCAGTAGACATACCCACATGTGACCCCATTTTGGAAGACGACACCCCAAGGTATTCCATGAGGGCATGACGAGTTCATAGAAGATTTTTTTGGCACAAGTTAGTGGAAATTGATTTTTATTGTTTTTCTCACAAAGTCTCCCTTTCCGCTAACTTTTGACAAAAAGTTAAATTTTCATGGACTCATTATGCCCCTCAGCGAATACCTTGGGGTGTTTTCTTTCCAAAATGGGGTCACATGTGGGGTATTTATACTGCTCTGGCATTTTAGGGGCCCTAAAGCGTGAGAAGAAAATCGTAAAATGCCCTCTAAAGGTACTCGTTGGAATTTGGGCTCCTTTGCGCATCTTGGCTGCAAAAAGTGTCACACATGTGGTATCGCCGTACTCAGGAGAAGTAGGGCAATGTGTTTTGGGGTGTATTTTTACATATACCCATGTTGGGTGAGAGAAATATCTCTGTAAATTGACAACTTTGAATAAAAAATTTTAAAAGTTGTCGTTTACAGCGATATTTCTCACACACAGTATGGGTATATATAAAAACACCCCAAAACACATTGCCCTACTTCTCCTGAGTATGGCGATACCACATGTGTGCCACTTTTTGCAGCCTAGATGCTAAAGGGCCCTAAAACCAATGAGTACCTTTAGGATTTCACAGGCCATTTTTACGCATTTGGATTCCAGACTTCTTCTCACGCTTTAGGGGCCCCTAAAATGCCAGGACAGTATGAATACCCCACATGTGACCCCATTTTGGAAGAAGACACCCCAAGGTATTCTGTGAGGGTATGGTGAGTTCATGAAAATTTTATTTTTGTCACAAGTTAGTGGAATATGAGACTTTGTAAAAACAAAATTAAAAAAATAAATATCAATTTCCGCTGACTTGTGCCAAAAATAAAAATTCTGTGGACTCACTATGCCCCTCACGGAATACCTTGGGGTGTCTTCTTTCCAAAATGGGGTCACATGTGGGGTGTTTATACTCACCTGGCATTTTAGGGGCCCCTAAAGTGTGAGAATCCAAATGCATAAAAATGGCCTCAGAAATCCTAAAGGTACTCATTGGTTTTAGGGCCCTTTGCGCATCAGGCTGCAAAAAGTGTCACTCATGTGGTATCGCCGTACTCAGGAGAAGTAGGGCAATGTGTTTAGGGGTGTATTTTTACATATACCCATGCTGCGTGTGAAAAATATCGCTGTAAGCGACAACTTTTTTCATTTTTTATTCAAAGTTGTCAATTTACAGAGATATTTCTCTCACCCAGTATGGGTATATGTAAAAATACACCCCAAAACACATTGCCCTACTCTCCTGAGTACGGCAATACCACATGAGTGACACTTTTGCAGCCAAGATGCCAAAGGGCCCAAATTCCAATGAGTACCTTTTAGGAGGGCATTTTTACGCATTTTTCTTCTCACGCTTTAGGGCCCCTAAAATGCCAGGGCAGTAGACATACCCCACATGTGACCCCATTTTGGAAAGACGACACCCCAAGGTATTCCATGAGGGGCATGACGAGTTCATAGAAGATTTTTTTTTTGGCACAAGTTAGTGGAAATTGATTTTTTATTGTTTTTTCTCACAAAGTCTCCCTTTCCGCTAACTTTTGACAAAAAGTTAAATTTTTCATGGACTCATTATGCCCCTCAGCGAATACCTTGGGGTGTTTTCTTTCCAAAATGGGGTCACATGTGGGGTATTTATACTGCCCTGGCATTTTAGGGGCCCTAAAGCGTGAGAAGAAAAATGCGTAAAAATGCCCTCCTAAAAGGTACTCGTTGGAATTTGGGCTCCTTTGCGCATCTTGGCTGCAAAAAAGTGTCACACATGTGGCATCGCCGTACTCAGGAGAAGTAGGGCGATGTGTTTTGGGGTGTATTTTTACATATACCCATGCTGGGTGAGAGAAATATCTCTGTAAATTGACAACTTTGAATAAAAAAATTTAAAAAGTTGTCGTTTACAGCGATATTTCTCACACACAGTATGGGTATATATAAAAACACCCCAAAACACATTGCCCTACTTCTCCTGAGTACGGCGATACCACATGTGTGACACTTTTTTGCAGCCAAGATGCGCAAAGGGGCCCTAAAACCAATGAGTACCTTTAGGATTTCACAGGCCATTTTTACGCATTTGGATTCTAATGCTTTAGGACCCCTAAAATGCCAGGGCAGTATGAATACCCCACAAGTGACCCCATTGTGGAAAGAAGACACCCCAAGGTATTCTGTGAGGGGTATGGCGAGTTCACAGAAAAAAAAAATTTGGCACAAGTTAGCGGAAATTGATCTATAATTTTTTTTTTTTTACAGTCTCATATTCCACTAACTTGTGACAAAACTCGCCATACCCCTCACGGAATACCTTGGGGTGTCTTCTTTCTAAAATGGGGTCACATGTGAGGTGTTTGTACTGCCCTGGCATTTGAGGGTCTCCGCAATCATTACACGTATGGCCAGCATTAGGAGTTTCTGCGATTCTCCTTATATTGAGCATACGGGTAATGAGATTTTTTCGTTCAGCCTCTGCGCTGAAAAAAAAAAATGAACGGCACAGATTTTTTTATTCGCATCGGTCAATGTGGATGAAAAAATCTCTGCCAAAATCAGTGACTGCGGTGCGGTGGGCTGGGCGCTAGCTACCTAACAAGTAGCTAGCTAACTGACGGTGATAAGGGCCCCCTATGCCCCATTCACACGTCCGAAATTCTGTTTGCGGAACGGAATTGCGGACCCATTAATTTCTATGGGGACAGACTTTGTCCCGCTTGGATCCGGAATTACAGATCCGCGCTTCCGGGTCTGCACTTCCGTTCCGCAAAAATATAGAACATGTCCTATTCTTGTCTGCAATTGCGGACAAGAAAAAGCATTTTCTATATAGTTCTGGCAATGTGCGGATCTGAAAAATGCGGAAAGCACATTGCCGGTGTCCGTGTTTTGAGGATCCGCGGATCCGTGAATCCACCGATCCGCAAAACACATATGGACGTCTGAATGGAGCCTTACAAGGGGTGTGATCAATGACAGGGGGGTGATCAGGGGGTCTAGATGGGGTGATCAAGGGGTTAATAGGTGAGGGGGGGGGGGGTTAGTGTAGTGTTTGGTGCAACTTTACTGTGTTACCTGGTCCTCTGGTGGTCTATCCCAGCAAATGGGACCACCAGAGGACCAGGTAGCAGCTATATCAGACGCTGTTCACAAAACAGCGTCTGATATAGCTGTTTGATGCGATTTTATTCGCATCTACAGCCTGCCAGCGATGGATCATCGCTGGCAGGCTGTAGCCGAACTGCCGTGCCGCGCTTCTCTGTGAACGCGCGCGCGTTCACAGGAAATCTCGGCTCTCACGAGATGACGCGTCATCTCAGAGCTACAGGACCGCCCGCAGGACGCATCCCTGCGTTAGGCGGTCCTGTAGTAGTTAAGGAACCGTTTGATCAGCGGGTCCTGAGAAAAAAGCCTGTTAAGGCAAGCTGAGATGGCTGAAACTTGAACCTTCAGAGTAGAAGGGCAAGGCCTCTATCATGGCTGTCTTGCAGGAACTGAAGGATAGCGGAGAGGGGCGGATCTGCAGACGCCACCTCAGTTGAGGTACAACAGGATGAGAATATCCTCATAATACGAGAGTAGGCTCTCTAGAGTCCGCTCTAGAATGAGACAGCGTTCTCAGGACCGACTCTGAAAGCCCTTCTATTCTGGGAAGGAACTGATCAACCTCCAGGCTGTCAGGTTGAATCTGTGCAGATCTGAGCACAGGTAAGTGTCCCACGACACCAGGGTCTGCTGTGGGGGGAGCCTCCAATATTGTCCTCGACTCAACTGGGTGAGCTAGGTAAACTAGCATCTCTTTTCGGCCAAAGCAGTATGATCGCCATCACCGAGGCCTGATCCTGACGGATTTTCATCAATACCCTCGGAATCATGGAAAACGGAGGGAAGATGTATGCCAGCCTGAACCTCCAGGATATTGACAGAGCGTCTAACGCCAGGGGGTTGTCCTCCCTGTAAAGGGAGCAGAACCTCTCCACCTTGGCATTGAACCTTGTTGCCATGAGATCCACCTCTGGCATACCCCACTTGAGGACTATCTGCTTGAATATCTCTGGATGTAAAGACCACTCCACCGACGGAAGACCGCGGCTCAGCTGCTATCATATTGAGGGAGCCTTGGATGTGGATCGCAGATAAGTGGGAAAGGTACAACTCTGCCTAATCCAGAATCACCCTGATCTCTGACAGGAGGGGAAGTGATCTCGTGCCTCCCTGCTTGTTGATGCAAAGTACCGCAGTCATATTGTCTGACTGGACTTTCACCGCTTTGCCCCAGGTCTGAGGGGCTAAGTGAAGAAGGGCTAGCCGGATAGCTTGAATCTCGCGGAGATTGGATGAAAGAAGCCACTCCTGAGGAAACCAGATCCCGTGAACTGGAGTGTCGTCTAGGTCAGCGTCCCAGCCTACTTGGGACGCATCCGTAGTCAATATGACCCAGATTGGCTGGGTTATAGACTTCCCGTCTAAAAGATGGCACCACCATCTGAGGGAATACCGAGTTCGCCAAGACAGGGAGCATATGGAGTTTAGCCCAGCAGGGCTGCTATTCCATTAGGAGAGGACCTCCGACTGTAGAGGGCAGAGGTGCCATAGAGCCCAAGGGACTGCTTCCGCAGATGCTGACATGAGCCCCAACATCTTAATGAGAGTCCGGATTGGAACTCGCCGGGGAAAGGAAAGGAACTTGCCGTGTTCTGAACCCGGGATCTTCTTTCTGGAGTCAACTGGAGCGACATCCCAGTGGAGTCGATTATGAAGCCTAGATATCTTACTGAAGTCGACGGGCTCAAGTTCGACTTCTACCAGCTGATGATCCAACCTAGGTGGAACAGAAAGGAGATTGTTACCTGAAGAAGTTGGCTTAGGAACGCTAGAACAGAGGATTTCAAAGCCAGTCGTCCAGATAAGGAATGATGGTCAGTCCTTGAAGCCTCAAAGCTGCCACCACAGAAATCACCACCTTGGTAAAAGTGTGAGGGGCAGAAGAAATGCCAAAGGGAAGGGCAACAAACAGAAGATGCCTGACGACACTGGACACCTGGACCGTGATCCTGAGATACCTCCTGAAAGCAGGATGGATCGGGATGTGCAGATATGCATCCTTGAGATCCAGGGTTGCCATCAAGTCTCCAGGATTGAGGACGTGAACTATTGACCTGATGGTTTCTATACGAAACTTCACCTTCCTTATAAACCGATTGAAATATCTCAGATCGATAATCATCTGGAGATCTCCTGAAGCCTTGGGAACCAGAAAAACTGGTGAATAGATCCCTAGGCCCCGTTCTCCTGCCGGATCCTCCTCCAGAGCCTCTTTGTAAATGTAGTACTGAATGTAGGCCTCCAGGATCGCCTCCTTGACAGCTTGTAGAAGGTTGATCTTGACAAACCTGTCCAGAGGAATAGAGGTGAGGTTGACTAAATAACCCTCGGAAATATCTCTCGGATCCACTCTTCTCAGAAGTGGGAGAGACGACCCCCAAAAGCATAGGAGTGGGGAAGCTTCTTGGCAGGATGGCAGGAGTAACGGGAATTAACCAAGAGCCTCGAAGAGGCCCATAGTCAGGAGGTGGATTTTCCATCTTTGGCTCCTCCACGAGAGCACCTCAAACCCTTTCGCTGTGCTCTCCAGTCACTTCGAGAGCTTGTTTTCTGGCCAGACCTACCACCGCGGTCTTGTCTGCCCTGCCCTCGAAAGGACTGCTGGGGAAGGATCTTCACCTTCTTGTCTGAAAGGCCCTTCATGATCTTATCCAGCTCTGAACCGAACAAACGGTTGGGCTCGAATTGAAGGCCACATGAGCTGTATTTTGAGGAATTGTCAGCGACCCAAGGCTTAAGCGAAAAATGCAATTTGGGCCGCCGACCCCAGGGCCATGCTAAATATAGGCCCCTGATGTCATTTGATAGTATTGTCACAGGGTGCCAAAGGCGCACTTGGTCTCCCATCAGCCACAGACCTGCTGCTTAGCTTCGAGAGCAAGGATCTGTGTTTGGCCTCGTTCCCAGGGCTTGCTTTGCTAGCGGGGAGGCTCCCTCGCTAGCTTCAACTAGAGCTGTGCGGTATCGCACAGTCTTAGTGTGCACTCTGCAAGGGGGTCCTGCAGCTAGACTTATCGTCTGCAGGAACCAGAGTGCTCTTGGACAACTTGGCAATAGCCATGTCCACCTTGGGAAGGGATCCCCATGAATCCACCAAGGGTTAAGCCATCGGGAACATGGATTTAAACTTCTTTGTTAAAACCGGACCTTTTCCAGTTTTTTTCCACTCTATAACATGACAGAGAGGAGGGTCTCATCCGCTTTGAAGACACGAGGTGCCCGAGTAGCGGGATCGGGAGGCTCCCCACGGTCAACATCATGATCCCCCGACCTGATGGACTTGAGCAATTTCTGTGTCTTTCCAGGGGAGAAAACACAACGTCAGCTCCTCCTCATCCGAGGAGGAAGAAACTAAGGAGACCAAAAAGGTCTCTCTACCGAGATAGAGGTCTCCATAGGGGCCTGGGCAGGCATGGGAAGCCTTTTCATCCAGCAGGCCTATGACTCCTTTAATAGAGCCATTGATACATATCCTGCAACGTAGGTTCACTAGAGGGCAGAACCCTCTAACGGCAGCTGTAACATCTGGTGTAGGTTAAAACAACGGACCCAGGGATTCCCAACCGGTCTCCCAAGCTGGTATTAGCCCAGCCTTAAGCTGTTTACCTTCTGTGATCTCACGAGTGCAGGTATGATCAGCTTACAATAACCGTTGACTGCTGCAATGGTAGCAGGATAGATGCTTCCTCTTGGAATCCACTTTCCTGCCTTCCGAATCCCGCGGAGAAGACATCACTGCGGGAAAAAAAAAAAAAAAAAAAAAGGGACAAGTAAAGCATTTGTAAACCACCTATCTCCGCAGGAAAGGTAGAAAAACAGAACGGAGGCAGCTGAGGACAGGAGGAAAAAAACACTACAAGTGGAAACACTTTAGGGAGCTAGCTGAAAAAGCATATGCAGCCAGAGAGCGAACTGGAGAACACTGCTTCCTAAAATAGAGGAAAAGGAGGGCTAGACAATCCACCCTCTCCCCAGTAAATCATCCACAGGAAGAAGCATAAGAAAAAAATACTTAAAAATTTTCGCATGAAAACGCAAAAAAAAAAAAAAAATCGCATCCGCGAAACAAATCGCGTCTGTGGTTAACCCCATCTGTGCTGCTGGTAGGACGTACGGGAATTTGTCAAGGCAGATCTGGCAAAGAGGCTTGACATACGAGGAAGGTAACGGGACCCTGCAACCCCCACACTCCTTATGTTTAGATTTTCCCGATGCCTTTTTAGAGAGCTTGGGAACCTGCAGTAAAACACATAACACAACCACCTAATAGATTAGGGACAAAGTTAGATACCTAAAATGGCGGTGCCCCACCCCTCAGGACCAGTATTGGACTAGATGGCCTTGAGGGTTCGCTGGGGTCGGCGCGACCTGTATCCACTGGCTCAGACATCCTTTCACTGGCACTGGATCTTGAGCTGGAACCTTGGGCTGGCTGTCTCCTCCTGTTGCCGCATTTGTAACGCGCCTCGGCCTCCTCCTGAGCAATAAAACTTTGAAATTGCCACCTAATCCCGAATTTCCGGATTTTGACGTCACCGGAGGTGACAAAACGGAAGTTGCGCAGCTCGCGCATGCGCAGTAGCCTCATCGTGACCGAGCCGCCATCACTCCTTATGTTTAGATTTTCCCGATGCCTTTTTAGAGAGCTTGGGAACCTGCAGTAAAACACATAACACAACCACCAATAGATTAGGGACAAAGTTAGATACCTAAAATGGCGGTGCCCCATCCCTCAGGACCAGTATTGGACTAGAAGGCCTTGAGGGTTCGCTGGGGTCGGTGCGACCTGTATCCACTGGCTCAGACATCCTTTCACTGGCACTGGATCTTGAGCTGGAAAATTGGGCTGGCTGTCTCCTCCTGTTGCCGCATTTGTAACGCGCCTCGGCCTCCTCCTGAGCAATAAAACTTTGAAATTGCCACCTAATCCCGAATTTCCGGATTCTGACGTCACCGGAGGTGACGAAACGGAAGTTGCGGAGCTCGCGCATGCGCAGTAGCCCCATCGTGACCGAGCCGCCATCTTTGCTTAGGGCCACTGCCGCATACAGCGACCGCATGCAGGAACTAAACGACGCTGCCTTCCGATTGGGAACATGGCTCCCGGGATCAGGGAGCACCTGAACACTGCCACAGCGGTCCCTCAAGAGTCCAGGAGGGTGCAGAGAGGAGACAGTCTTGGCGGTGGCTTCCCAAGAAGGCTAATACCGCGCAGGATGTGGCCATTATGGTGCATAGACCCGGCACTCCCCAGCCACGGAGGTGAAATCTGGTAAAAATGAAAAAATCCTCAGGATCTCCCATCCCGAGACAGGAAACCTGAACTGAGGTGTGGTGGGGGTGTGATCTTTTTTTATATCCTCAGGTTTTCTGTCTTGGATGGGAGGTCCTACCTCGCATGGGTGCAGTCATGGGGGAGGGGAAAATTTGAAAGCCGACCTCCCACCGGAACCCTGGCGTCATTCAGTTTTCTTTAAGGCCTCTGCTCTGGAAAAAAGGTATACTTTCGACTGGGTTCTGCTTAGATCCCTCCTTTCTTCTGTATCTTTTATTTAGTTAAGAACAGAAGGGTCTCTTTAAGACTAGTAGACTAGAGGTGGGGAACCCTTTTTTGTGAGGCTCTCTCTAATAATTCATCCAGAACAGCCCCAAACAAAAATTCTCCCTGACAAGGAATACCACAGAGCTTAGCTTTTGATGTAGCATCTCCATCCCAATTCTTTAACCATATTACTCTCCTAGCTGAGTTGGATAGGGCTGATGCTCTAGCAGAAAACTAGAGAGACTAGGGGCAACTGAGGCACTAAAAATCATGGGGAAGGAAGCGAGAATAGCTTCTCTAGGCGTTCCTTAATATGCCCTTCCAATTCAGAAATCTAAATCCTAAAAGGATCTTGCCACCTGAGCTGCAGCTATAGCAGGTTTAAAGGCTGCCATGGTAGCTTCCCAATTTTTCTTTAAGTATATATCTGATATAGATATTTTAGCTACAGACGCATCCAATTTTGGAGCCCTATCCCAGGAAGCTGACACTTTTGCCTCAAATGGGTATTTATGCTTTATAGCTGAGGGGGATAAAAAAAATTCTATCAGGTTGGCTCCATTCTCTAGAAATCAAGGCCTCTATATTTTCATGTACAGCAAAATATGGGGGGGGGGGGCCTTCTGGTCATCTAACCCCATTGTGGCTCTCACTATCTTAAGGAATGCTCGCTGTGTCTGCCTCAAGAGGATTCAGACGATAGTCTCTCCTTCCTCCTCCAATCCCGACAACACATCCTGTTCACTCAAGGGGGGGTGGGGGTTAGGTTGGTGATCAGGGAAGGGGTCTCTTCCTGCATCAGCTTGCCTATGCAGTGCTGACATAAAGGCTTCTCATAGCCCGAGGCCAATCTCTTCTTACGTAGGGCACATCCTTTATCTTTAGATCTGACACCCTCCTAGTCTCCCTTGGGATCTAAAGAACAATTCCCAGCCAGCCATTAGTGTAATGAAGAAAATCTGTGGGGCAAACCCCCTTACCCCACCGGTTCATTGGTGGTTTCAGTGGCCTCCACACGCTGACTCTGGCTCCATGTTCACCCAGGCTGACAGCTCAATGGAGAACACAGACCGCCTGACCCTCCGACTGGTGCAGTCATAGGCGAGGGAGAAAATGATGATTACACTTACCGGTAATCGGATTTTCCAGACCCCACGACAGCACCACAGAGAGAGGGATCCACCCCCAGGGACAGGAAACCTACAGAAATAAAAAGGTGGAGCCTCTCTACCCCTTCAGTGGTTTACAGAGCAAGAGAAGGACTCCTACACGGATTAGTAGTTTAATTTCAACAACACCCATCACCAGGGAACATAACCATAACCTTTTTTTTTTTGCTAACACCACGGGTGGGGATAAGGAAGGGTGCTGTCGTGGGGTCTGTAAAATCCGATTACCGGTAAGTGTAATCATCATTTTTCCCTTCCCCCACGACACCACAGCGAGAATTACAGAGGAATAGAACCCTTCCTAGGGAGGGACCACAGATTGAAGAACCTTTCTACCGAAGGAAAGATCCGAAGAAGAGTGTAAGTCCAGACGATAGTGACGGAAGAAGGTACATGGAGAGGTCCAAGTGGCAGCTTTACAGATCTGCTCAATGGAGGCACCCGACCTCTCCGCCCAGGAAGTGGAAACAGAACGCGTGGAGTGAGCCTTCACCGACACAGGAGGAGCAAGATTAGACTCAAGATAAGCTTGAGAAATAGCCAAACGCAGCCATCTGGCTAAGGTACTTTTGGTAGCCTTCTTTCCTTTATTTGGTCCGGAGAAGAGGACAAATAAAGCGGAAGACTTTCTCCAGTCTTTCAAGACTTCTAAATAACGCAGAAGACATCTGCGGACATCCAGAGTGTGGAATTCTAACTCTTTAGCATTTTTTGGTTGATTGCAAAAGGAAGGAAGTATAATCTCCTGTGACCTATGAAACTCGGAAGGGACTTTAGGCAAGAATGCTGGATCTGGTTGAATAATAACCCTATCCTCTAGGATGGTCGTGAATGGGGGATTTATGGAAATGGCCTGCAATTCACTAATTCTCCTGGCCAAAGTAAGGGCAGTTAACAAGATCATTTTAAAGGTAAGTATCTTTATGTCTGCGGATTCTAAAGGCTCAAATGGTGGAAGAGTCAGGGACTTTAGGACTATGTTAAGATCCCAGGGAGGTGCTCTGGGAGACTTGACTGGGGTCATTCTTTCTACTGCCTTGAAAAATCTTAAAATCCAAGGATCTGAGGCCAGATTCTTCTCCAGCAGAACCGATAGAGCTGATACTTGAACCTTAAGGGTGCTCTTTGTCAGACCCAAGGACAACCCTTTCTGCAGAAATTCCAGAATTTGTGAAATAGGTATGTCTGAGGGGATATTATTTGGTTTTAGTTTAGCAAATTCCATAAACTTTTTCCAAGTTCTAGCGTAGATCGAAATGGTCACTGGTTTTCTACTCTTTAGTAAAGTTGAGATTAGCTAATTTGAAAAACCCCTTTTAACTAGTAACCCCCTTTCAAATTCCATGCAGTAAGATGGAGACCATTTACTGCTGGATGTAGGCAGGGGCCCTGAGATAATAGATCCGGGATCTCTGGTAGGATCCAAGGATCCGATATTGACATTGTTCTTAACAAGGTGAACCATGCCCTCCTGGGCCAGAAAGGGGCAATCAGAATTATTCTTGCCTTGTCTTTCCTGATTTTCTTTCAAACTGCCGGGATCAGCTGGAAGGGCAGGAAGGCGTAGGCAAGGGGAAAGTTCCACTGTAACATCATTGCGTCCACCCCATAAGGGGATTCGCTGGGATTCAAGGAGCAGAAGCGCTGTACTTTCTTGTTCTGATTGGACGCAAATAGGTCTATCACAGGTGACCCCCATGCTTCTGTGATCTGGTCGTATATCTTTTTGTTCAGGGACCATTCTCCCTGCTTTAGAGGAAATCGGCTTAGATAGTCCGCTTGAACATTCTCTATGCCCCTGATATATAGAGCTGAAACATGCCCCACTTGTTTCTCCAGAATTTCTAATAGCTTCTTTGCCTCCCAGGCCAGTGTGGACGATCTTGTGCCCCCTTGATGATTCACATACGCTACTGTCGTCATGTTGTCCGAAAGAATTCTCAAGTGTCCTGTTCCAAGCAGGGATTCTGCCGCCTGTACTGCCATTGTCACTGCCACCAGTTCCTTCCTGTTGGATGAAAAGGTCCTCTGATATGCTGACCATGGACCCTGGAAGTTGTATCCTAGGATATGACCTCTCCAGGCCCACGTACTTGCATCCGTGGTCAGAACCACTGGGTCCGGGTACCCCCTGAATCAGGTTGTTCCTGTCTAGCCACCAAGCTAAGCTCTTCATCGTTGTTTGTGAAATTTTTATGTCTATGGCTCCTTTTGATTTTTTGAATGCCAAAAGAATCTCTTTCTGTAGTTGGCGAGTATGTAATTGGGCCCATTCCACTGCTGGGATACACGAAACTAGAGATCCCAACACCGACATTGCTTTCCGAAGCGTTAGGGAGCTGGAAGATAGAGAATTTATTTGACTCTGAACCTTCATAATTTTTTCCCCTGGGAGGTAGACTCTCTGCATGTCAATCTAAAATCAATCCCAGGAATTTCTGTCTTTTTTGGGGAGTTAATTTAGACTTTTTGTAATTTATAATCCAACCCAGTTCTACACAGACCTGTATCACTGTTTGAACTGCATGGTTGCAGTTGTACTTCCATCTGTTGCAACCACAGGGCTAAGGTCCTAGCCGTAACTGTGGCTGCAATAGCTGGGCGAAATGAAAGCGTGGAAGCTTCCCAAGCTCCTTTAACCTCTTGCCGACCGCCTCACGCAGGATTGCGTCCTGCGGGCGGTCGGTCTGTTCCTCTTTGACGCGCCCGCGCGTCATCTCGCGAGAGGCGAGATTTCCTGTGAACGCGTGCGCGCGTTCACAGGATCACGTCGGGGAGAAGGTAAGCTACAGCCTGCCAGCGCTGATCGTGCGCTGGCAGGCTGTAGAAGTTAAAAAAAATGGCATATCAGACGCTGTTTTGTTAACAGCGTCTGATATGCTTGCTGATCGTTCCTTTGGTGGTCCCTTTTGCTTGGGACCACCAAAGAAACTTTGTAAGTGCACCAAAACACCACACAGACCCCCACCCCCACCCCGTCACTGATTAACCCCTGATTAACCCCGATCACCCCATGTCACCCCCTGACACTAATTACCCCCTGTAAGACTCATTCAGACGTCCGTATGTGTTTTACGGATCCATGGATCCACGGATCCACAAAACACGGACACCAGCAATGTGCTTTCCGCATTTTGCGGATCCGCACATTGCCAGAACTATATAGAAAATGCCTTTTCTTGTCCGCAATTGCGGACAAGAATAGGACATGCTCTATCTTTTGCGAGCTGCGGCCGGATGCTTGGGGGCCGAAACCCGGAAGTTTGCGGCCGCAGCTCACGCAAATGCTGATGCGGCGGCGCATAGTGTGCTCTCCGCATCACCGCCAGCCCCATTCACACTGAATGGGTCCGCATCTATTCCGCAGAATTTTTGCGGACGTGTGAATGGGGCCTTACTACTTTTTTTGCACATTTTTTGGCAGAGATTTATTCATCCACATTGATCGATGCGAATGAGGAAATCTGTGCCGTTCATTTTTTTTTCTTTTCAGCCCAGAGGCTGAACAGGAAAAAAAATCTCATTACCCGTATGCTCAATATACGGAGAATCGCAGAAACTCCTAATGCTGGCCATACGTGTAATGATTGCGGAGACCCTCAAATGCCAGGGCAGTACAAAAACCCCACATGTGACCCCATTTTAGAAAGAAGACACCCCAAGGTATTCCGTGAGGGGTATGGGGAGTTCATGTAAAATATTATTTTTGTCACAAGTTAGTGGAATATGAGACTGTAAAAAAAAAAATCAATTTCCGCTAACTTGTGCCAAATTTTTTTTTCTGTGAACTCGCCATACCCCTCACGGAATACCTTGGGGTGTCTTCTTTCCACAATGGGGTCACATGTGGGGTATTTATACTGCCCTGGCATTTTAGGGGTCCTAAAGTGTGAGAATCCAAATGCGTAAAATGCCCTGTGAAATCCTAAAGGTACTCATTGGTTTTAGGGCCCCTTTGCGCATCTTGGCTGCAAAAAGTGTCACTCATGTGGTATCGCCGTACTCAGGAGAAGTAGGGCAATGTGTTTTGGGGTGTATTTTACATATACCCATACTGTGTGTGAGAAATATCACTGTAAACGACAACTTTTAAAAATTTTATTCAAAGTTGTCAATTTACAGAGATATTTCTCTCACTAGCATGGGTATATGTAAAATACACCCTAAACACATTGCTCTACTTCTCCTGAGTACTGGCGATACCACATGAGTGACACTTTTGCAGCCCAGTGCAAAGGGGCCCAAATTCCAACGAGTACCTTTAGGTTTTACATGGCTGCTCACAATTTAGCCCCACCCAAAATGCCAGAACAGTACAAACACCCACAAATGACCCCATTTTGGAAAGAAGACACCCCAAGGTATTCGCTGAGGGCATAGTGAGTCCATGAAAAATTTTACTTTTGTCAAAAGTTAGCAGAAAGGTAGACTTTATGAGAAGAAACAATAAAAATCAATTTCCGCTAACTTGTGCCAAAAAAATCTTCTATGAACTCGCCATGCCCCTCACAGAATACCTTGGGGTGTCTTCTTCCAAAATGGGGTCACATGTGGTATTTATACTGCCCTGGCATTTTAGGGGCCCTAAAGCGTGAGAAGAAAATGCGTAAAATGCCCTCCTAAAAGGTACTCATTGGTTTTAGGGCCCTTTGCGCATCTTGGCTGCAAAAAGTGTCACTCATGTGGTATCGCCGTACTCAGGAGAAGTAGGGCAATGTGTTTTAGGGTGTATTTTTACATATACCCATGCTGGGTGAGAGAAATATCTCTGTAAATTGACAACTTTGAATAAAAAAATGTAAAAAGTTGTCGTTTACAGCAATATTTCTCAAACGCAGCATGGGTATATGTAAAAATACACCCCAAAACACATTGCCCTACTTCTCCTGAGTTCGGCGATACCACATGAGTGACACTTTTTTGCAGCCAAGATGCGCAAAGGGGCCCTAATTCTAATGAGTACCTTTAGGATTTCACAGGCCATTTTTACGCATTTGGATTCTCACGCTTTAGGGGCCCCTAAAATGCCAGGGCAGTATAAATACCCCACATGTGACCCCATTTTGGAAAGAAGACACCCCAATGTATTCCGTGAGGGGCATGGCGAGTTCACAGAATTTTTATTTTTTGGCACAAGTTAGCGGAAATTGATATATTTTTTTTTTTTTATTTTGTTTTTACAAAGTCTCATATTCCACTAACTTGTGACAAAAATAAAATTTTACATGAACTCACCATACCCCTCACAGAATACCTTGGGGTGTCTTCTTCTAAAATGGGGTCACATGTGAGGTATTTATACTGTCCTGGCATTTTAGGGGCCCCTAAAGCGTGAGAAGAAGTCTGGAATCCAAATGCGTAAAAATGCCCTGTGAAATCCTAAAGGTACTCATTGGTTTTAGGGCCCTTTGCTATACAGGCTGCAAAAAGTGTCACACATGTGGTATCGCCGTACTCAGGAGAAGTAGGGCAATGTGTTTTGGGGTGTATTTTTATATATACCTATACTGTGTGTGAAAATATCTCTGTAAACGACAACTTTTAAAAATTTTTATACAAAGTTGTCAGTTTACAGAGATATTTCTCTCACCCAACATGGGTATATGTAAAAATACACCCCAAAACACATTGCCCTACTTCTCCTGAGTACGGCGATACCACATAAGTGACACTTTTTTGCAGCCTGAGTGCTAAAGGGCCAAATTCCAACGAGTACCTTTAGGTTTTACATGGCGGCTCACAATTTAGCCCCGCCCAAAATGCCAGAACAGTAAACACACCCCACAAATGACCCCTTTTTGGAAAGTAGACACCCCAAGGTGTTCACTGAGGGGCATAGTGAGTCCGTCTGAGATTTCTTTTTTTTTTGCCAGAAGTTAGCAGAAATTGACACTATTTATTTTTATTTTTTTCTCAGAAAGTGTCATTTTCCGCTAACTTGTGAAAAAAAATGAAATCATACATGAACTCACCATGCCCCTCCGCGAATACTTTGGGGTGTCTTCTTTCTAAAATGGTGTCATTTGGGGGGTATTTATACTTTCCTGACATTCTAGCACCTGAAGAAACATGACAGGCGCTCAGAAAGTCAGAGCTGCTTCAAAATGCAGAAATTCACTTTTTTGCACCATAGTTTGTAAACGCTATAACTTTTACCCAAACCAATAAATATACACTTATTGGACCTTTTTTTTATCAAAGACATGTAGAACAATAAATTTAGAGAAAAATTTATATAGAAATGTAGTTTTTTTTGAAAAAGTTTACAACAGAAAGTGAAAAATGTCATTTTTTTGCAAAAATATCGTTAAATTTGTATTAATGGCAAAAAAAGTAAAAATGTCAGCAACAATGAAATACCACCAAATGAAAGCTCTATTAGTGAGAAGAAAAGGAGGTAAAATTCATTTGGGTGGTAAGTTGCATGACGGAGCAATAAACGGGTAAAGTAGTGTAGTGCGGAATTGTAAAAAGTGGCCTGGTCATTAAGGGTGTTTAAGCTAGGGGGGCTTAAGTGGTTAAGGAAGGCCTCTGCCTTCTTGTCCAGAGGGTCCTTAAGCGCACCAGTATCCTCAAAGGGAAGAGATGATTTTTTAGAGGCTTTGGAAATAGCTACATCAATCTTGGGGGCTTTACCCCAAGTAGAGCATATTTCTTCCTCAAAGGGATACTTGCGCTTAAATGACCGAGTGGCAAAAACCTTTCTGCCTGTTTTTTTCCATTCCTTTTGAATTAAAGCTGTTATGCTACTGTGAACTGGAAAACAACGCCCCTTTCTTTCTTGCAACCCTTCAAACAGGGCGTCCGCTACAGATTTGTCCTCTTTGACGTCTTCGATATTCATGGTTGA
The DNA here is from genome assembly GCA_033119425.1 of Bufotes viridis. Taxonomy (NCBI): domain Eukaryota; kingdom Metazoa; phylum Chordata; class Amphibia; order Anura; family Bufonidae; genus Bufotes; species Bufotes viridis. The sequence goes on along the minus strand of CM065597.1, from coordinate 119,934,616 downwards.
TTTAATCACTTTTAACAACCAATCCGTATCTTCTGGTGGGAAGAAGGATCTTCCCATGCTTTCATCATCCGATGAGGGGTCCGAATAAGAGGAATCCTCTGTACTGGCTGAATCATTGGAAGAAACCTCCTGAGATAGCCCATGCCGTGAAGATTTATCCAGACCCTTGAATTTTTTAGAGGGCTTTAGTGTACTTTTCACCTCTGTTCTAATGAGAGATTTTATATTTTCCAATAAAGATGGAGATTCTTCCAAAATAGTCTTGTCAATACAACTCTGACATAACTTTTTCCCATAGGAAGAGGATAAGGATATCTTACACAGGGCACATTCTTAGTTTTTTCTCTTTGCCAGCACTTTCTTAGGTTTTGGCTGGAAAGGAGACAACACAAAGGATAGATTAACCCACTATTACTTATACGGGTCACTTACCAAAGGAGAGAGTCACCAGTACCGGTAAGGGAGCCGCCATGTCACTTTCAGTGGGGCCTTGCCTTTTTTCCTCCTACATACTTAATCCGAATACTAGGATCTTAGGAAGGAATACATATAAATAGGTATATATATAACTATATATATATATATATATATATATATATATATATATATATATATACACACATATACATATACACACACACACACACACACGAATATACATGCCATATGAGCAGCCATAGACGGCATAATATAAAACATAGCAGACCACTCCACCTAGTGGTACACATGCGCATCACTCCTGTATCTGCCTTCTACTTGACCATAGATCTCAGGTCATTTTCAACATAAGAAATAGATGGGAGTGCTTTTTTATTCCCAGCGTTCCCATAAGCCAGCATATACCTGAATTTAAAAACAGGGGTCTGTACATCATAGCCGCACTTACCCTCCTGCCGCTGTATGGCACTTAGAATAGCTGCCTTCAATTTGCAGCGATTTATCTGGGAAATGCAGGGAACCGCCGCTTGATTCCCCTCACCTACTTTTAAATATACCGCCTCCATTTTCGCGCTCACCGCGCTACCGGAAGTGACGCCGGAGTAATGCCATCGCGCACACGTCGTTGACTCCGCCCCCCGTCGGCTCTGGACGCTCCTGTGGCGGTAAAGGATGCCCGCCAGTGCCAAGAAGAGGAGCGCTTTCTCCCAGCGCTACATGGGGCAGAGCTTGCCCCGCAAGAATGCCCTCATATCTGCTGCAAGGCAAGGAGAGCCCCTGGAGCATCTCCTCACCCTTGGGTCCTGTCAGCCTGCCCAGCAGCGCGATAGACCCCGGCAGAGACCAGCAGCCCTCTAGGTCAGAACCTAGGCATCTCCAGAGACTGCGGTAAGGAACCTGAAAAGGAAACTGTAGGTCTCCCACTCCAGGGACAGGAAACCACTGAAGGGGTAGAGGCTCCACCTTTTTATTTCTGTAGGTTTCCTGTCCCTGGGGGTGGATCCCTCTCTCTGTGGTGCTGTCGTGGGGGAAGGGAAAAAATGCGATTACACTTACCGGTAATTGTGTTTTTCCGACCCCACGACAGCACCATAGAGAGATGGCTCCTCCTCCAGGGAAACCTGTTAGCATAAAAAGGTGGAGCCACTCTCCCACCTCAGTGAGTTTACAGAGCATGAGAGGGACTCCTCCTTTATTAATATATACATAATATGCCGAACTTTATATATTTTTTTTTTTTTTTTGCTGCACCACGTGAATATTTCACACAGAACCACCACCAAGGGAGGGATTTAGACGGGTGCTGTCGTGGGGTCGGAAAAACACAATTACCGGTAAGTGTAATCGCATTTTTTCCCCTCCCCATGACAGCACCATAGAGAGAGATTACATAGAGCTTTTAAGGGTGGGTAACAGTTTCTAAAACCTTCTGCCCAAAAAAAAGATCCGAAATAGAGTCCAACTGTAATCTATAATGCCTATAGAATGTAGACGGAGAGGCCCACGTAGCTGCTCTGCAGATCTGCTCAATAGAGACATTGGCTCTCTCCGCCCACGAAGTGGATACCGCTCTAGTCGAGTGAGCCCTCAAAGAGACAGGCGGAGCAACTCCAGAGTGAGAGTAAGCCAGAGAAATTAATTCTCTAATCCATCTGGCAATTGTGCTTTTAGAGGCCGCATTACCTTTTCTTGCCCCCGAAATCAAGATGAATAGTGAGGAGGCCTTTCTCCATTCCTTAGACCTTTCCAAGTACTGGATTAGGCACCTTTTAACATCCAGGGAATGCCATTCTCTTTCACTGTCATTTCTGGGTTCTGGAAAAAAGACTGGCAACATCACTTCCTGTAATCTATTCACTTTAGATGGTACCTTGGGAATGAAGTTAGGATCTGGCCTCATCACTACCCTATCTACCTGAATAGACATGAACGGAGGATTTATAGACAAAGCTTGCAACTCACTAACTCTCCTAGCTGTTGTAAGTGCTATAAGGAAAACTAATTTCAAAGTAAGCAATTTTACAGAAATAGCATCCATGGGCTCAAATGGAGCCTTTGTTAATGCCTTCAACACAAAGTTTAAATCCCAGGGGGGAAACTTAGGCCCTTTGACTGGTTGAATTCTATCTACTGCCTTAAAAAATCTGTTGATCCAGGGGTCTAAGGCCAGACATCTGCCCGCTAATACTGAATGTGCAGAGACCTGAACTTTTAAGGTACTTTTAGCTAAACCTAAGGTTAACCCTTTCTGTAGGAACTCCAAAATCTTAAGTATTGGAATCTTTTCTGGCCAATTGTCCAGACTTAAATTTGAGGCAGAAAGAAACTTTTTCCAAATCCTCGCATAAATTGAATTAGTAACCATCTTCCTACTTTTCAAGAGAGTAGAGACTACTGCCTCCGAAAAACCTTTCTTCAACAAGAAATTCCTTTCAATCTCCAGGCCGTAAGATGCAGGGTTTTCAGATCTGGATGAAATACTGCACCCTGCGATAGAAGAGAAGGTATCTCTGGAAGAATCCAGGGATCCTCCATCGACATCTTCCTCAGAAGAGAAAACCAAGCTCTTTTTGGTCAAAATGGAGCGATAACTATCATGTCTGCCCCTTCTTCCCTTATTTTCCTCAATACCCGAGGTAGAATCCTTAATGGAGGGAAGGCATAGCCTAGATGAAAGTTCCATCTCAGTAGAAATGCATCCACCCCATAGGGGTATTCCCCTGGATTCAGAGAGCAAAACTTGCTCACCTGCCTGTTCTTTTTTGTGGCAAATAAGTCTCTCTCTGGCACTCCCCATAATCTTGTGATCAACCTGAAAATTTTTGGGTCCAGAGTCCATTCTCCCTGTTTCAATTTGTAACGACTCAGGAAGTCTGGACATTCTCCTTACCTTTTATATGCAGGGCCGATATCTGACCCACTTGATTTTTGAATTCTGAAAAGATGAAGCTTGCTTCCTTCATCAAAAGGCGAGATTTTGTACCTCCCTGATGATTCAGGTACGCTACTACCGTCCGATTGTCCGACATCACTCTGACGTGTTTTGACCGGATTAGCGGCTGGGCTGCTCGCAGGGCTAACAAAACCGCTCTCATTTCTTTGCGGTTCGATGAGAATTCCTTCTGCGCCCTGGTCCACGTACCCTGTGCTACTTGACCCTGAAAATGTGCCCCACACCCCCAGGGACTGGCATCCGTAGTGACTACTATTGGTTCTGGGTAAGACCAGGAAATCCCTTTTTCTAGGTTTTTTCTCTCTATCCACCAGTCTAATGATCTCAACGTTGTCTCAGAGTTTTATTTTTGAATCTAGAGATAGTCTCTTTCCTTCTGATACTTCCAGAATCTGTTTCTGAAGATCTCTCGAATGGAACTGTGCCCACTGAACCGCTAGAATGCAGGCCGTCATCATGCCTAGTATCGACATTGCTTTTCTTATTGACATGACTGGATGATCCTGTGTCCTCTGGACTTCTAATCTTATACGGTTTATTTTTTCTTCTGTAAGAAAAGTTCTTTGACACCCCAAGTCTAGATGAAGATCTAGAAATAGTTGTCTGGTCTTTGGTACCAGCCTTGACTTTTTTACATTTATTATCCATCCTAGGCTTTCTAGAATGTGAGTTACTCGCTTTACTGAACACCGACATTCTTCCAGCGAATCTGCAATAATTAATAGGTCATCTAGATATGGAAGGAATGTAATGTCCTGGCTGCGGATAAAGGAAGCCACCTCTGACATGAGGTGTCTTATCTGATCCCCATCCTGCAAAGCTAATCTCAGAAACCTCTGGAAGAACGGGTGCATTGGTATATGAAGGTAGGCGTCCTTTAGGTCGACCACCGCCATAAAACAACCTGGGGAAAGAAGAAGAATCGCCATCTTTATAGTCTCCATCTTGAATTTTCTTATTAGGATGGATCTGTTTAAACGTTTCAAATTTATTATTGGACGAAAGGATCCGTCCGGTTGTCCTACCAGAAAGAGTTGAATAAAAACCCCTTCCTACCTCTTTTTCTGGTACTGGTATTAATACTTTTTTCTGAAGGAGAAGATCTACCTCGGTTTTTATTTTTAACGTTTCTTTGGTCACCACAAACCCTTCCGGAAATTTTTCTTTGAATTCTATTTTTAGGCCTTCCTTTATAATTTTTTGGATCCAAGTGACTGCTACTTTTTCCCAGGCAGGAAGAAACTGCTTTAATCTTCCCCCCACCTGAAATATGGCGTCATTGTTTAGGGGACTTTTCTCTCTGGGATTTCCTAAAAATAAACCCCTTTCCTCCCAATTGTCTATTTCTTGAATTGGGCTCCTTTTCTCCTCCTTGTCTTTTCCCCTGATAGCTGCCTGAGCCACGAAAAGGCCTACAGTAATTTTTAAACTGGGAAAGGAGAAGGTCTGAGGTAACTTCTTTTTATCAGCCGCTTTTTCTAACAGGGTATCTAATTCAGGCCCGAACAGAAAATGACCCTGACAGGGTAGATTACATAATCTCTGCTTGGATGACATTTCTCCCCCTTTCCAATTTTTTAGCCATAATGCTCTTCGGGCTGAATTAGATATAGAGGCAGACCTAGCAGCGAGTCTAACTGTTTCAATTGAGGCATCTGATATGTAATCAACCGCCTTCTGCAAGGTAGGCAAAGAAGACAGAATCTGATCTCTAGGAGATTTGTCTCTGATCTGACTCTCTAAGCGGTCTAACCAAATAGATATAGACCTAGCCGTAACCGTGGTAGCTACACTAGGTTTTAGCGACGATGTGGAAGCTTCCCAAGAATTTTTTAAACAAGCATAAATCTTTTTATCCAGAGGGTCTTTTAAAAACCCCATATCCTCAAAGGGAAGTGAGGAACGCCTAGAAATTTTTGAGATAGCCACATCCAATTTTGGTGCCTTGTTCCAAGCAGAACAGGCCTCATCTTCAAAGGGGTACTTGCTCTTGAAATTTTTAGATATAAATGCTTTCTTATCCGGCTTCTTCCATTCTTTTTCTATTATTGCTGAAATACTTTTATGCAGAGGAAAAACACCTTCTCTTTTTCTCCCCAAGGCTCTCAAATACTGAATCCGTCATGGACTTATCTTCCTTAATGTCCTCTATTTCTAATGTTGCACGGATTGCTTTCATCAATTTATCCGTATCCCCCACTGGGAAAAGGAACTTTCTATCAATCTCATCACCTGATGATGATGAATCATCTGATTCTACTTCACCATCAGGATCCCCAGTCTGTATAGAGGAATCCGATCCTGATTCTATCTGTTCCTCTACTTTTTAGGATTTTTTTACGGATTTCAATGATTCTTTGACCTCAGATCTAATTAACGTTTTTATGTCTTTCATAAAATTTGGGGATTCTTCCGCCAGTGTTTTTTCGATACATTGCTGGCATAACCTTTTCGTATAAGATGAAGACAGCGAACATCTACATAGTGCGCATTCTTTATTCTTCCTCTTCGCCACTACCTTTCTAGGTGGCCTCGGAGGTTGCTTGTCCCCCTCTAAATCTTCCGTCCTTTGGTCCTCTTCCATATCTGCCTCTTTAAGTCTATAGGCATATGTGACATGAGGGGAAAATTAAAGCAAAATCTCTCCCGGGTACAGCACCTCTCCTTTGAGAGTACCGCTGCCCCTATGAGCCGTCAGAAAAAACGGGACCCACCAGAAGATCTTCTCAATCCAGGCACAATCTCTGACAATTATAATCCAGGGTCAGTGTACCTGCTGTAGCTCCTCGCAGAACGCTGGCGTCCTGAGAATCGCGCTCTCATTTATTTCCTGTCAGCTGATCGGACCTGTGGAATGCACAGGCGCTGACTGATGACGTCACCACGCCCCATACTGAACGGCTCCCGTGCGATTTCGGCGTCTGCTTCCTCATTCGCACAGGTGCAGAGCCGCGTGCGCGCAGAGAAGCAACCCATTTGGGCCTTCCTGCTTCCGGACCCCGTACTGCCGCCTGCAGATATCCGGGTGCCTCCCGCAGTCACCCCCTTTGAGGGATCCGCATCCTCAGCCTCTGGACTGGGGCCTTTATCTGAAAGACGTCCGGGCTGGTAAGAACCTCATCCTCCTAGTCTTTACTAGGATTACCTGGACAAGGGTCACCTGTGAAAGAAAAACTACTAACAGGTCTCCTCTCCAAGGACAGGAAACCTCACTGAGGTGGGAGAGTGGCTCCACCTTTTTATGCTAACAGGTTTCCTGTCCCTGGAGGAGGAGCCATCGCTCTCTATGGTGCTGTCGTGGGGGAGGGGAAAAAATTGCTAGTTTCCTATGCAGCCCTATTACAGGCAAGGGCTCCATAGGAAATACTATACAGCAGCTTCCTGCCATTCGCCTAGACAGGGGTTGCTGCACACAAGCTCCGGCTCCGCCGATGGCCGCACAGGGGAGCCGGAGCATCACCGGAAGTGCATGCTTCCAGTGTTTCACGAGCTTAGATGCCGTGGTTAGGATTGACCACGGCTTCTGAAAGGTTAAATGTCCACAATCAGCATTACTGCTGGTTGTGGACATTAGCCGTATGTGTCTGCTATAAGAAACAGCAGGCCATGCTTGGCTATGGCACCCGCTCAGGAGCAGGTGCCATCTTTAAAGACCCGGCCAGCGCCATACTAGCACGGCGCTGGTCGGGAAAGGGTTAAAGTAATTGTGTATACCCTTATACCCCCTCAAGTCCTTTACCTTCAGATATCTCCCCCACCAAGAACCTTAAGGCCCCTTTCACACAAGCGAGTTTTCAGTATGGGTGCAATGCATAAAGTGAATGCATAGCACCTGCACTGAATTTTTCACTCATTTCTCTGTCGCATGAGAATCGCTGAATGTTTTTTCACACAGCCCTGGCCCCATAGAAGTGAAAGAGGCTTCAGTGGAAAATACATTGCATCCAGATGCAATGAGTTTTTCACCGATAGTTGCTAGGATATTGTTCACGCACATGAAAAACTGATCAACTCATCAAAACTGATTGCACCCAAAACTGACTGAACTTTCTTGCAAACGCAAGTTTCACTGAACGCATCCCAACACAATCTGTATCATTCGTGTGAAAGAGGCCTAACTGCTCACTAATCTGGCCAACAGACATGCATATGGCACCCTCTGTCTATTAACAGCACCCATATAAGCAACACTTGAGCATCAGAAAATGGCATACCAATATAGTACTCAAAAAATGTTTATTGGGGAAAAAAAAAAATGGATTGAACCAAATCTTTTTCCAAACACAAGATCCATGGGATAGTCCAAAGGTTTGGGACTAACCGAAAATAATGGTGATGTACTTTATCAACTCATGTACAAAAGGGTCGTATTGTAAAAAGTCTATACAATCCTTAAAACAGGACATAGTTCAGTAGTCTAGGCCAAAAAAGCCTGGACATTTTACTACTGAATAGTAGGCATGGATATTTTTATTCAGAAAGATCTTCTTTGCGTTTCTTTTTCTTCTTCTTCATGCTTTTTGTCTAGAAAAGAGAAAGCGCATCATGAGATGTTTGCGTATAACGCACGAGTTATGAGCTATAATTTGACAAATGTGCCATAATTCAGTTGTGCAAGTCAGGAAAAATGAGTTTACATGAATCTCTTTCCAAGAAGGGATATGGACTATGAATTAATGATTCAGCTATAACAGACCACTTTGTTTTATGGATATTGAGCATATGTGAAATGTTCATCACAAGTACTGACATTAGAAAAGGAAGATGCGTCTTCCTGTTATTCCCAAACATGCAATGTTTGCATTGCAGCAAAACAATTCTGGACAATTTTGTCAAAAGCTTTTACCTTAGGAGACTCTGTCACAGTCCCTTCTTCCTCGTGTTTCTTTTTCTTCTTTTTCTTTGGTTTCAAGGCACTCTCACTGTCACTACCAGTCTCTGGTTTAATCTGTGGGAAAGACGTTTCAAATGGTTAAATTTTAGGTAGAGTCTCAAAACATTTTAAGCGAGACGTGGATCCAGCAGAAAAATAAAAATTAGAGGAGTTATTCCTTTTTTCTCATTTCCTTCCAAGCCACCAAATAGTGCTGCCAATTTTCTTGGGTAATCATGATTATTATACCACTTACCTACACTTAAATACATGACATATTGCTAAGGGTAGACATACAAACATATACCCCGTATCAAGGGGCTACCAAGCTCAATGAATAGTGTCTTCAAAAGGCTCATCAGGAGCTGCAAGTTGGATCACATTGATCAGATATTGGTGGCGTATTCTGACAAGCCATCAATAGTCTGATAATCCTTTCACATTACTGAAACTGTATTATCCTTTTAAAGTCAAGCATTTTAGCCCATTAAACAGTTCCAATTAGTATGGAAGCAGCTACTCTAATAGCAGTTCTCTGTAGTGGCTCAGACAGGGAAAAGATCCAGAACAAGGAACTGCTTGTCTGAAAGAGATTGTCCTAGTCTTTAGGACTACTGAACACAGATACTGTACACGTCAAATCTTTATATTGGATTACAGAGCACTGACCACTGTTCCCAAGGGAATTACTCCTTAAGTCAGGCTACCTCTCACAACATGAAGTCAATGGTAAAGTTTGGCGGAAGTCAAATTAGAAACTTAACCAAAGGAAATCCATAAAAGCACAAGAACGCATTCAGGGAGGTTTGAGCCACAATGACAGGAGAAGTGCCTACATACACAGCACAACTGCTCTACATAAACTAAAGCGGACAGCACTGAGCACACGGAAGTGTCAAATTGGCCTCTACATATACTGTGAATGCAAATTACCTTTGCAGATGTGTCTGCATCTGGTACTTCACTGTCACTGCCTTGTTTCTGTAAGGAAAAAAAGGGGGAAACAAAAGTTAATGATTTAACATTAAGAGGCTTCACTTTTAAAGCGCATTTGTCGTGACGATCAACTCAAGCATATTGCCTGGGTTGATAATGCCAAGGAAAATTATAGATTACTGTAGGTTCCACTGCTGCAGATACATGTTCGTATTTAAATGTATGCAAATGAGCAATCTTGAGCACAGAGGGGCTGGCCTAAGCCCTTAGTGCACCGCCAAGAAAGCCACTGTGCAGGCCTTCGATTTACAGGGCTAGACATCTTACTTGCGCAGTGGATCAGATACTGCGTCAAGCTTTGGGAAGCAGCAAATCCATTGTGTAAGTGTCGAGTCTGCTCAGTGGCTGCACTTGTGCCATTAACCTGATGAGCCTGGAAACAGCATCCACTCGGCAAGCACAATCAATGTGGGGCAGGCACGAGAACGCAGAATTAGATGGAAAAAAAACAAAAAAAAACTATTTTACTTGGCATTAACCCTAGCAAGCAATGTCTAGTTTAATACGGTTGACCATGCTGACAGATGAAACCACATCTATGTTTCCTAGTTGTCTTCCCAAAATGCCCTCAACTGAAAACCTTTCATTTACAGCTGCCGCGGGTTCATGTGGAGACACTAGCCGTTTAGGGACAATTTTCCATCAACTGAATTACAGCAACAACCCTGACAAGCAAGTACTATACACCCTTTACTTCCAAACAATGCATGGACAGCTGTATTGTGTATACTGCTTACCTTTCTCTTTTTGGAGGAAGTTTGTGCTGTTGTGTCACTATCTGACTCGCTTACATGCTTCCTCTAAAAAATAAAAAACCCAGGTTACCAGAAAGCAAAATAAAGGTTCACATGTGTGCTTGGTACCTTAACAGAAGAAACATGCTGCTTCTCTGATTAGGACCAGCAAGTTGATTTTGCAGGATGACTCCCCTAAAATACCACAGATAGGCAAGAAGGGGATAACTTCCTGCATATGTGAATAGTAGAGCAAGAACAAACCTTCGCTGCTGGCTCTACCTCCGTAGTGATCACCTTCTTCTGTGCCGCACTACAAAGAAAAAAAACACATGATAAACCCACTGTAAAACAGAAAGCCAAAGAAGTTAAACATTACCGCTGTTACCTGTAATCCACATATCCTTGGCTCCAACTTGCAGGGGTGTTCTCATTGGGCTTTCCATGCTTGTCTAACATTCCTTTCTGGATCATCATCTTCTTCTGGCTGGCCTGAACAGTCAAAGTGTGAAATAAAGAGTGGCTCAGAATTTAATGCATGCTATGACCAAGGGAATCTGTCACCATGTTCATGATGCCTTGAGGGCAGCATGAAGTGGTGGCACAATGTAAGCGACATATCAGTTATATGTGCCCATGGTGTACTTTGTGAAGATTTGCTGCAGCGATTGCATCAAGCCATGCTGCCTATTCCTGTACCTTGGGCCCCTACCATAATTGACAGCTTTCTCCCCAGTTACTCTGCATAGGGATAAAGTTCAGTGGATGGAAGAACCCACAGCTCATGAATATCAGACTCTTGGCTTGCAGCACAAAGTAAAAAGTACACCATGGGCACAACATAAAACGATGAAACCAATGAGTCAGTTACTACTTCCATTCTACCCTCAAGTGGGCAGCATAAAGTGGTGACTGATTGCCTGTAGGATAAGGGGCGAGCCATCAGTTATAGGGTGATAGATGTAGAGTCATCATTAGAGTTCATCAAACATACACATCATATGGCTCAAAGTCCTTTGCAAACTGCAACGGTTGCTAATGTAGACTGTACAATCTTACCTTAGGACCAAGGCCCCACTTGCGGGGATAGGTATCCCTCTCCATAATTACACGTTTAATTTTTGCCACAACACCATGGTCACATGTAGATATCACAGCTGTAGTCATAAGGGCAGTACCTGGAAAGGAATACAAGTTTTTAATTGTCAAGAACAAAACATTTGCTTAGCCCAAGCCTATAGAAAGTGTGATCAGAGCAGCTTCATCATCCTTCGCACTTAGCCAGCCTTCCTGCTCCCACTCCATTATGGCGGGTCATCTGCAGAACACAGCAACCAGCACCAATAAGCGAGCAGGACTCTGCATCCCGAGGAACGCAGAGATGCAAGGCAGACTGGAAGTTCAGAGAATGGATAAACTGTGTCATCATGTCACATTCAGGACAGAGAGGTTTAAAGACTGCACATATTGAAACTGTCAGCACATACCTGTCAATGTAGCCAACCAGCTTTGTAGGTGTGCTTTCTCATGAATACAATTGACGGTCCCAATTCTGAGAAACACACATTTAGCATATGCCCATCACCCCCTTCCTGGGTGCAATGGCATCATCCTTGTTGCACCAAAGGGCTCATTAGCATATCAAATGTGTTGAGCAGAATTGTGACCACCAAATCCGGATTGGAGAAGGCACACAAAGTGGGTTGGCTTCATCTAAAGACAAGTGCCGCCTGATCAGGGGGTTATCCGACCACTGAACCCCCCCCCCCCATACACAATGTACTTAACCAGTTTCCCCAACCACCACATCGGGTGAAAACATCCAGCGTCGAGAGAAGGGAAGCTCCCGTTTTCAACCGCACTATAGGGACATGAAGCGGTCGTGCTTCAGAAGCGACGCCGGGAAGCCAGTTAAGTACATTGTGTGTGAGGGACCCGGGGCATTTCAGGGGTCGGATAGCCCCTTTAAAAGGCACCACTATTATGGGACAATGGCGATTTCTCAAAAATATGGCAATAAAGATAAGTATAATAGACATATGCCAGGGGTGGCCAACCTGAGGCTTTCCAGCTGTTGCGAAACTACAACTTCTATCATGCCCAGCCTACAGCAGGGCATGGTGGGAGTTGTAGCTTTACAACAGCTGGAGAGCTGCAGTTTGCCCATCCCTGCCCTATGCTAAGGGTCTGGCGATGTGTAACACGACAAGAAAGTTAGACAACATTTCATGTAATGCATATTAATGGTGTCACAATGTGACATGCTGCGGCCGTTCCAAGAAATCCACCCAATTCAAATTCTTCTGCAACTGCAGCATTTCAGTAGCAACATGTCGCTTTTCAACACCACTGAAATACATTTTAACAGGTCACCATGTAGCCATAACCCTTTGTCTCATGTGACTTCAGCCAGACCCTAAGGCCTAATTGTTGCCTTCTTCTATGGATTTGACAGCTGCAGCCAATTATTGGCCTGAAGTGATGTCCTATGGCGATTGACTAGCCATCCATAGCACCAGAGCAGTGGGGGGGAAAATCAAACAGATGAGTAATCTTCTCTCTTTACATTTTAAGCTTCCCGCTATAAATTCCATACAATCCCTTTAATCTTTGGCACTATTACCATATTATACTTACCAATGCAGATGGCTTCCCCTTTGGTTGTGATTACCACAATATCCTGGTTTATTTCAATACCATCCTCATATCTCAAAAGTCCAGGAAGCATGATCTTTGCCCCATAACATATAGCATTCACCTTAAAGGAAAAAAAGCCATGAAGTCACTAGGCATCGTTCTGCTTTCAGTAATATAGCGACACAATATTAAGAGACAACTTACTGCACTGTCCTTCATAACCAATCTTTTATGAGAAACCAAGAGCTTTTCCAGTGGAAAGACAACCCTACGAAGATATTTTTCGTCTTTATTGTTATCATAATGCCACTGAGCATCCAAAACATCATGCATTGTGACGAGATTGTCCTAGAAAAGATTACATACAAATTTGAGAAAACTGATATTGTTGAGATATCATAATTGTCAGCTCCAGGGCAAGACCAAGTTTGCCTTATCCTGACAGCTTATTATTGTCCCAAAGCTAATTATCAAACCAGAGGGAGAAGCCTGTGGCTGAACTCAACGCATTTGGGGGGGCTTAGTATACTGTGAAAGGCAATTACCTTCTCTCCTAGGACACCTGAACGAACTCTGCGAAGTTCCTGCATCTGGCCACCAACCCCAAGCAGCAAACCAATGTGAACGCATAACGTACGGATATATGTACCAGCTTCACAGCTCACCCAAAATATACCTGAAGAAAGTTAAGATAGAAGTTACACATTTGTCCTTTTAAAAAAGTATACATATTTTATTCCCTCAATAAGAGCCATCAGTTACTGGGTGATAGATAAATGTCAACATTACAAAGTTCATGATCATTCGCATACATCATATGGCTCAATGTGCTCATATACCTACGCACCAAATACAAAGACACAAAGTACTAATGAGAAAAAGGTAAGCAAGCGCCACTGTTGTCCAGAGAGCAATAGAAAGGGGGCCTAGGGATCGTCCGATCAAGCCCTCACAGTAGAGATTTAGGCCTCAGGCACACAACCATATCCAAATTGTGGCCCACAAAACACAGATCCTGTCAGTGTCATCCCCCATTTATTCCTACACCAATCACGAGAATTGATTCTTGTCCACAATACAGACAATAGGATGTTCTATAATTAATGTAATAAACATGATGATTCAGAGGGGCACAGATGCAAGATACGATTGTGTGAATGAGCACCTAACTATTCTTTATAGCATTAGCCGTTACTCACCCAGTCTACGCTCAGGGTCATATTCTATGAGTTTGCTTTCATAGATTGTTCTAACACGCAGTTGCCTCTTTACAGCAGCTATTAATGGCGGTCTCTGGAACAGTGCACCGGTGAGGGTTTCAAGAGCCTGCAAGGGAGGAAACAAAATTCTGAACAAATCATCATCACTGCGACACAGAACCAACAAGACATTCCAGGTTAATCAGACGGCAAGTCTCTTCTTGACCTTGATCTATTACCTCCTGCTCTTAACACTAGGGGCAAGTCCCACTGCAAAACGCAGGTTACTTGCTCCAACAATGCTTCGAGCACACCAGATCCCAATACAGGAAGCAAGTGCTTTAGAGACAGACAAAGGATCAGCGAATGGATAAACTGTGTCATCATGTAAACTGGAAGGTCCATTTCGTTAGGAGCAACCAAAGCACCGAGGAGAGATCGCTTACCCGCGAAAGTTGCAGTTCATTCTCTATTGCATTATGCAGTCGTACAATACCAACGTATTCTTTCCCTGTAAAACAAAATTTAAACATTCTTCATGCTAAAACACGTCAAGGACAGGTCTAGCAGGAAACAGACAAGCCCCAGACATTAAATCGTCCACATATTGATCCTTTAGTAAAATGTTTGACAGTTAAAGAGTAAACGTTAATAAAAAAAATTCATATGTTGTCCCTAATCCCCTAACTAAAATGTTTCCAATATACTTTATTAATTCTGTTTTTACTGTACTTTTATGTCAGTGTGCGCTTAAAACTGTTCTCCCTACACCACTGACAGCTCAGCAGTGTACGGAGTACTCATTTTATGAATAGGGCCGCAGCAGCGCAGGGACAATTACTAACTCTTGGCATAGTACATGGGTACCAAGTACTATGCCTGGATTAGCTGAGCGGAGCAGGGTCCTGCTTCTGCCTGCTCCGCTAAGAACTGCATGACCGTTCTCTTAGCTTAGCAGAGCAGGCACAGGCAGGAGCTCTGCTCAGCTTATTAAATGGAGTATATTACAAAAATTATTTGGGGAATTAGGGACAACATATTAAATTATAAAAGCTTTGTTTCTTTTTAAACAGGTCTAAATGAAAATCTTAAAGGGGTTTTCCGGTAATATTAGCCGTTGAGATCCTCAAGGATTAACACTTACATGCTCCCTGATTCTCAATCTTCCATTCAGGTCGTGGGCATGGCCACGTGTACCACTGCAGTCAATTTGCTTTAGTGGTGACAAATTTCCAAAGTGACATCGCTGCTCGAGCCAGAAACCAGCTGCAGCAGCGCCCACATGGCCATGCCCCAGACGTTAGAAAACAAGCTTGGAACTGGAAGATGGAGGAATGACAGGACCAAAGTGCAGGGACTGAAATATGAATCTTTCAGGTGATGCAGGTTAGGGGGGTGGGGGTCTTCCCTTGTTTCTATTCTCCAACTAAACCAAAAAGTGAGTGGTAGAAGCAAGCAGAAGAAAATCTTCACTAGAGTAGTCTGTGCAAAAGTGGCCAATATTTACAAATGTGTGGCAAAAACGTGGTGCAAATCTGTACATCAGTTTTCCTGACATGCTCTGCAAGGGCTGGGGCTTAACAGAAAAAGGCAGAGCTCTGTGAGAAGGAGGTGGGCCCAAGATGTCCACGTGTGTCTCACAATTATGGCGTAAAAACCTCTCAAAGTAAACTGACCAATAGATGGTATAGTGTCAAAGTAGTGGATCCCTGTACCAGATTTATCAGACAGCTTGAGCCCCTGAAAAATCTGGTGCAGGTCTTAAAGACTAACGGGCTGAAAATCCTAAAGATTACCACTAATCACAGGAATGCTTATTAGCGATTTTCTGGTGGTGTAACTGTACGGCCAATTACCTGGCTGACAAGCGAAACACTCGTTCATAGAGTAATCAGATTGTGCACAGACAAATAGTTTGCCGGCAACAGATTGTACAGTGTAAACGCAATCTGCTGCTGGCAAACAACAAGCCAGTATGGGGAAGAGCAATGGCATTAGCGATCATTCCTCTCCCTACTCTGGAGATGTCCTCCAACAGCGAGCAGAAGATTGTTGGGGTGAACGCTTCCTTCGCGACAATCTTCTGCTGTCGTCCCATGTAAAGGGACCTTACGTTTATGCCATTCTTAAAATTAGTAGATCTGGACCACATGCGCTCATATCCTCAGCTCTCAACCATTTACACCAGTTGCTGAACTGGCAGGTTTTGCCAAGGGTGAGGCTGGAAGCGGATGTCCCCTTCAGCACTCAGCTATTTTTTGAAGTCTCAAAAGGGTAAATGGTTGGAGGCAGCACATTCATGACTTAATATACCTTCATTTTGGGCCTCGTTCTGGAGATTGAAGCAGGTCCCAAACCCGCACCTATCTAACACTTATGGCATATCATAGAAATAAGCCATAAATGTTCCAGATGGAACAACCTCTAACATACCTGAAGGTATTGCAGACAGACCAGTAGAGGAAGGCTCCAACCATTTTAGAGCCTGGCAAGGCTGTACAAGAATAAGTGATCACCAAGGAAGCAAGTCTTCATAAACAATTCAGTTTTGATTGGAGGAACAGATAAAAGATATATAAATAGGCCTGCCTCACTTTTTGATTACATTGTATCCCTTTACATTGAGTTTAAAAAAAAAAATTTAAACTCACCTGCGCTTTGCTGTGACTTCACAAGTCGGGTGGCACGGTCAATGCATACTATAAGACAACCAGTGACTTTAGGATCCAACGTCCCACTGTGACCAGTTTTTTCTACCCGTAAAATGCGACGAATCCATGCAACCACCTCGTGTGAGGACGGGTTAGCCGGTTTATCCAGATTAATAAAACCTGTTCTGAAAAGGAGTTACAATTAAAGCTTTGCACAGAACGTAATATGCAAACTGAAAGTATTGTCAAAGTAAAACATGAAGACCACATCTTAGGCTACAATCACACTTGCGTTTTTGCCTGATCCGGCAGGGACCAGCAAAAACGCTTCCATTACTTATAATACAAACATCTGCATCAGTTATGAACGGATCTGGTTGTATTATCTTTAACCTAGCAATGACGGATCAGTCATGACCACCATTGAAAGTCAATGGGGGACGGATCCGTTTTATATTGTGCGAGAAAACAGAACCGTCCCCATTGACTTATATTGGGGGTCACCCTAGATCCATTTTGCTCTGCATCCCATGAGGGAAAGAAAACCGCAGCTTGCTGTGGTTTGCCCTCTGGTACAGGAACGCAACCAAATGGAACAGAATTTATTTTGGAGCATTATGTTCTGTCCCCACTGACAATAAATGGGGACAAAACAGAAGAATTTTTCTCCGGTATTGAGATCCTATGACTGCTCTCGATTAGAGTTGTTTCGGTACCAAAATTTTGATTCGGTATCGATACCATAAAAAAGTATTGCGATACTCGATACCATTCGATACCACGCGAAAAAAATAAAAACGCCAAAAAAATCCGCGTGCATTCCACATTTTATGAAACCGCCGGCTCATAATACAACAGTCCTATCCTACTTTTTTGTGGGGACAAGGCGACTAAAAGAAAATGGCGAATCGTGCATTTTTTCTTTTTCTTTTTACGGCGTTCACCGCATAAAAGTGGATTTTTTAATAGTTTGGACTTTTGAGACGTGGCGATATGTAATATTTTATTTATGTATTGTTTATATATTGTATTAAATTGGGAAAGGGGTGATTTATAATTAATATTTTGGTGTACTTTAACTTTTTTTTTTCTTTTACAGTTTATTTATTAACTATTTCCCTTAGGGGCTAGAACCTGGGATCTTCTCATCCTATTCACCCTGATACAGCTCTATCAGGGTGAATAGGATCTCACCCTCTCCCTGCTGCCCTGTGCTCAGTGCACACAGCAGCAGGGAGCAGACCAAGGCAGCCAGGACTTCAGAAGCGTCCTGGTTACCATGGTAACGATCGGAGCCCCAGCATTACAGTGCTGGGGCTCAGATCACTGCCACTGCCACCAATGAGGAGGAGGTGAGGGGACCCTGTGGCCACTGCCACCAATGATTTTATTACTGGGGAAGGGGGACAGGGGGGCACACTGCCCACCAATGTTTTAATACTAGGGAGGGGGGGGGGGCGGAGCACTGGCCAGCCCTCGCTGCGATCAGAGGCAATTAACCCCTCAGGTGCCGCACCTGAGGGGTTAATTGCCTCTGATTGCAGTGCTGGGTCACAGGCAGGTGCTGGCAGGCTGTGTCTTCTGCCTGCAGATATATAAGAACGTTATTAGGCTGGCCAGTGCTCCCGTCCCCCAGCTCCGCCCCCTCCTCCCGCCCCCCTCTCCCTCTATTGGTTGGAGCGGCAGCACAGGGGGGAGGGAGAGACTGCCTCCTTCTCCCTGTGCTGCCGAGGAGAACATGGCCGCGCTGAGATCGGCGCAGCCACGCTCTCCTATACTGGGCTGTGCAGTAGTGCAGCCCAGTATCGATAAAATACTTTTCCTGGTATCGAGTGCGATACCAGAGAAAAGTATCGATTGGGTATCGAAAGTTCGATACCCGAAACAACCCTACTCTCGATACCGGAAAATCGAAACGCAAGTGTGACAGTAGCCTTACATGCCATTACACAAGTTAATACATTTAGTGGGTCTTCAATAACCTTCCAGTCAGGGCACTATAGCTGTAAATCTTACTGATACATTAGTATTCTATTAAACACTATAAACCAGTATTCAACTACAACTGGGTATATAAATAACACCTACTGTATAACCCCAAAGAACGAGACGTTTTACCAGCAGACCAATACTGTATTGTATTCCGTAGGTCAGGGTGTGTATGAGGTCTTCAGGTTCACATTCCACCAGTGAAAGACAAGCACAGAAATGAATGGAACGATTGCACACGTTTCTGACCAGTCGCTGTGGATAGGGGGTAACTGGAACACTCATTTAATACAAGGAATTTACTAATGTACTGCGATTATCCATATTGCCTCCTTTGCTGGCTTGCTTCATTTTCCATCACATTATGCACTGCTTGTTTCCAAGGGTCACGACCACAGTGCAATCCAGCAGAGGTGGCCGTGCTTGCACACTGTAGGAAGAAGTACTGGCCTCTCTGGCCGGGACCGTGGGGGCACGCATGCACAGCAGCTCCCATCCTGCATCCGCGCTGCAGTGATGGCTATAGCCCCTGGAAGCGTACAGTGTATAATAGGAAAGAAAACCACAATACATTAGTAAGTGCCTTGCATTAAAAAAAAATATTCTACGGTTTTCAAACCAGCACCTGGATCTGAATTATTTTGTAATTGCATGTACTAAAGTTATAGTCATTAAATTATTTAATAAAATGCATCTGTATGGCACCACCTGCCGTTTTCTTATTTGGCCTGCTCAGATGGCCACACATGCTCAGTTTCATCATTAAACTGCCCCCGAGTTGTGATAGGGACAGCGTGGACACGCCCCCTGAGCTGCAGCAGAACAGACACTCCTATTGAGCTGTCAGCTTGATATAAATCTAGCAGAGCAATGAATGAGATCTCTGGATCCATGTGAGGTACAGGGCTGGTTTTGGCTTTGTTGGATAGTCATGTACTATATAAGGTCTGATTGTCACTTTTTACATTAGCCATAGGATAACCCCTTTAACTTTGTCTAAATGATAAAAACCAGTTGCTTAAAGGGGTTCTGCAGTCATTTTAAACTGATGATCTATCCTCTGGATAGTTCATCAGCATCTGATTGGCGGGGGTCCGACATCCGGGACCCTCGCCGATTAGCTGTTTGAGAAGGCACTGGCAGTAGCACCGCGGCCTTCTCGCTGTTTATCGCAGGCCCAGTGACATCACGACTAGTGTCACTGGCCTGGGCTAAGCTCTGTTCACTCGAATGAAGCTTAGCCCTGCCCAGGCCAGGGATACTAGTTGTGACGTCAATGGGCCTGCGGTAAACAGCGAGAAAGCTGCGACGCTACTGCCGGTGCCTTCTCAAAAAGCTGGTCGGCAGGGGTCCCGAGTGTCGGACCCCTGCCGATCAGATGCTGATCTATACAGAAGAAAGATCAGTTTTAAAAAATGCAGAACCCCTTTAAGCTAGCACCTTTTTAATGCAAGGCTATCCATGACGTAGGTATGTCATTGAACAGGAGGTGTGCCCTCATGATCGGTGGGCTCATACTTTAACAGCTAGATGCAACAAAATGGTGCTGCCGACATGTTTGGCTCAGGCATTAGTAAATGTAGGCTATCCATTACAAAGACTGAATATCTGAAAAATGGAATGACCTTTAAAGGGAATCTGTCACCAGGTTTGAGCCCCGTCAGCTAAACATATGCTGACGTTCAGGGTCTCATTAGCATGCCTAATGTGGGCTCATCTATCCGATTAGTAGCGTTATTTTGTCAAAAAACAGGTTTTACTAACCTGTCAGACATATAAGGTGCCCAAGGGGAGGTCCAGCGATGCAGGGTGCCCAGCGCCTCTCCCCCTCCTGCTGCTAAGCGCTGAGCTGCAAGCATTCACTTGAAGAAGCCGATCCAAGAAGTCCACACGGCCCATGCCTGTGCGCATGCGCGGACTTCTTGGATCGGCTTCTTCAAGTGAAGTGCGCATGAGCCAGCGCTTACAGCAGGAGGAGGTGGAGGGAGAGGCGGCACAGGGCACACAGCAATGACTGCGGCCAGGCACCCTGCATCGCTAGACCCCCCCCTATGTTTGATTGACAGGTTAATAAAACCTATTTTTTGACAAAATAACGCTACTAACCGGATAGATGAGCCCACATTAGGCATGCTAATGAGACCCTGAACGTCAGCATATGTTTAGCTGACAGGGCTGAAACATGGTGACAGATTCCCTTTAAGCTTTCAGTGTTAAGTACAGGACTTTCTCCCGTCAAACACAGTCTGACGGAACAGAAAAGCCAATGGTCAAAATGACCGATTCAAACAAATGAGGATTAAAGAGGGTTCGGTAGCACTGCTACCGCCATTCACACCATTATTCTCAATGGGCTTTATCTGAACATGCAGCCTCAAACAAAAGTGGTGCTTACAGAATTTACCTCACCCCTTAACACTTACTTAATGTATTCTGTGATGTCTCTCTTCAAAGGGTTTGAACCGGACGGTATGGGAGTGTAGTGTGTTGTCCGAACATTTAGCTTATCAAAGTTCTGACAAATAAAAAATAAAGAAATTAGTACACAGATATAGGCTTCACAACAGACACATGACGTAGCCTCCCCACACCCACAGGGTACACTCAACTCTGGACTTCAAATAATTTTGAGCAGCATGAAGGTGCATTTAGATGCACCAATAATCACACAGATTACTGGCAGGGACCATTCCAGATCTAGCCATCAAGTGTGCCGGCGATCACCTGATGATCGAGCGAAATGATCGTTCACCCTGGGTTCACACCTGAGTGTTTCTGAGACGTGCGTTTTTGTCGCGCATATTACAGCGCATTTTTGCAAATAGGAAACGCGCGTCATACGCGCGTTCGTGACTCTGAAGACCAATTGAAAAAGGCATATTTACACTTTAACGCGCCTTTTTACGCACGTTCCCATTGAAGTCTATGGGTGCAAACGCGCGACAAAACGCCCCAAAGAAACTCAAGAGCTTCTTTGAGCGTAGGGCGTTTTACAGCGCGTTCAAATGCGCTGTAAAACGCTCAGGTGAGAACCATGCCCATAGGGAAACATGTTTTCTCCTGTTGAGCGTTTAACAGCGCGTTCAAACGCGCTGTAAAACGCGCAAGTGTGAACTGAGGGTCATCGGTTGATCCTGTCACTTATGCAGGCACCACAGATCAAGGCTTCAGAGCAGCAGATCGTGCTGTCTAAACAGCAAGCTGCTGCTCAGAAGCCATGATTCTGTATTAGGACAAGAGATATAGCGATTCACTGGCTGTAAATAAGTGAAGACCACAAAGCAAGCAGTCGGCCCATCTAAACACACCTTTAGGCTTGACTCAACTGTGCTCGCTCAAAAAGGGTTTACGTCGGCCGCATCTCCTGAACTAACCTGGCTCTCTTGACCGGAGTCGACTATCATAGCGATTTATGATTTTGGTCATGAGAGCCACGGTCGGTCTGGTGGGAGATGTGGTTCACGGCTACGTGAATCAGCCCTAAATTAAACAGAATGACTAAAGTGTTATTCTAGGTAGACCAAACTTTCTGGTAAATCTACAATTATAATCTGGAAAGCTTATCCACATAGATTCCAAATAAACATTATTCCGAAGTGTATAAGGGGACAAGCTAGCAGAACTTTCTTATTTTAAGCAGCTGTAGGACTTGTCCAAGGTTTTTAATTATCTAAGCCAACCGCTTTAAAACTACTTCAGGTTTGTCTGCAAGGGCTGGGTCCACAATATATTCTACACAATGGGACATACGTCAAGTCAACTGAAACGCACATGAATCCCCAACGAACAAAGAACTTCATAGTTTTCAATGTATGGAATCTATTAGCAAAAACCTCCACTCTGACAAGTCCAGCACTACTGGGTATAGAGACATGACCAAAAATACTAACCTTAAGCAACAGGGGCCACTGAGATGTATCCAACTGGGCAACTTTGGATTCTGGCTGTATCAAAAAGCTTTCTTCATGCTGTAAATCCTGTAAAGAAGGGAACACAAGTCTCAACACAAACCATTTGTACTATGGATTAAAGGCACTAGTTTCATAGCGTTAGAACAGGTTGACCTTGCTGGTCAGCAGAACTGATCTGTCATGATCCCAACCAGATATGTGGCTGCATTTTGATAAACAAGAAGTTTTAATATATATAAATGAGCCTCTGGGAGCAACTAGGGCGTTGACATTACTCCTTGAGGCTCCGTGCATTGTGTCATCACAAATGTTTAATTTAGCGGCTCACCCCCTTTCTGGCTCTGGATAAGGTGCTCTGACCCCGTCAAACTTAAATAATTAGATTATAGAAATAGACAGGCACACTTGATTTGGACCAATTCAGAGATATTGGGTTTGCATCAGCCATTATACATCAATACAAAAATGTAGATAAAAATAAAAAGTAAAAAATAGCCAGCATTACAATATCCAATTGCCCCTGTTTGCTGTGTATGGAACAAGCGGATTAGAGTCTCCCACACAGCAACCAATGAGGGACTACAAATATGGTCTATCTGCTATTTAGATTTCTTTGTCTCTAATTGAATCCAGCTTTTAAAGTTTTGTAGGTATAAAAAAAAAAAATTTTTTCAAAAAGGTGCATAGCATATGTAATGATATCGTCTCTTTCCACTAGAATATAAAATGCAATAAAATATATGAACAGTTCCAAAGACTACTCTCTTGTATAATTATATAGTTCCTTTATACGTCCAATGTGCTGATCTGTAAACCAAGAATCTGTAGAGACAAACACGGATAACGGCCCCGTGTGATCGCATTTTGCGGACCGCACATGGCCGGCGCTATATAGAGAATGCCTATTCTTGTCCGCAACTGCAGACAATAGGACATGATCTATATTTTTTGAGGGGCAACGGTACAGAACAGATGCATCTTTTGCGGTCCTATTAAAATGAATGGGTCCGCACCCGTTCCGTAAAATTGCAGAACGGATGCGGATCCATTTATAGGATGGTGTGACTGGACCCTTAGGCTGAGTTCACATGACCGTTTATTTTTCTGCTTTTTGGATCCGTCAGAAAAACAAAAAAGTGTTAGTGACGTGCTAAATCTGTCTATAACGGAGCAGGAGAACTGAAAGGCTGGACTTGCATTTTTATTTTCCGGCATTGAGTTCCGTCATCGGAAAAAAACGCCTACATTTTCTCCTAATGCATTCTGAATGGAGAGAAATCCGTTCAGGACGTCTTCAGTTCAGTCACCGTACAGCGTTTTGGACAGAGATAATACCGCAGCATGCCAGAACACTTGCTGTAATGTCTGCATTAATTCCCATAGGAATGTATTAGTGTCGAATCCAGGATTAAAAATACCGCTTTGCTGGATTCGTCCTCCCGGTCGGCGCAGACATTTGAAAGTGTGAAAAATATAAATAACGGATCAGTTTCTCCGGATGACAAACGTTCTTGCAATGGATTTGTGAGACTGGTCCGCACCAGTCTACAATGCTCTCCATTTGCATGCAGAGTGACGGATCCAGCGGGCAGTTCCAGCGACAGAACTGCTTGACAGATTCCTCTGCCGCAAGTGTGAAAGCAGCTTTAGGGTACTTTCACACTTGAGCTGTTAGATTCCGGCAGGCAGTTTTTTGCCTGATCAGGCAAACCATGTGCAAACACGTCGTTTTTTCTGACTGATCGGTCAGAAAAATGCATTGCAATACTGGATGCGTTTTTACAGTGTCATCCTGCAAAACGGATACGGCACTCATTTTTTTCACATTTTTACAGGTCTGTGCACTAAATGAAATGGTAATTAAAGCCGGATCCGGCATTCCGGACAGAGATAATACTGCAGCATGCTCTGGTATCATCTCTGGCCAAAACGCCATTCAGTGACTGAACTGAAGACATCCTGATCGGATTTCTATCCATTCAGAAAACATTAGGATATAACTGAAGCATTTTTCCCAGTATTGAGCCCCGGAGCTCGCTTTGCTCATCACTAATCCTAAGCATCAGTTACACACATTTAGCCCCTGTTTCAGGCTACTTTCACACTAGCGGTAGCCTAGTGCACCTCAGTGGCAGCACGGATCTGGCCGGCTGTTCACCCACCGGAACACACTGCCGCTAGTATGAAAGCCTCAGCCATTGCCTTCTAAAATCCGTTTACATAGAAAAACATTTTTTTCCTGTATCTAAAAAAAAAAAAAAAAAAAAAAAAATCTCAAACTGCACATCCCCTCCCCCCAAAATAAAGGACATCAAAAGAAATAGCACAGATACCAAGGGTGCATAACTGACTTAGGTTTTTTTTTTTACAGAATACTTTATTTTCTGATGGATCTATAAAACTGAAGTCATCAAGGCCCTGGAGCTGCCCCAGGTGGAGGTCTCTGCCCACAGGACAGCTGCAGCCCCCCACACCACGTGCTCAGCCGGCAGGAGCTCATGGAGGCACACTGCCACAAGACATTGATAACACTCACCGCGATCTCCCCGAGCGTCTGACTCTTGCGCTTCTTTGACTTTTTCTTTGAACCTTTAAAAAAAAAAAAAGATATGAAACATTCAGAAGCCACAAGAGCTGCACCACGTGACGTGGACCTGCGGTATTCTCCCCTTTATTCAAGGCACTAATCGCATTGACAGAGCATGACATACACGACAAAACAAGCCCCGTAAAGAAGGCGTTTAGGCCTCCGCTTACCAGCGTCTTCCGCCATGTCTGCTCTCTGGCCACGCGGTTAATGAGAGAGAAGTGCTGGCGGGGCAGCCGGATATAGCACGTGGGAGGACTTATGTGTTGGCTCCGCCCCTTCCGCGTGTGTGCCCTTCTCTGATTTCCGCGTCCGTCGTGCTGGCGCCATTTTGACAAATGTTGTGCCGTGTGCTCGGCCGGACATGCGGCGTACTAGGAATAACGCAGATCAGAAAACGTAGCGTTTATAGAACATAATGTGATATACTTGTTGGGTGATCACAGGGCTGCTGCCTGCGGGCGCCTTTAACCAGTACACACACCTCTCCCCGGCTCAGCGCCGATGCCATGAAAAGCTTTCTGCGCACCCCTCGGCACCAGTACCCTAAACAAGGGCTCGCAGCTAATTCCTGCCTGACCAAAGGACTTGGAGGTCACAGACAGATCACCCGTAAATGGAATATTCCTCGCCCTCTGCTCGCTGCCATGTTTCATAGAGGGTGGACCTATCAGAAAGCACGATATGAGCAAGAAGGGCGGTGCTCGAGCCTTTCTCTCTACGATTGGAGCAGAGCCCTGAAGGGGGTGGAGCTACGTCTTTATAGGGAGAAAGCTGAAGGTTGGCGACCCCATTGTTATAATGCTGCTCGTTGGAGCAATGTCCTGTGATAAAGGATTAACGCGCAGGCAGTGTGAGGTTAGGTTTAGACCTAGGCTCCAGCTCTGGTCAGTATGGAGGGCTAGTGTCATCAGGCGTTTGGAGTAAAGCATCGGCTGTTTATGTAGCTTGTTACAGCAGACACCCAGGGCCAGCAGTGTACCATACGTGCTATGGACCAACCATGTATTCGAGTTTCAATGAAAAGCAGGGGCAGTTTATGGATTAGCAGAGCTAATTTGAGGTTAGGTTAAGGCCTAAATTCCTGCGCTGGTCTGGGGGGTCACACTTTCCAGGGCAGGATTGATGGCTAGCAGTGGCGTACATAGAGAAGTAAGGGCCCCATAGCAAGGATCAAACCAGACCCCCCACACAGGACAGAAGGGTTTATGTCTAAGCCCCTTTCTATGACCCTTGGGCCATTTTTTCCACTGCCTCATTTGCTAAAAGTTGTTCTTTTAGAGCAGGGATGGTCAAACTGCGGCTCCAGCTGTTCTAAAACTACAACTCCCACCATGCCCTGCTCTAGGCTGATAGCTGTAGCCAGACTGGGCATGCTGGGAGTTGTAGTTTTGCAACAGCTGGAGAGACACAGTTTGCCCATCCCTGCTTTAGGGGATAGAGTCCTGACCAAGTTCTCACCTCCAGTAGAAGAGGAGATAATCCCAACTAAGACTGGGCCCCCACTTGCGCTGGGCCCTATAGCAGTTGCATAGTCTGCCACTATGGTAGTTAAGCCCCTAATGGCTAGGATATGGCAGGATGGAGGGCTAGTGTTAACAGGAATTTGGGGTAAGGTACTTTCACACTAGCTTTAAAGTTTTGCGGTATTGAGTTCCGTCACAGGGGCTCAATAGCTGAAAAGAATGTATCAGTTTTGTCCTAATGCATTCTGAATGGAGAGCAATCTGTTCAGTATTCATCAGGCAGTTCAGTCCCTCTTACGGTATTTTCTCCGGCCAAAATTCAGGAACAGTTACCAGGATGCCGGATTGAAATGTATTAATGCTGGATCCGGTACCAGGTGTTCCGGAAAAACTGATCCGGTTTCCCGGTCTGCGCATGCGCAGACCTTTAAATCTGTGAAAAAATAAATATCTGATCCGGTTTTCCGGATAACACCGGAGAGACGGATCCGGTATTGCAATGCATTTGTTAGACGGATCTTCATCCGGAAACAAATGCTATCCGTTTGCATATGGATTTCTGGATCCCTGACGGAAACCTCTAACGCAAGTGTGAAAGTACCCTAAAGCGTCTGGTATTGATATAGCTTGTTTGAGTGGATGATCAGCATTGTAGTAGATGCCACTAAGACCAACCTTGCACAACTTTCACTTAGGTTAGTCCTAATTAGTGTTGAGCGAACAGTTCGAGAATCGTTCGGGTCCGTACCGAATTTTGGGGTGTCCGTGACACGGACCCGAACCCGGACATTTTCAAAAAAGTTTGGGTTCGGGTCCGGTGTTCGTCGATTACTTCCCGCTTTCTGAGGGGCTGCACAGCAGCCAATCAGCTAGCGTTTTACTTCTTGCCCTAAGAGCCCATCACAGCCATGCCTACTAATGGCATGGCTGTGATTGGCCAAGTGCAGCATGTGACCCAGCCTCTATTTAAGCTGGAGTCACGTAGCGCCGCACGTCACACTGCTCTGACTAGTGTAGGGAGAGGATGCAGCTTCTGTGAGGGCGAGATAGGCAGGAATAAAGAAGCGATTGAATGATCTACCTTTCTACACCTGTGCATCAGAACAACTCAGCTGAGCTGTTCACTGAAAGTCACTATTTTGTTGAGACTGGCCAGAGCGATTTTTACTGGCACATGTAACTGGGCTGACCGGCGGTGGCCATTTTGGGACTTGTGGTGCGCCAGCACTTGCTGCCACAGAGTCTAAACCAAAGCTCCAAAGAAGTTAAAAATCTACACCTGTGAATCAGAACAACAGCGATTCAGCTGCTCAGTCAAAGTCAATTTTTTTTCTGGCTGGGCAGACTGTTTTCTGGAACATGTTACTGGGCTGATAGGCGGCGGCCATTTTGGGACTTGTGGTGCTACAGCAAAAGCTGCCACAACGTCCATTAATCTAAAGCAATAGTCGATTTTTTCATAGATATACTACATCAGGGGTTTGGCTGTGCTTGTGTCACCCCTACTAACTGCAAAGATATTTAATATATCAGTGGTGAAACTGAAAGTAACCCACTTGGATAGCAAATCCCATGAATGTGCTGTTCCAGCTAGGCTAGCCAGTGCCACTACTTTGTCCAATACTGTCAGCCAGAAATATTTTTTTTTTTTATGTGCCAGAAATATAAATTAGAAAAAGCTTTCACCGTAATAATAAAATTATTCTGGTGTTAGACCAGAAGAAGCACTCCTGTTGTAATTAATACTGTAAAAAGGCTTAGGCAATATTTCTCCTAGTGTGGGAAATTTATCTAGCAAAACTAGCATTTTAACAATTCCGGTGTTCTGAAATACCAGCAGTCCTCTTGTAATTAATACCGCCAAAAGGCATTATATCGTCCAGTGTTGTAATTTTGGTGAAAAAAAGGCCAATTTAATCAATCTGGTGTCTGTTAGACCAGAAAAACTAGGCCTCACATTTTCACTCCTGTAAAAGGAATTATATTTCCCGTGTGGGAATCTAAGTACCAAAACTAGCATTATAAAAATCTGGTGTCCAATTAGCAGCAGTGTTCTTGTAATTAATACCGCCAAAAGGCATTATTGTCCAGTGTTGTAATTTTGGTGAAAAAAGGCCAATTTAATCAATCTGGTGTTTGTTAGACCAGAAAAACTAGGCCTCACGTTTTCACTCCTGTAAAAGGAATTATATTTCCCGTGTGGGAATCTAAGTACCAAAACTAGCATTATAAAAATCTGGTATCCAATTAGCAGCAGTGTTCTTGTAATTAATACCGCCAAAAGGCATTATTGTCCAGTGTTGTAATTTTGGTGAAAAAAAGGCCAATTTAATCAACCTGGTGTCTGTTAGACCAGAAAAACTAGGCCTCACGTTTTCACTCCTGTAAAAGGAATTATATTTCCCCGTGTGGGAATCTAAGTACCAAAACTAGCATTATAAAAAATCTGGTATCCAATTAGCAGCAGTGTTCTTGTAATTAATACCGCCAAAAGGCATTATTGTCCAGTGTTGTAATTTTGGTGAAAAAAAGGCCAATTTAATCAACCTGGTGTCTGTTAGACCAGAAAAACTAGGCCTCACGTTTTCACTCCTGTAAAAAGGAATTATATTTCCCCGTGTGGGAATCTAAGTACCAAAACTAGCATTATAAAAAATCTGGTATCCAATTAG
Organism: Bufotes viridis; assembly: GCA_033119425.1. Classification (NCBI taxonomy): domain Eukaryota; kingdom Metazoa; phylum Chordata; class Amphibia; order Anura; family Bufonidae; genus Bufotes; species Bufotes viridis. The sequence goes on along the minus strand of CM065597.1, from coordinate 119,905,510 downwards.
CAGCAGTGTTCTTGTAATTAATACCGCCAAAAGGCATTATTGTCCAGTGTTGTAATTTTGGTGAAAAAAAGGCCAATTTAATCAATCTGTTGTCTGTTAGACCAGAAAAACTAGGCCTCACGTTTTCACTCCTGTAAAAGGAATTATATTTCCCGTGTGGGAATCTAAGTACCAAAACTAGCATTATAAAAATCTGGTGTCCAATTAGCAGCAGTGTTCTTGTAATTAATACCGCCAAAAGGCATTATTGTCCAGTGTTGTAATTTTGGTGAAAAAAGGCCAATTTAATCAATCTGGTGTTTGTTAGACCAGAAAAACTAGGCCTCCCGCTTTTACTCCTGTAAAAGGAATTATATCTCCCGTGTGGAATCTATGTACCAAAACTAGCATTATAAAAAATCTGGTGTCCAATTAGCAGCAGTGTTCTTGTAATTAATACCGCCAAAAGGAATTATATCTTCCAGTGTGGGAATTTTGGGGCTAAAAATAATATATTTTATTGTGGTGCGAGTTGAATCGCAACAATGAGGAAACATTCTATTAAGGGACGAGGACGCGGTCGTGGTGGTGTCCGTGGAGCCTCTGTTGCTGGCAGAGGACGTGGCCGTTCGGCCTCAGGCGCACAAAGTAGTGAAACAACTCCCTCAAGTAGCCGGCAGAATTTACAGCGATATTTGGTGGGGCCCAATGCCGTTATGAGGATGGTAAGGCCTGAGCAGGTACAGGCATTAGTCGATTGGGTGGCCGACAGTGCTTCCAGCACGTTCACCACATTGTCTTCCGCCCAGTCTTCTGCGGAAAGCGCACAGGTGGCACCTGAAAACCAAGCCCATCAGTCTGTCACATCACCCCCATGCATATCAGGGAAACTGGCTGAGCCTCAAGTTATGCAGCAGTCTCTTCTTCTGTTTGAAGACTCAGCTCCCACGGTTTTCCAGGGGCGTCCACCTATCCCTTCCCCAGTGGTGGAAGACATTCCATGCACTGACGCACAACCACTTATGTATCCAGATGATGAGGACATGGGAATACCACCACAGCAGAGTGACCGAGTGTCTGATGATGACGAAACACAGGTGCCCACTGCCGCGTCTTATTGCAGTGTGCAGACTGAACAGGAGGAGGTCAGGGAGGAAGACTGGGTGGAAGACGATGCAGAGGACGATGAGGTCTTAGACCCCACATGGACTGAAGGTCGTGCCGCTGACTTAAATAGTTCAGAGGAAGAGGCAGTGGTGAGACCGAGACAACAGCGAAGCCAAAGAGGGAGCAGGGGGCAAAAGCAGAACAGCTGCCGTCCAGAGAGTTCGCCTGCTATTGGCCAGCGCCAACAGGGACCCAGCACCCCAAAGGCATCTTCAAGGAGTTCCCTGGCATGGCACTTCTTCAAACAATGTGCTGAGGACAAGACCAGAGTGGTTTGCACGCTGTGCCATCAGACCCTGAGGCGAGGCATTAACGTTCTTAACCTGAGCACCACCTGCATGATCAGGCATCTACATGCAAAGCATGAACTGCAGTGGAGTACACACCTTAAAAACAAGGAACCCGCTCAGGCTCCCCTGCTCCTCTACCGCTGCTGCCTCGGCTTCCGCCTCGAGAGGAATGTTGCCACCTGCCGAGCAGCAAACAGAGGATATGCCACCGACACCACCACCGCCACCGTCACCTAGCGTCTCCACTATTTCACACAGCAGCGTTCAGCTCTCCATCTCTCAAACCTTTGAGAGGAAGCGCAAATTCCCACCTAGTCACCCTCGAGCCCTTGGCCTGAATGCCAGCATTTCTAAACTACTGGCCTTTGAAATGCTGTCATTCCGGCTGGTGGACACAGACAGCTTCAAACAGCTGATGGCCATGGCTGTCCCCCAGTATGTGGTTCCCAGCCGCCACTACTTCTCCAAGACAGCCGTGCCTTCCCTGCACATGCAAGTGTCCGATAAAATCAAGTGTGCACTGCGCAACGCCATTTGTGGCAAGGTCCACCTAACCACAGATACGTGGACCAGTAAGCACGGCCAGTGACGCTATATCTCCCTAACTGCACACTGGGTAAATGTAGTGGCGGCTGGGCCCCAGGCGGAGAGTTCCTTGGCGCATGTCCTTCCGCCGCCAAGGATCACAGGGCATCATTCTTTGCCTCCTGTAGCCTCCTCCTCCTACTCGGCTTCCTCCTCCTCCTCCTCTGCTTCCACCAGCTCATCCAGTCAGTCACACACCTTCACCACCAACTTCAGCACAGCCCGGGGTAAACGTCAGCAGGCCATTCTGAAACTCATATGTTTGGGGGACAGGCCCCACACCGTGCAGGAGTTGTGGCAGGGTATTGAACAACAGACTGACCAGTGGTTGCTGTAGGTGGGCCTCAAGCCCGGCCTGGTGGTGTGCGATAATGGGCGAAATCTCGTGGCAGCTCTGGGACTAGCCGGTTTGACGCACATCCCTTGCCTAGCGCATGTGCTGAATTTGGTGGTGCAAAAGTTTATTCACAACTACCCAGACATGTCAGAGCTGCTGCATAAAGTGCGGGCCGTCTGTGCGCGCTTCCGGCGTTCACATCCTGCCACTGCTCGCCTGTCAGCGCTACAGCGGAACTTCGGCCTTCCCGCTCACCGCCTAATATGCGACGTGCCCACCCGGTGGAACTCCACCTTGCACATGCTGGAGAGACTGTGCGAGCAGCAGCAGGCCATAGTGGAGTTTCAGCTGCAGCACGCACGGGTCAGTCGCACTGCGGAACAGCACCACTTCACCACCAATGATTGGGCCTCCATGCGAGACCTGTGTGCCCTGTTGCGCTGTTTAGAGTACGCCACCAACATGGCCAGTGGCGATGCCACTGTTATCAGCGTGACGATACCAATTCTATGTCTCCTAGAGAAAACGCTTAGGGCGATGATGGAAGAGGAGGTGGGCCAGGAGGAGGAGGAGGAGGATGACGGGTCGTTTTTAGCACTTTCAGGCCACTCTGTTAGAAGTGGCTCAGAGGGAGATTTTTTGCAACAGCAGAGGGCAGGTACAAATGTGGCCAGCCAGGGACCACTACTGGAGGATGAGGAGGAGGTGGAGGAGGATGAGGATGAAGCAGGTTCACAGCGGGGTGGCACCCAGCACAGCGCAGGCACATCCCTGGTGCGTGGCTGGGGGGGATACAGAGGATGATGACGATACGCCTCCCACAGAGGACAGCTTGTCCTTACCTCTGGGGAGCCTGGCACACATGAGCGATTACATGCTGCAGTGCCTGCGCAACGACAGCAGAGTTGCCCACATTTTAACGTGTGCTGACTACTGGGTGGCCACCCTGCTGGATCCATGGTACAAAGACAATGTGCCCACTTTACTTCCTGCACTGGAGCGTGATAGGAAGATGCGCGAGTACAAGCGCACACTGGTAGACGCGCTCCTGAGAGCATTCCCAACTGTCACAGGGGAACAGGTGGAAGGCCAAGGCAGAGGAGGAGCTAGAGGTCGCCCACGCAGCAGTGTCACGGCCAGCTCCTCTGAGGGCAGGGTTAGCATGGCAGAAATGTGGAAAAGTTTTGTCTCCACGCCACAGCTAACTGCCCCATCACCTGATACGGAACGTGTTAGCAGGAGGCAACATTTCACTAACATGGTTGAACAGTACATCTGCACACAACTCCACGTACTGACGGATGGTTCGGCCCCATTCAACTTCTGGGTTTCCAAATTGTCCACGTGGCCAGAATTAGCATGTTATGCCTTGGAGGTGCTGGCCTGCTCGGCGGCCAGCGTTTTATCTGAACGTGTATTCAGCACGGCAGGGGGCGTCATTACTGACAAACGCAGCCGCCTGTCCGCAGCCAACGTGGACAAGCTGACGTTTATAAAAATGAACCAGGTATGGATACCACAAGACCTGACCCTCCCTTGTGCAGAGTAGTCCTTAATAACTGCCTTAAACCATGTTGTCTTGTACTCCTGGCCACTTCTTCATTGAAAAATCAATTTTTGAAATTAAGTAGGATCTTGGGGTGCAACCCAGAGTTGAATGAACCTTCCGTCTGTCTGGGTGCCGGGGCCAAAGTACATGAAAGTGTCCTTCTCCTGTGCTGGGTGATATGAATGTTATACTTGAGCTGTCTGACATGTCTCCTTTGTGTGGGTTAATCACCGTGAAGGAGTCACTAAAACATAACTTTTATTTCGATATTAAGAAAGGGGGACAAATAGTAAATTAGACACCTCCAGTAGAGATAGGGGGAAATAAGCTGGGGGGCAGAAGGGTGCTATCCCTATTTCTGGCCCTATGACTAATATACCCTGCCTATCAAAACGGAATGGCCGCCCCGATAGGGGCGATCCCGTGTCAGGAACCTCCTGATGACCCTATCTGGCTCCTGACATAGGATAGTACCCACCACCAAGTGTGTGAAGACAATAGTCAATTGTAGTCCGTCAGTCCAATACTAGTCCGTCTCTATATTAGATCAGTATGTATACTGTATGAATATCAAGAGATATATACAATAATTAAATATAGGAGGACATAGTTATCAACCCTGATATTTATATCATATTACCAAGATCAAGGCCATAGAATGACAAACAGCCCATACGCTAGGGTTATTCCATCTCCCATATATATATACTATGATAAGCTATATAGGTAGAGGCCTAGTTGGTATATAAATGGACGACGGTACAACTGATACACATTTGTATCCAATATCATATAATTGCTCACATTGGTACCATAAAAAATTCTAAACTATCAATAATGATGTCTACTATCAAGCTCATCAATGAAACAGAGAGCCTAATCCCAATCCCAACGCGTTTCACCACCGGATTTGACCGGTCGGATCATCAGGGGATTCATGGTAAAATGGGTGCAATAACCCTCAGTACCCAGTTAAGAACCAAAAAATGTCAGGTGAAGACCTTACGTATTGTAGTATTGAAGACAGATCAGCACTAAAATACTGCATCAAAACAATAACTTCATCTGGTTATAAAGTGGCCATAAGATATAAGCCACTAGATACATTCTTTGATGTCCCGAGAGGAAGGAAAACTCTCATGTAACCAGTTTAACCCTCAATAAGTAGATAATACGTAGGCAGAGTACTATTTAATTATTAAATTGGTCACTCATTCAAAGGTCTGAGGACCAATACTTGCGTGTGCCCCAAAAGGCAAGCCGGTCTGTGCCGATAGACAGGGTCGCGCTCATGCTCCGTCACGTGTCGATGCTGTCAGACAGCATCGACTGCGTGGACGGAGCATGGCGCGACCCTGTCTATCGGCACAGACCGCTTGCCTTTTGGGGGCACACGCAAGTATTGGTCCTCAGACCTTTGAATGAGTGACCAATTTAATAATTAAATAGTACTCTGCCTACGTATTATCTACTTATTGAGGGTTAAACTGGTTACATGAGAGTTTTCCTTCCTCTCGGACATCAAAGAATGTATCTAGTGGCTTATATCTTATGGCCACTTTATAACCAGATGAAGTTATTGTTTTGATGCAGTATTTTAGTGCTGATCTGTCTTCTATACTACAATACGTAAGGTCTTCACCTGACATTTTTGGTTCTTAACTGGGTACTGAGGGTTATTGCACCCATTTTACCATGAATCCCCTGATGATCCGACCGGTCAAATCCGGTGGTGAAACGCGTTGGGATTGGGATTAGGCTCTCTGTTTCATTGATGAGCTTGATAGTAGACATCATTATTGATAGTTTAGAATTTTTTATGGTACCAATGTGAGCAATTATATGATATTGGATACAAATGTGTATCAGTTGTACCGTCGTCCATTTATATACCAACTAGGCCTCTACCTATATAGCTTATCATAGTACATATATATGGGAGATGGAATAACCCTAGCGTATGGGCTGTTTGTCAATCTATGGCCTTGATCTTGGTAATATGATATAAATATCAGGGTTGATAACTATGTCCTCCTATATTTAATTATTGTATATATCTCTTGATATTCATACAGTATACATACTGATCTAATATAGAGACGGACTAGTATTGGACTGACGGACTACAATTGACTATTGTCTTCACACACTTGGTGGTGGGTACTATCCTATGTCAGGAGCCAGATAGGGTCATCAGGAGGTTCCTGACACGGGATCGCCCCTATCGGGGCGGCCATTCCGTTTTGATAGGCAGGGTATATTAGCCATAGGGCCAGAAATAGGGATAGCACCCTTCTGCCCCCCAGCTTATTTCCCCCTATCTCTACTGGAGGTGTCTAATTTACTATTTGTCCCCCTTTCTTAATATCGAAATAAAAGTTATGTTTTAGTGACTCCTTCACGGTGATTAATTCAATTTACTTTGTCACTTTAATTCAATCCAATCTACTGACGGTGATTTGCCAGTACTGAGACGATCCTTTGTGTGGGTGCAGGGGGCCAAAGTCACTGAAAGCGGCCTTCTCCTGTGGTGGGTGATCTAAATGCCTGATTCTCTGCTGTGGGACCTCTCTCCTCTTTCTGGGTGCAGGGGTCAAAGAAACAAAAGGTGGCCTACTCCTGTGGTGGTTGACATGATGCCTGATTCTCTGCTGTGGGACCTCTCTCCTCTTTCTGGGTGCAGGGGTCAAAGAAAGAAAAGGTGGCCTACTCCTGTGGTGGTTGATGTAAAACTGATGCTTGTGCTACCTGACCTGTCTCCTCTGTGTCGGTGCTAAGGCCTAAGTCACTGAAAGCGGCCTTCTCCTGTGCTGGCTGATATAAATGCCTGAATCTCTGCTGTGGGACCTCTCTCCTCTTTCTGGGTGCAGGGGTCAAAGTCTCTAAAAGTGCCCTTCTCCTGTGGTGGTTGATGTGAAACTGATGCTTGTGCTACCTGACCTGTCTCCTCTGTGTCGGTGCTAAGGCCTAAGTCACTGAAAGCGGCCTTCTCCTGTGCTGGCTGATATAAATGCCTGAATCTCTGCTGTGGGACCTCTCTCCTCTTTCTGGGTGCAGGGTCAAAGTCTCTAAAAGTGCCCTTCTCCTGTGGTGGTTGATGTGAAACTGATGCTTGTGCTATCTGACCTGTCTCCTCTGTGTCGGTGCTAAGGCCTAAGTCACTGAAAGCGGCCTTCTCCTGTGCTGGCTGATATAAATGCCTGAATCTCTGCTGTGGGACCTCTCTCCTCTTTCTGGGTGCAGGGGTCAAAGAAAGAAAAGGTGGCCTACTCCTGTGGTGGTTGATGTAAAACTGATGCTTGTGCTACCTGACCTGTCTCCTCTGTGTCGGTGCTAAGGCCTAAGTCACTGAAAGCGGCCTTCTCCTGTGCTGGCTGATATAAATGCCTGAATCTCTGCTGTGGGACCTCTCTCCTCTTTCTGGGTGCAGGGGTCAAAGTCTCTAAAACTGCCCTTCTCCTGTGGTGGTTGATGTGAAACTGATGCTTGTGCTATCTGACCTGTCTCCTCTGTGTCGGTGCTAAGGCCTAAGTCACTGAAAGCGGCCTTCTCCTGTGCTGTCTTTTATAAATGCCTGAATCTCTGCTGTGGGACCTCTCTCCTCCGTGTGGCCTCAGGGGTCAAAGTCTCTAAAAGTGCCATTCTCCTGTAGTGGTTGATGTAAAACTGATGCTTGTGCTATCTGACCTGTCTCCTCTGTGTCGGTGCTAAGGCCTAAGTCACTGAAAGCGGCCTTCTCCTGTGCTGGCTGATATAAATGCCTGAATCTCTGCTGTGGGACCTCTCTCCTCTTTCTGGGTGCAGGGGTCAAAGAAACAAAAGGTGGTCTACTCCTGTGGTCGTTGACATGATGCCTGATTCTCTGCTGTGGGACCTCTCTCCTCTTTCTGGGTGCAGGGGTCAAAGTCTCTAAAAGTGCCCTTCTCCTGTGGTGGTTGATGTGAAACTGATGCTTGTGCTATCTGACCTGTCTCCTCTGTGTCGGTGCTAAGGCCTAAGTCACTGAAAGCGGCCTTCTCCTGTGCTGGCTGATATAAATGCATGAATCTCTGCTGTGGGACCTCTCTCCTCTTTCTGGGTGCAGGGGTCAAAGTCTCTCAAAGTGGCCTTCTCTTGTGCTGGGTGATGTGAAGCTGATGTTTGTGCCATCTGACATGGTTGCCGGGGTCCCATTAAATGGTGGCCTACTCCTGTGGTGGGTGATCTAAATGCATGATTCTCTGCTGTGAAAACTTCTCTCCTCTGTCTGGGTGCTGGTCCAAAATACATGAGAGTGGCCTTCTCCGGTGGTGGTTGATATGAAGCATGATTCCTTGCTGTGAGACCTGTATCCTCTGTCTGGGTGCTGGTCTGAAATAAATGAGAGTGGCCTTCTCCGTTGGTGGTTGATATGACGCATGATTCCTTGCTGTGGGACCTGTATCCTCTGTCTGGGTGCTGGTCCAAAATAAATAGAGTGGCCTTCTCCGGTGGGGGTTGATATGACGCATGATTCCTTGATGTGGGACCTCTCTCCTCTGTCTGGGTGCTGGTCCAAAATACATGAGAGTGGCCTTCTCCGGTGGTGGTTGATATGACGCATGATTCCTTGCTGTGGGACCTGTATCCTCTGTCTGGGTGCTGGTCCAAAATAAATGAGTGGCCTTCTCCGGTGGGGGGTTGATATGACGCATGATTCCTTGATGTGGGACCTCTCTCCTCTGTCTGGGTGCTGGTCCAAAATACATGAGAGTGGCCTTCTCCGGTGGTGGTTGATATGACGCATGATTCCTTGCTGTGGGACCTGTATCCTCTGTCTGGGTGCTGGTCCCAAATAAATAGAGTGGCCTTCTCCAGTGGTGGATGATATGACGCATGATTCCTTGCTGTGGGACCTCTCTCCAATTGATATTGGTTAATTTTTATTTATTTTATTTTATTTTAATTCATTTCCCTATCTACATTTGTTTGCAGGGGATTTACCTACATTTTGCTGCCTTTTGCAGCCCTCTAGCCCTTTCCGGGAGTCTTTTACAGGCTTTTTAGTGCCCAAAAGTTCGGGTCCCCATTGACTTCTATGGGGTTCGGGTTCGGGATGAAGTTCGGGTTGAGTTCGGATCACGAACCCGGACATTTTCCGGAAGTTCGGCCGAACCTCTCGAACCCGAACATCCAGGTGTTCGCTCATCTCTAGTCCTAATTATGCAGAATAAAAGTTACCTTAATGTAAGTAGCCACTTCCTCCTAGCTGTACTTCTACAAGAAGGAAGGCACATGAGCGAGGACTGAGAAATCTCCCGTGTCACATGGTTTACACAGAATTTCCTCTGCATTTTAACCGTCAAATGAGCAATGTATATATTGTGTAATTCCATCTGTTTGTGTAGCTTGTGATAATTACACTATACGCTGCATGTATGTCCTGTTCATTACTAATGGTACATTTAGATGGTTGATTACAATCTGAATGCCAACCCAGGGTGTCGCTACAGTGCAGCCAGGGGAAGCAGCTTCTCAGATCTGGCACATCCGGGAGGAGGATTTGGATGGGGCATTGTGGGGGAAGTTACTGTGGGGGAAACTACTGGATGGGGGCAATGTGGGAGAAATTACTGTACGGGGGCAATGTGGGAGAAATTACTGTATGGGGGCAGTGTGGGAGAAACTACTGGATGGAGGCAGTGTGGTGGAAAACTGCTGGATGAGGCAGTGAGAATTACTGTAGGGCAGTGTGGAAACGGATGAGGGCAGTGAGGAAATTACTGTATGGGGGCAGTGTGGGGGAAACTGCTGGATGAGGGCAGTGTGGGGAAATTACTGTATGGGGCAGTGTGGGGGAAATTACTGTGAGGGAACTACTGGATGGGGGATATGTGGGGGAAATTACTGTATTGGGGCAGTGTGGGGGAAACTGCTGGATGAGGGCAGTGTGAGGGAAATTACTGTATGGGGGCAGTGTGGGGGAAATTACTGTATGGGGGCAGTGTGGGGGAAATTACTGAATGGGGCAGTGTGGGGGAAATTACTGAATGGGGCAGTGTGGGGGAAATTACTGTGAGGGAACTACTGGATGGGGCAGTGTGGGGGAAACTACTGGATGGGGGCAATGTGGGAGAAATTACTGTATGGGGGCAGTGTGGGGGAAATAACTGTATTGGGGTAGTGTGGGGGAAACTGCTGGATGGGGGCAGTGTGGGAGAAACTACTGGATGGGGGCAGTGTGGGAGAAACTACTGGATGGGGGCAGTGTGGGAGAAACTACTGGATGGGGGCAGTGTGGGAGAAACTACTGGATGGGGTCAGTGTGGGGGAAATTACCATATGGGCGCAGTGTGGGGGAAATTACCATATGGGCGCAGTGTGGGGGAAATTACCATATGGGCGCAGTGTGGGGGAAATTACCATATGGGCGCAGTGTGGGGGAAATTACTGTGTGGGGGCAGTGTGTGGGAAATTACTGTATGGAGGCAGTGTGGTGAAAACTACTGTATGGGGCCGTGTGGGGAAAACTACAGTATGGGGGCAGTGTGGGGGAAATTACTGCGTGGGGGCAGTGTGGGGAAAGCTACTGTATGGGAGCAGTGTGGGGAAAATTACTGTATAGGGGCAGTGTGGGGGGAACTACTGTATGGGGGCAGTGTGGGGGAAATTTCCATTGGGGGGGGCGGTGTGGGGGAAACTACGGTGTGTGGGAAATTACTATGTCGGGAAAATTACTGCGTGGGGGCAGTGTGGAGGAAATTACTGTATGGGGGCAGTGTGGGGGAAATTACTGTATAGGGGCAGTGTGGGGGAAATTACTGTATAGGGGCAGTGTGGGGGAAATTACTGTATGGGGGCAGTGTGGGGAAAGCTACTGTATGGGGGCAGTGTAGGGGAAATTACCGTATGGGGGCAGTGTGGGGGAAGCTACTGTATGGGGGCAGTGTGGGGGAAATTACTGTATGGGGGCAGTGTGGGGGAAACTACAGTATGGGGGCAGTGTGGGAGAAATTATTGCGTGGGGGCAGTGTGGGGGAAACTACTGGATGGGGTAAGTGGGGGAAAATACTGGATGGGGGCAGTATGGGGGAAAATACTGGATGGGGGCAGTATGGGGGAAATTTCTGTATGGACGCAGTGTGGGGAAAATTACTGTATGGGTGCAGTGTGTGGGAAATTACCATATGGGCGCAGTGTGGGGAAAATTACCATATGGGCGCAGTGTGGGGGAAATTACTGTGTGGGGGCAGTGTGGGGGGAACTACTGTATGGGGGCAGTGTGGGGGAAATTTCCAAATTTCCATTGGGGGGGGGGCGGTGTGGGGGAAACTACGGTGTGTGGGAAATTACTATGTCGGGAAAATTACTGCGTGGGGGCAGTGTGGAGGAAATTACTGTATGGTGGGCAGTGTGGGGGAAATTACTGTATAGGGGCAGTGTGGGGGAAATTACTGTATAGCGGCAGTGTGGGGGAAATTACTGTATGGGGGCAGTGTGGAGAAAGCTACTGTATGGGGGCAGTGTAATGGAAATTACCGTATGGGGGCAGTGTGGGGGAAGCTACTGTATGGGGGCAGTGTGGGGGAAACTACAGTATGGGGGCAGTGTGGGAGAAATTATTGCGTGGGGGCAGTGTGGGGGAAACTACTGGATGGGGTAAGTGGGGGAAAATACTGGATGGGGGCAGTATGGGGGAAATTTCTGTATGGACGCAGTGTGGGGAAAATGACTGTATGGGTGCAGTGTGGGGGAAATTACCATATGGGCGCAGTATGGGGGAAATTACCATATGGGCGCAGTGTGGGGGAAATTACCATATGGGCGCAGTGTGGGGGAAATTACTGTATGGAGGCAGTGTGGTGAAAACTACTGTATGGGGCAGTGTGGGGGAAAACTACTGTATGGGGGCAGTGTTGGGAAAACTGCTGGATGAGGGCAGTGTGAGTGAAATTACTGTATGGGGTCAGTGTGGGGAAATTACTGTATGGGGCAGTGTGGGGGAAATTACTGTGGGGGAACTACTGGATGGGGCATTGTGGGGGAAATTAATGTGGGGGAACTACTGGATGGGGCAGTGTGGGGGAAACTACTGGATGGGGGCAATGTGGGAGAAATTACTGTATGGGGGCAGTGTGGGGGAACTACTGTATGGGGGCAGTGTGGGGGAAAATACTGTATGGGGGCAGTGTGGGAGAAACTACTGGATGGGGGCAGTGTGGGAGAAACTACTGGATGGGGGCAGTGTGGGGGAAATTACCATATGGGCGTAGTGTGGGGGAAATTACCATATGGGCGCAGTGTGGGGGAAATTACTGTGTGGGGGCAGTGTGTGGGAAATTACTGTATGGAGGCAGTGTGGTGAAAACTACTGTATGGGGCAGTGTGGGGGAAACTACAGTATGGGGGCAGTGTGGGGGAAATTACTGCGTGGGGGCAGTGTGGGGGAAACTACTGGATGGGGTAAGTGTGGGGGAAAATACTGGATGGGGGCAGTATAGGGGAAAATACTGGATGGGGGCAGTATGGGGGAAAATACTGGATGGGGGCAGTATAGGGGAAAATACTGGATGGGGGCAGTATGGGGGAAATTTCTGTATGGACGCAGTGTGGGGAAAATTACTGTATGGGGGATGTGTGGGGGAAATTACCATATGGGCGTAGTGTGGGGGAAATTACCATATGGGCGCAGTGTGGTGAAAACTACTGTATGGGGCAGTGTGGGGGAAAACTACTGTATGGGGGCAGTGTGGGGGAAACTGCTGGATGAGGGCAGTGTGAGGGAAATTACTGTATGGGGGCAGTGTGGGGGAAATTACTGTATGGGGTCAGTGTGGGGAAATTACTGGATGGGGCAGTGTGGGGGAAATTACTGTGGGGGAACTACTGGATGGGGCAGTGTGGGGGAACTACTTGTGAGGTATGAGGGATATGGATTATGGTTTCCATGGCAGCCATGTTTCCTGAATTTACCTCATGTCAACCCCAGGCCTATAAGGTCTCTCCCTACATTCAAAACCAGGCCACAGCCATAAACTCCTTAGTTCCTGGCCTCTGACCTAGAGGTGACAACGGTCGGTGGCCTCCAGGACCCTTTATATAAACAGACTCAGGTAGTGAACCACTTGAAAGAGGTTTATTACTTTATGATAGGAGCAAGCTGAGTGCATCCCGGAGGGAGGGGGGCAAGCAGCTCTCCCTGTCACCAGAAGAATCCAAAAATCATATTCTGGTCATAACTCGAATATACCGCTCAATAGAGGTTGTTGACCTACGCCATTGTAACAGTCAAGGAATGTCGGTTAGGCTCATATCAAGAACCACCCACTTGTGATAACCCTGGCTCAGGTAATCGGTTCTCCTGATTGGGGCCACGTGGACACCCCGTGTTTGGTACCTCTGTGACCCCAACCCTGAGAGCTGAAAAATGAGCCCACAATCATCGGGCGGGCGTTCTCCTGTGCCGAGTTATGGGCAGAAATCAATTTCAGACCAGATTTCAGTGGGACTGACAGGTCATAAACCTCACAGCCCACCCATTTACAGGTCGGCTTACAGACTGCCTGGACCAGTCCTCATAAATTGGACAGAGCAGATTGTACTGTGTTCCCCATTTTGAGGTCAATCTGATTGAATGAGGATCCGTGTTTCTGTCTTGCCTCAGGACCTGATAGCTGCAGTCTCTGTGTGAGTAACGTAAGCGTCAGTCTTCATTTATCCCTTTTATTTTAAAACTGTTCTCTGTATATATCTGTATGCTTCTGTTTTTTAGTAATATCTTTATGTTTATTAAAACCTTTTCTTAACCCAGCACGGGCAATATTTTTGAGGCAATTAGAGTTCCTAATTTTCAGCTACCTGTTTGCTTTAAATGCCAATCTTTCTCTGAAGGTGACAGTGGATGTCTGATTGTAAGTCTGTAACCATAGCTTCTGTGTGAAGTGTGGATAGTGGGGTATCCTCTGTGTACGTGCTGAGACTCTGTGTGCGGTCTCAGTACCAGGTATATAATAGACCGAGGTGTGTGGGGTAATTGATCCCACGGACAAGGTGAGGACAGCAGCCTCTTAGAGGAGAGGTCTGCGTCCGGGTTGTAGGTTTCCTTGAAGGCCCTGTGTGTGTGGCAGGAGGGATTCTGTGTCCGCTAAGTCCCACCAAGCCTGATCTGGCAGATCGGGTTGGTTAGATCGGATTGGTGGGGGTTTGCTGTGTGAATGAGTGTGTGGGCCGGTAGGTGGGAGAGGAGTTCTTCCAAGCCTAGGCCCCTGTAAAGTTCCTTCATTTCTAAAAAGGAACCGGTCACAATTTGATCTCCTGTACAATCTGGTGGATTGTAAGAGCAGGGTGATCAAATTGGATAGTGTGTAGTGTCAGAACTTGTCCCGATTGATTGCTGGCATCTGATCCCGGTCTGATCAGGTACTGCGGTCTGGGAGCTCGGGGCGAGTTCGTGACACTACTGGATGGGGCAGTGTGGGAGAAATTACTGTATGGGGGCAGTGTGGGGGAACTACTGTATGGGGCAGTGTGGGGGAACTACTGTATGGGGGCAGTGTGGGGGAAAATACTGGATGGGGGCAGTGTGGGAGAAACTACTGGATGGGGGCAGTGTGGGAGAAACTACTGGATGGGGGCAGTGTGGGAGAAACTACTGGATGGGGTAGTGTGGGAGAAACTACTGGATGGGGACACTGACGGAAACTACTGGATGGGGGCAGTGTGGGGGGAACTACTGGATGGGGGCATTATGGGGGAAATTACTGTATGGGCACTGTGTGGGGAAAATTACTGTATGGGCGCAGTATGGGGGAAACTAGGGAAACTACTGTATGGGGTCAGTGTGGGGGAAATTACTGTATGGGGCAGTGTGGGGGAACTACTGTATGGGGCAGTGTGGGGGACATTACTGTTTGTGGACAGTGTGGGGGAACTACTGGATGGGGCAGTGTGGGGGAAACTACTGGATGGGGCAGTGTGGGGGAAACTACTGGATGGGGGCAGTGTGGGGGAAACTACTGGATAGGGGCAGTGTGGGGTAAACTACTGATTGGGGGCATTGTGGAGAAAATTATTGTATGGGCGCTGTGTGGGGGAAATTACTGTATGGGCGCAGTGTGGGGGAAACTACTGTATGGGGGCAGTGTTGTGGAAACTACTGTATGGGGGCAGTGTGGGGGAAACTACTGTATGGGGGCAGTGTGGGGGAAACTACTATATGGAAGCAGTGTGGGGGAAATTACTGTATGGGGCACTGTGGGGGAAATTACTGTATGGGGCACTGTGGGGGAAACTACTCTATGGGGGCAGTGTGGAGGGAAACTACTCTATGGGGGCAGTGTGGGGGAAATTACTGTGGGGGGGGAACCACTGTATGGGGGCATTGTGGGGGAAACTACTGTATGGATGCAGTGTGGGGGAATTTACTGTATGGGCGCAGAGTGGGGGAAACTACTGTATCGGGGCAGTATGCGGGAAACTACTGTATGGGGGAAATTACTGTATGGGGCAGTGTGGGGGAAATTACTGTATGGGGCAGTGTGGCGGACATTACTGTATGGGGACAGTGTGGGGGAAACTATTGTATGGGGGCAGTGTGGGAGAAAGGATGGGTGGGGACACTAGGATGGGGAGGATGTTGGAAAAACTGAGAAATCTAACGTGTCTGTATTACAAACTCTGTAGAGACGAGATGTGGCTAAAAGAATTTGTCATGGCTGTCTAACAGAGGACAAGAGGAAAGAGATGGTCTACATAACAAGAAATGTCCCTGAATGTAAGAGGTATTTGGGCAAGTACTGGGGGGAAGGGGGGGGTTGCCATAGAAAGGACCCGCCTCGGATGCCAAACACCCTAGGCACGCCACTGGTAGCTAGATAGATAACCGCTAGATATATAGATATATATACCGGTAGATAAAGTATTTATAGTATTATTTTATTACGCCGTATTATAGATAGATTACAGATAGATAGCTATATAATAGCTAAAATATTTATAGTATTATTTTATAAATAAATAGATAATAGTTAGGGTACTTTCACACTTGCGTTGGTGCGGATCCGTCTGTTTATTTGCACAGACGGATCCGCACCTATAATGCAAACGTTTGTATCCGTTCAGAACGGATCCGTTTGCATTAGTTAAAAGAAAAATGACAGTCCAAAACGGATCCGTTTTGAATTTCATTGAAAGTTAATGGTGAACGGATCCGTTTTCAAATGCACCATATTGTGTCATTGAAAACGGATCCGTCCCCATTGACTTACATTGTAATTCAAAACGGATCCGTTAGGCTCCGCCTCTTCAGACGGACACCAAAATGCTGCATGCTGCGTTTTGGTGTCCGCCTCCAAAACAGAATAGAAGCGGAACGGAGCCGAACTGATGCATCCTGAACGGATCCTTATCCATTCAGAATGCATTGGGGCTTAAAGTATAACTGTCAAATTTTATTTTTTTTTACTATTGGATTCTGGTGATTAATATTACCTTGTTGGCCCTGTTTTAATTTCTGATTCTTAAATAAATAACCTCTAAAAGCCACCTAAAAGTCCCCAGTATTGGCTATATTTACCTGAGATAAAATCAGGTTGCTATGCTCCTTCTGTCTACCAGACGGAGCACGCTGCGTGCACTGGGAACTGATAGTGAGTCAGCATTGTAAGGGAATGTATAAAAAGCCAGGTTCTTCCTGACAGGAGATAACAGTGCTGGGCTGTGTGTGAACTTCTCCACATGCCTGTGCTTGGCAGACACTCCCTTAGCAGTGAAGGACGATGTAGAGCCCAGTGTATAAATGACAGCCTTATCTGATAAGAGGAGAGCTTGTAGAAGGACTACAGGCTTCAGCCAGACCTGGGAACTTTACTGCAAATCCCCCTATACAGAGCTGGTCTTCACTAACTTCACTGCAGGTGTCCTATGGATTAGCCTCAGGGCTGAGGGCAGCCATCTTAACAGAATAGTGAAATTTCAGTTTTATGCAGACTGGTTGCTAAGGGCTGAATCTTATTAAATAAGGGGTAAGTAAGTCTAATAGTTATTGATTCAGGTATATTATCATATTAGTAACTACATATATGAAAACTGAAATTAGGGTCTAAATGTGACAGTTATCCTTTAACTGATCCGTTTTGGACCGTTTGTGAGAGCCCTGAAACGGATCTCACAAACGGAGTCCAAAACACTAGTGTGAAAGTACCCTT